>JALGBA010000503.1:0-1455000 GCA_023970755.1 Azemiops feae | reverse complement strand
TCTGGCCAGGCCTTGTGGAATCCTGCCATGCACAACATCTCCAGGAAATGAGTAGAGTTTTTAAAAATATTGACTACATTCAAGAAAAAATGCACACTTTACTAATGACTATAATTAATGCAACATTATCTCCAGGGGCTCTCAAAATGCCACAGTGAATATTAAATATTTATTTATTTATTTAGGTGAGTGTTTCAACTGTAACAAATGTAACCTTTATTTTGAGGGATAATGCATTTCAGAGGTATCACAACCAAAATGGTCAGGTATTTTTCATTTCCCTTTTCTATACATTTACTTGTCAACAAAAAGGTGATGCATCGACTCTGTAAGTTGTTCTGAGAGGTTTCTCTTCCAATAATCAGAATGGTTGCCCCAGATAGGATTCAAGTCTCTTTTTCAGGGTTGATTAACAATGGTGCAATGTCTTGCTTCCGGTTTGTGATCGCAGCACTGGCGGACGTTCGGGGCGATCGCTCTCTCTGCCGTCTGGTTTTCTCCCGCCGGGGGACCCTGAAAAGGGTCGAAAGTCACCCTGGAGGGGCGAGCGTGAAGATGACCCCTGACTGATCGTGGAAGGGTGGCAGCCCTCCCGTTTGATCCAGGGCAGCTCTTTGAACTGACAGGGAAAAGATCGGCCATTAACATGGCCCATCACTAAGCCGCTACCAGCCGAGGCCAAAATTATATCAAGCACTTCAAAAGCACCGCGGAGGAATTGGGTGAGATCTTACCTTCTTTGTATCCCAAGTATTTTCCTGTAAAAAGCTTTTTGAAACTTCTTTCCCCTGTGAGGAGAGAAGGAAGGGAACGTCTTTTTCCCACCCTCTAAAATGGCGGCGTCTGACTACCTAGGGGAAATAAAGCCCTGAAAAGAACAACTAAGTAACTGGATTTGTATTTTCTTGATATTTTGGGACCCAAAAAGTTCCTACTTTCATGGGGACCTGTTATCTTATCTACTTGTAAAAAATATGAAAAAGAACTTAAATTGGATAAAAACCTAGCCCAGGTTTTGAAAAGGACTTTGAATGCTATCGGGGACATCTTGTGGTGAAGCTTGGTACAGCAAGTGAATATTCTTGACAAAGAGACCTGCTCACAGCCCAGATCTGTCCTTGGTATTATGTAAAAGAGATAAAAAGCTGAGAGAACAGCTGGGCAGTGAAATTGGCTTTTAGGAACTGTGGAGGTGAACATCTACTGACTCTTGTTTAAAAAATAGCCTCCACTAAAGGACCATTTATAACCATCTCAGAAATGGAGGAGGACCAGCAACAAATTTCGGCTAATTATAAACTTATACTTGAAAAAATTCTTGAAGCTACTGAGATAATTAAATCTAGACTGAAAGACAAAGGTGCCAGCTTAAACCTACAAAACAAAACCCTGATTCCAACTAAAGAACTTACAATTCAAAAAACAACAGAAGCGGAAGAAATTAATACCAAGACAGAAGACTTTAAAGAACAACAAGTACAATGTATTGAAAATTTTGATAACCAAACCCTGATTGCAACCAAAGAACCTACAACCCAAAAAGCAACAGAAGCGGAAGAAAGTAATACCAAGACAGAGGGTGTTAAAGATCAACAAGCACAACATATTGAAAACCTAGACAACCAAACAACAACCATAAAATTGGACATGACTTTCTACTTAAACCAGAAGAAACCTGAGGAAGAAGAAGACCAGACTGAATTGAAGATAAAGATACTAGAGCAAATATGGAGATCTGAGCCACTAGGGCAACAATTTAACGATTATAAATGGACCAGTTCCTCTGGAAAATTGATCACTAGGTGGTCTCCCTTGATTCAAGTAACATGTGCAAGAATGAAGGGAGATCTATCTGATGATTTAAAGGCATTGGTATGGAAGTCTGGCTGGCATAAAAAGAAAGCTAGAGTTAGATTTAAAAACTGGGGTCTTTTGATTTATGACAGAGGAACCTAAAGTCTCAACTAACGGGCTAAAGGGAGATTTTGAATTGAAGGGAAATATGATTATTAGATTTAAATATTGTTGGAAAATGATAAAAAAAAAAAGGGATTAATTGGCTTAATATTTAGGATTTAGATTTATAAGGGAAATGAAAATTAACTATTAGGAATTAGCCTCAAACTATTGTTTAGCCCAGATAATATAGATGATGGACTTGAGACAATAAAGGATACTCTATTAGTAAGTGGTGATGTACTAGGATGAGAAATAGAAAATGTTTATGAAATAAAATAAGAATATATTTAAGTAAGTAATATGTGTATTTTAGATATTATAAATTTTATGTAGTGAAATAAAGGAAATTTGGGTTACCCGAAACTACTGTAATTAAAAATTAGGTAAAACTTAAAAACAGGATATGGATATGTATAAGCAAAAAATATATTGATAAATGTTTTAACTGAGCTTGTTATAATTATAAATTTACTAGCTTAAATATGATATAGCAAATGTTAAGGGAAATAGAGAAGGAATTTTGATGATGTAACCTGAGATATGTACTAAAGATTTTGTTATTGAACTATTGACTACCCAATCACCACGCTGCTTTCCAAATACTTAAATGTAAAATTGGAAAACCAATAAAAATTGTTATTAAAAAAAACAATGGTGCAATGTCTTGATTTATTTTTATGCTGCTAAAATGATTCCAAACACATTCCAATACAGTCAAAATATAAATGAATTATTCACTAAAAGTAGTTCAATAACAAATCCATAAAACTGTCAAATTAAAAATAAACTATAAGATCCATTAACTCTTTTCTCCAATTCAACTTACCCTTCATTTTTGTGTCCACTGAAGTCTTCTACTTACAGTATTTATCTAGCCCTCTGCTTTATTCAGTGTGATTGAACGTGTGTGATTATAACTTACCTAACACCACTTTGCTGCAGTATTTGGGCCCTTATCCCTATAAGGCTTATGAAGTCTCCATTCTGTTACTATCTTAGGAGGCTGCATAAAAATCAAGATATACTGTAGATACATTAGAATTCTAATTTCATTAGAGTTGTAATTTCATTCCAGAAATGTTTTTGTAATTATGTTTTGTGGTTAAAACTGTCAGTGACTATCATTATGACACACCTACATGCACGTCCCTTACAAGGAGCAATTAAAAGTAATGTACTAATGACTTTAAAGGATCTAGTGACCACAGGAATGTCATGATTTTTGTTAGGTTCTTTTTACCATTAGAAAAATCTTCTGCATCAAATTGGGAAACAGTATCTTTTGTGCCCCATAGAATTCAACTTTAACACCTTCGGTGAGAGTTCAGAAATTCTGTGGTACCCACAGTGAATGTTTTCAGGGAGCCTAGAAGAACAGCTCCTGTCAGAATATCATCGGTTCAAAGCAATGGCAACATATCTGTTTTACATGGACAATTATATCAAAAAAGATAAAGGCAGAATTGATGTGAGGGTAGTTAGGCACACAATCTAGGATTATGCTAGCATAAGAGCCGTGGTGGCACAGTGGTTAGAAGGTAGTACTGCAGGCTACTTCTGCTGACTGCTGGCTGCTAGCAGTTTGGCAGTTTGATTCTCACCGGCTCATGGTTGACTCAGCCTTTCATCCTTCCGAGGTCAGTAAAATGAGGACCCAGATTGTTGGAGGCAATATGCTGGCTCTATAAACTGCTTAGAGAGGGCTGTAAAGCACTGTGAAGTGGTATATAAGTCTAAGTGCTATTGCTATTGCTATTTGCAATATTGCCATAACATGCTAGTCTTCTAGATATCCCATCTTTTTCTTCCTGTTTCTCTTCTTTCTTCTCTACCCCTGTGTGTAATGCAGCTCATTTCTAACAGTAAGATTTCATCCTTCTTTCACAGAATCTAAAATAAGACCTGTGATTGAGCACTGAAGTCTGCATTCCTTTGAATCACAAGTGGTTACAAGTAAAAGCAAGTAATTATTTTTACATAAAATAAGTAATTTATATGAAAAAATAAGCATGCTTACCTTTTTCATTTGAGAGTTTGAGGATAACGTCTGTGCTTCTGAAGAATGAAATCTTACATTTAGAAATAAATTGTTTAAAATCATTTGAGATACTTTATTATTCTATTGTACTATGGGGCTTTAATATAAGAGGCAAATAATATGTCACTTGTTTGTGATTTATTTTTCTAAAGGTAAAAGCTTGTTTTGGAATTGTATCTATTGTGAACTGTACATTTCTGGACAATACTCAAATTGATGCAAAAAAGGCGGCCTTGATAGAGCTTTTCAATACTTATATTCAGTTATTACCTCTCAAGAATACAGCTCTAATCTGTTTAAAATTTATTTGATTTTAAACTGATTATACTCTTATCTATAGAAAACTCTTTGCAAACTGTAATTTTTTAAAAGGATCAGGTTATGAGCAGTGCAGTTAATATACTCTACCTGAAAATGTTCATTAGTTGTTTTGTACTCATATTTGTGTAAGTTATATTTAAAGACATTTTGTATTTTTGCACAAAATTGTTTCTTAAATTTGTTTGCTTCCCATTCAGTTCAGAATTTTCAAGAAAAACATCTCTATATTCTAAAAGTGATTCATTATACTGAAATGAAGTATGGATGCCATATCATGCCAAAGTATGCTAAAGAAGCATTCTAATAATACATACCTGCTGGGAATTCTGGAAACTCTAGACTAAATTGTTTGGGAAGGTATAAAAATGGGAAAGACAGCTCTAGGACAAATAATCCAAACATAACCAGTCAACCAGCCAAAGCCACTGAAAAAAAGATCAAATTGAATAAGACATTCACATTCAAATCTGCTTTTAGATGGTATTGCATTCCATTCTGTTCACAAGCGGTTGAGTATCCCCACCTAAATTCTGCTTGAACTAGTTAACTGCTGTAAATTCAAGCAGAAAGTTAGAACAACAGCTTAACTGATGGAGCGAACCATACTTTCTCCTCACATTGTTTAATTTTGAATATATTTCAATTATTCCATGAATGGCATGAAAATCTTTCAATAGATTACAGAGGGTGAAAAAAATAAATAATAATAATTCTAGATTTTCTATGTCATCTTCTTCTGGCAATAGAACTGAAATAACTTCTAATAGTTGAATTTCAGTTCTCATCATCCAAGGCAGATGGAAGGGACTGCAATCCAAAGCACTGAAAAGGCATCAGGTGGCCTACAGATGCATTACAGCATGGTATACCAAAATCCAGACCTGCACAAGTTGTTCACTAAGTCTCATTAATTTATCTATTACAAGTTTCTAAAATTGACAATAACTTTTTTTGTAAACCCAGGCCTACAAAAAATTCAGGAGATTCCTTATGTCTCAAGTATACTCTAATAATCACTTGTGGACAGTATTTATCTTGAAGAAACACCTGTTACAAAAACTTTCACAGACTCCTGCTCTAGTATAATTAATTAAAGGAATGGGATATTAATTCAATCTAATGATCACTAGAGTGTCCAGTACTATTGATTACTACCATACTTTTCACCTTCTCCTGTTTTGAAACCCTTTTAACAATGCTTATCGCTTCAATCCGTCCCTTACTTTGTCATATAACATCTTATGGCATCATACTTCTTAACTTTTTATGCATTTTAGAAGAAAAGAATAACATCACTGATTGAAGGTGAAATTATATGTAGAATCATGAACATAAAGAAAAGGTGCTTAAAGTCATTCAATTCAAAACCTAATTAAGTGCTAAAGAGGCTGAAGGACAGTTTAGATAGAAATCAATTTGTATTTGACAAATGCTAATGTCTTTAGTAGGCAGATGTGAATATAACCTGCCACAACAACTCAAACTTTACCCTTTGGGGAAATAAATAAGACATCTGGAAGGCAATTTATATTGCTTCTTGTGCTAGGGAACTATTTATTTTTCTTAGCTATCCTAATAATATACGTTACGTGTCAGTTACCAGAAAATAACAATTCTTTTTCTCTCCTGTTTAAGTCATTATCAAAGTTGAAGGGATTTTAACTAGGTCCAAAAAAGCCACAGAGGGAACATGCATGCCACATGAATGATTTCTGAAAGGTTTAACAAATTCAGAATTTAAATAAATAAATAAACAAATAAACAAATAAATACATACAGAACTTTCTTGTGCAAACCAAAATAAATAAATAGTAAATAAATAAATGTCTTTATTTTGCAAACCAGACTTTAGGATACATGAATGGTTTTGATATGTATCCCAAGAGCATACCCAACCTTAGTCAAAAGGTATTCTCAAGAGCCAGTAAAAGATGCCATTGCTTTAAGAATCACAGTAACTTTGAAGAACGGATTCCTGAAGAATGAAGTAGTGATGTTTTGTAGCTGAAATTCTTTTGAATTTTTTTCAATATATGCCCAGGCATTTTTGAATAGGGAAATAAGGCCTATTTTAGTTCCTTTGTGTAGTTTGTGTATATACACACATGTATGTATGTATATATGAAAGAAAAAAACAGTAGCAAAGAATCTTCAGTGGAAATCTTTTAAAATAAACTCCTGTACACTATGACAGAACTAGGCAGAACTTTTCCTAAATTAGATTAGGGAGTAAATTCTGTGGTGTTCATTCATTAGGGTGCATGCTTAGCATGTAAATCCCTCAACCAGATCATTCTTTAATAGGGCTCCATGCTAGAATTACTATTTTCAAGAGAAGACCTTGTAATAAACGCTGCTAATTTGTATTGCATGTGCATTGCTAAAGGAGCTGAGGAACATCATTAAACTATAAACAGATCAAGAAGATTGTTGACAGTTTAAGATGACTCACCTGTCTAGAACTGCAGGGGATGTTGGCTTGACTTTAATTCAAACTAGTTCTCAAATAGGAGCCTTTCAAACTATTAGTAGAATTGCTATGAAAAATATGAAAAATAAATGTAGGAAGTACTGAATTCTTTATAAGGTAAAACTGTTTGACATTCAAGGCATTTTATACATAAATGATCCTGAAAATAGATACTTTGACACAAAAGCATGTATGTGTTTGAGGTTTAAAATTGGGATTTATTAAATAAACTAAGAAAAATATGGCTTGTTAGATTGTTGTACAATCTAAGTAAAATCATAGTTACAAGATGGGGAAGAAGGGAGTTGAACAGAGAGGGGGAGGGAGATGGGATTGGCTTTTAATTAATCAACCACTTCCAGAAAGTTTTTTTTTAAACGATGCCATGATACATCTATTGGTAACAAATTTCCTACTTTATATATTGAGTGGTTAAAGACATCCTTTTATCTCATCCGAATCTTCTCCGATCAGCTGTTCTGTCTGACATGTGTACTTAAAGTTTGAGATAGACATCATTTCCTAGTTTCTCCATGCCAGGCATATTATTTGCATCTTATTTACTTGTTCAATTTAATATAAGGCTTATTACAGCAAAAAGACTCAAATAACAAAGTATAGATAAAATCAAAAGTTTTAGCATCTGTTTGAAGGGTAAAATATATGGCATATATTACATAAACTTTTACTAATGTGTCAATAAAGATCTTGTTTTTATAGCCATCATTAAAAATGTAGTTGTTGCCACTATAATTTTAAGGTTTTATTTCTGAGAATAATATTTTTAAAGCACATTCAGAAATAACTCTTCTTATTCTCAATTTTAAAATAGGCCAGATGATTTTTGCTGAAAACTCTTGTAACTCTTGCAGTAATGCATAGTCCCACAGTTTCAAGGTCAACACAGCTACAAAGACAACAACCTTGAGAGATGAAAATCTTTTGAAAACTACTGTATAACATATTTGATGGCAAATATTTACACTACCTTCCTTAAAAACACTAGAAATGTTTTAATCCTTTTCCATTGTAATACTCTTCCTTCCACCCTTTTGGGATGAAGGTTTGGTAACCTACCCAAAGAGTAGCAATTTTGCCCATGGGTTTATGTGTATTGCCTTTTTTATAGAGTTGTCCAAGATACGTTCATCTTTACATTCATTACACAATACCCTAGCATGATGCAGACTGATTTCTTTAGCTCTTGTGGGGATTTTAGAAGCATAGCCCACTTCTGTATCTGAGCTATGATCGAATGCAAACAACTCCTCCAAGTAAAGTGATTCTGAGCCTCGTGGAGGCTGCCATACTTCAACATATTTTGTAAGCTTTGTTTCTTTTTCTCTCTTTTTTTTAATGTGCATGTACCATTGTAAATATACTATTTTTTTTCTTGTTATCATTTCACTTCTAATTGCTTGGAATATGATTACAATATTCCTAACCAAATCTTACCAGGGCTATTGCAAGTAGTAGTCTACTTACAAGATGGGATGGTTTCAAATTGTTATAAAGTCTTGTAGGTTCAAGTATTTATATTATCTAGCTTAATGACAGCCCTTCAAGGTAGACTAGACTAAGAAATAAGTTGTGCAAATTAACATTACTCTTATTAATAAGGTTTAGTAACAGAGTCTTGCAAAGTCTCAATGTGTCTTTATTTTAAAAACATTTTTTATTAATTTTCTGTTATTACAAGTCATATGTGCTTAGTAAACAACGTGTTGTCTGGGTCCATTTGTTACTCAGTACTTCATATTAACTTCCTCAACATAGATCTGTCCAATACTACACAGTCCAGTGTTTTCTTGATCCTCTCTTCTTCCAATTTTGTTCTCATTTTCCCAACACTGAGCAAATACAAATCTTACTATTAATACATACAAAGTTAAGTATACACATCCTCGCCATAATTTTATAGCATTATACATAATAAAAATAGTATCAGTTTGTAACATCTCTTCTAACCCACTCATGTCTTAGTTGTATTTGCAATTAAAGTCCCCTTGTTAAGTCAATATCCTGTTTTTCCAGCTCTTATTTAGCTTTAATTTCCCCTCAGTATTCAAAGTATCTTTATCAGTTATAATTTTCTCAATATTAGTTACATTTGGGTGACCAAAAGCTCTGCTTATACAAACCATCCTAGTATTTTCATATTTCCCCTATCATAAAGAAGTATGCTAACCTCAATAGTTAAGAAAGTTAAATACTTGGGGATATACTTAACAGCAAGATGTGCAACAATAAAAGAAGACAACTACATAAAATTATTAAAACAAATAAAACTAGACTTGGAAAATGGAAAAATCTACAACTTTCAATGCTAGGGAGAATAGCAATGGTGAAGATGAATATTTTACCAAAATTACTCTTTTTATTTCAAACATACCTATAAAACTGGAAAAAAATTCTTTGACAAATTAAATACATTGAACTTGAAATTTATTTGGCAAGGAAAAAAAGTCAGAATTAGATTGAAAATGCTACAAGAAGCGAAAGAAAATGGAGGATTTGGGCTGCCAGATTGGGCTTTATATTATCAAGCATCTGTATTAACATGGTTAAAAGAATGGATAACTGTTAGACATAAAAGATTACTATACCTAGAGGGGCATGACCTACAACTTGGATGGCATGCCTTCCTATGGTATGGGAAGAATAAAATACATAGATACTTTCAAAACCACTATATAAGAAATGAACTTCTTCTAGAATGGGGAAAGGTAAAAGCAAAAATTTACATGAAAATACCTGGATGGCTTTCAACAATGGAAGTGTTTGTTCACCCAAACCTAATTAACTATGAGAAAATTGTGACTTATAAAGACATTTTGAATATTGAAGGGAAACTAAAATCTAGACAAGAACTGGAAAAACAGGCCATTGAACTATCATGGTGGCCACAATTGCAAATTCAAACAAGAGATGAAAAAGATGCTAAAACATCTGGATTTTATAAATTACAGACAGAATTTGACCAGATACTATTGACATCAGATGAAAAATTGATTAAGAAACTGTATAAGTATATGTTAAGTTTAAAGATGAAAGAGGAACAAGTTAAAGAAACAATGATAATATGGGCAAAAACTTTGGGCATAACATAGAGTTAGAAAACTGGCAAAGCCTTTGGGAAAGAAACTCTAAAATAACAAAGGCGGTGGCTTACAAAGAAAACCTATATAAAATGTTTTACAGATGGCACTTAACACCTATGAGGTTAGCAAAAATGTTCAAAAATATGTCTAGCAATTGTTTGAAATGTAGACAAAAACCAGGCACATACTATCATCTTTGGTAGATATGCCCTAAAGCCAAACAATTTTGGTCAAGAATACATATATGGTTAGAGAAAATGATTAAAAAACATGTAGATTTTAAGCCAGAATTATTTTTGTTATTTTTGTAGGAAATTATGAGAAAGAATGTGTATATTTAATGTTACATGTACTAACTGCAGCAAGAATTGTATTTGCTCAACATTGGAAAGATGAAGAATTACCCTGAAAGTGTTTTTCCATTATGATAATCTCCTGGTGAAACTTCACCATGTTCATCACTGACTGCACCTAGATGTTAGGGGGAAAAGTCCAAATATGAATGCAGAAAACGAATTTTCAGTGACACATTGTACTTCATGGTCTTGTATGCTGTAAGAAGTGTGTCAGCCAGCTGAATGTAGTTTGGTGCTCTGTAGTTGCCAATGACATCCTTAAATGTTTTTCATGGGATTTTCTCTGGGCCAAAATGTTCAACCACCCTTAAAAGCAGTCCATCAGTCCCTCTCAGACAAAAGTAGCCAAAGATCAAATTTTTCTTTCACTTCAGTCAATATTTGTAATCCAGGAAGGTAAGCAGGTTTCAGAACAATTATAGCTCCCACCCTGTAGAAAATAGCCCAAAGTGTTTTTCTCCATAGCCAGCTGCTCTCTGTTGAACTAGGAGTCACCAAACATCAAAGAAGCTCAATAGTTATCTAAATCTGGGCATTCTGCCAAGTTCACTCCAGCTATAATAACTATACTCTATTCCACCACTAGATGTCATCAAATATCCATTTTTAACTCTTAAAATCAAAAGTTAATTTCTTGTACTTCACCCCAATATTCTTTCAAAGAGAAAATCTTAACAGTTTCCTCTGTTTTCAAGTTTGTCAAGGCTATAGCTTTGTATTACTTCCATTTTAATGTTATGTATTTCTGTCCCCCATAAAGAATTAAAACGCCGCTTCCATTTCTCTGGAAGGGTGGGGCCGCAATCCCCTTCCTTCTCACATTTGGTTTTTTTTTTGCTTCTTGGGAATTTGTCTTTTCCAGGAAATCCAGTTGCAAAGTAATAAAGAAAGGATCAATATTCTCACCCAGTTCCAAGCACACTGTTTACGATCTGCTAATTAGTGCTTTCTTTGTTTGGTTGTCAGTAGCTTGGACTGGCCACAGGAATGCAGCCAGTTTTTCCCCTGCCCATTTGGAGGGCTTTTCTCGGATCAAACGGATCGACCGCTATGTCTCTCTGATTGACGAGAGTCCCCTCCTTCTTCATTGCCTCTCCGGGGTGACTTTAGACCCCTTTAGGGCCCCCTGGCAAGGCGAAATCAGCTTTGGGGGAGCAGAGCTCCATTTTCCCTCAGCTGCAGCACCACGACACAAACCAGAAGTCAATGTGTTTTTTTGAATGGTTGCAAGGTTATTTGTTTTATGTTGATCTACAACTCAAAAGCAAACAAACATTTATTCTGGCTTTCAAAAGAGCAATCCTATATTTTCTTATTTGTAAACAATTAAAATACATAGGTAGCTGAAAAATCTAATTATAGTTTATTCCAAAATGAATGTTTAACTTTGGCATTTGCTATCAACTCCTGTACTGACCTATCCCATAAACTTTGTTAAATATAGTTAAAAAGCCAAAGTCTTACTCATAGGAAACAAATAATCATGACCAATGCCAATATGACCAAATCTTTTAAGTTACCTATTTAAACTACATATCTATAGAAAAATTATTTGGAATTGTATATACCAAATCTTGATTTTAGAAACATATATTTGAATCAAAATTTAATTATAAATAGCCAAGTTTTTGCATTGCCCAGTTTTCCAGGATAATAACAGAATTTCAAATATTCCAGCTTGGAATATTTAAAAGAGCTCTTTAAAGTTTTACTTGCAATTGAATTGTTACTGTTGGTTACTGTAATCTAAATAGAAGCTTGATATAATGTTTGCATTAAAAATTTGTTCTTCTGCTGTTAAAAATTTTCCACCAAATAAAAATATCAAAGAAATTCATTGTAGTAGCTTTGGATTTCAAAGGTGTGTCTTGCAGAGTTGCCTGTAGAGAGCATGGTTGAATAAAATGCCTGGACAATTAAAATTCTCAACTTGAATTATCATTTCTAATTTTTATGGCATATCAGTTTCTTATATGTCTCCAGAGGAATTTCAGAGATGGAGGGGCTGCTGTAAATCAGACTTTCTGTATGCTAGATATGAATCCTCTATATTCTTAGTAATGGAGCAATCCAAGAGCCAGTTTGACATAGTAGTTAAGGTATCAGGCTAGAAACTGGAGCACCATGACTTCTAGTCCCACCTCAGGCACAAAGGCAGCTGGGTGGTCGTGTCACTCTCTTTCAGCCCTAGGAAAGAGACAATGGCAAACTACTTCAGAAAACTTGCCCAGAAAACTGCAGGGACTTATCCAAGCAAGTCACAAGGAGTCAACACTGAAAATAAGGCACCATATTACATAATGGTGCAATCCACATCAAATGAGCTGGAAATACTCAGCTAAATATTTCTTTGATTTGAAGACATTGATTCTAAGGTTTTACTAATTAGATTAGTTAGCATGTTAAATAAATTTATATTTTCTGCAAAATCCCCACCTTTTTTATACATGATCTGCAATTTAAGACTTCAGTAAAGTTTAAAACTTTACTGAATAGTGATTAAATAACTGTTCAAATATTCTAACTAATCAGTATTGAATTTATAATTGTTTTCCTAAAGAGCATCAAGATAATAATTCTGGTCAAAACAAATATGTTTATCATTGTGTAACAAATTTAATATTATAATTTTATAGTCACTTGATGAACTCAAGCTGACATTAAATAATTTGATTAAGGAAAATAGTTCTGTCCCTTACATCCGTGAGATAGGACAATCCTTCCTTGTCAAGAATGCCACATTGATTCCTGTTTCTAAAATTGCTTGTATCTTGTATTTTGTCAATTTGAAGCATAATTGTTATATCTATTTGATGGTCTCTTCTTTTCTATTGTTAAACAATACGATTTAATAGAATAAATGTAAGTTATAATGTAGGTTATAAAGTACATCATCAAAAGATTTAATTATTTTGTTCTAGGGTCATCCTCTGCCCAAACTGTAGACTCCATCATTTCTTAGCATTAATTTATAACTGAATTTGCATGTTCTTGTTGTCAACTTTTCAAAAAAACTTTTCATTGACATTTTGCTGAAATATGGAAATTGAACTTGCATTCTTGATCAAATCTTGATTTCCCGCATTCTGTTAGGAGATTGCAAGCGAAGTTAATCTGTACAAGGAAGAACCATTATATATAATAAATTGTAACAGCTCTATCTCTCAGCCAGCAAGCTAACTGGCTGAGAGATTTACATTCCTATAGCTATTATTAGTTCTCAGAAGCTTCTTAGTCTTTTATTTTCAAAGAATACTTTAATATTTATTGCAGTGACAATTATATCTTCTGAAATCAGGTTAGGTCAAGTTAGATCAACTCCCTTAACTCTCTTGTTACTGAAATAGCCTTTAATCACTTCCTTTGGCATGATATCGATCAAAATAAATGAACTTCATATTACTGTAGAAATCACTATGAATTGCACATGTATATTTTTTAATAGGTTGTTTATAGGTAGCCCTGGAATATCAGTGAAATCATTTTGTTGAATGACCTGCAAAAACAAGGCATCATAGGACAGTTTTTAATGATAAGAATTTTATCTGATTATGCTGGACAACAAGGACTTTTCTTCCTGAACTGTTTTGGTGTGCTTTATAGATTTTTGACTGCTAATCATGAAAATAACCTGTAATTTAATCTATCATATACCCTTTTACAGAATCTTCTGTTTTTACACAATGTGCACCTTTCAGTAGCTATGCTGTACACATGAAAGAAATCTAGGAAATATAGAACTGTTGTTGAAGCACATCCAGTACACCATGTACAACTGGAATAACTATAGAGATCTATAAGTAGTGACTCTGCTGCTTGGAATGAAGCTTGGATATATATGTTGTTACATATGTGAATGGGACCAAAATGGTCACTCCAAAAGAATTTGGTTCCAGGACAGAAAAAGGTGGCACATAAACCACTTGTTAACCTGACAAAGATATTTTTGCTTCTATTTCACATAAGACTTGGACTGATGAAAAATTTTGTGAAGGCAATGAACGAGGAAGGTGATGGTTTTCGTTATTTGAGACAGTTGTTTCTAAGAATAACTGATGCCCAGATTAAGAAAGGCATTTTCGTTGGTCCACAGATCAGATACATCATCAGTGACAAGCAGTTTAAAGATCTGTTAGTGGGCCCAGAGAAAATCCCATGAAAAACATTTAAGAATGTCATTAGCAACTACAAAGCACCAAACTACATTCAGCTGGCTGACACACTTCTTACAGCATACAAGACCATGAAGTACAATGTGTCACTGAAAATTCATTTTCTGCATTCATACTTGGACTTCTTTCCCTAACATCTAGGTGCAGTCAGTGATGAACATGGTGAAAAGTTTCACCAAGACACTATCATAATGGAAAAACACTTTCAGGGCAACTGGAATCCATCAGTGCTGGCTGACTTTTGTTGGACATTGCAGAGCAAAACACTTTTAGTTGAATTCTTGCAGTGTATCAGAAGCATTATGAAAATAATACATTATAGTCATTAAAATTAATTTCATATTTCTGAAGAAACTTACATGATGTAGTCATTCTGAAATTATATTTGTGTTCAGTTTGAAGGAGGTCTATCATAATCACCAAATGTTTTTCAGGAAGTAAAACATTCTGAAGAAAAATTATCATCCAGTGTTATTGGTGCTTTTATTTTGTTTCCTAGAGAATCAAATATTTTATGTCTTGCATACCATCCAGAATGTACAATGTATATAGTATGTAAATTATGTATAAATGCTAAATATTCCCCCAGGTGAAAGAGATTTACCTGCACAGGCAGTTACTCAATCTGCTGCTGCTCTTGAGTAGGGAGATGTCCCTCTAACTTGAAATTTGAAAGGGCAAAACAAAGTATTTCCTTTCCCCCAGGTATAAACTTTAAATAATTGTTTCCAATTTGCTTCTGTAACAGTTTCCAGGCTGTGATGCTAAGAAAAAATATCCCACATAGAGAGAATAAAAGGAAGTTTATTTTAATATAATCAATGAAGTAAAGATTTGAAATAATAGTGTAACTGCAACAAAATAAGTAAGGCTGAAATCTGAGTAGGCTGAGCAGAGAGACAGGCTGGAAGAAGAAAAACACTGCCTAAAACTGACCAAGCAGCATTGAAAAGCACTGTAGTTAGATGATTTTCTACTAATGTCCTAATACTTAACCTACATTTGATGGCTTTGTATGGCTTTGTCTCTAATGCCTTGCTTTGTCTCTAATGCTTTCTAGCTTTATAGTATTGCACCAACAACAACGCCATATGAGAGCAAGGCTTTCTACCAGACTGATGGATATTTATCAAGGTTGTTAAGAGCCAAACCTGCTAAGTAAAGCCTTTTCTTTAACTAAAACCTGAAAATCTTTTTGAAAAGAAACCATTCTCACTTTCTGTTCTTGGTGGATAGCGCCATCCCCGAAAGGGCCGCTGAAGTCTGGGTTCTCCTGGCCCTCTTGGTCTGGCTGCCGGTCCAAGGGGTCCCTTACTTGGGCACCTCTGTTTGACAGAGACACATGGTACGGTGGTGCTCTGTCTCTGTCGGCAGCAACTCATGTGAGGTGATGATGATCAGTCTCTCAGCAAGCAGCTCATGTGAGGTGATGGCGGTCAGTCTCTCTCAGCAGGCAGCTTACGTGAGGTGATGATGGTCAGTCTCTGTCAGCAGCAGCTCACATGAGATAGTGGTGGTCAGTCTCTTGCAGACAGCTCAAGTGAGGTGATGGTGGTCAGTCTCTGTCAACAGGCAGCTCACATCTCTGGCAGCAGCAGCCCACATCAGATAATGGTGGTCAGTCTCTCACAGGCACCTCACATGAGGTGATGATGGTCAGTCTCTCTCAGCAGCTTACAGGAACCTCCCTTATTCTATCTCCTCTTCTCTCTGTGGCCTTTCCCCACTGAAACCTCTCCTTCTCTCTTCCCTTGTCTCCTTCAGGCTTGCTCCATAGAAACCTCTCTCTCTCCTCTTTCCTCTCTTTCCAGCTTGCCCTACAGAAACCTCTCCTTCTCTATTCCCCCCCTTTCTGTCCAGCTTGCCCCACAGAAACCTCTCCCTTGCCTCTTCTCCACTGAAACCTCTCATTCTCTATTCCCTTCTTTCCTTCAGGCTTGCTCCACAGAAACCTCTCTCTTTCCTCTTCCCTCTTTCTGGCTTGCCCCACATAAACCTCTTCTTCTCTATTCCCCCCTCTCTGTCTAGCTTGCCCCACAAAAACCTCTCTCTTGCCTTTTCTCTCTCCATCCGGCTTGCCCCACAGAAGCCTCTCTCTTTCCTCTTCCCTCTCTGGCTTGCCCCACCAAAAAGAATAGAAAAAAACCCGGCCAACCTCCTCCCTCGCTCTCCCTCTGTCCGGCTTGCCCCATCGAAAAAGAATAAAAACTCCGCCAACCTCCTACCTCACTCTCCCTCCATCCGGCTTGACCTACCAAAAAAGAATAAAATCAACCCAGCCAACCTCCTCCCTCGCTCTCTCCCCATCCGGCTTGCCCCACCCAAAAAAAAGCAAAGGATCTGAATCCCCCAGCCAACCTCCTTTTCCTTTTTAATCACTCCCCCTCTTCTCCCCACCTATTCCCTTTTGCTTCCAGGCAGCGTCCTGCCACCAGCCACAGGAGAGGCCGCCGGAGCTCCAGACCTCCATGCTGAATCGGCAGAGCTCCAGCAGAACCCCCCAACCAGCGCCGACCCCATCCCAGCTCCTCTCTCCACTACAATAAGACTAAAAAAGGGGGTTTTAGAATGTTTTATGGCATTATTTATGCCATAAATTATAATTATTTATAATTTATTACATAAATTATTATTATGTAACCAAAATTAGGAACTAAATGATTTTCTTTTACAAAGAAGGATATTATAATTAACTATTGCTTGTACTAAATAGGAAATACAGTATATACCAGTGGTGGCGAACCTATGGCACGGGTGCCAGAGGCGGCACTCAGAGCCCTCTCTGTGGGCATGCGCGCCGTCGCCCCAGTCCTAGGCCTTCAGCTGGGTTTTATAAAACCTTTTCGCTTTAGGCCTCCACCGCCATGTGCAAAAAAAAAAAAAAAAGGTTCAATCAGTCAATTTCAACTTCTCGCGGGAAAAAAAAGATCTTGCAAAGTTGGAATTGATTGATTGAACTTTTTAGTCCCACCCAGTCTGCCGTTACCACCACAGCCACGCCCACCCAGTGGGCCACGCCCACCCAATGGGCCACACCCACCCAGCACTCGACGATGCATAAGTGGGTTTTGGGTTGCAGTTTGGGCACTCAGTCTCTAAAAGGTTCGCCATCACTGGTATATACATAATACTTTGTTAAATTTCTCCATAAAAATATGAGATGTTTTAGCTTCCAGTAAATATTTCATCAACTGTAAATCCTTTCCTCATTTTGTTCCCTAGAGGAAGTGTGATTGAATGAAAGAAAATCCCTAGTGTGAACAATTGGCACAGACATCTGGGCAGAAAGCTTTTTATACTATAAGAAAGCTCTATCGTTTCTACAAGATGCTTGACACACACTGTAAATTGCCTCCTGTAACATATGTTGCTTTTCTAACATGTCTGCAATTTGGTATTCTGGTCATAATTATTTGATAAAAAAAATATGCCTTGAACAACCAGGATTCCTGAATAATGTATGTTCACTTTTCTTATTGAAAGCTATTGCAGCACAGTGACTAAGAAACAAGAGTTACAAATTTTGTTTCTGCTGTATTTAGACAAGCTGTTTGCTGCTTCAGATCCACTTCTTGCAAAACAGGGGTAATTATGCTAATTTACCTTCCAGATCACAGCCAAGAAGATAAACTTCATCACTTTTAGCACAAATTGAACAAAGACCTGGCTTGTTATAGGGCTTGATACAAAACTTAGAATTTCAATGCATTCAGTTGAGGTTCTGTAGTAGAATAGCTCAGGGAAGTTAGCATTAAAATAGAAATAAAACAAAATTCTATAATTAAAACATTAAAGCTTATCAAACCAAAGCTTTTTGTCAGATAGACTCCATTCTCATATATCACAGACTCACATAGGTGCAAGTGAGCAGAAAGGAGCAAGCATAAAGGAATATCTCACAGGATTTAAGCACTAATGCTTCACTAATTTGGGACATCATTATTTCTGCTGTAAATCACAAATAGAGATTAATTAGCTGAAATATTTCATTTCTAGTCTACAAATGAAGAATGATCATTTGCTCAAGCAAGTGCTCACAAGCACTGGCAAGAAAACTGAAGTTTGGAAAATATTTCCAAATTGATGGTTCTATAGCTAGTACACAAAAGCATGCAGATATAATTTCTCATGCAACAGCCTTGTTAGCATATGTTCTAAACCAGAGAGAAAATCAGAGAAAAATAGCTGAAATATAAAAATAAATAACTAAAAATAATAAATAAATTAAAAACAAATAAACTCAAAGGGCAGAGTCAATGGACCACTAGGTCTCCTTTCTCCCATTAGTTTTCTATATTTCTATGTGGATTATCTTCGTTATTGCCATCTCTAACTGTACAGAATTTCAGTATACCTCTTCTATCTTCTTTCAATCAGTAATAATTTGTCCATAGGCTTTCGTTAACATACCAGTTCTCCTTCTGAGTTCAGAAATCTTTGGAAAGGCTTTCCTTGTTTTTCCAAGTCTATTTCCATCTTTGAAACTTTTATAATTTTTGTTGTTATAAGAGACAAGAATCAATACTACATCTCTCTGCAATTTTTTTTTTTTAGTTCCTCCCAACATCCTTGTCTTTTTTGGCTCTGGCTTTTCTTCTCTTCTTAGCAATTTCCACTGTTTGTTCTGATACCCAGTTTACTTTCTTCTGTTTCTTGATTTTAGGCAATTTCTTTTTACATTCACCCTTAATAACGTCTCTACATTTATACCACAGTTACTCTGGTTGCATATCAATGAGTTTCAGTTGCTTCAAAGCAACTCCCGATATTTTCTGTGGTGTCGAAATGGGATTCCGCTCTTTCAAATAGTGTTCTGACTTGACTTTGTTTGTGGTATTTGGGATGGTTGCTGTGGAAGTTGAGGATTTGATCTGTATGTGTTGCCTTCCTGTACATGGATGTTAGAAGTTGGCCATTGGCGGTTCTGATTACAAGGACGTCCAGGAATGGCAGTTCATTGTTATTCTTGGTTTCTATTGTAATCGGATGTCTGTGAAGACATTATTGATTCTTTGGTAGGTTTGGTCAACCTGATTGTGCTTGGTTATCACAAAGGTGTCATCCACGTAACGTATCCATAGCTTGGGGCTTATTTGTGAAAGTACAACTTCTTCAATTTTCTGCATGATGATTTCTGCAACCTGGCCAGATTAAGAGATTCCCATAGGCAATCCCTTCAGTTGTTCAGAGACCTCTCCATCAAATTTGAAGTAGGTGATTAAGCATAGCTGGAGGACTTTGTGTGTGTTTTCTGTTGTGAGTGGTCCTCTTGGTGGTTGCGTATTGTCCAGTAGTTCTTTGATTAGGTCAGTTGCTAGTTTCAGATCTACCGATGTGAATAATGCAGAGACATCGAATGATATTATTGTTTCATCTTCATCAATATGTAGGTGTTTGAGCTTGTCCAGGAATTGCATGATGTTGTTAATGGAATATTGGGAATCACCGATTAGGTGCTTTAGGTATTTCCACATTTCCACATTTCTTTCGCAAGGTTATAAGTGGGTGTGCCAAGGAGTGAGACAATCAGTCTGAGTGTGGTGTTTTCTTTGTGCACTTTCAGAGGTCCATAGAATTGTGCTATGTTTGAATTGGTTGCTTTCATTCTCCGATATTCCTCTTTGGTGATTTGATTTAATTCCTGCAACTTTTTTAGAGTTTTGTTGATCTTGTTGGTCAGTTTCATCATTGTCTGATATTTACCCCCATCCCTGACCTATTTCTGTCTCAGTTCTCCTAGAATTCTCCTGGTAATTTAAGACTTATTTTTATTATTATTTATTATTATTAAATTTATATGCCACCCACCTCCAGTTTCAGGTGACTCTGAGCAGCTAGACTAAATATCACCAACCCATGCTCCAAACAGTTGTTCTGCATTACAGCAGTTTCCAGCAGAGTTAAATCTCTAGGAGATGAAGGAATAGACAACTTTTTGCTCAAATTGTAGTCTTTATAGGTTGGACTCAAGGGGAAATCGGAACAAACTAACAATTACAGTTAAGTGAAAAGAACATTCAAACTTTACTTACTAATACAGAATGAAGCAAAATATTTTACACTGGACATATGCAGGGATATTTTTGAACAATGATCCCAGAAGTTAATTTTAGGAAGATCTGCCTCTATAGCTAGATTGTGTTTAAAAGATGATATGGAAGGAAGAGACTGATCTGAAAGTGGATTTTAAAATGACAGTATAAGATATGAAAAAAGATGCTACATCTGGCACACAAATTAAACCAGTTGATATCTTAATAATTAAAAGGAATACACAAATAATGAACCAAAAGAGTGACTGGCTAACTTTCCTAAATTAGATTAACAAAATAAACTTGTTAAAGATTTGAAGAATTTTGTGAGAAGACATAAAAGAAAAATATTGAAATTTAAAAATCAGGCTCTGGGACATTATTTGAAGAAATTTCATCTCAATCGTTGTGTATATAGCATTAGAAGCAACTTGACTACCCTAGGATAGGGTAAAGCCCTAGGATCCCCAGCTGCAAATGATTCATTCAAGCATTCTCTCAAATGTGTTGCAATTCCAGTGAGGTTTTTCAGATATTCAGTTCAAACAATAAGAGAATCCGCTTTATTTTCAGAACTGGCAAGAGAACTGAGCCCTGTGTCTACTCCGTTTCCTTCATTGATGTGTGAGCTTACACTTTTGTTTTCTTCCATCTATCATCACCATGGTAACCAGTACTTTTTCCCTCCCTCATTCATTAAATTGGCCAAATGCCTTGTGAATTCCTGGGATATTGACTTTCCCTTTTCTTCACATTAAATTGCTGAGAGGCTAAAGGTCTTTAAAATGAATCTGAGTCAACCGCTTTCACATACAGAAGCTATGAAACAAGCAGCAGCAGTCAATGCTAAAATAATGAAAACAGTAAATTTTCTGCAGTGCAATAACTTCAATATTTTTAAGTAGTAGGAAAGAACTCATGTACCTTCGAAGTAGTATATAAATTGGGTTATTTATATATGTGATATGATTCTCAAATGAAAGTGATTTGTGCAGTTGAAAGTGATGATCAGTATGCTTTAAGCCCAATAAATTTGCAAACCAATCAGAACCTTTCAGTATATGGTTAACACATTAGCTAATAATATTTTTCCTGCCAAACTCTCTGCTTTCATATAACACTGCCCCTTCATTTATCTATTGAGGAAACTTTGCACATGTGGGACACTTAAGTGTAAATATTTATAAATATAAATAAAATAAGTATAAACAGATTACATTTAAAAACATGGCAAGGCAAATATAACCTACTTTTGCTCTTATGAATTGTTGCCATACTTGTGAGTAATTGTGCTTGTGGACAGAGAGCTTAAAATAAATATATTTATACAACTGCATCTATTCCCAGCACACCTACCCATCTTCTCTTTTCCTAGCTAAGCATAACTCAGTTCATTCAAACTTCTCTCTCACAGAACATAATTTAGACATAATTTCCATAATTGAAAAAAGCATACAATGCATATACAGTATATGAGTTGACTTCTAATTTTCCATGTCATCATGGGAATAGTTTTGCAGACAAGTAGTTTATAACTGTTTTAAATAAATGAAAAATCAGTTTGGTGTTAGATTCTGAGCCATCTAAATTACCTAAATTGTTTTGTCATAGTTTTGGAAAATATTAAGTCTAATGCTTCTTTATGATAAAAAAAGAGAAATAAGAGATAGATCTCCTCATACTAAAATAATAAATAAGTGGAAGAAGCATTTTAGGTTTCAAAATGTTTGTTCTTGATGAGGAACACTCAAAATAGTGAACCAAAGTTTATGGCTTTATGTTTCTAAATTTTGATTGAAGATGCTGAAAGATATAAATGTGAGCATCCTGGATCAAGCTAATTCCAAAAACATTAGAGAATTCTTTTTTATTATTATTTGTATATAACAGGGATGTCAAACTGCACCCACCACATTGCCGGCAATGCAAAAAGAATCGCAATACGTCGCGACACATCATGTGACGTGGCAAGTTTGACACCCTTGGTATATAAAATACAAAGAAAAATAGAAATAGCCAATTAAGGGAGGGAAAAGGAGAGAGGAAGAGAAGGTGTCAGGTACAAGGGGAAAAGAAAAAAAAAGACGTTGACTTCTGACTCTTTTTAGGAGAGTACAAAATAAAAACACTCCAGCCTCAACTTTTTGTTTTTACACATTAATATATAATATTTGTTGTTATTTCTATAACAACAAATCTATCTAATTGACGAAACCAAAGTAAAAGTTTCATTGTTTTTTCATTACAAGCACAAAATCCAAAGGTGATATCCAAATGAAAAACATACTCAAATATATTCTCGTCTTTGAATAAGATGATCAATTTAACCATTCCGGTTTTATCTTCCTTGCTGTGGGAATAGTATGTATTTCTATTTGCACCTAATAATCTTTGTAACTATCACCATTTTTATTAAGAAAGTTAACTATATACTTTAAAATTCTTTGACCTTACTGGGATAACTACTCTCTTTTTTTCTTTTCCATCCTTTTAAAAAAAATATTGCTAAACTTTCTTTAAATACTTTTCTAGAATCAAAACTTTCTGGTACATCTTTTTCTTTAACTTCTTAACATACAGGCTTTGAACTTCAGTATTTAGGTCCCACGCTCCAAACTACCCTTATAGAATAATCTTTTTTTTTCCTTTTATAAACATCCTTTTTAGAACATAGTGTTTTCTTTAAACTAGTACATCATTTTCTTTATATATAATCATTTTCAAATTTTAGATTAAGGCTTTCTTTCAGTTACAAATATCAAACTGACAAAAATCCATCCTAGATCCAGTTAACTCATTACGTTTACACCAACGTATCTTCATGGAGTAGAATCCTCTTCTCTGGAAAGATTATCAAGTAATTATAAGCCTCTCTTTTTCTCAATCTTGTTAATGTCCTTAAAGAAAAAGTCCCAAATTAGTCTTTTTAAAAGTTGCTGATTTTCTTGATATTCTTCTTTCAGTTGTGTTGAGAGATTTATATTTAAACCATCATAATAAAATTTAATGTCAGGTTTGTATTCCAAATTTGCAATAAATTCTTCTGCATTTTCAGCTGTTTGTGAAGTTTCCTTGGTAGTTTGGTAACTTTCTGGACATGCTTGCATCTCTTGAGTAATTTGAAAGGTTTTTTTATCATCCTTGGAACACAGCTGGTTAACAAATTGGCGGATTTTATTTAGAGACCTTTCAAATATATCTCTAATAATTTGCTCCTCCATCTTGGCTCCTTCTTTGATCAGGATCCAAAAATTTTAACCACCCACGACAAAGAAGACCAAACTACAAGTTGTTCCAATAATAAAATCACAGCTTTCAAACTTCATTTCTTTATGTTTCTCCATCAGCTTTTTTTTTTTTTTTGCTCTTCCTTATTTTGGCTTGCCTTAGCAGCCATCTTCCTTGTTGTTATTTAACACTAAAGAAATCCCTAAAATGGCACAGATCTTTCAAAAAGGCGTAGCAGGCTGTAGAACCTCTTTTATCTTGACTTAAGAAAGATTAATAGTCCTGAAGGTGATTAAGACATGAAAGGCACGACTTACTGTCTGTTTGAAAAGTAACTTTCAAGACGTGGACTTCTTCAACCACAAAAAGATTGCAGCCCCTCCTCCCCCAGCTTTTGGCATGCAGATAGCTTTGGAGCCCAGAAGCCACTTGCAGGCTTTCAGTTGTTTTGGAGAGTCTTGGGGGTAAATTCTTAGACCCCCCCTGGTCTAGGTGGGTCATAAAAACTGAAGAAAGTCCCTTCAGAAAAAAAGCTGAAGAGCTGCAGCCCAGGGAAAAACCCTTCAGGGATCCTTCCCTGGATGTGTAATCAGTCAGCCATATTCAAGGAAGTCCCCAAAATACTAGAGAATTCTTGACACTTAGACAAATCAGCCATCAACTGACACAGTGAGATAAGCAACATTTACAGACCATTGAAAAGAGACAATAAGAAAGCTAAAAAGGAAACAAAAAAACAAAGATCTTCACCAACAATAAACACCAGATAAGCAGGGTTTAATACCAGAACTTACACTAGACAAGCAAAGCAGTAAACAATACCTTAATCAAGGGTGATGCCATGACGTCTCTGTACTTAGAAATATAAGAAGTTTGCAAGCTATGGTTTTCCACGTGATACTCTACAGAAGTGAAAAGTTGGATTTTGAAGAAGCAAAATAGGAAGAATATTAATGCCTTTAAATGTTTGTGTTTGAAAAGACAAATAAGAATATTGTGGCCAGTCAAGAAAAATCAATCCAGAGTTCTCTCGTGAGGCACAAATGAAAGGCTCAAATTATCCTACTTCAGACATATAATGTGAAAATATTAATCTCTAGAGAAGATGACCAGCAACAAGATGTATGGACTCAGTTACAATGGCAATGAGTTCACTATTGGAAGAGTTGAAATACCAGACTAGTGACAGGTCATAAAAATCTGGATTATTCCTGGAAGCTTCACACTCAGAAAAATCAGTCATCAGCAGGCACATAAAGATAAATAATGTTTACAGATGATTGAAAAGAAATAATAAAAAGCTAAAAAGGAACCAAAAAGGCCAGAACACTTCTTCAGTAGTAATCAACACCACAACATAAGTGGTGATAGGCCCAGAATTAACACCCTACAAACAATAAAACAGTAAACAATACCCTAATCAAGGAACTACCAAGAACATATCCACCCACACCAGAGGGCAAGCTACTGTATATAAACAGAGAGCAAACCAGATTCCTTTCTAGCACTGAAGATGTTAACTAGTCAGGTAACGAAACATCTACAAGAAAACAATCACATTCAGATATACCAAGGACTCCACTGAAAGATTGTCTCTATGTATCTTTTTTAATAGCAACAAACATTAAATAAAATTAAAATTAAGAAACAAATAAAGTACATTTAAATTTCACACATAAAATATAAATTAATGTTGCAATTAGTAGTTTCTGATGTCAGAACTGAAGTGGGATGAGCTGCAGGGAAAAAAACAGATTTATAACACCAGGAGATTCCACATCCTGGAGAGACATATTTTTTGAGCCAAACATGCAATGTGCTTTTGCTATGTTCCAAAAGATTCTAAACTTGATAAACCAGTAGGACATGGAAAGTAGTAGGCTTGTAGTTTCTTACCAATTAATTCTATTAGGTGTGATAATTGTTCACAGATGAAGGTATTGGAATTGACAACTGGAAAAGAATGAGATCTACCTCTTACTGCATACAAAACATTAATTCCATTGTTTTAATGAAAACGCTTTTTCTGCAGTGCATCTTCAGCCCTAGAAGATGAGGCTGAGTCTCTAGAATAGAGACTGAGTTCTATTCCTGGCTTAGACACAAAGCCAGCTGGGCGACATTGGGCCAGTCACTTTTTCTCAGCCCTAGGAAGGAAGAAATGGCAAACTACTTCTGGAAAATCTTGCCAAGAAAATTGCAAGGTCTTCTCCAGACAATTTCCAAGATTTAGACATGATTGAACAGAAGAAGAAAAAAAGCTAGCATCTAATAACAATCCCCTAAATTTTGATCCAATGCTAATATGGTTGCAATTTGTGGGCAGCAAATACATCTATGGCATAGTTCCCCAAGCTTTCCAGCTTTACGGACTGGTGTGGGGTGAGAGGGGATGGTTCCATGCGGCACCAGGCAAGCGCATATGTGTGCACAGCTCCATTTGCGTGAGTAGCGGCACTCGCACCCGCCGCTCACACAAATAGAGAATGTGCTCATGCACTTGCCCGCTGTTTGTGCAAGTGGAGAAGTGCGCGCTTGTGCACACTTGTCCACCACTTCTGCAGCCTGGTTCTGAAGGGCTCAAGGCCGGTAGTGGCCCAGGGGTTGTGTATCCCTGATCTATGGAACAAATTCTGACTTTTGCCAAATATATCCTAGACTTGAAATCATCTTTTTTTTTTGCTGTAGCATTGATTAAGATGTATTTCAAAAGATCAAAAGAACAAATGAGGCATATCAAGTAGCAAACACATAACATGAAGATTCACAACAAACAGTATTTTCTTCCCATCTGGTTATAGCTACATAGATTTATGATTCTATAATTTACCTCAAAGCTAATGATCAGAATCTTTTATAGGAGCTGACTGAAGTGCAGCCTTGAAGATGCCAGATCCTGATATTAATTTTTCTCTATAGACAATATAAAAGAATTCCAACAAGTAAATCTTGTATGGTATTTACCTATCAGGAAAGCTAGGATTTATTCCAGAAAATTTATCTTTAAAATGGAAAAATCATCTGAGTTTAGATAAGGTTTTTTTTAAATATCTTGGATTGGGGTAGGGGTAGTTTATCTTAAATTTGCCATATTTCCTCTGAGTAAATACAGAAGATATTACATAGATTGCATGAGGGGTTGCCACAAAGAAAAGTGAGTCAAGCTATTCTCCAAAGCACCTGAAGGTAGGACAAGAAGCAATGGATGGAAACTAATCAAGTAGTGAAGCAACCTAGAACTAAGGAGAAATTTCCTGACAGTTAGAACAATTAATCAGTGGAACAACCTGCCTCCAGAAGCTGTGAATGCTCCAACATTGGAAATTGTTAAGAAGAGACTGGACAGCCATTTATCTGAAATGGTAAAGGGTTTCCTGCCTGAGCAAGGGGTTGGACTAGATGACCTCCAAGGTCCCTTCCAATTTTTTTATTGTTGTTGTTGTTGTTATTGTTATTATTTTCCAGGTATATATAGGTCATATGTTACCAAAGAAAATGATGCACTTACCTATGTAATGCAGTAAATTATTATGGTTCGTCACAGTCAGCCAGATATTTAGACTGGATTTGCTATTTATCCACCTATCAAGTCCTTCCAAGAATCTGGGATAGATAAATGTTGTTCTTTGATGGCATTAAAGGTATTGTTGCAGGATGTAGGCAAATAGTCAAATTGCAATACTTCAGATTGCATTTTTTTCCTTAAAATTCAATTATGAAGTGGCTATTTAGGCTGCAGAATCTTACTTCTGTTGCTTGGTGCAGGCATTCATATCTACAATAACAAAATACAGTATAAAGATAACCATTTTTTAAGATGGGGCATGTTGTTGACTATTTCTCTGTGAAGGTTTTTATTTATGAGTGGTTTAAGAAGATTGAGTTTTAGTGATAATTGCAAAGTTGATTGATAGTATGAGTAGCAGAATAGGATTTTTGATGTAAAGTCTTGGGATATTGATATGTGGTAGAACATTTTGGATATGACATATATGAACTTAGTAGATGGACTAACAAGTGAAGACTGAGAACAAATTTGAAAAAGGAAGCCAATATCTGTCTGTTGGTGGATGTAGAAGAACACTTCTTCAGGTCTGCTCTTCATTCAAATAAGACTTGGAAACTAGCATCAATATTATAGAGGATCTCTAGCCATTGGGATCTCTAACACGGTGCATAGCAATGTGATTAATATATTAATAGGCAATTTTATGTGCTGTTATCTTTTGTGCAGCTAGGAATGTCCTGTTAGACTTAAGTGGGACTTGCTTTTGAGCTGACATATAAACTCTTGAATAGACATGAAACATCAGTTGTAATTACCTAATTATAGGAAGGCAATTTGAACATACTGTAGGTTAATTTTTTCTACACAGCCACTTACATGTCCAATATAGCACATAGCTATTACCAAGAGTGGATGATCATCTCAATTGTGGTGTTTCTGAGAATGAAATCCACCCTCTGTGGAAGCATCTTATTTTTGAATCATCTGCAGTCACCTGTATATCTAAGGAAGTTAAAGAATGTTCAGAATAGATTTTATGTGGGCACTTGCAATGTAAAAGGGGAACATTTTTTTCTTCATTCCTATAGCAAAAATCACTTGTCACCAAAGAAAACTTACCTAACGTTTACAAAAATTTGCCTCAATTTTGGGACACATTGTCCTAATTCATGTAACTTTTCTATATTTAAGCTAATACAAATACAAGTAGACCTCAACGTATGACTACAATTGAGCCCAAAATTCTGTTGCTAAACGAAACATTTGTTTAGTGAGTCTTGCCCCATTTTAGGAAGTGAATCTGGCTTCCCAATAGACTTTGCTTGTCAGAAGGTCACAAAAGATGATCCAATGACCCCAGGACACCGCAATCGTCATAAATATGAGTCAGTTGTCAAGCATCCGAATTTTGATCATGTGACCATGGGGATGCTGCAATGGTTGTAAGTATAAAAAATGGTCATGTCACTTTTTTCAGTGTCGTAACTTTAAATAATTTCTAAACAAACTGTTGTAAGTGGAGGACTACCTGTACAGCATTTTTCTTTTATTGTAGGTATTCTTTCTTTTATCTACCTACCTAATTTGCTACAATCACCTTTTTGGGTTCAGAAAATTATTATTTTTATTATTGATTAGGACTGTACATTTAATAGTTGGATTCAATGTTCTGAATAAGCTTAACCTACCTTGTTCCTCTTCTGGAGCACTAATCAGAAATATGATACCACTCTAATGGCAGAAAGTGAAGAGGAACTAAAGAGCCTCTTGATGCGGGTGAAGAAGGAGAGTGCAAAAGTTGGCTTGAAACTCAATATTAAGAAAACCAAGATCATGGCATCCGACCCTCTCAATTCCTGGCAAATAGATGGGGAAGAAATGGAGGTAGTGACAGATTTTATCTTCCTGGGCTCCAAGATCACCACAGATGGGGACTGCAGCCAAGAAATTAAAAGACGCTTGCTCCTGGGGAGGAAAGCTATGGCAAATTTAGACAGCATACTAAAAAGCAGAGACATCATCCTGCCAACAAAAGTACGTATAGTCAAGGCCATGGTTTTCCCAGTTGCAATGTATGGCTGTGAAAGTTGGACCATAAGAAAGGCTGAGTGCAAAAGAATTGAGGCCTTTGAACTATGGTGCTGGAGAAGACTCCTGCGAGTCCCTTGGACTGCAAGGCGATCAAACCGGTCAGTCCTAGAGGAGATCAACCCTGACTGCTCTTTAGAAGGCCAGATCCTGAAGTTGAAACTCAAGTACTTTGGCCACCTAATGAGAAGGAAGGACTCACTGGAGAAGAGCCTAATGCTGGGAAAGATTGAGGGCAATAGAAGAAGGGGACGA
Source organism: Azemiops feae (assembly GCA_023970755.1). NCBI lineage: Eukaryota > Metazoa > Chordata > Lepidosauria > Squamata > Viperidae > Azemiops > Azemiops feae. The sequence goes on along the minus strand of JALGBA010000503.1, from coordinate 1,425,472 downwards.
CAAGAGAATGAGGTGGCTGGATGGAGTCACTGAAGCAGTAGGCGTGAGCTTAAATGGACTCCAGAAGATGGTAGAGGACAGAAAGGCCTGGAGGAACGTTGTCCATGGGGTCGTGATGGGTCGGACACGACTTCGCAACTAACAACAACAACAACAATCAGAAATAACTGAGCTTGATCCCTTCATTATCTCCTTTGCATGTACTTGTAATCATATCTGAAACATTATTGTTTATTGAGCAGTATATCAATATTAGAAAGTATGTTGCATTGTTTGTTAATGTGTATACTTGAATTATGAAATGTTTTACATGAATATAGAGTTAGTTTGGTTGCTGAATATTATGAGCAACATATGGTGGAAATAAATGGAACACATAGTGAATAGCTTCAACATTTTGCCGAAAGTGAAATTATTACTTACTATGGTCGCCCCTTGGTTGTTTATGAAAGAACAATAAGAATTGCTTGCAGTGATATGCAATACATTTGCATTTTTATATGCAGATAGTGCTCTGCTGTTGGCTGAAAAACCAAATGATTAGCAGCAAACATTGGATAAGTTATACAATGAAACAAGGAATATGAGTTTGGAAAGCCAGTGCCTGCAAGACCAGGGTTAACTGTGTTTGACTGGATGAATGAAATATATAATTGTAAGATATACACAAATAGCAGAAAAATTAGTAGACATATTTGCATATCTTACCAGAATATTTCTAACAATAAATGGAAGAAGAATTTCAAGGCATGCAGTTGCTAACAGAAAGGTAGTAGAGAGTCTGTTGCAAAGAATAAAGATGAAAAGAAGTAAAAATTGCTGTGTATATGATTATGTTTTTCACATTTTGTTATGTGGAAGCAAAAAGTGAAAAACAGAAAAGTCTCTGGAATACAAGGAGAATTGATTACTTAAGAAATGTGTAGTAAAGAAGAAGAGATAGTGTCAAGAATGGCTGAGGAGATGATAAATGACTGTTACCTGGATGCAGAAGTTTGTGACTGGTACAAAAGAATGGATTCAACATATAGAAATAATGAATGAGCATCAAAACATTCATTTGTCTATCTATCTATCTATCTGGAAGAATAGGGAAGAAGGGAACAGAAGAAGTTGTGATTGGATGTTGATGAGATTATTCAAAAGATAAGGATGAGAAGTTTAAAGGACAAATGCTGAATGCATTAATATGTGGACTGAATGGGAGGAACAGTGCTTTGCAAGAACAGGAAGTTATGAAGGAGAATAATAAATGGTGTTGGTTTAAGTAGATTTCCTTTTCTATTATCTTCTGTACCCAACTTCAGTTGTTCACTATTTCTTATACCCCTGATCCCTGCTTTGTGGAATACTGTTCATTGCAGAAACGAGTAGCGTGATTCGTATATCTATATGCCCACACTGTACAGGTAGTCCTGTATTTCATCGAATGATCATTCAAAGTTACAACGGCTCTGAAAATAGTGACTTATGACCGTTTTTCACACCTATGACCATTGCAGCACCCCATGGTCGTGTGATAAATATTCAGATGCTTGGCAACTGGTATGTATTTATAAGGGTTGCAGTGTCCTAGGGTCATGTGATCCCCTTTTGGACCTTCTGGCAAGCAAAGCCAATGGGAAGTCAAATTCACTTAACAACTGTGGCAAGAAAGGTTGTAAAATGGGACAAAATAAACTTAACAACTGTCTTGCTTGGCAACAAAAATTTGGGGTTCAATTGCTTTTGTAAGTCAAGGGCTACCTTTATTGCTTTTAATAGAATATGATGAAATCAGCAGAAAAATTATACCATTCTACAGGATCAACCACAGTCTTTAGACAATACATGCTAACTACTTTCTCAAACCAAGTACGTACACATTGCAACATTCACCCAGCTCACAATTACTTTTCTAACTTGTCCCACATCCTCAGTCATCATAAGGACATTGTCTAGTATATTAATACACACAGATGTATCCATTAAAAAAAAATGGGATAGGCGGTATACCACTTACAACAGGGGTGTCAAACTGCCGACTTGCGGGCTGGTTGCATTATGCGTAGGCCACGCCAACCCCAGCTCCAGCAATGCGAAAAAAGTCACAATACGTTGTGACATGTCACGTGATGCGGCGAGTTTGACACCCATGACTTACAAGGACTGAGAACAAGAAAATATGTATATGTATTAATTACTGTTCTGTGCTGTAAAAAGCACATTAATGAATGATTTACAGACAGGATTAAAGAAAACCAAGTAAATCATATTCCCCAGGCATTTGGATGTAAATGATGCAATGAATGCCTAGTAACTAGTTGGCTATTCAGTTTTGTTCATTGAGTGGTGTATGTATGTGTGTTTGTCTATGTGTAGGTGTGTGTATTTGTGATTTGTGAATGTATGACTTTGCAAACTACATTGAGTCTATGGAAATAGGCTTATAGAATTATAGAATTCCATAGAAATACAGAATTGTGTTAATAATAACCGATTTAAATAAAATGAAAGAATATATAGTATAGAAATTCTGATACAAAGTGAGAAAGGAAGAGATGGAAAAGGGAAAGAATAACAAGTTGGCCACAAACTTAAGAATAAAATGCAATACAAATCCTGTCTCAACATAAAAAAATAGGCAAAAAGAGAGTAAGAGTGAAGCTACACACTCTCTCTTCAATCCACGTTTCTCACCATGTATTCAAATGACTGCATTTGGGGTAATGAATCACAGGAATCATTCTTATTTAAGAATGGACCTCTTGACCCCTGAATCTAATAACCCATTCCATCCCTCCTCTCTCTAATCCATTCCAGGGTGTTTTTACTCATCAAGAGCCTAAGGTAGCTTTTAAAAATGGTGCCCAACAAAAACATAGCTTTTTTTCTAAACCATATATCAGAGCTGAAATCCTGCTGAGAATTTTGAATTATTAATAGGGTGAGTTGGACATATAGATAAATTAAATACTACTACGTGTTTGCCCATTCAACATATGGTTTCACTTCTTATTTATGTAAACCTAAACAATAATTTAAGAGCAATGTTACAGATTTTTCTGGGAGAGAGAAGAATTCATAAAATGGTTTAAGAATAATTGTAATCCTATTTGATAAAAATGCAGGGAAGAATTATTTGTTTTCTCCATCCCTAACTATGGACTACAATGAGAAGCTCATATCTACATAAAAGTTTGTAAAAGATCCAAAGATGAAACCTATGTCACAATATAATCACAATATAAGCCACATAACTTACATAGTTCCATCAAACATCAGGAACTGAGCATGGCTGTGTGAAATTTGCATAATGATGTCACTGAGGATGTGCATTTTTTGGGGGGGTCATAGTGACTAGTAGAAATTAAAAGTGCTAGTTAAAAACCCTCATGACATAAAGTCTGAGTATTTACCAGACTATCTGTCTCCCATGATCTCTGCCCATGCAATAAGATCCAACAGGGTTGGCAGGCTCCCAGAGATGTGCCTTAAGAGCCGTGGTGGCACAGTAGTTAGAAGGCAGCACTGCAGGCTACTTCTGCTGACTGCCGTCTGCCACCATTTTGACAATTCAGTTCTTCAAGGTTGACTCAGCCTTCCATCCTTCTGAGGTCGGTAAAATGAGGACCCAAATTGTTTGGGGCAATATGCTGACTCTGTAAACCTCTTAGAGAGGTCTTTAAAACACTGTGAAGTGGTATATAAGTCTAAGTGCTATTGCTATTTTCTCTTGCTGTGCCTACCATTAACATTCACCCTGAGAATGTATGACTCTAATCCTGCCTGCCTTTCATAAGTCTTTAAAAACTTGCTTGTTCTCCCAGGCATTAAGTCAGGTGGTCTTGTGTACCCATTGGCTTATTTGGTTTTTATTGTTAAATTACCTGTAGCATAATTTGTTTTGTGTCTTAATTGTATTTTGATAACTTATTTCCATTGCATTAGTGTTTTAATTGTACACTAGTATAAGTATATGTCAAGAGGGTAGCTTTATGAGTTGACCATAAATAAATAAATGACAGCTATACCTGTCCACATCATTGTAGAGGCTGACTAATTCTGCTTTGAACTAGGTTTTTGGGAAAATGAAGCATTCTCATAATGAACCATGAAATCATTAATCAGTAATTCTCAAAACCCTCTCTTATTGTAACGTCAGTTTTCTAAAAACCTTATGTCAGTTCTCTTGGATTGATTTTTAAATGGGGAAGAATGAGAGCCCCAATAAAGAGTGCAGTGCCTCATTTCAGTTCTTTCTGTTGTACAGTAAAAAGTTATATATGTGTTTCTCCATGGATTTCCTTCATAAATTAGTTAGTTACAGATTAATGTGAAATTTCTATTGAAACTCCATCTTTCTCCCTTCAGAACACAAGTCATGCTATAACAGGATAACTAGTTGGTTGTTTAAAACAAGATAAAGTGTGTAGTAGTTCATTAGGTAACTGATTATAAACCAAATAGTGAGATTGTCCTTATATTATTGTTTATTGAGCTAGTAAAATAATTCTCAAGTTAAATTGGTCCATGAAAAGAGTTCTATAGACTTTTTTTTCTACAAAAGATATAGAAAAAAATATGTTCTCTTCTGGAGAAGATCAGAGGGATAATTGAAACAGGTTTGGAACTTATTGAAAATGAAATTGTTAAATGATTAATTCAGAAAGAACCAATTCATTCTATTGTCAGTAAGAGGACACCTATCTAAATTGCTTTTTACTAGCTGTCCTGCAGTTGTATGAATTTCCAGCTATTGTTGGACGTGTATTTCTTTGTGCAGTCCCACCTTATAATTCCTTTCAAATTTACACAAAATCCTTCAATATTAAGTCAGATATTGGCAGTTTAGTTTCTCCAAAGAAGGAATTTCTATTGCTACAAATTTTATCTCACTCTACCCCCAAACTAATGTTAGAAGTACCTTTTAAATCTTGGCATTGATTTCTATGAAATTTGGCATACTCCGGCCCTCATAATATTTCCACTTATCTGAACATTTCATACTATTCTTCTGAAAGCCCCACAGTTATTAACAATTTGTGTTTGTTTATACAGTACTAAATAATGAGAAAAATGTAAGTCTAGTTGCCCAAAACACATCCTGTCATCAAGCCAAATTAGACTACTTGTGTGGGAATCTGTACAAGGTTATGGGAATTGCAGGTCTCTCAATGACAAGATTTCTCTACAGCTTTAAAATTCTCTTAGGAACAAGCATGCCAAATATAAATTCAAAAAAAAGGGGGAGGAGGAATGGTTCTTCAAGTAAAGTGCAATTTGCAAAATACTCAAAAGGAGTTCACAAACCATTCACCCACAAATTCTCTGTTTCATGCATCAAGTATCAAGGAAGACAGCAGAAGACGGCAGTCATGGCAGTGAACAATTTCACAACCTTAAAGAAAGGTTTTCTCCTACCATAGCTGAAGTAACTAAAACATACAAGCACAATATTTCTGTGGATGTGATGGAAACTGAAAGTAACAACAAAATCATTTTACCCATATATCTGCTTTTTTCCCCTCTGTTTAATCATCTCCAGTTCTCAGAGATTGTCTGGCAAGTTCCTGCAATTTTCTTGGCAACATTTTTCAGAAATGGTTTGCCATTGCCTCCTTCCTAGGGCTGAGAGAAAGTGACTGGGCCAAAGTCATCTAGCTGGCTTTGTGCCTATGGTTGTCTAGAACTCATGGTCTCCCAGTTTCTAGTCTGATGCCTTAAGCGCTACACCAAACTGCACCTGTTAGAAGAGCACAAATATGAGAGTATTTGGTTATTAAAGGTTTAATAAAGGAACATTGGTTTTCCCTTGTTTTGATTATTTCTTTCTGATTAGCTGCAATGAAAGGGAACTTACAATGATGGTTGTAAAGCTGAATAGATTTCCTCCAGAAGTGTCCTTTTCTGACCACAGAAATGTTGATGCTTTGATGCCTGAGAGCAATTTCAGCAGCAGTTAAGAAGGGCCTGTGAAGTCCTTTCTTCCCTCAAACATCAGATTATAAGATGGTAGATCTAGGTTTGTTTGAATAAATAATGCTCTACCCAGAATTTGTGCAGTTTGTATCAAATTAATCAATATTATGTTTTTAAAATGAACAGTCTTCTAATGAGATGCAATACTTTAAATGCATGTAAACATAAGATACAGATGAAGTCCTTTTTTCTGTATAGTGTTCAGAAGCACAGATTGGCAGTTATTACATCATTTGCATGGAGACTTTGACACATTCTTAACAGCTATTACAGGTATATTTTTTAGAATTCCTAATGATCCTCTCACCCACCCACCTGGCGAATAATTATACAGTGAATAACTCATTCTGGTTACATAGATACAGAGAATAGAATATGACCTTTCTTGGACTTATGTACAGATATTTTTTATCACAAGGCCACCTAATTGGCTTATTTTAATGTATGTATTTTGACTTTATTTAATCATGTAAATGTAGTCTCAGATGCCTTTGGTATAAACAGTGAAGAAAAGAATATCCCTTAAATTGGAATGAGCAACATTTTCCTTCTAAATGAGAGGGGAAATAGCCAGAATAAAAACCAGGACCGCTGTTTTAAATTTGGAAAAGAATAATTTTTCAAATAAGTTGATTTTTCTGTACATAGTCTGATATAAGAAGTTGAATCCAGTGATGACTGTTATCTTAGATGAGTTAGGAAAATAAAAATAAAAAATAAAAATTACCTGAATACTGCAAATGTTTCCAAGTTTTTTGTTACTTGGCTTTCAAAATCTCTCCTTAAGAATTCCAGTATTCTTAAGAAGTGCTGGGAATATTGTAATTTGCAGTTTATGCTATACTTATCCAAAATCAGTTTTATTCTAAATGACCCCAAACATGTCACCAATTAAAACCAAAACTATATGCTAGCAAATGGCATTACAAAATTATTTTAGACCCCTTGTCTAATTAGCTTGGGGTAGATATGACTATCATATTCCTCAGAAATAGACAGTATTTTGCTGTTAAAAATAAATTTAATTACTGAATTTAATTCATTTCTCTATAAACCAGCCAATGAAAATTGTACATGTTTTTATTCCTAAATAGCCTTGCATACTGGTCATAATGAACAGGTTGCTGTGGTAAATAAAATAAATTATGGGCACAACAAAAATCATTTGATAATTAATAAAGCAAATTCTTACAAATTTGCCAACCTTACAAATGGAGAATTAAATATCCACAAAATGAAAATATCTTACTTGAGGCATTTTCAGAATATTATTGATGACTTTTTAGATCCATTGTTGTCATTAACATTAATAGGAATAATACAGCTAACAGATTCCTTTGTGACTAACCTACTATTATCAGGGTAGGAGCTGGACTTTTCTCAATAATAACATTGTAACTTTTTGTACAGCTTGGGTTTCTATTACAAATAAGCATTATTTTTCTATGGCTTCTTTATAAAACCCAAGACAGAGTACCCTTCTTCAATCAGCGGGCATTTCGGATATATTGGAATTTATGACTTTCAGACCTGCTATGAAACATAGCCAAATATCAGAGCTGAGAATCCGAACACATGTAACGATGTGGGTAGAGAATAAGATTGTTAGGCTCATATCACGCTTGACTGATTATGTACACAGCAGTGTGTTGTACAAGAGAAGAATGTGAGGATGTGCAGAATGTAATATTTTTAAGGGAAAAGTAAAACAAAAACAATGACTTCTTTAACCAAATCATCATGCTAACTGATGTATACTTTCTGCCTTGGAAAGTGAATAAGATATTATTAAAACTCTCACTGCATTAAAATTGTAGAGAAGAAGCTAAATAATTATATCCTTTGATTTGATGAGATTTTTTTATTCTGCTCAAATGTGTAATTAAAAGGTAAAAATGCTTCAGGTTGCTCATTGTCTTTTGATAAAGATTGTGTTTTATTTGAGAAACAGAGACTTAGTAGAGCTTACTGCAAGTAAAACCCAGAACTTCAATCATATTCTTCCTAACAAATCAAGTATTCTTATGTTACATACTGTATATAAAGTCCCATAGTCCTGTTGCTCTTTCACCATATTTTTGTTACCTATTCCATGACTCCAGTAAGAATAAATACAGCCTATGTCAGTATATTATTCTATTCTATATAAATTGATGGCATTCTTTGTAAAAATTCCACAACTTTGGATTGAAGATACATTTTTATGCAATGAATATTTGCCATGATTAATATAATTATTTCCAACATACATTTTTCCTATAAAAACTCAAAATATGTGATGTTCTTTAGACAACGTCCCTAGGCATGCTCTTTTTCATATGTAGCTTCCCTATATCTTTTATTTAAATACAATTTAGCCCTTGCATGTAATTCGTAAATGCAATTTTCCTATATGTATGTTGGCTTAAATGAACTGCAACTCGTCGTGCAGATACCTAGGTGCCAAGTTATGTAGGACTCTACACATCAAAAAAATCTTCTTAAATTGCATCCATTATTGACAGCCAATGCAGTATCTGCATTGGCTGTCAATAATGGATGCAATTTAAGAAGCTTTGTGGTGCTAATGTGGTGCTGCTGTCCCATGTTGCATTTTGCACAAACTGTAGTTTCCAAGTGCTCTCAAAGACAGACCTATATTGAATCCATTGAAGTGGTCTGAATAGTGAACAGAGGAAGAGTTATAAGTTTCTCCCAATCTTGGTAGGGCTGCAACTAATGCATCAGCCAAAGCCAGCCAAAGGGCTTTCTGGCTATTTATTTATCTTTATCTTACATGACACGAGTGCCATTACTTATTTACAAGACTTATATGGCCACCTCTCTCATATAATGATACGCAATCATCTATAAACTCAAAGTTAAAAACAAAAGTATTCTTTCCCGACACCCAGTCAGGCACCAGACAAAAGCCTGAGAGTTCAGCCTCAATCCTAGCCCAATGATTGGTAGAAAAAGCAAGTGTTCACAACCCTCTGGAAGACTAAAAGTGTAGAGATCCTTCAAATCTCAGGTGGGAGACAATTTCAAAGGACTGGGTGGCCATTGTAAGGCACATTTCTGAGGTGTCATCAGTGGCAACATTTAAGGAATCATTTAAGAAATCCTTTTGGATTTATAAGACATCTATGGTAGATCATCCTAAATGGTCCATTTTGCCTACTGAGTTTCTAGATGGCAATTAATCTAACTTGGAAACAATTTGACTATTGCAAAGGGTTGAGTATCATGCTCTTCATATACAAATAATCAAACAACTGCTTTGTAACAACAATGAGGTCTGGTGCAATACAAGACAGGTCTGTCCACTTGTTGGCCACTAACCAATAAGTGAGAAGAGCTGATGCATTGGCAGGTCGAAGATTATACCAAATGGTTCTTCATTAATGATTCTGCATTACATTGGAGAAGATTATTGAGTGGGGTACCATAAGGATCATGCCCCTCAAATAGAGTGGGATAACTAATACAATAGAAGACAGAAATAAATTTCAGAACAATTATGACATGTTAGAAAAAAGGACAACAGAGTGAAATTTAACAAAGACAAGTGCAATTATTCATCACAACATATGGGGTGGTGGTAACCTGGTTTGATAATGCTTTTTAAAAAGTTTGCGGAGCATTGGTTGATTGCAATTTTAATATGAGCTAGCAGCGTATTGTGTTTTAAAAAGTCAAATATCATTTTAGGCTGTATCAACAAAAGTGAAATTTCCAAATTATGAGAAGTCATCATTCCAGTTTATTCTGTTTTGATTAGACCCTAGAAGAGGGATCTCCAAACCCTGGTACCGGTCCGTGGACTGTTAGGAATTGGGTGTACAGCTGGAAGTGAGCAGCGGGCAAGCAAGCAAAACTAAAACCACCACCACCCTGATCCATGGAAAAATTGTCTTCCACAAAACGTCCTTGGTGCCAAAAAGGTTGGGGACCGCTGCCCTAGAGGATTGTGTTCAGTTCTGGGTACCACATTTCCAAATTTAAAGCAGCTGGACCAATTTCAAGAATGACATCAAACTTTATTAAGGGAACGGAAGCCTTACAGAAAATGTGAATAAACTAGGACTTCCGGTTTTGGCATTGCGACGATGCAGATGCAGGAAGATGGGGCTCCATCTTTCGCGTTTGTTTTCGCCCTGCTGAGGGACTCTGGAAAGGGTCAAAAGTCACCCTGTAGAGGTGGCAAGCAAGAAGGGGACTCTCGTTGATCACAGGGGGGTGGCAGCCCTCCCGTTTGATCTGAGGAAGCCCTCCAAACTGGCGGGAGAAAGACTGGCTGCATTCGTGTAGCTAGTCTGAAGCTGCTGACAACGGAAGTCAACAAACACTACCAAGCAACTTTACAGCAACATAGATGAAACTGGGTGAGACCTGATCCTTTCTTTATGATTTTAAGTCCTCTTCCTGAAAATCTGCCCAAAGCACTCCCCCCGATGAAAGAGGGAAAGGGAATTTCTGCCCCATTCCCTCAGAAAAGAAAAGCAGTGAATTAATTACTTGGGAAAAATGGCAAAACCTATAAGACTTATTTGTAATTAATATATACATACAGCTTGAAAATTTGGGGACTAAAAGTGTTTTTAAGACCTTTTTTCTTTAAAAAAAAGACTTGAAAAGTTTACAATATAAGTTTTGGATCTAAAAACTGGAAAGCGGTGTTGATGACATCTAGTTGTGAATTATGGCACTACAACTTATTTATGTCTAAAAAAAACCTGGCTCGAAGCCCAGAACTAGATAAGACTTTGACTGGCCTTGGAAGCTTTTACTATTGAGAATTGCAGCTGAGAAAAAAGGAGCAGGCTTCGGGGCTGCTTATCTGTGTGGCAGAGATGATCACAAATATTCTAAATTTGGCCTGTCTGAATTTTGAACATAAATACTGACTTTCAGAACTGTATTGTGAATTTATTTTCTTGTAGAAGAAACATATGGAACACTTTGGATTATAAATCTTGATTGTTAAACAACCTTCAATGGTTCTTTTTTCTCCCTGGACAGAAAGGATATATTTCTTACTGGACAGAAAAAAATGAATTTTACTTATATCTGCTTAGGGGAGATTCAGGAACAGACAGTTGGTTGGATAAATTTATAAAGGCTATTTACAAAAAAATAAAATATAATGGATGTTTCATACTCAGCTTTAAATAGTAAAATACCATCTTTAACATCTGTTCCCAGTAGCCTTAATTTGCTATATCACCAAGAAAAAACTGATGAAACACAGAAAGAAATTCTCTCCATGTTGAAATTAATACAAAAAACAATTACTTTAGCTTGTGAGCAGGTTAACAATAATACAAAGGAGATAAAAGAACAATTTTCTAATTTAAATCTACAAACTCAGAAAACAACTACAGAGAAGGAACCAGCAACCCAGAAAATAGAAGGAAAACTAGAGAATGCTGACATAAACATTGATGATCTAAAGGAAGAAACTAATGACCAGACTCAGATAAATAAAAACTCAGAAGACACAACGATAATATTGGAAATGGAAAAGACATTTTATAAACCAAGGTTTCAGAACATACTGGATGACAAGGAAGGAGAGCTGATGGAATGGAAGATAAAGTCATTAACAGAACTGTGGGGAACTGGAGAAGGAGGGAGGCAGTTTAATGAATATCAATGGGCTAGCTCTTCCAAAAACACTTTAACCAAACTGTTTTTCTTGTTTCAAATAATATATACAAAAAACAGAGGAAGAATTATTTGATGATCCAAATGCACTGACTTGGAAAGTTAGTTGGCAAAGAAAGAAAGCTAGAGTAAGATTGAAGGAAGTAGAAGCTTTGACCTATTAGAGGGATGCTATATTATTAATTAGAGGTCTGAATATGGTTAAGAATACATTGTTAGAAATAGAAGTATTATTATAACTAGATAGTTAGGATTTATAATCAGAATATTATATCTTGGTGTGAAAAGGGAAATAAGAATATGCTAAGAACTTTGAATAAGGGATGCTTTTGGTTGCCCAAATATAGCTTGTTTTGAAATTATAAATGATTGGGAGACTTTGAACATGGATGGGAAATTAAAATTGAAAAAAGCAAAAATGGGATATGGATAAAATAAGTGGAAATTGAGTGCAAATGCAATTAAGATATGCTTTGGTTAGAAAAGATATTTTAAACTAATATTATTGATATTGTTAGAAAAATGTAACAAATGTTGATATGCAATTATATGTTTACTAACAATAATAAGAATTGTATTTGCCTAGTGCGGAAAAATGGTTATTACCAGAAGAAGAGAGGATGTACTGGCGGGTGTAATATTGGACTTAGTTGAAAGAAGCTCATATGTACCACATAATCACTAATGGACTCAGTCATCATGTTGTCTATTGAATACTTGTTTGTGAAAATAGAAAATTAATAAAACATTTATAAAAAAAGAAAGTGTGAATAAACTAGGGGTATCTAAAGAGAGAAAGAAAGAAAGAAAGAAAGAAAGAAAGAAAGAAAGAAAGAAAGAAAGAAAGAAAGAAAGAAAGAAAGAAAGAAAGAAAGAAAGAGAAAGGAAGGAAGGAAGGAAGGAAGGAAGGAAGGAAGGAAGAAGGAAGGAAGGAAGGAAGAAAGAAAGAAAGAAAGAAAGAAAGAAAGAAAGAAAGAAAGAAAGAAAGAAAGAAAGAAAGAAAGAAAGAAAGAAAGAAAGAAAGAAAGAGAAAGGAAGGAAGGAAGGAAGAAAGAAAGAAAGAAAGAAAGAAAGAAAGAAAGAAAGAAAGAAAGAAAGAAAGAAAGAAAGAAAGAAAGAAAGAAAGAAAGAAAGACAACTGAGTATGAAGGTATATAAAAGAAGAGCAGACCCAGTCTCTTTTGTTTCAGAGTATAGAACTAAATGGATTTAAATTACAATTCAGATTCCGTTGAATATTAGAAAAAAGAATTTCTAACAATAAAAGCAGTTTAATAATAGAGCTAATTAAAGAGATGATAGGCTTTATTCCACTGGATGTATTCAAACAGAGGAAGATGATTCTATTCATTGACGTTACCTGGGCTACATCAATATTTTAGGAGATGGAATGTGCCATTTTCACAAAATGCAATATATTCATAACAGGATTTATTCTATCAGTCTACTCTCAGCAAAGACCTACGGAGAAGAACAAAGACAAGGAATTAACTTTTTTGGGGGGAAGTGATGGAAGCCAAAAGAAGAGACTAGTTAATCAAAAACAAGCATAGCTACAATAAGTAGGCCAACTAGGAAGAAAGGCTACTTGAAATATTATGGAAAAATGGTTCCTGTCGTTCTCTTGCAACATTCTTCATTCATGACAAAGTGAAAATGAATCACAGCATGATGCAGAAGTTGAAGTGGGGACCAAACAGAAGAAACAGTTAAGTTTGTTTGGAAGGGGATTTGTTTCATGATAATTTTAACAAGCAAAACAGTTGATGTTGACATTGGGAGTGCAAAAATCATTCTATAAATTTCATTGTTTTTCCAGGGATACAATCTGAAGTATTAAGAATAAGACTATTTAAACATCAAGGTAATAATGATCTAGATCAGGGCTTTTTAACCTTTTCACCCATTGTACCACTTTTAGGATAAGGCAATATCCAAGTACCACGAGTCACCTAGCAAGGTGTCAAAAACTTGATGACCCCCAAAAAAGGAAAGAAAGTATAAAGTACAGGTAGTCCTTGACTTACAATTTGCTTAGTGACTGTTCGAAGTTACAACGGTACTGAAAAAAGTAACTTATGACCATTTTTCACACTTATGACTGTTGCAGCATCCCCAGGGTCATGTGATTTACATTCGGATGCTTGGCAACTGATTCATACTTATGACGGTCACAGTTTCCCAGGGTCATGTGATCACCTTTTGCAACTTTTTGACAAGCGAAGTCAATGGCCGGGGGGGCGTGACCAGCTCATCACTCAGGTTGTGGGGTGCCTGTGGAGGGTGCGGGCAGGGATCTGTGGGTCTCTGGTGGAGGGGGGTGGGACTGGGGTGGGTGCTTTCCCTCCCTCTCTCCCTCCTATTGTCCCTTCCTTCCTCCCCTCACTCTTTGTCCCTTCCTCCTTCCCTCACTCCCTCTCATTGTCCTTCTTTTCCTTCCTTCCTTCCTTTCCTCTTTGTCCCTTCCTTCCTTCCCTCCCTCCCTTCCATTGTCCCTTCCTTCCTTCCCTCCCTCTCATTGTCCCTTCCTTCCTTCCTTCCTTCCTTCCTTCCCTCTTTGTCCCTTCCTTCCCTCCCCCCCTCCCTGCCCAGGAAGGGACAAGGGGAGGGGGACAGACTGCCAGTGTGGCTGGTGGCTGTGCTGCCAGTGGCCATGGCTTGAAAGTCCACTGTAAATTGCTGGACAAGAGCTGCACAGCATTAAGAGCAGAGTGGCGGGAAGATATTTGTAATGAGGGAGGGAGAAAAACAGGCGTCCCCTGAAGGAGACCAGCAAATGGCCCTTGCCCTCTTCACACACCTGTGGACTCCGGGGGAGGGGACGCTGCGAGTGGCATGAGAGTCCATGTTACCTGCGCTATGCCACCCAGACCCCAGCCTGGTTTCAGCAGGCAGTGGTGCATTCTCCTCACCGCGCGGAGGTGGAGGCGCATGCGCTCTCCTCTGCCTCTGCGTGTGCACAGGCAGGTTTGGCATGTTGCCGGTTCGCCTCGCCCGGCCGCTCCATGCGGTGAGAAGACCGCGCGGCTGCCTGCCGAAACCCAGCTGGGGTCTGGGCGGCATAGCGCAGGTAACATGGACTCTCATGCCACTCGCACTTGCTTGCACTTCGCTGGAAAACATGCTGTTTGCTAAGTGAAGCCCCAGGATCAGCACCGGGCTACAGCTGATCCGTGCTTCTGGGTGGCTCAGCAGAAGCGCAGATCAGCTTAGCTGCACTCCTGGGCTCCTGCCCACCTCACTTGCTCGCTAACTCAACCTTTGCCTAAAAACACGTGCTTGCTAAACATGCCACTCGCTAACTCAACCAACTCAACCTTCGCTTGAAAACATGTGCTTGCTAAACACGCCACTCACTAACTCAACCTTCACCTGAAAACACGTGCTTGCTAAACACGCCATTCACTTGCTCACCCTTCCCCCAAAAACATGCCACTTGCTCACTCACCCTTCCTCCGAAAACAGGCCGCTCGCTCGCTGTTCCTCCGAAAACAGGCCGCTCGCTCTGTCTCTCCTCACTGCTTCAGTAAGAAAAGCCTCTTCTCTTCTTGATCTGCCCCTTTTATACCTTCTCTTCTCTCCGCCCTCCTCCTCCTTTTCTCTTCCGGGTGCACCGGAAGGTCCAATTACTATGTCGCCACGTGGCAGATCTTGGGGATTCTGCCAAGCTCTGCAGCTCCAGCTGATCTCCTCCAGGTCTGTGCGGCTCTGCTTTAACTGGTTCCCTCCCCCACTACGATTAGCTAGGGCTCGTGTACCACCAGCCAGGTGCTAAAGTACCACTGGTGGTACGCGTACCACGGGTTGAAAAGCCCTGATCTAGATTACTTGATTATTTTTCATCTTACTGAAAATAGATTCACTTCTGCATTCTAAATATTTTTGTAATTGTTTCTGGATTATAGAGTTTCGTACGCTTCTCTTACTTTTATCTTTAAAAATATATTTGAATCCTGAAAGGCATTATATTTTTTTATTTATTTATTGTCAAATTTAAACCTAGTGCTCCTGGCACAGTCTGCCTAGTTTCAAACACAACACAAAGTATCAGTAAGTAACAATTAAAATTTAAGTTTAGAAATATCAGGTTAAATAGATACAGTATTTAGACAATCCAAACACAATACAATAAACACCATCAATTTAATCCACTTCTCCCTTTACTCAGATTAAAACTAAAGATCACAACAAATGAAATGTAATATTCCATTCACCTAATTTACCACAATAAGTGAAAATAAAATGAAAAATGTGAATTTCTTCTACTGTCAGCAAGAATGGCTTATAATGTCAGTTCCCTCTTAATTCATACATTTTCTTACATATGGTGAAGGTGTTTGCATGAATTTTAAAAACTAATGGTATTAACCTTTCAGATTTACTTCCATCTATAGAATATTAAAACTAAGCTCATTTTAAGATGAATGCTGATTATCTCAAAATATTTCTGGAGTCTTAAAATGCCATCAGTTTGTCACTTTTCAATTTCTTTCATTTTACAATACATATTTTTTTTTTATAATGTCAGAATCCTAAGCAGTTTTCTTTTTAAGACATGGAAAACTCTAGATTGCATTGAATTACTACAGAACTCTTCCCTTTTTCATAAATTATCTTAAAGAAGCTGCTCTTCAATTGCTCAGAAGCATCAAATCATTTTAACTGAATTTGGCACTTGTGTTACCTTTCATATTATCGGGACATGTTTTTAAAAAGCTATATTTCAACATTATTTTGCTGAGCAAACATGCTGGGTAATATTTTGACTTTCAACAGACATCAATGCAAAGTCTCTCTCCTCTGCTTGACTCCCTGAAGCACAAAAATAAATCAAAATAAGCCGGCATTTTATTCTCTACTAATGTAAAACATGAGGTTGTTCCTGATACTGCACAATAGCTCAGTATCATTCTGTTCGTGCCCTAAGTGACTTTTAGCTCACTATCTTACTGTCTTCCAAAAATGAAGAAGGTATCCCTCATAATCATAAGAATGCATTCTGCCACTTCTGGTGAAGCTGTTGCTGCTCTTTATACCATACCAAAATGGCTATGTAGTAAGAAAGATCAGTGTTGGCATGTGTAGCTGTATCAATCAATAAAGAACCCTTCACTAAGTAGCAGTATTTGGAATTGACTTCCCAGATTTTACCAATATATGACCTGCCAGGCCTTTATTGTAGGCTCCTCCAATTTCTGATTCTCCTACCCCTAAAAATTCTAGGCATTGTCTTATGCAGAAAAATATAAAGTTTCCAAATTTTGGTTAAAACTTCTAAAAGCAGGACTCCTGAATCATGAGTATTCGGTATCCAGTATATTAATTATTCAATATATGCTGAATGCTAGTTTTCCCTGATTCAGGCTCCTATGTTTTATTTACGTATGCTACATTAAATATTTTGGGGGAGATATTATGTAATAATTTATAATGATAGTTGATGGCATGCTTTAAGGATGTTTATATAGAACTATGGGGCATAATTATATTTATACACAATTTAGCTCTTTTTGAGTTAATATTGACTGTGACTGATATTGATTGTTAGGGTGAGAAGTGAGACAAGAGGTTTGAGGGGTGAATTAAGAGATATAATGACTGGTCTCCGAATTCTCTGATTATGTTAAATATAGGGATATATATTTCTTGTATAACTTTCTATGTATCTATAGCAACTTTGGGGGAATAAGCATTGTGATGCAGATCAATAGGAGGGATTAAGGGAGAAATCACCAGAGAAAGTACAGCTCTTATATGAGAATATTAATGCTGTTGAGATACTTCATTAGTTTTTAATTTAATTTAATCTTTTAAATGCCTTTTCCAATAAAAACCAGAAGACAATTGAGGTAAATTGTAGATTGATTTTTTAAATTGAGGGAGGCCAGGTTACAGTGATATAGCAAAAGCGACTAATTAGAAGCTGAGCCATAATGCCTTCCAGGAAGGCACTGATGTGATGTGAAATTACTATTCAGTTCCAGTTTGATCTTTTGTTTCCTTAGGTTCTCCTAATGATAAAATGGGAGGACTGACCTTTTCACAAAAAAAGGGGACAGAACTTTCAACTATAAACCTCTAAGGTTCAATTTACAGTTGTAAAATATATCTTTAACTTCTATGTATCGTGGCCTGCATTTTAACTTTTCATCATCTGTCTCAAGATGCTGTTGCACTGGCCTTTATTGATCCATTCAAAAATAGCAGAAGACAACAGACGTACTCTAAGCATTTCTCATTTGCTTCTACTCAAACATTGACTCCCATGCTTCCATTATCTTTGAGTTTGATATCAAGATGAGACAATCATGGGTCCATAAGCCAAAGCATGCTCTGAAGGAATGAAAAAAAGTGACACTGATAGATTAGTAAGATGGTTAAAAAGAATGTGGTGAGGAGGAACCAAAATGGTGAACACTATTTCTGACTCAATGAACCAGAATAATATTTATCTGTTTAGTTGCAAACCGACTATAGAAGTTTTATATAATAAATCATAGCTGAACTACATAAGCCAAGTTCACACAACATTTTGCTGTTACATATTGTTTGCTGGTTTGTGGCTCAGTGTTTTGCCAAAACCCATTTGGAGCAGCAGATGTAATCCTTTCCTTAGCTTTTGTCTCTAAGCGGTAGAAGAAAAAGACAAAATGACCGGTGTGGTCAAACCCTGCCTCATTTAATTATGCATCACACAGATCATAAAAAAGAACTTTGTGGCTTCAATTGCAGGATTGTGCCTATTATCTAAATGTTTTGACACATCCACCAAATACCCCGGTTGTCTCATAGGGCTTAGCTCATGTTGGTTTGGCTTAGGTATTGCACTGAGCTAATGTTGATGTGTTTTGCAGTTTGCTCTTATCATTAGACTCATTTTGTGTAGGCACCCACATGTGCTCTCAAAATTTCAAGTATGCCCATCAGTCAAAGAGGTTTCCTATCTCTTATACAGCTGATTAATGTTTTGAGAGAATTAGGGCAAAACATCTACTTTCTCTGAATCTTGCCAAGATTGCCAAACTCATGAAATGAGGTAATGCTTGTTTCTAGTCCTTTTTTTTCCCCCTAATATTCAGGTGATACGCAGATCTAACTCCAAAGTATTCAGTGGGGAGAGCACTGTTTGCTATGAGCTATTGGACTTTACCTAATTGGTCTACTAGGAAAGAAGAAAGTTGTGATTGCTTATTTCAGCTTCTTTCTACATACCTTTCTGACTAATGCATTGTCCCCTCACACTGTTTTTAGAATGTACAACTTGGTAGAAAAGAAGTCAATAAAACTACAAATTCTTATCCATACAGCAAATCAAAGCAGATTAGAATGGCTTTAGTAGACACAGTGAAATTTCCTTGTGGTCCTTGTGGTATTGAATGTCATTCATCTCTTGTATAAATTAGACAACCCACCCAAACTCATTTTTCTTTTCTCCAGGAACAATTAGATGAATTCCACCCTTATTCTCCTGAACTTGTTGGAGGAATTAGCTGACTAGAGAAAGGGGGAACATCTTCTAATTAGGAGCACTTACATCAGTAGAACTAATATTAAGTACTTAAAGGACATGAGGAATTTCAATCAAAATAGAGACCCAGAGCCCTGTACATCCTTCCTGCAGTATGAGTGTTCTTAAATAGATTTGTTTGATATTTAGCGTATGTGCAGTTGCTATTAGCTGCTTGAAGCAGAACTGTATGAACAAGGAAAATAATCATAACTGCTGAGTTTTGATCAGAGATTAAGAGAGCATTATGTGATAATCCAAGAAAAATGGGAAAAAGAGAGTTGCAGTGATCCATTGAGAATACTAATACCATTTTTCCTTTGAGAAATGGTAGAGACCCTCAAAGAAGCATGTGGTGGAAAGCTAATAAGCTGTTTTTAGCATAAGCTGCAATCCCTAGTTCTGAAGTCTCAGCTATTATTTTACAAACAACCAATTTTGAAAAGAGAGGTGATTGGGTTATATTTGAAGTTTTTCTGAAGCTGAAGACTCCACTCCACAGCATTCCAATCTAGATTGTGTTACTTTCTTTTTCTATCCAGTTGTTGTTGCTGCTGCTGTTTTATTGTTCTCCCCTAAAGGATTCCTGATTTGAGCTTGGTACAATGACAAATCTCCATCCATGCAAATAAATCTTGGAAAAATTTATGCAGGGGCACCAAAATGTCTGAATATTTAGCAAATTTGCATATTACACAAAATGAGGGGAGAAGGAAAAAGATAACAGTAAAGAGATAGGTTGAAAATCACAGAATGAAATGTAATATGTCAATGTAAAATTCTTCACTTGTGAAAAAAAATATACAAGTATAGAATTAAAATCTGATTTGGAATGAAAGATGTATAAAAAAGACCTGAGAACTACATTATAATAAATCACAAGATGAATATAAATCAGCAATCTAGCATATTTGCTAAAAAGAGACATGCAATTTTAGAGAATATATTCTGTATTAGTGAGACCACACTTCAAACACCTTGTCACATTTTTAGCACTCAATTTTTTGAAAGGTCCAAGGAAGTACAACAGGTACAGAGAAGGACAAGGAAGATGATCTGAGGAGTTGAAACTAGGTGTTATGAAGAAAGATTAAGACAGTTGGGTATTGTTAGCCTTGAGAAGAGACAACTGAGAAGTGACATGGTTGTATTTCAAAAGTATCTGAAGGAGCATCACAATTTCTTCTCTGAATGATCATACAGGAAGACAGCCTTCCTAAGAGTAAGAGCAATTTGACAATGGATCAGGTATCACGAGGGATGTTCAAGCAGATGCTGAAGAGCTATCTTTCAGGAGGACTTTAATCCTGTCCTTAGGCAGGATTTGACCTTGATGGCCTAACTTGCCCCATCTAACCCTGTGATTCTATAAAACATTCTCTAAAGATATGTATCTCAAATGGCAAGCAAAAGAATGAATTTAACTAGAAAAATAATGAATTTGAGCAGCATGGTTTTCAGCTAATTGTTCTGATGTTGCAGCAAAGTCAAGATAAATTGACTTGGAACATTCTTTGTTCCAATACAGCTTTGCAACAGTGAAATAGGTTGTTCTCCCTTGCCCTTTCTCTAGTTCTCCATAATCTTCTGTGCCCTAAATGATGGACACCATTGGTGTCAGGGCAGGAGGCTTAATTTGTATTCCAACCAGAACTTTCCTGCCAAACCATCCTCCAGATCTATTTACCGTGACACAGCATGCATACAAGGAAAGCCATTCATAAGGCTTAATTAATAGGAAATGGAGGATTAAATATCTCCTGCTTCTTTTCTTTTATTCTTCTCTGGGTTTCTTTTTGCATATCAGGAGTTTTCATGTTTCTGTTTTTCACTATTCTGCCCCACTGCTATAGAGACATTAAAATTCTCCCTCTCCCTCTCTGTGTGTATGTGTGTGTAAAACTGGAAGGCGAATATTGGTTGGTGAGTATGTAAAGCAGTCCTCTGGTTTTTCTGCAATGATGTTCATTAAGAATCATGCTGTAGTTTCAAAGGATACTTTATAGTTTGCCTAAACCTCCAAGGGAGGTTATCCTTCTTAGAATAAGATTCAACAAAATACTCCAATATTGTTCTCTTGAAAAGATAGTTTGGTTAATGCACATCTACACTTGTATATATATATTAAACATACAAACATACACAGGTACACTGACACCCAGATACTGTCAGGTGAGAAAGACCACAGCCACACATGAACTTCCAACCCCCAGGATTTGCTATTCTCCCTCTCCTACAAATATACATCCCTCAGGAGTCCTGGTGCATATAATAGAGATAGAGGGAAAGGAAATTCTTGCTCTATGTCCTGTTCATATCCCATCTTATGATATCCTAATCAATAGGGATTTGAAGCCTGTTAGGACAATTTTATTCAAATCTTAAAATATTGTTGTGCTCAGTGCGGCTCACTCTGAGACTAGTAGATTAGGAATGCAACATTATATTACAGCTTTTACAATATTTTGTTTGTGACTGCAGTAGACAAGCAGGATGAAATATAACCAAGCAAAATCTCTAATAGCTTCATCTAATTACACAGTTCTACAACATCAAAATCACTTAAATTTCAAAAGATCTCTAGCACAGGAGATTATGTGGGGTAACCTAATTTGAAACATGGCAGTTTGCATTTCCTCTTTCTTGTCTTAAAAGAAGATTAAAATAATGGGAAATTTAATTCATTCATATAACAGCAATAAAAAGTCCTCTGCAAAAGCAACTAAAATGGAGTAAATATCTGACTAAACAATCTGAACTGCTATTAAATGCTAATGGGTTTGCAGTTTACCACAAAGTTCTCTCTAACAACATTATGTTTGAAAATAAAAGCCTGATAAAAAGAAAGGTTGATTAAAAGTTCAACACTGTTTTGTATTAGATACATTCTGGGAAAAAGGAAGAAAAGGATCTAGAGAAGGAAAAACAGTGAAATCCACAAAAGAAACACAACAGTAAAAGAAGGAAGGGGTCATTTTTCCACAATCTTTTTTTTCTGCTTAAAAAAAAAAGCTTCCCTTAGTTTCTCAGCTTCATTGTTACAGCTCTTTAAAATGTCATACGGAATTGTTTTAGTTATTACATAGGTATATTGTGTAGATTGGTATATTTTGTATATTGCAAATGGCCATCTCTTCCCTCCTTCCCTATCTGCCAGCCATTTGGGTTTTTCAAGCTTTATGATTTGGAAAACCTTTTCTAGTAAATAATGAAATTCATTTGAAAATTATTATTTAATTTCATTTAATCCAATATTTTCCCCCAAGCTCAAGATGCTATGGATCAGTCTTACCTTCTACTTCACAGTCATAACAAAAATGTTGGCATGATGACCCAAAATGAAATAATCCTATTCCTTAGTATATTCTGTGACTGAGTTTAAAGAGTGGGCGGGAGAAGGGATGAATAGCATAGACCAGTAGTGGTGAACCTTTTAGAGACCGAGTGCCCAAACTGCAACCCAAAACCCACTTATGCATCGCCGGGTGCCGGGTAGGCATGGCCACTGTGTGGGCGTGGCTGTGGTAGTCATGGCAGTGTGGTTGGGCGTGGCCACCTAGATGCTGCTCCTGGGAAGGGATGCCTGTGGGGACCAGGCAGGGTTGGGGGAGATCCAGGGGGTCTCTGGCGGGTGGGACGGTGGGCAGGAGGCTCATCCTGCAGAGTGAGGTGAGGTGGGGGAGGGGGCAGGGCAGGGGTGCCATTGCCCTGGGACAAAGCAAGGCAGGGGCCAGGGCAGGGGCTGGTTGCAGACAAAGGGGGGCTCCGGTGAGGAGGAGGAGGTGGAAGAGGGTTTAAGCAAGCTTAACAACCGGAGTGGGGATCCCCCCAAAAACAAACGTGCTTCGTGGGTAACCTCAAAGCATGACAGGAGAGACCAAAACATGTTGCAACCACTCAGCAGATGGGAGGGGAATAAAAATCAAACAGCCCCCCCAGCCAATCCTCAACAGAAATGCTCTCGATAACGAAAGCCTCGGACAGGGGGAAGAGTGCGGGCAGGCAGGCGTCTTGCTCAGCTGATGGCTTGGGGGGGAAGGGGGCAGCTACACCCCCTCCCAAACACTGCCCTCTCACAAAAGCAGGATGAAAACTCCCAAAAGCGACAAGGAAAAAGAGTTAAAACAGAAGAGTGTCTTGTGATGGTTTTCTTCCCCACTTCCTTCTAGCTGCAGTTTAAATATGTAAAGACCACAAAAGAAAAAACTTCGCTTTCTCTCATTTTAATTCAGAAGGCAGGACCAGGAGGATGGGGGGGGGTTTGTTTGTTTCAAAGGAAGGGAAGGTGCTGGCTGAGGAATTCTGGGAGTTGAAGTCCACAAGTCATAAAAGGACCAAGTTTGAAGAGCCCTGTTGTAAGCCAATGTTTGGAAACACCTCCATGAGAGCCAGGTTTTGCACACACATGTATGTATGAGCCAGGTTTTCCATACACATCACCCCATTCCAGTCTGATCCCTCCTGAACATGGGTGTTAAAATTAGGGAGCTCCTAATTTTTCAGCCCTTCCAACACGCAGCTCCCCTCCTTCATCAAACCGACACCCAACAGGACAGGAATTGCCTGCAGGCAGAAACTGATGAAAGTAGAATTGGTTTTCAAGGTGGCCCACTCACCGCCAGAACTTGCCCAGCATCTTGCTGAGCTCGGCGTTGTGCAGGTGCGGGTACTGGTCAGCCAGCTTCCTTCACGCCGCCTGCGCCCAGACCTGGAAGGCATTCATGGGCCGCTTGACATGGAGCTTGGCCTTCAGCGCCCCATGGCCCTGCACCGGCATGGGCACCAGGCTCCAGTCGTAGCCCTTCGGCACCTGCGAGATGGCATCCCGGATGCAGGTGGGGAAGCGCTTGTCCCTGCTTGGCACTCATCCCTGCTTAATCAGAGCCTGCCCGGGCTGCCTCCGCCACCTTCACCACGCACATGGCTGAGCAGGCAACTTCTCCCTGGCCCCTGGACGATGTAAAAGGGGCCAGATCCAGATCCCCACACCGAACCCTGCTCTCGCTCACTCATCCCTGCTCGTCCCTGCCTGGCTTAATCAGAGCCTGCCCGGGCCTCCGCTGCCTCCACTGCACACATGGCTGAGCAGGCAACTTCTTCCCGGCCCCTGGACGAGGTAAAAGGGGCCAGATCCCAATCCCCCCACCGAACACTGCTCTTGCTCGCTCATCCCTGCTTGTCCCTGCCTGGCTTACCACTGCCTGCCTGGGCGTCCGCTGCCTCCGCTGCCTCCGCTGTGCATGTGGCTAAGCAAGCAACTTCTTCCCGGCCCCTGGATGAGGTAATGGGCCAGATCCCGATCCCCCCACCGAATCTTGCCCTCACTCGCTCAGTGAAATAATATATAGAAACTCATGGTTTTTTGACACAGTTTAGAATAAAGGAAGGAATCAGGGGAATCGGGAAGCAATCAGACTGCTCAGTTAAGATGTTTCCCGCAAGGTGCACCTGCCTTGAGAGAAACTGTTTTGGGCCCTGTCCCATGACTCTTACCTTGAATAAAGGCCATTAAAAAGCATATATATAATAAAACCCTGGAAGAAACACTTTCCACTTGTATCTTCATAACAATCAAGTTATTGGATATTGTAAAATTACATTCATATTCTGCTCTTTCTTTAGGGAACTCCCAGCAGTATATATAAGATTATCTCATTTTACAATAACTTCAGGATAGAAAAGAGATGAAAAGAGAGAAAAGCTGGCCCAAGGAAATCTCTCAGCTTCACAGCACAATGGGGACTTCATTGTTCGTTTTATATGCACTTTGTGTAATCCAGGCTTTTAACTTTAATAGTAAACCATGCCTTGTTTGGTCATCATTTCAGAGATATTTCTGAACAGAGAAAGAAGATGACCATAGGTGGGAGTGGGAGTGACTTCTGAAGCAGCCACAACTTCCCCAAAATTCATTTCTTGGGACACATAGTTCCCACATTTTGGATGCATTCTGTAATGCATTCTTTTGAGGTATTTGAGGTAATTGTTGCCTTATGATGCACCATTTTGCCCAGCTAAAGATTATAGGAATGAGAGTTTTAGTAGTATGCAGAGAAAAATATTTATGCAATACCAAGAGAGTTTAGAAGAACAAATTTAAAAATCAGTACAAATTAAAAACATAACAAAACTTTAAAACATATAAGTAATACTCTACTGCTGTTCCTTAGTCATATTCAGGTCTTGCTAGCAGTCCATTTGCTAGTCCTAATGTTCGTATTATTCTCCTGTGCTTTTAGTCAAATGTACAACAGCTACCCTCATTCTGAGTTGAAACAAGCTGTGGATGGATGGCATTTTTTATACTGTTCTAAATAAGTAAAATCACGGGGAAAGCATAGTTAGAGCATTTTAAACAATAATACCAGAGCTTCCTTGGAGTTTCATATTATAGTTGCTGTTTTTATTTATCTGTATAGCACCATATGCATGGATAGATTGATTTTGTATCAAAATCTTTTCTTTGATTTCCCAGAATTTTTCTTCATCTGCAAAAAAAAAGCAGCTCTTTTCTTGCTCATACCTGAAATACACTTCAGAGTATTTTTTGCTGGTCATTCTGACCTGGCGTGAGATGAGTGAATGGTTGCTGTTTTTCCTTTAGACATTTCTCAGTGAGTGTGCATGTCCCTGATGCCTCTTAGTTTCCCGATCAAAACAAAGTCCCATAGGACAAGTTCTTTTCTAATATCTTCCCGTGGAATGTAATAGAAATGTGAAAAATCAGGGAGGCTGCAAATCACTGGAGAATAGATAATGCACTAAAAGTGAGGACATTTACACACTTCTATTACCCTCATGGTCACTAAAATAAATGTACAACTCACACCCATATGTCTGAGAATTCCAGTAAAGTTTCCAGAACTTTTGAAAAGTTGTTTAGTCACTTCTTTTTCATCCGCCTGGATAAAAACAACTGAAGAAAAATCAGTGTGATTTTCAATCCAGTTCTTAGATATACAGTATTACTGTTACAGCACATATTCATTTTTCCAACCACAATATATTTTGACCATAAAAATAGAATAATAATGGAGGGGGGGAAATGTATACATCAGAATACTGATAGTTAGTTAGTTAATTTATTATTCTTACATCCCTTATTTTAGTTTGAATTAGAATAGAATAGAACAGAGCTGGAAGGGACCTTGGAGGTCTTCTAGTCTAGCCCCTTGCTCAAGCAGGAGAACTTATACAATTTCAGACAAGTGAGTGTCTAGCCTCTTCTTAAAAATCTCCAGTGATGGAGCGCCCACAATTTCTGAAGGCAAGCTTTTCCACTGATTAATTGCCTTAATTGAAATCTAAGTATACTACATCCACAGCGTTTTACTGGTCTACTAATTTAGTCACTTTATCAAAGAATGAAATAAGATTGGTTTGGCATGATCTGTGATGGCTACTAGTTATAGCTGGCTACTAGTTATAGCTTTGTTTACTTCTAGTTGATTGCAGATCTGTTTTTTGATTATCTTTTCCAGGATCTTCCCAGGTATTGATGTTAGATTGATTGGTCTGTAGCCTGTTTTTTGGGTCTGTTTTTTTCCCCTCTCTTGAAGATGGGAACCACATCAGCCCTTTTCCAATCCTCAGGTATTTCCCCAGTGCTCAGGATTTTTGAAAGATATGATGTAATGGTTCTGAGATAACATCTGCCAGCTCCTTCAGAACTTTTTCTTGTTATTTATATATTGAAAGAAAGTTTTTAAATTATTTTTTACTTTATTACTTTATTTATTATTACTTTAGTTTCAAGTCTTTGTTCCTTCTGAGCCTTAGCCTTCCTGGCCTTATCTTTTCAGATTTGGGCTATATGTTGGTATTCTGCCTTAGTTATGTGTCTCTCTATTTTTTGTACTTATCCTTTTTGTCTTTCTTTTTTATTATAACAAGTTTTATTAATTTTTCCATTTTTTGAACAAAGTATTTGGGAAACAACGTGGGGATAGGGTAATCAGTCATCTTAAATCAAAAACATACATGCACAAATCAGCAATTGTTTAAAATCAAAAACATACATTTACTAGTCAGGTTAACTCCTTGTAGATTCCCTCTCTCTTTCCCTCCATTATATAATATAATATAATATTCAGGTTAATACATTTCTAGGTAAATTTCAATCCATCCTTAAAAAAATTTCAATCACATTTTACCTATAAAAATTCCAAGTCCTGTATTTAAGTTTAACTACATTCCAATTATCACATTCCAATTTAACATTAATTAAACATACTATTTATATTTCAGGCATCCCTAATTTCCCAAATTACATAACATAACATAACCATTATCATGTCTACAATAATATTCCAACAATTACCTTTTCATTCTATTGTTTCCATTCCATTGGAAAATAGGTATCATATCTAACATAAACCTCTTATCTTCCAAAAAATAAATAAAAAATAAAAGTAAGCTAAAAAAGAAAATGTATATCTTTACACTATTTCAACCATGTATAATCTTAATAAGTACGCATTTAAAACATTTTTCATTTCACAATTCCAAACTATATTCTAACCAATAATTTCCGTTGTTTTCATTCCATTACAAAATAGATATACCTATGGTAAACATATTATCTTCATAAAAAAGAAAGGATAAAAAATAAAAATAAAATAAAAGAGAAAATATATACCTTCTTACTCTATTTCAACCATATATAATCAAAATAGGAATACATTTAAAACATTTTTCATTTCAAAGTTCCAAATTATAATCTAACCAATAATTCCCTTACAGTTATAAATCTAAGTCCTAAGCTAAATCAATCCCTGATCTATCTTCCATCTCAGTACTATTAATTCAGACCATATCTCTTAAAAAAAAACCTTTTTTAGCCATCAAGTATAGATTTAAATCCCATTTTTAAATCTGACTCTAGCTTTCTTTTTGTGCCAGGCCGGTTTCCATAAAAGGGCCACTATGTCAATAGATCTCATTGTTTTGTTTACGATATTCATCCTCAATTCAATCTGGTCCTGTATCTGTTGTCCTTCCTCCATTGTCATCTGGGTGACGTAGTCAATTTTATCTGGTTATTCGTTGGTTGTCCAGGATATCATAGTTCTGATATTCAATAGATTGTAGACAGAATTGTCTGGAATCCTCTTTGGTAGTAGTAAGTTCTTGTTCTGTTGATTTTTGATTTATGAAGAAATCAGCTGAAGTCTGGGTGTCAATTTGTGGTTTTGAGGCAGAGGCTTTTTCGTAGTTAAGTTGTAAATAAAATTCCTCGGTCTCATGTTGTATATAGGGTTGGACACAAACCTCTATGGTATTGATCAGCTCCTCAATTTGTAGTTCTGGGGAGTCATCTTTAGTTTCCCTCCTGAAGTATATATTGTCATTAAATTCCAAGATTTTTTCCAATATAAGGTTGTAGTCAAGCTGTGGGAAAAAATCCTCCATTTCCATAATCAAGTAGTCTTTTAGTATTTTAGTGGAGGCTATGTTTAATAACAATCAGCAGTCCACCTTCACGCAGCTGCTTTTTTGTGATAATTTGAAGGCCAAGTTATAGTCATAATCAAAAAATAATATGGTTGTAGTGTCAATTTTCACCACAAGATGTCCCCAGTAGGCTGTAAAGTATTTTTCCAGCTAGTATTTTTTTCAATTAAGAGAGCAAGAGCAATAATAATAAAAAAATGTTCAGTTTAATAAGTAGATAAAAAAAAGTTCAATAAGAGAAACTTTTCGGGAATCAAAGTACCCAAAAATAAAGGTAAAAAATAATCAAAGTAGATTAGTTATAGTTTCAAGGCTTATAGTCCCATGTGCACAAACGCTGCTTCATAAAGTTAGGGAAATAGTTCAAAAGCTTTCACAGGAGAATAATTAGGGTAGAGAGAGGAAGGGAAAAGTCTCACCCGGATCTTCCACGGTGGTTCTTTGATGCTTAGATGTTGTTTGACTTGCGGTTGGAGCGGCTAGATGATCAGCCATGTTAATGGCCGATCCTTTCTCCGTCGGCCCAAAGGAGCTGCTTCAGACCGCGGGAGGTGCTGCCGCACCCTCCACAGTTGACGAGGGGCCTCCTCAGCAGTGGTCGTCCCTCCAGGGCGACTTTTGACCCCCGCGGGGGTCTACCGGCGGAGGGAAGCCGGCCGGCGAAGAGCAAAGACTCTTCGCACGACTGCCAGCACCGCAACCCAGAACCAGAAGTCATCCTTTTTGTCTTTCAATTTATCAGATAGATCTTTGTGCAACTGTGCTGGTTTCTTCTTGGATTTCTTGTTTTTCTTTTTCAGTGGTATTGTGTTGGATTGAGCTTTTATGATCATATTTTTCAGAGTTTCCCATGCTTCTTAAGTTGTTTTCCTCTTTAGGATTTTTATTCATGGAATTTTTCTTAGGCTCTCTCTGAGTTTGTTAAAATCAGTTCTTTTAAAGTTTAAGATACTGGTTGGATTGTATTCTATTGCTTGTGTTTGTGTTATATTGAATTCCAATATGATGTGCTCACTCTCATCCAAGGTTCTGGCAACTTCAACTCCCTCTATCACTTCTTTTCTATTAGTAAGAATTAGGTCCAATATAGTTTTTCCTCTAGTTTCCTCCTTTACCTTTTGGATGATAAAGTTGTCAGCTAGGTTGGTTAGGAATCTGTTCAATCTTCCACTTGCTGCAGAATTTGTCTCCCAGTTGATATCAGGATAGTTAAGTCTCCCATTACTACTGTAATGTATGTTTCCTACATACATTTGTTAATTGATTAGCAAAGAGTTCATCTAATTCTTCTGCTTGGTTGGGTGGCCTGTAGTATATGCCTATAGCAATGTTACTTTTTTTCCCCTTTTATATTGATTCTGGGAGCTTTTCGTCCTTAGTTTTGTGTATTTCTGTAGAAATGTAGTGATCTTTTATATATATATATATTATATATATTATATATATATATTATATATAAAATGTGACTCCACCTCCTCTTTTGTAAGGTCTGTTTCTTTTGCATAGTTTGTATTCTTCTATCAGTATATTCCAGTCATGAGTTTTATCCCACCAAGTTTCAGTAATGGCAACTATATCATATCTGCCTTCATGTACTAATATTTCAATTTCACCCTGTTTGTTCCCTAAACTTTGTTAATGTATAGGCATTTGAATCCTTTATGGTTCTTGGGTATGTTTCTTATATCTCCTACTTTGTAACTGGGATTTACATCTTTCCATCACTCTCTACTTCATTATGTTTTTCTTTTTTTATTTCTTCTTTCTCTTTACTCCCTACCTCCTTATGTGATTGGTTATCTAGTGGTTTTTGCTTGGAATTAAGTTCTAAAGGTCATGAAGATTGCCCCCCTCCTTCCTCAATTTTAGTTTAAAGCCCTTTTGATAAGATGAGCTATTTATCTCTTGCAAATAAATTAGCTGTCTTACTATAAGAATATGCAAGGCGGTGTTATTAGAGAACCCAGAATGAGCCACCTGATTGCATTGGCTATTTTGATATTTTGTGACGGATAAACTAGAGACTGAAGAATAGGAATGTTGAGATGTTCAACTCTTGGCTCATCAGACAACTTTATGTTATAAATGCCATAGACTTTTAAAAGGCATCTATTTAAATTGTCTCAAATCCAGGAGAAACAGAAAGAAAAGCATTTACAAATTCCTCATAGCAAAAGTAGGGAATTTGCTAAATACCAAATAAATACAAATTATGTCTTGAACCTACATTTCTGAATCTCTGAATGTGTTAAATTTTCTAGTTGAGAGCTATCAAAACGAACCTTTTTATTTCTGTTTCTCTAGCACTTAAAGTGCCTACATAGCAATGTAATGTACCACAGTTTAATGACTCTATAAAATTGCGTGTTGAATACAGGGCAACTTTAATTTAATCAACTAATTTAGGAAAATCCACCATTGTTCTATTGCTCAGGCATCTACACAATATAAATGAAACTGCTAAATGTAATGAAAGATTTTCAAAGGTTACATTCAATTCTTTTCATGTTGCCTACATTGGATGAAGAAGTGCATTTAATATACAAACGGTTAATAAATTTCCTTTGTCTGTATTAATACATAGGGTGTGTATATATGCTTGTGTATTAGATTTATAATATACACATAATTAACACAGCATAATTGATTCACACACATTAATTTGATATTTTTAAGAGACATTTCAAAGATAAAACATTTTGCATTACATAACAAATTCAAGATAAGATGTTATCTATTAAGTAGTAACTGAGAACTTTTTTCCTGAATTCCATGGTATCAGAATTGTTATTCATCAAAATGAAAATTTCTCAGACAC
The DNA here is from genome assembly GCA_023970755.1 of Azemiops feae. Taxonomy (NCBI): domain Eukaryota; kingdom Metazoa; phylum Chordata; class Lepidosauria; order Squamata; family Viperidae; genus Azemiops; species Azemiops feae. The sequence goes on along the minus strand of JALGBA010000503.1, from coordinate 1,394,084 downwards.
ATCCACAACTATGAGACCAGATTTAGGTGCAAATGTCTCAATTAGGAGTAAAACCCACTCATATTATGTTGCTCCAAATGACAATTGCCAGCTGGTATGTCTATTTCTCTTTCCAGAAACCCTCATTAGAGTTGTTTGATTTCATCATGAAACATTGTCCTCAAATGTGATGCCAGTAGTTACTAATACATTCAGGAACAACTTCTTTATGCCTTCCCTCAATAACTTTAGTTTTATAATTATTATTTTCCTTCAGAACAGAATTAATTGGGAAGCTGGTCTGCTGTGAAAGGAAGTACCAAGCGCCCAGTATTTTAGCTTTTAGAAATGATTCTGGATCCCACCCAAGCCCCATATGTTTTGCCACTCTTTATGTTTTCAACTGTATGAACTGCTGGAGTCACCAAATATATGATGGCCGTGTACATTGAACATGTTTGTGTGAGTGTGTTGTGTAAAGAATTTTTCATTCCCTTTCCCTCCATAAAGTTTTGGCTAGGTATGAATCCTCCTTTTGGAGCTTATTGTTGCCTTATGTCAGGAGTGGGGAAGCATGGCCGCTTTATGACTTGTGAACTTCAACTCCCAGAATTCTTGGAGTGCTTTTCTGAACAAGGCATTTCCATCTGCTCCATTGAAATTGGTCTCTTGCCTTTTTTTGATGAAAAATCATGGCACTCCTTTTTTCTGTCACCTTCAGTATTGCAGCAAGTTCATCAAACATGCCTTATTATTGACTTAATCAGGTGCCATGGTAAATGTCTAGGATTCACATGGCGTCACCACAACAGCTGACTTTTCTTATGAACAGAGGTATTTCATCTTGTTTGGTGTGATAAAAAATGAATGCCTCTCTGCGTACATCTAATGAAGCAGTTTGACATTCTAAACAGCCATTTTAAGCAGTCTTGAAGCTCAAATGAAAGCCTTCACGATCAAAAAAATGAAAAAAAAAATGAAATTCCGGTTCCAGATCGCAGCGCTGGCGGTCGTTCAGAGAGAGTCGTCTCTTCGCTGACCGGTTTCCCTTCGCCAGTAGACCCTGGACAGGGTCAAAAGTTGCCCTGGAGGGGCGACCACCATTGAGAAGGACCCTTGTCTGACTGCAGAAGAGCGGCAGCTCCTTCCGTGGTCCAAGGCAGCTCCTTAGGGCCGACGAAGAAAAGATCGGCCATTAACATGGCCGATCACTTAGCCGCACCAGCTGAAAGTCACAAGAACATCTAAGCGTAAAGAACCACCGTGGAAGATCTGGGTGAGACCCTTCCTTTCCTTTCTTTACCCTATCTACCCCTGTGAAAAGCCCCCTTGGAATTATTTCCCTGCTTTGATAGAGCAGCATTTGCTTACTTGGGAAGATAAGCTTTGGAATAAAAGGAAAGAATAATTAATTTTAATGACTATTTCTACTTTTGGATACTCTGGGGTCCCAAAAAAACCCCTATTATAGAATTTTATTATTCTATTTACTTGGAGAATATTGTTTCTTTTATCTTTTTAACAGGGAAAAAAACTTTATTGGCATGTGGAAAAAGATTCTATAACCTACTGGGGACATCTTGTGACAAAATCTGACACTGCAATTGCTTTTTTTTCCTTTGATTTTGAGCCTGGCTTTGACCTTCAAATTATCATAAAAGGGAAAAGATAAAGAAGCTGAAACAGCTGGGTGGTGGAACTAACTGTTAGAAATTGTGGAGGTGGATACTGGCTGACTGTTATTAAATATAGCCTCCACTAAAAGACTAAAGGACTATTTTTAATCACCACTGAAATGGAGGAACTTTACCCACCACTTAACTACAATCTCATACTGGAAAAAAATCTTGAAGCCACTGAGCAAATGGACTCCAGAATGAAAGTTAAAGAGGTTATTCCAGAACTACAAATTAAACCTCAAACTTTAACTGATCAATCTACAGGCCAAGGAATAGCAGAGGAGGAACAGATCAACATCCAAGAGGCCTATATGCAACACTACGTACAACTCAATGAGATGGAGGAACCTTATCCACATCTTAATTACAAACTTATACTGGAAAATATTTTTGAAGTTACTGAGCAAATGAATTCCAGAATGGAAGCCAAAGATGTTGCTCCAAAACTGCAAACTGATTTCCAGACTCCAGTTGACTATTTTACAAGCCAAAAAACAACAGAAGAGGAACAAACCAACACCAAAGAGGACTTTACACTATTCTATATACAATCCACTGAGATTTTTGATGATCAAAGAGTGACTTCATTTAAACCATATGCAACTTCAAAAGCAACAGGAATTGATGTTCAAACACAATTTATTGAGAACTATGACAACTTTGATAACCAATCACCAATTACAACATTGGACATAACCGATTGTGTTACTCAGCTTAACCAAATATTGAGATTTGAATTTTTAGGGCAACAACGGAATAATTACAAAGGAGCCAGTTCCCTAAAATTGATAATGGGATGCTCTCCCTTGATTCAAATGATATGTCGAGGAATGAAGGGAGACCTATCTAATGATATAGAGGCTCTGTTATGGAAACCTGCTTGGCACAAAAAGAAACCCAGAGTAAGACTTAAAAATGGGATTTAAAATTTTACTTAATGGGTTAAAAAGGCTTTTTAGAGATATGGACTGATTTAATGTTTAGGATTTAGACCTATAACCGAGATGAAAATTATTGGTCAGATTATAGTTTGGAATTGTAATATGGAAAAGGTTTTAAATGAGGAGTTATTAGGATAAGAAATAGAATATATATGTGAAATAGAGTAAGAATGTATTTTTTGGAATAATATGTTTATCTTAGGTATGATAATCACTTTGTAATGGAATGAGAACAAGGAAATGGATTGTGACAATGGAAGACATGGTATTAGTAAATGAGGAGTTATTAGAATAAGAAATAGAATATATTTGGGAAATATAAGAATGTAACTGTTGGAATAATATGCTTATTTTAGACATTATAATTATTATGTTATGAAACGAGGGAAATTAGGGATACCCGAAGTGTAAACAATATGTTTATTTAAGGCTAAATTGGAATATGGTAATTGGAATTTAGTAAAGCTTAAAAACAGGATTTGGACTGGTATAGGTAAAATGTTATTGATAATTCTGTTGATCGATTGAATTTTATTTAGAAATGTATTAATTTGAATATGCTATAAATTGAGGGAAATAGAGAGGGAACTTTTAAGGAGTTAACCTGAGCTATACATGTATGACTTTGTTTTTGGATTACCCCATCACCACGTTGTTTCCTAAGCACCTTGATGTAAAAATTGAAAAATTAATAAAACTTGTTTTTTTTAAAAAATGAAATTCTGATGCCCACTCTCAAAAGAAAATAAATATTACCCATACACATACATGCATACATATATATATGCTACACATACTATTACAGAATCTAGTTGTTCTGCTTCAGATACTGCGAAGCCTCGTCCCAGAAAATAACAAAGAAAACCAGTCATGGTTTTGTTGGATGTGTTGCATCCCAGACAATATTATGGACCCCGGTCAAGCAGAGCTTATATGCCATGGCCTAAATAGAAGAAAGTGAACATCTAATAATCTTTTGTGCTGTCCTCACCACTCTCTGCACAGCCTTCCTGTCCAAAACAGTAATACTTCCAAACCACACAGTAATACAATATGCTTTCAATTGTCCCTCTATGGAAAGTGGTAAGAACAGGGGAAGGAACATGTGCTCTTCTGATATGACACAGAAAATGCAGGTGCTGCTGTGCCTGCTTCACCAATGTCTTACTGTTGAGCAACCAAGCTAATCTGTTCATCAGCTGCACACCCAGAAACTTGATACTACTAACCATCTCCACAGATGAATCAATAATACACAGAGGTGTATGGCTGGGCCTACCTTTTCTGAAATTGACAATGATATCTTTTGTTTTTCCTACATTTAAAACCAGGCTGTTTTTATTACACCAATTCACCAAACCCTCTACCTTCTCCCAGTAAGCACCTCATTATCATCCTAATTGAGGCCCACTACTGTTGTATATCCGCATACTTCACAACATGGCTGGTAGCAAACCTTGCTAACTGTAATGGGTCAACAGGGTGAACAACAGCAAACTTAGGACACAGGCCTGAGGAAAACCTATGCTCAGAAAATGTCCCAACTTGCACATACTGGGGCTTATTAGTGAGAAAATCAAGAATCCAGTTGCACAAAGGAGTGTTGAAGCCTAAAAGGCCCATTTTGTCTACTAAATGCTGAGGAATGATTGCATTAAATGCCAAACTAAAGTCAACAAACACTCTGAATTCTACTTTTCTCTATATCTTCTCCCTTTACAAAATACCAAGTCAGGGTCAGATCTCACAGTAAACCATAGTAAAATAAAGCAGGATTTATTACCCGACAGTTGGCCTTCTTAAATTTTTGTTGCTGCAAAACTATTGTAAGGAGTGGGAAAAGAAAAAAATAAGGTTTTCAAATACATCAATATTGAAGATTTGCAGTGGGGCTCCTGGGGACTACAATATCCCAGCTAGCAACCACAGGAACCCAAAATTCAATATTATCTTATAAACTTTTAAAATTTTTAAATAATGACCCCAATCTAAACATTACTACATTTCATAAGCATCCATTGTTCTTGGATGAGATCTCATAATATTTAAAGCAAGAATACATATGATTTTATTATTCTCTTATGAAATCCTGCAAGAGTTTGAGAGTAGAATTGCCAGCATTTCATAAGCATTTATGATCTTGAAAGATTTCAGTTATTTAAACATGTATAATTTGTATTTAGAGTAATGGTACTTAGCACCTGAAGAGGTTGCTGATCCTTGCTGAATTATTACATAATTTGTATAAGATGAAATTCAATGAGGCACTGTGGGAAAATTACTATGAGAGCTTTGAGTCATTGCACATTTCTGTATAAGCAACTTCCCCCTCCCCAAGCATCTTTCCATTTTTACCATAGTGTGGATAATATACAAAAAAAGGTCCATAAAGTTAAACCTACCATATTTATGTTCTTAGATCATAAGCAGTTTGAAAAAGGCAATGTAAGAGCTACTCTGTCCCATGTTTTGTGCATATTGTTCTTAGCATGATTGCACTAATAGTGTTATTAGCTAATTATCTTCTGAAAGCATTAAACTTGAATGTTCATGATGATACATCTGGTAACATTATTTCATCAAGCCACAGGCTCAGTCTTTACACTGAACCTGTTTTCACCTGGTTTTCCTCCATCTACTTCACTCCTTAATCTATGACCTGAGCCAGAATACAGAAGTGTCTTGTTTGTTTTGAAAAATTAGAGGCTTAATTGGTGTGTTTTAGCTATTTTAAGTAATTTTATTTTTGTTTTAAATTCCTTAGCCTTCTGACTCCCCAAAGTGTATTTGTAGGCATTCGATTTACTAAGGTGTGATAAATATTGTAAATACTCACTTAGCTTATTTGGAACCTGAAAATCCTATCAGCAGCATTGGTCCCGTTGTTTTAGGGATCAGTTTCTACAACAAATTCCTTTCTTCAGCTCTGGACTGATACATCAGGAAGCACAAATTGTTCACTCTTTTTAGTTGTTTTCAATTGCACAGTTTGTTCTAAACAAAGACTTGAGCGAACAATTCTCTTTTTTAAATACTGTTTACTCTCTTCTAACACTGGATATGGTTAGTTCAGACAAATTGTAAAAACTGGGCAAAATGGCTGCATAGGTATTTTAAAGCATAATCTATATTTTACTGATGTTTTTCTGATAATTAAACTGAAAGCTAGGAATCCTAATATATATTTTCTTCCATTATGTTTTACCCAAGCCATGATAGGGGTTGTACCTGAAATCTGATCAATAAGTTGTTTTTGGTCCTCGCCTACCACCCAGAATGAAGCCTTGTGAAATTTGTTATGAAGTACAGTGAAAGTGAAAAGTCTGCTTCGTTTTGCATTTTTCATTTTATTTTTATTTGGACTTGGAATTCCATTAACCTTTAACATTAACTCAGGACCATTTTTACTTTTTTGCAAGGCTTTTGATTGTCTTGTTTCTTTTGTATTTCTTCAGTGTTTAAGTCTTTCTCCTGAACTTTGAACTGCCTCATGTTGCCTAATGATTAGAGAAATATGGAATTTTATTCCTGGTATCATAAGAGAGGTATCATGGAGAAAAAAAGAAAAGTTCAAAACCCAAGAATCACTTGAGGCCAAGGTCCTATCTTTTGGGGACTTGATATCACAGGTCCAGTATGATTTCCTGTACCATTTCTTTATTTCTAAGAATTCTAAAAAAACCATGAAGAAGTTCTCAGATTATAGTGAATGTGTCATAAATCTACAGTAGATGACAAGAGGAATAAGGTCCTTCAGAATGGATGTTATGACATGAATGACTTTGTTTGAAGTCTGAGATTCAACAAAGTTTCAGTCTATACCTTTTTCTGGAGATTTCAGGCATTACCAAACTAAGGATAAAATAGCTGTAACTTAAAAAGAAAAGCTTCATCATTTATGTACAATAGTATGGTGCGGAGAGCAAAGAGGACAATTAGCTTTCAGAGATGAATATATGTCCCAGTGCTGCATTATCTTTATAATCCAGTGCCAGTTGCCACACCTTTCATAACACAAAAAGACCCTGAGCATAAAATGATCTCTAATGTTATCATTCATGTTATATTCTTCTTTTATCACTATCCCTCATCCTGCATGGTTGTGAGTTGCATTGATGGCTGGCATAAAAACCAATTTATTTTATGGAAAAACTAGCCTGGGCATCACTTATATATTTGCCTCAATCCTCCCAAATTAGCTTCACCAGAATCAGACAAAGTATCACCATTCTTTAGAAAGATCCTCGATCATCCACTGAACATAGAATGTGCTATTTTTGTTGCAAATCACACACAGATTCTTCAATTTTTGGAAGTATGAGACAAATACCCTTCATGTGAGAAATGGGAGAAGGAAAATTGATTTTCATCCATTTGTGAAGAAAAGCCTGGTCTAGACAAATATTTGTCCAGAAGATTGGTAACCGTACTTTCAAAAAACTTCAGTACCATTTTTCACATTTATTCTCAAATTTATTTTCTACCGTAAATACATAAATATTCTAGCTTTGTTACTAAATTGTATTAACATGTAGCTAAATTACATTAATATAATCAATTGTTCATATCTTTGCTTTAAACTATTATTTGGGTTTCAAAATTACATACATAGTTTTAATTTAATCATTATTTTGCAACCTGAAATGTCTTTTTTTTAAAGAATGAGAACCTGTTTTTTTTTTTAAATTGATGTTAGATTCTGCTTCATTGTCCTGATCTAAAAAGCACAAGAAAATGTCTACAGGATTGTTTCTAATTCTTTGTGCACGTTTACCTGTCAGGTGCAAGTAACCAGGAACAGGAGTTGAATTCAAAACTCTTTATTATATTATTTTATTATTATATACTACCTATACAAAAGAATCTGATCTACTAATAGGACAAATTGGAACTAGATAAGTGTCAATGGAATTCATGGGGGGCTGGACTCGGATATGTTGTGGGAGTGCAGTGACTCCAAACTGATGACAAATTTGACCCCACCCTGAGGTTCAACTTGCTCATCTCCTGAGAATAGACCCCCCCATCCTCCTAAGCTCAGTTGCAGTTATGTCATAATAGCAATAGCAATAGCACTTAGACTTGTATACCGCTTCACAGTGCTTTACAGCCTTCTCTAAGTGGTTTACCGGATCAGCATATTGCCCTCAACAATCTGGGTCCCCATTTTACTGACCTCGGAAGGATGGAAGTCAACCTTGAACTGATGAGATTCGAACTGCTCACAGTCAGCTGGCAGTCGGCAGAATTAGCCTGCAGTACTGCATTCTAACCACTGTACCACCACGGCTTTAAATATTTAATAGATATTTACACAATAATCCTGAAAAAAAATCAGACCTACAACATTGTTTCATATTCCCCACTGCCTCAGATATGAGAACATTCAAAAAAACTGATGGATCAGCATGCTTTTTCTTTGTGAGGCCAGCTACCTGAAGAAAAGAAACCTAAATATGACTAGATTTATATAGATTACAGGGCAACTCATGGCTAAAATCTATTCCATAGCTCCCTTTTTGTAGCTGAGAGAGGCCCCAAGAATATACATTCAAAAATTGATTGTAAAATAGTTCAGTCCGATAGTTGTTTATTTTAACCCCAAACAGAAACATCTTATCCCAGTCCTTGACAAAAAACATACATAAACCCTCACAAGGAACTCAACTTTGTCAATCTGCTTAAAATTAGAATTTATTTCTGCTCTGTGAGCAATGTCAGATAGCCATTTTCTCTCTCTAGCTAAACAGGTAGAATTGATATCACTTCCCTAGGAATCAAGGAAAATAATGAATAATTTATATAATAAATTATCCATTATATAATAATTACATATCATATGCATTTTATATATATTAAAATAATAAATTTTAAACTTTGTAGGGAAAATCTGGTTCAGAAAATGATCCCTGAATCAAAAAACATCAAAGGTCATTTTTACAACTCATTAACAATATTTTCCTTAAACCCAAGAAATAAACGGGACCAGTCATAAGTATGAAAAACTTATTTTAACATAACTAATAGCTGCCTTTTATCACTTAAGCTCTTGATTAGATGTTAAGTATATAAGACTAAAAATGTCAAAAGAAGCCAAACTGTATTTCACTTGCTTAGTAGGCATATACTGTATTTTAAAAATTCTACATAACACAAGTTTTCATAGCAATAATTTGCCTTAAGGGGTCATATACATTTAAAACATCACTATCTTTTGTTTAACCATCTCAGTTTCTGCTTGGATCTCATGTATACAGTATGTGTTAGGCAGGTGATCTGAGACTTAGGATGGATTACAAAAGAAATTAATTGGATTTTAACATTTTCTATATGAGAATTGAATTGATTGATGCTTTGGTCAAACTCCAATATCTGTGAAGCCAATCATTGCAGGGGTTTTAAAAGAATCTGCTAGTGGCAAATGATTAAGCACATAATGCAACTGAGAAGCATTTTCATTTCTGTTCTTTTCTATTTCAGGAGCAAAGCTTGTAGCACAGAACAAGTTGTTTCTTCTTTTCTTCCTTGCTTCTCTGCTAACATATGGCCATATATAATTTGCATGCATGCTCATTACAACTAAGTATTTTCATGTTTTATTAAAGTTTATCAGTTGTACAGAATTCAAAATTAAAAATGTCCAAATGAAAATAATAATACAGCATTGTGCCATCATTGAACCATCATAATAATCAAATTGACTGGTGAATCTGGAATTATAGTTCCAGGACATTTTTCAGGCATCAAGTTGGAAGATGCTGCTTTGATTTTTTTTGCTTAAGCTATTGTTGTTATGATAGCATTATTACTAAATAAAAATTCAAAGCCAATTCCAAAACAATAAAAACTATTTAAGACAGTATAATAATACCTATAAATGCAATTTAATAATACATTAAAACTACTGTTAAAGAAATTCAAAAGGCTTAGCTAGAGAAAGCATATTAGTATCCTCTTTTAAATGTACTGTAGAAAGTATTGGAGACGTATCACAATGCCAAAAATAATACATTTCTCAAATTGTGAGAATACAAAATAAAGCCTTTTCCCACTTGACCAAAAATTCAACCTCAGGTATTATATCTGAACTATGAACACTACAAATTGCATGGATGTTTTGAGAAAGTTAAAAAGTATACACATCTAAAGAAACAATATTCAAACTGAATCCTCCTATAAGCATTGAGTAGAAGCAAACATTCAACCTAATTGAAGGCTCCAAAATAATTTTATATGCCTAAATAAATATAAGTTATAACTATCTAACAGCAAAGGTAATGCCTTAAAAAGTATGATTGTTAAATATAGTTAAAATCAGTTTTCTTACATTATCAGTTATGACAAGGGCCACGTCAACCATTTTTATTTATGAAAGCCACCATTTCAATTCATGCTAAATGAATATTGAATTAAAACTTAGTTCTTAAAATGTTCATGTGAATTATTTACTTTAAATTAGCATCATATTCTCTGCATGCAGAAATATAATCATCTGCCTAGCAGATTATTCGAGCACCAGAATTTCCCAGCCAGCATGGCTATTGCTAAGATTTCTAAGACCTGAAGTCTACACTTCTCAAAGTTGCCCAGAATGGGAAATATTAGGTATATCATATGAATAGTCTGCTTGCTGATAAGAACCTAGACATATCTGAGATTGAAGAGCAACAACTGCTTAAGGCAGCTTTTTACTGCAATTATAAAAGTTCTCTTTTTATGTTCCTTTTTGCTTTTTTTAATTTATTTTTACCGATATACATGGCAGAATTCTATATTTGGGAGGAATGAGAACTAATGAGAACTGGATGCTCACTTAATAAGTGGAATTTGTTTGAAAAATGTCTCGCTTCAGGGAGATTTATGTCATTTTCCCCCACTAGAAAACTGGTAAAGTGGAAGTCACATGAATTAGGAGCTATATATAAGACTAAATATTGCTGTGTCTGAGTGATAAATTGTAAGGACAAGTCCTACAAAATTGCCTCTTTTCAACAGGCTAAAAAGTTTAAATGAAATCAGAAATAGCTTGCCAACTGCTTTACCACAAGGAATGTACCTTTTTCCTTCTCTTAATTCTACTTAAACTTTCTGACCCATTTTTGAGAAATATTTTACTGTAAAAGTTACATTTTTTCCAGAATTGATCATTATAAGTTTAAACCTTGTTAGGGGAACATTAATAATAATAATAATAATAATAATAATAATAATAATAATAATAATAATAATAATAATAATAATAATAATAATAATAATAATAATAATAATAATAATAATAATAATAATAATAATAATAATTCAAAGTACAGAAAAAATCAAAGTACAGAAAAACTGCTGCAGGCTGTGAAAACAGAGAGCACTGTAAAAATAACAGAAACAAAGGCAGAATATAAGGAAAAACGGCTGGATGACAGATTAAATAGATGGAAAACCAAAGCTTTGCCTGGACAGCATTTGAAAAACATTGAAGGAAAATGTGATAACAACTTGACATGGGCATGGCTTAAGATGGGAACCATCAAGAAAGAAACGGAAGGCTTAATACTGGCTGCTCAAGAACAAGCATTACAAACTAATGCCATGAAAGTGAAGATACAAAAATCCACTGACAATCCAAATTGCCGATTTTGCAATGACAAAGTTGAAACTGTTTCACACCTAATCTGTGAGTGCAGCAAAATCGCACAAACTGATTACAAATCTAGACATGATCAAGTTGCTAAATTAATCCACTGGGCATTGTGTAAAAAATACGACTTGCCTGTGTCCGAAAAGTCGTGGGAACACAGGGTGGAAAAAGTTGTTGAGAATGAGAGGGTGAAGATCTTGTGGGACTTTCGAATACAGACAGATCGCCATTTGGAACACAATACGCCGGATATCGCAGTTGTAGAGAACCGAAGCGTACAGCTGATTGATATTGCTGTACGAGGAGATGCCAGAATCGAAGAAAAAGAACTGGGAAAAATTACAAAATATCGCGACCTGGCCATCGAAACTGCACGATTATGGATGAAACGTGTAACAGTGGTACCCATTGTCATCGGGGCACTGGGAACTATGTCAAAAAACTTCGCAAAACACATCAAGAAACTGCAGCTTCCTGCAATAACTCCAGCAATGTTACAAAAAACTGCGCTACTCGGAACATCTTATATTTTAAGAAGGTACCTGGTTGACACCTAGGATGCTGGTAGCAACCCGTGTCAACCATCAGCACCAGCCAATTTGAATGTTCAGTTGACTGAGGTTCATGTTTAATGAATAATAATAATAATAATAATAATAATAATAATAATAATAATAATAATAATAATAATAATAATAATAATAATAATAATAATGATGATGATGATGATGATGATGATGATGATGATGATGATGATGATGATGATGATGATGATGATGATGATGGAAGGGACCTTGGAGGTCTTCTAGTCCAGTCCCCCAGAACTATACCATTTCAGACAAGTGACTGTCTAGTCTCTTCTTAAAAATCTCCAGTGATGGAGCACCCACGATTTCTGGAGGCAAACTGTCCTCACTGTCAGGAAGTTTCTCCTTAATTCCAGGTTGCTTCTCTCTTTGATTAGTTTCCAACCATTGTTTCTCGTCCTACCCTCTGGTGCTTTGGAGAATAATTTGACCCCCTCGTCTTTGTGGCAGCCCCTCAAATACTGGAATACTGCTATCATGTCGCCCCTGTTTCTTCTTACTTTAGCCGTTCTTCGTATGTTTTAGTCTCCAGGCCTTTGATCATCATAGTTGCTCTTATCTGAATTTTTTCCAAACTCTCAACATCTTTTTTGTGATATGGTGACCAAAATTGGCTGCAGTATTCCAGCTGTGGTCTTACTAGGGTTTTACAAAAAGCGATACTAATACTTCGCGTGATCTTGATGCTATGCCTCTGTTTATACAACCCAGGATTGTATTAGCTTTTTTGGCTGCTGCTGCACATTGCTGGCTCATGGTCAAGTGATCGTCCAATAGGACTCCAAGGTCTCTCTCACAGTTACTGTTTTTAAGCCAGGTCTCGCCCAGTCTGTATTTGTACCTTTGATTTTTCCTGCCTAAATGTAAAACTTTGCTTTTCTTCACATTGAAACTCATTTTGTTGGACAGAGCCCATTGTTCAAGTTTGTCAAGATCTTTTTGGATCCTGAGTTTGTCTTCTGGGGTGTTGGCTACTCCTGCCAGTTTGGTGTCATCTGCAAATTTGATGAGTTCCCCTTCAATTCCCTCATCTAAATCATTTATGAAGATATTGAAGAGTACTGGGCCTAAGACGGAACCTTGTGGTACCCCACTGCTTACTTCTCTCCATGTGGATGTAGTGCCATGGAGGACTACTCATTGAGTATGGTTTGCCAGCCAGCTATAGATTCATCTGGTGGTGATGTTGTCTATTCCACCTTTTTCTAGCTTACCAAGGAGTAGATTGTGGTCTACCTTATCAAATCCCTTACTGAAGACTAAATATACTACATCCACATTATTTTGATGGTCTATTAGTTTAGTCACTTTATCGAAGAATGAAATAAGATTGGTTTGGCATGATCTGTTTTTGACAAGCCCATGCTGGCTACTGGTTATAACTTTGTTTGCTTCTAATTGTTCACAGATCTGTTTTTTGATTGTCTTTTCCAGGATATTCCCAGGAATTGATGTTAGACTGATTGGTCTGTAGTTTCCTGGGTCTATTTTTTTTCCTTTCTTGAAGATGGGAACCACATCAGCCCTTTTCCAATCCTCAGGTACTTCCCCGGTGCTCCAGGATTTATGAAAGATATGGTGCAATGGTTCTGAGATAACATCTGCCAGCTCCTTCAGAACTCTGGGATGTAATCTGTCGGGTCCTAATGATTTATATTCGTCAAGGTCGGATAGGTATTCTCTTACCATTTTCTTGCTTATTTTAATTTTTGTTTTTAGTTTGTCTTTTGCAGTGTTTTTTTTTTGTATGTTGGGCTATGGTTTCTTTTTGTGTGAAGACTGATACAAAGTATGAGTTAAGCAGTTCTGCTTTCTCCTGGTTGCCTGTTATTTCCTTGCCATCTTTTCTCTTTAGTGGGCCTACAGTTTCCTTGACTTTTTTCTTGTTGTTAATATATTGGAAGAAACGTTTTTTTATTATCCTTGATTTGCAATTCTTGTTCGTTCTGAGCCTTTGCTTTCCTGACTTCATCTTTGCATGTTCTGGCTTTCTGCTGATAATCGGCCTTAGTTATGTGACCCTCTTTTCATTTTTTGTATTTGTCCTTTTTGTCTTTCAGTTTGCCAGAGAGATCTTTGTGCAGCCATGCTGGTTTCTTCTTGAATTTCTTGTTTTTCTTTTTCAGTGTTATTATGCTGGACTGGGCTTTTATGATTGCATTTTTCAGGGTTTCACATGCTTCTTGGATTGTTTTCCCCTTTAGGATTTTCATCCATGGGATCTTTCCTAGGTTCTCTCTGAGTTTGTTAAAGTCAGCTCTTTTGAAGTTTAAGATCATGGTTGGATTGTTTTCTGTTGCTAGTGTTTGTGTTATATTAAATCCCAGTATGACGTGGTCACTTTCGCCCAAGGTTCCGGTAACTTCAACTCCCTCTATCACTTCTTCTCTATTAGTAAGAATTAAGTCCAGTATGGCTTTACTTTCCCTCCTCCACCAGGTTGGTTAGGAATTTGTTTGATTTCCCACTCACTGCAGAGTTTGTCTCCCAGTTGATATCTGGATAGTTGAAGTCACTCATTACTATTGTGGTATGCTTCCTACATACATTTGTTAACTGGTTGGCAAAGAGTTCATCTATTTCTTCTGATTGGTTGCATGGTCTGTAATATACATCTATGGTAATGTCACTTTTTTTCTCTTTTATATTGACCCATATGCATTCTGGAGAGATTTTATCTTTGATTTATCTTTTTTCTTGGCGACACCAACCCTTTAGTCAATGGTTTATTTCTAGAATTCTTCTTTCCCTCAATGGGTGTTGGCCTTTCGTTGGGAGTACTGATGAGTATACTACTTGTGCTCCTAGCTTCTTAACTTTATTGCCTAGTTGTTTGTAATCTCTCACTATTGTACTCAGGTTGTTTGTTGTGTCATTCGTCCCAATGTGGAGGAGGAGGAAAGGGTAGTAATCTGTAGACCTGGTTAGATTCTCAACTACATCTTTGATTTTTGCTCCAGGGAGACAACATACCTCCCTGGATTGTATGTCTGGTCGGCAGATGGATGATTCCATTTCTTTGAGGATAGAATCTCCTATTACCAACACTCGCCTTCTTTTTGGAGGGGCTGCAGTCTGGAGTGCTTGTCTGTTTATCTCTGGTGTGTTTGTTGATGTGACTTTTTTAGGAATGTTTGAAGTGATTTTTTTTTAGGGATATTTGAAGTTATTTCTTTGCTAGGTGTCTGCATGGTTTTTTTTGAGGGGAAGGTTGTGGGTCTGCGTGTTTCCATCTAGGGGGAGAAATCGATTGCTCAGTTTTAGTGGAGCTGCTTCTGGTTGGGTTGGATTGGGCAGAAGGGGTTTGTTAGTTTTATGCTGCTTCTTTCTTTGAGTATTGTGTTTTCTTCTTTGTGTGACATACCTCCATTTGTCTTCCTCCGAGGGTTTATCAGTAGGGTCAAATCCTCTGGGAGTTATTTGTTCGTTAATTGGTTCTGTTTGGGTAGAGCTTTCTTTTGTACGTTGGGGTTTGGCTAGAGTTGCCTCTAAGTTCCTTACTTTTTCCTGTAGCAGTTCACATAGTTTGCATGTAATACATGTATAATTTAGGTGTTCTTTGGGCATGAGCATATACATGGAACATGTATTGCATACCACAATAGTGTCAGTCATCTGTTCCATGAATATGTTGTTTGAAAGTCCCTCTTTTTGGTTTGCTTTGCTGTTAGCCTTCTTTCTAGCTTCTCTGTTCTGGGTAATTATGCCTTTTTTTCCTGTCCTTTTTTCTGCCTGTTTGTGCTTGTTTTCTGCCTTGCTATTTTAGTTTAGATAAGTACCGTGTTTCCCCGAAAGTAAACCCTACTCCAAAAGTAAGCCCCAGCTGATTTTTGGAGGGGGTGGGCCTAATATAAGCCCTACCCCAAAAGTAAGCACTAGCATGGGGCGGGGCGAGTCAATCCATATCTTCCATGTGACAGCTGCAGTGCCCACCCTGCCGCCAGCCTGCCAGGGCCCTTCACCAGTGATCACTGGTGGAACCATCTACTGCTGGCCCCGCCCTCTGCATCCCACTGTCTGCTTGCCTGTGGCCGCAACAAACTGAACCCTCGGCGAGCCCCAGCTTCCGTCTGCCCTGCTTGCTGGCCCTACTGGTGCTGGGACATTTCTTGGCTGTGTCGTGTGCCATGTGGCAGCCAAATGGCTTCCTGTGCTGCTTCTGCCTGACGGGGCTCTTTTCCCTCCCAGCCATGCTGCTCTGGGCTGCCCTGCTGAGCTGCTCCTGCCTGGTGTGGGGTGAGTCGGCCCAGATCCAGAGTGCCGCCCCGCCGCCAGCCTGCCAGGGCCCTTCAACAGCGGCCACCAGTGGAACCGCACTACCCACGCCTCTACCTTTGGGCTGCTGAGTGCCAGCCTGCACACCTACTCGGTGGTGCAGACGCAGGGCTAAGGGCTGAACCTGGTGCTCTTTGGGCTCTGGCAGGTGCTGCAGCTCTCATGACGGCTGGGCGCTTTTGGCCTCTACCGGCTGCTCCCGCTGGATTGCCTTCTGGACAGCCGGCTGCTGCCACTGCCGCCATGAGGTGAGGAGGCAAGGCAGGTGGCAGGGGGTTGGAGTTGCTTCCCTCCACCTGCCAGACAACTGCCGAAGCCGCGCAGGGTAAGGTTGCCATGCCCGCCCCCACCCCCGCCCAGATGCCTTTGCCTCCCCCAAGCGTTTTTTTACTATACTAACCTGCCTTTTAGCTGCATTGCATTTCTCCATTCACTTCTCAGCCTTCGCCACGTGTTTGTGGGACAAAAAAAAAAGTTCAATCAGACTTTCTAACTTCTCATGAGATCTCAAGATCTTCTCCACCCCATGCACAGGCCCCACTCCACCCCCACACACTCGCAGCCTACTGGTACCCGTACTGGTAAAAAGTAAGCCCTCCCCGAATGTAAAACCTAGTGCTTATTTCAGAGCCCAAAAGAAAGTAAGACAGGGTCTTACTTTCGGGGAAACATGGTATGTGGTGGTATGCCCTTTGGTTTTAGAAGAAAAAAATTGCAGTTTATATTGAAGTTAAGAGTTAGTGTTGGAATAGGGCTATTTAACATAGGGAAGGGCTGCTTTCTCCTCCACAAGAAATTTACTTTTAGCTTTCTGCTCTCTGCCTAAAAATTCTTTGCTATCCTTCCTTTTCTTGATTTGCTCCTTATTTATCTTTGTCCTCTCTGCCCTGGTTTTGTCCGCCTTTCTGTGCTCAGCCAGTCTTTCTAGCTGCCCCCAGTTGCCTCCAGCCATTTCTGATGAGCAGGTTTAGTAGCTGGGTTTTCTCCACTGGGCCTTGCCCCCAACTGCCTCCATCTGTTGCTCCATCGCTCCATGTCTGGCTGTTGCTCTGTCTCCGACGTACTGTCTGGTTCTCTTGAGCTGCCAGTCGGGTCCTCCGCTGCTCTGTCGCCTCTGTTGTGGTGCCTCACTGCCGCCTGTAGGCTTCCCACTGCTGCTGTGGATTAATTAATAGATTATATAACATAGATAAATTATTTCTCGGTAGGTGTAAAGTAGAAAAGTAAAATGTTATTCTTACACTATCCCAAGTGTAATAAGGCTGAATATTCAACTGTTGCTTTGGGAATGTTGTCTTGCAAGGAATTCAATAACATCATCAGGGAATGACATTTATTTGATAATCATCTGTACAGCAGAACACGGAAGAAAGAATCTGTGAGATGTACAGAAGACGAGGTTACATTATTTCATCACTCAGTCCAGGAAAATAGTATTTCAGAGTCAAAGTTAAGAAAAAAAGGAAAGTTGCTGTTTCCGGATGGTCTTGATTGTCTACTGAGTTCAGTTTACTGAGGGCTTCATGGACATGGTCAAGTACTTTTCTTCACAACAGTACAAAATTGTGTGTGTGTGTGTGTGTGTGTGAGAGAGAGAGAGAGAGAGAGAGAGAGAGAGAGAGAGAGAGAGAGAGAGAGAGAGAGAACGAACACATGTGTATGCCTTCAAGTCACTGTTGATTCCTGTTAGTTGCCTGGATGGTCTCTGCAGTTTTCTTGGCAAGATTTTGGAAGTAGCTTGTCACTGCCTGCTTCCTAGAACTGAGACAGACAGAGAGAGTAAGCTGAGAGGGATTAGAATTAAAACTCTGGGTCTCCCATTTTCTAGTCTGGCAACTTAATTATTGCAACAAACTAGTTCTCACAGAAATAATTGGCCATTGCCATTTTCAGGAGTAACTTTTTTTTTCCAATTTCCCAGTCTAGACAATAGCTCTCAGATTTCCTGGTTTTTCCCTTCCAAAACTAACTGGGACCAACCCTGTTTAGCTTTTTGAGATCAGCCAAGTCTGGCCTGATGCTGCTGCTGTGTACTTGGCACTACATTCAGAATAGCAGATCTTATTTATGAAGAGAATATTTCTTCTAAAAAAGAAAGTAATTGCTTATTTTGTAGCATTTATAGGTATTAAAATCATGTGTAATTTAGGGATTCTTGTTTATGATCAGGGAAAAAGTAAAGGGCATAGACTTGCAGGAAGAAATCATAAGACAGTGTCCCAAGTTTATTATCATACCTGAAAAAAGTACTTAGAAATTTGAATAACTGTTTTCATGTCATTAATGAGAAAATAAAATAATATTAACTGTACGACAAAGATGTTCCCATAAAAATAGACAGAAATGGAATAAAAGAAAATATTAGCTTATACAGTTGGGAATCTCACAAAGATGTGAAAAATTTAAGATATCTGTAGAGGATTGTCACCTCAGCCATGCCCTCCTAAACAGCCCTAGCAAGCAGTGGTGCATGATGTTGTACCAGTAGCAGAAAGTCATATACAAGTCTCACTCTGAACGGTGACAGAAAAAAATCAGGTTGCCTCCAGCTTTCCCCTAAGTCAACATTCTGTCACTAGTTGTCTATAGATCCACAACTCTTTCCTTCAATTAAAATGGCTGTTGAGGAGGAATGAAATGGACTAAAACAGTGTTCTCCATCAGAACTAAAAGGAAGGGAACTTTCTGGCATGTTCATGAGGAAAAGTACAATTGAGTCTCCAGGTTTATTTCTGAGATATCTCTGGAAAAGTGTTGCTTGTAAAGATATAGTGCACCCTCATATATAAAGATACAGAGACAAGACATATGCTTAAAGTATATTTATATTCTTCTAATACGGTAGGTTTCCACTTTTTATATATTGCTGCTTCAGCACTGGCAAGGACAATACGTTAGGAGACTCCTCAGCTAATCTTCTTTAATCAAGACTGGTGCTTCTACATAAAATAGATTACTTGCCCATATAGATGGGGATTAAAATAAATACAAACACATACCATGTTTCCCCAAAAATAAGACCCGTTTTATTTTATTTTTTTTATTTTTTGCCTCAAAAAGAGGCATCAGGTCTTATTTTCGGGGGATGTCTTTTCCATGGTTTCACCTCATGGCAGCAGCACCGACAGCTCACCGCTACTCATGCATGTTGTCCCCCTCCCCCGGCCTCCATTTCGCCTCAGGGGCCTTCAGGAAATGCCTCTGCAGCTGAGAACCAAGCTCCGGATTGATGCGCATGGTGCCCCCCGGCCTCCAGGGGGGCACCATAAAATGAAGGCCTCTAATGGCAAAATGGAGGCTGAGGGATGCCATGCACATCAATCCGGAGCTCCATTCTCAGCTACAGAGGCATTTCCTGAAGGCCTCTAACGGCAAAATGGAGGCCAGGGGTGAAGCATGCACAGGAGTGGCAGCAAGTGGCCATAGAAGAAGGGGGCCAGTGAGGCAAGGCAGGTGTCAGGGCATGAGAGGCCTGGCTGCAACGGTAAGAGGGTGCGGGGCATTTGGGGTAGCTCCACCCCTCATGTTCACCCTAGCTTGATTTTTAGGCATGCACTCACACCAAAACTAGGGCTTATTTTTGGGGTAGGGCTTATATTAAGCCTACCCCCAAAAATCAAGCTAGGGCTTACTTTCGGGGTAGGTCTTATTTTTAGGGAAACAAGGTAACAGAGCTGCCCAGGGTACTAGCCTTAACTTCTGTAGGGGCCAACAATTGCTGTCCTGGCTTAAAGGGACACAACAAGACAAGAGCAGCACAGGTGCTGGTCAATTTGTAAACAGTCTTTCCTCTCATACTAATACAAATTAATATAGAGCAAGGAAGGGGAAAAAAAGAAATCAAAGAGAGACCTAAAAGTGCAAGAAAGAAAGGGAAAGGAATAGAAGAATAGAAGAAAAAGAAAATAAAAGAAGTGCTTTTCAATCTTCTATACCACAGTTATAAGTACAATTATAAATGTACTTCTTTCTCTAAAGTTATATCATAACTCTCTTCTTTCTATAATATATCATATCTATCAAAAACACAAATCATACGTTCAGTTTTTGCAATTTTTATTTGCATAATTCCATAAGGAATCTACAATAAATGTAGATTTGTCATTTCTCTATTCAAACAAGTCAGTTTGGCCATCTCAGCACATTTTATCATCTTCACCAAATATCCTGCATTGTAGGCATTGCCAAATCTTTTCATCTTTGTGCATACAATAGTCTTGCTGCAATTATCATATACAAAGTTCCATGAAATTTTTCCAACTATTTGTCCAGTCTCAAGAGGAGTATTTCTGTTTAATTTTTAAAATTCTCTGAATCAAAGTATGTATTTGAATCCAAAATGTTCTATCTTTTTTATATATCCACCAAGCATGATAAAATGTTCCTTCTTCTTGTTCAAATTGCCAACATAAATTTGAAGTACCTTTATAAATTCTAGACAATTTCTTTGGTGGCATATACCAACGTTATGTCATTTTAAAAAAGTTCTGTGAAAGAATATAAGATAATGTAAATTATGCGTACTGCACTAAGTTGATTAAATAGATTTAGGAATGATTTGAAGTCCTTTTTTTATATTTTTGGAAATACTTATGGTCCAAGAACTGCACGATATAGAAGATATTTCATTTGTACTATTTTTTTCTATTTGGGGCAGGTCCTTGATTATTACAGTAACCCTGATGTTACTTGGGAAAACTTGGCAGATTTGATCCTTTCTGTTAATTCGTTAACACTGAAAATAGCATGAAAGAAACATGCTTGTTATGGTGTGTTACTGAATCTATTGTAGCAATAAAAAAAGTAGAAATGTCACAAAAAGTCAGGATGTAGCTGCAACCATAATATCAAAGCCATACGTTTTTAATGTATGTCTTATTTTTGATGCTTATAACAATGGGTCAAAACTTTAATTGCAGGTACTATCGTGATTTTTGGATGGGACATTCTTCCCCAAGAATGCCTCTGAAGGAGAATAGCTCTGCAAACAACTGCAGTTAGTTACACTGGGGATTTTTTTTCAGGAGCTGCAGTTCATAATATCTTTTTGTGTGTGGAGAGAAAACAATATAAACCAAAATAAAATATTATTCAAAAATAAACACAGACTATTTCAGAAGGATGCTCATAGTTTCTTAGGAGCAGTTTCAGAGTGTGCTTCAAGACTTAAGAATCTCTTCAAAAGTGTTAGAAATAGGTTGGGAGGAAGTATTATACCAGATGTTTTCTTCTCAAAAGTAGATCTGTAGAAAAATCTGTAACACACCATGGTGGAATCCTAGCAAAGCCAGAAAATAGAAATACTATCTTATTTAATCATTTATATTTCTGTCTGACAGCATAAATATTCCATAGCTTTCTGCAACATATTACTTATTTCTCACCAGACATGTGTAATGTGATGATTATTGCTCCTGACTAGTTATATAAAAGTAGCTTTCTCTATATATTACTTCAGCAATCAGTTTTGGAAAGAAAAGTGTGCATTAGGTAACCCTGACTGAAGCAGAATGAACAGTTTGTTTAGTTCCATCATTCAGTTTTTGGATTCTAATTTCAGCCTCAACCTTCTATCATATTTTCAACCATCCTTCCATTTCCTTAAGATTATTATTTCCCCAGGACTTTTCCCTATGGTTATAGTTGGAGTTCTGTTAGATAATTTTCTCAAAACAATCTTTTTAAATTATTCAAATTTCTGGTTATTCATATTGGATTTAAAATACAGCTTTTATAAATATTTTATGCACAATATACAAAAAGTCAAAAGTGCTTGTTGTTCTACAAACAAAACTCAGATTTCTTTTAATATTGATATATCAAAGGAACCTTTGCTTAGGGGATCAGAAAATCTTTGTAATGGAATCAATCAAATGCATTTAATCAAATGCATTTGATTAAAAAGGACAGGCCTTCAGGATCTGACTTTTAATCAGATGGGTTCATTAGAAAAGGCGTTTTCAGACTCCTGGCTTTTGGCTATCATAGACCTAACACAACTGCCTTCCTACATGGCAGCCTGAGTGTTCATTTCTCCTATTACTGATACAGAATTAATTATAGGACCTTCCCAGTGACCTCAATATTCAGTGCCCAGCAGAAAGTAATTTACTGCATCTGATCACTTAGAGTCAATCAAGCAAACTAAATAATTGAAGAAACACTAGCAAAACAGCATAGCAAGGCAATGGCTATTAATAGCGAGGTATAATAGTTTAATTAAATATATCTCAGCAAAGATTACCCAGCCTATCACCTTAGCCATGGGTGTCAAACTGGCGCCCGTGGGCCAGTTGCATCATGCAGAGGCCGCGCCCACCCCAGCTCCGGCAATGCGAAAAAAGTCGCGATACATCACATGTCACGTGACGCAGCGAGTTTGACACCCTTGCCTTAGTCCCTCTTCAAATAATTTGACCTCAAACACAATCTCTCCTGAACATTTCCAGCTGTTAAATGGCATCTGCCTATGTCCCAAAACAAAGTATCAGGATAAATTGCTACCATAAATCTGATTTGTGGCTCCCTATTCAATATTTTGCTGGAAATGCTTTGGCAAGTGTATGCAAAGATTCACAATTATATATTTTCTTGCTTAGTATAATTTTTTTCCCATTCTCTTTCCACTATAAAAATCAGATGGTTGGATATTAACTTAATGTTCTGATAAGATGGATTTCAGAGTGACTAGTGCAGCCAAATATATGAAACTGTTTTAGGCTAACTGCTCTTAACCATTATTGGAAATTTCTAAACTTGCTTTAGCGGGAACTCTGAGCACCTATATTTGAGATTGTTTAATTGCAAATAGTGTAAACTTAGTTCTTCAGATATGCAAACGTGTTTTCTTCAAAGTGTACTTCAATTGCAACGTATTTCTAGAAGTCACTTCTATTATCTTCATTGCTACATTACTCTGTTGAACTGACATTTGGGATTAGCTGGATTGGATTCAGCTAACTTCAAATGTATGTTCATCATTCCAGGTTCTAGGATGCTCTGTTTATATGTAGCTTTCAGCATACCCAGAGCTTGCATTACAGGTTATATTTGATAAAACTTTAAAGTTACAATACCTATCCTGTTCAAAAAACCTGTATTCATTGCACATATAACTCACAGAAAACAACCAACTTTTGACTGTTCAAAATCAAGTTCAACTTTTGATAGCTGTATTAGTTGTTACGCATATTTTGCTTTTATGATGCACTAAATCATAGATCGCAACTCTTGAGCAATCTGTTTACATCTTCTATGCCCCTTTTAAAAATTCAAAATAATCCCTATTTCAGTATGCTAATCATTCTGGCTAAGAGCAGTCTTTAATATACAATAATGTGATCTTACAGAAACTTGAATTAGGCATATATGCCTGTTAATGCTATAAGAGCCCTTCTAACTACATCTGATAACTTAATATGTAAATTAGTTGGATAAAAAATACTGTGGCTTACCGCTCCTATCAGCCTTGAGAAGCTGCTGTTTGAAAGTGATTATACATATTGTCTCATCAAAATGTCTACCGCTATTGACAAAAGTTATTGCATAACTATTATAGTCAGGTTCAGTCTGCAAATCTGATCAAAGTAATACCTTAAAGCACTTTGGCTGGTGTCATTAAATCAAGTGTAGGGCATTATAAAACTGTGTGCATGCATATTTAAATAATATTTTAGAATCTTCATCTAAGAATTTATTCTTTATCCTAGGGCCAATTGAAAGAGGATTATTCTTTTGCAACATGCTGGTGCATATTATCATTCTTTCTAACCTAAGAGAGTATTTAGCACACAAAGAACCCATTACACTGTAGTGCAAAACCCACTAACATTTGAAAAGAAATATTTAAGTGGATGGGGTATAACTTCCATTGTTTGATGTAATTCTGCACAGATCAGTTGGGAATGTTATATTATTTGCCAAGACAGCTTAAAAAAAGATATGTACAGAATGATAAACAGATACCCAACTTCATTGTTGCTGTTGCCTTGAACCAACAAAATATTTTTTTCTGCCCAGGAAATACATATGAGATATGAGAAGGTTGTTGCAATTTTGCTTTGAAGCTGAAATAGAAAATATTGACTCCCTGAGAAGATCTATATCTAGGAAGGAAAGATAATTGTATGGCTGTTCTACTGTTGGGCTACATACTTCACATAGCAGATGCAAGGATGCAAGTAATAACAGGGATGGGATGGAATGGGGGGCTGTTTGAACAACTGTGTGTGCAATCCTTGCACAGGTTCAGATGTCAGGTGCCTTCATTTTTAACTAGAAAAATACATAAAATCTCTTTCTCAATGCACATGTGTGAATTGATTTTATTTAGGTTCGTTTATTGCTCTGCCACAGGAAACAATTAGTACAGAAGTCCTTCCGTGACAGCAACATATAACATTGTAACTGCCTTGTTTCTTTGCCTCTAGTGGGTTCAGGTCAAGCTGTGAACAAAGGACATGTGATGAGAAATAGAGAAGTTGCCACTCTATTTCATATTGCACTTTGTTGACATGTACATAAAAAATTTCAGAATGTTGTCGACATTTCCTAATGCTCAATAACTTCCAGGTTTCTAGCTATGGATTCAGAACTGCCCTTACATTACTAAAGTGTTTTCCTTGTTATATGCTTGGAAACAGTAATTACTGCAAAATGTGCTGGTTAGAAAAGGATTCTTTTCTATTAATTTTTCTAACTTCCAGTATGTTTTCCATTATAATTTCATTCTCTTCTGATTTTACTGCTTCCTTAGAGTTCACTGGGGTTGCTTTTGGCATGATACTTTATTCCTCCATTTCTGCTAAATGTGGCTTTTTATGAGAAATTTTAATCATATTTTAATTATATATGCTCCACCATGGGGTATAGTACAAGCAGAATGAAATTTGTAAATAAAAAAAAAATTATGGGCCAATTACAAATTAAGACAAAGTTAGTCTATTACTAATTTTAATAAGCACTTGAATAGTCTATAATCCTGTTAGTAAATAAAAAAGAGACAGCACGGTGTAAAGATGAAAACATGAGATTAGGATCTGGACCATCCAGAAAAAAGTCCATCCTTAGCTATGGAAACTCACTGAATTTCAGGGTTTTAAACTTTAACTCAGAGTTTTAAAACTATGGACTAATCACTTGTCTCAATCCAATCTGCCTCACAGAGAGAGAGAGCAATATATATACCCCCTCAAAGTGCTGAATAAAAGGAGCGATAAAAATTTTAACATCAGAAACCTGAGCAAGAGATGCTAGCCTTGGCTGTAAACAAAAGTTTGATAAGGTGAGATGATAACATTTGCTAGCCAATGATTCCTTTCAACATTAGAGAGACCTTCACACTCCTCAGTCCATCTACTTACCCACCTATGTCGGCCATCTGTGAAAGAGAAGCTGTAATTCTATATTTTTGTCTGTGATGCTCCCAAAGGAGCAGAACAGCAATCAAATCTGCAGTTGAAGCAATCTAATTTAATTTGCTATATTGAACAGGATTCCACTTTAATTTGAAAATCTTCTCTGAGAAAGGCCTTCAACTGAAACTATGTTGAATTAAAGTACCCTGTTGAAATTTTCAAGAGTTCTAATAATCAATGTTATGTCCCTTTGCTGACCTGCAACTGAGACCAAAACCTAGCTTCCCACTATGCCTTTGAGCGATTTTCAGTATGTCGTCTACACTGATGAAATATATTTTAAAACTCCCATTTGTTCAAGGTCACCGAAGGGAGAAGGTTTGAATTCTAACATTTTGCTTCCTGATGCTTATGTAACCATTTATTTTAGACTACTCAAGGCTCAATTTTTATACAATCAGTCCATACATATCCACCTTTTTAATCTTTGAAAACCAAAGAACTCAGTAGATTTGTGGGTGAATGGATTGGATTGAATTCATAGAACTTCTGTTCTTCTCTACTGAAACTATTTCCTGTGCATGCTACAAATCTAGAGAAAGATTTATAGAGAGCAGTAAGTACTGATTGGCAAGCAGTTCACAAGGGAATTGTCTTCACCTCTATTTGTCAGTGATCCAAGCTAAGCATTCCTAAATTATATCATTCTTCATATTAACTACTCTGTTCAAAATCCTTGCCAGGAGGATCATTATTAATGCTTATAAAGCAGATGATCTCCACGTTGGAAAAAAGACAAAAGAAAGTTATATGAATGATTTCTTATGCCTATCCTAGAATCAATATAGACACAATTCCAATTTATATAAATATAAAAACTGGAATCTCTTTCTCTCCATATGATTTAAAATTATGGATATTTTAAACATATTTTAATAACATTTAGTGCTTTTGAAGATTTATTATCTAGAAGTATTTCTGTTTGGTTTATTTTTTCCCTTTTGGCACTTTTAGTCTCCCCTGTAGACTTGGTTGATGAACTGCTGGTAGCATAGCGAACCTTCTGTGAAATTTATTATCTTTTCTTAGGTAACATAAATATCTTAAACAAAACTTTGGCATCAGCCTCAAAAATTAAAATATATAAATGTGTTCTCTCTAGCAGTTTTATATTTTATGTATGTTTGATGTTAATGTGAACTTGGTATCTGGCTTTAATAAATAGATGGGGAAGGGAAGACTAAACTGCAGTTAGTTCAGCTGAACACTTCAATTGTGCAGTATGAAAAGGCATCTTAAATTTCAGGGAGGTGTAAGTCCTACCTGCCAACATTAAGTAGTTTTCTGTGTCATGAAGATATTTATAGTGCTTGATAGAAATTTCTGAAGTAATCAGTTAGTTTGCATTTGTAATTTTTTTAAAAGCCAGTGTGGTCACTGTAGGACTGTGAGTTGTAATCAGTGGGTTAATCTGCAAAAGAAAAGTTGATTAATTGAAATAGCCAATGCTAATTGCTAACACCAACCATAATGATTGGCAAATGTATTTATATTTTAGAAACTATAGTGTTAAGGGTAGTCTGTCTGTGTTGGTTCTGCTGGATATCTCAGAAGTACCATTGGCCATAATCATGTTCTGGACTGCCTTTTAGAAATGGGCCTTGGATGTACATTTTTATTATCCAATATTTTCCTAGAAGTCATTTCAGAAAGCAGTGCTTGAGGACTTAAGTTCTGCCCTTTACATGTTGGGACATGGTATTTCTCATGTTCAGTTTTGTTGCCCATGTTATCTAATAACAATATTAAGTCAACCAAGAGATTTGGGCTGTTATCCATATTTGGATGAGTTACAACTGTATTTCTCACTTTCATCTACTACCAAGGAAGCTTATTAATGCTTGCTAGCAGTAATTGGCTGAGTGGGGGAGAGTAATAAATAGAAAAATGTAATAATTCATACAAGGCAGAACTGTTCTTGGTCATGAAGGTTTCAAGCTGATTTGGAGACATCAGTCAATTTCATAGTCCGCTGGTGTACAAGGTTGGTGGCTTTGCTAGTTGGCAAGCTGCTTAGATTGGGCAAAGCTACCAATTTTGTATACCAGCAGACTGTAAAATTGATTGGTCTAGAGGCACAACTTCAAATCAGCTTGAACATTTGTTCCTGATAAGGTCAGAGCTGATCATGAAGACATATGACTTTGTCACATTCAAACTGGATTACTGGAATTTGTTCTAGTTGAAACAAATTTTCAACAGTCTCCAAAAACTAACATTGATCCATAAAGTAGCTGCAAAAATGCATCCTAGCTGGGGAATTTTGGGAACTGAAATCCATACATCTTAAATTTGCCAATAATACTGACATAGAGGTTCCAGGATATCATAGGAACTTCTCCTTTTATTCCAGTGCCTTGATTCCCTAAGATCTGATAGGGAATCCTTCTTCATACTTTTGAGAGCAAGAACAAAAATGTTATTAGTTGCTAACCTTCTTTTATTGGTATCAGTAAAACAAATGTTATGATAGTCTATATTCATAATGTCAAAAATCTGCAATGAATTCCCTCTTCCTTCACTATGCGTCTTCCATTCCTTATTATCCTCATTTCTAGCAGAGTTGCTGGGAATCAATCAGCATATAAATTTATTAAATCTCAGAAATCTCAGAAAGCATACACATTTTTTAGGAAAAAATCAGAAGATCTAATATGGGTACTGGAAGGTTTGGAAGGCTTTGCAGGAGCAAGCATGGTCCTCACCTGGGAAAATTCAGCATGGCTGGGTCTTTTCCCCTTTCTCTTTCCTACCTGCAAGGAGGAGATTAAACTGTTCTATTTTAGTTATCTGGTTCCAGTAACTAGTCATTAAATGGTTGAAATGTCAGAAATAGTTTTTATTTCTTAATTATGCTTTGAAAGAAAAAATAGAAATATACCTATAACTAAAGGCATAAATTTCAAGCTAATGAAAAGGAAAACAAAGGGAAAATATGGAGGGAAAAGAATGGAAATATGTGTCGTCTATTATGAAGCAACCTCCTATTTTCATATTTGAATTCCAATATCGGACACAAATATGTAATCACAACACACATTTTGACTTCCCTCTATCTCCATAGTTACCTATACATATGACCTTCCTAGTGTCTGAGAAGACAGGTGGGCAGTATGGTTGAGAGATCAGGGTGGTGCAGATCTTCCAAGGGTCTCTCAGACTTGGTGAGTATTCCTATTTATTTGAATCAGATGAGTTTAAACAATAAGGAGTTATAGTATTCACCATTAAAGGATTACTTTCCCTCTTTGCATCTGCAAGTTGACTGGAGAACAGATGCATTCTCCCTCCCCATTGGCTCTTGCCAAAATTTGGATCTAGGTCAGTCTTCTTCTAAGCAGAATTCCACATGACTACTTCTCATTTTCCAAATTAACTCCTGTTTTTAACCTTGGCAATTAATTCATTTACTTGGTCATAAGCTGGTAAAGCCAGCCTTATTTTTTAAGGCATAAAGATTTCCAATTTTGATGGCATAAATGAGGCGTGCTAATCAAAGTGCAAACTTTTGCAAAAGAAGCATTGTCCTGGATTCTTGAGACTGTAGTAATTTTCACACCATTACTTTCTCACACTTGCATTGCTAATTATCCCTTGGTAATGATAATTATTATACCATAGTGATTGCTTCCTTCATCACAGGGTAAAAACAATGTTCATCTAAATTTTCAACATAAAAAAATGTACTTCATAGTGGAACTCTTCTCTTTTCCATGGTGCTGTATTTTAACTGGAGAGAACAGGGAGCAGAAATGGTAAAATACTATTTCCTGAATTATATCAACGTTAAAAAAATAAATTTTCATCTTAATTAAGATTTTATTATATTAGACTCATCACTGTGCCTGTAACCTGTCAGTAACTTCCTTACATATTTATAATTTTATGACAACATACATTTGTGCAGAAGAGGTTAAAGCCAGTTCCATAATTATCAATCAACAAAGAGATCGTGTTTGTTAATTATATAGGAATTAACTAAAAGTAGACTTAAATAAAAAAATTAATAACAGTTATGAGATTTGCATTATAAATTGTAGTTATTGACAAGATAATTAGAATACTATGTCAGGTGTTAAATCAGGTTGACTACTTTTCTCTTCATGAAAAAAAAATATATTTTGTATTATTTTACCCACCCCAGCATGAAGCATCTAAGACAAAGATATATAATAAAATGCGTACTTATAAACATGGTCTTAACCTTCATGAAGTTTCCTCAGCTACATGACATGTTGGTGGGATTTAAAACATTGTTTTAATTTAAAAAAAGGATTGTGGTGCAATATAAAACACAGCCTTAGTCTCTAGCATCATCTTTATTTATATAAAGAATGCTTATGGCCCCCATAGGGCCCATGAAATTGTAGGAAATAAAAACATTGTGTGCTTGCAGCTTAATGCCTTATTTGGACATGCACCCACTGGGTAGGAAAAAAAGAGGCAAAATTAAACCAGGATAGGGGAATCTGAGGCAGAGTGTAAGCTTAGTTGCAGGGAGTTTGCTTCTGTCTATGGAGTTTGTGCATAGCACCCAAACAGCCATTTTGAAAGAGCACTCACAGTTCTTTGACCAAAAAGGTTGCTTAGGCTTGAAGAAAACTATTGAAAAACAGAATAACAATAGCTTTCCTTTAAAGCACCTGGTGATTCCAAGATGCTTGGGCAACAGCACTGAGGATTTCCGCCCTCAATAAATCTATTGAAAAAGGCTAGATGAAATATAACAACAAACTTTAGCTCCTCTCTCTTCTTCCTCCACATAATGTATAATACTCCTTTGTGTAGCTCTTCTCTAGAATTAGAATTATTAGAATATTATTAGAATATTCTTTATTGGCCAAGTGTGATTGGACACACAAGGTATTTGTCTCTGGTGCATAAGCTCTCACTATACATACAATAGGAAAGTATAATGATTATTGCCCATTTATTCTATTTAAAGTAATACCATCACATATAGTGTGACTTTAATTTTAACCTGGCCATTCTCTATCTGCATAAGATTAAACTAACAATCATTCCACTTTAATGTCCAAATGAATTCTATACATTGAAACTGGGCTAACTTCCTGGACAATGCACACTTAGCAACACATAATGGCTGCAATTATGTAACTAATTATGTTAACTAATCTTTGTATAGATCTGATTTATTAATTTAATCAACAGCCTTAAATGGCCTTACTTTTATTTTTACGTATACTGCATATTTTGAGTTGATGTTTTCCATATTCCTAAGTTACTTTTTAATTTTTTATTAAAAGTAATTCTACAGATAGAATCTGTAGTACTCTGGTACTCTTACAACTCTGTCTAGACGCACAACATGGGGGCTGGGCTGGGGCTGGTTTGTGGCCTTTTTCTGAGTGCTTTGCCAAATCTGAGTTTGGAAAGAATTGACCTAGAAAATTCCCGAGAGAAGGCAAAAAGAAGTCCCATTGTTAGATTTTCCTTTTGAGTTCATAGCTCTATTGGTATCTCAAAGATGAAGTTTAAAAATACTATGGTCCAGGGACTTGTTCTAGGTGATTATGTTTGGAAGCTAAAGTCTTGAAAATACAGATTTTATTTTACAGTTCTTCCCATGAGAGCAATCATAGATGAGCTACCCCTTCCCTCTCCAGTCTGGAGTTGTCTATGTTGAGCAGTTGTGAAATTCTGGTTTAGATCAAGGAATGAACTCACCTCAGACTTAATAGGGATCACATGACTGAATTTTATTTTTGTGAATATTCATTAATAAATCTCTTATGGATATGATTTTGTGTCTTAATATACTGAATGAGGAAGTATTATAATGTTCTTGAATAAGAGTACAATAGCTGACAAGATTTGCTCTATAATCCACCTCTCTAAGACTACATTAAAGAGAAGAAATCAAAGTGCTATTACAAAGCTTAAAGATAAAAGCTATTTAAAAATATGGCTTCAGACAGACTTCCCTCAATTAATCCATTGCTGAACTCATGGTGATGTGATTTATTGGAATTATGTAAATATATGTCTAATGTATTTCAATATCTCTGATGTATTATTTCTGGAAAAATATTCTGAAAACTGTTTTTGTGTGTGTGTGTGTGTGTGTGTGTGCGTGTGTGTGTTTGTGTACAGAAGAAAAAGAGTCAATTGCAAAAATAACAGCAGATTTGAAATCTTGGTGTAAAAACACATATTTTTAGAACCCTCATTGAAATAAATTACAAAAATTAATTTTCACCCCATTAAATGACATGCCCTAGTAATATAGGGAAGTCTGGAAAATTGACTCTTTTTCTTCTGTACACACACACGCACACATACACACACAAAAATAGTTTTAAATTTTTGCAATTTTTTTCAATGAGGGTTCTAAAAATATGTGTTTTTACACCAAGATTTCAAATCTGCTGTTATTTTTGCAATTGCACAACATTTAGCTTGGTAAATCCACGTCTGATCGTATGCCCCACAAAAGTCTCTTATAACCCAAATACTGTTAACGTTATCTTCTCAAAATTACACCTTGTGCTACAAAACTTAAAGTTTTTTCTGCATGAATCTTATCTAGCTAAGCAAAAAATAATTCATGCAATCATAAACTAACATCAGAAAACAATTATCTGAGTTACAAAAATGTTTAAGCGAGTTTCATCAAGTCTTGCTTTGATTTGTTCTTCGATATCAGCTGCCGACTTGCTTCTTGGCCTCTGATATAACCCTTACATTTCTCATGTGTATACACTCTGCTTGCTGCCTCTGTGACCTGTTTCACACATCTCTCTATTGACTGGGCATGACAGAGCCACTGTGGTACTTGCATTGGTTCATCAATGAACTTCTTTATTTCTGCTGTAGTCAGTTTGCACATCAAAGGTGGCTCATATACACCTTCAGACCAGTCAATCAACTCCAGCAGAGTGGATGCTCTGGCATTGATTAAAGGTGTTTTTCTTGCATATACAGAAAAATCTCCCAGCACATCATCGTCTGCACCCCTCAAGTCAATGATCTTTTGCACACCAGCTCTCCTCTCTTGAATGTCATCTGAACACAAGAGTGTCTGGATTATCATTTCACTGAAAGCGTACCATGCTGAGCGCTGAATGGTTGGCAAAACAGCATCTACTACAGCCTTCTTTTGCAGTCTGACTTGCTGCAGCTGGAACAACACATGATGCGGACCTTCAATCCAGGAATCTTTTACTTTGATATTGAACCAGCAAGGATAGTACACACCAACGATGTATTCCACTATCATTCTTAAGTTTTGGAGAGTTTTGCCTTTAAAGCTATGTTTTGAAACCCATATTCAACAAAGCCTATTTGCAGTTGTCAACCAGCATGAATGGCTTACAGGGCCAATTTCCAGAAGAGCCAGATCTGTGGGAAGTTCTGTCCTTATTGTCTGTGTGATCCTATATCCATACGCTTGATCAGTAGAGAGATCCTTTATAACACTGTCGCTCAGTGAAATGAGAGGCTCACCAATTGAAACTGATGAATGAAGGATCAATGTCAAGTTCTGTTGCCAATTTTACCTGACCATTTGTTGTTAGACAATGTCTTCCCATCCAATTTTGTGATTAAATGTCATAGGGGTAACTCATTCATGTGGAGTACACACACCAACCATATCAACTTCCGCTCAAGCTTGACCTCTACCCAGTGCATGGCACCACCTTCACAGCCAGTATTAATATTTGTAGAATCTCCTCCAATGGCCTTCAAGCTTTTGTCAATGCCTTTCTTCTTCATGAAATACACCAGATTATCTGCAATCACTTGAGCAGGTTTTCCTGTTTTTGAGCCTTTTTCTGGAGTGAAATGATACAGATATTTTCCACCTGGCTCACTGCACACAGAATAATATTCTTTGGTGGTACTGGGGAATTGCTGGTCTGAATTGCTTGCTTTCAGCATAACTTTAGTTGCATCTATACGGCCGTTGAAGAAGATGCATTCTATTTCGCCCTTCTTACAGAACTCATCAAATTCTTGATCTAGGAACTTCATAATTTTTTCCTGGGCTCTTTTGACTTTATTGTGGTCAACTCCAAGTCTCTTGTCTTCTTCGGTGATCAAGCCAGCATCTATGAAGGCAGCTGTGGTAATGGCAGCAGTGGTATATAGACCAACACCATATCTTATGCTCCGTATAGTGACATTTGTTATTTCTAATCTATTATATTCTGTCTTTTCTTTTGAATTAGAGGGCATGGGTGTTTGGTCTAAGGCCTCTTCCTAACTTCCATCACATTCCACTTCATCTTCATCATCAGTTGTCTGTCCTTCATTTTTATCATAAGAGATAATTAATTCATTTGTCAGTATCAAAATGTCTGGAATACTTCTCTGCTTATATTTAGTGAGCCTTTGTCTCTCATCATCTTGCTGCTTTTGCCTTTTGCCTAGTGGTTTCTGCTCAGGCACATTTGGCAAACCAATCTGGTGTGATCCAAAAGAACCAATCTTGTCTCTCTGACCTTTAATGAAAGCAAGTTTCTTCAATGGTATCTTCATCTCCTTAGGGCAGGTACAGTTAATGTGAGCTTCTTTTTTGCAGCCAGCAGGGCAGCCAAATTCAGCACACAGAACAATTTGACACTTGCAGTTGAGGATGTCAAACAGTTTGTCAAGTTTCATGTGAATGTTTCTTTGACATCTAGCATTCCTCTACCAAGAAATATGTTTTTGGCTTGATCCCAGCTCTCTTGGATCTTGTTCAAGATTGTCACTTATGAATTTACAACAGGTGCGACAAAAGAACTGTTCACTCATTCCCACTTTTCAAGCCCTTTTGGACATATGTGTCTTGCAAGACTGGCTTTAGCATCATCACTACTTTGTTCTCTTATCAGTAGGCCATATCTGAGAATGTCTCGCAGTGTTGGGAGTTCAGATGGCAATAGGTCTCTGCCAATCCCAATTAGGTTGTTCATAGGAGTGAATGTTCCCAGCCTCGTTCTTTTTTTAGAAGCCATTACAGATCAGTTATCACACTCACAGGAAACGAGGCCAGCAGTATTATCACTCTCAGACAAAATAATTTTTAACAAAAAGAGAAAGACAACTGAACCTGTGAAATGAAGCAAACAAAATGTTAAAAAGTTATGATATTTATGTAGTTATTTACCAAGCACATCTAAATTATATTAAAGTAATCAAAGTATCTTTACAATCCCCAAGGCATGTCACAAGTTTTGAGCAGCCCGAATGTTTGGAAATTGAAAGTTGAAAAAATTGAAATGCCCTATTATATTATTCAAAGCAATTGCAATTCATTTGTCTTCTACTTACATTGGAAAACTTTTTCTTGGGGGGAATGCCTATCGAGGAGTACACAAATTAATAATTTTCAAAATGTCTCCCATTCAAAAAGGGGGAAGGAGTTCCCAGGCGACAGAAAAAGTGGTTGTGTTGTGTTTGTTTGTTTGTTTTTATCCAGTTCTGCCCTAGATTAAATAGTGTAGAACACAAGAAAACTGATCCCCTGTAAGTAGATCAAAACAAATGGGAAAAAAGGATTTCCATATGCAAGGTTAAAAATATATAGCAAAGATAGATTCTTTGTGCCTTAGTATGATAATAATCTTAGAGATAGAACTATTGTACTGTATAATGAAAATGTATATCCCGACTTTTCATTTAATGATTTATTTACATGTTTTAAAAAAAATAGCAAATGTTTGTGCAATTCATGTGGTGTACAGCCAATATTATAAGGTTTTCATATAGTAAAAATATTATTCTGACATTTCCATAAACTGTGAAATTAAGCTAGACAGATATCTAGCTCCAATCCCTGTAATAAATGCATAAAGATAAAACAAGCTTTCCATCTGTAATTCTGGGTTTTAAAATGCAACATTTCCACATTTCTCCAATCTGTTGGGCTAAAATAATTATCCCAGTAAAAAGGTCCAACAAATATTAAGCCAAAATATCCAGTACATCTATTTTGTTGTGCCACACTGTGAGGGGAGGGTTCAGCTCTAAGGCTGTATGTAGTGGTTATACATGTACAAGCCCATTCACCCACAAAGATTTTTTTTTTCTCCCTCATCAATAACCTTGATGCAACAATAATTATTAGGGAAGTAAAGAAAGCCAGATTGTCTGATATTTGGGATTCTACTCTTAAGAGGTTCCTACAAATAATAAACCTTTCAGAAACAAAGTTTTTGAGAAATTGAATGCATGAGCAATTTAAGCCAGGAGATGGATATAAGCCCTGGGACTGTTTAGTACCAGACCGAGCTATACTGTAACACAAGCCTGAGATAATGCGTGTGGCCCAGACACCACAAACATGACACTCTAGAGCTCAATAATAGAAGATTTGGCTCAAGATACTCAAAACTTGCTACAAATCAGGTGTCTGGTAGCAATTTTTCTGATTAATATTTTTATTAAAAGGCATAAATGTTTGTGAGCTTCCACTCATGTCATCAAATGCATGGAGTGGCTAGGGTAATGTAGGATTTAAATTGGAATGAGACAGAACAAGGGAAGGGAGGACGTACTGGTTATGCAGATGAAAATTACACGTACATTTATTTGTAAATGTAAAGGAGCAGTTGTTAATTAATAAATTATTGGTAATCTGTCTCTCATTGGTTCTCAAGGATTTCTCAAATATATGATCATATTGTTACTAGCATTCCTATGTAGTTACCATATGCTGTATACTGTTGTATAGTTTCTTTGGTTCCTATATGTATTTATACCTTGTGCCATTTAGTTGTGTTATGGAATAAATACGCATATATAGTAGATGAGCCCCATTCAAAGCAAGCCATAGAGGTTGAAGGATTTGTTCTAGAAGATATCATTTCAAGGAGCTTGGAACAAATATAATGGTATTTCTAAGAGGATTAAATAAGAAATGGTTTTTAAAACACAAGTAGTTCCCAGGTGAAATGGATGAGGTAATAACACTAAATGGACAAATACCAGGACATAGGAGATTAGTACCAAGCTGTCACTGCCCCAGCTTTTCTGGAAGTTATAAAAATAGATGGGAACTATAGCACTTGGAAGCTATAATCTGGAATATATATGGTGGTTTTCTCACCTTGATTATTGGAACTTAGACCTGGACTGGCCAGCTACATTTTGAATTAGGTAAGTATATTTATATCTTTGTATTTGTGTATGAATAAGTGTGTGTATTTTTTGTTCAGAAAATATCAATAAAAATTGTAAACCAGCATTTTTTCTATATGTTCTAAATCTTCTGATATACAGTACAATGGTATATTATAGCAATGGGGTATTATAAATGAGATAATCTCTGAATAATCTCATTAAGATGCCATTCAGCTTGCTCATAAGATTTAAACCAGTTCAGAATAAACAGACACTCCCTGATTGTGTTTCCACCTGAATCTTCAGTCCTGCTTCTTCATTCTACAAGTTGCAATTCCCCAGTGGAGCATATTTTTTCACAGATAACTAAGCCAAAAATATTTGAATTGAGTAAATCTCTTAACTCTCTTAGCATTGTGGTAACTTTGTTGAGCAACTTATTTTTTAAGGTATCTGAAGGCCTCTTTTTTACCTTAATGTCATTTATCAACATCAGCTAATTCTGTTTTTGGTGATCTCTATCTGCCTCTTATATGTACCATTTTTGTTTTGCTTTTGGTAAGGCTTTTTGTACTGCTATCCTGACCTTCCTATATTGTATTCCATTTTTAAGCTCCTAGTTGTTAATTATATTTTTAACATTCCTTTTTAAAAAAAACTCCCACTAAACTTAAGTTCCTTTTCAAATTGGTTTTTTTGTAATAGCCTTCAGTTTATTAAAATCCATGCTCTTCATCTAAAGGAATTTTCTATAATTTTTTTCCTTTTCTGGAAGACCAGAATACATATTTAACTAAATACCCATCCCTTAAAATTTAGTTTTACCCAGCTTTGTATGATTATGTTTTACTCATGTCCCTGTGACTTCTACTTCATCTATTAAATCTTCTGTTCTGGTTGAGAAAAAGTCTAGAATGGTTGCTTGTTTTATGCTTTCTTCTATTTTCTGAAATTCAGCAAGCGGGTCAGAAATTTCCTGGAAGGGCTCTGCTTTGTAGAATTGTCTCCTGAGAAATATCAGGATAATTAAACTACCCATTTCTATCACTCCAGGTCTTTTTGAAAGATAGAAATTTGTATTTGGAAACTATCAAATCTTTATTATGGCTGTAAGGCTAGTAGTTAAATACAAATATTAAGGAAAAAGGGAAAGAACTAATATAATTCTTCAATCAGAAAGGAAGATGGATGGTATGTACGGAAGCACAAGATTCAGCAACCTTGGAAAATATGGCTGGACAGGAAAAGCAACAAATAGACATTGTGCTCTCTGCCAGGGAATTTTTTCAGTAAAGGATAGATGAAAATCATCCAGGATTCCCTGTGGAGATAGCAAAAAATGAAGGAGATGGCTCAAAGATTCTTCTGAGCCAATTCCACAGGGATATATTCCCTGGCATAGAGAGGTATTTTCATATGAAATTTCCATTTCAATAGAAGAGGGCAATGCATCCACCTGGCCAAAATGAAGGTCTAGAGAAATTTCAGAAATGAGATGGAGGAGAGATAGGAAGCTGGCTCATATCCATCTGGGGAAAAAAAGCTGTAAAGTTAGGATCCAGACTTAACTGATTTGAAGATCAGTGTTCCAGATATGCTGCTTAAAAGTACTTCTGGCATTTTCTAAACCTAGTAGCCAGAGGCTCTCCAATGAAATTCCTAGAACATGAAGCTTTCCAATAATTTTTTAATGCCGTCTTAACTTAGAATGATCTCCAAGAGCAAGTGGAGCCAAACCCACTGAGAAAAAAAATTAAAATAATAACACCAAACCATAGCATCCTTACCTTTTTCTAAGCATAGAGCAGCATGCTTAATAAATCTTAGAATTGCAAAGATAGCTGTATAATAATGTCATTTGGGCAGCTTCAAGAATGTTAGATTTGGGCATTATAAGAAATATCTTCCACATCTTCTCATGGGTAATAGCAAAGTTTAACAAAATAGCAAGTCCAGTGATGGAGATTGTAGAAAATAACAAAATCCTGTATGTTCATCTGTTCTTAAGGCAGCATCAATAGATTATTTCCTTTTTCTTCTCAGTTTAGAAGAAGACGATTACATGATGATTCCCACTGGAACTTTCCTGCTGAAATCCATTGCCACTCCTGTTACTTTATATGGTCCTATCCTGAAATGCTCACAGTTAAGAATAGCTCAAATATCTCAAATGCACATCCTGGTTTCGTTATCACATCATTTTTTTGTCCTATCTGCTGCGCTACAGAGTCAATACCAAGTAGCCATTAATCGTGATTAGAGTCAACATCAATTGCAAAATAATTGAATATAGGAAATAGACAAGCATTTCTGGAGCCTCCCAGCATTAGTCATTCTTATCCTGATATAATTAGAAGGGCCCATTGATACTTGTGTTAATTCCATACTCATTAACCAAAGTTGCAGTTTTCTTTAGTAATACCCATAGGCATATATGACGCAGTATGCATGGTAGAATCCCTTAAAGCATCTGCTCAATAGACCCCTTGCTGAAAAGCTAGCATAGATGGAATTCAGCTTTATGTAATAGCACAATTCTAGGCTGGACCTTTATCATTCCACAAAAGATCCATAGACAAGTAGGGATAGCCAATAAATCATGTCTGATGTTCTGGCTATACCCAGGCTATCAAAGAAAGAGTATTTTCTTTTACAGAGCAAGGCAAATAAGAGAGATTTGCTTTTAATTATCTTCCATATTCTGAGGAGTGCTCAATTTACAAGAAAGGGAAGGGAGAAGGAGTCCACTATCTACTTCTAATATATATAATATATATATATATATATATATATATTCTGCAGTGAATATTGAATACATGAGTCCTAAAAGCTTATTCAGGTTAATAATAACTCAAATAGATTTTTGAAATATTACATTGTTAACTGAGAAGTTACTTGTAATCTGATTCACTTGTAACCTGCATCGGATAACCATCATGGCCTCCTCTCCCTTTCTC
The DNA here is from genome assembly GCA_023970755.1 of Azemiops feae. NCBI lineage: Eukaryota > Metazoa > Chordata > Lepidosauria > Squamata > Viperidae > Azemiops > Azemiops feae. Next base: position 1,354,551 of record JALGBA010000503.1, on the reverse strand, counting down.
CAGTTTCATCCAGTTTATATTCTTTATCAGTTTAGTACTCAGTGCCTTCATGGAGTGTGATTCAAATTATTGCTTTCTAATAAAAGTTGTTATTCTGAAAAGGGGCTACCAGACCCTTCCTGATTTTTTGTTTTTGTTTTTGCTGCCATAGACTAATATGGTTCTTCTCCTACAAAGTTTAGTTAGACTGTCTGTATTGATTTTATTTGGAGCTCTGTAGTTGTGATTTTGGCCTTATTTTTATCTTCTGTTCTGTACAATGTATCTATCATGTTCTGTAGTAAAGCCTGACCTTCTTAGCTCAAAAATATTTTGCTATAATAATTTTATTGAAGTTTAAAAATACAAAGATAAAAAGTAACACATCACTTTGGCACATCCAAATTAAGAAAGTTGTCCAAGTCAACTTTTTTGTATTGAAATCCACACATTCAAGAAACTCTTCTAATTTATTATTTGTGTATATTTTTTACCTATTAAAACAGACAATTTCATTGTAAGGCCTGTCTAATATCTTTATCAATATCATTTTTGTGGTCTGTTATTTTTAAATCTTTATCCAAAGCAGCCTGATTCTAAGTTATTATCTTCTTCTATTTCCTCTTTTAAACCCATTTTCTATAGTAGCAGACAGTCTTAAGAGAAATTTCTGAATACATTGGTGCCAGATATCCTTGAATTCTTCCATAGCTGGAATACCTTTCTCCATTCTGTATTAGTTGGCATTCTCCATTTATTATAATCTTTAGTTATTTCTGGTTGCCTCTAGTAACCGGCCTTCAAAGTGTCATCTTACCATGTTTTTCTCTAATCCGCAATGTTTTCCCAAGGAAAGATTTCTTACACTCTGATTATAAGTTCTCATACATACATACAGATTTTAAATAAACTACAAGGGGGAATTCTTATAAATAGTTTCAAAATCTTATTTCTAATCAATCTGGCTCCTTAGTCTGTTCATAACTTTCCAGAATCAACATTCTAATCACCCTTTTGCTGCTTATTTCCAACTTTAAACAATCTTTAAGTTCTTAAACTTACACGAAACCTATTTCACTGAGGATTGAAGAAGGATCACCTAGTTTAATGAAATTTGTTGTTCTGAAAGTTTTTAGTATTCAAAAAGCAATTCACAGGAAACTTCTTGAAATGATTAACAGAAAAAGTAGGTGAACTGAGTATCCATTTTCAGACCTTGAACTACAGTTTGGGCAAAGCCGATTCTCCCAGTTCCCTGACCTCTAAAGCCTGCCGGAGACCATTGTTTTATGTTCTTGTTGCAGGCAGCATCTGTATGGAGCACTATGGGCAATACTAGGTCCTCCCTTTTATCCAGAAAGGAGTTTTGGAGGCATTGTTCCATTTGTCAGCTCTTCATTCTGCCATGGTTGTTGGCTCCCTCAAAAGTGTTTATCTCAAAAATATTTTGTGAGCCCTGAACATTTACAAAGAACTTTTTAAATTTTCTTTGGAGGATTATGCTGGTAACTTTAAGGTTACGATAATAAAGAGAAAGAGTAAATTAACCAAATCAGTTCCAGCATAGTTTGATTTTAAGAGAAAATCTGACCATAACTCGCAAGAACTTTTATTTCTTTCTTTCATTTTTTTCATTTGCTGGAACTTGAATAGATCATGCAGCTCTCTGTTGTAATCCATCCAAATTTATTTGGGACAACTAGCTTTCATCTAAGAATTGTGTTCACACTACTTTGGATCTCATTTCAAATGCAGTCAGTAGCTAAGTTCTTTGTAATATCAATGTGACCAGAATAACATCAATGACGTTCAGCATTTTCCCCCAATTTATAAAAATAGGTGAACATTCACAAGGTCAATGGAAGAGATATTTTACTGTATGTCTTTTGGTAAGTATTAGGCAAAGTTTATCCCTAATAGTATAAAATGAGCTTTAGAATACTTTTAGCCAATTATAGTTCAGCAAAGATTATTCCTGTTGTATGCCTAACTATAAATATCACAATCAGTATTTGACAATGCTGTACTGACCCATTTGAAAAAATGGCAATGTATCCTGTTCTTAAAAAGTGGTTACTATTAAAATCAGATTAAACTGGACAACTAGGAGCACATGGGTTAAAATATGGTAACAAACAAGAAAAAAGATGCTGTCAAAATTTGCCTTCCTAAATTCTCTTTCCCTGACTCATTCTCAGGATGCTTTAGATTTTCTTACAGTAAAATGAACTTACTTTATTGTTGCAAGGGCTTTTTTTCTCCCATTGCATAAACATTATTCTGTAGTATCCCTGGCTACTTACAGTTCCTTAAAAAGATTAATAGGAAGAATATAATTAAAGTATGAGAAATAATAGACACTTCAGGCAATTGGAGAGACTATTGTACAATGAAAAAATAGGACACTCAGACATTCTCTTTGCACCTGATAAGTGTTAGCACTTTACTCCAACCTTGAGACATTCCCCAAAAGTTCTTTCTCTTTGAAATAAACAAAAAACTATTACTTTTCTATAGAATGTGTGACAAATAATCAGAATTTTTCAGCACCATATTAACCCCTATGCATGTAGAAAATAAAAAGGAATCTGGACACACCCTTTTCTAACGGTTACCAGACACTTTTTTCTACCAATACAGCTCTCGTCCTACATATGCAAATCTAGACAATTGCACCCTGATAGTGGTGTATGTCTTTTGTGTATGTTACAATCTCCAGATGTCAATAGTCTGGAGACTGAAAAAGGATAAGGCTTCTAAATTAATAACTGTCACATTCACCCACTTACATTTTTATTTATTGGGAAACACAGAAAAATAATATATTGGGAAATTTTATATTAAAAACAGTTTTCTTTCCAATATTTGAAAGGAAGTATCTTACCGGCTTCTTTCCAATCTCTAGCTAATTAGGAAGATTAATGTGAATTTGGTCCTATACACTTTTTCAGTACAAATCATTCAAATATCTTTCCACATATTAATATGGCTACTTGTGTTCTCCTACTTTAAATTTGGGGTGAACAAAAGCTTTGTTAGTGATCCAGGGGAATTATGATAGAATATAGTGAGAAGATGGATTCCCATAAGGGAAAGGGTGCGTTCCACAGGAGAAAAAGGCAACACAGTCCAGATATTATGAGTGAGATAAAGAGAGGGAAGACAGCCCCTCTTAATAGCTCACAGAGTTTATCATAGATCAGGGGTGTCAAACTGCTGGCCCGCAGGCCGGATGCGTCATACTGAAACCGCGCCCACCCCATTGCCGGCAATGGAAAAAAAGTCACGATACGTGACGTTGCGAGTTTGACATCCCTGTCATAGATGAAAATAATACAGTCCTCAGTCTGGCAAGATTTTTATCTATAGGTGTGAAGCAGTAAAGAACTTAGCTTGGAAGAATCAGCATGTGTCATTCTTGGTTTCAGGCCTATAAAATTTCTCCAAATTCTATTTGTTTTTAAATATTCTGATTTTTGTCCTGTTTACTAGAATTGTTTCCATTAATTTCCAATTCTTGTTTCTTTTTCAGACATAGACAAGCCTAGCTATGATAGCAAAGATGCTTTGGTGGTAGCTAATCTGGTGTGGCTGTTTAGTGATATTGCTGAAGGGAACAAAGAAGAAGGAAAATGTTTTCTTCACTGATGGATGTTCTTGACTCAGTTACTAAAACATTCTTAATACAGGACATACTTCTGATCCTGTGGAAAATGATTAGGCAAAAGTCAGGATACTTTAGGCCCAGTTGGAATCACAAACTTTGCCAATTAGTATTTAAATCTCTTTCATTATAATCACAAGGGTAGTGATGCTTGATCTCCCTCAGGCTTTTTTTCTTTCAAAATCAGTTTCTTCCAAACATTCTTGAAGAACTCCATTAAATGATCAGGAGAATTCTGAGATTTATTTTCCAGGTCAGAATACATGAAGAATTTCTCTCAGCTATTCATTGCAAAAAGAGCAATAACAGATTACACCTTAGCAGAAGCAGAGATGAACAGCAAAGCCCAGTCAGTAAGGCTTGGATGTAATACTCCTGTCCCAAACCACTAAGCACATGTAGTGGTACGTAGGCATAACATTGGGGTCCAGGAAGAATATTTGCAGACTAGACATGGTCAGGTAGGAGGCAGAAGAGTCTGTAGAAAGAATGGGTGTGTGCAAACATCTCAGAATGAACCGTCCCTAGTTTCTTGTACTGTAAATGTGAAGGTGAAAGAGATGTACTTTCAGACTTGCCAGAATCTGTCAATTTAACATTACAATAAAGTCAGAGCTTAGCACTTCTGGGTGTGCTTCTTGTCCAGACTACCTCACAAAGCTGATAGCATGATAGATGATACAGAATAAAGTGTCTTATTGTCTCACAATTTAATGGATTCAAGTGGGAGACATTTTGAATGACATTTTCCATTCTACTTCTTATCAAAAAGATACACACATACACACATAGTTTGCAAAGTTGATTACTGGGAGCTAATTAGTGGAATGCCTCATTTTTCCATGGATTATTCTCTGATTCCCTTTCCCGTACAGAAACTAGAAAAATCTGATGCCAGACAGACTCAAAGCAGCATCCAGACTAACTCATTTTTTTACCAAAATGAGGGAAAGCAGCACTGTGGAATCATGCATAAGCTCTGCCCCCTTTGGTTATGCATGTACATTGCAGCACATATAAAAAAGGGGGGGGCTTGCACCCCAACATTATGATGCTACTTATGTGGTTTAATCTCTTCTCTCCCTCCCCCCAGCAACCAGAGTTATTATTAAAGCCTCACACTGCAGAAATGGCTCAACTCACAATGGCATCACATTTCTTGGACCTATATTCAGTTCATCTTTGATATTTGGTTTTATTACTGGAGTAATATTATATAATCCACCATGTTGGGTCCTTATCGTATATTTCTCCTTAAAAGTGTTGTTCCATAAATTGCATGATAAGTAAATAAATCTTAAAACTTGTACAAATAAATGAAAGTTGTTTCACTTCTGCTGCCTTATAGTCACAGCATAGGATCATAATATTTCTTCCCCTGTGATGCTATAAAATCTGTATGAATATGAGCAATCTTTCTTTGGATATTTTAAGATCCAGGAACAAAAACTAATAAAATAGACTTACAGATTATTAATTATCTACAAGAATTACATTCTTGGATTCTTATTATTTGCAGACATGTTTTGTTTCACCATTCTTCGTCTATAATTTGAAAAATTATGTACCTTAGATTCTTATAAACTAAATATATCTAATTGTCTGGTGCAATTGATGTTTGGTTTTTAAAATCAGTTCTGTTCTTGCAGCCCACTTTTCTATTTTGATAGTGAAAAACTGTAAAAAAAAAAAATTGAGTCAAAGCATGAAAAAAACTGATTAGTCTAGTTGATCGTTCTCATTCTAAATCTTTGCTTCAACGGCAACAAATCACACACGTAGTATCTTTGGTCAGCAACTTTAAATTAATAGTCATAATAGATCTGCTACCTATGTATTAAAAGGTTCCACAATTTATACAACTCCCAATCTGGGGATGTATGGCAATCAAACATCATTGTTGTAGAAAGAAACTGAAAGGGACATAAAAGAGTTTAATGACTTTCCAACTCTTTCCTACTGTTTTTTGTTGGTACGGGATAATAGCAGCTGAGCTGCTAGAAGCAATCTGATTTTACTTGCACTATCAAAGAGACAGAAATTACATTCGATAGGGCATGAAGACCTTGAAAAGTCTAGTATATCTTGGCTTTTTCTACAGTTTTCAGGGTATTTGCTGTCAACTGTACACAATTATTAGCTCATAGAGTTTGTGATTTGAACATGCATTTTGAGAAGAAGAAAGGCAACAATAGAAAGCCAAACTATATCCAGCATTGTATCTGTAAACTGATCTTTACACAAGTGATGGCAGTAGTTCACTGGCAGGCAGGCAATGTGAAAGACAAGCATCTGTTTTGTGAGCAAGGTAGTCCTAGTTTTAATCCCAGGCATCTCTATGAACTGTTTATAAAAGCTTTCATTTTGAACTCTAGTTATCTGTTTTCAGAAAATATAAATCCTGTTGACAAGCTAGACCAATAACACTCTGACTCAATATAAGCCTTATCATCAGTAACAGTACCCAGAAGCTTTTTAATAAGGCATATATTTTGATGCATTACATTCTATGTTAATCAACATTGATAAAACAATTGAAAAAAAATCTATTGTACTGCATATTAGCCAAGATTGATTTAGATATTTAGGACTGTTTATTGCATTTCCCAGGTGTTAAATATGTTAATAAAAAGTCAATTAAAGAAAAAGAATTTAATAGGATTTAGAAACTTGATTATTAATGGGTATACATTTCTGCTCCATAGATTCTGTAATTGCTTACAATTACCAATCTGGTTCATATGAGACAGTCATGACTCCTTTAGCTGACAAGATCTTATCAATCCATAGGTAAGCTGAACCAAATTTGGGTGTGTATGTTTTGGAACGTATAATTGTTGGCTTATTCATGAGTATATACAGCATGTTGATGAAGTAATTCTTGATGGACTGTTCAATTGATACTTTTTAATATAAACTTTGTATTTCTCTTTAAAACTATAAATATATATTCTCCCACTTACAGTATTTTTAAATATTTACTATTGTGTAGATTCTGGTTCTAGTTGTTTTGATTTTCAGTTTTTGTTGATCATCTTCAAAAAAAATGACACACTTTAGAAAAATAGAAAAAATGGCTAGCCACTGATAACTGTCAAAGTCTATATACCAAGCTGATAAATCCTATGCAGATGGTAGAAAGTCTCTTTACAATATAAAGCTGCATTTCAAGCAGCAAGGAAGGTTAACAGAATCGAGCTGTTTCCTCTTTTACAAAACTATTTCCCACCTTCTTGTTGCAACCAAAATAATTGAGTACAGTAGGAATTTACACCCTCCAAATGTTTTGGATATAACTTATCTGTTGTCAAGGAATTATCAGGATTGTACAGAAGACACTCGCTAGACACTCTGGGGATTAAATTTGGAACTTTGTTTGTGATAAGCCATTTTCTGAACTTCTGAGTGCAGCTTCTTTGTCATTCCAGACTATTGGAAGGTGACAAGTTGCATATTAAAAGGCTCTCAGTCAGCAGACTCCATGCAAACATGTTTCGTTTCCAGGAGCTGCTTCTGGACTTTTCTGCTATCAAGTTATCCAAACATTGGAAGGGATGGAGGTTTCTACATCTAATCTTTGTATTCTGTGAACAGTAGCTTCTCCCTCAAAAAAAAACTTAATTTCTTTGTACCTGTTTAAACATACAGTAAGTAAATAGAGATTTGTTGATATCATTGTATGCAAAATCATGCTTCTAAAATCTAATTTAAAAGGTATTTTTTACTGCTGGTGACTGGCCAAAACTGTAAATGAAAATAATAATAATTACAGTGCCTTTAGGATTTTTTTTGATCCCCTTACACTGCAAGTAATAGACAACACTTCTATTTAATGCAGCTTTTTCGGTATAGTTTATTTATTATCTAACAACCTCTGGACGGTTTTTTATTGTAAGTAAATTTCAAATCAGTGTATTTTACTTTGTAATATATTATTTAAAATGCCTCTCCATATTTCACTATGTTAATAGAAAATTGCTTTCCCTTATCATTTATGGAAAGGCATTTTGAATTTTTTTAAAATAAGCAGTTATGCTTTTAAGAAAAGCCAGAGACACGTGTATGTAATAATCTTCTAAAAGTTTGTAAGTTTATTTTACTTTCTTTGAAGGCATTATCTAAATTGAATGGGCAAATTTAAAGTAATCCAAACTCAAACGAGTTGTTGACAATTCTGTAGGGTATGCCAGTGCATACATTTGCCAAGTTAACTGGACCTAGTTTTTATTCTTCATCCCAAACTTTTATTCTTTTTTTCTCAAGACATTTGGAAACCCAATGAAGCAAAAAAATTCAGAGATGCCGCTCCTTGAAAATGAGATATCTTTAATGTATTGAACCCCATAAGCATTAAACCTGAACACTCAGTAGAAAGAGGAAAATGGTGAGTTCACTTTGGCTTTCAAGAAAAAGAGATTCCCTGAAGCTGTAAAACAGGCAAAGGGTTGGTAGAATATTCAATGGATTATTTTTTCCCTACTGGGCAAACTGGGTAGTCCAAGAAATCTTGACCATCTCTCTGAAATGCCATGCACTGTCAGTCTACTGAGGTAGTTTAAACAGGAAGCAGGAAACATACCTAACTGCACTAATTCTACTAGGTTACATTACTACTAAGGTTATATTAACAAAATTTGAAAATCTAAAAGTAGATTTCTTCCCTGTTGCCTTTACAGCCCAAGAAACTAAGGAGGATCCTTTTTGAGATGTTTCCAATGCCCACATTCCTTTTTGGGTTAAGCTGAGTTATATCTGACAATTATCTTGGTTGTCCTCTCCTCCTTATCTCCCAGGCTCATTCTCACATACCAATACATTCACAGGTGGCTAATAATGATTCACCAGGCGCTATAGAAATTGAACTAATCAACCTTGGGAACTCTGTATAGCTAGTTCCGTATGGTGAATTAACACACTATAAGCAATTCAGGCTGGCTGGAAAACCTGAAGTGTCTATGTCCACCCATGCTTCTCATGGGGATCCTGCTTAGCAACCCCTAGCAAGACCATTCTCAATTTGTTAAACTTCGTAAAACATATTGAATACCATAATGATTGGTATCACATCTTCAAATATGACCCGGACATTCTGAAGTGTGAACAGTGTTTAGTGTGTGTGGCAGGGCTGGCTGTTCCATAGACCGAAATAAAAGGATTCTTAATGATCCTGTCCACCCATACTTTCATGTCAAACTAAAAAGGAAGTTTGTTTTATTGAATAATATGTTTTAATTAATTGGGTTTAGTTTCACGTTGCCTGCATTCCTGTATCTATAATACTGAATGGGGAAAGTAAAGATCAGCAAATGTCTTTGATTTAAGAGCAAGATGGCTTTTGTTCACTTCCTGTCTTAACATTCTATTTGCACGTGAGGCATCTATTTCGTGCTTGGGCTATATAGTAGTGTTAAAAGCAGAGGACAGCTAAAATGGCTAAAGTCAAAACTTCCATGATTCAGGTAGAAATACTTTAAATCTTTCCTTAGGAGTGAACACAATGAGACTTTCAGGCAAAGCTGGTTAATGTTCTTCAGAGTGGTTGCTTATGTATTTCAAGAAAAAACAGATTTCCTGATTATTTAATTTATTACCTTTAATCTTACTGTAAAGAAGACCACCTTGGGTGCCAAAACAAGTTGGTTATCCTGAAGGACTAAGCAAATCCAAATGATGGGGAAGGACAGAGGATGTTATTTCCTTCTAGGTGGCCAGCTATACATAAGGAACTGTTTTCTGTTCTTAGTCAATGGATTTGCAGCCACTTAGTCTAAAACCAACTGACTGAAAGCAAACCACAGTGTTATTAAATTTAATTGGCCACAATTGCCAACAATTCAAACACACCGAGGATAGAAATTGTAACTCTTGGTGAAACAAATGATCAGTTTTATTCCATCTAGTTACTTCATTTAAGTTGATAAATGCAGGCAATAGCATGCTGACTTGCAAGGTAGTGTTTACATTAGTGTTCCCTGCTGGCATGATTGCACTCAGGATAAAACTGGGCTTTGATTGGGCTTATGCATATCAGCCAAAATGTGCCAAATTGATATTTTGCCATTATTTTAACATGCTTTGTGTATATGGCATAGGCATGTATAAGAATGATAACCTGATTTATTCCTCCTTCTTACTAAAAAGGATAATGCAAAAGTGTGTATTGACCAAAGTAGAACCTATTCATGAGCTCATCTGTTAATAACCACAGGGTATAAATGATTGACACTTGAATGTAAGTGAAGTATGAATGAAGTAAAGGAATGAAATTTGTGTGACTTGATATAAAGTGTGTGTATGCGTGCGTGCCATAGAAAGAGAAAGGAAAGAAGGGAGGAAGGGACATTAGAAGAAAAGTGAAAGTATGTAACAGAACTGAAACATGGTGATCCAATCTTGGGAAATGCAGATACCGAATACATGCATGGAAGTGAAGGTCTAAGGTTAAGTATGAGTCAAAGAGTTAAAATGTTTGCCAGAAAGTATGAACTGGTACCATATGAAACTAGTTGTGGGTTCATAGTTCATAGGCTGGTGACAGTTGCATGCGGCTTTTCATTATCATCAGTGAATGGTAATAACAAAAGAACTGGAGATGAGATTTGGGGAAAATTATGCAACATTTTGAATGATTACAAACAAATAGATGCCTATTCTGGAATGAGGTTAACAAAATTCGGGCTAAAAGATGTAACAGATGACTTTGAGCAAGATTTGGGAAGAGCAAATGGTGGCCAGAAATTGTACAGATCAGAGACATGTATGCATGTCAGGAGTGTGTTTATGTTTGTGGATTTAGAGAAAACCAGCTATATAGTAAAGAAAGGGGACAATATTCTGAACCACATTGCACATCAAACAGCTCATTGGGATTCATACACTACAGCAATATATTTTATGCATGCTCAGAACCCAAATATTTGTCAACCCTTTCAGGTAGTCCAGACCAGAAAACCAACTTTATACATTCTATTTTTATTATAAAGTTACAGTAACAGATACTTGCAAGTATGAATACACCTCTCCTATCTCTGGCTTTACATTCCAGAAAAATAGGGAGAATCAATCCTGAGAGACTTTCTCAAATTCCATTCCTGCTTTGGACTCAGATTTTATTTATCCCCTTTTGTCTAGGCTGCAGCTCTTCCTCTTGTTTCTCAAGGTTATTTCTCAAGGTTATTCTCATACCCTATTACAGCATTACATACAATTCAGCTTTTTATCTGAATAAAATAGCACAACTAAGAATTGTATGTGTAGATTTGATTGGGGTAAATTGCAGGGGTGATGCAGAAATACGAATTGCATTTTCTTTTAGTTTTGCTATTTTATTACCTATAGTCTTATTATTCTCTTGTATTTTGCATTCTGGTATGTCCTCACAGCCAAGTTTATAAGTTACACAAAACATATGATAAAGTGAATTGACTTAAATCACAGATGTTTTGCATTAATATGGATGGATTAATATTGAAGGTTGTCTTATGAATTCAATAAGAACAGTATATGGTAGACTAAAACACATAAGAATAACATTAGTGAATAATTCCACACTGACAAAAATGTTGTTCCCATGCTTTTTCAATGTATTTATGGATACAAGTATACAGGATACTTAGGATAATGGTAGAGGAGTATTGGTCAGGGAATGTATTTATTTATTTGTTTGTTTATTTTTAAAGTTCTATGCTGCCAATCTGTTACAGCAATTCTGGATAGCTTGCAATATGATAAAAAGGTAAAAGAGGAAATACAAAATGATTACAATTAAGAGGATTGAATATGAAAGTAAAAACCAACAGGATGGGCAACATGGAGGTGGGGAACAGCCACCCCCAATGTAGCATGCCCTTATCAGATTACCAGGATAGACAGCATGGCCAGGTTTTCTGGCTCTTCTGGAAGGCCAGGAGTGTAGGGGTGACTTCACCTCCAGACAGAAAATATTCCAGAGGGGGGGAGAGGACAAAAAAGGCTTTTCTCCTGGACCTGCCAGCCAAATGGTATAGGATCTAAAGTAGGATTCTTCCACTGGAGAGAAGAACAAGTGGGACAGGTTAATCTCATTGGGATGAGATGGCTCCTCAGACAGCCTGAATGTACTCTGTATTGATTTTTGTTTGCAGATTATGCCATACGGTTTTCTGAGAACCAAGAAGAAACTGGACAGCCCTTTGTCCAGAATGGTGTAGGGTCTTCTCCTTGAGCAGGGGGTTGGACTACAACACCTCCAAGATTCCTTCCAACCCCATTATTCTATGTCCTTTGATTTCCAACAAAGAAATAAAAAAGAAAGAAAGGATAGATTTTGAAAGAATGTGGACTAAGTACAAAAGTGACCAGTACCAAAGAAGTAAGTTGAGAAAATTTGATTTTATAAAGAAAATGAATACCAAACAAATTGCAAAACATATATGTGAAGGCAGAATGAGGAGAATGAAAAAAAGAGAAAGACAAAAAATTATAGTTGCATGGTGAGAACTTCACAAAGGAGACATCTAGGACAAAAAGCAGTGTGTGAGCTGGTGGAAGAATGTTTACAGATAAAAAGATATTAATAGATGTAAGAAAAGTTGTTTAGATTTTTTCACTTATGTAGCTAGATTTCATTTCTTTTACTTATCTCCAGCTTTCAATTTTTTTGTTTAGTATTACTGTGTTTCTGCAGTTTGTATAACATTGCTTAGCCCCGCCCTAAAGACAATATTCAATAGATTTGTATGAATATCTGTGATAAGGAAAGTCGAATATATCTAGCTCCTCAGTGGATTATTTCTATGGGGAAAGATTAAAAAAATCATACTAGCTAGCTGCCATTCCATTCAGAATCCCTTGGGAGCAAAACATCAAAATGCACTTCCATAAGGATTCACAAGGATTATTTATTGTAATTCTTAATCCCAGTTCCCATGTAGCCCAGCCAGCAACATCTGAGCTATATATGCTCCAACACTGGTTGATACATACCAAGCAGATCATTTATGAATGTTGTATTGGTTTTTGAATAGAAGTTGAAAAGGAAATTCTTACTATAATTTTTGCCTGTCATTTTATGCATTTGTTCCTTTGTTGTAAAATCTTTTTAGGTAGTAGTTGCTCTGTTCTATGTATCTAACAGATTTAAGTGCATTATAAGAAAAAATGACCACCTTTTGTTCCTGTATCCTTGGTAACTGACAGTGGCATTTCCTCTATACTTTTCAGGTAACCTAATATTTCAACAAATATTTTTTTTAAAAAGGAGTTTCTGCATTAGTTTATTCTAAAACATTTTTGCAAGCATTATTTCTGGTAGCATGAAGTTAATCAGGTCTCCATATGCCATAAACAAAGTTCTATCTTTTTCCTTAACCAAAGGCATAATCCTCCATTTGTGAGTCAGTTTTTTTCCCCTTTTGTTGAACTGTCAGGACAATAGATAGCTTTAGTGAGCTGAAACTGACTCTCATATTCTCAGCTTCATTTACTGGGAAAAACAAAAAACACACAAAAAAAAAACCAGTACTGCGCATATGCCATGAAAGAGTATGTTTTAATCTTGTTACACTTCTTGCATGTTAAGTGTAAAATGGTTACTCGTGATCTAATCTTAGAGAGAATGCAGCTGGAGTGAGTAGTTAAATGAAATTTATCTGCAAAAGAACATCACACTAGGCTGTGAGGGTTATCTGGCATATTTTAATTACAAACACAAGTGTTGCTGCTTCCAAATTCACAACTTATTTAATTTTGAGAGACAGACAGATATCTCCAGATATAGAGATGCATACATGAATATACACACAAACATATACAGGAAGCCAAAAAAATCTCTAAAACTGTAAAAGCCCTTGGTATATGTTCCTCATTAACTATAGCAAAAGGTGGGTCAAACCTAACAGTTTGTTCTACATAAAAACAGAATTTACTTTTAGTATCAGGTGTATCTGTGGTAGGATCTGGAGAAAGTGCTCAATTGAAGACCTGAGAGTGAAAAAATAGACTGTTCATAGCTAAGAAGTCATGGAGATAATTGGATACAAAGCCATGGAAGGATATGTACACAAAATTGAGGACTTTAAATTCACTTTGAAAGCAACTGATAATGCAGCTATTTCAGTTTAGAAGTTAAGTGGCTCCTTGGAAAGTTTGTGAAACTCAAGGCAAGCGATAGGATACTTTGTAATATGAGCTCTGCCACCTGTATACCTGTGCAGCTCCTAGCATCTTCAGAGAGCAAGATGGATTGAATGTGGCTTCCATTAGCCTTGAAAGAAGTGATGATGTATTCCTTTTTGGAAAAGGTGTCTTTTTTGACAATTTCCATCTTGTCTCTATCTTTTCTTTTTAGGGAATATTGCTGACACAGTGGTAGGGAATGAACTACAGAGGATTCTAGAACAAGGGCATAGGATGTAAACAGCATGGGACATTCTAATAGAGGACCATTGCTGGGACCTGGATGAAGGGAACTTAATCTTCCAGGTTATTGCACCTTTTGGCATTATGCAATAGCAGCAACCATAGTATCTTCTCAATTACCACCAAGATATGAAGACTGGAGCCATTATTTTTGTGGTTCTGCTTCTACATGAGTAGGCAGTTCCAGTTATAATTAAATGGGAAAAGTGACTAAGTCTGAAACTTCAGTCCTATGAAGTACTATAGAGCTGGGTTTCCTCTTGCATATAGAATTATTTAATGTCTATAAGCAATAGCACTTAGACTTATATAACACTTCATAATGCTTTACACTCCCTTCTAAACACAGTCAGCATATTGCCCCCAACAATTTGGCTTCTCATTTTACTGACCTCGGAAGGATGGAAAGCTGAGTCAACTTTGAGCCAGTGAGAATTGAACTGCTGGAAGTCGGCAGAATTAGCCTGCAATACTGCATTCTAAGCACTGTGCCACCACAGCTCATAAGGAACTGCCAACAGAAGGTATCAGTCAGTATAAAGTTAAATGTCATTAGTAATTGGTGCCACTCAATTATACCTCAACATATCAAAATGCACTGGTGATGCTATGGAAGTTTTGATTTTTGTCTGGAGGCTGTCAGGAAATGAAGGCAACAAGACAAGCTCAGACTAAACCCAAGGATGACAGATGCTATTCATACATAACAAATTTGGATCTCCAGGAATACCTGTCTGAGTTGGTCTAGATAGGACCATATTCCCCAGAAGGAATAGTCATGATTTGGGGGTTTTCCTGCTATCCTTTTGCTCAAACAGCTTGGGGAAGTTCGTGTTCCCAGTTTCACAAGATGCAGTGATTATAGCATCACCTAGACAAGAAGTTTTAAAGATGGAAATTTATAGCCTGACTATCATACCACATGCAATGTTCTATATGCTGCAGCCTTTAAAGATAAGGTAGAAGCTGAAGTAGGTTGATAATGCAGAAGACAGATTGCTAGCACAGGAGACTCACACAGTTATTCCTAGTCTGTAGTAGCTGCACTAGTCACCAGAGCCAATTCTAAGTGCATGTTTTTACCTCTAAAACAGTTGATAATAATTCAAACCTGATGCTTTTTGCACACAAAATATGTACGTGACTAGTAACTGTAATTATTTTGCATACCAGTTCTAAAAGTTGGCTTCTTGATCTAAAGCAGTGTCAAGGAAATCAGAACAAAGCATATGCAAAGCTGGAATTCCAACACTAATACCACTGTCATCAAGGGCAGGAGGAGGAGGAGGAGGAGGTGGTATTGTTTGGTTATGTGAACTCAATCCACACTTCACAAAAAATATCAAGAACTGGTCCAATTAGAATCAAGTGCTTTAGTTCAGTGGGCTAATAAGAAATTTGGTACCCCGACTTCCAGTCCTGCACAGCAGCGCAGTAGTCAAGGGGTTCGGGACTCCGTGCCCTTCGGCTGAGTTTCTTCCTGTTAGGGAAGAATGGGCCAGAAGCTGCCCTAAATGGGCCAGAAGCTGCCCCGAAGAGGTGGCAAAGAAGTAAGGAAGTCCTGGGAACCTCGGAGAGATGGCGGTCGACCCGATCGGTCCAGGAGAAGCCTTCCAGAAACCAATAGGAGAAAGGCTAGCTTAACTTCAGAGTCTAGCCCAAGCTGCAAGCAACTGAAGTCAAAAGCACTATTTTAAGCTGATTGTAAACAGCGGGTTTGAATCTGGGTAAGAACATCAATTTTCTCTATCCTACTTATCAACTTTCCTGAAGAAGAAAAAAACCCAAGAAGCAAAAAACCTCCAAAAGTGAAGGAGGGGGATTTTTGCCCCACCCTTTTACTAATGGAAGCGGCGAATTAAACCCTTTATGGAGGACCAAAACGTATTGAAATGAAATGAAATGAAATGACTATAAAACTTAAATTTGGATAAGTTTGAAATCACTAAATGGTTAAGATTCTCATTTTAAGGCAATTTGTTCATTTTGAAAATTTGAAAAATTTGAAAAATAAACCACTGACATTTAGTGGTGAATGAAGACTACGACAGCTATGGCTTTCATACAGGACTTGGCAAAATCTGGAAAAAACTAATCCCTACTTGTGACCTTCAAAGCTCTAATAATAGAGAACAGCTGTGACAAAAAAAGAAAACAATTTGGGCTGCAGACAAAGTGAGACTTACAAACGTCAGGGAACAAAAAAAATAAAACAAACTTTTTTGAACTTTCTGGATTACAAGTATCTATTTAACTCTGACCCCAAAGCTATTTGCAGAGAAAAGAAAATTTGGTTTCTTGGTCATCATGGAAAATCAGAGATTTATAGAAAGAACCTATCAAGAAAAAATAAATACTTTTCAAGAGGAGACATATGATATGTTGCAACTGATTCAAAAAACAATGATTTCAAACCACAAAGAAATCCAAAATAACTTTGAAAATATAAACCAAATCATCTCCAATTTAACTTTACAACAAAAAAAATCCCAGGAAACAACAACAGAGAAAGAACAGATAAAACAGACAACTGAATACAAATTTGAGGATAGAGAAAGATGGAACCTAACAAAACAAAGAAGTATGATTTAACCCAAATGGAAAAATTTTTACAACAAATACTGTATTTGGAAAAGACAACTTATACTTTAACACCACAAAACAAATTTGAGGATAAGAAAAAAGATTGCGCAAAATAGACTGCAGAGATGCCAGGAAAAACACTAGAACTGGAGAGACAAAAAATTATAAGAGAAGCAGAGAGAAAAACAAAGAAAAAGATTTTCAACAAAAATGAATGGGCAAATGCCTCTCACAAAGATATTGTACTTCACTTACCTTTTATATCTACAGTAACACCTACAAGAATATGGAAAGATTCTTTGATTCAGCAGAACATATTAATTAGGAAAGATACTGGGCAAAAGAAAAAGGCTAAATTGAAAATTAAGAAAATAGACGATGGGGCCTATCAGAGGGAATATTTAAAAAAGAAACACCTGTTCGAATATGGTTAAAGAAATAGAAAAATTTTGGATATGAATTTGATTTTAAGAGGGAAGAGCCCCTCAAGTAACAGTACTTTCTTTTTCTTCTTTTTTTATTTTATTTCTTGATATGAGTAATATAAAAGAGTTGGAATGGTTTATATAAAGGAAATGTTTTAGATATTTAAAGGTGATTGACTTTAAGAAAATTACAATGGACTAAAAATGTTTTGAATAAGAGTTAAAAGACTAGAAGACTAGATTTATTAAATGGAATATTTAAAGATTAAATATATTTTTAATTATGGTAAAAAAGAACGAATTTTTTTTTTATAGTAAGTAGGGATTTTAAGTAGCATACTATCTTATTATTTTTTTTATTCTTATTCTTCTTTTTTCTTTTTTTAGTTTTATTTATTCCTTAAGAAAGGTAAAAGTATTGGGTTGGCTTACATGAGAAAAAATAGACTGAAATATTTAACTGTAATTAACTTTGAGAAAATCTTAACCAGTAAGAATGTTATGAACATTGTGAGGAAAACAAATGTAAATAAGAACTGTAAACAGGATCTATGATGAGTCAACCAGAATGACTAGATAGAAAAGGAATATTATATTGATGTGATTATTATCTGTAGAAATATTAGAAAACTTTTATATTCAATCGTCATTCACTAAAATAACAAGAATTGTATTAACTTAAGATTGGTAAAAGAGAACATTATGGGGAAAAGAGGAAATCAAGTAAAGTTATTATGTGGATTATAGATTATAGAAATCAATTGTTAGTGAATGTTTCTTAAATGTAAACCCAGACAACACACTGTTTACTGAATATGAAGGTGATTATGTTAAAAAAATTAATAAAACATATTTTAAAAAAAGAAAGAAATTTGGTACCCCAATTTCTCCCACCAGTTCCCTGATGAACATTCAGGTATGTACTTTTTTACATGAAGAGAGTATGTGGACTGGCACAGGAAATACTGAAGAAAAATACTCCAAAAATATCTGATACGTGCAGATATGTATGTGCTGCTGGTATTGATTATTGGGTGAGATTATGTTGTGCCCTAATAACACTTATTTAGAAATGTGTTGAAGCTCAGTGATTGGAGTGTTCTTAGACACTGTAATGTAATTCACACAAGCAGACTTATTAAATTGTGGAGCTTACTTTTGTTATTTGTAATAAGAGACTTGGCTAACTTGCTTGAGTGAGCTACTTTGTACTAAAGTATTAAAAATACTTTTTATGTTGATTGCCTTTATTTAGTATCCTATTATGATTTATGTTGTTTTCTTATTTAGTATCCTATGACTATCACTGAGTTTGTATCTTATGATTTATGATGATTGTATTTTATGATTATGATCATGATTTATCACTTGTTACTTGCATTGTACACTGAGGGCTTATGTACCAGAGACAAATTCCTTGTGTGTTCAATCACACATGGCCAATAAAGAATTCTATTCTACTTTTTAAAAAATTTGCCACCACCAAACTATTTTCTCTTCTTCTTGTTGCTGTTATTGTACACCACATGCCATTTATACAAAAAAATAAACTGAGAGAAATGAATATTCCATATGAAAATTAATGAAGGACAGGTTATTTATTTTTATTTTTATATAAAATGTATTTACTGCTCATCTCATGGTTTAGGTGACTCTGAGCAACTTACATCAAAATAAGACAAACATTCAATGATTATAAATGTAAACATGAATTAAAATTACAAGAATCAAAACAAATGAGGTGAAAACCTATACTAACAGTATTTGGTTCTCTTTGGATTCTACAATAGTAAACCTTTCATCTCCCCACCTCCTATCCTTTGTCAAAATAGTTGATGTTTTAGGCTGCACAAAAATATGTGCAGGTCCACATGAGCATGCAAAGAGGAAAACATGCTGTCACTGATATCTTTGTAAGCTGCTAACCAAGCATGAAAATGAAAACGTTCATGCATACATAAAATATATAGTGGCAAAGATAGTGCACTCTCTGGAGAATCTTCAGACTTGACATAAATAGTGTGTCATCCAAACCAGCACCCATATAAAACTGTGCTCCCTGTGAAGAACTTGAAGGGCACCATCAAGAGTTCTCATCTACATAAATCTGCTTTAAGCTGTTTCTGGGATCAGAATTGATTTCAAACAAAAACAAAAACAGCCGAATAACAGCCAGACATTGTTGGAGGTTATTACATTATAGTGTTGCTCTTTTAATTTCACCCTATTCCATTTTCAGAGTTCTGTGAGGGAGCATGTGTTTAACCATGAACAGCTTGCAAACCAAAATGAGTACATTAGAGTTGGCCAAATTTGGTCATGCTCATATTTCACTGACTCATCTACAAAGAGAGGTGTTTCACTAATAAAGCATTGCGTATTTCTGTCATATGACCTTTGGGCAGGAATAAGAAAAGGAAAAGAGAAAAATGCATGTGACCCTATCCACTGTTCCACTAGGCTTCCTGGCTACAATCCGGGTCTTGCCCAGGTTATGGCCAAAAAAGACAGACATAAGAAAACATGGAACGTAGATTCCATCATTGAAATCTACCATATCCATTATCCTGGTTGGATTACTGCAACATGCTTTATATGGGGTTACCCTTGAAGAATATTCAGAAGCTACTATTGGTACAGAACACAGTGGACCAGACAGTTCTGGAGATCCCTCGGGTAGCACATGTAACAATGGCTGCACTGGTTGCCATTTTTGCTTCCAGGTCCAGTTCAAGGTGTTGGTCATCACCTTAAAGCCTTCTATGGCCAGGCTCCAGGCTATCTGAGGTCTCACCCTGATGGGACTAGCCTTCCTCACTCATTCCAACAGAAAGGACCTATTTCGGATCCCATCTGCCATAGAATTTCAGCTGGCGAAGTCCAGGAAAGGAGCCTTTTCTGTTGTGGCCCCTGCCCTCTCTGTAATATTCTCTTTTTGGAGTGAAGTCTGCCCCACACTCCTGGCCTTCTGGAAGAGGCTGAAAACTTGGCTTTGCCCCTTGGCCTGGGCCCAACAGGGGCTTTCTAAATTGTGGGGTCACTGACTGGGTAGAGAGGACCCCCACTTAAATAGTTTTTCTATTTAATTCTTCTAATTTCAATTGATCTATAGTACTTTTTTACTTTTTGTTATACTGTAAGCCACTCAGAGTCGCTATATCGGTGACATGGGAAGCATAAAAATTAAATAAATAAATTGTGGCTGCTGTCTTTTCGACTATACTTTGTGTACAGCCATGGCCTTGCCCTTTAGAGTTCATTCCTAAGCAGCTATGTTGTAGTTTTAAATTAATAGGAAAGAGAAAATGTAGGATAGTATTTTACTAAATAATTAGAGGGAGGGAGGGAGGGAGGGAGGGAGGGAGGGAGGTGGGAGGAAGGTAAGGAAGGAAGGAAGGAAGGAAGGAAGGAAGGAAGGAAGGAAGGAAGGAAGGAAGGAAGGAAGGAAGGAAGGAAGGAATTTTAAGTAAGGATATCATAACATGGCTCCAGAAATTATGGGGGGGGGGGGTTTGCCACCATCTAGTGGTTATCTGGATTTTTGTACCCCAGCTACGGTAGCCCTAATTTTAAGATGCCAAATAAAGAGTACAAATGGCACAGTGGTAATTGAAGCTGTATTCATAAGGAGACAAGAGAAAGATGATGCTGAAAATTTCCAGCAGAGTGAAGAAGGAAGTCCTAGCTACTTGATTGATTAGAGCTAGAGTACGAATATACATAGCAAAATACAAAATTTTTGTATGATTGAAGAATCAACATGTCTGATCCTTTGTAATAATAGTGCAATGTTTTAAATTGTGTTCAGAAATTAACTCTGTATAATTTACAGCTTTAAGCTGATTGCTTTTCTGATTAAAACCTTGAGACCCAATTTAGAGAGACCATGATAACAAACTGTAGGAACAGTAGAAAAAATAATCAATATTTTTGAAAAGGTTTTAAATAACAAATTGTGTAGTGTTATACTAGGCACATAATTTATTTGTACACTTTATTGCTGTAAGCTAAGATCTGAGGCTAAACTTAAACTTAAATGAAAAATGAAAGCAGTAAGAATCAACTGAGCCTTTGAAAAGGAAGCATCACTACTTTGAGTACCATGGCACATACCTGTCTTGATTGAATAATCCTGCCAGGAAAGGAGCCTGGAGCAGAAACAATGAGGCAAGAATTCAAAAATACTGTCAGCCAATCAGTATTTCCATAGCCTTAGATTAAAGTCACAATTTACATTTACTTATTTTTGGAAAGATACTGGTATGTCACTGACAGAAGCAAAACCTTGGGGCATGCATATTATCAGTTAGGGCTTCTGTTGACTTTGATGGCTGTGGATGAGATATTTCATGGGAAGAATTCCAGTTTTGTAGAGTTAAAGGGGGAGGATTACTGTATCTCATTAATCATTTTTTATTGTTGTTTAATATTTGTTTTAGGAATAGTGCATGAAGGTCTTAAACAAGATTAAGCTTCCATTATGGTAAATGCCATCCAAATGCACTTAGAAGAGAGTCACTACTATAAAAATCTGTTGCTCTCTCACACACACACACAAAAAGTTAAGGAAGTATAAGAGGAACCAGAACTAGCAGTCAAACATATAACAAAAATAAAAGTGTAGTTCAATGAGAGGGAGGGAGGGAGGGAGGGAGGGAGGGAGGGAGGGAGGAAGGAAGGAAGGAAGGAAGGAAGGAAGGAAGGAAGGAAGGAAGGAAGGAAGGAAGGAAGGAAGGAAGGAAAGCTAGATCTCGGGTCTTCTGACTTTTGCATTGCGTACTCTACCTTTGAATCCTAAGGCTGGCATTCACAACTGAATTAAGGTTTCTTTTTTGTCTCCAAGAAATTAAACTGTAAACAAGATCTAATGAGTGATTTTGAATTTACCCTGACCATTCCCAAATGGTCAGGGTAAATTTGTTTTATTTATTGTTGAAGTAGCAACAGTCAGCAATCTTGATTAGGTTGCATTAATGCCACTGAAATAGCTTGAGAAAAGCACACAAAAGTTGCACAGATTTTAATGGCATGTAAAGAATTGACCAGCATAAAAATATAAAAGCCATACTACTGTCAGGTCATGGTCTATTCACCCCAACTTTCTGGATCAGGTAGTAGCAAACCAATATTTCATTATGCTTACATTGACAAGAAGACAATATTTTTCATTCATGACTCTTGAAGAAGGAATAGCTGTTAAATGTAGGATAGCTTTGTCCTCCACTCCTTTATTTGGTTTCCTTTTACAACCATCTAAACTAGTGGTCAGCACCATATCATGACTTTTACAGAGTATTTCTTATTTTCCTCCTGAGTTTTTTTTAATAATCCAAGCATAGTATTTACCTTTTTAAATAGTTACATGAAGATTCTTTTCCTGGCCATGCACAGCAAACTCATTTCCCATTAATAGGAAGTCTGGATATTTTATGCCAATGTGCCAATGTGCAAAATTTCAGGCTTGCTTACACTGTTCTACATTTGCTATTTTGCTGTTCATTCATCCAGTTTGGAAAGATCTTTTGGGGGCTTGAACAGTTGAACTTCATCAGCCAGCTTGATTATTTGACTGTTGATCTATAATTTCAAAATGTTTTAAGAATAGAGGGAACCCCACTCTGAATGTTTTCCCAATTATTCCAGCTTTTTGTTCTCTCTTCTTTAGAAATATATGTGTTTTCCTATCCTTTGCTACTGACTTTGATCTCAAATCTTGGGGGAGAGACTTTTTCCAAGAATAGTGACTTTCTACTGCTAATTTCAATTGGATATATTTGGTAGATTAAAGCATCTTATTAGAGATGGCTTCTTAAAATGGGCTAATTTAGCATTCAATTACTCAATGCAATTTTCACCCATTTCCCCCCAATTTCAAGTCATATCTAAGTATTAACTGAGGGGATCCAAAGCTTAAAATAATCCTTTTAGATCATAAGGTACATCTGCTTATCTTGGGTGCATGCCTGCATTATTTGGTCATACATGTTAGTTATATCCAGCAGGATAAGCATAATTCAGCTGTCACATTCATCAACAGATGCTTTAATCTTTCATTTACATTTCAGCATTTAGCTTTGTCTCAACATTAGAACCTTGTTTACAATATCTCCTATTTTGGAAAATTTGTTTTAATGCTCCAGCTCTCTCTAATGCTCATCCCAATTTCAGTTTTTGCTTATATGGGGTTGACTATTTTTTTCTCTTTTGGAGGGGAGGGGGCAGGATCAGTAACTACATTTTGACATTCTCTGGACAAAACAGCTACGATGGGTAGCAAATCTGAAGTTGTTTCCTGTCCAGATTTTTTTTTTAAAGTTTTATTAATTTTTAAGAATTACAATCTTTAGAGCTTAGTAAACAACATGTTGTCTGGGTTCACATATTTAACATTAACTTCTTCAATATAAGTCTATTCAGTACTGGACAATCCAGTACTGTTTTTCCCTGATCCTCCTTTCTTCCCCATATTTTTTCCATTTTCCCCTCATTACAATTACAATTCTTGGTACTATTGATGTATACAGAGTTAGATATAAACATCTTTATCATATTTTACTAATATTATACAAATAACAATAATATCAATCCATTAATCAATATCCTGTTTTTCATGCAGGAAGCTAGTTATAGTGCTGTACGCAGATCCACCACTAGATGTCATTCAAAATCCATTTTCCACTCTTAAAACAAAGGATTGATTTCTTATGTTTCACCTCAATGTTTTTTTCAAAGAGAAAATCTTAATCATTATCTCAGTTCTCAAATTTCAAAATTATAGCTTTATGTTAGTTCCACTTCAATATTGTGTATTTCTGTCCCCCATAAAAATAAAAACTCCATTTCTGTTCACATTCGGAGGTTTTTAGCTTCTTGGGAGCCTTTCCCAGGAAATTCAGTTGTAAAATAGTAAAGAAAGGATCGATATTCTCACCCAGTTCCAAACATGCTGTTTACGATGTGTTAATTGGTGCTTTTCTTCTTCGGTTGTCAGCAACTAATGGCTGGCCATTGGAATGTAGCCAGTCTTTCCCCTGCCAGTTTGGAGGGCTTTTCTCGGATTGAGATCGTCTCTCTGAGATCAACGAGACACTTCTTCATCGCCTCTTCAGGGTGACTTTAGGCCCTTTTTAGGGCCCCCAGCAGGACGAAATCAGGCAGAGCCCTGTCTTCCTGCATCCGTCTCACCACGACGCAAAACCGGAAATCATTGCTTTCCAGATTTTAATCTGTCATTGATGACAAGTGTTCTCTTGCCATTTAGGCAAGAATGTCCACAGGATATGGTTAAAAAAACGCTGGCCATGGCAATGTGATTGCACTTCCTGGTTTTGATATATGCCCTTTCAAATCAAATAGTGGCATATCAAGGTAAGCCTTTGGAGACTCAGAATCCTGGAACAAAGAAACCAGTTTTAGATCTAGGAGAGAAGACATTGAGGCAATCACAGAGAAAACCAGGCTTTTGGCCCTCATCCCTTTCATTTTTCACAATGATGAGACTTTGAGCCATCCATCCCTCAATATTCTTATAGGACAGAGAGAATCCTTTTCAATCAGGTGTCTCTGATATAACTCCGCCATTCAGGTATTTATAGGCAGTTGCCTCCTGCTTTCCTCCTTCTAAAGTCCCAGTACTCCTTTGTTTTTTTTGGTCTCTTTTTTCGCCAACAGGTGAGCACATTTCCGAATGAAGCACTGTAATGAAACTGCCTCCTGCTGTATTTTCCGGGAATGCCTTTGAGCCTTATATGGAGTTAACTTAATAGAAGCCCTAGAAACTAGTACCTTGCTTTAGTTCTAGCCCAGTTTTCCCCATTTAATACACTACAATTAAAATAAACATTAGAAAATTAAGATAATATAGAGCAGAGAGTATCTGTGAATATCATGTTTTGTATCTACGCTCCTGTCACTCTCTTTCCTTCTTTTCCATTTACTTACTATCTTATTCATTATCAAAATTTAGACTACATGCATCTCAGGATATTTGCAATGCTACCATGTATAGAATGTGGGTCCTATGAACTTGGCACAGAAATTGTTTGAAGTAGTTTCCTTCTTCAATATCTCCCAGCTTCCTGATGCATTTTTATTTGCATGCAAAATTATTTTCATGACAATGGTTTTAATTCTGCTTTAGCAGCTTCAAAGAATGGAAGAGCTTAATGTAACATAGCACACAGTAACCTTCTACACTCATCCTTCCTGTGCGAATATATTTTTAAAAAATGAATAATTATATCTGACATTATATAAAATATTCTCAGAAATAAAAAAGCACTTAATAAACTGGTGGGAATTCCCCCTCCCCTTCTCATTAATTTTCAGAGGATACAATATATGCCTCAGTGAACTTCTTAAGTTTCTTTTCTCCTACGGATTAAATAAATCCTTTAAATCCTTCAGCTACAAGCTAAATTGCACCAATTATTTAAACTGTCATAAAGTTCTGATTGTCTATAGTGGTTCTCTGATTCAGCATTGATGTAACTAAAACAAACACTTGTTAAGAGAAAACATCCCATTCTTCCCAAGTGTGGTGGGATCTTGAGGAAAGAATCAAGAGGGGTCCAAGCCTAGAGTCTTCACCACAGTAAGTGGCACAGGCTGAACTTCCCCCGGAATCCTTGAAGCTTTATCTTGTCGTTCCTAAGGGAATGCACTCAGTCTGGCAACATCCTTGTAACATAGCTGAGGAGCAATAAAACTACTGTTGAGATTCTTCACGAGTAGTTCTGGTTGCTTTCACCTAACACAAACATGGCTTTTTCAGCATCCTATCTTGCCCTTGATAAACTCGGAATAGATTTGATGGCTAATGTAAAGCAATCAAATCCCTTACATAGAAGCCATTATGAAATGTAAAAACATAATATTAAAATGATGATAAAATGGCTAGTTAGTGTAAGGTCCTGCCTCAACTACTCCTCCAAGAAACATAATAATAATAATAATAATAATAAAGTTGGAAGGGATCTTGGAGGTCATCTAGCCCAACCACCTGCTCAGGCAGGAAACCTTATACCATTTCAGAAAAATGGCTGTCCAGTCTCTTCTTAAAAACTTGCAGTGTTGGAGCATTCACCGCTTCTGGAGGAAGGTTGTTCCACTGGTTAATTGTTCTAACTGTCAGGAAGTTTCTCCTTAGTTCTAGGTTGCTTCTCTCCTTGATTAGTTTCCATCTGTTGCTTCTTGTCCTGCCTTCAGGCGCCTTGGAAAATAGCTTCACTCCCTCTTCTTTGTGGCAGCCCCTGAGATATTGGAACACTGCTATCATGTCCCCCCCCCATCCTTCTCTTCATTAAACTAGACATACCCAATTCCAGCAACCGTTCCTTATATGCTTTATGGTCTCTAAGAAAGCAGAACTCTTGAAACAAGCATTGTTTCCAAAGGAACTTTTATTGAGAGATAGTGATAGCAAGAGAGCAAAGCAAGATCTAAAGTTTTCCCGCACAAATTTCTACATTAAAACTTTCATTTCACAAAACCCCACCCCAGAGTCCCAACTGTCCAGTTCATATCCAGCCAATCCACAGGTGCGAAGTTGTTGTGGGAACTGGAGCTAATAAGGGACTTAACCGGATCTTGCAACGGAGTAGAGGTAAGGCAGATGGTCCCTGGCACATTCCATTCCCCATTTCACACCCAAAGAGATACATCAAAGTTGAGGAAGAACAAAGTAGAGGAAATATATCCACAAGCCCCCGTCCCAGCAGAGAAAGCCTCCCCCCTCCCACTAGAATGGCAGAGCCCCGAAAAGAAACATTGAAGGGGTTTCTGACAGTGTATTATCATGATCTCTAGCTTTCCTCCAGAAGTTCAAAGAAATGAACATGGTTTTATTCTACTCCTATTTTTTCATCACAAACTCCATGGAGTAAAGTACGCTGAGAAATAATGACTAACCCAAACTTGCCTAGCAAGTTTCATAAAGAAGGGGCTTTTCCAGTTCTCAACACAATTATTCAAAATGGGGAAATTACTGGATGGAGTTCAGCTCCTGATGACTAGATGGTGATCAGTCAAGGTTAGTGCAGTGCCTCAATCTTATAATTCTCCCATTAAAAATGATGGAAATCAGAGGAAGATATACCTACTCCTTAATTACCATCTAATCAGACCATTGACCAGCAAGCTTTTCTTTATTCCATTTAAATTTGCCCATGGAAGAAATCAGCTAATCATTTCAAGTTAGTCAATCACTAACTTATATTCAGCAATATAAAATGCTTCTACACCATTCAGTGTAAACAAGGTCATGCCCATTGTTTGTGCTGGATGAAAATAATGGGTAATATATATTATGTTTGGAGGACTACCAGATTGAGGGAGTCAGTTTTACATGTACATTGTTATTAAAATGGTCTGTCACAGAGAAGAGGGAGTCAACCTATTCTTCAAAGCACCTGAGGACAGGACAAGATTTAACGGATGGAAATGTTATCAAAATGATATCCAAACTAAAACTAAGGAGAAATTTCCTAACAGTGAAAACAATTAACCAGTGGAACGGCTCGCCTTCAAAAGTTGTGAGTGTCCCATTACTGGAAATTTTCAAGAAGAGTTTGGACAGCCATTTGTTGGGAATTATATAGGGTCTCCTACTTGAACAGGAAATTGGACAGGTCTCTTCCAACTCTGTTATTCTGTATTCTGTATTATACAAAATTCTAGGATGATAAAACATTGCCATAAATATTTTTTAGATAGTCTTTTTAGTAGGACTCCCTTAAAAATCTGGTTTCTATGGTTCTAGGATAGAAATCATTTCAGTAGTCTGTTTCAATATTAGATTAAAACTAGCCATCAGGAACCAGTAGCCTCAAGGGGGTGAGGCCAGATTTCTTCTTTATTGTGACACCACAGGAAAGACAGAAGCAGCAAAAATTACAAGATAATGCTGGCAAAATATAAAAATGCACAACAATAACAAAATTAGATGAAACAATCCATTAAAACACTTTTTTATTAAAAATGTTACCCCTATTTTTAAAATAGATTTTTTTCCAAAAGTTAAATGTTCTTGAGCCTCATTATCAAAACCTATTTTATACCCCAATATGGTAAAGACATTTCTCATAGCTCACCCTTCTGAAAATAAAACATTTTTTCTACCATAGGTAGAAAACCTCAAAACCTGCCATGATCGCAAAGAGAATAAATAATAATTTTCCAACATAGCCTACAAAGAATGATGTTCTAGTATATTTTCACTCCAGGTACCCATGGCTGATAAAATATAAGCACAATGATATTTTTGCAAATCAGATAAATTAAACATGCTCTCCCTCAATAATGATCTCAGTTTACCTAATGAAAGCCTTGGTGAGCTACTAACCCACATACATTTCCTAAATATTCTATCAATCTAAAGAAAATATTTCTTTGATATCAACACTGGAATACCTCTAAGGACATAAGCCAGACAGGAGACAATATGCATTTTATTAACATTAATTTTAACCCACAGACATAATGGTGTCCTAATTGATCTATTTACATTCAATCCAATCTAAAAGTTTTGACATATTTCTACATATTTAGAAGTATCATTAGAATATAAACTCCCAAGTATTTATATAGTCAATGGAAATCACAAAACCGAATTCTTTGCATAAATATGTTGATACGGTAGAGCCTAAAGGAAATAAGATTTTTTTCAGTTAATTTAATAGCCAGATTACTTTCCAAAATATTGTACTTCCTGTATAAAATTAGACAAGAAATAAAGTACTTATACAAAATGGCCAAATTATCATCCTGTAAAAATAATTTGTACTCACATACCAACAACAATACTAATGATATCTGAGGGTTGATTTATAATAACAGCTAAAGGTTCAAGGGTTCTTGATCCTTGCCTAGTTGACCTCATACTGTCAGAACAAATTTTAGCCAGTCCCAGCTTTCATATTTCCCCTGCATTTTCAATAGTATCACAGATGCAGACAATCGTAATTTGTTGGATCAAGAGGAAATGGTGGGAAGATTTTGATTCCTTATTTTATTCCTTGATTTTAAAATATCAGTCTTGTATAAGCATGATATTATAAACATCAGCAATATGAAGCTATCAGGCAAGATAAGCAAATATTAGCAGGTCAAGAATATATAATTCACCCTGGAGAGATAATGAAGAGATAACTGTCGCTTCTTTCCATTCAAAGATCATGACTTTCACAGAGCCTGAGCATTTTGCAGAAGAATAGAAGGAGAGGCACAAAGAATCAGAGAATGTTTATCTGATTTTATAATTGAGTATGAGTATTATTCCAGCAGAAAAGCTATCATTGAATGATTTCTGAGACTTTAGTGAGAGCAAAGCAGCAACTTGGACAGCAATCAGACTGAACAACAAACTTCCACTTGGTGGGGCTGTTGTCAGCTCCACTGAGAAATTCTTGATCCAAGGTGCAATTTTAAGCTGGTTTCAACAATCTTACCTGGGCCATCCAGTACTGCTCTCACATCAGTTCCAAATTTGCCTTTTCTTCCAGCCCTATTCAGTTATTTTTTTAACCCCATTCGGCTGCAAACATTGAACAGATTCCATGTTTGAGTTAAAGACCTTGGAACTGGCTCTAAGTAAAACTACAGTAAATCTAGATAAAAGTGAAGGGCTCGTGCTAGGTGGTATAGCCAGCTCAGGATTTAGACTAGTTTAGATTATTAATAGAGCTGCCATATCTATGAATACTGGCTAACTATTATAGTACCAGACTAATATAATAATATTACATAGAATAGAAACATATGGAGGACCAGATGTTGCTGAATTACTAATTCCAACAGCCCAATCCAGCATAGCCGAAGGTCAAGAGTCAGTAACATTTGGAAAACTACATTCTCTGCTTATAGATAATGAAACATTATTGAAGCATTTTTCACTTATTTTATTAAAGATTATTATTTTAACCAGGTTGTGGAGATGTTTCATGTTTTACAGTGTTATATGATGTAGTCTGTTATGGCTTCATTTGTGACCCAGGTTATCCACAGGGTATGATTTAAAAAAGGCCAGCATGGATCTGCAATGATGTGATAGAAGCTCTTATTTTTAATGTGCATTGCACATCATTATGCACGTTACACACACAAAAACAGGCAGGGCATTGATCACACCATTGAAGCCACCATCGTGACTCCTTTTAGACCAGACATGTCAAACTCGCGATGTCACGTGACGTCGCGCAACGCATCGGAGCTTTTTCTCCATTGCCGACAATGGGGTGGGCGCAGTTTCCTGGTGACACATCCAGCCTGCAGGCCGGCAGTTTGACACCCCTGTTTTAGACTATACCTTGCAAACACCCCTTATCTGAAATATCATCTGCTCCCATAGGATCCTATGTCTTTATAGTGATTCCTTACCATACTCCAGTTTATGCTTGGTGACACAGTCAGCCAAATGTTTGGACTGGATTTGGCATTTTTGTCCATCTAAGAATCCTTCTCCAGGACTTTGAATAGGCCAATATTGTTGTTTGATGGTGTTAAAGGTATTGTTCCATGATGAAAACGGTTCCACATAAAGCTGCCTTTTGCAACTGATTGACGATGATTTTTGTCAATGCCTACAGTGTTCAAGTGGTGCTCCAGTTGTTGTTTTGGGATTGCACCCAAATTGCCTATTACTATAGGTACTGTTAATTTCTTTTACCTCAAACTTCTATGTGCAGATCTTGTATTTTGTTATTGTCTCCAGTTCTTTCTCTTCTATTTCACTGTCTCCAGGTACTGCAACACCCACTAATCAGACTTTCTTGTCTTTCTTATCAACAGTTGTTAAATCTGGGGTGTTATGTGGCAGGTGCTTGTCTTTCTGAATTCTGAAATCCTAGAGCTATTATTTTGTCTACTTTATGGTCCCACAGCTCTTGCTTGCAGGCAAATGGTATTTCTTGCAGATATTCCAATGCACCATTTTTGCTACTTTGTCTTGCCATTGTTGTAATCAGTTTGTGCAGTCTTCTTGCAGCAGTAACTAGGTGGACCACTGTTTCTTCAGCTTCTTTGCAGAGGAGGCATTTGCTGTCTGTCGTTGTCTGGCTCTGTATGCTTTTGTTCTTAAGGCTTGGTCTTATGTTGCCAGAATAAGTCCCTCTGCCTCTTTCTTCAATTTTTCTGCTCTTAGACATTGCCAGATCTTGCTGTTGTCTGCTTTGCCTGCTATTTCTATTATGTACTGGCCATGTAATTCTTGTCTTGTCTTGCCTTCCCCTCCCAGCAGGCAGGTAAGTGGTTGCCGGTTGAGGGAGGGAGGCAGGGATTACAAAACCATATGTTGAAAAGGAAGATCACATTTAAAAACTGCTGTTCTGTGATGCACCATTTTGCCCAGTTAAAGGTTAAGTCAATCTTTAGTACAGTAGTTAAAGGTTATGACAACCTTTAGCAGTACAGGTACTTGACTTATGACCAAAACCAAGCCCAAAATGTCTGTTGTTAAGCAAGGCATTTGTTATGTTTTCCCCATTTTATGACCTTTTTGCCACAGTTAAGTGGATCACTGCAGTTGTTAAGTGAATCATGCAGTCATTAAGTGAAACTGCTGTCCTTCGTTGAGTTTGCTTGTTGGAAGCCAGCTGGAAAGATTACAAATGGTGATCACAGGGTCCCAGAACAGTGCAATTGTCATAAATGCATTATTTGCAAGTTGCCAAGCACTTGAATTTTGATCATGTGATCATGGGGATGCTGCATTAGTCATAAGTATGAAAAATGGTCATAAGTAACTTTTTACAATGCTGTTGTAGCTGGTTGTAAGTTAAGGACTACCCATATATAGATAGATTCTTTGGAATCTTGCACAACATATAGTATGGATGTGCTTTTTAAAAGAACACTTTGTATCTTGGTATTGTTTCAATAATTGCTAATGTTGTCTATTATGTTGTTGGGAGGTTGCAGAACTTTTTAAATGAACATGTTTATATCTTAGTATTGTTTAAATATTTTCCAGTAAGCCTCCTTAAATATCCATTGATTCAGTGATCTTTTTATATTTATATACTTTCCCAGATTGACACTGCAGACTGTTTTGTTTTCTTCATTGCTTATGCCATAAAAGAGAATAAAGAAATATATTCTTGTAGCAGTTTTTTTTAAAGACTGAAATTCTCCTTTCCTTTGCTATCAGTGGAGCTAGTGAAGCATGGCTCTATCTTGGTAATGAACCAATGTCTTGCATATAAAATATTATAGATTTAGTCTCAGATAGGTCTGAGAAACACAATGTATACGATACTGGCTTAGAAGATTCAGTTATATATAAAAAGTTCAAGTGAGTTAAAGATTCCAACTGCCATTCTCTTCAGGCACAGTCTCTTAAAGAGACACTGACCCCAAATACTCTGCTGACTCATTCTCTATATATTACTTCTGCCAGTCAACTACTAAATTATAATTACCTTGACAGGAACTTTTTCCCAAATTTGATCCTAACCAGTAGAGAAAAACAGATTGAACAGGTAAAAAGCAGGAGGAACCTTGGGAAGAAGTAGGTACAACATCTTGGAGTGTAAGATACTGCAGAAATTAAAATTGGAGTATAGTTAAAGATGTAAAAGGTGACAAAGTATCTCTGGTCAAAGTGAACATAGGTTGGTTGGGAACTTATAAAAAATACAGTATGGAAGTTCAGTTGTAAACCATTCCCATGGAAAGAAAAAAAGGGGGGGGCAACATAGAACACCGTTGTGGTTGCAAGGGGATTTTTTAAACTGAACTAAGCATTAGAAGATAAATAGGAAATGCAAGATGGGCATAATCACCAAGAAAGCTTACCAGAAAGCATGTAATAACTTCATGGCAACAAAAAAACACAAAAGCTAAAGTATATAAATGGAACTTAGACAAGCAAGAGAAATTAAGAACAATAAAATGGACTATTTTGACTATGTTGATAAAGGTGTAGCTGGGGAAAAGTAAAAAATAAACAAATGTGGGTTGGACCCATTGCTTAAGAAACTAGAAAATAAGACTATCAAATATGTAGATAACGCATAGAAACAGATTATGGGAAACATGTTAGAGAGGACAGTATCAAGATTCAAGAAGATATTGACACCTGGAAGAATAGGTTAAAGATTATTTTCATTGGAAAAACTAAAGACCTTCATTTGGGTAGGAAAAGTCAAAGGCATGAGTACAATATGGGAGAGACCATAAATAGAAAGCACTGAACATAGAAAGGATCCAAGTATCACAAGTTGAATATGAGCCAACAGTGTGATGCAGAACCTGCTGATGTTATCCATTCAGTCATGTCCGACTCTTGGCAATTCTTGGCCAGATCTATAACTGCGGGAGGGAGGGAGGGAGGGAGGGAGGGAGGGAGGAAGGAAGGAAGGAAGGAAGGAAGGAAGGAAGGAAGGAAGGAAGGAAGGAAGGAAGGAAGGAAGGAAGGAAGGAAGGAAGGAAGGAAGGAAGGGCCAAGGCTGACAGCCACTCATTTCAGTAATAAAGATAGTTTCAAAGTACTATGAATAGATTGTGCAGTCCTTCTTATAAGTTGCACTTGTCTTTTTTTTTTTTTTTGCTATATTTGTCTTCCTACTCAGACACTTCCTTGAGAAACTAATGTCTATGAAACTAATTTAAAGCTTTGATTTAAATGTATCAAGGATCCCCAGAGGAAGTATATCAAGCAATCTCTTTTGTAATAAGTAGGAAAAAGAAATAAATCCATGATGGTATAAGAATTCCTGGTGAAATATCTGTGTTAATGATTGAATGTTAATTAAATGTTATCTCTATTAAGTAGGACCATGAGGCATATTGTAAGAGTAGCAATGTCACTGATTATCATATCAAAAACCAAAGTAAGAGGACATCTGTTCAAATTTAAAATAATGTTCTCTCTTTAATGTACAAAAAGAAGAAAATATAAAAAGATGTAAAGAATGTCTCAAAACAGTTGAAAGACAGGTCAGAACTCAGTGTTACTAAGATCGTGGGGAAGAGTTATATTATTACATATTTTATGGTTTACCAATTTTATTATTTTTGAGAAAGGTCCCAGCTGTATACAAAAAGAATCCAATTTTATTTGGTAGCAAACAATTAATTAAAACAGTCAACAATAAAGCCACCTTCCTAAAAAAAGAGAATGAAAAAAGAAAAGTACATATTTTAATGTATATTTTTAAACAGCACAATGACCTTGGAGGAGCAATAACAATGAAAATGCCTGGGTGAACAAGTTTATATTTCGTGACAATACAACGCTTATGAAAATTGAAGAATTGTATGACTAAGGCTCCCATTAATTAGAAATTGAACTTACCACCTCAGGGACAATGATTCAGTTGAGACACAGATTTGAAGAAAGAGAAAAATAATTGTGCTTGGTATTGTGAGGTAGAACCTCTCAGTGCACTTTTCAGGTCCTCTTGGGAATTGGATTTCATAGAATAAATAGCCTAAAGATCAGGTTCCAAATGAGATTAGGCGACATTGTTAGTCTAAAGCCCAACTCACTGAAAGCAATTGAATAATCAGTCAATAGCATTTTTGCTTTTATATCCATCCCATCTTGTTTCCCCAAAGGTGAGCTGTAATGAGGAACATGAAGCTATGAAATCAACAATCTCAAGCTGCATTTAACTTAATAAACAAAGCATTTAACTCATTTCAGCTAATCATTTCTAGCTAATGAGTAGCATTAGCTAGATCTACCATTGCTTTTATAGACAGATTCCTGCCCTGCCAAGATCTTTATAAGAGAAAGAAATACAGCATGGGAAGCATTTTTAAAAAATATTCCACCAGTGAATGTCAGTCCAACTTATTTATTTATTTATTTATTGGGCCCAGTGCAACTATTAAGATCAAAGATAATCTCTCCATTTTAAAAAATGGCAACTTTGGCAAGGATTTTTTTTTTCTTGAGTACCTATGAAGACCTTCACAGTCTTTGCAAGCAGCACATTTGTCTAGAATCCGAGGGGGCATGGAAGATCTAGGGCTTCATTTGTTGAAAGGAAAACAGAGATAAAAAGAAAATTCCTCCAAAAGCCAAAACGCCCATCTAAATATAGGTAGTCCTTGACTTACAACCATTAATTTAATGACTGTTTGAAGTTATAACAGCACTGACTTACAACCAGTCAACACACTTAAACGACTATCGCAGCATCCCTACAGTCGCATGATCAAAATTCAGTTGCTTGGCAATCAACAAGTTTTTAACGGTTGCAGTGTCCCAGGGTCATGTGATTGCCATTTGCGATCTTCCCAGCTGGCTTCCAACAAACAAAGTCAAGTTGAATTCACTTAACAACCACATGACTCACTTAGCAGCTGCAGTAATTCACTTAACAACATGACAGAATAGGTCATAAAATCAGGTGCAATTCATTTAACAATCACTGTTTTACTGTTTCCATTTTACTGTTGTAAGCTGCCCAGAGTAGCCCCACGGCGAGATGGGCTGCAAATAAATTTAACAATTTAACAAACAATAATAATACCTGTTCACCAGAAAGATAACTGTTTAAAATATGGATCTATACTTAAATATGGAGGCAATTCTTCTGAGTTTTTTTCTTCCCCAAGTGAGTCTTTGAAGATGGCCTCCAGCATGAATCCAAAGGCTCGGAAGAGTAAATCTCTGGTCCTGGTGACTGGCCCAAATTCGATCTTTGAATGTAGTTCTTAGTGCTTTAAATCCACAGTTATAATACATTCAAAAATAGTACCTCTGAACTATTTATTTACTTTCAACACTCCATCACTGGCAGAGTTTCATCAGAAATCAGGCTCAATCTCTTTTGCAGCAACCCATTTTGTATGTTACTTTTCATGCCTGGAGCAGAGATTATATATGTGGAAACATTACCTCAACTTTAATAGAAATCTGTAAAATTGTACAATGGATTTGTTTCCAGCTGTTAGCTTGATTTAAGTTTGCATTTTCAAATGAAAGAAACAGGTTTAGAACAATACAAAGTGGAATTTTTCAGCCTGGACAAGGTACTTTCAGTCTATTTTCCTGAATATTAGTAAAACTTCACTCCAGAAATGAAAATAAATTGTTCATAACTATTGCCTGAGATAAGAGTTATTCAGGAGAGGAGAGTAATACAGCTGGTGTGTGGAGGTCTTTTTTCAATCACCATCAAATTGTAATTTCCATCTGGACATACCACCAAAAAAAGGGGCATGTCCACTACTTCCTAGACAAGCCACTACAAAAATACTGAATAAGCCACTCACATTAAATGGATATGATTTGCATCAATTTGCATCATAGATACCATGACATGATTTGTAAATCATTACAATGACAACTATTTGTCATTTAACAACTATTTGGCAAGAATGGGGGGGGGGGTTTATTGGTTTGAACCAAGGTTATAAAATCATGAGGGTTGTTTTGCTTTGTAATCCTCTTCTAACATATCAAGAACATAGAAGCAAATATAAAGACTGGTATGGATTAAAGAGGTGAAAGGAGAAAAGAAATATTATTTATGTGTTTCACATTTGAACTGATACACAGAGCCATTTTAAACGGACAACTCCCCGCATGCTTGTAAAACAATTCATTCCATCAGTTTGTGATCTTGACTTGAGATTCCACCAGCTACTGTCTTTACATTTGCCAACATCCCACCACAACTGACATAGCCACAAAAAACAAAGAAATATGGATTCCATGTTCTAATTGAACAGTGAAAAATCACAGTGATTATAAACTATACAAGCTTCCAGCTTAATGTCCTATATCAAAACCAAGCACCTTCAGTGCATCCTGCGACATTCTCTTCTGAGCTGAAGCTATGGCCTTCGCCATAATGTCTGAGTGTGCAAAATGCCATGGGGAAACATAATACGTTCTTCCTAATCGATTCAATTCAATTGTATTTATGGACAAAAGGCTCTAAAGCTCT
This sequence comes from Azemiops feae, assembly GCA_023970755.1. Taxonomy (NCBI): domain Eukaryota; kingdom Metazoa; phylum Chordata; class Lepidosauria; order Squamata; family Viperidae; genus Azemiops; species Azemiops feae. The sequence continues at coordinate 1,317,604 of JALGBA010000503.1, read as the reverse complement.
TCCTAATCATATTGATGCTTCTTTTCTAACTCCCCAAAGAGTCCCCTTAGAGTCAACCAATCTAATGTTGTCCGGCAACATTTTTGAAGATTAGTGGTGTGTACATGCAATGAACAATTTCTATAAGCAAGCCACTTGGAAGTTTTTCCATTAAGGAGATAACGAAAGAAGGCGAGATGATACAGAACCTTCTCTGATCATTTGTGTCAGCTGTTTCTTGAATTATTTCTCTTCGATCAGTGCAGAATAGAAGTAAACTCGTCCCACATGATTGCTGCACAGCAGCAAAAGCCTCAGGAGAAACACAATGCACAAGATTGTTAGGTTTTGTACTAGTGTTAAGGGTCTGTCGATAATGAACCAGTCAGACCTTTTTCTCATGTTCATTGCCATAGTATTTATAAGTTGTTGCAGACATTATCACAATACACAACTGATACGGCCACTGAAACAGTGACCCCCAAAATCTGGGAAATAATTTCTTTGACATAGAAAAAAAATACTTTCTAGATTATAATTTTTCCTAATTGCAAAAATAGGCAAGGCAATCTTATAGGCATCCAAGGCATGACCCATTGCATTCCACATGCGCATACTCCATCTTTGCTTATCTTTGTGTACAGAATTTTATAGACACTAATGCTAACAGTGTCATAGATGCAAAAAGAAAAAGAAACTCATCTTAAGTTATCAGTAATTGTAATGGAGCATTTACTTTCCTGCCCAAACCAGGCTTTCAAAAAGAGACTAGACAACCATTTGTCTGAAATGTTATAGGGTCTTGCACAGGGGATTGGACTAGAAGACCTCCAAGGTCCATTCCAACTTTTATTATTCTATGGTCTATATATGTGAACCTATATATTTTGTTCTGCAAGTCCCGTCATACCTGACTCAGCCATAGAATTTTATTTAGTTGAGTATCATGTTCCAAAATTTATTGAGGGATCAAATAAGCACAAGACAAGACTAATCTAGGCATTTTTCTCATACTTGATTTAAGTTAAGTTGACCTTCAATTCCTGGAGTCTCCAGCCACAGGAATCTCAAACTATGTGTCTCTTCTAGAAATCAAATCCAGTATGAACAGGGTGCTTGATAGGGGGAACCTATCCATGTTACATCCGGGAGTATAATCGCTGTCACAATTTTCTTGGCCTGGACAAAATTACTGTTGACTTGTCTAAGCAAAACAAATAAGAATGCTTGGAGTGTGGTCTGGCAGGACTCAAGCTTTGCCTGTGCAAGCCTCATAGTGTGCACATCAAAAGCTGGACTGCTGTCAGAATTTGCTCCTGCTCTGCCTGGACATATAGTCAGGATTCTATAGTTGTTGCTATTAAGAGCAAAATACTTACTATGAAGAAGTTCCATTAAGTTCAGTGTCATTTATTTCAGATGTATGTTATTGTATTGTTTAACTATTCTTTAAAGATTTACCATGCATTTAACAGAGTTAGTTTTATTGACAACTCATTAACTTTTTTGTTATAACTGTAGCTGCATAGTATCTACAGTATTTCAGTATGATATAATCAACTTGTTTGCTGGGAGAAAAATAAATTTTCTATCTTTTTTTATTGAGCAAGAAAACAAGGCAATTACCAAGACCTTCTATAAGTTACATAAATGACACAAAATGCCAAATGAGTTTAGAAAAACAAAACTCTGTGACACTCTTATTTTAATACAAAAATATATTCATAAGAGCTCTCTATGTATATGTTTACATCAAGTTCCATATGCACTAGTGACTAGAGCAATGATGGCTTATTTTGAAATGGAAAATACAACTAGTCCAAATCTGAAAGCTTCACTGTTGAAACATATGTGCACATCTGTGATTCTTCTAAAGATTCCCTATTTAATATTAACCGGTGGCATTTTAAATTATCCATTGTGATGTTCATTGCTGAAATGAATAATGAATTAGCATTTTCTTTCCATGTTTAGTCACCAAGCAGTTTGGGAATTACTTAGAACTGCTCCCTAACAATTTGGCCCACCCTTCTTAGATAAGCAGCCCATTTTGCAGTTGTCAAATATAATTTGACAGCTCTGTAACATTATTTCATGTTTGGTATTGCTTGTTCCGCTGTGTCAACCATTCCTGTCCTTCTCTAATGATCTTTTTTTTAAGCCACTCAGCAAGGGTCGTGGGGGGAGCATTCAGTCAGTTGTTTGCTTTCGCTTTACATTTTTGTTCTTAATATGCAGTGAAGCTTGCCCAATTTTATGGATTAATTATTTGACTAGTAGTGAATAAATTGGTGGAATGTTTTATTCATTTTTGAACAAAGAATTTTTACATTAAAACATTTCTGTGTTAAATTGAAATAGTGTATACTGATTCTTAATAATAGAGCAAAGAAATCTAAGAAAACTCAAAGGTTAAATTGTCTCAGAATAACATACAACTTCAAAATTTCTCACTCTTTTGGCTGTGGTTGTGGTTTCTTTTCAATCTAATATACAACCAGACAATATCATTATCCAATTTTATCAATACTACAAAAATAAATATAGATATCTTGAATTCGTCCTTTTCTCCAGCAATATGTCTCTTTAAAAAAAATTTGGGTTGAGTTTTATGGTTCAAATGTTGAGATTCCTTTTTATATCCACCAATGAGTTAAATCTATTATGTTGAATGAAATCCCTAAAATATCCTGATCTTCATATTATGAGTTCCATTACTTTATTGCTTTGCCACACTTATAGGCTCAACTGACACACCAGAGTTTTGGTATGAATATCCAATTTGACAAGATTTAGTCCTGTCTCTTGGTATCATTTATTCCTAAAACAAATAAACTGTTTTCGGAATCCTGGTTTTTCAGCAAAGCTGCTGATTAAAATTTGTGATATACTCTTTACAAATTTTATATTTTCAAAAATGGAAGATAATAATTATAATTCAAATTATATTTGATACAATTATTTATTGTAGTAGAACCCCTTTGCCTGATGCTATAACATAAAAGACTGGTGAACTCAAACCTCCTTTAGGGTTTTTAGATGCTGCCCCCACTTCCTATTTTGATGTAGTAACTTAGTAGTTTCTGCTGCCTCTGTCTGTCTGTCTATTTATATGCTGCCTTTATTATTTTTACAAATAACTCAAGGCAATAAACATATCCAGCATACCTTCCTCCTCCTACTTTCCCCACAGCAACAACCATGTGAGCTGAGTTAGGCTGAGAGAGAGTGCCTGACCCAAGGTGACCCAGCTGGCTTCATGGCTAATGCTGGACTTGAGAACACAGTCTCTTGCTTTCTAGCCCAGTGCCTTAATCACTAAACTTAAGCCCTATCCCCTATGGGCACCTCACTTGATGTCCCCTTAATCCTGAGGGTTGTGGGAAGTAAGACGTTGACAATCAGTGTTGCCTTGCAGGTCATTAAAAAACTTTTTTAAAGATTCCTATAACCTGTATTTTGTTAAACAGCATCAGAACATCTGGCAAGATGTCAGTCCTTCTTATCAAAGAGAAATCCAACTGAGAATTAAGGAGAAATTTCCTATCAGTAAGAACAACTAATCATTGAACCAGCTTGCCTCCAGAAGTTGGGGAGCTATTCAAGAACAGACTGGACAGCCCTTTGTCTGAAATGATGTAGGGTCTCCAGCTCAAGCAGCAGGTTTGATTAGAAGTCCTCCAAGATTCTTTCCAACTCTGTTATTCTGTGTTCTATAAACAATAACAAATTTTTATATATTCAAGCTATTGAAGGGGATATTACAGAGCTGTTTAACTGAAAATAGGAGTTTTAGCATGACAATTACAAAAGAAAATATGGTGTTCCAGACTAACCATAAAATGTTGATGATCCGCTAAAAATAAATAAAAAATCATTATAAAAAGATCGAGGAAGGATTTCAAATTGCTGTTCCAAATCACAAAAAATTCTAAGGAGAAATACTTTCCTCATGTACAATGTGAAATATTCATAAAAAGCTGAAGGACATCCAATTGCTGTACTTACATACACACAGAGAGAGAAAAGGACAGGACAGCATAGAAAAATAACTATCAAAAATCTAAGTCAAATCCCTCCCTTAACTTGTTACCTATTCTTTCTAAATTAGTATCAGATAGATCTGCTTCATTTTTTCTGGACTTCCTTTCTAGAACAGCTAAGTATTAATCTGAGATTCTGAAATACGGTGTTTTTCTCACCCACAGGTTGGCAAGTTCTGCCTTAATTTATCAGGCCAAATCTCCATGAATAGAAGGAGATGTTGAATATATTTCAGTATACATGACACAGAATCATCTGTTGTGAAATGTGTACAGGGACTGTAACGAGCTTGCAGCCTTGTATTCACATCTGTTGTTTTTTTCTCTTGAGAAGCTTACCCTATTATATCTGCAAAACACTGCAGGGTAGGGTTGTTAAAATGAATTTATTTTCAACATCAGTGCAGATTTTTTATTTTTTTTGTATGTGCATAGATGACCACCAAAGGTTTCTTGCAATTATTTCCTGTTGTCAATGTATACTTGTTTTTGGTTTTACCTTTGTTATGCAGTTTTACTATTGTAATGTAATTTTGGTTCTATGGAAATGAACTATTATGAGCAAAGTGCAATTGCTGTCCACAAAAATTATCCATGGTACATTCATAAGCAAATACCTGCATAGTCAAATATATTCTCCATCATGCTTCCTGGCAAAAGCTTGCAAATATTTCTTTGGATAAAGTTGAGCCAAAACAGTACACTTTTTGAAAGTTTTATGGAAGGCTATCATACCCTTGGGGAATTTGATTAGAAGCCACACATATTAGGGCAAGCTTACATAAAGTAAGAAAAAAGCAGATACTGGAGCAATTGCATATAAAAAGGCATCTGGAACCAGCCACAATGTTATCAAAATTGCAGTTGCAAATGTGTAATTAAAGCCTCACCACTTTTGTGCACATATAAAAAGGGACATGATTTCAGTCACACAGTTGTGACAAACATTTGACTTTTTTGCTCCTCTCTTGCCAACAACAAAACTCCAATTCATTTTGCTGTTTAAATTACCACAAGACAAATCAGAATTGGCTATAGTTCCCAAATCCTGAGATATGTTTGTGACTTTTCCAAACAATAAGTGCTTTATTTTCAGAGAAGAAGTAATTCAGATTAGTTGCTTGTTCTGATCGCTTTTCATTTTCTTCCACTATCTGACTTTTTCCCCCTTCTCATTTATTTATCAGGGACTTGATTATAACTACCTATAGTTTTTCATCTTTTTTATGCATTAATAAGAAATGACCCTGTTTTTCAAAAGGAGTACTATCAAGTTAAATGGCCTTCTATTTACTTTATTTTTCCAATCTCTGTAATCACTTTTTTATATGTGGTAAAAAAGAAAAATTATTGAATCATCTTTTTTTGACATGCATATAGCTTTCATGGAGAAAATGTAATTGAATTGGAATGGAGGATATTTTTGTTAAGTATGAGTATATTTGTGTCATGTGGTATGAAATATGAAATATTGATTTCCCTGTTTCAGTTATCTTCTTTTTTTAAAAAACAAGTTTTATTAATTTTACAATTTTACAAAAGTCCAGGTATTAAGGAAGCAACATGGTGATTGGGTAATCCATAATCCAATAACAAGCTCTTTCATACATATGTCAGGTTACATCATCAAAAATTTCTTCCCTATTTCCCTTAGTTATTATATCACATTCAAATTAATACATTGCTAGTTATAACTCAATCGGTTAAGACATTTATCAATATATTTTAACTTATACGCATCCATGTCCTGTTTTTAAATTTTACCTAATTTCAATTACAGTATTCCCGTTAGCTTATCCATAGTATTTAGATTTCGGGTAGCCCAAAGTTCCCTTAGTTCATTACAAAATAGTTGTCATATCTTGTTATTTACTCGAATAAATTCTTAGTTTATTTCACAAACATTCTATTTCTCATCCTAGTACCTCATCACTTACTAATAAAATAACCTTTATCGTCTCAATCCAACTTCTATATTATAGTTCAAAACTATTATTCTAGTGACTATTTTTTATTTCTCTTATAAGTCTAAATCCTAAATATTAAATCAGTTAGTATCTTTTAAAATCTCCCTAGCCCATTAAATGAGATTTTAAGCTCTTCCATTATAGATCACATTAAAAAATCCCATTTTTTAAGTCTGACTCTAGCTTTCTTTTTGTGCCAAGCAGGCTTCCATAGCAGTGCCTTTAAATCCTCAGATGGATCTCCCTTCATTCCTACACATGTCATTTGAATCAAGGGAGACCATCCAATTATCAATTTTTCAAGGGAGCTGGCCCCTTCATAATCATTGGATTATTGGCCTAATAATTCAAATCTCCATATTTGGCTTAGTATATTTGTCATCAATTCAGTCTGGTCTTCTTCCGGTTTCAGCTGGTTTAAGTAAAAAGTCATATTCAGTGTTGTAATTGTTGTTTGGATGTCTGAGTTATGTAGGTTCTCAATGTGCTGTACATGTTGGTCTTCAGCACCTTCCATCTTAGTATTGCTTTCTTCAATTTCTATTGCTTTTTGAATTGCAGATTTTTTAGTTAAGATCAAGGTTTGGTTATCAGGGTTCTCAGTAGGTTGTAGCTGGTATTCTTTAAAGTCCACTTTGATGTTAATTTCTTCCTCTTCTGTTGCATTTTGGATTGTAAGTTCATCAGTTGAAATCTGGGTTGTGTTTTGTAACTTTAAGGTGGCGCCTTTATCTTTCAGTCTGGAATTCATTAGCTCAGTAGCCTCAAGGATTTTTTCAAGTATAAGTTTGTAGTTAAGTTGTGGGTAGTATTCCTCCATTTGTATGGTGTTTAGAGATAGTCCTTTAGTGGAGGCTATTTTTGATAAAAGTCAGTAAACATCCACCTCCACTATAAAGAGTTGTTTTCACCACCCAAATTCTTATCTTTTTTGATAGTGCCAAGGACAAATCTTAGTCTCACAGATCTCCCAGTCAAAAAGAGATTCACTTGCTATAACAAATTTCACCACAAGATATCCCCAGTAGCATGTAAAGTCCTTTTCCAAACTTAAGTTAGGCTTTTATCCAGTTTAAAGAAAAATATTCTTTTTTTTCAACTTAGCAGATTGATAAGGTAATAGGTCCCCGTAGAAATAGGAACCTTTTGAGACCCCAAATATCCAAAAGGTGCAAGTCCAATTATTTAGTTGTTTAGTTTAGTTGTTCTTTTCCCCCCCAAAGCTTTATATTCCCAGGGTAGGCAGAAGCCACCAGGTTAAGAGGGGGGAAGAAATTTCCAAAGGCTTTTACAGGAAGATAGTTGGGGTGCAAGAAAGGTAAGGTAATACTCACCCAATTCCTCTGCAGTGCTTTCGTTGTGCTTGGTAGTGCTTTTGGCTTTTGGCTGGTATGGCTTAGTGATCGGCCATGTTAATGGCCAATTTTTTCTCTGATTGTCCAAAGGAGCTGCCTCAGATCAAACGGAAGGGCTGTTGCCCTTCCGCGATCTGTCGAGGGTCCTCCTCACAGTCGTTGCCCCTCCAGGACGACTTATGACCCTTTTCAGGGTCGCCCAACGAAGGGAAACCGGGTGGTGGAGAGAGCGCTCTCCCCGCGCATCCGCCAGCACCGCGATCTGGAACCGGAAGCCCCTGTTTCAGTTATCTTCTAATGGTACATTATGTCCTCTGGTAGAATTCCTGATTATTGCAATATGTTAATTCCTTGCTTTAGCTTTATGACTTTCCAAATTCATTCTTAACACTTATTCAGCAAAGAGATTTAAATGTGTGTTTGGGGCATTCATGACAGACATATTTAACTTTCAAAGTAAAGAAAAAATCTTATTTTTTAAATGTGACCAGCATGTGACACACACATAAAAAAAAGAGGTGGGTTTCAATCACGCAGTTGCAGCTGCCACTTTGACTTTTTTAAATCACCACTCCTCAGAAACTTCTAAGAATATTCTTTTTTGTGTTCAATGAAAATGAAGTTTAGCTTCTATGAAAAGAGCTGTGTCTGAATAGAAACAAAATTCTCTGTATGTACACTTTCAGTGTTCTGAAGTAATGTGGATCCCTAGTAGGGAGAGGTACATTTCAGAAGAGTAAGAGGCAACTCAGCTCAGATATTACATGTGAAAGAAAGAGGGTGAGGACGACTCCTCCCTAATAGTTCAAAGTATATTGTAGATGGAGATAACAGAGTCCTCAGTCTGGCAAGATTTTGTCCATTAGTATAAAACAATAAAGAAAGCTTGGAATAATTTCCATGTGTCTGTCTTAGTTTGGGGTCTGACACCTGTATTCACAATGTAGTTGTTATTCTTCAAACTGAACAAGAAAACATAAATGTCATTAGTTTAGTACTAATTAAGGCAAAGCATAAGTTTTATTCTTCAGTTATGGCATACCTATTCACATCAAAAGCACTTTTAAGTTTCCTCAATGGCCATTATATCAGCAGTGTGATAGGTGTCCTTCCTCCTACACTAATGGAGAGACTATTTCCATATGGGTTTTTCTTTTATTAGATTGGAATAACTGCCTTTATTTGGGATCTGTACCGAAATTTATCTTAATTAGAGTATGGAACTGACGTGTTGTATTATCTTGAAATGTTATTGCAATAACACAAATTATTATTGTCATGAAATAAATTTTAGTCAATTAGGCAACATGCTGCTACACTTCAAGGGCATCAATAGATTTTTGGAAAGAAGGATAGCACTAATAATATGTTTCAAAGTATTTCTAGAGCAGTAATGAAGGGTGGAAGAAGAATGCAGCTGATCATTCTTCAAATGACATTTTATTCTTCACATGCAGTATTTTGAAGGGTTCCAGTTTTAATTAAGGTGGCCTTGAAATTCAACCAAACTGTTCATGGGATAACCTTGAGCATCTACTGCCTCTACTGCAAGCCCATCTGCTTGTTTGAGTTCTGTTTTTATTTTGTACCGAAGACAAGTGATACATAGTAGTAATAAATGGAATTAGATGAAGATATTTTATACTGATGTTTTATATTGAGTCATACTATTGGTTTATCTATAGTTCAGTAATGTTCATGTTAACTGAACATTTCTCCAGGATTTGAAATGAAGGTCTTTTCCAGGCTTCCTAGGTATATTAGGAATCATTGAGGGGAATCTCCAATTTTTGAAGAGGTAGTCATTGCTGTAAGCAAGATGATAGCGATGATGATGATGATGATGATGATATGATAGATGGAAGAACCCCCTTGATCACTTCAAACATTTTTATAGATTGCATCTCATGAATTTTAAAAAGCCAGACAAAAACTTTTCAAAATAGAAAATGGAATAGGCCTATCCCAATCCACTTATTATTTTTAATGAAGATGCTCTGTTTAATTATCAGCAGTTTATGACACTCTAATTTACCATTATGTAGATAATTCTGTTCTAAAGTCACAGAGCCAATTGCTGGCATCATACTGTGTGCAGCAATCCTATCACTTCATTACTTTTTATAAGGAAAAGGAATTTGGTTTGTTTTCCTTGAATTTCCTTCCAATTAATACAACTATATGTTCCATCTTTTGAGATAATAAATGAGAGAGAACACATTTCCCTTACCCATTTATCTGCATCAGCCTTCTTTTATTTATAGGAACCCCTTATTTATTTTCAAAGAGTTGCATTCAAAGGTAACTTTTTGTAGGGATAAAAATATTTCTACTTCTACAGAGCAAGAGAACAGATTTTTAACAAGACCCTCCAATTTTATCTAGCTTCCAAATGTCCTCAGAACCATTGTTCTAGAACAGTGGTTTTCAACTTTTCTTCACCATGGACCCCCCTTTAAATACTTTTGTGTCCATGGACCATGGCTGAGGACTCCCAAGACTTAAGATTTAAATCATAACTCTTCTTCAAGCCTTTATGGACCCCCTGTGACAACCTTGCAGCTCCCCAGGATCTGCAGACCATACGTTGAGAACTACTGTTCTAGAAGATTGAAAAAAAAGAAAGACTGATCCACCACATGTGTAACTCCAAGCCACCTTGGATACAACAATTCAACTAGAGCTCAATAACTGAAATGACATCACCATATTTTTCAATAGCCTCCCTTTCCTTACTGTTAAAGACACACTGGATGCATAAAAATTGATGTGTGGATTAGCAATACTAGGGTCTCTCTCAAAAACAATACAAAGAGTTGTTCACATAGTGGAATGATACATGACTGTTGAGTCCTTAAATGGCAAATTATAACTTATGTGTTTAAGCAGACTTTTGTTTTTTATCCCAGGTATGGTGACATGGTGCCGAAGACAATAGCTGGGAAGATATTTGGTTCCATTTGTTCTCTCAGCGGGGTCTTAGTCATTGCTCTTCCAGTTCCAGTCATTGTCTCCAACTTCAGTCGCATCTATCATCAGAACCAACGAGCCGATAAGCGCAGGGCACAAAAGGTGCGCTTCTTCTGACCATTGTAGAAATGGAATATACATTGTCTCTATGCAAACTATGTATCTGAAACTACTTTTAAGATTCTCTTCCCAAAGAGTTAACTGGTTGAGTTGGTTGGCTAGTTAGTTGATTTAACAATTAATTTTAAAACACACATCCTAAATTTGTGGGTGAAAATACTTCTCATATCAGCATGTGTTGTGATTCAGAATGTCTTTGAGTGAGATTCCACAGAAGTAAAAGAAGCTGGTTTTGGTGAATGTTCTAGAAATCTGTTATAGCAAGTTGCTGATTTTCTTAATCTGTGTGAGAGATTATACAGATGGCATCATGAATTTGGGAACTAAGTATCCATTTTGTCTTAAGTAAGAAAGGGACTACTTTACTTGCTATGAACTGTATACTAGTGGAAGGGCAATTTGGAATCTGACTCATAATGATTACATTTCTGTGTTATATTAAATTGAATAAGGTACTTAGTGAAACCACAGAATAAGCCAGCATTCTCAGTGCTTTGGTGCTGTAGAAAAGTCTGGCAGGGATATTTTTAATTGAAAAGAAGAGACTAGAAATTTAGGCAAAAGATGATTTAATTTCTATGATTAAAGCAGACTTTTATATAAATGTGATTTATTTAAAATAATATATTGCTTCCATAAAATATTGTTTTCATGTATTACCTCCCTTTTTATTTTACTTTTATTTTTATTTTAGTGTTATTTTAGGGGCATGAAGATTTCCTTGTTCATTCATTAATTCATTCAATTTATATCCCAATTTATATCTCACATTTGTGATGCTGGGCAACCCATATAGTTAAAAACAACCACATAACACAACCAATAAACAAAACACAGAAAAATAGCAAAAAATAACAACTCTTAGACAAAATGGAAAACCTAATTGAAACCAAAATTTAAAAAAACCCATGAAAAACAGGCAAAGGCAAGTTGTAGATTAATTAGTGAATTTAGCAGGCTCCAAACCATAATCCTGATCTCCAGGCCCATTGACACAAGTGTGTCTTTAGACCCTTTCAAAAGACAAGCAGTGTCAGAGCCAGCCTGAAGATGCTGTGGCAGAAAATGCTTTTCCCTTGGGTCATCAGATGACAGTTCTTAATCAAAAGATCCCATAACATGCCCCTCCTGCCAGACCTGGGAGACTAGGAAGAGGCAGCCTTCCAAATAATGCAGTCCTGTGCCATGTAAGGCTTTATATCACCAGCACTTTGAATTTAATTTGGAAGGAAACTCGCAACTGGTGCTCTTCACAGACAAGAGTTACAATGTTTGCTGAACAAGGAGCACACAAAACTGCCTTCACCATTGCATTTTGTACCATATGAAGCTTCTGGGTGCTCTTCAAAGGCAACTCCATGTAGAGTGTGTTACAGGAATCCATTACAGGGCATGTGTGACTAAGAGTAAAAGCCTCCCAGTCCAGGAACGTTATTTGGCACATAACACAAAACTGTGCAAAAGCTGTCCTGGCTACAACTGTACCTGCTTTCTAAGCAGGAGTCATGGTTCCAGAAGGACCCCCAGATAATGCACAGGACTGTCTGCCATAGTGCCACCCATCAAGCTCCAAAGATAATATGTTCCCAGAACCCCAAAGCCCTAAAACCCCAAACCACTGAATCTTACTATGGTTGTTCTTTAACCAATCTGGAATATGAAAATATATCACCTATTACAGTGGTTCTCAACCTGTGGTTCGTGGACACCGGGGAGGCCGCAATGTCATCACAGGGGGTACATGAAGGCTTGAAGAAATGTTATGATTTAAATCTTGTCTTGGGGGTCCATGGCCATCGTCCATGCCCACAAAAGGTATTTAAAGGAGTACATGATGAAGAAAAGAGTGAGAATCACTGGCCTATTGCATTCAATATTTCATAAGAAAAATGCAGCCTATGCATTTCCAAAAACACATCTCCATTAAGAAAGATATGAAGATATAATTTATGGTTAGAGTTTTCTAAGCAGCTTTGTAAGAATAGTGCAGTCTCAAATACAGTGTAAAAAGAACAACTTTGTGATAGCAATAATTAAGCAAGGAGCTTGGTTGACATTTAATATAGAACAAAAGCGGAGTGCAGCTTATGTTTAGCTAGGTATTCTTTCAGGAACTCCAAGTTCTCGTCAAATCTTCTACATATATGAGGAAATAAGTACAAGATTTTTTTTATTACATTAATCCTACACATGTCTGCTATGATGACAATATTTTCCTTGTCAATTGTAAGGCTATATCTGTATCTGTTATTATTCTGGTCTTATCTTCAGTCTTGGTTCAAGTTTTTTATTGTGTTCCTTGACCTTCTTACTAAAGTAATGTTACCAGCATATAATACAGAAAAACAGAGATGGAGGTGACATTAGAGGTCTTCTAGTTTAACCCCCTACTCTAACAGGAGACCCTATATCATTCCAGACAAATGGTTGTCCAATCTCTTCTTGAAAACCTCCAACAATGGAGCACCCACAACTTCTGGAGGCAAGCCATTCCACTGATTAATTGTTGTCACTGTCAGAAAATTTCTTCTTAGTTCTAGATTGGATCTCTTCTTAATGGTCTTCCACCCATTACTTCTTGTCCTGCCCTCAGGTAGTATAAAGCAGTACTAACAATTACAAGGTTTTGATACTATTCCCTTGTTGATGACTCCATTGGTTTTTTGGGCAGCTGCAGCACATTGCTGGTTCATACTTAAGTGGTTGTCCACTGGACTCCTAGATCCTTCTCACAGTGTCTGCTTTTGAGCCCCATACCACCTATTCTATACCTGTGCATTTGTTTTTTCTTGCCTATGTGTGAAACCTTACTATTCCCACCAGTGAATTGCATAATTAATGATTCTGCAATTTTAAAGCCACACTCATCTTCTAATCCAGTTTCTATCAATATATATTCAGCATATCAGTTCAATAAATAAAAGGAAAGTATACAGCCCCATCTCATTCCTTTGCTGAGTTGGAGCCAGTTGTTCCATCTGGACAGTAGATTCCTGACCTCTGCATAGGTTTTACATGAGGAGAGAGAGATATTCGAGGTTTTCCATTTTCCTAAATACATTTCACAGCATGATGTGAACAACACAACCAGAGGTTTTTCCATAATAATTAAAGCACATATTGACTTCCTGTTGTTATTATTTGACTTTCTCAATTATCCAGTGTACATCAGTATGTTCCTCAGATTTGTCTAAAGGTAGCTCAAACATCTAGAATCTTCCTGTGAAGCTCTAATCTGCATTAGGTAATGAATTTTACTGGGATGTGAAATTAGGGATATTATGTGATGGGTAGTGTTATGTCCTGGGACTGCTGAATGACTCAGCAGGCTCAGGAGGCTGCAGAAGGCCCGGGCAATCCACGTGGTTGCCCAGGACCAGACAGGCTGTCTCCCGCCTTGTACGCACGCGCAAGGCGGGAGACTAGCCTTGCATTGATTGGTTGATGCTGTCCCTTGCAAGGGGCTATAAAAGGCCTTGGCGCCATTTTGTCTTCTGTTCTGTTTGTGATCTCAATAAAGACTTGTGTTTGTTACTCCTGCATCGCCTCGATGTCTCTTCGGCTGAAACAGAACATTGGCGACGAAGGTAGGATATGCTGCAAGAAGAAACAGGAGAAGCTAGGCTGACTTACCAAAGGAGGCCTGAAGCGATGAGAAGTTCGGCGTCCGGTGGAAGCGATTGCCTGCCAGTACGAAGATGCTGGAGGTGAGCTCAGCTTCAAGGGACCCCTTCTCATTCCTTGCAGCGAGAGGCATCGAAGAGGTTACAGGCTGTAAAGATGTCAAAGCTGGGCCATTCGTCAGATTTTGACACGTCTCACCCTGAGTGCTGGAATTCTTACGTGGCTCGGGTGGACAATTACTTTAGAGTTAATAAGATCCAGGAAGACAGCCTCAAAGCTGCTACATTGCTGTGTGTCTGTGGGCAAGAGACTTTTGACATTGCAGAAAATCTTGTAGCCCCAGCACCATTGGAATCAATTGCATACACCGATTTGAAGAGGATGCTGTGTGGGCATTTCGAACCCAAGCTATCAGTAATTGCTTGGAGGCATGCATTTGAGCAGAGAGATCAAAGGCCTGGTGAGTCTGCTGCGGACTTTGTTGCTGCCTTAAGAAAGCAGCTAGGCAGTGTGCTTTCACGGATCTGGAAGAGAGACTCCGGGATCGTTTGGTTTGCGGACTGCGAAGTCGTGAGCTGCAACAGAAACTTTTTGCAAAGGAAGATGTATCGTTCCAAGATGCTCTGAGAGAGATTGCAGCTGAAGAAGCAGCAGGCGGCACTGTGAAGGCCCTGCGGCTCACCCGGAACCCCCCAGCGGCGGTCTCAATCCATCAAGATGTTGCTCGAGAGGCATCCGAATCGGATCTGGAGGAAGAGGTGGACAGGCTTCAACAGGCCGAAGAGAAAGGCACAGAGAAAGAGCGGCAGCATCTCTTCGGTGTTTCGGCTGTGAAGGTCGCCACAAGCAAGCTGATTGCCGGTTTTGCTCTGCTACCTGCCGGGCATGTGGCAGGCAAGGCCACATTGCATCCGTCTGTTTGGGTCGCCGGAAGGAACGGTCTACAGTAGAATTGCCTCTGAAAGGTACCAAGGTCCCCAGCCAAAATAGGGTGGGCTTCTGCACGTCCTGTAGGGGCATTTTCAAAACTGGGGTTCACAGGCCCCTAAAAACGAAACTTCACCTTGACATGAAGTTGCAAGGGGTTCCCTTGTTGATGGAGCTGGACACCGGGTCCGCTCTATCAATCATCTCCTTAGATACCTTTAATAACATTTGCCACAGAAGTGGCCTTCGAGTCAAAATCAGGCCTTCAAATTTAATTCTCACTAACTTTCAAAATTCGAGGGTCAGCGTGAAGGGGGAGGCCACAGTCAGAGTGCAGCATAAGAGTTTTCAAGGACTGCTAGACGTGGTGGTAGTTGGGGGTGATCGCACGAGTCTTATAGGACTTGATTGGTTTGAGGCCCTTGGGATCCAAGTGACTGGGCTGCACAATCTGCAAACATCAGGCCTTGCAGATGTGTGCAAGGAGTTTGCGGATGTGTTCAGTGCAGAGCTTGGTTCGTACAAGGGGCCTCCCATTGCCTTACGTTTGGACCCAGCCATCACACCCATTAGAATCAAGCCCAGAAGGGTACCTTTTGCCTTGAAAAGCAAAATAAATACAGAGCTGGACAAGCTGATCCAGCAAGGAATTTTAGAGCCTGTGGACTCTAGTCCATGGGAAACCCCTATAGTCACGCCACTGAAAGCCAATGGAGAGGTCCGGATTTGTGCGGACTATAAATGTACACTTAATAGAGCATTGCAGCAGGATGCCTATCCGGTGCCAGTGGTGAGCCATATTTTGGGCTCCCTCAAGGGGGGGCGGATCTTTGCAAAGTTGGATTTGGCTCAGGCCTATCAACAGTTACCTGTTGATGAGGCAACGGCTGAGGCCCAGACAATTGTGATGCACCGGGGAGCATTTAAGGTAAAAAGGCTGCAGTTTGGGGTTAATGTAGCCCCTGGCATATTCCAAAGTGTGATGGAGCAAACGCTCCTTGGTATTCCGGGGGTCTGTCCCTATTTTGATGACGTCCTCATCGCTGGGGAGTCATCTCTGAACTTAGCTGAAAGGCTGAGAGCTGTTTTGCTGCGTTTCCGCCAAGCAGGGCTGAAGCTGAAGCAAAACAAGTGTAAAATTGGAGTCACCTCCACTGAGTTCTTGGGATTCCGTATCGATGCTGAAGGCATCCATCCAAGCTTCAAGTGATTCAGCAGGCCCCAAGCCCCCAGTCAAAGAGTGAGCTTCAAGCCTTCCTGGGGCTGTTAAATTTTTACCATTCATTCCTTCTCCACAAGGCTGCAGTGGCTGAGCCGTTACACCGGCTCTTGGACAAACAGGCTCCATGGAATTGGACGGAGGTCCATGAAAGGAGTTTCACAGAGGTCAAGGCCTTGCTCTCTTCAAATGCGGTACTAGCCCATTTTAATGAGCAATTGCCTGTGTGCATAGCATGTGATGCATCCCCTTATGGGGTTGGGGCTGTACTGAGCCATCTCAAGGCTGATGGGACACAAGTCCCTGTGGCCTACTACTCTAGGACTCTCTCATCTGCAGAGCGTAATTATGCACAGATTGATAGAGAAGCTTTGGCAATAGTGGCTGGAATAAAGACATTCCACGATTTCTTGTATGGCCGCCATTTCACGGTTTACACAGACCATAAACCTTTGCTGGGTTTGTTTACAACAACAAAACAAACCCCACATATTATATCTCCTAGAATGCTGAGATGGTCAATTTTCTTGTCAGCATATGACCACACCCTGGTTCACAAACCAGGTAAAGAAATGGGCCATTCAGATGGTCTCAGCATATAGAGGCAGATCCTGCTCCTGCTCTTCACATTCTTTCCATTCAGGAATTGCCTGAATCTCCCCTCAATGCTAGGGATGTGGCTGCAGAAACTGCCACTGATCACACGCTTACACGCGTGCTGACATGGGTGTTGTCAGGATGGCCTGACACGTGCCCGGGTGCAGAATTCCAAGGATTCTGGCAAAGGAAGCACGAGCTTTCTACTTTCAAGGGGTATCTCCTGTGGGGTAGCCGGGTAGTCATCCCGGCTTCATTGAGGACTACAGTCTTGCTCTCTCTGCATGAGGGACATCCGGGAATAGTCCGGATGAAGGCACTAGCACGTAGCCACCTATGGTGGCCTGGGCTCGATAAAGAGATCGAGGCCCAGGTGCATGGGTGCCAAGTCTGCCAACAGTCAAGGCCAGAAATGCCCCAGGCCCCTGTACATAGGTGGGAGGAGACACATACACCATGGTCGAGGGTACACATCGACTACGCTGGGCCCTTTCAGGGGCAATTCTTCCTTCTCCTCGTGGACAGCCATTCCAAGTGGCTAGAGGTCATTCCTGTTTCCTCCACTACTACTGCCAGGACCATCCAGGTGTTGAGAGGCATCTTCGCCTCACATGGTCTTCCAGATGTCCTTGTCTCAGACAACGGACCCCAATTCACATCTTCTGAGTTTCAGGGTTTCCTTCAAGCCAACATGATCCAGCATGCCACATCTGCACCGTTTCATCCAGCTTCCAACAGTCAAGCTGAGCGTATGGTGCGTACTACCAAAGATGCTTTAAAGAGAATCACTCATGGAAACTGGCATCACAGGTTAGCTGACTTTCTTCTTTGTCACCGCACTACACCTTGCACTGCCACTGGGAAAAGCCCAGCTGAACTCCGCTGGGGTCGCAGACTCATCACTAAGCTGGACAGGTTGCACCCTGACCGGGTGGCTTCACAGGTGTCACAACCGCGGGCACCTAGGAGACTACAGGTGGGCGATCCGGTCTGGGCAAGGAACTATGGACCTGGACATCTCTGGGTGACAGCAGTGGTATGCAAGGTCTCTGGGCCACTGTCATACGAAGTGGCCTTGGATGATGGTCGTGTGATCAGACATCACATTGACCAACTGCGCTGGAGGTTGTCCAGCCACTCTTCCGCCCCTGGCTCTGCTCTGGGGGGGGGGAGGACCACAATTACGATTGTGGACCACAGTCTCTCCACCAAGGTGGACCTTCAAATGTTCCTGCATATGTTCCTGAAGGGGGTTTTGCCACGGAGGCGGCTCCTGACTCTGACACAGGCACCGGGTCTATGGGACATTGCTGTCAATCGGCTACTCAGGCCACTCCAGCTGCTGGTGTTGGGCTCGAAGGACAGTGTTCCCAAGAGGGGTCCATTGTGGATTTGGGGAATTCCACCCCACCACTGGGCTTGGGGAAATCCACCCCACCAAGGAACTCTGGTTTGGGTTTAGCGGATCCAGCCAGTCAGCAGTCTGGAGGGTTGCCTGGGTCTTGGGGGCATCAAAGTCCTTGCTTGCCTAGCCCAACAGGCGAGGTGGCACAACAGGCACCAATGCTGGCTCCAAGAAGGTCAGAGAGGGCCAAAGGTCCACCCAAGCATCTAAAGGACTATGTGAGGTTCCTGTCAAGTATTAGGGAGGCTTACTAGTTCTCTAGAACTCTGGACACTCATAGAAGGGTGTTCTATTGATAACCTGAAACAATATGAGGTATAAGGGTCTGCCTGTGTGCAGGCATAATTGTGTTAGAATTAATCACATGATAAACATGTATATGTAGGTTGTTTTAAAACTATAAGTATTCACTTATTGTTTTATCCAAGGGGGGAGGGGTGTTATGTCCTGGGACTGCTAAATGACTCAGCAGGCTCAGGAGGCTGCAGAAGGCCCGGGCAATCCACGTGGTTGCCCGGGACCAGACAGGCTGTCTCCAGCCTTGTGCGCATGCGCAAGGTGGGAGACTAGCCTTGCATTGATTGGTTGATGCTGTCCCTTGCAAGGGGCTATAAAAGGCCTTGGCACCATTTTGTCTTCTGTTCTGTTCGTGATCTCAATAAAGACTTGTGTTTGTTACTCCTGCCTCCCCTCGATGTCTCTTCGGCTGAAACAGAACAGGTAGCACACTAGTAAATATCTCTCTCTCTCTCTCTCTCTCTCTCTCTCTCTCTCTCTCTCTCTCTCTCTCTCTCTCTCTCTCTCTCCCTCTCCCTCTCCCTCTCCCTCTCCCCTCCCTCTCTCTCTCTCTCTCATTGCTATGTAGACTGAGGTCTTCCAACCTTTTGACCATTGTACTGTTTCCCAGATTTGCTGACATGGGTTAGTTATAACCTTTATTAATTCTTTTTCTGCTGCTTGCCATCTTTCTGAAGATATTCAATCAATCCCTGTATCCTTCCAATTGGTGTGCTGATCTAGCCATCTTCTAGTACTAGAGATTCTTATAAGATTCCAGAGTATTGTGGAAGGAAAGACTCAAGTTGCTGATCTGAGTTTTCCATCCTTATGAACTGTCTTTCTTCCTTAAGAAAACAAAGAAAAGAGAAATGCTGAAGGCATTTCAAATGCTGGGGATATGGATATTTATGGAAGAGAGAAAGAAGACTGTGTTAGAGACTGGAGAGAAAGCCAGTCATGCATGAAGGAAATGAGACCAAAACCATTGGAGTAAGGAAGAAACCTTTCTGAAATTTTTCATTAACTATCTATCTATGATCTTTGCCTTACATGGATTTGATTTCTCTCCACTTCTTGACAATTTCCATTAGTTCTGATATCCAATTAGACTTCTTATATTTCTTTTTTTTTAAATAATATTTTATTGGTTTTCCAGTTTTACATTTAAGTATTTGGAAGGCAACATGGTGGGTTAGTCAATAGTTCAATAACAAAAACTTTAGTACATATCTCAGGTTACATCATCAAATATTTCTTCTCTGTTTCCCTTAACATTTACTATGTCATATTTAAGCTAGTAAATTTCTAATTGTATCAAACTCAGTTAAAACTTCATTATCACATTTGTCAATACATTTTTTGCTTATACATATCCATATCCTGTTTTTAAGTTTTACCTAATTTTTAGTTTTTAATTACAATACTCCAATTTAACCTTTAATATCCATAGTATTTGAGTTTCGGGTAACCCAAATTTCCTTTGTCTCACTACATAAAAATTATAATGTCTAAAATGCACATATTACTTACTTAAATATATTCTAATTTTATTTCGTAAACATTTTCTATTTCTCGCCCTAGTACATTACCACCTTATTAGTGGAGTATCCTTTGTTATCTCAAGTCCATCATCTATATTATCTGGGCTAAACAATAGTTCAAACCTATTTCCTAATAGTTAGTTTTCATTTCCCTTGTAAGTCTAAATCCTCAATATTAAACAGATTAATCCCTTATTTTTTACTGTTTTCCAGCTATTTTAAATCTAATAATCAAATTTCCCATTATCTCAAAATCTCCCGGGATTTTAGTGTATATAGTGTATGTAGTGTATGTACACAACACACCTATCATTCACACATAAACACACACACACATACTGGAGCATATCCTCCCTAGTTTCTGCTGACAGGAGTGTGGCTCAAAAGGTTAATACAGCTGCCTAACATGCAAGCTGCCCAGGTTCGAATCCCAGAGGGGTATGACTAGCTGATGAGAGCTAAAGAGCTTGAAATAGCTATACTAGTCTCCCACTAACTTTTTGTCGGCCACAAAATTTTGTGTGTGTATATATATGTGTGTGTGTGTCCTTTATAACACTAAAAATGTGAATCCTGGGAATACACATGTTGATAAAATTCTTACAAGAAAAAAGCGAACACCAGGATAAAAAAATAAACAAGGCTGTTTAATATAAACAAGGCTGTAGATAAAAGAGCACTTAGCTTTCGTCGGCCAAACTGCAGACGTCCTCAGAGTTGGAGTGGGAGGCATTCTGGGAGCTGGCCTATATAGCCTCCTGCCTCTGCGCCCGGCTTCTCGAGCGCATAATCGGCCCATTGGTTGTAATAGTCCACAATGTGCTGAGTTGGTCTACACCTGGCAATCTGTCAGTGGCCTTGCTGGTTGCCTTCAGATCCTCCTTCGCTTTCCTTGAGCGCGTACATGCACTTGGGGGGTGGCTGTCCAGCTGCCTTTGCTCCTTATCTCCTTCCCCTCCCGTTTTGGAGCGATCTCTCAACCTACAATTAAGACGCCCTGTGAGGCTGTCACCCTCCCCCAAGGCCGCTGTTGTCTCACCCGTAGCTCCCTCGCCCCAACATTGTGAAGGATGGCCATTCGGGCATTCCTGCTCTCTGTTTCCCCCCCCTTTTTTTTTTACTCTTTCCAAGCCGCTTCCGCACGTTCGTTTCAAACGCCCGATCGTAACTCCTTGTTAGTCCATCATCTCCTCCCATGGCAGTCATCACCGCTTCACCTATAGCCCTATCTCCCCACTCCTGCAGGGAGCTGTCCAATTGTTGTGACTCCTGATCCCCCTCCCCTTTTTTTGCCGGTTCGCTGTCCTCTCTGGGGATCGCCACCTCCACATTTGTAATTCCATCCCCCTGCTTTTGCAAAGGGCGGGCTGGCCGTCTGCTCCATGGGTCACCGCGTTGTCTCTCCCACCTTCTGAGGGTCTGGTAAGTGGCTTGGAAAGAGTAAAAGGGGGGGGGAACAGAGAGCAGGAATGCCTGAATGGCCATCCTTCGCAAGGTTGGGACGAGGGAGCTACGGGTGAGACAACAGCGGCCTTGGGGGAGGGTGACAGCCTCACAGGGCGTCTTAATTGTAGGTTGAGAAATCGCTCCAAAACGGGAGGGGAAGGAGATAAGGAGCAAAGGCAGCTGGACAGCCACCCCCCAAGTGCATGTACGCGCTCAAGGAAAGCGAAGGAGGATCTGAAGGCAACCAGCAAAGCCACTGACAGATTGCCAGGTGTAGACCAACTCAGCACATTGTGGACTATTACAACCAATGGGCCGATGATGCGCTCGAGAAGCCGGGCGCAGAGGCCGGAGGCTATATAGGCCAGCTCCCAGAATGCCTCCCACTCCAACTCTGAGGACGTCTGCAGTTTGGCCGACGAAAGCTAAGTGCTCTTTTATCTACAGGCTTGTTTATATTAAACAGCCTTGTTTATTTTTATCCTGGTGTTCGCTTTTTTCTTGTAAGAATTTTATCAACATATATATATATATATGTGTGTGTGTGTGTGTGTGTGTGTATGTATATGTATGTATGTATGTATATGTATATGTATGTATATGTATATATATAAGAGTAAAATGAATGAATGAAAGAAATATAAATAAGTTTTATATGTGTGAAAATAAGAGAAAAGAGAAGAGTGTAATATACCTAAGGAAAGGTGGTCTAAATTTGTTGTGGGGAGTTGTGAAAGTATAAATATATTATGAATGAAATTGTAGATCAGAAAACATAAATTAGGAGGTGAACTATTCCACAGAGCACATAATTTTCTCATCTATATCTACTTTTCCTTTTATTTATTTATTTGGCTTGCTATTTCTTTGTTTTTGCCCTTTGCATAACATTATCTGAAAAAGGAACGTGTGGTGGGTATATAGGTATGTGCATGCATCTGCATAAAGATTAATGTTGTTATGGTGTGATAAGTTGTTGGATACATCATCCCTGTTTTCAAATTGTGTTTTCCATTAGACAGAAGAGAGAAGAGATCATCCAGGACTCTACTTTCAAACTCTGTTTTGCTATTGTTATTATAGAGAGTAAGGAAGATGATCTTGATGGAGATATACAGAAACCATTGCCTAGGCAGAAGGCAAAATATTTTTTAAGTCCAGAATGCCCTGATAATAATAAGAGGCTCAGACAGAAACCTTCTTAATTCACTGAAGTATAAGAAAGAGGAACAGATTTAATACAATTAGGCTTACAAGATTGTGTTGTTGTAGACAATCTCATAAATAATACTCTTTCTAGTGGTTCTGGAAAATTCTGTGCCTTTTGAGCGAGTGAGGGATCGATAGATATAGATATAATGTATATCGATGACTGGTAAGATCCATCAGTATCCTTACGAAAATTGCATTTGCATATGTTCTGATATAGAAGTCTAAACTGTTTCAGAAATAATGCTAGAGCTTCCTCTGTGCTACAAATGGAAATCAGAACTCATAACATTGATTGAAAAGAACCTAGGCAATCTAACTTCAGTTATTTACAATAAGATTGATATTTTTTTAACAATATTTTTACAATGGCTTGCCTAACTGACACCAGTAATTGTTTTGGACTTTTCTGTATACAATTTAGTTTATTTTGTATTGTTGCTTTATATTTGAGGTGTTATAATATTGCCTTCTATTAAATATTGATTATAGGCCATACATTACAAAAATAATTATCACCTTGTGATATTAATTTGCCTTTGCTCTTTCATCCCTTGCTTGTTGTTCATATTCCTCTGGTTCTGGCATTTTTGATATGATCTAAGATTCACAAAGGTACACAATGTCATGCCTTTCATCCAAAGACAATAAGATTAGCCACTTTCATACAGGGTCAGCATTATTCTGATTAAGGGAGACCATCATGGCGAAGAGAAACAGTTTATCCAGTAGCACTTCCATCCCATGTTCTACATGTGCCTGAAACTACATTCAGAGAGAGAGAGAGAGAGAGAGAGAGAGAGAGAGAGAGAGAGAGAGTGTCAGAGTGTGCTATCTGGAAAAAGCATGTTACATCAAAGCTTAGTCCCTTTTAATGCCCCTGACAAAAGACTAAGGTGGCAGATGCTAACAAGGAAAAAATGAAGTTCTTTTCATTCTCAGATGATATACCAAACTATCCATTCTCCAGCTGGCAATTCTTGGGGACTAAACATATTAAATCACCTCAGTAAATTCTGTCAAAAGCAGCTGAATATGAACAGTAACTGATAAGGCCAATTTGGCAGTCAGTGCTATGATTAGTTGGGTAGTAGCAGCACACAAAAAAAACACGACAGGAGGAATAATTTCAGCAGCAACTAAGTGATATTTACTGAGCATAAATTTGCTTAGAACAAATTGCCCACAGATTGCACCCACCACTAATATTACATTGCAAAAATTTCATATTGCGCAGGACTCTCTACTATAAAGCACTAGAGGGTCTAGGAAAATACGTGGTTTTCTGTCTGGCTGATTTTACATACACACTTTTGAATGCAGAAGCAGGCAATCTGCAGCATATGGATGGCACATGGTTGCTAAATCCTGTTTTATATCCCCAGGGCCCCAAAATCGCATTTCTGCATTTTACAAGCAAACCACCAAATCAGAAAGATGCAATTTGCTATCATTTCTCAGGAGGGAAAGGTGTGTAAGCTTTCAGAATTGTTTTACATACATGTAATGGTTTACAAACAAAAGAAAGCAAAGGATCTTCCCAGACTGAATCATATTCTATTGCATGATGTCATTGGTCATTGACCCTGTAGTTCAGGGGTGTCAAACTCGCAACATCACGTGACATGTCGTGACATATCGTGACTTTTTTCCATTGCAGACAATGGGGTGGGCGCGGTTTCGGCATGACGCATCCAGCCCGTGGGCTGGCAGTTTGACACCCCTGCTATAGTTTAACAGTGGTGTGATAAAATCTCAACTCTTTATATAAGGATGTGTGCAAAAGAGGAAGATTGTCAATTATAACACCATGCTCCCATCTTGCAAATTTTGACTAATCCATGGGTATTCCTGTGAACATCCCAACTACTGCACATTAAATAATAGTAATAATGCAACCTCATCTAAAATTGATCACTAGACCAACTATTCTGGATAATTTTCCTTCAGTTTCTAGCTCTCCCTTTGTAGAAAAGGTTGATGAAAAGGTTGCAAATGCCCTGGAAGAAAGAAGGTTAGCTGTTAGTTCCAGACAAAGTACTAAGACAGCACAGGTTACACTTGTTGATAATCTATGGAGGAATTAAGTTAAGAATGTATACCCATCTTTGCCCTTATAGATATATTAGCAGTTTTCAATTCCATCAATCACAGCATCCTTCTGGACCAGTTATGGGGAGCAGAAGTGAGAGGGATAGTAGGTGACACAGTATTACTGTGGTTCTCTTGTCCTGATTGACTGATTCCAATTGGTTTGGGCAGGGGGAACAGATTGAGGCAAAACTACCTGATTTGGAGAAGACATAGCTCCTATATGATAGGATCTGGGCCAGGGGTGTCAAACTGCCGGGCCACGGGCTGGTTTCATCATACTGAAGGCGCGCCCACCCCATTGCCGGCAATGCAAAAAGAGTCACGATACATCGCAACACGTCATGTGACATGGCGAGTTTGACACCCATGATGTGGGCTATTTGAGGGACTGTCTATATTCTGTAGTGGCAGACTGTCCTGTGCATTCTGACAAAGTTGGCTTGCTTCAGGCCCAATCAATCAATTAAACAATGCCATCTAGCAATCTAGCAGGTTGCAAGAAGCAGGTCTTCTCCATCCCAGCAGCCAGCACTGGAACAGCCTGCTCAAATTTTTAACAGCTGTATCTTTTCCCCCCAGGCCTTGGATTGGTGTGTTTGGTAAGCTCTTTTTGAGTGGGGACTGATGTAGTTGGAAATTATATTGTCCCCCTGATTATGATTGCTTTTATATAATATTATTTATTTCTAATTTGCAAAACTACTCAGAGTTGCCCAGAGTTGTTTTGCAGTTAGGCAATCTAGGAATTCAATAAATAAATAGAAATTCAATAAAACATCCAGCTGTCAGAAACTTGGCAAAAATTCCCAGCATGTTATGTTGTCTGGTAAGACCTGTCTTATTATTAATGCCTCCAGTTCATAATGGTTTATATCCAGAGCTTATTATGAAATATGAGATACTTTTGAATGTTTCGCAATAGCAGTATGCAGTGGGGTATGTATGTATTCACACTGAAAGACAGAGAATGAATGCATTACCGGACAGGCACGTAATACCTCCAATGCAAAATGTCTTGCCACACCTTATATTGGGTTGTGTGAAAGGTTTTTATAGATTCATAGGCTTGGAGATCATTAAACTCTGGGTAGTTGCAGGGTGGAGCTATTGCATTCATGATAATCATGCAACCTTTGCTTAAATAAGTGGATTAGTTAAAATTTTCAGAACTGTATAGACTTCCATGTCCCAACTGGTTAAGAACTGAAAAACTTAGAAAGTTTAATTTGTGTTTAGCCAATTTCTCTGCAATTTATCATCACTGGTTTTAGTCCTGATCTATACACAATCTGATTTTGAGGTTTAGAAACACTGCAGAACAGATTTTGAAAGTGTTTGTTAATTTATTATCAGATTTATAAAGCTGCCCAACTCAGTAATATGACTCTGGGTGATATACAGCAATAAAAAGCGAACCATAAATCAAAAAAGAACTACGTAACATTAAAACTGACACAATATATCAAGATTAAAATAAAAGTTAATTTTAAAAGGTGACCAGCACCATAACAAAAACAACTAAAATGGGCCCCATTCAGTTGGCCCCAAATGCCTAGGGAAAAAGGTCAGGTCTTAACAGCTTCCCTAAAGGCAAGAGTTGGGGCCTGTCATATATCAGGGAGAGGGGAAGGCAGTGGGGAAGTCATTCCAGAGAAGGCACACTTCCTAGGATCCATAATAGGACAAGATATAAAAGAGGGAATCTGAAGTGTGCTCTCCCTGTGGGAGCAAGTGAGGCAGGTAGGTGTTCTTCAGAAAAGACAGTTCCACAAGTAATTTGATCCTATGTGATACAGGACTTTAAAGCTGACTTTGAATCACACCAAAAATGTATTGGAAGCCAGTACAGCTTGCAGAGTAGACGTATTACATGAACATAGCAAACTGCACACATAACACCTATGGTAGCATTCTGGACCAACTAAAGCCTCTGGATGATCTTCAAGAGCATCCCAATTGAGAGCATGTTTGTAGTACTCTCAGTTGAGAGAAATTGTACCTTTCACACTATCAACAAAAGCCACTTTTATCAGCCAGATTTTACCTCTCCTCTCTGTAAGTTATTTTTTTTTCCTAGCAGATGCCTCTCCCCAAAGCCTTTGAACATAATTTAAAACTCAGTGCAGATGTCTCACTTGACTAATTATAGCAATTGGCAGTTACTCTGTACTGCCAATCAGCAGCAGCAGCAACAGCAAATAAGTTCAAAAGAAAAGTACTTTTCTCTAAATAAACCATTGGTTTACTTGAGACTAGGTAGTTGTATTTTGGGTTTCAGGCTGAAAAATTTCCAATTCTTTCAGGAGTTGCTGGAAATTAAGCTTAGACCTTTGACTACAGAACATGTCCTAAGCCACAATTGTTTCCAGTGTTAGCATTTGGTCCACCTAAGTGTTAATTTAGTATGTGCTCATTAAGCTATTTTTCAAGGTTCAGTAGCCCCTTTTCTGATATTTAGTTTAGAAAGGTTTAGGGGTATCTCCCACTCCTCCTTGCCTAAAATTATATTCTGTGGATCCACTGAATTAGAGAAGTAAGCTGGTGTGATTTCTTTGATTCGATAGCACCCTTAACAAAGAAACTTAGACCATAGGAACCAATTAAGTCATATAAAGCTATTCATTAAAGAGAATCTGGAAAAATATTTCAATTAGACTCTTCATTTTACATCTTAAACTATCCTAGATTGAAATCTTGGAAATATACTCTGTACTTGACTTCAGGTATCAAAAGCATATGGCTTGAAATGGAGTACAAATTTAGAATAGCTGCATCCTTTGTAGGGATTTTGCTACAAGAATGACTAGCAGAAGTTAACAACTTTTCACATTTTAGGAGACTAGGACATGCTGTTCTATTGCTTGCCCTTGTTTTGATCCCAAGAAAATGACCCTTTCTAATGGAGCCTGTGATCTTCAGTGTTGAATTCTGCGGTTCAATTTACAGATCTTAGAAGCTGAAGCATTTTTTTTACTTCAAACTTTGTGCTATCTTCTTTGTTCACCTTCTTGTTATTTTCCTTGCCATCTAAATTACTCTTCTTCACTTGCTGTGCCAGCAAGGGAAGGGGACAAACATCCAACCTCAAAATTACGTTCCCAACCCATCAGAAACACAAACTTTTGACTGTTTAGGAAGAATGTCATGGTGTATACAGCTGGTATCAGAATAAACACTGCCAGTTATTTTTTCTGCCTTTCTGTTATTTTTTTTCCTGAAGTTATAAACTGCTTGAAAGTTTGTAGTCTTGGTAACACATCTTGCAAAGCACCTGAAATGAGGATTCAAAAGACTTGCCAACATTCATTGCTTTGTGAATTTTCATTTAAAATTAATTTAATTTGTATTTTTATCTATAACTTCCATCAGGTCAGGGAATTGATATAGTGATACAAGAAGGAACATAGCAATACTACATCTCACTAAGATTTCTTTTGGAGTATCATGCAACACAGTCCTTAGTATAGTGGGGACCCAGGAGCTCCATATCCTAAAACATATCTCACTAAGGGTATCTTCCAATAGACTCTCAGAATTCAGGGGTCAAGTAGCGAAGAACCCAGAAGGATGCTTAGATCTGGTGATGCAATTCCATTAACTTGCCTGAATATACTCATTGATTTAGCTTGATATCTCCTTAGATCTTGGCTCCAAACATCATTCAGTCCCTCACTCTCACAGCCGCTCCAACACAAATGTCCCTTGGTTATTATGTTTCTGTGTTTTTTTAAAAAATCAGTTTGAGAAGGAATTTGCAGTCTAGAATTCAGAAGAATCTCTGGGAGAGATATAAACCAGCTGTTTATTGTTAAAAAGGTTTTAAAACAATAAAAACAACGATTTACAATATTAAAACAACTTAGCTTTTGCTGGTCCACTGCCAGCGTCCTCAGAGTGAAGCTTAGGGGGTGGGGAGTTCTTTTATAGACCTTGCTAGCCTAACTGCTTACTCATTGACCGTGTGATAGGGCCATCCATCCTGGCTGACTGTAATTGCCTTAATTGTCCCGCCTCCTCTTTTTTACACTCCAGTTCTACAACCTTTCTCCCTCCCATCCTTGTCAATCTCTTCCTTCCAGGCGTTGTTGCTGTTGGTATGCTTTCTAGCCGCTCCCCCGGAGGGGAAAGTGGAACTGAGGGTGAGGCAACAGGTGGCTCAGCTGAGCTTAGGCAGATGAGGCAGAAGGATAGGACGCGGCTGTGCGTGCGCACATCCAGGCACGCAGAAAGATTGGAAGAAATAGGGCCCAGAAGGACGGATAGTGGAAGGCAAGGACAGCGAGTGGATCAATGGGATAAGAAGGAGAAAGGGGAGCATGGGGAGGCAGTTGGCAGATGCACCGACGAGAACATTAGGAAGGACAGGATCGGTAGGGATGAGGGAGACTGAGTTCAAGGGCAAGCCGGCAGACAGCCCAGCTGATCGTAGGCAGATGGGGCAGAGAGACGGGATACAGGTGTGCGCATGCACATCCAAGCGTGGAAGGAAACCGGAGGAAATAGGACTAACAGGGATAGACAGTGGAAGACAAGAACAACAGGCAGACAAACGGGATAGAAAGGAGGGGAGCAGCAATGGAAAGGCATCTAGGACACTGGATCTGGACGTGCGGCCCAGAACAAGCACGGGGGAGCAGCTAGAAAGCATACCAATGGCAACAACGCCAGGAAGGAAGAGACTGACAAGGATGGGAGGGAGAAAGGTTGTAGAACTGGAGTGCAAAAAAGAGGAGGCGGGACAATTAAGGCAATTACGGTCAGCCAGGACGGATGGCCCTATCACACGGTCAATGAGTAAGCAGTTAGGCTAGCAAGGTCTATAAAAGAACTCCCCACCCCCTAAGTTTCACTCTGAGGATGCTGGCAGTGGACCAGCGAAAGCTAAGTTGTTTTAATATTGTAAATAGTTGTTTTTATTGTTTTAAAACCTTTTTAACAATAAACAGCTGGTTTATATCTCTCCCGGAGATCGAGGATTGTGTTATTGAACACTTTTTAAGGTTCAATTTTTAATGACATGGTAATTATTAGAGTCTCTCTTTCCTTCCATCAGTGATAAGAATGCAGTGTCTTTCCTGCTCCCATGGCCAAGTTAATCTTAGAAGAAAGCTGAGACTATCTCTCTGCCCTTCTTTCTCACTCCCTCTTGCTGCAGCAGAATAATAAGAAAAAAATCATGGTAGATTTGGGGCTTTGTATTCTTTTCCATGATTATGTTTATAGCCTCAAGTATTTTAAGTCCAAAGGATCAGGAGATAGCTAGGGGAAGGGGAAGGAATCAAACTTCTTCCCTTTCTATAGTCATCCCTGATACTGTCCACTGAAATAAAGAGAATTGGGATATTAAAATCTTATAGAATTTTGGGGGTAGGATAGGGAGTTTTGCTCTATGGGTGTAAGAAATTTAGGAAAAGAAAATTGTAATTTTGTTTTCCTAAATAGAATTGTAATAGAAATCTATGTTTAAAAAGAATTGGGGGATTACTAAAAGCCATTTCTCATTTAATATGGGCTTTTACAAAACTCTAGTGACATACCACAATATTTCGGATGATACACCCGTGTTCACCAACACATGACAATAACTATTATTGAAAGCACATTCACTATTCAGAAACTGTGGATGCTGTACCAGAATGAGATATGCTGTTGTGTGGCTCCCTGACCCTCTGGAAATTGGGTGAGATGGCTGTACTCTTGCATGGAACCTGCAAAAATCATATGAGAACTGGGTGTACTTTCGCATAGTTGAAGCTGCAGAAGAGCATTGGAGAATGCTGCTTCCAGAACGAAAGCCTCATGCAACCCAGAGCAGCCACGGGTAGGCTGCAGTGGCCTATCAACAGAAAGAGAGAACACCATCTGCAAAGTCAAATTAGGCATTTTCCTAGTTATTGACAGGCTGAACCCAGGAGGTTCACCTTCACTACTGTAAGCCCACTCTAGGTTACCACCATATCTAATGCTTCAGACAACGTAATTGCTTGTGGACAAATTCAGAATGCAGTATCAATGAACTAGCCAAAGATGAATATGTGTGTAGAGAATCATTATAAGACTAAATCCAGGAAGACGCCCAAAGAATGTATATCACTGTTTTCTGCATCACTTTATACTCATAATTGAAATTAACTAAGCATCTTCTGAAGCATCCAGTATACTCTATAAGGAAATTTTCACTGTATCTTAGGAACGAAAAAGTATATTATTTAAAACTTTATCCTACTGATGTATTAAGATAGCATTTCCTTGTCAAGCAAAGGAGGCAATCCAAGAGTGCCCCTTTTGTTTGAGAATATGCCTTCCCAATCTTATGATTGCTTTTAAATGCTTTTATTATAATTATGGTGTAAACTGAAATATAATATATAAATATCCCTCTGACTACAAGAAAGTCCAAACTGGACATACAATAGATTAATTACAGTTGTACCATTATTTGCTCCAGAAGAATTTTTTTTCATAAAGTTTCAGTACCTAAGACAATAAGCAAAGCCACTTATTCAGTTGTGGCATTAGAGTCTTTTTTTTTTTTAAGAAAATAAAGTAAAAAGAGAGAACTTGGGAATTTAATTTAGCATGACCTCCTTAGATTGCCATTTCTCAGTACACAGGCTTTTTACTTCTTCATGGTGTTCTCTGGCCTATTGAGAAGAGAGCATATATTCCATGTATTAATTATAATTGTTGTTTCTGCTTCAAGACGGAAATTACTGGACTCCCTTGATAGTGGCAAATCAAATGAGACAATTAGAGAAGTCTTTGTTCAAATTCTTTAGTACCCTGGAGTATATCCAAAAAAGTAACTTAAACCATTCTGTGGTACATACTGCTTTCAAAATTTCCACTCCCAGCAGTTGGATAAACAGAGAGCCATCGGTTTGGTTCTCACTGGCTTGTACAAATCAGACTTTTCTGAATCACCACATATGACACTTCTCTGCAGTTGAACAGCTCCAAGTCCTTCTGGTCTTGTCCATTTTTCTGAAGGAGCTTTTTTTTTTTAATGGTGGTCTCAGAAACGGTGCAAGTAAAATGATATGAAAGGAGGGTTCCTCACCTCCAGGTACCAGGGATGACACAATCACCTTGACGGTAGAAATGTCTAATGTGAAAAGGTGTAAATGGACTCAAAGCCCATGCATTGTTCTTGTGGGCTGATGCCTGCTGAGAAATGAATGCTTCCTGATCATTTGCATTGGAAATGTGAAACACTGCACCTGGAGAGCCAGTTGAAAGAGACCCTTTGGTGATTAGAGAGCTTGGGTATTCAGGAGAAATCTTTTCAATTAGCTGTATTACCTTTCTTTGAAAACAATATGAGGGCTATAAAAGCAAGTGACACTTCTTTCTCTTTCCTCCCCCCCCCCGCCCCAGAAAGCCCGGCTTGCAAGGATCCGTGCAGCAAAGAGTGGGAGTGCAAATGCTTATATGCAGAGCAAAAGAAATGGCTTCCTCAGTAACCAGCTGCAGGTAATGAGATCTGTGTTCTATATCCAGAAACACCATTTATTTAATAATAGCCCAGTGATCCTTTGTCTGTTTCATATCGGAAAATGTCAGGCTGCTTTCCAATATACCATGACAGTCACCCTCAGGCAGAAGAAGGAGTAATTGCTTGTAACTAGCAAAAGCTTTGCAAGCCCAGTTCAGGCAAGATGGACCAGTCTTTCTGGGACCTGCCAAGTCAAATTAATATATGATGGAGAATGTGAGTTTGTCATGTAGTTCCCATAAGTCTGAAATTGTCCTCCAAGGGCTATTTCCCTTGCCACACATATATGTCTATACAAAGATGCACACACGTTGTTGTTGTTAGTTGCAAAGTCGTGTCCGATCCATCGCGACCCCATGGACAACGTTCCTCCAGGCCTTCCTGTCCTCTACCATCTTCTGGAGTCCATTTAAGCTCACGCCTACTGCTTCAGTGATACACACACATGTACACACAAAATTCACATACCATTCTGGCCTCAACCATAAATCACTTTTGGTTTTAATTTCAAAGAGATTTCAAATTATGCCTAAGTAACTTCAAAGTTCTCTTATACTGGAGGAATGTTCAGCTCAAACTCCCTTTCCCTCTTGATCCCCTCATGGATCTACAGGCCTTTATTTCATACTCTGTGAATGGCAGGGTTTTTTTCCAGTATATCCATGGAGCAGGAATTAATAAAGAGCACAGGTAGTCCTTGACTTACAATCATTCATTTAGCAACTGTTCAAAGTTAAAACAGCATTGAAAAAAGTGACTTATGACTGGCCTTTGTCCTTATGACCATCATAGCATCCATTTGGTCACATGATCAAAATTTGTGCACTTGGCAACTGGGAGATATTTATGATGGTTGCAGCATCCTGGAGTCATGTGATTGCCAATTGTGACTTATCCAGCCAGCTTCTGACAAGCAAAGTTAATCGGTTCACTTAACAACTTCATGATTCACTTAACATCTGCAGTGATTCACTTAACAACTGTGGCAAAAATGTTATAAAATTGGTTGTGACTCACTTAACAATTGCCTTGCTTAGAAACAGAAATTCTGGTCCCAGTTGTGATTGTAAATTGAGAACTTCCCATAGTAAGCATAGTATGGTAGAAATCCAAAAGTGTGAAGACTAGTTAACTAAATCATTTTCTTAGGCTGCCTAAGAAATATTAGAATTGTAGCTGACTGCAGAAGTAGCAGCAGCAACACCAACAAAAATGAAGCCAAACACCAGTCCTTTATTAGCATAATTTTTAGAATGATTTCCTTTACTAAGTGTAGCTCTGTTGTTCCCTCACCTTCAGGAACTCATTTATTTAACAAGACTTTATTGCTCGTTGCTCCTGTACTGATTTTTGTACAGTTTCTAAGGTGCTATAATGGCAGCTAGTGGCAATATTGATATGGGTTTTGTGTTGAATAATAGAAATGTCTTTTTCCCCTATAATGCTGAAATGCAGCGTAGAAAACTTTTAAAGCAATGAAGTTCAAATGACAAACCATCACTCCTATTGACAAGAACATCCAAATGGAAAGACAGCCTAGAAGAGAAAAAAAGGAAAGGAAAAGAAGACTTGATTACTTCACACATTTAAACTGTGGCAGGGTATTTTCAATAGATAATTAGAATTAACATTTTACTGTTATCATTTGTTATTCATTGAAATACTATGAACTTCCCCAGGATTATTCTAGAGAGTTCTATTTAGCATAATCATGTCCAACTTTTCACTGAATGGCTGCTTTTTTTCTGGATTGCTCACACCAGTGCTTTCATCCTGCCTTTATTGGCCCCATTGATATAAACTGATAAGTGTAATAATGTTTATTAATTTTTTCCTTAGAGGGTTCACTTCCAAAAACGTTGAACCTCAACTCTCTTAATTCCCTGATGGCATGGAATTATGAAGGTTGATTCCCACAATTTGGAGGACATCAGATTGGGGAAAGTTCACTTGTCTAAAAACCACTAAGGATTGATTTGAGATGGTCAATGTCATGTTGCAACATTCAGTGAACAATGACTGGCTTGTCTTGACTTTTAAATCAAGTTAGTTAAAAGTGAACTCTGAATCAGATTTTTTTTTTTTTTTTTTTAAAAGAAAGTTTATGCTATTTAATATTTCCATGATAGACAGTTATAGTGATTGGCTCTTTTTAAAGTCAAGAAATCAGCTTAAAGCCCATTCTTTCACAAATGAGAATAATGTAACATTCATTATATCAACAGCTATATGGTGAAGAACAAGAGGCCTTTGTTAGCAAATCTGGTTCTTCCTTTGAAATCCAGCACCACCATCTGCTTCACTGTCTGGAAAAAACCACGGTAAGATGATAAACTGACAGCCTCCTTGTGATCTGTAAAAATAAACAAAAATTATGTTGGTTGATCTTATTGCTTTAAGAACTGCTCCATGCTTTGGTCATGCTATATTGATTTTTCCTTTTACACATGGGCAGCCAAGAAGAAACTATAGTGATCCACACTTTTTGTCACTGAGCTTCACCAACAGTCAGTGTTTAGCAGTCAAAAGTATATGTTGCAGTTTGCTCCTTTTCATATGGTTCTGATATCAAGAAGAAATGCCAAAAGAAGGACATCCGATCCGAGGAGTGAACAGATCCAAGAACAGATCAGTGTAGGCATTGTTGAAGTTGTGTTGATTATTGGGAATATCACACCAGGAGTGGGAATCCTGAACTAATACCTCATGCTCTCTCTGCCAGTTCTGATGACAAATTGTTAGGTTGGATTCAACATCCTGTTCATCTAAAAAAAAGGACTTGCAAAAAGTTTCCTTCAATTGAAGGGAGGGAAAACTTGGAAATCAATTGTATGATTCTAATATTTGTACTGCTGCTTTTAATTTTTATCTGTAGCAGGTTAAAACAGCAGATCCTATGTGTAGTGGGCCTTTATTTAGCTTTTATATTATTTTAAATGTTATGGTTTCCATTTGCTTTTTGAAATTAGGTCAAGTGGCTACCTCTGTTGATATCACCTGCTCTTTTGTAGAATCATGGGTTGATGGTGACCAGACTTTAATATATCTTCTTGGTGCTAAATTTCATCATTCTATAACGTCAAAAAATACATCTGATCTTTTGACTGCTTTCGTTTTATTAGGGAAAGACACAGGAAAAAGTATTGTTTTTCTTTTCAAATATTCTTTTTTACATCTTCCAATTTCTCCCTTTCATCTTTGAGATCAACATGATTAGCAGATACATTATTTTATTGTTTTAGTTATCTACAATATCTCAGGCAAGCTGTCATCAGGATCCAAAGTATGCAGCATGGAGTGATCTAGAGGATTTAAATTGGTGTTATTGTAGGTAATATATTGGTATTAGTCATTTTTAATAGCAATTCCACATATCAGGCAATCTCTGAGACTCAGCTCATTTTAAAAGTAATTACTTTTATTGCTCTAAGTGTTAATAAATTCAAACCCTAGGATTTGCTTAAATCCAGTTAATAGATATGAGGGAGTTGTTGTACTTTGGAAGGAAATTCCATTCATTAACCTGAAATGCCATGCCCTTTTATTCAGAAGTATTTGGGTTCTGACTTCTTGTTAAGAATGGCCTTGCAAGGACTAAATAAAAAAAAACATACCTATAACTACAATGAAATATGAGTATCTTGCATAAGTCACTGTTACAATGTCATTCATGTTGCTTTTTCTCCCTATGTCTGTGGCCCAGAATCATGACTTTGTGGATGAGCAAACCTATGAAGAAAACTGTATGGAGGTTTCTACAGTCAACCGGCAAACTGGCCATAGTCCTTCTCTCTCTTCTCAACAAGGAGTGACAAGCTCTTGCTGTTCCCGGCGACATAAAAAGACATTCCGCATCCCAAATACCAATATAATCAGCAGCCGTCCAAGTAGTGTCCAAGAACTCAGCACTATTCAGATCAGGTGCATGGAAAGAACACCTCTGTCAAACAGGTACTTCAGTTGTAAAAGTGCTCTTAGATAGGTATAATTGATAAAATATTCAAATTTTCTGGGCAAAAAATTAGCAAGATGTATACATGATTGTTTACACTTGCTGTTTCAAATAATGGCTATTACAAAGAAAAGCATCATCCCTTGTGCTCATGTCATGACACAGATCCCCCCAAATAAAGGTAAATCGTTATTTTTTAAAAAAATAAAAAGTGGCTGAA
This sequence comes from Azemiops feae, assembly GCA_023970755.1. NCBI lineage: Eukaryota > Metazoa > Chordata > Lepidosauria > Squamata > Viperidae > Azemiops > Azemiops feae. Next base: position 1,281,162 of record JALGBA010000503.1, on the reverse strand, counting down.
AACGTATTTAATCTAGGAATTTGGTGGTTACCTTTTAAATTGCTGATGCCAAACTGTCAAGCTATGTCTAAAGCATTCTAGAAAAAGCCTTTTCATGCTGAAATTGTAGGATAGAAGTGAATGAATTTCTTTAATATCTATATTCATTACATGATTCTTTTGTGTAAAATGTTGAGCAGTACTTTTTTCATTATATCTTCCAATTTATATTTTATAATAAATGAAATCTGATGATTTTATTATGGTAAATCACCCTGAATTTCACGAGGATAAGATGGTTTTCAAAAAGATAGAAATGTATCATGTCCCTTAGGAGACAATCACTCAGGATAGAGCAAACGCTGCACTGAGAAAATCTTATTTGGGAAAATGTTCCTTGAATGTAGTGAAAATGAGGATCATTTCCACCTCCAAAGACCAGTTTAGTTTGTGATTCCTATGACCCAACTAGTGGAAGTTAGTTTATAAATAATTATTTAAATATGCATCTCAATGTACTTATAGTCAGACTTCCACTTAGAACTGATAATTCAACATATCAACCTGTCCGACCTTCATTTTGTTTGAGTGCATGTCCTCCTGAGTTTCAGTCTCTAAATATGATGTCTACATTTCTTCAAAGCTATGTTGGCTTGTAAGCTGTTGTGTAATTGAAGCTAATGTATGAGATCCTTAATTTCATTATAGATCAATATTATACATGAGTTGATTTTCCAAAACAATAGCCTAAACTCATTTAGCACTTCCAAATCTACTCACTTGAGCTAGGTAAATGTAGAAGATGTAAAAAAAAGACATTCATAAACAGTAAGCATTCACATCCAGTTTGATCTAGCAGTTAAGGCACCAAGCTAGAAACCAGGAGACTCTGAGTTCTATTCCCACCTTAGGCATGAAAAACCAACTAGGTGCCCTTGGGACAGCCACTTTCTCTCAGCCCAACTCAAGTTACAGGGTTGTTGTGAGAAAAATAAGAGGATGAAGAAGTATTAGGTATGTTCGCTGCCTTCATTTATTTCTAAAAATAATAAAGACAAGAACTAAATAAATAAACAAACAAACAAACAAATAATGTAAAGTCTTCTGTATATGTGACCTGACCAATATGCATCCGGGATTATTTTCTGACATAGTAGAATTGTATAAAAACCCTAAAGTAGATGGAATGTTTACATAATTTGTTTCTATTTATTTTTCTCTCATGTCTAGTCGATCCAGTTTAAATGCCAAAATGGAAGAGTGTGTAAAACTAAACTGTGAGCAGCCTTATGTAACCACAGCAATAATTAGCATCCCAACACCACCTGTGACTACCCCAGAAGGAAACAATAGACAGGATTCTCCACAGTATTCAGGAGGAAACATCGTTCGAGTATCTGCTTTATAAAACAGGTAGAATAAAGACCATTGAGTAGCTGTCAAGATTCAGAAGAAGGAGAGATGTATCTCTGGGTTAAACAGAACAGCCACAGATAATGGAAGGATTCCAGAGATACAAAATATTCTAAGTTTTCGATATTGAACTGTGTGCAGTGAACAACCAAATGGAATTTCTATATGAACTGGACCTTTTCTGGAATAAACTCTTGTGTGACTCTTTTCATTTACTGTATGAGCACAATGAAATGTCTCCCATTAAAGCTTCTTCTTACCATGGGGATATAGAAAAAAAATCTTTTTAATAAAATATCTAAAAAAAAAAAAGACACATACCACCATTCAGACAGTTTATTTTCCAGCCAAATGCAAAATTAAGGATGGACCCAGTTTTGATAACGTGTTCTCTTTTTTCCTATTGATAAATCATGAACTCATCAATCAGTTGACTTCAAAAGAGAGAGAAATGGCTCATCCAGTATGTATACGGATTGAAAGACACAACTCATATGCATGTGAAAATTCTTTGGAGCTGTGATCTGAATTTACTTCTGTTGTTTACTTCAGACTAGGCATGATAACATTTTACTGTAAAAAAGGGGCATTTCTGTGCACTTACAAAAACTGATTGTTAATGTTCCATGGTGTGCAAATAACTTGCTGGAGAGGGGTGGGATGGGGAGAGAAAAATTTCATACTCAAAACACACATTAGTGAACTTGAGGTGTTCAGTTAGTTTAGTATTTATGATTGTTTTCCCTTGCTTCCTCGGTACTGTTACAACTGCAATAATTCAATGTACATCTGTTGTATCAGGAGTCAGTCTTTTATTTATATACCGTATTTTTCCATCTATAAGATGCATCCTTGTATAAGATGCCCCCTTGCGGCTTCAGCCCGAGCTGCGCCGGTGAAAAATGGGTCATAGAAGGCGACTTCAATGGGACTGGCGGCATCCTTGGGGCAGCGCGATCCTCCAGCACTAGGCGGCATCTCGGGCCAGCGATATCCTCCTGCACCAGGCGGTATGGCAGCGGCATGTAAAGAACCCACATGGGCATGCCCTGGGCTGCGGAGGTTACCATTATTTTTTCATGTATAAGATACTGCACTTGCATAAGACGCACCTGATTTTTGAACAGGGTGTTTGCAGGGAAAAATAGCGTCTTATACACAGAAAAATACAGTAACTGCACAAAGTCAGCTATAAAATAAAAGCCCACATGGATAATCAATACATTATGTAACATGAGAAAGTTTAATGTTTTAAACATTTAAGGCCAACAATAATTCTGTCAGCTTTTTTTGTTTTTCTATTATCCTACTATTCCTCAAAGCCAATCTTTGCTTTTCGTTATTTGTTTTGTTCTCCTTTGAATATGGGGTTTTCCTATATGTGGTTTTTTTTAAAAAAAAGCTTGATCTATAAGCACCATTCTATAGTGTTCGTTTTCTGAACTAATTAAGTCTTCCTAATGTGATGTTACAATGTAGCTGACATCTGATGTAAAACTAACATGGTATAGCAGTTAAGTCCTCTAAAACTGCTATATAATGATATTGGATAAATTAAGTGCTGAAACTCATGCAGATAAGATTTGCTGAAGATTACATAAATCTGTTTGTCAAATCTGTTCTGAAGCACTGCATCAGATAGCTTAACAGAGGCGTTCACAGTGAAGTGGAGTTTGAAAAAGTCAAGATGGCCACCGTGACCGTATCATCAAGGCCTGCCCCTTTTTTACATGAGTCGCTATTGCAGGATTAGCCCCATCTTTACTTTTTTAAGTATCTCCCTTCATGGATGCCCAATATTCTAAAATGGATTACAATTGAAATTAAAGCTTTAGATCAGAGCTACGAGTGTATTACCATAGGATCAGTACATATATTTTAGCATGTAGGGTTTTTTGTGTCAATTTTTAGGATTTTTAAAGGATTTTTAAAATGCTGTTTCAAAAACTCAGTTTCAAAAACCCAACTTTCTTCTACTATTTCTTTAGTTATTGTTATCTGTTTAGGAATGTGATAGTTGCCTATTATTTCACCTTGTTAAACAAAGCAGTTGATAAAATATAACCAAATCTGGAAAGACTTTCTAAAGAAATTGATATATGGGCCAATATGAAATTGTATTTAACCTGAGAAGTGTCTTTAACTGATGTATGGAAGAATGTCTATAAATGTTTCCACTGATACAATACTAAAAATTATACAGGTAGTCCTCAACTTACAATCATTTATTTAAACGCCAAAGTTATGATGGAGCTGAAAAAAAATGACATACAACCAGTTGTCGCACTTGCAACTATCACACAGACCCCATGGTCATGTGATCAAAATTTGTGGACTTGGCAACCAGCATTTATTTAGATTGATTGATTGACTGATTTATATTTTTTATTTTTCTCCCGTATTATTTTTTATAAATAGGTGTAGAACATATCTGATACTCTTTCCTCCTCCTATTTTTCCCACAACAGCCTGTGAGGTGAGTTGGACTGAGACAGAGTGACTGTCATGAATTTACAGTGGTCAGGTGATTCACCATTTATGATCTTCCCATCTGGCTTCTGATAAGTAAAGTCAATGGGGGAAACCAGATTCACTTAATAATCATATGATTCACTTAAAACCACATTGATTTAACTTAACAATTGTGGCAAAAATGGTCATAGCATTGAGCACAACTCACCAACCATCTCACTTAGCAATAGATGTTCTGGTCCCAATTGTGGTCATAGGCTGAGGACTACCTGTACATTGGATGTTGGTGATCAGTCTGTTCTTCTCTGTTTCTAAACAATCGAGTTTAAATTACCTGCAACACTTGTATTATTATGTGACCAGTGATACAATCCAAAGCATCTCACTTCTACAGTGCACTGGAGCAGGCCTTAGGGCAAGATATTCATCCCATAACTATGAATGGATTTGCCTGGTTTTCTTGCCTTAGTTTAGGGGTGATTTTCCCCTGGGAAACCAGGGGGTAGGTAAACAGGTGCAACTGCAACAGAATCTGCAGTGGCTTTCTCAGAGACCAGCCCAAACAAGAACTAATACAAATGGATGCAACATCTTATAGCAATAGCAATTAACCTCTCACTTTGAGCAGTATACCTTTCAGTTGGACTGTTTCAGAGGAAATATAAACATAATATTTAATGCTATATTGCCACAGCAGTATAGAAACATCCATGCAATTATTTTTATTACACTGACACTTTTTACTGCAGCATCTGGCTCTAAAATTGGTTAATATATTCCATGCCAACTTCCTATAAAAATGTAGCCGCAAGGTAGGTTCAAGGTGAAAAAAATCATGTGTTTTATCCCCCCCTTTCATCTTCTGAGTATGATTTTTATTCTTAGTAAAGAATAAAAATTACTATAATCACCATTTTAATATCGATTTGCATTTGAGGTCCTTGCCACACACTGGTTCTATTGAATGTTCTGTTTTCCAGTGTAATTCTCTTAAATGCTTCTCCCAAAACCCCAGGACTATTTCATTCTTCCATGAACGAATATTTTAAATTACTGCTTAACTTTTCTTCCACAACAGAGTTTTCCCCATTTTGATGCTCTTTGCTCCTGCTGATTTCTGTGTTGACTTTTTGTATAAGGCATGCTAGAAGGTGGTGAAGGAGTCCTTGATTTCACCATGCAAGGCGTGCACATGTGCAGTGGATGTTAAGAGGAAAACAATAATTCAAAATGTACAAACTCTCTGTACTCACTGCTGCATTTTTTATTACTCACTCACTCTTGTATTTTATGCTATAGGAAATTGGGGTTTTAGTAATACCGAAATACTAAATACAATTTTCACCAGTTTCTTCTCTTGAAATATCACTGGGTACATTAATTACATTTGTGGATGCTACTTTGCAGGCAGAAACTGGCAGTCACAGACAGCTCCTGGTGAGCTGTGTGCAGAAACAGATTTTATCACTGACCTGCTGAATTCAGTCCACAAATAGCAATGGAGTGGCATCCAAACTTCATGTCTCACAGAGGTTCCATCTATAGCCCTAGCTTGTGCATAAGGTATTATTGATTTATGGCTTTAATAGCCTTACTACTACCTCTTTCTTTTCCCATATTTTTTTTCAGTCAAGGCCAACTCTGTTCTAAATTAGGAGCTTTATAAGCCAGTTCTGACATTCTGGGATTTAAAAATTTAGTCTTTGGCAATGCTCTATTTGACAGCATACATAAATGGGAAAGCTGGAACACCAGTACTTAGAGATCAGGATACAGTCTAGCGGTATGTTGTCTTGACTCCTCTGCTCTTGTGTTCATAATGCTAGCCACCCATCACACAGCTACTACTGTTTTCTCTGAAATGCAGAAGCTAAACATTCTTTCAGTGTTTTAGGTGATTTAAATGGTTTTTTTTTAGTGAACGACTTGCGACTGTGTAAAATGCATCTGTACTGTAAATTAAATGTAATTATTTCTGTGTGTCACAAAAAATTCAAGATGTTTTTCTTTTTCTACTATGGGGGAGGTGAAATTTGTCTTGTGTTTCAGAAGAACAGTATAACAAGATGTGTTATGCTAAATAAATCAAAAGTCCGAGGACTACTTAAATAAAACATCTGCATGCTTGAATGGGAAACTGGTTCTGCAATAACCTCATTCACAGAAAATTTTGTTCCTGCTTATATGTCAAATGATCTTGAATGAATGCAGAAAACCCTTGAGTAAAATTTCATTTGAAATTTGATGTTATTCTTCAAAAATATAATTACATAGTACCATATCCTTGGAACGTGAAGACCATATTCTCTTCTGGGGAATCAAAATAACTGATAGTTTACATAAAAATACTTTGAAGCACGAGAGGACACAATTGTTATATGATTCTGAGAAAAGACATTGATGCTTTAAAGAGTTACAGGAAAATTCATATCCCCACATACTCCAAAGCATCATTTAAAGAATCAGATCCAAAACATTGCACAGCTCTATGGCAGGGGTTCCCAACCAGGGGTGCTCACACCCCCTGGGGGTGCGGGATGATATTCCAGGGGGTGCGAAAACTTGGGTTTTCAAAATTATAGTGTATATGCATAATTCGTTGCCGTTATTTCGAACTTTTGTAAGGGGTGCAAAAATATATCAGAAGCATTCTAGGGGTGCGGGTATAGAAAAGATTGGGAACCATGCTCTATGGAATATACAGCACACTTGCTTTTTATTTTTATGAACCTAAGAACACTTAAATGGAAAACTTCTGCTCAATATAGGACTTATGCATAATCTATATCTGCACCTATTTGTACTTTTCAGTAGGTGCAAGAAACTGTATATTAGTATGGCCAAACAGGAAAGATAGCAAATTGGAGCTGTCTCCAAACTCTTATCAACTTTCTCTTTGCTCTTTATAAGCAAAATGAAAACTTCTTTAGATGGCATGTTGGCCTGACCAGTCACCTCTGATTTCAGCAATCTCAGCATGGCAGGCGGTGATTATTGGGGTCTGCAAGAACTTCAGAAAGGCAGAACCTACTCAGCTACCTGAGAAAACAAACCTCTTTTACCTAAGACTAGCAAAGCAGTGTCCAAAAATTATGCTGCAGGTAGCTCATAATATATCCCTGATTAGAAGAAAAAAACCTAACAGCTAAATCCCATTAAAAGCCAAAAGGAAATTAAGAGGACAGTTCTTTTAATGAAACAATGAATGAACAACACAATATAAAATATATGAAAGTAGTGGTTTTATTGCTGATCACATTGGGCTTTGTTTTCCTTGCCCAAAATGAAGTCCAGGGCAAGCTAGGACTATTTAAAAATCACAAGAGTACAAGCTTCCATTTATCCCTGGCACTTTCATCCTTTGCTGCTACTGATGGGAATTGAGTAAGAATAAGAGAACTTCACAAGTTCAATATATCATGCTTGAGAGGTAAAGCACATGGTCAATCACTTAAGTTTCCAAACATTTGCTTCAGCACAATCTTTTTCTATTTTCACCTTGCAAAGAACAAGGGGGGGGGGATATCTAATTTTGACAACCAGACTATATCTCTCAGGAGACACAATAATTTCAACTGCCTGCTTATAAAATGCAGAACAGTAATACAGCTAGATGAAAAAATTAATTCTATAGCACATATAAAATACAGTAAGATGCACTTTTCAGAATTCAATAAATAAGTTGTCTCGTGGGAACTTAAGCCATCCAGTATTCAATATGGAAAATAGGTGCAGATTTCTTTCTCTTGCAATCTATAAAGATGCTATCTTTAGTTGAATAAATAAGAACAAACTTACATATTACTTTAAAATTAAAGTTAGCAGATTTATATGGCATATGCACAAGGAATCTAATTGGAATCAGGATATCTCTTTATAAAAGGATGCTTTGATTTCTGTTGTGGTGAAAAAAAGTTTCTCATTCTTTCCATTTTAATTGCCAAAAGGTAATTTATTAAAGTTAGCTATTGAACCTCTTTTTGAGCTCAAGATGTTCAAATCAGAATATTACATGAGCAAATAGTTTAATCTATTTTCTGTCCCACATTCAGAATCCCAATTTGGATTGGCTCCCATGCATATTCTCAAAGTAGAAGAAAAAAACATAGTTTTTCAAAATAGCCTGTTGTTTAGCCTACAGATCAGCTAGTCCATGTTGTGTACTTACAGAATCAAAAGTGCAGATATAATTACTGTCATGAGATCTACCTCTGGTTTTTCACTTTCCCCTTCTGCCTCTTTGGATGCTCAGCTTGTAAGGAAATTTCTGGGTTTATTTACTCACAGTTTTATTAAGATACAATTTCGCATGATGATTAAAGTGGAAAATGCTGCTTGCATGCTCTCTAGAATCTTGGTTTGCAAATTAAAGTTGAAACTGTGATTTACAGTCCTGATTTGTAGACTGTATTTAAATTTCAGCTTCTTGGAGACTGTGAAAAACTCAACAAAGTATGCCGTTTCCTTTTAAGCTATGATTAATAGAGAAGAAGGGTAAAATGAAGATACAGATATAGCCGTTGTCTGGTTATACTGTAACAAATCATGGTTTCTCCAAGCAGCATTATGTCTGACCTGATTACAGAACTGAAATAATACAAAAGAGTATCCATACAAAGTATGTACTTACTGCTAGGCATCTACTAGTCTCCCTCCCCCCATCAAATATGCAAATTCTGATGAAAATATGCAGCAGCTAGGGGATCCATAGAAAAATTCCTACAAAAGAAATACTTCCGTGGTATTCAAATGAGCCAAATCACACATGAATATATGTTTTCAGAAAGCTAAGTACAAAATCTAAGCAAAGTTAAGTAAGCCTTATTCTCATTGATTTCAGTGGGACAATTAACTGGGTAAATCATCTTCCAAATTTCTTACTGAAAAATAAGTAGGGTAGGAGAAAAGTTGAAATATTTTTACAAGGAGCTTTTCTTTGGAGACAATATAAATTTCCTCTTTAGTAACTTGAGTTTCAGCAAACAAACAAATGGATAGAATTATCTCCTTAAAGTTGAATCATTTACACCAGTGGTGGCGAACCTTTTAGAGACCAAGTGCCCAAACTGCAACCCAAAACCCACTTATGTATCGCCGGGTGCCAGGTGGGCGTGGTCCACTGGGTGGGCATGGCTGTGGTGGTCAAGGCAGACTGGGTGGGTGTGGCCAAGGTAGGCATGGTCAGCTTGATGTTGCTTGTGGGGAGGGACGCCTGTGGGGGCCGGGCAGGGTTGGGGGAGATCCAGGGGCCTCAGGCAAGTGGGGTGGTGGGCAGGAGGCTCATCCTGCAGGGTGAGGCGAGGCAAGGTGAAGCAGGGCAGGGGTGCCATTGTCACAGGGCAAGGCAAGGCAGGGGCCAGGATGGCTGCTGCCTGACACCATCGCCCCCGCACACAGAGGCCAGTAAGCGCATGGGGGCCGACAGGGTCCGTCAGCAGCCATAGTCTGCCAACCCCTCGACTGGTGCACTCTGGGGCTCCGCAGCCTGCCACCAGCAGTTCAGAGAAGCTGCCTCTGAGCTGGACGGACGGCCGACAGCTGAGGAGGCGATGCAGTGGGTCGTGCCCGGGAAAAGGAGAGCATGCGAGGCCAGGAGGGATGGGACGGGAAAGAGGGAAACCAGCCATGCTGGGATGCATCCGGCCACATGGGACCTCGGCGAGTTAGCAGGCGGCTGGTTGAAGAGGGACGGTTGCCATCTCCGGGGCATGGCACGCGTGCCCACAGAGAGGGCTCTGAGTGCCGCCTCTGGCATGCGTGCCATAGGTTCACCACCACTGATTTACACACACATACACATGCATAGACATATACAAACAACCCACATAGCTGTCACATATAACAAATACAGTTAGGTATTAATATGTATTTTTTTCTTCAGTCCACATAATTTAATTTGAAAATTAATAAGTCATTAAAAATTAAATGATTCACATATTTCCTTAAACTAAACAAAAGTGATGCTAAAATAAGATTATTCTCTTTACAAAAATCCAGATTTCCATATTGATAGCAATTCTATTGTACATACACACACTTTATTATATACATATCTATCCCTGATCTTTTAGTGGCAATTACCACCATTATTTAGTAATAACAGTTGTCATGGGTTCTCCTTAAGCTGTTCCGTGTGCCTTTATTGTGGGACAAACCATTTGCAGGATATGAGACTATGATATTTTTTTAAAAAATTCCAGTGATGTTGGTGAAGAGGGAAGAACCAAAGTTTACACACATGTATTGGGAAGTGATATACTGTTAAGTAACTGGATTTCATGCCTGGATTTCACTGATAGCTACATTCCAAATGCAAACCATACATCTGCTATATCATAGAACCTAGTGTTCTGTACACAATGTACTGCTGAACATTCCCATCAGTGTATCCGTAACCACAGTGCTACTGTGAATTATTTTTCTCACATGCAATTCTATGTGTGGATTAAACTGATAAGATTGTCATATTTTCAAAGGGTTTTTTTAGATTCTGAAAGATCCGAGTTCAGAGTTTTCTTAGCTGTGATTAACTGCAGAGGAAGCAGATCTGAATGCAACATGTTTAATAACTGTGGCTTGCCAGTTCCCGTTCCTTGAAAATCAAATGGAAAAATCACTTAAATTATATGTAACTGTTGAACACTGATTGTCTACAGCCCTCTAATATCTGTGGGGCTTTCAGCACTGAACACTTCCATCCTCAATCTAACAGAATTGTTAAAGTGAAAACTTTAAATAGGTGAGAGCCATAAAATTATTCCTGCATATTTTTTTCACTCAATATTATGAGACTAGTGATCTATCTTCCACATGGTACATACAATCTCATGAAAAATGAAGGGCACATTTACCCTATAAAATAATTATTTTTAGCATTACAACTCTAACAGGTTTTATGAGAAAATAAAAACAACTGTCCTTAATTAAATCTTCGTTCCGTGCCCTCTTTTCCATGATACCTTAAAATGCAGTGTCCAGAATCCAAAATGATGGCTATATTCAAATTGTAGAAATCACAGACTGGCAGATTGCACTATAGTTCCTCCATTTCAAAGTGTGTGTTAAAGCTGTTTGCCATTGTAGTATGCTCAAGGATCCTTGTAAGGCTGGGTTTTAATAACTCCACAGAATGACATGACAGGTGTTGAGTGGCATCGTTCTTCAAAGACAGCATTTGGTCTGTGCGTGGATCCTGGCGGTCATAATACAGAGCCCACACCAAAGTAATTGTAAGGATCATAGCCAAAATTTGGGTAACCCCTATGGAGATTCCTAGAAATCGAAGCACCTGCAACTGCTTAGTTCCTCTCAAGAATGTGTACATCTTTTTGTCGCAACCCTGTGGAGCAAAAGAAGAAATTCAGCTATATAGGAACATATCTATATTGTGCCCAGAGATGCTTGAAATCAGAAATTCTGAGTACCTCAAATGGGACAAGCACTCTCTAATTCTGACCAACTGACTCACAATGGTGCCGTAATCTAGTCTACACAAAGAACAGTTTTATCAGATTCAGCTACCTACTTTATATTTATTAAAAACCTTTTCCTGGATGTTACATATTAGCCTGTCTAGGAAGGAAAACCTTGTGAGTTCAAATGGTGTTCCACTGAATTAGACTAAAAAGAGAAAGAAAAGCATTACAAATGAATGACTGGCTGTAACAGATTTTATTTCTATGACTATGGCCAGAGTTATTGGAATGATAGATTGGGGGCATTTTACAAGGACTGGTAAAAATGCACAAGTAGTCCTTGTTTAGTGACTGCCTCAGTCAGCAACCATTTGCAGTTAAATGGAGACGGAAAAGTAACTCTGCAATTAATGATGTATGTATGTCTTCCACAGTGTCCATCTCTCTCTTTCTCTCAATCACTTGTTCACCATTACAATCAGTTACTACACACTGTTCTGTGCCTGACCTGGGTTTTTTCCCCCTCACCCTTGCAGTGTGATTGCCTAAACAAGCTCTCTCTTCCTAAGCTGACACGCATCCTTAAAAAATGCTAACCACAAGTTAACAAGGTCAACTCTCTGACCTTAATTAGAACTCTCTAGCCAGCTTGCACGGCTGCTTGTAATGGACCAGACCATAATCAGTTTCATGCTACAAGCTTCCTTTTTCCTAACTGGCAGCTGCAAGCAGGGCTAGGTAAACAGCTGATGCTAGTGCATTCCTTTCCATGTGTGTGTGCCTGCTTAGTCTCTTGCACTCTCTTTCTCTCCAATGAAGTAAATACGAACATCACTTCTCATCTTGCTAATTTTCCCAGCAGAAGGGTTAGCATTCCAAGGGGTAGGGGAGTGAGAAGAAGGACTGTAAGATTAGCCCTTTTACTCAGCTTCCTTCTGAGTTGGGTTCCAGAAACCTTCCTCAAGGATTGGCTCCCCTACCCCTGGCTGTTTGGAATGACATTTGTTTGTTTGCCATATTTATGTAGCCACTCATTTCACTAAAAGCAACTCTGGACAACATACAACAAACAAAATCACAGATACTAAAAAACAATCATTATAAAAAGATTAAAAAATCATTATTAAAAAGAAAAAAATATAAAACATTTAAAATATCTTTGAGGAGCTGTAAGGCAAAGAAAGCTGAAGTAAAATTATAAACCACAGATACGGCCATGCGATTTTTCATGTAGTGACTTCTTTGCTTAGAGGCAAAGTTATTGGTGTCATTGTGGTTGCTAAATGATAACTACCTGTATTTGGACAAAGCATAATGAAACTCATCAGAAAGGTTTCATACTGAATCCTGTGGGAATTAGAGCACATGAGCCTAATGTAAGGACCTTAGATAAAGATGTGTAGTAGAGAAAAAAACGAGTAAAGGTAGTCCTCGTGACCACAAATTTCTGTTGCTAAGCAAGATAGTTGTTAAGTGAGTTTTGCCCCATTTTATGACCTTTCTTGCCACAGTTATTAATTGAATCACAGCAGTTGTTAAATTAATACAATTGTTAAGGGAATCTAGCTTTCCCATTGACTTTGCTTGTCAGAAGGTCACAAAAGGGGATCACATGACTCCGGGACACTGTAACTGTCATAAGTATGAGCCAGTTGCCAAGGGTCTGAATTTTGATCACGTGACCATGGAGATGCGGCAATGGTCATAAGTGTGAAAAACAGTCATTAGTCACTTTTTTCAGTGTCATTATAACTTCGAACGGTCATTAAATGAACTGTTCTAAGTTGAGGATAACCTGTAAAGAGGCCTATTAAAGCACTCTAAAAAAATCACATAGAACATTAGCTGTCACATTGGCCTTCATTGTCTATATATTAAGCTTGAACTCCTAGTACAAAAAAATTAATAGGTATGAAGTATAAAGTATATGAAGTATATGAAGAGGGCAATGAAGCCAATGATTGAAATATATTGAGAGAATACATTTTGTTCAAAAACAAAAACAAAAAAGAGGAAAAGTTCTACTGTATGTTAAAGGTATCTACACCTGCTCATAAATCGACAGAAATGAATTTGGCAATACTATACAGAGCATCTGTGATAAACTAAATCAAAGAACAAATAAAAGGAGTACTATTGGTAGTATTTATTATTGCCTGTCATAAAGAAAAGCCTTTCCAAAAGAAAATGTAAATAATAAGGAAAAAAATGAAAGCAAAGAGGGCTTTTAGTTACCCCAGAATCTGTGCCAATTTTAATAAATGTGGAGCAATAGCAAATTGTAATGAGACACAGTATGAGAAAAGTAATATGTATGAATAGAAGCTCTCAAAAAGGAGGTACTGAATAATTGCAAGCAATTTCAATGAAGATCAAGGAATGAAGCAGACTATAAGCTGCCAATGTGGTTGCACAAAATATTTTGTGAAGATATGAAACAAGAAAGACACATCCTAGAAAGAGGGACACTACCCCAAGGAAGAGCATATACAGGCAGCCCAGATCTGTAGACTGTATGAGCTATAACAATTAACAGCCTATGACAACACTGTCATTCTAATATTTGTGAGGAAATGTTACTCCATTTTCAGCTTCAATTCCAAGGGCTTTTCTCGCAAATCTATATTCAGTTTGGGATTCGGGCATCCCAAAGGACTTTCCATCAGTATTGCTAAAACAGGTAGTCCTCATTTTAGGATAGTAATTGAGACCGGCAACTATGTGTTGCTAAATGATGCTGTTGTAAACTGCGATGTCATGTACTTATACCGCAGGTGGAAAGCAGCTGCAGCAAATAAAACACACAGCTTCCAGGCTTAGAGACAGGTTTTTGTTTAAACTCTTACCTCCTGGTAAAGGTCACTAAGATCTTCATGGTGTGCCTGTTTAGAACATCCTGGGAATTCCCTCACACAGCAGGAATCTGGAGGCCAATCCATCTCTGTCATTTCCAGCCAATCCGTGAAATACACCACTCCACAGCATTTAAACTGCAAAAGAACCATCATCCTTGTATGATACTCAAGGACTACAGAATGCAGTGAACAATTCTGAGTTGCATTCAAGCTTGCAACTTCTCTAAAGGAAGCCTCATTTTGAATATCAATGCTCTAGAACCGTGGTGGCGAACCTATGGCACACGTGCCAGAGGCAGCACGCAGAGCCGTCTCTGTCGGCACGTGCGCCATTGCCACAGACAGAGGGACGCAGGGCCGGGCTGCTCCCCTCCCCCTCTCCATGCATGCGGAGTCCAGGAACAGCTGCGAGAGCTGGGCAGGGTGAGGGAAACCTATAAAAGGAGCAGGTTTTGGCGGGAGAGTGAGTGAGCGGCCTTTGGAAGCGATCAGTGGTGGGTTTCAAATCATTTAACAACCGGTTCTCTGCCTCGCCTTCCCTCCGGTTTGGTCAGGCTGGGCTGCTCGGGGGGGTCAGCTGGGGTGGGGGCAGGAGCTCCCGGTTGCAGAATTGTTGGAGGTCCCAGCTGGGGGGGCAAAAGGATACGGTGGGGGGCTGCAGGAGTCTCAGACCGGAGTGGGTGCAGGAGGGTGGGGGGTCATCAGGTCCTGCTGCTCCAACCAGCCAATCATGCAGAGAAGCAGGAGGAGGTGGAGGGGCAGCTGGGGGTCTGGAGCCACCTCGGCTGCTCGCTGGCAGCCTGACGAGGAAGCGGATCTCGTGCACCAGCTGCCCCTCCACCTCCTCCAGGTTTCCTGCATGGTTGGCCGGTCGGAGCAGCAACAGCTGCCGCCCCCATCAGAGCCGTCGAGCAGATGGGACCCAGGCCGGGCAAGGGCTTCCTTCCGGCCGTCCCGGGGCCATCTCCGCCCGCGCCGATGGGGCTCTGTGGCCAGTTCGCCATGATGCAGGACAGCTGGCAGGCTGTGGCTACTGATGGACACCGTCTGCCCCATGCGCTCGCTGGCCTCTGTGTGCAGGGGCCAATGGGGTCAGGCAGCAACAGCCCTGGCCCCTGCCTTGCCTTGCCCCACGGCAATTGACACCCCCACCCTGCCTCGCCTCGCCCCGCAGGACGAGCCTCCGGCCCACCACCCCAGCCGCCAGAGACCCCCTGGATCTCCCTCAACCCTGCCCAGCTCCCACAGGCGTCCCTCCCCATGAGCATCGAGATGGCCACGCCCACCCCAGCCACGCCCACCCGGCACCTGGCAATAAATAAGTGGGTTTTGGGTTGCAGTTTGGGCACTCGGTCTCTAAAAGGTTCGCCATCACTGCTCTAGAAGAAAACAAGGCCTCTTTACAGCAATAAAGAAAAACAGTTTGGAATGTTGCCCAGATCAAACATCATCTTATCCTTCCATTTGTACTTCTTCCATTTTGATTGAACTACCTAAATCACTTATATGTCTGAAGATAGATGTTTTGTAAACTTCAAGAGTGCTTAAATGAAATTCCTCTCAAAATACAAATGTGAAAATTATCATCCAAACCTCAAGGCCTTTGTTTTCCTTTATGACTCATCTTGGTAAGCAAAACCTCTGCTTTAAAATGGAAAAACAAAAAAACCCTGTCTATTAGGAAATTAATGTATCCTAACTTTAAAAAATCCTTTCCCAAATAAAATTATGTCCTTCTAGTGAAATAAAAAGATAGGTATTCACTAAAATAAAAAGCAAGTAAGTTCAAAATACTTTTAAAAGCTAAACAGTAAACGGTCAGATATAGTTAGTATAATGTTAAAATGAGAAATACACCAAATTAGTTTTATTTAGTCAGCTTTTCTAATTAAGCCACCTAAAAATTGCTTTGGGCTTGGAATGCATTTCACAAGTATGTCTGTTTCAAAAGTTAGATTTGCAGTTTTGGCAAGAGAATGTTATTGGAATTTGGGCATAATTTACAGAAGTTTATAGCAGGAAATATCTATTAATAAACTGTCACTTCTGTGCCATTAAAACTGGATCAAAGTAATTCTGTTTTTCTGACAATTTCAACTTTTTCATTTTCCCAGAAAGTTTCTAAACCCTCTAAACCTAAATGTCTAAATGATATATAACAACTAGCCAAAGGAGTAAAGATCTTACTGGTTTTCTAATGTAAAATAAATTAAAAATAATGAATAAAAAAAATAAAAATGAGAGCATAGTTTGGTCTAGAGGTTAAGGCATGAGGCTAGAAACCAGGAGACTGTGACTTCTAGTTCTGCCTTAGGCATGAAAGCCAGTTGGGTGACTATAAGCCAGTCACTCTCTCTCAGCCTAACCCAATTCACAGGGTTGTTGTTATGGGGAAAATTGGAAGAGAAAGGAGTATGAGATATGTACACCATCTTATTTATAAAAAACAATAAAGGCAGGATAAATATAAATAAATTAACAAACAAACATTTATTTAATTTTGAGAAGTTATTTTGGGAGAGTGGAAATTGGGATGGGAAATCTAGGGAAACCAAAACTGCCCATTCCCAGGTTTCTGAATATTAACATTTTTATGGAATCTCAAAGGCACCAAAAATGTGTTTGATTGAACAGACTAAATCTCAGATTAAATCCTTTCAGACTGTTCAACAAGCAAATTATATGAGGAATTCTAGCCTTTATGTTTCTTGTCCAGCTGTCCCCAAAAAAGGGTTAAAACATCTACCACCCAAAAATGTTACATGTGGAAGCTCAAAGAAAGATAGCTATTGAAATGGAAGTGCTACTATAAACACACTTTTAAAATGAAAAAAATATCTACAGGTAGTCCTTGACTTATGAACATAATTGAGCCAGGAGTTATGGTAGTAAATCACTGCAGTCATTAAGTGGATCACCTCATGATTGCACTGAATTTTATGACCTTTTTTGCAATGAATGTAGTAGTTGTTAAGCAAACGCGGAGGTCATTAAGCAAATCCATTTTATCTAAAAGGTGTTTTTTGCCAGAAACTGGAAGTAAATGCTGGGAACCTGTAAAAACATAAAAAATCACAGTCATATGACTGTGGGATACTGCAAATGGCTATAACTGCGAGCCAGTTGCCAAGTACCCAAATGCTATCATGTGAACATGGGTGGGGATGGAGGTTACGGCCTTCAGAACTTCAAAATTTGGAGGCAGTGCCTGTCATAATGTTGAATGGTCCCTAAGCGAGGGCCTGTAAATGCAAAATGCCCAAGTATTTCAGGAGAGCACATACTCAAGTGAAATTAGATACAATACATTTAGATACAATGGTTAAATATGGAAGATTTCACTAAGTTCCTTGCCATGGACATACATAGCACATATCTACGTAAATTATCTCAAACCAAATATTACATAAACAGCCCATTGGCACCCCTACTTTACAACAACACATGTTTTGTGTGGTCAGAGGCCAAATATTACATTCAACATGGCTCTTCATAGGACAGAGAACTGTATTATGAATCCAATTGGGATAAAACTTGTAAGGATGAAAATACATTTTTTTTTACTCTGTTATACATGGTCTGGTATTTTGATATGCATTTATTGTATTTAGCTTAGCTATGTTTTACGGATTTGTTTAAGAGTATTTTTGTAGGTAATTGGGAAAGCATTGGTTACTGGGAATTTGGATAAATGCATAACATGTCTCTGCATAGACAGATGACTTTGAAAAAATCTTGTTCAGATTTGTATTCCATACAGCGGTGGCATATACCTGTCTTCTGTACTTCTGGCCCTGGCCCTCGGTTTGTAAAAGCATCCCTCTCTTCTATCAATTCTCCTGTGTGTCCATCTAAGTGTTTTTGGCATGTTCATAGTTAGCATTTATTTATTTACAAGATTTATCTGCCAATTCAGTTCAATCTGCCAATTCAGTAACTCTAACCCTTCAATTCAACAGCAGCATACAGATATTAAAAGTTTTAAAAGTTTACAACATAGCAATAAAAGGCTTAACAATAATCAGAATCATTTCGTGGATGCACCAAACATTATGGTTACACCAGAGAGCTTCTCCAAAAAGATAACTTTAAACTAAGCCACTAAGGAATGTTTATTTCTTTCTTAAAATTTTCTTTAAAATTATTGCACATTTTCTCCTGCAATTGGTGTAATAATAAGGGACATAATCTTCTCATTTGCCCAATGAAACAGAAAAAAGCCAATCTGTAATTAGCACCCATAATGGTTTCTCACCACAATTGCTCTCTCTGTAACAATTTCAGCAATTAGAAGCCCAACACTCATTAAGGTTGCAATTCTTAAAAAAGAATACCAGAGTGCAAAGAGAATAAGATATTTCCCCCCCTCAGGATAAATAAACCAGGTTTTTTTTCCCAAGTTTCTTCCTCCCACTGTATCAAAAAAGACAAACCATAGCTCTGTTTTTCCTTAATAGATGCAGAGCTTTTGAAGAACGCAATTCATTAATTGTATTTGTTTTCCTATTTAACTGTTTTTAAAACAAACTTACCAATTCAGCCAAGCAATTTTTTAAATGCACAGATTTCAAGAAAATGATTGACATTTAAACTGTGTCTGGTCTGTGAAGAAGTATCTGTAATTGATGGCTTTTTTCATGCGTACTTCCATGTATTTTCTATATAATGATTTATCCTTTTAATATTCTTCTGTGTCTTTGTTTCCATTAATGTACAAATTAGTGCTGTTCCACCATCAGTTCATTGAAGAAATAAAACTGGATTCTATCACACAATAGCAATGTATGGAAACATTGCTTATACTTCTCTGGAAATAATTAGGCTTTCTTCAACTTTACTCTCAGAAATTAAATTTAAACACTGAAGTTTTCAAATTCATTTTAAATCAAAGCCTTCAATAATATGTTTTCATCAGCAACATGTTCTTTCCTTTCCATAACTTATGCAGATCATTCCTTTTATGTATGAAAGGTTACCCTGCTATCCTGATTAAGGCTGAACACCATCAACTCCAGTACTATATGGTTCAGCTCACATGTAGAGCAAAATCACAGTTTTAACCATGGACAGTTGAATGAAGCATGATATAGCCTGGTAAGTTGATTCATGCAACATACTAATCCTGGTTATAATTTGTGCCCAGCTTCAGACACACTCAAAATCAAGGCAAAATCAGTAATTGCCTTCTTCTGTTGTTTATCTTTGATTTAACTAGCTTAACTATAATGTGACAGTTTCCTCTCCATCATGTGGAGGACAGGTGGGAGAAGATTATTCATTATATTGATTAATTTATTGGAATTAGTTACGCATTTCTGTCCATCACATGAGAAGAAAAAAATCCACATTTATCTCATTTAATTTGACTACATAAAAATGCAAGTTATAATTCACAGACATGATTATTGACTGCTTGATCACTAACCTCCCTCTGGAAGAAATTCCACGCATGGGTCAGCCAATGATAACGAGGTAAGCCATAATTGATCATTCGAGCTTTTAAAGTTACCATATCTGACCACTGTACAGGAACCTGAAGGAGAGGAAAAAATTAAAAGAATGTTCAACCGCCACAACAGGAAGCTGTAAACATAGCACATTAACAACTGTAGAAATTGCTTGTTAAATATATTTCTGAAGCTATTTTCTGAAGTGGAGTATCTGCAAAGAGAGAACATTTCCTCTCCTCAGATCATGAGCCATGACATTAATGGAAATATGTTTACATATGACTTATAACAGATTCATCTAGTGTTTTTCAAACTATATTCACATGCAATCCTAATCCCCTTTTCAAGGCTATCTTTGTGAGAGCATTTTACAACATCATGCACTCAGTTTTCTGTAATAAAACCTCAAGTCATATGCATTCCTGTTCCAATAACATTTACAATGTTAACATTATTGATTACAGCACCAAATATATAGCAGATTCATTTATCTCCTACAGGAAGTAGATCCTTCACTAAATAAAACCCTCAAACACCTGGTTATTGTTTTTTATTCCTTTATTTTATTCCCTGATCAAAGAAATATTCATCCAGGTGTTTTATTGACCATAAGTTAGACATGAACCAGCAGTGTGATGCAGCTGCTAAAAAGGCAAATGTTGTCTTCAGTTCCTTAAAAGGGGATACAGAATCCAGATTATGGGATGTTATTAACCCACTCTACCCTATCATTTGGAATACTGTGTGTATGTTAGGCACCATAATTCAAAAAGAGAAGGACAAATTGGAACAAGTTTGGAGGAAGATAATGAAGATGTTGAGGAATCTGGAAATCAACTTCTACCGGTATGTTGAAAGAACATGAGTACAGAAGAAATAACTGAGACACATACAAAAGAAGTGTTCAAATAGCTGGAGAATTGTTGCATGGAAGAAGTGGAGTTATTCTATATTGCCCCATGGCAGGCCATGACATTAAGTACCATGTTGAATGGCAACCTTGGGGAAAACTGGAAACTACCTTTCAGTACTACCTGCTAGGTCACCTGAGGATATTCTGCTGCAACTACAGTGGTACCTCGGTACTCAACTGCTTCAAAACCCATTTGGTTCTCAACGCATTGTCAAGTTTCAAAGCACAGTCTTGCTGGTATGAAAAATATTGCTTCTCAACTTGCCAACAAACCTGGGGAAGGGGTTGGAATGTGAGTTGCAAAGGTCAAGAGGCCAGATCGTGAAATTCAAGGACATTCTACCAAGCTTCTGGATAGACTTGAAGATGCTTTATAATAACAATATTTTCCTGCTTGATTGGGCAATGTGACCTGACCAAGAGGGAGGAGGAAGAATTCTATGCTTTTACTATGGGGATGTGGGTGGGGTCTGGCCAGAGCTGGTTTTGCTTTCATAATGTGCCAAATTGGTGCACTCAATAAAGTTTTACATTTAGAGATTGGAATGTCTTGAAGATGTTTGCTTGGTTAGGTTCATCAGTCGGAACTATGACACACATTTTGACATAAAAATGTTGTCCCAGTACTTGGCCTTTGTTTAGGACTCAATGCACTGAGTAAGGCCACCCCACCCCATTCCTCCCTTATCTCTCCTCCTCTCTATTATGCATCTATTATGCATCATGAAAAATAGCAGAAACCTTTACTGTTCTCTGGATCCGAGAAATCATGGTCAATATTAGCAATGGAGATTAAATCTGGATTTAAAAGTCAGTAAGCCTGTTTACCTCTTCATAACAAATACAGTAGTTTAATTCATACAAAAGATAAGGAGCTGTAGTAACTTCTAAATCAGAGGTGGAGAACTTATAGCCCTCAAGATATAGCTGGATTCTGTGTAAATCATTCATGATTGTTAACCATGTTGGCCAAGACTGATAAAGACTAAGTTCCAACATATCTGGTGCACCAAATTTTCCTGACCCATATTTAAACCATGGCCCATAATCTGGAAACAAGTGGCAAATGTATTTCCTGAAATGATACAATTTACTCAGTGCCTGGGTAGGAGACTTTCTGAGATTCTCAGTTATGCTTACTGATAGAAGAAAGGCAGTAGATATGCTGACGCAAATTGCAACAGGATGTTCAGTTCAAGTTTCATTTCCCTAACTTAATAAAATACCAAACCAATGTGTAGAAAAATAAATAAAAATGAAAAAGTGACAAATATTTTAGATAACATTTATGTATTGCACATACCTCTACATTTTCCAATAAACTCAGGTGGTTTACAAGAATAAAAAATAAATAAAAGCAAGGAAAATAACTCTGCCAAAAATCGGCAGCTGTGGAATATAAAAAACAATACCAGCATAAAAGCAAAGGCAAACAAGATAGTTTATCACCAGTAATTACATATTTATTTAAACCAGAATCTCCCAGGCTAGTATCCAACCTGTGGTAGATTTGGTAGGATTTCTGAAAGTTTCAGTTTCAGTTCATCTGAAGGATGCTAAATTGGAGAAAGTTATGACATCAGTTCAAAATAAGTATATTGAATACAGTATACTATATACAGAACAAAGAAAGTTTATGTAAGTAAGATATCAAAGACAAAATGTTGTCTTTTACAACAGATGGCGAAATTAAATATAATGTAAGTAGAAAGGAAAATACCAAAAAAAATACTAAAAAAAAAAGGACAGTTCCCAAGGTATTTGCATATGACAATATCACACAAAGCATGCTTGAATGAACAAATGTCTACACAGTAAGCAGAAATAAACAAATATAGAAAACTGCAATGTGACAGAATTTAGGGAGATAGGTAGTACAGAACATTATCTCATATTTGAATCTGCTTTTCCTTCAAATATTGAAAATTATTGAAAGGATCAAAATGATGATTAATGCTACAACTGAAGACAGAAAACAAAATAAATATGCATCATGGAAAATGCATCTGTAATGTGCTCATGATAAAATGCTATTTTTTTTAAAAAAAGATCAAACTAAGATTAAAATAGAATGAACATTTTTAAAAAGCCTAGTGAACACAATAAAATCAAACATTTTATCTTAGTTTTAATTTTATCCCTGGAACAAGCTTGTACTCAAGAGGATAGAATTCCATTTGCTGAATGGATAGTTCTGCAAATTAACTTTTTCTTTTTCCAGTCATTCAACCAAAAATTTGCATCACTTTTTAAAACATACTTCATTTGATTTAAATGAAAAATTGAAACCAGATGCAAATACAGACCAGACCCGCTAACATTACTGTCAATAGTTTATATCACATGAAATTGCTCATACAAGTATACAAAAAACCACATCTTTAATTGATAAAGTAACAACAATCAGTAATAGAAACACCCATCCTAAAACCAAACAATAGAACAGTAAAAATACAAGAATTAATCCCAATATTCATTTTCAAAAGACAGGTAAGGTAAAAAAGGTAAAGAAATCCTTGCAGATTTTACTCCGCTAGTTGTTGCTGACTTTAGGGGGGGGTGCTCATCTCCATTTCAAGGCCATTGAGCCAGCGCCGCCTAAAGACATTTCCATAGTCATGTGGCCAGCATGACATCACGTGACACATCACATGCTCAAAATACAGGGCGGTCTTAAAACAATTATTCTGCATATACAAGTATCTTCAGTTGTAAAAGTACAGGATCAGCCATATTTCCCTTGGAGAAATAATCTATGCTTTCTACAAAGCCCCTCTCCAGACCATCACACTCGAGCCATACCCACTGATGGAACCACGTTCCACAGCTGAATTTAGAACCTCTAGTACCTTCAACATTCTTGGGAGAGGAGGACTTTTGAAGACAAGGCAGTTTTATAGACTAATGTTAATACCTTAACTTGGCCCAGAGTCTCCTTGGCTTATGTTCCTGTTCCTATGCAATGAATTCAGAACAGTCTTTTTTCCTAATATCAAGCTTAAAAACTAATTTAACTAACTTAAATTCCATTGATTATAAAGCTGACTACATCTTGATCAAAGTTACTGCACACAAAATATTTCAAACCAATATTTAAATAAGAAAAAATATATTGATTGGTTTAATTATTATAGGATTTTGAAAGATTTAAACTTGATAAAAAAAAGTTTTGTTTTCACAGGAACTAAATCTGAACTGGACGTTAATTTATGTTCTGAAGTTGACTACTTGATTGGTAAAGTATATAAAATGTTACTCAAGATGAATCTGGAAAATGAATACGTTAAAGATTGTATGCTAAAATGGGCAAAAAAAATTGGGTATAACATAACACTAGATAAATGGGAGAATGTATGGACTAATGGACTAAAATTTACATTAAATTATAGCTTGAAAGAAAATTTTTATAAAAATGATATATTGTTGGTATTTGACCCCAGATAAAATAGCGGAAATGTATAAAGTGAATACTAATAAGTATTGGAAATGTAGTCAAAATCCAGTCAATTGAAATTACAATTTGGGGTGCTATTCCTTCACATGGTGACAGCTGCGAAGATTGTACTTGCCAAGCACTGGAAAGAAAAAGGGATGCCTGTTGAACTGCTGAAGAATGGATTTTAAAATTGGCTGAATTAACCGAAATGGCGAAATTAACTGCTCTGATCAGAGATAATGGACTAGATAGCTTTAAAAGAGATAGAAAACCCTTTGTGGACTTTCTACGTACCAAATGCAATAACTGTTAACAGAGGAATTTGAAGATTAGTGTAATGTAAAGGGGAGGAGAATTTACTGTTTTTTCTTTTTTTTTTGGCAACCAGCCGGGGTGGATTCTTTATGTTAAATGTTAAATTTGTTTGGTATTTATTTGGTATAGGATCACCTCTTTCTTTTTCTGTACACTGATTTTTTTTCTTTCTTGTTGTTTTTTTAGTGTTAGACGTATGTTTTTGTTTTGTTTGTTTGTTTTTCTGTTTTCTATTTTACCTTTTATGATAAAGCAAAATAAATATAACTAAAATGAAAAAGAAATATTGCATATGTAGGCTAAAAGTGGGAAAAAAGAGGTTGGCATCTTTAAAAAAAATGCAATGCAATGCAATGATGTAATGTTACACAGGTTTATATAGGAAGTACTCAACATATGACCCCAATTGAGCCCAAAATTTTTGTTGTTAAGTGAGACATTTGTTAAGTGAGTTTTGCCCCATTTTACAACCTTTCTTGCCATAATTGTTAAGTGAATTGCTGCAGCTGATAAGTTAGTAACACAACTATTAAGTGAATCTGACTTCCCCATTGATTTTGCTTATCAAAAGGTTGCAAAAGGGGATCGCATGACTTTGGGATACAGCAACAGTCGTAAGTATGAACTACTGTAGTTGTCAGGCATCTGAATTTTGATCACACAATCATGGGGATGCTATAAAGGTTGTAAGTGTGAAAATCGGTCATAAGTCACTTTTTTCAGTGCCATTGAAACTTTGAACAGTCACTAAATGAACTGTTATAAGTTGAGGACTACCTGTACATTTATGAGATTAGTAAAATGGATACATTCCTTGGTTGACAGATCAGATACCAAGTTTTTGTTTGTTCTGTTACAATGAAATGGAGCAATATTTTCTGTTGTCCGGTTTTAAAATATACTTACTTTCATGTGAGATGGGCAGTTATACAAATATGTTAAATAAATATACTTATTTCAAAACATCCCTGCAATAGGTGAGTGAATTCCAGTAATTGATTTTGCAAGCTATTGACAGCATTTTGTGCAGCATGGAAGAAAACAGGAACATAATTCAGGTAGTAATTGAGAGCCCCAAATAAAAGAGAAATCTGATGACCAATGTATAGGCCTGTCATGCAGAGAAAGAAGGGCTATTACTATCCTTCAGCCCCTGGATCTTGCTAATTCTCCTTCTTACGGGCATGGTCTATTCATCTGCCCAGCTAGAGTAAGGCCCACTGGGAAGTCTCTTTCTTCAATTACTAACCCTTCTAAAGAAATGTCTATTCCTTGTGAACATTTTCAACTTGTACCTTGGCAAGAAGCCTCAATTCTCTCAAAGCATTTCTCCATCAAACTCTCAGAGGAGGACAGCAGAACCGATGGGGTGAATGAAACACATGTAGCTATGCTTCCATTTTTATTCTGACATTTAGAGAAAGTCATATTTTTAACTGTAGTTATATTTGGAATGATAGCGTCTCGGTGGAATGCATAGATAGTAGGGGAATGAATTTTGATGAAAACTATTAGCATGCAATATCAGATGGAAGAAGTGCCAGAAATTCCTTTAGTCCAGAGGAAGGAAGGAAGGAAGGAAGGAAGGAAGGAAGGAAGGAAGGAAGGAAGGAAGGAAGGAAGGAAGGAAGGAAGGAAGGAAGGAAGGAAGGAAGGAAGGAAGGAAGGCTCTTATCATTCTTTTCATAAATAAATACCAAATAAAAAAAGAAGACAGGAGAATTCAACAGTTAGCACAATAACATGCCAGTTTGTTTTCTTCATTCTAATTATACTTTTCCCCTGCAAGAATGAATCACTTTTCTAGCTTGAAAAGGGAAAGGACAGAATCGCCTCTTTAACACAGCTGTGGTTTTAGCACAAAATATTTACAGAAAAACATCCATTCAGAAATGTGGTTGTCTACGTTTTTGAATGTGTAATGCTACACAATATTAAGCTGCTTGAAGGAACAGTACTCTTGATCGAATTTTAATAAGAAATCCTAAATATACTGGATAACCTTTTTTTAAAGGTATGATTTTAAAATTTTGCATTTCAACGAGTAGGATGGCTCTGAAAATAAACTTTAATGAACACACCAGGGTTTACATCTCAGTCAATATGTATTTATTGCACACATTTATTTGTCAAACTAATATCCTACCTTCTTTCCAGGAGCTCAGGGCATTGTAAATAGCACCACCTTTTCTCATTTTCCCTCAATTGTGAACTGTAAGTTGGGCTGTGAAAGAGCACCTATCCAAAGCCACCCAGTGAGTTTCCAGGACTGAGGGGGGCTTTAAACAGGGTCTTCCCAATCTTAGTCCAACAACGGTCACAATACCGTAATATAATTCTCATACTGGAGACCAACATAATTTTGCTAACTATAATTCCAATAGCACCAAACAGCAAATATTATCTGGACTAGACTGAGTACCTGGTCATTTACTACAGACTATAAAGATTCAGCTTCTTCAGAGCATTGGAAGAAGAGGCATGCTGCAATGATTTCAATGAATGGGGTTTCCACATACAACTTGCTTTAACAATTATGGAAAGTGCTACTGAAACAGATGACATTTTCCAACCCAAAGATTTTTGAAAAATATGCAAAACTGAATTGATCAGTTTATGTGATTAGATAGACTATTAATAAAGCTTTTAACTGGTCCATAGTGAAAACTTTTCCTCACTATCATATGGGAACAAGATGAAGCAAACTGCAAACTGTGACTTAGTCAGAAAACAAGTTTTATTAACATGCTAACTTAATTTACCTACCTTGATTACAAATTCTCTAAATAAATTAATTAGGTCCATATTTTTAAACAAAGAATATACTGCTACAGCATGAATAAAAATATTATGATATGATATGATAAATATAATACTACAATATAATAAAACAGAAATTCTCTTATATATAAACTAGGAATGGCTAGATTTTTTTTTAATGTGGAACAAAAATTTCCATTTATATAATAAGGCATCTAAGAACAATCCCAAAAGCTCATTCCAGATGATTTTCATAGAATTTACTTTCATGTTCAAGAAGGCATCATATATTTTAAGGAAGGAATTATATCAAGAATTGAATATTAAAAGAATCAAAGTCTCTGAACAAGATCAATTTTCCCATACACATACTCACTGTAATTTCCTGTTCATAAGTCCAAACACCACAGGCCAGTTCAACGCAGAATATCACGAGCAAACTTCCAAAATACTGCAGAACAGAAAAAAGCATTCCATTTTTTATTATTTTAAACTAAAATCAGCCTTAGAAGAGTATCTTTTCTAGCCATACAACTCCAAAAGGAAACAAATATATAGCTCCCTTAAACAAAAGCACAAACTGGTTAAATTAGCAAGTATGATTTTGACAATTTTAACAATCTAAAACAGTAATCTAAATTTTAGGCTGCATTATTGGGCAAAACTAACTGGGTCTTAATTTCCTGAATATACTTTTTTGTTGTGGTTGTAAAAAATTAGCCTTGTCTACATTTAGAAACTAAGAAGGGTTAGCTTTGGCTAAGCCATGGATGAGAGATTCCCACAGAAGAGGAGCTGGAGACTAGACTGGGAATTAAAAAAAAAAATCTTGAACAAAAGCAAGATAATTTTGCACTTTTGAAAAGGGAAGACTCCATGAGAGAGATCCATATAGGCAAGAAGAGTGGAGTCTGTCTCAAAAGTATATTTATTTTTACCTTAATAGCAGTCTCGGGGAAAAAACGGGGGATGGAATAGGACTAGGGAAATAGGCAATAGCGATGGAGTGCAATGATTCCAATAAAAATTCTCCCCAAGTCCATTCATTCATTCATTCATTCATTCATTCATTCATTCATTCATTCATTCATTCATTCATTCATTCATTCATTCATTCATTCATTCATTTATTTATTTATTTTTCATTTCATTTCATTTCTGAACTGCCCATCTCTTTCAAAGAGGGACTCCGGGTGTGTACAATTAAATGTCAGCATATAAAAACTATAAATAAAAATTAAAATGTTAGAATTAAAATTTCAAAATTTAGCAATTTTTAGAGGGAGGCAAGAATAATTAAGCCCTGTTAAAAATGAATTGAAAAGGTGAAGGGAGAATTCTCAGGGCACCTTCCCGCCCCATGGCTGCACGCTCCTTTGGGTTCCCCGCGCAAGGCCACAGAGACATGTTTCTTCAAGTTACATTTTCCTCCAATGCAGTATTTCTCAACCTTGGCAACTTTAAGATATGTGGACTTCAACTCTCAAAATTCCCCAATC
Source organism: Azemiops feae (assembly GCA_023970755.1). Lineage (NCBI taxonomy): Eukaryota > Metazoa > Chordata > Lepidosauria > Squamata > Viperidae > Azemiops > Azemiops feae. The sequence goes on along the minus strand of JALGBA010000503.1, from coordinate 1,252,655 downwards.
AGCAATGCAAATAGCATGTCTGGGAGGTAGCCTTACAACCATTTTGGCCCCAGCAGATCTAATCCTGTTATCAACCACATTATAAGACTGCTGTTTATCAGCAATCATCCAATTTGTCCATTGCTAGTTTGGCTTCACACTGGACAAACAAACAAACAAACTTTGCAGTTAATCATGCAGTAACAATTCTAAATAAGCCAATCTTGATTTCTAAAATGTAAGATGATAGCCATAAAAATTAGAGTCTCCATTCTATGTATATAACAGACCATCCACTTCAAAGAAGAATTATTCTATGCTTTATACAACATAGAAAAATGAATTTATTTATTTATTTATTTATTTATTTATTTATTTATCAAATTTATTTGCTGTCCATCTCGCCATTCAGGCGATTCTGAGCAGCTTCAAAATTACATCAAACTCTAGATTTACTTGCACAAGGCCATGTGAACGCACAAGAACTGCTACAGACTATACCACTCACCTCATTCACCTCAACCTGGCAGTATGGCTCAAGGGATTATGTTCTTTTCTCCCATGGCTCTTTTTATCAACTTTGAATTTCTAACACAGACAAGAAAAATTAACTGGTCTGTTGAGTTACTCTGAAATGGAAGCAACACTTGTCACCAAGAAGGTAGCTGTAATGAATACTCTTGGCAGGGGCTGGTACAGTGGTGGGATTCAAATATGTGAACAACCAGTTCTCTGTGTGGATGCCGCTTCCAGAAGTCCATTCTGGGCCTGGGCAACAAAAAATTAGCTACCGGTTCTGCCGAAGTGGTGCGAACCGGCTGAATCCCACCACTGGGCTGGTAGTATTGTTTTAGATAGTATGCTTAAGTTTTACTTTTTATGATTAACATGCTAAGCTGCAGTCCACAATATCACTGATCCATAATTGCACTTACTAGTTACCATTACTGTGTAAACTGCATCAATGGGCTAAAGTGCAAAGTGAAAAGAATGATGCAATTAGCAGCTCAACTTCTGTATACTACACTCAAAAATACACATTCCTTCTTCCAGAAATCTTATGTTAGCATGATAGTCAGTATTATTATTCGTATCACAAAGAGTGGTTTATTTAACCATCTTGTGAGTTAATGAGATTGAACCAACAGGCCTGTGTCTTACAATACTAAATTGTAGTCATTATACTTTCTCAACTTTTTAAAACTCAGCCTAAGCTATGTGATGATTAGGTCAAATTCCAGGGCAGATATAAGAAATTATTTCTGTTAGTGTCCAACTGAAGGGAAATTGAGTTGGCAAACTTCAATAATACTAGCATATTCTTTTTTTAAGTCCAAACACTAGAAGATGTACACAGAACTTTAGAGAGGTATATTGCTCTCTTATATACTATTCCCAGTAATTATGAATACAAGGAATAACAGAATAACAGAGACCAAATTCTAATAGAAAGAGCCCTAACGCATAAAATCTTGAGTACACTAGAAGCAAGCTCCAGAAAATACAGGTATTCCTCAACCTATGGCCACAATTGAGCCCAAAATTTATGTTGCTAAGACATTTATTAAGTGAGTTTTGCCCCATTTTACAAACTTGCCACATTTGTTAAGTGAATTGCTGCAGTTATTAAGTTAGTAACACAATTATTAAGTGACTCTGGCTTCCACATTGACCTTGCTTGTCAGGTCACAAAAGGTGATCACATGACTTTGGGACATTGCAACGTCATAAATACATGCCAGTTGTCAAGTGTTAAAATTCTGATCACATGGCTATAGGGATGCTGCAATGGTGTAAGTATGAAAAATGATCATAAGTCACTTTTTTCAGTGCTGTTGTAACAATGAATGGTCACTAAACAAACTGTTGTAAGTCAGGGACTACCTGTATTACTTATTGCATTTTGAACAGCAAATTCAAGTAAATATATTGTAGTGGATTAAAGGGCCTGCAGACTATTTGATGACTATGGACTGATTTATCTTTCCTGCTTGTCATGGTGTGAAAATGCCATACAATCATTTAGCATCTTCAATCTATCCCTAACCCACCACCATTGGCATCTTCTTGTTCAAAAGAAATGTTTTTCAGCTTCCTCTCACCTAAGTGATAACATCTGGTCCCTTCGAAGTGCATCAAACCAAAGTGATTGTATCAAGCTGCTGTGGGCAACCTATCATGATTTCTGGTCATTGGTTTTTAGGACATCTTCCTTTTAGTAGTGACAAGCCCTCTTTCTCACCATACTCGCCAACCCATGGCTAGCAGCAGTAGTGGGAAAAGAAGAGTTCTTTGGGGCACCAGTTCTCATGGCACCAAAATAACCTGCTTCCTCACAGTTGAAAAGCCAATTTCCCACTTCCACTCCCACAAGATTTGACTTGCTCTCCAGCCCACATTTGCCCATCCCTCCATCTTAAAACTGCTTTTGTATACAAGTATCTAGTGGTCCTCAGGAATACAGCTTTATTGTAGGGCTGCTGGCTGCAGAGCCAGTTCCACACCCTTTCCCTTGTCAAGGGGAAGAATTGAGGGGATAGCTGTTTTGGTTCCACAACTCCAAACCCAACTCCATGTGTTCTCCATAAGAGAAAGTATTGGACAAGACCTCTGGGTCTGCTGCTGCCACTTACTGGAACCCTAGGAAACATTCCTCACCCCACCTCCCTCCTTCTCCAATTTCTTATGCCAAGACATAATGTGGCTTGACAGTGCAATCAGCACTTCTTTTAAGACAGCAAGCTGTTCTATATGACAGTACTTTACTGTTGCTTTGGGGAAAAGACCTATTGGTTCTTAAAGCCACTTTAAGACAGTGTTGGCTGCAGCCCTCGAAGTAGTAGGCACTATAGGCACCGGTTTTCTGACTGGCTGCCAAAGCTCTGAGAGAAAGGAAACCATATGGTGAAGTTGGCATGGAAAACATAGCCATTTGGAAAGGTTGTTTTTTTTCCCCAATGCTACTTTGATCAGTTGGGTAAATTTGCTTTTGCTTATATTTTCTCTCCTGTTTCCTGATTTAATGGTGGTTAATTTTTTTGTATATTCATCTACTCCTACTATAGCTTAATTCTATCTTAGTATCCAAGTATGCTTTTTCGGGAATATGTTAAAATAACATGTGCGGAGGTGCTATGGATATTGGAGGGTGGGCATGTGCTATAAGCAGGTACTAGACAGAGGGCAAGTGGGTGCACAGGAATCACAGAGTGATGGATGGGTGCTGAGGACAGGCGCTAGGGAAGGCAGGAAGATCTGCAGGTATAATGGGAGAACAGGCACTACTGAGCACAGTGCCATGGGGGATGGGCAAGTGCTGATAGGCGCCAGAGACCATGGGCTGGTGAAAAAATATTAGAGTAGGAGCAACTTCCAATTTCCTGCCGGCTTCCCCACTGACTTTGCTTCTGAGAAACCAGCAAGGAATGTTAGAAATAACAATCACATGACCATGTCTCGCTGCAACATTATAACTGTGAGCCATGACCGTGGGGACATTGTGATGTTGTGAACTCTGAGGACCCATCCCAAATCCCCTTCATTTATCACCATTGCAAATTTGAACTAACAAATGATTGTAACTTGACGACTACCTGTACTCTTCCATACATGAATAGAATAAAGCTAAATAAATGTACAGCAAAGAGTGTGTCCTATCAAGACAGCCCTTCAGAGCATACAATGGAATTATGGGGAAAATGGGAGAACAGACTGAAGCTTTCTCCCTGGCAGATCTGCAAACTGAACTAGCTCAAAGATCACAAGTAGCCATCAGTCAGAAAAAAGCAATACGGGAGCAAAATCGCTATATATTCAAGATCAGCTTAGGAGAATTGTTTGCAGTAAATGGGGGAAAGTCAGAACATAATCATTTTAAGGGGTTTCCCCCCTCAAAAATATAATCTTGCTTATAGTAAAGTTTTTCCTTTTTCTGTCATTATTACAGCATTATTAGAAATTAATTTCCCAAGGCACATCTTCCACTTTATTATTTCTCTTTTATTTCATTGATCAGTGATCAACATGCACGCAGTATGTCTTATAGGCTGACTTCACAATAACATATGAGGCAAGCAAGCAAGCAAGCATTACCAGAGTGAAAGTGTGAAAAAAACATTCCATAAGCAAAAATTCAGTCATTTCTTTTGTGTTCAATATATTGGCTGATGTGATTCATAGCTAAATGAGAGAAGAAAACAAGACCCTTCATTTCGGTGGTTTTGTGCCTTATAGGAAGTCTGCATAAAGTTGATGAATAACAAGACAAAGAGCCCTTGTGCAATTTCCATGGTGAGACTATCTTAGTGAAGAACTTTGTGCTACTACAAAGTGATCTAAAAGTTTTTAAACTACTTGTTTCTTTAAAAATAAAAGCATTTCTTAACAGCAAAAAAACTTAAGTTCCAGTATCTAGAATCATCCCTGAAAAACAATCTTATTCACATGAAATTCTACATTTACAGGAAGTAACCTCAGGGCATCTAAATATGTTACTCTAATACCTAGGAGCAGAAATCAGCATGACCAATAATGAGGGGTGTTAGGAGCTATGATTCAGCTTTCTTTCTTTCTTTTTCTTTCTTTCTTTTCTTTCTTTCTTTCTTTCGCTTTCTTTCTTTCTTTCTTTCTTTCTTTTTTCTTTCCTTCTTCTTTCCTTTCCTTTATTTTCCTTTCCTTTCTTCCTTCCCTCCCTCCCTCCTTCCTTCCCTCCCTTCCTTCTTTTATCCATTTGCAGAATGAGAAAATTCATCAAAACAAATCATAATATCTCAAAGACAATATGTTCTTATCTCCAACCTACATGACCACATAATGTTATATACAAATAAAGAATGGATTACTTGGTGATACTAGGTGACATTAAGAGTTGTACTTTAGCGATACTATGTTGGAAGCAGGTTCAGGCTCCTATGGCAGGACTAGGCCAGTGGCCGGCCTGTGAACCAGGAACCTAGGACAAAGAAGTAATGCAGTAGATAAAACCCTGCTGACTAAGTAAACCTTAAGCTGCTGACTAAGTAAACCTTAAGCTGCTGACTAAGTAAACCTTAAGCTGGCAATGAGGAAATGACAAGATGGGAGAAGAGAAAAACATGACCATAATAGGATATATGCTTGGAAAAGGTTTTAACCAATAACAATAGCACATGATAACATTATGCTGAATATAATCAATAATAAGTTACCAGACTTGTTGCCTGTATTACCATATGCCTTCTAAATAAAAGGGTCGCTCAGAACACGCCCTGGGCGGACTCATCCCGAGGAGAACCTGTGTGTTGTCTATACTTGCATGCCAAGATTCATGAGTAGCCCACCCTGATGTGGCAAAGCAAAAGCCACATTCTGGTGACCCCGACGTGATCGTCTCGGACCGTCCTTACTCATTCGCCTGAAGGAGGCTGCGCGCAACTCGTCCCGTCTGAAACACGGCTGGATTCTCGTGAGTATGGGCGGAAAGTTTTCCCAACAACAGGTGGCCCACCTGAAGGAATTGGGAAAGCTAACCGAATCATCTATCAAAATTTCCTCAAACGGTGGAAGAACACTTCCTCGTTTGAAAAGAAAGATCTAGTCTCTCTTTTATTGTACATTTGGCAACAATGTCCTTCTTACCCCGAAAAAGGCACCTTAAAATTAACTCTCTTTCTCTGCTACTAGAGAAATGCTTTTGGCTGATTGGCAAGTTTTATTCAATATGTTACTAACCCCTGCCTGGTTACGATCAGATAAAAATTGTCATTCCTAAATCATCTCCAGTTGGACCTTCAGCTCTTCTTTAGAGGAACAATTGGGCTGCTTTAAAACTTCAAGTGGCTGTTAAGTTTAACCCTGTCAGACAATGTCTGGTGGTGCTTTGTGTTGATGTGTGTTTTGTTTTATATATGTTTAACTCTTAGAATGTTACGCTTGGACTTGGAATGGTGAGAAAAATAGGAGATGGTTAAAGGGCCCTATAAAAACCACATGTTTGGTTGGAATCATCTCATGATTTTTCTCGCTTCTTGCAGGACAAGCCATATGTCTAAATAAATGTTGTTTTAATGGTATTTGTGTATATATGTCTGTCTGTGTTGTTCTGCGTTATTTCCAAGACTTGGAAAAGGGTCAAAACCCTCTTTGATAACAACAAACAAAAAGGCCTTAATTAAAAATAAAAAGTTTGCTTGAAATATTTGTATATGAAATGGTGTAAGCAAACAGAATGGAAGTGAATGAGTTAATTTGCTGGTGTAAATGTGTGTGTGTTAGCCCTCACCCCTCCACCCATCCCATGCTGTGAAAGGAACAGTAAAACTGTAGTTTTTATTGTAGTAAAATGGGAACGCAATAGCAAGAGTTTCCATGAGAAAAGTTTTATGGAAGATCTGTGAAAGAATTTATAGAAAATGCATATGAATTTTTTTAGTGGTGAGATTTTTGTAAAATTTCTTTTTCTCCCCCCCACTCCTGACTCTTTTGTTTTTCGCTGGCTGTATTGCTTTAAGAGCGAAGGACAGGCAGACAGAGGAGGGGGGGCAGCTGTTCGTTTTAACTATTTTTTTTACTCGAAAGAGGTGACAGTAATTGTTGGGCAATTCTTTTGCAAAATTTTGAGTTTTAAATTTTTTAGTTAGACATATACATCCATCAACCAAAAGAAATGACTCTGAATTGTTTTGCTTAGATTTGTAAATGTTTTCCCTATTTCATGGAAATTTGTTTCATCTGAATGGAATTTGATTAAATTGGAACCCCAAAAATACAATCTAATTGGCTTTTTGTAATACAAAATGATTCCAGTATCTATGGATTGCAAGTTGCCTTGGAAAAGATACAGTTACACTTTATCTTTATTTAGGGCATAAAATGTTGCAATCTTATTCTGTTCCAGTTTTTGTTATAAACAAGTAATCTGGCACATGGATGTTACACAATATGCCCCATTTGCCCCATGGAAATATCTTCATGTTTCCATAGACACCTTCTCTGGCTTCATCATTGCAACCCCTCAACGGGGTGAAGCCACTAAGCATGTCATTAATCATTGTATTCGTTCATTTGCAACGTTGGGATGCCCAAAAGAACTTAAAACAGACAATGGTCCTGCTTACACAGGAGCAGCTTTTGCTGCCTTTTGTAATCAGTGGTCAATTGTTCACAAATTTGGAATACCTTACAACTCCCAGGGTCAAGCTCTGGTTGAGCGTGCCAACCAGACGTTAAAACATGCGCTGGAAAAATATAATCAGACACAGGGGAAAACTCCCCCTAGCCTCCCAGCTTTGCAACACAGGCTTAACCTGTGTTTATACACCATTAACTTCCTGAACCTGACGGGCACCCCTCCATCATCCGCTGCAACTCGTCACTTCTCTGCTTCTCCTGCTGCAGCAACATCCAAACCACTGGTGTACTTCAAACGACTTCCTGACCCCACCTGGAAAGGCCCTGCTGAACTCATTACCTGGGGACGAGGTTATGCCGCCATCCAAACCAACGGTGAGACTTTGTGGGTCCCTGGTCGACACATCCGTCCCTATCATTCCAAAACAAAAGCAGAGGACCTTTCCCCATCTGACGTTAACAACTTGGGTTAACTGGTGAAACCATACCATGGCAAAACGAGTGATGTGCCTGGGTCTAGGACTGACACTGATAATGAAAGCCCTGATGTATAAGATGGATCTGAATCAAGGAATTCCTGAGCAGGGAGCATGGCAAGATAACACCTACATAAAAGACATTGGTCAACTGGCTGTGGCAATGAACAAGACAAACTGCTGGATGTGTATGCACATCCCACTACAAGGAAAACAAGGTTTGATGGTGCAAACAGTCCCTTTGATTAACACCAGCTGGCTAACCTATGACAACACCACACAGCCCATTAAACAATTATCAAACAAGAAAGGGATGGTTCTAGCGATTGGTCATAGGTTGCAGGAAACGGCAGAGATTTGTTTTGAATACAAACCCGGTGATAGTACAAACAGCATCAAATTAGGGGTTTATCCTTTTTGTAATAAAGTCATACAGATTACTTCCCAAATGACTCGTAACGGGACTAACCCCAATGGAACAGTAAAATATTAAAGGAACAAATGATAGCTGAGAATCCTTTAAGTAATGAGAGTGGAGAAGATATTTGGTCTATGTTGACGTCCTGGCTACCTAATGGAACATGGATAAGAAAAGTACTTATCGTAATATTTGCAATTGTTGCCTTGCTTGTTGCCTTGTGCTGTTGTATTCAATGTGTGCCTGCATTATTTGCGTTGTTGAAATCTTGTATGGTCAAAATTTGGAAACAAAGTCATGGCCTCAGAGATCGATCTTTGAAAAAAGACACTGTTTTACTGGCTGAAAAGCTTCCGCTATATAATCTTCCTGACAATGAAAAATAAATAAAAACAGAGGAGATGTTGGAAGCAGGTTCAGGCTCCTATGGCAGGACTAGGCCAGTGGCCGGCCTGTGAACCAGGAACCTAGGACAAAGAAGTAACGCAGTAGATAAAACCCTGCTGACTAAGTAAACCTTAAGCTGCTGACTAAGTAAACCTTAAGCTGCTGACTAAGTAAACCTTAAGCTGGCAATGAGGAAATGACAAGATGGGAGAAGAGAAAAACATGACCATAATAGGATATATGCTTGGAAAAGGTTTTAACCAATAACAATAGCACATGATAACATTATGCTGAATATAATCAATAATAAGTTACCAGACTTGTTGCCTGTATTACCATATGCCTTCTAAATAAAAGGGTCGCTCAGAACACGCCCTGGGCGGACTCATCCCGAGGAGAACCTGTGTGTTGTCTATACTTGCATGCCAAGATTCATGAGTAGCCCACCCTGATGTGGCAAAGCAAAAGCCACAATACTATATATGAAGGGCCTATTGTTCCCAGGATATTCTAGAGTAATTTAAATATACAGCACATACATAGGCATACATTCTTGAGATAAAGTACTTTTTATCATTAGTATTTGTATGAAGAGAGACAGTCAGTTTTGGTCTGGTCATTAAGGTACCAGGGAAGAAACCAGGAGACTGGGAGGTCTAGTCTGCCTGGCTAGGTGATTTTGGACCAGTCACATTCTCTCAATCATGATATCAGGCTTGGATGACAAGCCAGTTTGGTCAATTCCTGTAGCCCAATGGGTCAACACTTAGTTGATCTGAAAAAATATGATCCTGCATTTGTGGGAAAAACACTAGTAAGAAAAAAAATAATTGTATGAAGAGAGCCAGTTTAGAATAATAGCTAAAGGTACTGGGACAGAAGTCAGCAGACTGTGAGTTCTACTTCTATCTTAGACTTATGTTTGTAGTCATCTGGGGTCAAGACTGCTTGGAAGGCAGGCAGATATGTGCACACACATCCGGCCACACACACCATACATTCTTACTCCATCTCTTTCCTTTCTCTCTCATATTTGCTTGCCCTATTTCTCTTGGTACTTCTGAATGAACCGCTTTGATACCACAGCCTGGATGAGGACCTCCCTGGTGGCAGCAGCTGCTGTAACTACTTAGCTATCAAAAAGGTGGTGGGGTTATGGCCTCAGCTCAGCAAGGCATGGAAGACCTTGAATTTCATGGTCTATGAGTGCCCACAGTCTCTAAAGAAAGGGAGAAGCTTAGAAGTACTGACTAAAGAATTTTCTGCATTGTCTTCCATCTTCATATTTGCAGCTTATAAAGGTAAGGGCATGTTTATTATAATGTTTAGTCCAATGGACCAAGCTGGGAACAAAGTTATGTCTATTTTTCAAATACTTACATTTATATACATGAGTCAGGCATTAGCAACTAAACATGAAGGTTTAATGAAGTATTAAAATCCCTAGTAGCAGACTTTTAAAATAATCTAAGGAGAATCAAGCAAGTTAATTGGAAATAAATACTGGGTGAATTAGAAACAAGCCAGAAAACAAAAATGAGTGTTTCGAATTTACTAAAACTGATAATAAAACACCCTCAGCCCCGTCCTCCACTTCTGCAAGCCCTGTGTATCAGGAATCAATGCTTCAACAAGAAAAATCTAACAATTTTCAGAAGGAGATGCAAGCGGCGTTACAAGCAATCCCAGAGGCAATCTCCTTTCACAAAGAAGATACAAGGGAAAATCATGAGGAGACAAAAGACAACTTTGATAAAATGAATCAAGAAACTCTCAACTAGAAAGCTTCTGACAGATGGTTACAAAGAATAAACAAAGAATTCAGAAAATAGAAGACAAGTCAGTAGAGACCGATCAAAAGATGGAAGAAATAAAAGATGAAAATCAGAAGCTGATGCAGGCAAATAGAGAATTGGAAGATTCAATGGCAGTTTTGGAAATGGAAAAGGCATCTTATTTCTTAAGATTTCAAAACATAACGGAGGATAAGGAACAGGATCTCTCGGACTTGATGACAGAGCGATTGGCTGAAGCACTGGAAATTGGGAAACAGGAAATGGAAGGAGAGATAGACCAGATATTTCAAGTCAATTCAAGCTATGCAAGGAGAAATAAAGTCCCTAGAGAAGTACATGTTAGATTCGTCAAAAGATCTATAAGAGATGAGATATTGAGAAGAGCGAGAGATGATCCTCTGCGTTATAAAGAAAAGGAAATTGTAGTGTTGAAGCAGATCCACAGGAAGATAACAGATTCACGAAGATAATACCAATTCCTGACCAGAAAATTAATTGAAAAAGGAGTGAATCTTAGATGGCTGATTCCGGAAGGGATTTTAATTAATTGGGACATGAAAAGATACAGATTGGACTCTGTACTCAAGGCAATGGAGTTCTATGAGAGTTACAGAGCTTTTTTGGAAGGGGAAAGCCCGGAATTTCATGCAGAGAGAGAAGCAAAAAAACAGGAAGAGGTAGCAATAGAAGGAGTAGCCAAACCAAGGGAAGAAGAAGGAACAGAAAACACAAACATAGAAGAAGGGGCAAAAGCAAGAGAACAGAGACAGATAAGAACAACTAGAAGAATAAAACCTAAATATAACTGAAGGAGATAGAGAAGAAAAATGGAATTCTCTCAGTGAATATTGAAGTCCCCTGCAAAAAAGAAAAAACTTTTTTACACGACTACAAAAATTAAAAATGGATATAATTTGTCTCCAAGAAACACATATTAAGAGACAACACTATAAACTGTTGGAACTACCGAAAATCAGGAAACTCCACACTAACACAACAAGAAAAGAGGAATAGCTTTATATATTAAAGAGACAATGAATCCCAAACAAATCTATGCAGATGAAGAGGGAAGAATATTAATGGTGGAAATAATGATAAATCAAAAACAGATACCAATGGTAGCAATATATGCACCTAATAACAAACAAGAAGAATTCTATCAAAAATTACATAAAAAATAGTGGAATTGGAACATCAAAATATTTGCTTAATGGGAGACTTTAATGCAATTGTAGACAGGAAGCTGGATTACAGAATTAGTAAAATAGGGAAAAAAGGAAGGAATATACTACCTAAGACTTTCTTTAAAATGGCAGAAGAAATCTATATACAGGATATATGGAGAAAAAAAATCACAATATACATTTTTCTCAAACAGGCACAAATCATGGTCCAGAATTGATATGATAAAGATGACTTGGAGAGGAGCTAAGGAAAAACTAAGAAGGTCTCTGAATCAATCTTTACTGAAAGAGAAAGAATTTATACAAATAGCAACAAAGGAAATGGAATTTTTCTTTAAAATAAACAAAATAGAAGAGACATCACTTCAAAATGTGTGGGATACAGCTAAAACATACTTTAGAGGTTTGGCTATAACTTATATGGCAAAAAAAGAATAAAGAAAAAAAGCAACAACAAATGAAGTTAAAGGAGGAATTTATAAAATTGGAATCAAAACTACAAAGAGATCTACAAAAGAAAACTCTTAAAAAGCAAATGGAAATAATGAAAGATAAATTAAATTTAGCAGAGGCTGAAAAAATGGCCCAACAAATTAAAAGGGCAAAACAAAACTTTTTTGAAAATGCTAATAAACAAAGTAGGTGGTTAGCATACAAACTGAAAAAAGAAAGAGAGAAAAAAATGATAAATAAATTGCAAGATTCAAAAGGCGACTTATAATTTCAAAATGATATAATTAAAAAAATAAACAAAGACTTTTATGAGACACTTTACGACACAGAAGAAACTTCTCAAGAAAAAATAAAGCAATACATAAAAGAAGCTGACTTACCAAAAATTTCAGAGAACATGCAAAACATACTAAATGAAAAAATATCAATGATGGAGGTAACAGAGGCTATAAAAAGGCAAAAAAAATGATAAGACCCCGGATCCAGATGGGCTACCTGCAGAGTTTTATAAATGCCTACAAGATACATTAAGCCCATTAATGAAAGAACTGTGTAATGAGGTACTTTTAGAGGCTAAAATACCAAATACTTGGATATAAGCCAACTTTATTTTAATACCCAAAGAAGATTCAGACTTGACACAGATAAAGAATTATACAAATATCTCTATTAAACATGGACTATAAAATTTTTGCTTCAATAATAGCAGAAAGATTAAGAGATTTTTGACTGAATTTATACATACAGAGCAAAATGGATTTTTACCTAAGAGACAAATAAAAAATAATTTAAGAATGATTTTACATACTTTGGAATACTATGAAGTGCACCCAGGGAAGCAGATGGCGCTTATATTTCTAGATGCACAGAAGGCTTTTGATAACGTAAATTGGCAATTTATGATTCAACAATTAAATGAAATGGACTTTGGAGAAAACTGTATAAATATAATTAAAACAATTTATCATAGACAAATAGCTAAAGTAATCGTAAATGGAGATTTTACATAAATTTTTAATATTAAAAAAGGCACAAGACAAGGATGTCCATTATCCCCATTATTATTCATATTAACACTGGAAGTATTGAATAGCAATATTAGGCAAGACTCAGAAATTAAAGGAATGGAAATAAAAGATGAAAAATATAAACTACAAGCATTCACAGATGACTTGGTTTTTATATTAGAAGAGCTGCTTGAGACAAGCCTCAAACTTCTGAAAAAGTGGCAGGATTGAAAATAAATAGAGAAAAGACCAAAGTGATAACCAATCACCTTACAGATATACAAAAAAATTAATTGTCAGAAAAAAAAGATCTTCAAATAGTTAAGAAAGTTAAATACTTGGGGATATACTTAACAGCAAGATGTGCAACAATAAAAGAAGATAACTACATAAAATTATTAAAACAAATAAAACTAGACTTGGGAAAATGGAAAAATCTACAACTTTCAATGCTAGGGAGAATAGCAATGGTGAAGATGAATATTTTACCAAAATTACTCTTTTTATTTCAAACAATACCTATAAAACTGGGGGGGAAATTCTTAGGCTCCATGATAGCATGGGCTCGAAATGTGGGTCGATCCATTGAATTAGAAGAATGGGAAAGAATATGGAACACAAACTGTAAATTAACATTGTCAACTGCGTGTAAAGAGAATCAATATAAAATGCTTCATAGATGGCATTTAGCACTGGCGAGATTGGCTAAAATGTACAAAAACATGAACCCGAATTGCTGGAAATGTAAAGACAAAGAGGGAACTTTTTTCCATGTATGGTGGCAATGCCCAAAAGCAAAGGTTTATTGGAAACAGATACAGGAGTGGATACAGGAGATAAACAAAGAACGAGTTGATTTGAAACCAGAGCTATTTCTATTAGGCATATTGAACCCAAAGGTGAAAAGACGAACTCGATACATCATTGTACATATAATAACAGCGGCACACATTATATATGCCCAATATTGGAAACGGGAGAACCTACCACCAAATGATACGATCATTCAAAAAATATTAGAATGCGCTGAAATGTATATGCTTACGTTAGAAATCAAAGATAAGGAGACAACAGATTATTATGAGATATGGAACCAATGCTATGTTTGGTTAGATCAGAGAATAAAAGGGGTAAGAAACTATGTAACAATTGTAAATAAATGTAAAATAGAAGACACAGTACTGTTAAGAAAATAATAATAATAATAAATGTATTTTGTTTTGTTTTTATGTAATGTGAAAAAAGGAAAATAAAGTTTGAAAAAAAGAAACTGGGGGGGGGAATTCTTTGATGAATTAAATACATCGATCTTGAAATTTATTTGGCAAGAAAAAAAAGCCAGAATTAGATTGAAAATGCTACATGAAGCGAAAGAAAATGGAGGATTCGGGCTGCCAGATTGGGCTTTATATTATCAAGCATCTGTATTAACATGGTTAAAAGAATGGATAACTCTTAAGACATAAAAGATTACTATACCTAGAGGGGCATGACCTACAACTCAGATGGCATGCCTTCCTATGGTATGGGAAGAATAAAATACATAGATACTTTCAAAACCACTATATAAGAAACGCACTTCTTCTAGAATGGGAAAAGGTAAATGCGAAAATTTACATGAAAATACCTGGATGGCTTTCAACAATGGAAGCGTTTGTTCACCCAAACCTAATTAACTATGATTCTGTTTTTACACCTAGAAAGTAGAAAACCTCATGCAATGCAATGAGCTTTTTAGTTGTCCTCTGCTTCAGTAGTGATTAGGGATGCTATAGGCTGCAGAATAAAATCTTTATAGAGAAATAAACCTGACATATATGATATGCAAAACATTTCCAAATTTTTACCATCATGACATACAGCAGACATGTCAAACACAAGGCCCGGGGGCCGGATGCGGCCCACGAAGTGGTTTCATGTGGCCCGCGAAGCCATCCTGGAAACAGTGAGGGAACGGTCCCCGCTGCCTTGGCCCTGGCCCAGGCCGGCCGGGAGCCAATGGACAATTTTGTGGTGGCCATCTATGCTGAAACGCATTCAGTCTTAGCTCCACAAGGCCGTCTGGAAACAGCGAGGAACCAGCCCCTGCCGCGTTGGCCCCGCCCCCTGGGTGCATGCTGGGGAGGCTCCTCCAGTGGACCATGCCTTGGCACTTGCCCTGGTCCCACCCCCTTCTGCCAGAGACCCTCAGATCTGTCCCACTCTTGCCCAGGCCCCCACAGGCCCCCTTGACACGAACGATGTAGAGCTGGCCATGCCCACCCAGTAGGCCACACCCACTCCATCCACGCCCACCCAGTAGGCTGCACCCACCCTGGCCACACCCACCCAGCCCTCTGAGGGCAACTGCAATGCTGATGCGGCCCTCAATGAAATTGAGTTTGACACCCCTGACATACAGCATTTCCCACCAGCTACCAGATTTCTTTTAGCACACACCATTCTCAAAAATTATTTATTTCCAAAACAAATTTGGAAAGAAAAGTCGAGCCAAAAATCTCCCATCAACACTGCTTTTGTAGCCTAAGATTACTATTACTCCAATTGTAATTAAAATCTAATAAAACCTTGGAAACCACACAAAAATCCCTCTGGAAGATACTGTTTTTAGATTTGATTAAAATAATTGAAAGTTGAATTCTTGAGTGCCAAATCAAAATCTGGTTTCTTTTGGATGCCTGATGAAACATGTTTTCCCAAACTGGGGAGAGAGGAGGAGTCATTCAGAAAAGAAATTGATGTCACCGGATCCTTAAAAGGAAATTTGTTCCACAACAGATAAGCTGTAAATGCAATTGAAATCTTAGGTCAACAAAAGAAATGTAGCTTTTCTCTTCAGGGAAATCAGTACTGAACTAAATGGTTCACTCATCCTGGAATTATTTGTTAAGATTTATGATGTGCACAGATACTAACAGGTTGTTTATTTACAGAGTGTCTTTTTTAAAAGTAAAGGTTATTTTACAAAATGTATATTTTTCCACAAGAGTATGGTGCTTCACTGCCTTATATATAAACTACATATTTTATCATTTCTTGTTAATGTTTTTTTTATTATATTTTAGATTTTTTTTAACCTCTCTTTATTATTTTTATAAATAACTTCAGGGGTGAACATACATAATAATCTTTCTTCCTGCTATTTTCCCTACAACAATCCTATGAGGTGGGTTGGACTGAGAAAGAATAACTGTCACACAGCCAGCCATGCCTAATTCCAAGTATTTATCCATATATTCTTGCATAATTGAACAGAAATGAAACATCTTTTCATCTGTTTCAAATATAGTGTCTCATGAAAAAATACTTTTGTGAGCAAAGAGAGATCGTTAAAACAACCCCAATCATATACACTCAGTAGGATTTCCTAGAAAATTATTTAGTATTAGCGTTCTCTGAAGATCCTAAGGTAATTCATTCTAGAATTTATGGCATAAAAAAATCATTTCACATGCAAGCCTTATCTGCAAGATATATAAATCTCTGCATTTTATCTGATGCTCTCACACATTCTGCTCTGTCTGCATATCCAATCATAAGAGAGCCTAAAAATTAATACAGTAAATTATTACTTATTTTTGGTCTGGCTTATTACAAAAGCAAGTCAATTTACAGATTCACTGTACGATGGTAAGATTAGGCCAAGACTAAAGTAAGAATCTTTCATCTGTTCAGTAAGGGCCTGCCAGTGCTTATCTGCCAAAGATCTATTTTTCACCAATTTTCCTGATAAAGGCTATTATTGAAGAGATCTGTATTAGCAGCTCTGAGATAGGTTCCTAAGAGGTTTTTCTAAGGTGCTGAGACTTTAGAAAGAGTGCAGAGAAGAGCAACAAAGACGATTAGGGGCCTGGAGACTAAAACACATGAAGAAAGGTTGCAGGAATTGGGTATGGCTAATCTAGAGAAAAGAAGGACTAGGGGCGACATGATAGCAATGTTCCAATATTTGAGAGGCTGCCACAAAGAAGAGGGGTCAATCTATTTTCCAAAGCACCAGAAGGCAAGACAAGAAATAAAAGATGAAAACTAATCAAGGAGAGAAGCAACCTAGAACTAAGGAGAAACTTCCTAACAGTGAGAACAATAAACCAGTGGAATGGCTAGCCTTCAGAAATTATGGGTGCTTCATCAGTGGAAGTTTTTAAGAATAGACTTGTCTGAAATGGTATAGGGTCTCTTGCTAGAGCAGAGGGTTGGACCAGAAGACCTCCAAAGTCCCTTTCAACTCTATTATTCTGTATTCTATTCTATTCTGTTAAGTACAACAAAACTCTACTTTCTTATGCCGCTTTTAAGAAAAAAATCCTATAAGACTTTCACAGTTTTTATCACACAATGACACTTACTTTTATTGCCTAATTAAAATGTTAAAAATATTAAGAGAGCACATTCAAAGCTTAATCAGAGCCCTGCTCAACTCTGTAGTATATGCAAATGGATATAGAATGATTATGTCTCTCATCATATGAAAAATGTCGTTTTCCATTCCACTGAAGAATATAGACCACTTCTGTATCTAGAACAAGTCAACATGGTCAGAAGTATGGATTCCATCAAGTTTAGGCTTTTGCCATTTTGTTTAATACTGTATCAGTTGGAGTTGTGTATAGTCAATCTGTCCATCTTTGGAAACAGTTCACCTCTTTCTCCATTCTAACTTGTATTGTACTCAGTTCCATGTAATGATTGGAAAAAGGGACTTTCATTCTCTTATTATCTAGTCCAGTATGGCAAAAATAAACACATAAATGGCTCTAGCATTTCTGCTTTCACCCAATGAGACGAAATCCATAGGACAAATAGGTCAGGATGAAATTTATTTTATTAGATTTTTCTCATGTCTTTATTACTTTATAATTAATTTAAGGTGGCAAACATTCCTCGTACTCCTTCCTCCTCGTAATTTCCTCACAACAACCACCCTATGAAGTGTGTTGGGTTGGGTTGGTCCCAGAGTCACCCATCTGGCTTTCATGCCTAAGATAGGACTAGAATTCACAGTCTCCTGGTTTCTAGGCCAGCACCTTAAGCACTATACCAAACTGACTGCAAAACAACACTGAAAACCGATGGGATTTTTTAGCCATAATTCTTTAAAATCTGTGTTTTTAAAGGTTTGCACAGTGTTACTGTTTGAGACTGAATCCATTTAAAGGTGGATTCAGCATAAAAACAGTTGCTGTTTGTGTATAATATACATAGCAAATTTCAGATAAATAAAATGAAGATTCTACAATCATGATAAGTAGTGTACTAGGGATAGATATAGAAGTAAAAACTTGGTACTTTCCTTAGAAGAGAGCAATTGTGAAGGCTAGCTAAAACAGTTCCCAATTCATCATCACACAAATACCAAGAATGAGAGACAAGAAGCCATAGAATTGAATGAAAGGTAGAAAAATTATTTTAAAAGAGCTTTATCAGTGCAATACAAAAAGAGCCCAAGATTACAGAAAGAGTACCTATATTAGATAAATCAAATCACAGAAAAAGACTAAGAAATTAGTAATGATATTCATGTGATTGTCTCACTTTACAGTGCAGGATTTTGTGCTATTATCAGAATGTTGCTGCTATATAATAGAAAACAGTTATTGCTGTCTATAATATTCAATATTCAGGAAAATAGATTGTTCTGAGATGAGCTAATCTTGAAAGAGCCATCCATGACCATATTCTCATTGAATTAAATGGAAGTTTAATCATTCTCTGAAGCTTGAAGGGCTGACCCCCACCAACACGGATAGCATATTTTATACTCTGAGATTTTAATGTTCTACTGAAATGTCATTATATGTCATTATACACCAGAACATCTTAGTGAGAAAAAACAAACAACACAAAATTGTCCCTGTAAAAGAAGGGAATTACCATTATTACCCTGCTTATCCCATTTGCTTTTATTTTTAGAACTGCTAAAAATAATAAAAAGGAAAGCAGAACTATAAACCTGTTCTTTGTACTAGTTCAATTTCATAGCAATAGTGAAATTAATTCACAGATGTTCATAAAGCTTAACACTGCACAAATGAAGAAATTATTAATTATGTGGTTAGCAATTTAAACTATATTTCACTGTAGTGCTTCAGCACATTCTCCTATTAAATCAACAAGGCTTATGCTAAAAAATTCATTAAACAGACAAAACATTAGTGGTTCTGACAATGCATTTTAGCAAAAGTCTTATGGAAAAGAGAGTTCAGAGAAAAGTAAAGAAAAAAAACTTTTAAACAGGCTCCCCAAAGCCTGATATTTATACTCCTCAACAATTTCTTTGCTCAACGCATGGCTTCCTTAGAGAAAAAGATCTTTTAACAATTATGACATAAAGCCTAATGTTGAATATATGCTAAACTCTTTAATAATTAGGCCAGGTTTATAGTTAGCCATTTTCTTAATTGGCTAATTGCTTTAGTGATCTCCTGGCCATTCTGAACAATATTAGATGGCAGACAGAAATATCCAGGCAAGCAGCCTTAAAAAAAAAATGGCTCTGTTTTAAATTGGGTCATTCTCAGAATATTGCGTAGCAATTTTTCTTCCCAAAGTCTTGGAAAATGTAGCTTGGTGTGTTAAAAGAACTGTGTTTTGGAGGCTATATATGAGACTTCCTCCCTTCCTTCCTTATTTTTGGCCCTACACAGGTTTAGTTTCATAGATTTAAGGAAGCACAAAACAAAGATAACCTAGTACCATACATGTTGAATACATTTCCATAAATATTACGAGTGTCTGATCTAGCATTTCAGTAGAGCATTTCACATGTAGATCCCAATTCTAATGTCACAGGTTTCACAAGAATTAAAAGATGCGGAAAGTGACAATATTAGACCCTACATGACAATCTTGGGAACTCTAGCTCCATTAAATTGGGAAGTATAAGCTAACTAGTTTTCCAATGGACTACAATATCTCCTCCCCTTTCCTCCTTGTTTTTGTTTTTAAGGAGGTGGGATGAGAATTGTAAGTCTCTAGAAGGCAACTCACCTCCGTAACTGTCCTCAATTCTACATACACTCGCACACACAAGCTGAAATCACATGCCGTTCTAATTCAGTGGCAAAACAGCCAAATTATCGCAGCATGATTTCATATTATTTGGTGTAGGAAATGAACAGTATGGAAATAGGAGAGATTTACCTTCTGGTTCAATACCCTTCCTTATTTATGAAGTAAAATCCTAAAAATAATCATGGCACTAAATGTCATTTTGCCCCCAAATTTCATCTGTGTGATCTCATTCTATTCAATTCAGTCACTAAGCACAGGTGCTTAATTTGTTAACCCTGTTTGTTGCAAGGTGGTTGCAAAGCATGTGAATGGCAATCACATGACCATAGGACACTGCAACAGTCATTAAATATATGCCAGTTATGAAGCAAACAAATGACTGTCACATGACTGCTGGATGCTATGACTGTTGTAAAAGTGAAGATTGATTGCAGAGAGTTCTTTTAGTACCATAACTTTGAATAGTTGCAGCATGAGGCAGTTAGTAAGGAAGGACTACCATATTTCAAACTATGCCTCTTAGTCTTGTATTTATAAAAAATATCACAAGAAACTAAAGAAGTTTTTTTTATGACATATGATTGTCTAGAGAAAAGGGGCAATCATAAGTTGGCTACTAGCACATCGGGAAAATATATCAGTTTATCTTCTAATAATTGTTTTATATTTTATGACGGCTATATTTTCTGATTTTTTTAATCATAGTAATTAATCTATGACAGCATCAGCAATGTGATTTCAATGTTCAAAAATATTCCCATTATAATGTTGCAAACTTCAAATATAGTACACTGTACTAGGAAAGGCAACAGATTTTTCCACTGTAAACAATCATTTCTTAACTGAAGCATTTCTCTTAACTTCTTATTTACCTCCTCTCTTACTGTTTTGGGTGTTGAGGGAGATACAAAGTTCTGGCTCTTTCTCTTCTGGTGGCCTCAACCACTGTTAACTGATGTTGTTGTAGTGTGACTTTAATGCTGTCTCTCCATCTTCTTCGGAGTCTACCTCTTCTCTTTTTAACACACTTCAGAATTTTCATTGATTTTCCCAATGTCTCCAACAATACATATAATTTTCAAGTTACAATCATTCATTTAGCAACCATTCAAAGTTATGAAAGGGCTGAACAAATGACTCTTATACAGTCCTTATAATTCCAACTGTCACACTATCCCTGCAATCATGTCACTGTGAGCCAGGTGCTGAATGCCTGGCTTGCAATTATAACATTGCAGCAAGTTGCAGTCACCAAAGTTAACTTTCAGGAAGTCATAAGTTGTGATCACATAAGATCCTCGTTTAATAACCCGCATCGTCCTTGCTTAACAATGGCCTTTATAATCACATTGCTTAGCAATGGAAATTCTGATCCCAAATGCCGTCATAAACCGAGAACTATCTGTATCTTCTCCTCTTTATCTTTTTCACTTGTCTCATTTGTACATCACTTTTTATCACTGAAATGAATGTATAAATGATCTTGGGTAAAGAGAGGAAGAGCTACCGAGGAAACAATCAGACAAGAGAGACAGGAATCCATAGTTGCTTAAGAGTCAAAGAAAAAGCTTCCGGTTCTGGATCGCGGCGCCAGCGGACGTGCGGAGAGAGCCCTCTCTCCGCCGTCCGGTTTTCCTTCTTTGGAAGACCCTGGATAGGGTCAAAAGTCGCCCTGGAGGGGCGACCACCGTTGAGGAGGACCCTCGCTAGATCGTGGAGGGGCGGTAGCCCCGTTTGATCCGAGGCAGCTCCTCAGGACCGAAGAAGAAAAGATCGGCCATTAACATGGCCGATAACCAAGTCGCACCAGCCGAAAGCCAGAATTACAACTAAGCACAACGAAGCACCGTGGAGGATTTGGGTGAGACCCTTCCTTACCTCTCTTTTACCTTAACTACCTTCCTGTGAAAGCCTCCTGAAACTTCTCCCCCGCGCTTAATACAGCGGCGTTTGCTCACTTTGGGAATTTAAGTCTTGAAAAGAAAAGAATAACTAATCTCAACAACTAAGTAACTGGATTTTTATTTTTTGGATACTTTGGGGTCCCTAAAAGTTTTTACTATAGAGACCTATTATTTTATCTATCTATTAACTTTGAAAAAAATATCTTTTTTTCCTTTTTTTCTAACTGGATAAAAATTTAATGGGCATCTGGAAAAAGAATTCCTAGCCTGTGTGGACATCTTGTGGTGAAGCCTGGTACAGCAACCGAATATTTCTGCCTGAGAGGCCTGTTGACTCCCTTGATTTGCCCTTCACACTGTCTAAAAAAAGATAAGGGTTGGAAACAGCTGAGGGGGTGGAAACAACTTCTAGAAATTGTGGAGGTGGACACTGGCTGACTCTTACTAAGCATAGCCTCCACTGAAAGACTATCTTTAATCACTATAGAAATGGAGGAATCTTACCCACAACTTAACTATAAACTTATACTTGAAAAAATCCTTGAAGCCACTGAGCTAATGAATTCCAGAGTGAAAGCCAAAGATGTTACCCCAAAACTACAAATTGAATTCCAGACTCCAATTGATCAACTGACAAGCCAAAAAACAACAGAAGAGGAACAAAATAATACTAAAGAGGATTCTACACAACAAGACGTACAATTTATTGAGAACTTTGATATCCAAATACTGATTTTAACTAAAGTACCTGTAACTCCAAAAGCAACAGGAATTGAACAACAAACACAACACATTGAGAACCTAGATAATCTAGACAATCAATTAACAAATACAGAATCCCAGACCCCAACTGATCAACTTACAAGCCAAAAAACAACAGAAGAGGAACAAATTAACATCAAAGAGGATTCTACACAACACTATGTACAACCTATTGAGATGGAGGGACTTTACCCACAACTTAACTATAAACTTATACTGGGAAAAATTCTTGAAGCTACTGAGCAAATGAATTCCAGAATGAAAGCCAAAGATGTTATCCCAAAATTACAAATTGAATCCCAGACTCCAACTGATCAACTTACAAGCCAAAAAACAACAGAAGAGGAACAATTTAACATCAAAGAGGATTTTACACAATACTACGTACAACCTATTGAGAACTTTGATAATCAAACATTGACTCTAATTAAAGTACCTGTAACTCCAAAAGCAACAGGAACTGATCAACAAACACGATATATTGAGAACTTTGACAACTTTGATAACCAAATATTAATTACAACACTGGATATGACCGTTTATGCTACTCAGATGATACTGGAAGAAGGAGAAGAGGAACGAAACCAGACTGAACTGATGATAAATATGCCAAACCAAACATGGAGATTTGAATTATTAGGGCAACAACCTAATAATTACAAAGGGGCCAGTTCTTTTGAAAAATTGATAACTGGATGCTCTCCCTTGATTCAAATGACATGTGTAGGAATGAAGGGAGACCCATCTGATGACTTAAAGTCTCTGGTATGGAAGCCTGCTTGGCACAAAAAGAAAGCCAGAGTTAGATTTAAAAATGGGATTTAAAATTCCACTTAATGGGTTAAGGAGATTTTTAGAGATATTGATTGATTTAATATTTAGGACTTAGACTTACAATGGAGATGAAAATTAACTGTTAGATTATAGTTTTGAATTGTAATATCGAAAAGGTTTTGTGACAATGGAAGATATTTTATCCGTAAATGAGGAGCTACTAGGACAAGAAATAGAATATATTTGTGAAATAAAGTAAGAATGTAATTTTTGGAACAATATGTTTATTTTAGATATGATAACTATCTTGTAATGAAATGAGGGAAATTAGGGTTACCCGAAGTTCAAACAATATGATTATTTAAGGCTAAATTGGAATATGGTAATTGGAATTAAGTAAAACTTAAAAACAGGACTTGGATATGTATAAGTAAACTTTTATTGATATATATCGATTGATTGAGCTTTATCTAGAAATGTATTAACTTTAATATGATACAATAATTAAGGGAAATAGAGAGGGAATTTTTAATGAGTTAACCTGAGGTATATATGAATGATTTTGTTATTGGACTAATGACTACCCTATCACCACGCTGCTTCCTAATTACTTGGATGTAAAAATTGAAAAATTAATAAAACTTGTTAAAAAAAAAAGAGTCAAAGAAAGAAAATTAGGAAGGGCCCACCCTAATGGATCAAACAGTTAAAAGTGGAGGCAGGAAGTTTGTGCCTTCAGACTTGCAAGATTTTGTTAATGTAGTCTTACAATATAGTAGAATTTGTTCATTTTGTGTTTCCTATATGGTTTATCGGGAAACTTATGTAGGTCATAGAACATTGCTTTATACTAGATATGATATGCTTAGCCTATATTTGTATTATGACTGGCATATTTTATCTTTTAAAGAAAAATCTGAAAGTCATTTATTTTCTATTGAATTAAATGAGAAGGATTGAACTTTGGAGTACATTCAATTTAATAGGTGCTCTAACTCTTCAATTAAAAAAAAAACCAAGAATGAAAACAAAAGGGGCGGAAAAGTCTTAATATTTCACTGCAATTTCTTTATCTTTTAGTTCATCTGGTTTTACATAAGCTCATCCTCTGAGCCACTACATTTTATTAGTGTGATGAATGCATTATTGATTCCTGTTTGTGCTCTCCACATTACAACAGTAAACAGCTTATTTAACAATTATTCAAGAAATGCAGTGTACTTAGGAAAAGATCATTTATTTTTTGCTTATCAGTTGAGCCAGCAAGAACTAGTTTTCAGGCTCCTGAGAGTGAAATATTGTTTATTAAGAGCTTCAGGAATGTCTAGGCTTGATTTAATGAAGTTTGATTGCTCTACACACAGTACATGTGTTTACTTCCAGATTGTGTTAAAGAGCAATCACTAGGATTTTTTTTCCTTCACTGGCATTCCAAATAAACAAAAGAGAAAAAATAGAAAGAACTAAATTCCATTGGTTCATTTTGTTGTTTTTTCAGTGCCCTGCAAACTGCTATATAACAGAACATTATTCTGAGACTTTCAAAAGCAGAAAAAACCACTGGGAAAATTTTTTTGAAGGGCTTGTTATAGTAGGGATTGGATTCTGACTGCTGCAGAATTATGTGGAACTATTTCTTTCCATATTTGAAAACAACTTTTGTTAATACAGCTTAAAATTGCCTTTGTCGTCGTCGTCTTATTTTTGCAGCCAGCAAACCCTGCTGACTCTTACTTTTGTTTGTAATCAACTACTATTTTAAAGATCTTTTTCAGCATGCATTGCTGATCAAAGAAAAAAGTAAATCAAATGCAAGCTATACTTGCGCTTTCTTCTAGTTTTATTACTGTTCTTGCTTAGAGCGCCCCAACTAAAGAGCATGGAGGGCAAGCAAGACTAACCAAATTTTGAAATGCAGTAATGAACTCACTTGGACCTTATGGGCCTTGGTAAAAGTCTGATAATCTGTTGCCCCCACCCTATGGGACATTCTCCCCCTGGAGGTGAGGCAGCCCCCCCTCTCCCCCCCAAAAGAAGTTAAAACATGTGCTGTAGCCTCACATGGGGAGCCCAAAGAAGCATGCAGTCGTGGGACTGGTTGGTGACCCGAGAGCCCTGCCTTTGCCTTTTTAATTAATTTTAACAGGTCTTAATTATTTTTGTCTCCTTCTAAAAAATAATTTCAAAATTGT
Source organism: Azemiops feae (assembly GCA_023970755.1). NCBI lineage: Eukaryota > Metazoa > Chordata > Lepidosauria > Squamata > Viperidae > Azemiops > Azemiops feae. Next base: position 1,227,202 of record JALGBA010000503.1, on the reverse strand, counting down.
AATTCTAACATTTTAATTTTTACATACTGTTTTTATATTCTGACATTTTATTGTACATTGCCCAGAGTTCCTCTTTGTAGGAGATGGGCAGTTCACAAATATGAAAAATAAATAAAAATAATTAAATCTCATTCCTGTAGGCTGGTACCTGCCTTGGTAAAATCTGAATTGGGAGTAAAGAACATGGCTTAATCCACATGTTGGTTATCAGCATACTTTTCATAGCTCCAATTTGGGTAGACTAAATAATTGGGCCTTTCTTGGATGGGAGAGGGGGACCAAGAAGATTTGAAAGGGCCAAATGTTGGGCCTTGAATGTTGTAGATTTTCTTACATTAAACATTCTGAACCCTCTGACTACTGGAGCATAGCCCCAGTTTACAAAACCTAGGCAAGCCCTTGAACCTCTAAAACTTCCATACCTCTAAGACTAGGGCACTTGTTTTTAGTGGCCATGACTATGAACAAGCTATTTTTTAAATCACACACACATTTACAAACAGAGCTGAACCCACAAAACATTTCTTCAATTGAACATTAAATGATACATCAATGAATTAAAAAAAATCTTACCCATACAAGTAAGAGAAGGTTTCTTTTCACTGTTCCACAATATCCCAGCATTCCAATAATGATAAGGAAACAGCAGACTGCAATCATGACTGGATGGACAACTGGAAAATAAGTAGACACAACTGCCTCCTCCACTCTGAAAACAAATGAAACAGATCAAGTTGATAGAGTGGAGCTCAGCTTTCCTACAAAGCAGTTTATAAAATAGTATTCTTCTAGGGAAAGAATGCAGAAATTATTTTGTTATTAGAAAAATTCTGTTACCATGTGGCAATGCCCTTTGAATCTAAATGGAAATTGTCTGTCTGTCTATCTATCTATCTATATCTAAAGCTGCTTGCATTCATTATCCAGCAATTAGCTTTGGAATAGCAACTCACACTGCTACATCAATTTAAAATCTGCACTGTGTACATCAAACTGCTTTGAGATAAGCAAATTGAATAAGGTATGAGATACAATGAAATCTCCCAAGAAACAGAATATTAAATAACCTGAGAATTTGTTCTGGGAACAATCCCAGTTCTCACTACTCTTCTTTTAATTATCAGAAATACATGTGTACAATAGATTTTACCTTTTGCTTCTGGAAATGCAGTTCAGGTCCACAGATGTGAGGGAAAATTGAGCTAGTAATTTTCTTGAATTTCTTCTTAGCAATTAATCACAATAGAATTTCCCTGCTTAGAGGTAGTATATTTCTCTAATTAGCACACTAAATAAATCTCTCAGGAAGGACTTTTACCAATACCTCATGCTTTTCCAAGTTATTTGTCTAGCAACCTTTAAAAAGTTGGACTAGGTGAGATTTGGAGTCAAACTGCACATTATTTTAATGATATAGGATGCGACACTGTTTGCTCTTGTGTGTAGCAAATACAGCCTTCTCCTCAGTTTTGTAGAATAAATTACAGCAGAGTAAATGAATGTCCTATATAAAGGACAAAAATAAGACTTTGACAATGCAGGAGGAGATTCAGAAGATCACAGATCAAAAGGCTATGATGGGTAAGTGCCAAATACATCACAGACAATATGAAGCAGGATTTCATTGCAGGTATGTTTTTTAAAAGGACATGTTCTACCTACTAAGAAACTCTTATTTACTTGGAACATCTGCTGTTGCAACTGTATTGTAAGTGAAACTTCTATCCTAGAGTTACCTTTTCTAAATCCTTGTCTTGTGCCTTCTTGTTTTAATCTCTTTAACCTACTTCATTAAAGAATTAAAATATGGTTTAAGTAGGAATATTAAGAAGCCTTTATCTGAAAGTACCCTGAGATTTATGATATAAGGAACAAGAGGTCAACCCTTTGGCTCAATAAGTTTATCTGGAATTTTAAGAATGAGTTATGGATGTCTCCTAAAACATGCTACCATCCTGGGCACAGCAGGGCTTTCCAAAACTAGTAGATCTGACTTTTCAGTCACTAAATGGGAGAAGAGAGTTGAAGTGTTCTGTATTATTCTGATTCCATCTACTGTCTTTCCAGATTTCTGCAGTCCATGGCAGTTGCAATCAGCATGGCCAATCATAAAATTTACCTCACCACTCCATCTACCATCCCAGGATGCTCTCTGCCATCTCACCTCATTTTTGTCTGTGTGGGGGAGATGAGCACAATGCTAAGCAGAAACTTGGGCTGCATCTCACTATTACTTTTCAGTGCCTAGAAATGTGTTAGGCTTCAAAGGCAAATGAGACAAGAAGTGCAACTATGAGTTCAAGCTCTATTATAAGATCACATTAATAGAATCTTGCAAAACTATTATTCCCCTGCCTTCCTTTTACACTCCGGAACACTGGAGGGGGGGTTTCCTTCCCACACCCTCCACCTTCTGTGAATTGAGATATCTTTTATAAATTTTCCAGTGTGTAGCTCTTCTTCTGTCTTCCAAAGTCATTCTCACAGACCATTACAAATGCCTTTGAGATGTCAGCAGGGCCCAGAAGCTTTCCTGTAAAAGGTTATGCTTGGAGTTGATATTTTGCTTTCTTGCATGCAAGCTTTCCATTTGTTTATTTTAAAAATTAAAAGAAGATTGAAAATAGTATCAAGAATGGTGTGAACCTTGGCAGGAATCAAGGACATTGGAAAGGAGATACTGGGAGTATGGAATGCTCTTTGGAGAAATAGCTCCAGGGCTTTTTTTGTCATAGAACGCCCAGAACGGAGTTCCGGCACCTTTTTTGGATGGAACCTTGTAGGATAGGCAAAGCGGGTTGTATGACGTGTGAGAGTTCCGGGACCTTCTTTCTTTACAAAAAAAGCACTGAATAGCTCCATATCTTTGCTGGATCCTTTTGCACAGATAGTCCAGTTAAACTGATCGGACACACCTACCTTGTTTCTGCAGTTAAAGTGAGAACATTATTCAAGTAGTCTCTCATCCAGGCAGAGACACATAACACAGTGATGGACATCAACTGAAATAAAATAGGGATTTTGTTTAGCAAATGTAAGATAGAGCAAGCTTAGTTATTTCAACAATGTTATAAGCAGCATACTATTGCATTAAAAATTCTCTACTTAATGGCAAAGCAGATGTATCATTAAGTACAGTCCTTTCTCAGCACTCTGCTCTTCTTTAATTTATTAATACTCAAAGAGAAAAATTCTCACTGGAACAATTTCAGTCTTAGCTGGTTTTCTTAGAAGTGCACATCTCGGGGACAAGAATAAGCTTTGAGCTTTTATTTTTCTGCTTGTGGTAAGATTAATACATCAGCAGAGATTTCATAACAGAAATCCACAAGGTACTGGGATAGAAAGCCAGCTGTCTGTGAAAGAAGCTGTCAGTCCCCCTATGTGTATGCAATTATGAGAGCATAATTGTAAGATTACTTCCCCAAAAGAAGGAAAGTCATTCTTAAATAAGGATGTATGGAGAGAAAAAACATTTCTGTTTGAAGCAAAATAAAGACCCAACTCATGATAATTAGATTATGGGTGCTACTTTAAAAAAATCAACATTTTTTGTAAGGCTGAAAGTTGGCAAAATCTAAAACCCATAGCTTCATTATCAGACATGGGTAATGAGCTGCCTACTGAAAATCAGGAATAGTTTATTTAGCTCCCTAGGCACAATAGAACTAACACCCATATCTAGAGGAAAGCAAGAGGCAGATATTCCTAGATTAATCACATCTCCCCTTCACTCTTCCCTGCCTTAAGAAAAAATAAACAATATAAAGGGTTATGTTGAGTCTCTCACAAGCAGTTAAACTGTATCATATTCTATCCTGAACTAGCAAAAGGGTTTCAATTGCAGCATCTGATCATTTTGATAATGTAATCCGGGATAATATTTCAAGCATCTTTAACAATGCTGCTAGGTTTACTCTTCACTCCATTCAATGGTAATGCAAATATGACAAGACCCAAGCTGATGGGTGAGCAAATATCATATTTAGTAGCATATATCATAAATTCATAGGACAGAATCCTGTAATATTTGAAATAGAATGCAAGATGTAATATGTTCCCTTGGCACACAGTTGGCTTTCAGCTATGATAGGTATCAGAGGGAACTATTTAGTCAATAAAGAGTTAGTCCAATAGTACCGTAGCCATTGCCTATCTTTCCTTTCCTTTCCTTTCATGAAAATGGTGGTTCAGAAATTACTGAAGCTCTTTTCCTCTCACCATTCACATGAGGGCAAATCTTTTCTTTTACTGTGCAAAAATCTTTACATCTATGCATATAACTTAACCATTTAAAGTATGCATAGCTAACATATATTTGTGGTTTCTGAGGAAGTGTTGGTTTGTTTTCCACATATTCTAGATAGGATTGCAGATGGGTCACTGAGGAATGAATGGCATTAGGTTCATAAGCTTAACTTTTCCAACTTATGTGTAAGTGGCCTTTAAAATTGTGGATTTCAACTCTTTCTCAGCAGTGGTCTCACTGGCTGGGAAATTCTAAAAGTTGAAGTTCACATACCTGAAAGCTGCTTTAAAGAAATGGCTTTTAGTAATTCTTTATCTAAAGTTGGCTTACTTTCTCCTTGCCATTATCCTTTCAATTCTGTTATTCTGTTATTAGCACTGGTCATTTGTCCACTTGGTGTTGACCCATCTATCAAACCACTAGGGGGAAGCCAAGACAAATGGGAGATTTTCATTTTTGATTACTCTTTGCGTACTAAAAGTAGATTGGTGAAGAGGCAGCAAGAACAAGAAGAAAGAGAAAGAGGCATGGCTGAGGAAGTGCAGGCATCAGCAGATAGCTAACAGTTCTAACCATAGATAATTGTCTTGAAAATGAACAGGCCTAAAAAGCAACAGTTTAAGTTGCCTTAGACAGCTACCATCATCAAGCAGCATCAACTATTTTTTGATGGATTGATTGATGTGATATACAGTAAATGCTGTTCATCCAACAGTGAGTCTGCACAGCTTACATATAGTTAAAAACATAAAACAAAAGTCCCATAGTAACTCATAAAAACTCCACAGCATAGCATAACTGAGGTGATCACAACATATTCCAATTCAAATCAGGCCAAACTCTGCCTCTTCATTTCAAACACCAAACAAGACTTTAGCCAAACTGCATCACAGCCTCAGGAACAATCCCAAATTCTTTCTGGATCCCCAAAGAGTCCATCAGGCCCCTGAGGGGGACCGATTGAATAGATCCTTTCTCCCTGCAGCAAGGGTGGCTGCAGAGAAATCCAAGGTCAACAAACAGTGATCTGGCCATGGATGGTACTTATGGCAATTTCCCCCAACTCCACATCATGTTGCCACTGCCATAACACAAAAAACAAGTCTAACATGTGACTGTTGGTGTGTATTGTGATCCTGAATAATTTGAATTAGTCCAAAGTTGCCATAGAAGTCATAAACATTTAAGCTACCATTGACCCCTGGTATGGAAAAGCAGATTAAAATCCCCTGGTACCATCAGTCTGAGGAACTTCACTGCCAACCCAGCCACTGCCTCAAACAGTTCAGATAAGGAAGCCAATACACAGCAAGGAAGTTGGTATAGTAGCAGCAATCAGTTGCTATTATACACCTGAAGGCAGGACAAGAAACAATGGATGGAAACTGATAAAGAGAGAAGCAACTTAGAACTAAGGAGAAATTTCCTGACAGTTAGAACAATTAATCAGTAAAACAACCTGCCTCCAGAAGTTGTAAATGCTCCAAAATTGGAAGTTTTTAAGAAGAGACTGGACAGCCATTTGTCTGAAATGGTATAGGGTTTTCTGCCTGAGCAGGGGGTTGGACTAGATAAGTTGCATAATTTCAGTTTTGCTTGCCTCCCTACAAGGCAGGGCCCAAAAACACATATGCGGGAGGGAGACAGCCAGATGCAGGGCTGCAACCCGTGGTAAGACTGCCAAAGTTTGATTATGTGACGGGGGGCTGCAATGTTATAGCCACGGATCAGAAGCCCCTTCATTTATCCCAGTTGCTGAACAAATGGTCGTAAGTCACAGACTACCTGTACTAGCAATCTTTCCCATGCTGAGAAAGAAATATTTCTTTTCAAATCAGGAAGAATGTAGACTGGGATCCAGTGGTAGATTTCAATCATCTGGATGGATGAAGTCAATTTCTTAACAATACAGTAACCTACCTTCCCTATTTAAATTAGGCTGTTTAAATCAAGGTACTATAGCTTGAGATAATCATAAGTGAACAGTGGTGAGAGCTGAGTTCAGTTGTGCTATTTCAGACCGACTCTGGGGACTGAGAAAGACCGTTCTTCCTTCTTAATCTTTGCTACAGTCGAATTTGAGGTTCTAGTATAAAAACAGAGTAAATCAAAGAGATCTACTTTCAGTCTATCCCAGGATCTATCTATCATGTCAGAAAATGGCATTTTAGTCAAAGTGAGGGAATTAAACATTCCCAGGTAAGACAGTTTCCATCAGTTTAAATAATAAGTGATTCTTACTTTTTTTTAAAGTCACTAAAAACTAGATTGAAACAGGGAGAACACAGAGGAAAGCTTATCTTAAAAAAAAAAAAAGAATGCAAAAGAGATAATTCAAATATCTCATGAAAATGTTATTATTTACTTATTTATCAAATTTATATAGCTGCTTATCTTAGAAAGCAAATAAGTCTAGGCAGCATGCAACAAAACTAAAAAATGATTAATAAACACCAAATCAATATAATTATTATAATATATCATAATGTATAATATTAAATATTAAAAACTATAAAAACCAAAGCTAAAAAGAAAAAGTCAGTATTAGGCAAAGGGATGTCAATAATAATGGAGCCGCCAAACTGACTCATCAATCCCCCAGGGTTCCCAGGACTTAAGGGTCCTTTAGAAAGTCATAAGTGGTAAAGCACGTCTCAGTTTATGGGAAAGACATTCCATAATGCTTAGAATCTGCCAATGTAGCTCCCTAGCTGATGAAACCCATAACATGCCCTCTCTGTTGGATGTGGTGGGACGGGCAGACGCAATCAAGTAGAAAGAGTCCATCAGATAACCCAGTCCCATGCCATAGAGGTCAAAACCAGCAGCATGAATTGGACCTGGAAACAGACCAGCAACCAATGCAGCTTGTGGAACAGAGGTATAATGTGTGTTCTGCAAGAAACACTTATAAATGCCTCCACAAAATATCAAAATAATTGGAACTACCATATATAAATGTTATAAGCTGCTAGAATCAGATGATAGTCAGTTGGGCAGCATGTAAATTTAGTAAATACATTTAATAAATATACAGCAAATGCTTTTATGAGGTTATATATTTTATATTATGTATACATATTTTAATATATTTTAATATTATAACTGTTTTATGATATACTATGTTTAATTAGGAACTAATTAAACAGCTAATCCAGAAACACAGGAATTAGAGACGAGAACACAGGAATCAGACCAAAGGCCCATCATGAAGCCATAGTCATTTCATTTACAGAATTTGTTAAAATTTATTCGACAGTATCAGGATAGCTATGACTATTATGGATCACCAGAAATGTATTACTCTGGATAATACCCCCTCCCCCAAAGAAAAGAATGTGGTTATTACCCAGCAGAAGATGACATATTAATGGAAGCCATCTGGTATCTGGATTATATATTCAATATGCACTTTTGGCTGCAAGGGAAAGGGGGGAGCATCAGCCCACACAGCATCTGTGCTTCCAACATAATTTGTTCTTCTCAACACTTCCTCCTACTGAATTTTGAAGATTTCCAGATGAATGTCTCGTCTGCATCTAAGGATTCCAATACCACATTTTCCAGGAGTTTGGTAAATGCACAAGATAAAACCTAATCGCCACATGCCACATCCTTATCAGCGTAGAATTAAAATTAGAACAGGCATTTATTATAATGAGAGCTCAAACTCCTATGTAAAAAATTAGCCTTCATAATATTATGTCTTTTTCACACAGAGATCTATTTTCAAACAATGCCAATAAAACAGAACCACAACTCCTTGGTACTCAAATACAAATTTATTCCTTATGATCTGACCTTTAGTCAAATCTTGTGTAGTAAATTAGGTCACAAATTGTGGTTAATCTGAGTACAGCATAAATTAGGGTCTTCAGATTCCCTTCTATGCATACAGGAACCTACTATTCACACAGTAGGGAATCCTCAATAATACGCAGAAGAGTTTAGGAAACTCTTGCTTAAGCTGAACTTCAGCTATGATCATACCCCAGGACAAGTCAGATCAAAAATTCAAATTTTAGCTCAGATGGTCCTCCTGACCCTGTAAACTTTCTGAAATACTTACACCTATTGCATTTAGAAGTCTTTATATTGGAATACAAAGAGATAGCTTTCTTTGGATTGTATTCATTTTGTAGGAACTACAATCATTGCAATGGAATTTATTTTAATAATAAAAATTTGCTTATGGCTTTGGGCTATGCACTTCCATATCAGAAAGTTAATTATCTCTCATGACATCTGAGATAGAACTAAGCTTAACAAAATTAATTAAATTCATATTCAATCAAGGTAAGGAGAACATAGATTGTCATTTTCTTTGCAAATGCTACATTTTATTAAAAATGTCAATATTTCAGTGCTGTGAAGTTCTAAACACATTCTATACATTGCCATTATGCTATATTATAAACACAACAGTAGCCAATATTAAGTTTTAACTTGTTACAAATGACTGTTCAAATAATTTCTGGTTTCATTTAAACCGTCAAAACAATACATATTCATCACCATCAAGCTGTTGCGTTAAAGTTTTGCTTGATGTACCAACTATCATAATTGCCTTAGAAAGAAGCACTGAAGCCATGGATTTTTAAGCTACATTTGCTCAATTTAAATCAGACACTTGCCTAATTTGTCATTAAGCATATTTTAAAAAGCCACTATCATAGCACTATAAAAGTTATAATCTTATTAATTCATATACACATTTAGCTTTAATTTAAAAAGTTCTATTTTCTTCTTTTATCTATGGTACTGAGAAGATGTAAGGCTTTGGAACAGTGCTATAATACTTTGCAGAGGAAAGATCTGTCATTGACAGAAGTTTCTGCTGCCCTAAAATTACTGGAAGGAGATAGCCCAAATATGGCCCAAAGTCAATCATTCTAAGAAAATGTTTATTCATTTGTTACCGCTTCAGTAATCTATTGGAAAATTCTTACTGAAAAAGGAGGCTAAAGAATGAAGTAATGACCTGTACTCCCACAAGAATTTTATAGGCTGAATCTGTTTAATCAGAAATAATGCCACGAATTGCAGTGGAAATTTTAATCTCCTATATTGCCAACTGAAAGCAATCATGCCCTACGTACATACAAAAGGCATTAATTAAGAAGATATGGGGCTCCTTTTTAAAAAGCTGGTCCATTTCATTCAAGCAGCATTCTAGTAAAGAAAATTAATGTGGATTTTGACCAGGACCCTAGCCCAAATACAGAATACTGTATTACTTACTGAATTTTATATCAGAAAAAAGGAAATAGGCTAAAATATGAAAGGACTGTGGTTATTGAAAATTATAAAGCTGCAGAAGAATTAATTACACTTCTTTGTAAGTAAGAAAAGCTCAACTAATGTCTAAACATTAAGCAGCAATGTCCAAAGTAAATCACAATGGTACTAAAATGACAAGTGCACAATATCAGCATACAAATACTATGTTGATGGACTTTGTACCTTATATCAGCATGCATGCTTTCAGTGCCCCTTCCCCCTGGATTCCTATAGCACCAAAGGCAATGCACTTCAATATTGATTGAGGAAGATGTTCCAGAAAAGGGAAAGAGTTGTTACCTAATTTTATTCACAAAGCCTCTAAAATCAGCCATACAGTTTGAACACCTTTAATAGCCTCAGTCTAAGACAATGTGGAGGTTTAATTGGTTAATTCAGAATAAAGCTGGAAGGGACCTTCTATCTCCATGGTGACGAACCTATGGCATGCGTGCGCCATCACCCCAGAGGGAGGCGGGGCCGAGCTGCTCCCCTCCCCCTCTCCACATGCGCCAGTGTTCTCGTTCTCTTTCTCTCTGCACTGGGAGTCAGAGAGCAGCTGCAAGAGCTGGGCGGATCCGGGCTGGAGGGTGGAGGCAGGGCTTTTTTTGTCATACAACGCAGGTACCTTTTTTTGAATGGAAGCTGCCAGCACGAGTCCAAGTATGCCTGCAGAGCGATTTTGAGGACCACCAGCAGCCCGATCCGAGCTCCAGACACTTGGAAAAGGCCTCCAGAGCCCGGATCGGGCCACTGGGGGCCCGCAAAATTGCTCCGCGGCCATGCATCCGAGCTGGGCTGGGCGCGGAGCTCCTCGCCGCTTCTTCCCCCGCAGACATCGGGAGCACCCACCCCACCTACCACTCGTCCCAGGGCAATTGCCGCCAGCCGGCGCTCTCCAGCGTGTTGCCAGCCAGCCAGGCGCGCCAAGCTCAGGCCTCGGGCAGATGGAGGCCAGAGGGGAGTGAGAGCCATGGCTGCCCACCTGCGCTCTTCTGCTGCAGATCCCGCGGCTCCACTTGCCTGGCAGGGCGGAGGCGCACTCACGCACGTGGACACACCGGCCAGCCGGGCGCGTCGAGCTCAGGCCTCGGGCAGATGCAGGCCAGAGGGGAGCGAGAGCCGCAGCTGCCCAGCTCCTCCGCCTGAGGACGCGTGCGGGGAGAGGTGCCGCCCGGCTCGATAAGCCGCGGTCCGCCCGCAGAAGGAAGATAGAAGAGGACTGGCCGGGGATGGGTGCAGCGCTGCCCATGGGGGGAATCTGACCAGCCCCAGCCTGGAGGGGGGAGGAGAGGCCGAGGGAGCCCAAAGGGAGGCATCCCGGCATGCCCGGCTGGCTGGCAACAGGCTGGAGAGCGCCGGACGGCGGCAGCTGCCCTGGGACAAGCGGTAGGTGGGGTGGGCGCTTCCAATATTTGCGGGGGAAGAAGCAGTGAGGAGGCTCCACGCTCAGCCAGTCCAGCCCAGACCTGGCACGGCAAGCGAGGCAGCAGCCCCACGTGCATCCCCGAGCGCGAATGCGCCCCCGCCCTGGCAGGCAAGCAGAGCCGTGGCATCTGCAGCAAAAGAGCGCAGGTGGGCAGCCGCGGCTCTCGCTCCCCTCTGGCCTCTGCCCGCCCAAGGCCCAAGCTCGGCACACCCGGCTGGCCGACGATGAGCTGGAGAGCGCCGGATGGCAGCAGCTGCCCCTGGACAAGCAGTAGGCAGGGTGAGCACTCCTGATGTCCACGGGGGAAGAAGCGGCGAGGAGGCTCCGCGCCCAGCCTAGTCCAGCATGGCAAGGGAGGCAGCAACCCTGAGCGCGAGCGCACCCCCGCCCTGCCAGGCAAGCAGAGCCGCGGCATCTGTGGCAGAAGAGCGCAGGCGGGCAGCGGAAGGCACGAGGAGCCCTGATCCCAGCACAGCCCCTCCCCACTCTCCTCCTCCCCCCCTCGAAAGAGCTGTGGGGCTCAGGAGCCTCCCCCCATACCTCCCCACATCCGGCCAGGGAAGAAAACCATCACGAGACACTCTTCTATTTTAACTTTTTTTCCTTGTTGCTTCTGGAGTTTTCATCCTGCTTTCGTGAGACAGCAGCGTTTGGGAGGGGGTGTAGCTGCCCCCTTCCCCCAAGCCATCAGCTGAGCAAGACACCCACCTGCCCATTGCCCCACACACCAGAGACCCCCTGGATCTCCCCCAACCCTGCCTGGCCCCCACAGGCATCCCTCTCCAGGAGCAACATCGAGCTGGCCACGCCCACCCAGTCTACCGTGAACACCGTAGCCATGCCCACCCAGTGGGCCATGCTCACCCAGCGGGCCACACCAACCCAGCACCTGGCAATATATAAGTGGTCTTTGGGTTGCAGTTTGGGCACTCGGTCTCTAAAAGGTTCGCCACCACTGTTCTATCTAGTCCAGGGGTCGGCAACCTTAAACACTCAAAGAGCCACTTGGACCCATTTCCCAGAGAAAAGAAAACACTGGGAGCCACAAAACTTACTTGCGCGCACACACACGTGGAAGGGGGGGAGCTTGATTGAAGAGTTTAATTAAAAAGAAATAGAGGCTGCTGTGCATGAGTTCTCTCTCTCTCTCTCTCTCTCTCTCTCTCTCCCTCCCTCTCTCCGATCTTCTGCTCACCTGGCAAGCTGGCTTCATGCTGTTCTCCGACAAGCTGACACACATTCTTATTGGGCTGGCTCTCTCCTGCCCTTGGTCTGCCAGTCCTCTTCCCCCACTCAGTGTGAGTGTGTGTGTGTGTGTGTGTGTGAGAGAGAGAGAGAGAGAGAGATGCTGCTTTCTGCTTCCTGCTGAGATGCAGCAAAGGCAGGAGCCCCGCCCAATAAGCTTGTCAGCTTGTCGAGAACAGCGTGAGGCCACTCTCTTTTTTACAGAGAGAGAGAGAGAGAGAGAGAGAGAGAGAGAGAGAGAGAGAGCTGCTGCTTTCTGCTTCCTGCGGAGACGCAGGAAAGGCAGGAGCCCCGCCCAATAAGCTTGTCAACTTGTCGGAGAACAGCGTGAGGCCACTCTCTTTTTTACACACACACACAGAGAGAGAGAGAGAGAGAGAGAGAGAGAGAGAAGGGAAGCGCAAGTGCCTCTCTCTGTCTCTGTCTCTCTCTCTGCAAATGGTGGAGGAGGCTGGGAACCGCAGGAGAAGGCTCAAAGAGCCACATGCGGCTCTGGAGCCGCGGGTTGCCGACCCGTGATCTAGTCCAACCCCCTGCTCAAGCAGGAGGCCTTATACCAACCAGTTCAGACAAGTGGCTGTCCATTCTCTTCTTAAAAACCTCCAATGATGAAGCACCCACAACTTCTGAAGGCAAACTAAAAATGATCAAAATCAATATTCTTATTAGAATTTTATCCTGCCTATCTTTATAAGTAATGCAAGGCAGCAAATATGTACAGCACTCCTTTTTCCTCATATTTTCCCCACAACAACTATCTTTCTAGGGTCCCCCAGCGGAGCGAATTCAGGCACAAAATACGGAGCCCCGTCTTCCTGTGTCCGCGGAGCCACAACGTCAAGCCGGAAGTCAGCCAGCCAGCTTTCATGCCTCATTCGGGACTAGAACTCACAGTCTCCTAGTTTCTACACTAGCAGCTTCACCACTACACCAGACTGGCTCTCATCTGAAACCAGTTACAGATAAATGGGAGACATCTTTAAATAGTTGTGAGGGATGCTACTAGAAAATTCTTAATTCTTTTGCTGCTGTGTTCTAAAGTAATTCAAAGCCAGCTACACAGAGAACATAGCAATTTTTCATGTAGCAATAGCAATTACTTCAGCTAAATGCACAGAGAACAATGTTTCCAGCCTGCTGTGTTGGGAACCCAAATATTTTGTTCTATTATTCTGATCATGGAAATGACTTCCACATTATGCAAAGGCCACTTAAAAGTTCTGTCAACAATCCCATATTTAAATGCAATAATAAAACAGAGGAACAACCTAGTCAATTTTCAAGTCTACTATATGGAAAACTGATTAAGTTTGTTCTAATGAAGAAATACTTCCAAATGGGTAAGACATTACTCTAAATTCTGCTTTAATTGGAGAAAGCTTTGGGACATTGATTGTTCTGTTTAGGGAATAATATGAACTTACTTCAAATTAAACAATGTTCTACACAGAACCTTTATTCCAGTCTCCTTTCAAGCAGCCAAATAAATGTCATCTGCCTAAAGACGAAAAATAGATCCAACTACAAATTGTATGGATGGTGTAATTTTCAGGTAGACCTTGAGTTATAACCATAATTGAGCCCAGAATTATGGTTCTAATTATGTTGGTTATTAAGGGGGTCACCAAGTTACCACACCCAATTTTACAATCTTATTTGCATTGGTAATTAAGTGAATCACAGCAGTTATTAAGAGAACACTGTGGTCATTAAGTAACCACCGTGGTCAGTAAGCACCACCACCCCAGTCATTAAATGACCCCTGCAACCATTAAGCAAATCCATTGGAAGAATACACCAATTTCCAACAAGAGTTATAAATAGTGGTCACATGTCCACAGGATGCTGCAAACAGCATCCAAAATGCAATCACATCTGACCAGGGGGGAGGGGTCATCAGAATTTCAAGTCCAGGTCATAATTAGCCCCAAGGAGATCCATCATAATTTTAAATGATCACTAGCAATTGGTAGTAAGTTGCCACATTTTAATTCAGTGTAACTCAGTTTCGAAACTCAGCTTGGATGCCATGTTGGGGAAGGCTGTTTTATCAATTCTGGAATGTTTAAGTGAGATTTATACTGATGGTTGGTTGACCATTTAATTCAAGACAAAGATGATGTACAGTGGGGATTAGATTTTGTTCTTAGAATTCAGCTTGATTTTTTTCCTAGGGTTTGAATCTTCTTTGCTTGGCTCTGACTTGTGAACCAGCTTGCCTTTTCTCAGGTAAGTTGGATCTGGCCATAGTGACACATATCAGGGCATCATTACTAAACCTTAGTAGGAACCAAGCTTTTCAGTGTGAAACTGCTAATAAGGAATTTCATTTTAACTGGTGCAAAGTCCAACACACAGGATTTTTGGTGTCTGCTTTTTCACATCATATACTGTTTGTATAGCGATTGTACTAGCCTAACTGTAATTAATCTTGGGAAAAATGTCTTCAATTAGGATATCTACTGTATTTAAGTAGTAGTATTTAAGTACTAGTAGAATATTTTTCTCATATGAACCTGAGTATGGTTTAAAAAAAAAACAGTAATCCTGTTTTATACACCATCATTTGAACTGTACCTCAATTACAGAATTTTCTGACAAAAAAAACAGACTTGTTCCATTTCTAATTGTTTTTAGATAGCTAATAAAAGCATTTTATTCAGTTTAGCCTAAATGGGACTTAATTATATTAAGATTACAATCTTCCACGGTCTCCAATTCCATCTTTAACCCTGTTTCTTTCAGTGACTTCACTGTTGTTGCTGTTTTAATTGTACTGTAACCTTGGGTTTCATGGACGTGCTGAAATGTCATCTAGAAAAAGGTACATGTACTGTGTATGCTTGAAAAAAGACATACAGAAAACATTCAGACTCAAAGCATGTAATAATTCATTTGATTTATCCATATATCTAAACCAAATCCAACAGTCAATAAGTTCAATAAGTGGACAATTTGATTGCACGAAATTTCATAAAGAAAGGAGGTTTCTGTTTCTTACATTTGAAAGAGAAAGGGGAAGAAAGATACCAATCAGAATGGTTATTTTTCAAATTCATCTGGAAGTCAGGACTGAGTGGTTTAAACATCTGACATGGAATCTTTATTCTTAACGGAGCCATCTATTCACATTACTGTATGTAGTTTGCCGTAATGATTAAGGCAAACTTGGCTTAAATAGAACTGCTGAACTACAGTCAATATATTGAGATTTTATGAGTTTTCCCAAAAAAATTACATGTAATTCATTTGATTGACTTTGGGTAATACAGTGTCCAACATTGTTCCTTTGTAATACTGAAGCACTGACACTTTTCCTTCACACCCAGTTTTAAACATCCTTTTACATAAGTTACAGTTGTTCACATATTAAAAATGCATTGTAGCCGTGTCTATTTACTTATGTTTGTTATTTATAGGTTGATGTACATGAAGCTTGTCAAATGTTAGATTTTATTGATGAAAAGATATATCTCTAAGTATGTGTGAAGCAATTAATTCTGCACTTAAATGAGCTTAACCCAAACATAAGGTGGATTTTTTCTAAACTGGGTACCGTAGCTTAAATATACAATGAAATGGTACTGTTGAGCCATTTTATCAATCCCAGTTTAATTTTAACCTACTTCTCTGCTGTAACAATATATGCCTCAGCAATATTATATGCCACCCAAGTATTTCTTTGATGTATCAAGACATTGTGTCTTCTTCAGTCCTAATGTCCTTGTGTGTTAATTCAATCCTTCCTGAACCTGGCATCTGCCAAATGTTTTGAGTAATAGTTCCCATAATTTAATTTAATTTAATTTAATTGGACACCACCTGATTCTACAATGTAACAATAAAATTAAAATACCACAACAATTCAAACAACACAAAGAAAACAAATAAGGAGCAGATAAAGGACATGATGGCAAATCTGACAAGGGGAGTAATCAGAGTCATAGGCAAAACATCTGGAGGATATAAGGATTTGCAATTTTGTGCCAAATTCAAATGCATTATTCTGCAAAGCTGCCACAACAGAAAACAGAATAGCATTTTAGCACCTATGTTTTTCCTTCCATAGCTGGCAAAGAACTGAACATGGGAGAAACAACAGAATCAATCAATGTGTTTGGTGTTGGCTTGACAATATGTATGATCTGGGACTTGTAAAAAATATGGCATTTATATGCTTTCTCACAAACATACAGTAAAACTTAAAGGAAATTTATAGCCCTTTGGACATCTAATATATGAATGTGTTTTACATTAGCATGACTCAAGAAAATAATTTAACACTAAAAGCTACTTCCAAAGCTTAAGCAATAGCCTTTCAGAAATTACAGAAATGTTTCAGATTCTTGGTTAAGACGCTAGGAATGCTAAGATTACATAGGAGATTTTATGTGGTCTGTTCCTAAAATAACAGCAACCAGTAATTAGTTGGTATAGAGAATGTTCACTGATATAGCAAATGAACCAATCAGACAGAATTACATTCTGATTAATTGGGAAATATATCCAGTGATGAGTCTTAAAGATAATATTGGGACAGTATATTGCACTTTATTTTTTTTACTAGGAGAATGTTTTCCTATTTTCCAGGGTAAATGCTATTTTAAAAAATGCTGACTCTTTTCCTGAAAGGATGATTGGCCTTCCCTCCAGGAAAGGAAGGACATCCTCTTAAGTAAATAATTACGCTGGGTCAAGATCCCTGGCCCAGCCTGTCCCTGATCCTGGATAGTTCCAAATGATGAAATATATAACTGATTGTAGACATATCTCAATTATTTAATCAGCATAATTTGTTCGCGCTTTATTGTTCATTTCTAGCTTTTGACAGGATATCCTAAGTTTTAAGCCACAGGTTTTGTCTTGCCTGCCACCATCAAATTCCACATTTATAGACATGGCACATTTTGAAGATATCTTTATTGTTTCTGCATTACATGGAACCGTATGCCACTTTATCTCGCTCTTTTTCCCCAGATAGTTTCTGCTGGTTTTGTGAGCTTCTGCCTGAAAAATTATAGCCTTGGTTATAGGGAGCCCCTTTTGTGTCTCCCAATGTCTTCTTTAAGATCAAAACTGAATGTGTTGCTTGAAAAAGTCCAACTCTGAAACATTTTACTTGCAATTTCAGAATTGCCTATATTGCCTATAAACACTATATTATAGGCTTGGAAAGATCAGAAACCAAACTTTCCTTTATAATGAATCCTAAAACAACTGTCTTCTGAAAACCTGCTGTAACAAGCCTGGGTTAAAACAAGCAAGCGAACAAGACTAGTTTGAAACATCAAGTTCAGGCCTGCCCTGAATAGACAGTTGTTAACAAGGACTTTCTTGAACAGATTCATCTCTGGCTATTTTATTTTTTTCACTAAAGCCAGGCAGAACACACCCAACCACCCACGTAAAAATCTTTCCTGATAGAGGAAGTATTCTACAGATGATTGGATTCTGACTATCATCCCAGGTCAATGGATTGAGATTTTTCTGGGCCAAAGGCAAGACTTGGCATTTAACAGGTATACCCCAAGTTTCTTTTGAAAGATCAATAGGTAAAACTAAGACAGAAATTCTTTCTGATTTCATTTAACTGTAACTAAAATATATGAAATATTTAGATATTAATCATGTAATCATTATTTGATCATTTCCTCTTCTTATATTAAAATTAACCCTAATCACTTCAAGGCCCTTTCAGGATTACATCAAAGCCTTCTTGAAGCTCATATATTGTTGGGGGCCAGACGGTGTTGTTTTTTGGTTTTGTAGTATCCTTTATCTAAAGCCTTCAGGACTGGTCCCAGGTTTCGGGAGTCTCTGGGCAAAATGCACTCAAATGGGCGTCCTTTGTTAGAAGACGCTAAGACGTGCTGAGTAGTGTACCTATGCTGAATGAAGCTAAATTGGGACTTCTATGAAATTCAATCCTTTGCTCAACCCAGCCATTTACATACAAGATACATAAAACAAAAGTTAAGGGACCATAATTGACACTGCTTCTGAGTTAAAGTTCCAGGTGAACCTGCATAACATTACTGAGGAAGATTATATGGGATGAAGAAGACCTTCTCTTGTAGTTAACAGAACATAAAACAGAAATATTCAAAATGTCATTAGCGAACAACTAATCTTAATATACTTAACCATCTCTTTGTGCTATTCATACCTTCTTTATTTACCTAATTTTCATAATGTGTTTCTTGGCCTTATAGATTTTCATGATCCTGTTCCAATGCAAAACCTGAGATTTTAGCAACAGGAGCTTCAATGTTCACATTCACTTTTAAACCCTTAAAATGTTTCCTCTTCCTCCTCTTTGACTGACATGAATAATCAGGGTTAAACAAATAAATGTCTTTGTCCAAGACTCTAGGGAACTATTGTCTAGCCTCCTAAATAGAGTAGAATAGAGCTGGAAGGGACCTTGGAGGTCTTCTAGTCTAACCCCCTACTCAAGCAGGAAAACCTATACCATCTCAGACAAGTGACTATCTAGTCTCTTCTTAAAAACCTCCAGTGATATAGCACCCACAATTTCTGAAGGCAAGTTGTTCCACTGGTTAATTGTCCTCACTATTAGGAAGTTTCTCCTTAAATCCAGGTTGCTTCTCTCTTTGGGTCAGTTTCCAACCATTGTTTCTTGTCCTGCCCTCTGGTGCTTTGGAGAATAGTTTGATGCCCTCTTTTTTGTGGCAGCCCCTCAAATACTGGAATACTGCTATCATGTCATTACTGTTTCTTCTTCTCTTTAGACTAGTCAAACCCAAGCCCTGCAGCCATTCTTCATATGTTTTAGTCTCCAGACCTTTGATCATTTCAGTTGCTCTTCTCTGAACCCTTCCCAAAGTCTCAACATTTTTTTTGTAGTATGGTGACCAAAATTGGTTGCAGCATTCCAGGTGTGGTCTTACTAGGGTTTTATAAAGCAGTACTAATACTTTGCATGATCTTGATTCTATGCCTCTGTTTATACAATCCAGGATTGTATTGGCTTTTTTGGCTGCTGCTGCGCACTGCTGGCTCATAGTCAAATGATCGTCCACTAGGACTCCAAGGTCCCTCTCACAGTTACTGTTTTTGAGCCAGGTCTCGCCTAATCTGTACCTTTGATTTTTCCTGCCTAAATGTAAAACTTTGCTTTTCTCCACATTAGGGCCCATTGATCAAGTTTGTCAAGATCTTTTTGGATCCTGAGCTTGTCTTCTGGGGTGTTTAGTGTCATCTGCAAATTTGATAAGTTCCCCATCTATTCCCTCATCTAAGTCATTTATGAAGATATTGAAGAGTACTGGGCCTAAGACTGAGCCTTGTGGTACCCCACTGCTTACTTCTCTCCATGTGGACGTAGTACCATTGAGGACTACTCGTTGAGTATGGTTTGTCAGCCAGTTACAAATCCATCGGGTGGTGATGTTTTCTATCCCACCTTTTTCTAGCTTACCAAGGAGTAGGTTGTGGTCTACTTTGTCAAATGTCTTACTGAAATCTAGTATACTATATCCACAGCATTTCGCTGGTCTACTAATTTAGTCACTTTATCAAAGAATGAAATAAGATTGGTTTGGCATGATCTGTTTTTTAACAAACCCGTGCTGGCTACTAGTTATAACTTTGTTTGCTTCTAGTTGTTCGCAGATTTGTTTTTTGATTATCTTTTCTAGGATTTTCCCAGGTATTGAAGTTAGACTGATTGGTCTGTAGTTTCCTAGGTCTGTTTTTTTCTCTCCTTTCTTGAAAATGGGAACCACATCAGCCTTTTTCCAATCTTCAGGTACTTCCCTGATGCTCCAGGATTTTTGAAAGATATGGTGCAATGGTTCTGAGATAACATCTGCCAGCAACTTCAGAACTCCGAGATGTAATCTGTCGGGTCCCGTTGAATTATATTCGTCAAGGTTGGATAGATGTTCTCTTACAATTTTCTTGCTTATTTTTTGTTCCTAGTTTGTCTTTTGCAATAGTTTTTTTTTTTGTATGTTGTGTGAAGACTGATGCAAAGAATGAGTTAAGCAGCTCTGCTTTCTCCCTACTGCCTGTTACTTCCTTGCCATCTTCTCTCTTTTGTGGACCTACAGTTTCCTTGACTTTTTTCTGTTATTAATATGTTGAAAGAAACTTTTTTATTATCCTTGATTTCTGTTGCAAGTCTTTGTTCATTCTGAGCCTTTGCTTTCCTGACTTCATCTTTGCATGTTCTGGCTGTCTGCTAATAATCAGACTTAGTTATGTGTCCCTCTTTCCATTTTTTTGTACTTGTCCTTAATGTCTGAAGAGCTTCATCTCCAATGCATTCTATTAAAAGGAAGACAATTCATTTTAGTGTCCCAAAGATACCTTTTCAAAAGGCAACTGGACTTTCTTGGACTTTTCTGGACAAGAAAATCCAGTTGCCATGTGAAAAAGCATCTTTGGGACAACTAGGACCTGGATGACTGAGAATCTCCATAGATATTCATTTTAGTGAGCTATTGGTTTCTTTATAAGAAAAAAAAATGTATAGCTGGTATAGTATATCAAAATCTTTTCACTGCTAATGCCATAATATTCAACTCTGAAATAAATAAGAGTGAAGCCAGACTCACAGCATGCTTTAAGAATATTTTAAATATTTGCCATTAATTTCAGTAATGAATCTTCATAAAATATTCTGAAAGCAGTTCATAAATATAATCAATGCATAATGCTTTAGGACAAATAAAATTTGTCCATCGAATTGAACTATATCATTGTATATACATATTTCTGATGGTACGGTGCAGAGTATGAATACAAGAGTGCCTTTGCCAAGCCACAAAGCTTATTAATGTTCATTAAATATACTGCAACAGCTGCTGACCTTCACACATAGTTAAAAAGAACAATATTTTATTTTCTAATTGCTCTTAGTATTAATTACACTTTCATGTGTTTATTAGCCAGAGATCTCCCTCAGCAATTTTTAAATTAACATATTTTCCTCAGGTATCATAAAAGCAGACTATAAAGCAATCACAACAAAATTGACACTAAAATTACTAAAATATCAATTCCAGCATACTTCCCCCCCCCAAAAAAGCCAGGAGACAGTAACATGGGGGGAAATGTCACATATACAGAAATACAGGGTTTTATCTAGTGTCTTTTGTATCAGAGACAAATTCCTTGTGTGACTAATCACACCTGGCCAAATAAAGTATTCTATTCAATTCAATTCAAATGCCCACATTGGAGGTTTGACTATACAGAATGGAACATTAATTTCTCTTTCATTTTGACTGATGTAGATTTGAATAACATTTCCAAGAGTTCATTAATACTTACAGAAGTAAAACTATAAATAATTGTAACAAAAATGGAACCAGGTAACTTATCTATCTACCTGTTTCATCTCTTTCCAAATGGTCATCATTGATGGGAAAATCCAAAATTCCTGCTGTTCTTTTTTAGGGTGTGTCATATTTGAAAGGCTGCCTAGCCGGTTGGACTTTATCTACATTTGAGATCTGAGATGCATTTGAGATCCTGTAAGCAGCCATCTTTATCCAGATCATTTTAGAAGCTGATGAGACTTATATAATTTCTATCATACAGTTCTTTGTAATCAGAAATATAATTTTGTAATTATTTTGAATTGACTTTAAAATGTACCAGAAACAAAAACAGATTTCAGTATAATCAGTTAATCTACAGAATTTGCTCACTGCATTTTGAAATAGATGATCCATATAGTCCATGTCAATAACTGGCATACCAACCCAAGGAACTAAAATACCCTTCTTGTCGGAGATGCCAATAGAATTATTTTTATTATTTATTTTTCACATTTCTGAACCACCCATCTCTCTCAAAGAGAGAGCAAAATGACCTATGTGGAGTGACCTCCAGTTTCTCACACTTGATCCACTATAACAAATACATACTCAAGGTCTACTAACTCTAATGAAAAGAATAAAAGTTAAGTGTCTATAACTGTAAACACAGCTTCAGAATCTACAAGATCATTTTGAATGACCACGTTGTATATCCATAAAAATAGCTCTCTTGTACCTTCTATTTTGCAGTAATAAGTTCAGGCAAGTAGTCTGGGAACAAAACTGAATTATTTTCAGTCAACATTATGTTTTATACAGTACAGTACAATACCACTTTTGCCATAATGGATAATCTTGAGAATATTGTTCAATCATATTGAGGGATCACCAACCTAGGAAAAGAGAGGGAATAATTCTTTCCCCACCATCTCAGAGTTGCCCTTATTTCTGTAACACCGAAATATACAGTTTAATGTCATTTCACTTTCGCTAGAGGTCCTGCAGCCTTTAGTTATGATTTAGATTAAATTTGTTTGCTTGTTTGACTATATGTTCAAAATACTCTCTGCTTCTTCAAATACGTTTTCCTCTGGGAGAAAAAGAGTGAAATAACCCCAGGGATAGTCAACTATGTCCCTCTGGTGCAACAGCTGGAGATATTTGCTGGGGGAAGGTATCTTGGCAAGGCCAATTCCCTCTGCTTCTCTATCAGAGGATGTGAGAACTCACCCAGAAGAGCAGATTGAGAGCGTAAAGCAGGCACCGCAAACACTTCACCGAATCTTCTCTGGCCATTGTGATCTCCTCTTGGTGAAAAGCCCCATTCTCAGACTGGCTACATTCTCTTTTTAACTCCCGCAATTGGAAAAGCTTTCACAATCTGAAAAAAATAAAAGGGAGGAGAGGAGAGGTGAAAGAAGAGAAAGGGTTATCTCATGGGGGGGAAGGCTGAAAGAAAGTAAACAACGGAGTGCAAGATCAACCTGTTGCATTGTGGAAAAGAAACAATTCCCCCCTGCAGTATTTTAGCAAACTAACCCAACCTTCTGTTTCTTACTTCAGCCTCTTCCTTGGTGCCAGAAATTGATCCAGAGAGTGAGGAAACATAGCAAAGATCAACCCCCCTCCCCCCCGTTGGTAAATAATAAAAAAAAAAGACAGACATCGTGATGGAATTTGCGGCTAACTGACATACGTTCATTAGAATCCGCCTTGACTGGTGCCTAATTTCCTCAGAACTGAAACTTTCTTTTTCTCCGTGTGCCCATTTCACCCCTGCACCGAAACGTTGCTGGGAATAACGACACCTGCTTTGGAAGGGTGGGAAACGTTTGTCCTTTTATTACTCATTAACGACCTTTATAGCGCGCGTAACGGAGGGCGGTGAAAAAGTTGCGCGATCAAGACAAAGTAGTTCTCCATCTTCACGCTATGGCCAATTTCGGGGAGGGGGCAAAAAAGAGGAGTTTTTCTTACTAAGGAAGGGGAAGAACACGCCTTGCTTTCCAGATTTAGTAGGATTCAGGGTGTGATCCCTGGGTCTGCTGGACTGTCAAAGGAAAAGGCGAGGTTAACTTGTCGGGGAGGAAAAGAACGAAGCGAGAAAGAAAGGTCATCGAACAGCCTCGTGAAGTGCAGGGCTGGGGCAGCGGAGTTACTCGCTTGGGCCATTTGGTCATCGGCTCCTTCTCCGCAGATGCTGCTACTCAAGGAACGCCACGACTATGGGCTCAATCCACGCTTTCCTTTCCCTCTCCGATGCTGGCATTGAACCAAGAGCCAATCGGACCTAGCTTGTATCAGAGCTTCTACTTCTGAGTAGACAATGCGGGTGGGGGGGGGGAGATGTAGAGAAAGTCCAGGAACCTACCACGCTCGCCACATGGCTGCGCAAACACCCCTCGTCCTTCTCCGAAAAGGGAGTCAAATCCCAGCAAGCAAGTTCCGTTTAAAAGCAGGAGCTTTCCGGCTTAGCGCTTTCCAGCTCGGCCAGGGGAAAAGGCTGCTGGGGCAGGCGAGAACTTCACTTGCAAACTATTTCTTAACTCCCACCTCCTTGCCAAGCCCTGAGTGGCGGCTCTTCGAAAGGCAGCCGCCAGCTGCACAAATCGTTGCCACGCATGCTCCAGATCCCCTGTTCTGTCGGGTCTTAGAGCCCGCTGGACAGGCATTTCTTTTTAATTTTGCTCAGTTTTTTAAACAGAGGTAACCGGCAAATGGACAGTTTGCTTCCTACTTTTGGCCTTTGTAACTTGTCTCTAGCTGTAATAATGCTAAGGTTAATGCCAATACTAGTAATAATATTTGGCACAATCACCATCAGTTAATTGCAAAAGGCAGTTTTACTTGAAACAGCTCACATCCTGCCAGGATACCTTTAGCACTACCAAACAATGACACCTGCCTATCCCAGATCCTTGGAAAAGACTCAACAGGTGGATACAAATGTCAAATCCAGTCTAAACAACTGGCTGATTGCAATCAAACATAATAATAGGCCAGAACTAAAGAAATCATCAAAAGATTAAAAGTGCAATTATGCAAAGAAGCAGAAGCAGTAGTTTATATATTCAGTTTAAGCAAGAAGATTGCACAAAGTGATTATAAACAATAACATAACACAGTTGCCAAAATGATTCCAGGAAGCATCTGTAAAAATTGTGCCAGTAATGAGAAGTTGGTGGGACTTGTATAATTGAAAAAGGGGCAGGTTAAAATATTGTGGGATTTTTCAAATACAGAAATGATAAAGTCTTGGCTTATAACACACCAGATATAACTGGTTGAAAAGAAGAAAGTGTTGATAAATGATGTGGCAATAACAGGGGATAGCAAAATAAAAGCAAAGAATTACTATCATAAGATCACTAAGTATCAAGATTTAAAAATTAAAGATTATGGCATAAACTGGCCGTGGTGGTCCCAGTGATTATCAGCACCCTTGGTACCATACCAAAATCTTGAATGGTACTTTATGGTGTCATTTTCTCACTATGCATTGACAAAATTTCCATCTGTCAATTACAAAAGGCCATGCTACTTGGATCCATACATATGCTATGCTGATACATTGTGACATCGTAGATTCTTTAATACAGTAGTCCTCAACTTACAACCACAACTGAGCCCAAAATTTATGTTGCTAAGTGAGAAATGTGTTAAATGAGTTTGCCCCATTTTACAACTTTTTTGCCATTTTTTTTTTGTGAATCACTGCAGTTGTTAAGTTAGTAACATGGTTGTTAAGTGAATCTGGCTTCCCCATTGACTTTACATGTCAGAAGATTGCAAAAGGGGATCATATGACTCGGGACACTGCAACTGTCGTAAATATGAATGAGTTGTCAAGCATCTGAATATAACTCACATGACTGTGGGGATGCTGCAACGGTCATAAGTGTGAAAAATGGACATAACTCACTTTTTTCAGTGCCATTGTAGCTTCAAATGGTCACTAAACAAACCATTGTAAATCGAGGACTACCTGTACCTTGATGTATATTAAAGAACTGACAGCTGTGATTTCACATTGTTATCAAACAAATAAGAATTTGCCAGAGGCAAAAGTGTGGATACATAGAATGTTTGCTTATTCTAATCACTTGATTTTAAGATGGAAATAATGATCATGGATTAGAGATTACAGGAGAGAGACAGCATTGCAAGGAGATGAGCAACAGAGCACTCTAGGAAATGTAGCTGATAGAAAACAGAAATGAAGCTTTTTTCAATCTCATTGTAAAATTGTAAAAATATTCATATGTATAAATAACAATATATGAAATCTGCAGTTCTGTACATATTTGTCTAAGAAATCAAATTGAGTCCAATGGGATTTAACTTTTGAACAGTCATGTATGTGGTAATGCTGTAAAACTCAACCCTGCTGTTCCACATAGTTGATTAGCAAATATTTGATCTACTGCAGTTTGAACCTGTTGACTTAGATGACTTCTTCATGAGACCATCATTTCAGTTTTCAAAGGTTCATCCTCAAAAATTGTTGGGTTAAAACATACAATCTTTGTGACACCAGAAAGTACCAGCACAGTCCAGTAACTTTAATTGGATATGACGTCCAAGCACTCAGTGTCTGAATAGTTATCTATTCAAAAGGTAGATGTCTACGTATTCAGAAGAATGATGAGATGGATGGAAACAAGTTAGTAAAAATATAGCAGAGAGACATGTTGATTCCAAAGATGAAGGGTATGAGGAAAAACATTCTAGTATAAAAAACAAATGGTGTGTATGCAGATCTATATGTCCATGGTGTCTTCTGGTAGATCTCTGAAATACATTCTGTCTTTATCCATCTATGTTCTGCTTGAATATCTCGGTAGGGAAATATTGCAAAGACATTTTTTAAAATTTAGACAAGCTTTTAATCCATAAACAGAGTTATAAAACATTGTAATAAGGGGTGCTTATTTGCATCAATTTTATTTATATTTTCTCCATATTTTTCATTTACCTTTTTAATCTATTGTTTTGTTGATTAGATTTCTATATGGTATTTCTATTATTTCTTTTAGGTACCTTGAGCACTGTTCAGTGGAAATGTGAGTTTAAAATGTAAATGCATTTTTAAAAAACGTTTTAAAAATGTTTAGGATCCCTGAACTGTCCAAACTATGATAATTTGAGTGTACTCATTTGTGCCTCAAATGAAAACTCTGGGTTGATTTGTCTGATGATTCATTTTTAGTTTGTTTCTTGGCTAACCATGGCATTCTCTGGAGTCTTCTCTAATACCAAAGTTTAAAAATGCTCTTTCTGAAAATCAAAGGGAAAATCATTGACTGCACAATTCTGGTCTTTATAGGTACAGATACATCAAGGGATCTGAATATCTTTCAAGACCTTGGTGGCTGCTCTACATAGTGCTAGTCTGAGGAGTATTTCTTGACTGCTGGTTCTTTATTGTTGATGGTTGTTCCTAAACAGCAGGAGCCTTCCACCACTTCAATATATTCAGTGTCAACTATTAGACTTGGTTGCTCTATCTGCTATCGTTCCTTAAATTTCTTTAAGTTCATATTAATTGAAGGCTTCCCCCAATAGTATTAATTTTTGAGAGGTCCATCAGCTAATTTACCTGCAAAACCTATTCTGTGAAGACAATCAAGGCTTAGAGTTTGCAAAAACTTGCCACCCAATTGGAACATGAAACAATCAGAGCTTCTCATGCCCATTTCTACATGCTTGTCCTTAAATCCTGAATGAGAGGTCCCAAAGCACAAAGAAGTTCAGAGGGAATGATATGGACTTTAAAAAAAAAGATCAGCTAATATATAGTATCCAGTGAGAGATGCAACAGTCTGGGAAAGGTGAAAGGGAAGTGCTGGAAAGATCAACAGGTGTGCATCAGGAACAGCTGTGTAAACTCACAGGAAGGAAGAGGCTGCAAAATTGGCAAGCATGCAGTGGGAAGATTGATGTCACTAGGAAGATAAGGGGTTGGAGATCCAATACACAGATTTAGAAGGTAGATTTAAGATGTTCATGCGGAGCCATCTTCTGAAATAGACTAACTAGAGCCAAATATTGGCTGAAAATTCCAGGAGATTGAACTCCGTGGCATTAGGCTGGCAGAGACTGAATTAAGATTTGGGCCCACATAATTATTGAAGTATTAAGCATTTATTGTTCTTATAACCACATTTTTTATATGAGTTCAAGACAAATTTGGGAGAGGGAGGCTTTCCTGGGCTTTTGTTGCTTTTGTAGGGAGGGGCAGAATTACTATATTCCATATTAAGAAGTGTTCATTGGCGCTGATGGAGAACAACCTTTGGGCTGGGGGTCAGCCAGCATTTCTTGATTTTTTGCAAAACCAAGGAAAGCAGATGCATAGAAGGCTGATCAGGCGAGAGTCATTGGGGGAGGAAGGTGAGCTAACCTTTTCCCAAACTCTTCTCTTTCCTCAACAAAACCAAACAAAAGGGGAGCTGGTTTAAGGCCTAATGCAAGCTAAGCAAAATCAAAATATGGGTGTGGCTTAGTGGTCATGCAAAGATGGTCCTGGTCTATTTAAGACAGGCATGTCAAACTCACGACGTCACGTGACGTTGCGCGACGTATCACAACTTTTTCCCCATTGCCGGCAATGGGGTGGGCACGGTTTCGGCATGACACATCCGGACCGTGGGCCGGCAGTTTGACATGCCTGATTTAAGAGTTAGGATCCAAAGGCAGAGCTATTCTCATTCCTTGCTACCTGATTCTTTTAACTGATAAAATAGTTAAGTGAATAAGCTATAACTCAGTAAGAGATATTTCCCAGATACTTCATAGCTGTAGCTTGCAGTAGCTATCAAAACCAAAATATTTGTTGGTGTGGGCAACAGTTAAGAGAGTCATCACCCTTCTGCAAGATATGTACTAGAGATGCACTAAAATGCATATCTGAAGCCGTCCCAATAGTTTAGGATTTGGGACAGAAAATACAAGCATTTTCCTTTGGCAGTAATAATGCAGTAATAAAGACCAGGTGGCATTTGGTGTGGTTTTTAGGGATCTATCTTTATTTAAAGTAGGCTATCAATAATAAATTCAAACTCTATGGTAAAGCCTTGTGTATTTTGTATTCTGACTATTTTAAAATGCAGCTATTACTAGAAACATCATTTTAAAAAAATCTAAATTCTAACCGTCAAACTTGATGAATTTCCAAAAAGTAATCATGGTTAACCCTGCTTTCTACTTGGCAGGATACCACTAAGACAGCTGAGGACTGTACATAGAGTATTTAAAAAAACAATTAGCATTGCCTGGAAAACTATATGAACATACAGTATCCATGCAGTGACCAGATGATATTGATTTGAAAGATATTTTAATGTAAAAGTTGATTTATTGCTGAAAGCAGGGCAGGTACTTATATAATTGCGTTTTTTATCCATTGAAATGAAATAAAAAAATAGGGCGGCTTATTCATAACCATTCTTGGATTATTAAAATGCTTGTACATATGTCTGTGTATGAATATGTGTATGATGCAAAAGAATCAGTTAAATGTCTCTTTCTCTCTCTTTTCCTCTTAATAGAAATTCATAAACAGCTTAGGCTTCATTCAAGTTCACTTCAAATAAACTTTTTTTAAAAAAAATGTATGTTTATGCTTATTTTACTACTAATATATGGGTGGAAAAGATTCAGTGACATGACCCTAATCAGCAAGCATTCTGTTCAATTAGATGTTGTTTTCACTCATTGCATTATACACGTCTGTGTTACTAAAATGGAGTGATCATTTTTAAGTGATTCAGGAATATACTTACATGATTTAAGGAAGACTGACAAGCTGTCAGAGGCAACAAAAAATGTGAACTTTAGAGACACTATGTATCACCCCTTCATAGCAAAATGGTGGGGAATGCTGATAAAATTCTGCCTAAACAAGGTCACTATGAAGCAAAGTGAGGCATTTCAGAATGTGGTTTGGAATATCAAAGTTATAAGATAGACAACAAACTTTAAAAGGAAAAAAACAGGCAAACTTAAAAAAGGCCAATGAGCATGTTTTGTAGGTATGAAATACTGTCATCTAGAAAAGAAACCAGGGGAAGGGAAGAAGTGGAATAAAAAAAAATGATGACTAGCTAGCTAGAACAAAAACATCTTTATTAGGAAGTGAGGAATTGATGCACCATGATTGTGGTGCATTTCTAGTTGAATATAATACCAGCTAATAATAAGATCTATGTTCTGCTTTTGTCCCTGGCCTGAGCTTGGGAAAAGAATAATGCTGATAGATGGATCCAATCATATGATGGAAGGAGAGTTTTGATTAGAACCTATTTTAATGCACTCCAACTTGATATGCCTGATCACTTGGTACTTTGTTACAGTTCAGTTTAATGGTGGTGAATTTACAGTTGTGCTGTTATATAAAAAAACAAGAGGAATTGAAGAGATAGATATACAGTTCAATCCAGAAGAAATTTATTCACCTATGTAGTTACACATTGAAGCCTCTTTCCGACACATAACTCATGTTTCTATATGAAAATATACATAAATCAACTGCAATATGCTGTTTTATTCAGTTAATGAATTGTAAAACTTTATATTTGTTTTCTTTATACTTGTTTTTTTTAAGCTTTCTAAACTGATTTTTAAAGAAAAGGAATCCCACTTTAAAATTTATTAACAAGAAACTATTTGAAAAAACAAAAAACAAACTAGAAAAGAGATAGTACAGGTCCTCCGGAAATGAAGCATTTGTGTATTTATTTGTATTTTGTGTCTTGTAATCAGAGTCCAATTTGCCATTATTCATGTTTGAGTATATGGTGGCATTTGAATTCCAGGGGTTCATGATGAAATAATTATCTAGATCCATTTCAATCTGACTTGATGCTTGGGTTCAATATTGTTATGTAGTGCAGTGGTTCTTAACCTGGGCGATATCGCCCCCCAGGGGGCGATTTCATTTTTCAGGGGGGCGATGGAACGAAAAGGGGCGACGTGGGGGTGAAGGAACGAAAAGGGGGCGATATGGGGGCGATGGAGCGAGACGTTTTGGGGACACTTTTCAGTCTTCCCCTGTGGCTCCGAGCCTCCTCCGCCATTTGCAGAGAGAGACAGAGACAGAGAGAGGCACTTGCGCTTCCCCTCTCTCTCTCTCTCTCTCTCTCATGCAGGGCTCCTGATTGGCCCTGCGCCTGGGTGCCCCGCCCCCTGGGAGCAGCGCGGCCACGAAGTCCCTTTCCCTGGCTGGCCCTGTCCGAGGTACACGTGGCCAGCCCTCCTGCAAGCCGCGGCCCTGAGGGAGAGCAGCCCCTGCGATCCCCAGCCAGCGGGACCGTTGGCCCAGCTGACCGGGAAGGTGCGCCGGAGTCCCGACTGCTTTGTCGGCAAAGGTGAGGTGAGCAGAATATGGGGGGAGAGGGGGCCGTCCCCGGGCCGCTCCCTGGGCAGCCGAGCTGGCCACACTGTCAAGCCCCCATGGGCTCGACATTCACGGGAAGGGGGGAAAGCATGCTCCAGGCGGCGGCCTACCGGCAGCACGGGAATCTCCAGCGTTGGTCCTGGCGGGAAGCGGATCATTGCGCCGGTTCCGACCGAGGATGCTGGCGGCGTGGGAGAATGTTTGGCAATGCAGCCGACGGGGGCATTCCGCAGATGCCCCGCGGCCCACAACTTGAGCCCGGGGATGCCAGCAGCGCGAGGGGTGGCTTGGCGATGCAGCTGATGGGCGGGGCATTCTGCAGATGCCCCGCAGCCCGCGGCTTGAGCCCGAGGATGCCAGCAGCGCGAGGGGAGGCTTGGCGATGCAGCCGACCGATGGGGCGTTCTGCAGATGCCCCGTGGCCCACGGCTTGAGCCCGGGGACACCGGCGGTGCGAGGGGAGGCTTGGCGACGCAGCCGACGGGCAGGGCGTTTCACAGATGCCCCGTGGCCTGCGGCTTGAGCCTGGGGACACCGGCGGCGTGAGGGGAGGCTTGGTGACGCAGTGGGCCACGGGACACCTGCAGAACGGCCCCCGTCAGCTGCGTCGCCAAGCCTCCCCTCACGCCGCCGGCATCCCCGGGCTCAAGCCGCGGGCCACGGGGCATCTGCAGAACGCTTCGCCCGTCGGCTGCGTCGCCATGCCTCCCCTCGCGATGCCGGCATCCCTGGGCTCAAGCCGCGGGCCACGGGACATCCGCGGAACGCCCCCGTCGGCTGCATCGCCAAACATTCTCCCGCACCACCGGCGTCCTCGGTCGGAAGCGGGGCAACCATCTGCTTCCCGCCAGGACCAATGCTGGAGTCTCCTGTGCCGCCGGTAGGCCGCCGCCTGGAGCATGTTGGGGGAGGGGGGCGATGACAACTTCCTCATTGGCTCAAGGGGGCGATTCATTCAAAAAGGTTAAGAACCACTGATGTAGTGTGCACCTGGTAGCAGAGGGGAGGATTTGGCCAACCCAGAACCTTTCCAGAAATAGACCTGGATCAAGAGACTGTGCAGTCTCAAGTTGGAAGCTGCACTCTAGAATCTCTCAGAGTATATCTAGGAGGTAGGAAAGTTATAGCTTTAGTTTGGCAAAAATATAATAAGTTCCTGCTGTAGATATTGTCATTTTTCCTTTGCTTCTATTTGTGTTTGTTAAGGAAAATAAAATTCCCATGTTTTCATTTTTTTTTACTCTCATCTGGTCCCTTAGTGGAAGAAAGTGGCAAGAAGGTGACAAGCAACAGGGAGAAAGCAGAACTACTTAACTCGTTCTTTGCATCCATCTTTACACAAAGGGAAAAAACAGTCCAACCTATCAAAAACAGTACCGTAAAAAACAGATTAGAAACACAAATTAAGATAGGCAAGAAAATGGTAAGTGAGCACCTGTCCATCCTAGACGAGTTCAAATCATCAGGACCAGATGGATTACACCCCAAAGTTCTGAAGGAACTGGCAGATGTGATCTCATAATCACTGAACTATATCTTTCAAAGATCCTGGAGCACTGGTGATGTACCAGAGACTGGAAAAGAGCTGATGTAGTTCCCATCTTCAAAAAAGGGGAAAAATGGATCCAGGAAACTACAGTCCTATCAGCCTGACTTCAATACCTCGGAAGATTCTGGAAAAGATAGTCAAGCAACGAATAAGCGAACACCTAGAGACAAACAAAGTGATTACTAAAAGCCAACATGGGTTTGTCAAAAACAGATCATGCCAGACAAAGCTTATTGCATTCTTTGACCGGGTGACCAAAGGAATGCTGTGGATATAATTTACTTGGACATTTGATAATGTAGACCACAACCTACTACTTGATAAGATAGAAAAATGTGGGTTAGACAGCATCACCACCAGATGGATTCATAGCTGGCTGACCAGACATACTCAGCATGTGGTCGTCAATGGAACTGCATCTACACAGTGGTGGGATTCAGCTGGTTCACACCAGTGCGGTAGAACCGGTAGCTAAATTTTGCTGAGTTTGGAGAACCGGCTGAATGCACACTGCTTCCGGAAGTCCAGTCTAGGCCTTGGACGCCTCCCAGGCCTAGAACGGCCCACCGGAAGTGCATGGATGCCACTTCCAGAAGTCTGTTCTAGGCCTCGGAGGCCTGAAGGAGGCCTCCCAAGCCTAGAACGGCCCACCGGAAGTGCATGGATGCCACTTCCAGAAGCCTCAGAGGCCCAGGCCTGCATCCAATAAGAGAACCGGTTGTTCAGGTATTTGAATCCCACCACTGCATCTACATGGAGGGAAGTGTGTAGTGGGGTGCCTCAGGGCTCTTTTCTGGGCCCAGTGCTCTTCAACATCTTCATCAATTATTTGGATGAGGGGATAAATGGGGAACTCATCAAATTTGCAGACGACACCAAGCTGGCAGGAATAACCAACACTCCAGAAGATAGGCTTAAGATACAGAAGGATCTTGACAGACTTGAACTTGGGGCGCTATCTAACAAAATGGAATTCAATGGTGAAAAAAGTAAGGTTCTACATTTAGGCAAGAAAAACCAAGTGCACAGGTATAGTATAGGTCATGGGTCGGCCAGCCGAAATATCCAACGAGCCGCACGGACCCGTTTCCCTAAAAAAAAACCCCCTGGGAGCCGCACCCGCCCGCGCATGCGCGCGCGCTTGCGCATGCCCGTTCGCGCATGCCCGTTCGCGCATGCGCACGCGCACCCATTCGCGCATGTGCGCCCGTTCGCGCATGCGCACCCGCCCGCGCATGCACACGTGCACCCGTTCGCGCATGCGCACCTGTTCGCGCATGCGCACCCGCCCGCGCATGCGCACGCGCCCGCGGCGGAGGATCCGGAGCCGCAGGTGATCCCTCAAAGAGCCGCATGCGGCTCCGGAGCCGCGGGTTGCCGACCCGTGGTATAGGTGGTACCTTGCTCAATAGTAGTAACTGTGAGAGGGATCTTGGAGTCCTAGTGGACAATCACTTATATATGAGCCAGCAGTGTGCTGCAGCTGCCAAAAAAATCAACACAGTGCTAAGCTGCATTAACAGAGGGATAGAATCAAGATCATGTGAAGTGTTAATACCACTTTACAATGCCTTGGTAAGGCCACACTTGGAATACTGCATCCAGTTTTGGTCACCATGATGTAAAAAAGATGTTGAGACACTAGAAAGAATACAGAGAAGAGCAACAAAGATGATTAGGGGAGAGGTCCCCAACCTTTTGGGCACCAGGGACCAGTTCCATGGAGAGAGGTTTTTTCGCAGACTGGAGGGTATGTGGTTTTGCGTGCTGCTTGCATCTTGCGGATGGGGCTTTGCTTGTTTGTATGGCCCGGTGGCTGGCATGCTGTGGCCCAGTACTGGTCCACAGACTGAGGGTTGGGGACCCCTGGATTAAGGGGACTGGAGGCTAAAACATATAAGGAACGGTTGCTGGAATTGGGTATGTCTAGTTTAATGAAGAGAAGGACCAGGGGTGACATGATAGCAGTGTTCCGTATCTCAGGGGTTGCCACAAAGAAGAGGAAGTCAACCTATTCTCCAAAGCACCTTAAGTCAGGACAAGAAGCAATGGATGGAAATTAACCAAATATAGAAGCAACCTAGAACTAAGGAGAAACTTCCTGATAGTTAGAACAATTAATCAGTGAAACAACCTGCCTCCAGAAGCTGTGAATGTTCCAACACTGGAAGTATTTAAGAAGAGACTGGACAGGCATTTGTCTGAAATTGTATAGGGTTTCCTGCCTGAGCAGAGGGTTGGACTAGATGACCTCCAAGGTCCTTTCCAACATCATCATCATCACCATCATCATCATTATTATTATTATTAACATTATTATTAACATTATTAACATTATTACCATTATTAACATTATTATTATATTTAATTAACATTTTATGGAGACAACCTCTGAGATGTTCAGAACATTTATGGTCTATGGATGACTTATTGGAAAAAAAATTGATAGACTGATAAAATATGGTCACGGGAATGATGCATGTAAGTCAAACCTTTGAATATTTCTAGTTCAAAGAGTTTTGGCTTCGAAAGATGCAGTTGTTTGCTCATTCCTTTATAGTTCCTTTTTTATTTATGCCATTTTAAGGCTAACAGTTTCCCTGAATCTGAGCCATGGTGAAATGAAAAGCCAGTCTCATTCCTACAGTGTTTGGATGCCTTATATAACTCTATGATATGTTTCACTTTCAAACCACTCCTCAGTTTGCATCGTAGCACTATGTATAGAGCACTTGATTCTATCTTTGTAGGATCAAAGAGGAGATCACTGTGCTTTGTAGACAAAGATAGACTTAAAGCAGTTAGCAAAGTAATGTCCTGTTATGCTCCTCTGATTAATCTCTTTGAAGTGATCTCGGCACTTTCCTATAGCACGTGTCCTAAATGTACCAAAGGCTTCAGTGAACGAGGAAAAGGTGACCATCCATTTGCTGTCTGTCACCCAGGAGATATAACACTCAACAAAGATAGCTAAATGGCTTCAACATTATAAGATATTTTATTAGAATTTCTTAACTAAAAACAGCTGTGCAGTAATCCCATATTTAGAACTTTAAACCATAAGCAAAAGGCCAGTTTTTGGATGTTGAGACCTAATCCCATACTGATACATAAGCAGTCATGATTTCCAGACTTATCTTGTATAATTCAGATGAGCTGTTTTAACAATGTATGTGAGAGAATAAGAGAAAGAATATGTCCTTTGCAGTTGGCAGCATGTACTGTAGCTCACCCTAGCTGATTTTGAAAAGCTAAGCAAGGTTGGACCCGGTTTTTATCTAGAGATCACTAGGAAATCTCAAGTCTTTACTAAAATTGAGAAATTGAGAAAAAACATTCTGGACAAAGCAGTGGAAAACTGCTGGTATTTCAAAGGTTCCTAAAGATCTTGTTCTTCGCCTGGTGATAAGAAAGGGTAGAGTATAGAAAGAAGGAAATTATGATGTAACTTTAAACAGAGAAGGTAAAATATAAATGTACTTGTTACTGCTTCTAAGAAGACTGAAAACCACTTTTTCCTTTTCTTTCCTTTTCTCCTTTCTTTTCCTTTTCTATTTTTTTTGTAGGTATTTTTACTTATTTAATTTTATTTCCTTTTTCTATTTTGAAATTTAAATAGTTTGACTGTTTTAAAACTTTTTTTAAATAAAAGTTTTGTTTGTGTGCTCACACACACACACACACACAGATGCACAGAGAGAGAGAGAGAGAGAGAGAGATGAATGAACCCTTCTTTTAGCCTAGGTTGTTTTCTTTTGTTTCTTGATGCTGAATCAACTGTTGCCTACATTGACAAGAGTTGTGTTAATTCAGGCAACAGTACAGGGCTCAGCTGTCTCTGCTAGGCAACTAGTGCATGGAGCTGATAGGCTACTAGAAGGCAATCAAAAGTGAAAATTTGGTCAAAGAAGAAAACTACTCAATTATGGAATATTTCTACCAATCAGAAGCAGTGAAATGTGTATTTCAAAAGTGAATGTACCTGTTGTGTCCTGGGCCTTGCTGAGTCATTCAGCAAGGCTCAGGAAGTCTGCAGAAAGGTTGCAGAGACCAGAACGGTTGCAGAGACCCGGACAGACCACATGTCTGCCTGGGACCCAGACAGGCTGTCTCCAGCCTCGCGCGCATGCGCGAGGCGGGAGAATAGCCTGCAATCATTGGCTGTGCATCCCCTTGCACGGGGAGTATAAAAGGGCTTGTTGCCATTGTTCGTTTGCTTCTGTTCAGTGATTGTACCAATAAAAGACATCATTTGTTGTGAACTGCTTCGTCTCAAATGTCTGCTTGTGCGAACAGAACATTGGCGACGAAGGTGGGATTCGCCGTTTGGAAGCCTACTGAAAGAAGATAGGCCTACTCACCTAAGGCCTGAATGAAAAGAGAAGTGCGGCGTCTAGAAGGAGCAACCGCCTGCCAGTACGCATACGCTGGAGGTGGGCTTGGCTTCGTGGGACCCCTTCTCCTTCCTTGCGCCGAGAGACGTCGATGAGGCCATCGTTCACGAAGATGTCCAAGCTGGGTCGTCTCGGTGAATTCGACACTTCACACCCGGAACATTGGAGCTCGTACGCAGCTCGCGTTGAGAACTATTTTCGGGTGAACAAAATCCAGAAAGATGGCCTGAAAGCGGCTACCTTGTTGTGTGTCTGTGGGCAAGAGACTTTTGAAATTGCCGAGAATCTTGTCGCCCCAGCACCTTTGGAATTGATCGCGTATGCCAATCTCAAGAAAATGCTGCGCGAGCATTTCGAGCCCAAGCTCTCAGTAATAGCTTGGAGGCACCAGTTCGAGCAGCGGGACCAGCGGCCTGGAGAATCAGCTGCGGACTTCGTCGCGGCCCTGAGGCAGGCTGCTAGACCATGTGCTTTTCAAGATCTGGAGGAGAGGCTCTGAGATTAACTTGTCTGTGGGTTGCGAAGCCGTGAGATGCAGCAGAAGCTGTTTGTGAAGGCTGATGTCACGTTCCAAGATGCCTTAAGAGAAATTGCAGCTGAAGAAGCAGCCAGCGGCACAGTGAAGGCCTTGCGGTCGACAAAGAATCCTCCAGCGGCTGTCCCCATCCACCAAGAAGCCGTGCAAGAGGCCTCCGGAGAAGACTCCGAGGAAGAAGAGGTGGACAGACTTCAACCGTCGGCGGAGAGAAGATTGCAGGAACGCAGAGGGCCGCCGCCTGCATCCCTTCACTGTTTCGGCTGTGGGGGTTGCCACAGGAGGGCCGACTGCCACTTTCGTTCTGCTGTCTGCCGAGCATGTGGCAGGCAAGGCCACATCGCATCAGCCTGTGTGGGTCGTCAAAAGAATAGGTCCCCTGAATTGCCTCTGAAAGGTACCAAGGTCCCCAGCCAAAACAGGGTGGGTTTCTGCATGTCCCGTAGGGGGGTGTTTAAAACAGGGGTTCACCGGCCCCTTAAGAAAAAGCTGCGCATTGATGTACAATTGCAGGGAGTTCCCCTGGCCATGGAGCTGGACACAGGGTCCGCTCTTTCCATTATTTCTGTGGACACCTTTAACAAGGTTTGCTCCAGAAGTGGCTCACGAGTCAAACTCAGGCCCTCCAATCTCATCCTCATGGATTTTCAGAATTCGCGAGTCAGTGTGAAGGGGGAGGCCACACTCAGAGTGCAGCGTAAGGATTTCAATGGATTCTTGGATGTGGTGGTTGTTGGGGGTGATCGCACGAGTCTTATATGACTTGATTGGTTTGAGGCACTTGGGATCCAGGTGACTGGTCTGAATCATCTGCAAACAGCCAAACTTATAGGAGTCTGTAAGGAGTTTGCTGATGTATTCAGCCCAGAACTTGGCTCATACAAGGGGCCTCCCATTACGTTAAAATCGGATCCAAACATTACACCCATCAGGGTTAAGCCAAGGAGGGTGCCTTTTGCCCTCAAGAGCAAAATTGATGCTGAGTTGGACAAATTGCTCCAACAAGGCATTCTTGAACCTGTGGACTCTGGTCCATGGGAAACCCCCATAGTGACACCATTGAAATCAAACGGGGAAGTAAGAATATGTGCAGACTATAAATGCACTCTAAATAAAGCCTTGCAGCAACACGCATACCCAGTGCCTGTGGTGAGCCACATTCTGGCCTCAGTAAAAGGGGGGAAACTTTTTGCTAAGCTTGACTTAGCTCAGGCCTATCAACAGTTACCTGTTGATGAGGGGCTTTTAAAGTAAAGAGGCTGCAGTTTGGGGTCAATGTAGCCCCTGGCATCTTTTAAGGGGTGATGGAGCGAACGCTCAGGGGTATTCCTGGGGTCTGCCCCTATTTTGATGACGTCCTCATTGCAGGAGAGTCATCTGGCAACTTGGCTGAACGGCTGAGAGCTGTCTTGCTGTGTTTCCGCCAAGCTGGGCTGAAGTTACAGCAAGACAAATGCAAAATAGGTGTAACATCCACCGAATTTCTAGGGTTTCGTATTGATGCAAAAGGCATCCACCCCGCAGAGTCCAAATTCCAGGCCATTCAACTGGCCCCTAGTCCCCAGTCAAAAACTGAACTTCAGGCTTTTCTGGGCCTCCTTAATTTTTACCATTCATTTCTCCCCCACAAGGCTGCTGTGGCTGAGCCGCTACACCGGCTCTTGGACAAGCAGGCTCCCTGGGCATGGACAAAGGTCCATGAAAAGGCTTTTAAAGAAGTCAAGGCTTTGCTATCCTCCAATGCTGTACTGGCTCACTTCAATGAGCACTTGCCGGTGTGCATCGCATGTGATGCTTCCCCTTATGGCCTATTATTCTAGAACCCTCTCATCTGCAGAGCGTAATTACGCGCAGATTGACAGGGAAGCCTTGGCAATAATTTCAGGCATCAAGAAATTTCATGATTTCTTGTATGGCCGCCATTTTACAGTCTATTCTGACCACAAGCCTTTGCTGGGGTTGTTTACAACCAATAAACAAACTCCTCATATAATATCTCCTAGAATGCTGAGATGGTCTATTTTCTTAGCAGCTTATGATTACACCCTGGTTCACAAACCAGGTACTGAAATGGGCCACGCTGATGGCCTAAGTAGGTTACCTCTTAAACAAATAGAGGCAGACCCTGCTCCTGCTGTACACATTCTGTCTATTCAGGACTTACCTGAATCTCCCCTCAATGCTAGGGATGTGGCTGCTGAAACTGCCACTGATCACACGCTTGCACGCGTGCTGACATGCGTGTTGTCAGGATGGCCTGACACGTGTCCTGGTACAGATTTCCAAAGCTTCTGGCGTAGGAAGCATGAATTGTCTACATTCAAGGGGTGTGTCCTGTGGGGAAGCAGAGTAGTCATCCCGGCCTCATTGAGGACTAGAGTCTTGCTCTCTCTTCATGAGGGACATCCGGGAATAGTGAGAATGAAGGCGCTTGCACGCAGCCATCTTTGGTGGCCTGGACTCGATAAGGACATCGAGGGCCAGGTTCATGGGTGCCAAGTGTGCCAGCAATCACGGCCAGAAATGCCGTGTACATAGGTGGGAGGAGACACTTACTCCATGGTCACGCGTCCATATAGACCAGTGGTTCTTAACCTGGGTGATATCGCCCCCCAGGGGGCGATTTCATTTTTCAGGGGGGCGATGGAACGAAAAGGGGCGACGTGGGGGTGAAGGAACGAAAAGGGGGCGATATGGGGGCGATGGAGCGAGATGTTTTGGGGACACTTTTCAGTCTTCCCCTGTGGCTCCGAGCCTCCTCCACCATTTGCAGAGAGAGACAGAGACAGAGAGAGGCACTTGCGCTTCCCCTCTCTGTCTCTCTCTCTCTCTCATTCAGGGCTCCTGATTGGCCCTGCGCCCGGGTGCCCCGCCCCCTGGGAGCAGTGCGGCGACGAAGTCCCTTTCCCTGGCTGGCCCCGTCCGAGGTGCACGTGGCCAGCCCTCCTGCAAGCCGTGGCCCCGAGGGAGAGCAGCCCCTGCGATCCCCAGCCAGCGGGACCGTTGGCCCAGCTGACCGGGAAGGTGCGCCGGAGTCCCGACTGCTTTGTTGGCGAAGGTGAGGTGAGCAGAATATGGGGGGAGAGGGGGCCGTCCCCGGGCCGCTCACTGGGCAGCCGAGCCGGCCACACTGTTAAGCCCCCATGGGCTCGACATTCACGGGAAGGGGGGGAATCATGCTCCAAGCGGCGGCCTACCGGCGGCACGGGAGGATCCAGCGTTGGTCCTGGCGGGAAGCAGATCATTGCCACGGTTCCGACCGAGGACGCCGGCGGCGCGGGAGAATGTTTGGCGACGCAGCCAACGGGGGCGTTCGGTGGATGCCCCGCGGCCCGCAACTTGAGCCCGGGGATGCCGGCAGTGCGAGGGGAGGTTTGGCAACGCAGCCGACGGGGGCATTCTGCGGATGTCCTGGGCCCGTGACTTGAGCCCGGGGATGCCGGCAGTGCGAGGGGAGGCTTGGCGACGCAGTGGGCCACGGGGAATCTGCAGAACGCCCGTCAGCTGCATCGCCAAGCCTTCCCTCGCGCCGCCGACATCCCCGGGCTCAAGCCGCGGGCCATGGGGCATCTGCAAAATGCCCCGCCCATTGGCTGCGTCGCCAAGCCTCCCCTCGCGCTGCTGGCATCCCCGGGCTCAAGCCGCGGGCCATGGGGCATCTGCAAAATGCCCCGCCCGTCGGCTGAATCGCCAAGCCTCCCCTCGCGCTGCCGGCATCCCCGGGCTCAAGTCGCGGGCCGCAGGGCATCTGCGGAATGCCCCCATCGGCTGTGTCGTCATTCTCCCGCGCCGCCGGCGTCCTCGGGCGGAACCGGGGCAACCATCCGCTTCCCGCCAGGACCAACGCTGGAGCCTCCCGTGCCACCGGTAGGCCGCCACCTGGAGCATGTTGGGGGAGGGGGGCGATGACAACTTCCTCATTGGCTCAAGGGGGCGATTCGTTCAAAAAGGTTAAGAACCACTGATATAGACTATGCTGGGCCCTTTCAGGGGCAATTCTTCCTCCTCCTTGTGGATAGCCATTCCAAGTGGCTAGAGGTCGTTCCTGTGTCCTCCACTACTACTGCCAGGACCATCCAGGTGCTCAGAGGAATCTTCGCTTCCCACGGTCTTCCTGATGTTTTAGTATCAGACAATGGTCCCCAATTTATCTCTTCTGAGTTTCAGGCATTTCTCCAAGCCAACTTGATCTGGCATGCCACGTCTGCTCCTTTTCACCCTGCCACCAACGGTCAGGCTGAACGCATGGTGCGCACCACCAAGGACGCATTAAAGAGAATCACTCAAGGACCTTGGCATCACAGGTTAGCTGATTTTCTTCTTGCACACTGCATCACACCCTGCACAGCTACAGGAAAGAGCCCAGCTGAACTCCGCTGGGGTCGCAGACTCATTACGAAGCTGGACAGGCTGCACCCAGACCAGGTGGCTTCACAGGTGTTGCAACCGCGGGCACCTAGGAGACTCCAAGTGGGTGACCCGGTTTGGGCCAGAAACTATGGGCATGGGCATCTCTGGGTACCTGCTGTCATCTGTAAGGTCTCGGGGCCATTGTCCTACGAAGTGGCCTTAGAGAATGGTCGTGTGCTTCGACGCCACATTAACCAACTGCGCTGGAGGCTTCCTGGCCACACTTCCTCCCCTGGCTCCGCTCTCGGGGGAGAGGGAGACCCCAATTACGATTGTGGACCACAGTCTCTCCACGAGGGCGCTCATCAAAATGCTCCAGATGGGGGTCTTGCCATGGAGGTGGCTCCTGACTCTGGCATAGACTCATGGGGTCTTGCCATGGAGGCGGCTCCTGACTCTGGCAGAGGTCCCTGGTTTAGGGCAAATGGCCATAAATCGGCTACTCAGCTCGAGGCACAGTGCTCCCAAGAGGAGTCCCAAGGACTTTTGGGGAACTCCACCCCACCAAGGGACTCGGGGAACTCGACCCCACCAAGGAACTCTGGTTTGGGTCTAGCGGATCCAGCTAGTCAGCATCCAACCCCTGAGTCTTCTGGGCGACAAAGTCCTGGTTTGTTTTGCGCAAACCGGGAGCAGGCACTCCAGGCACCTAGTACACTTCCCCCACCTACCATCACACCTGTACCTAATCTGGCTCCACGGAGATCTGAGAGGGTTAAAGGTCCTCCTAAGTATTTACAAGAATATGTGAGGTCCCTGCGAGGCCCATATTTTCAAAGAGTGGAATAACGTGGACTACGGGAAAACTAACAGGAGATGGGTTGCCCGGAGTAAGGGTGACTGCATAACTGGGTTTCCGGTCAGCCTTGGGTACGTGCTGTTAAACAACAGGGACAGTGTTGTTTAATCCAAGGGGGGAGGGGTGTTGTGTCCTGGGCCTTGCTGAGTCATTCAGCAAGGCTCAGGAAGTCTGCAGAAAGGTTGCAGAGACCAGAACGGTTGCAGAGACCCGGACAGACCACGTGTCTGCCTGGGACCCAGACAGGCTGTCTCCAGCTTTGCGCGCATGCGCGAGGCGGGAAAATAGCCTGCAATCATTGGCTGTGCATCCCCTTGCACGGGGAGTATAAAAGGGCTTGTTGCCATTGTTCGTTTGCTTCTGTTCAGTGATTGTACCAATAAAAGACATCATTTGTTGTGAACTGCCTCATCTCAAATGTCTGCTTGTGCGAACAGAACAGTACCAACTTTGAAAAGAAAGATATCTGGATTTAGAGATTAATGAGCAGAGACTTACAGACTAAAAGCAAACACAAGTACTTCACCAATGCTGAACTGAAAGCAGCTGAAAAACAAGCAATTCAAAATTCAGGTTTATTCAGAACTACCAATACCAACACTTGAGGTTGGCATATCAGATGAACAGGGTTTTGTAAGCACCAGGAAACAAAAAATGGCTAACAACTGATTGACATTCCTAATTCAGAAAGAGAAGGGAAATGAGCCTGTAAACTACAGATCCATAACCTGTTTGCCAACAACATACAAGCTACTTATGGGCATGATGGCAAATCAAATATACAGCTATTTGAAAAGAAATAATTTATTCCCTGTACAACAAAATGGGTGCTGCAAAAATTCGAGAGGAACGGAGAACCAGTTATTAATTGAACAAATTGGTTTTAAAGAATTTGAAAAAGAATAAATTTGTTTATGGCTTGGATAGATTATAAAAATCATTCAGTTCTGTTTCATATAGCTGGATTGAGATGTCTCAAAAGGTTTGAAATCAGCAGAAACATTTGGTAATTTATGAA
Source organism: Azemiops feae (assembly GCA_023970755.1). Classification (NCBI taxonomy): domain Eukaryota; kingdom Metazoa; phylum Chordata; class Lepidosauria; order Squamata; family Viperidae; genus Azemiops; species Azemiops feae. Next base: position 1,183,607 of record JALGBA010000503.1, on the reverse strand, counting down.
TATTTCAATGAAGTTTCGGTGAACAAAGCTGATGGTTAATGGGGAAGAGTTAGAAGTTGAAATCAAATATGGACTTTTCCAAGGTGACTCATTATCACCTTTACTCTTTATACTATCAATGGTCCCACTGTCAACAATTTTGAACAAGACAAACTGTGGGTATGAATTGGCCAAAAAAGGAGTAAAAAATTCACATTTACTCTATGTGGATGATTTAAAATTATTTGGAAAAACAAAGGCTGAATTAGATTCCTTATTTAACACCACAAAAAACTTCAATAAAAATAATGGAATGCAATTTGGCATCTACAAGCATGCAGTCATAGCCATAAAGGCAGACAAAATTGTTGAAGATGATATCATATCTTTAACAATGAAGATTTGATAAAAGGTGTAGCATCAAAAGAAGGCTATAAATATTTGGGAATATTTGAAGTTTCTGATTTATTATAGAATCATATCAAAGAAAATATTTCTACAAATATATCAAAGTTCAGTTGATTTTGAAATCAAAGCTAAATGATAGAAATATTTCCATTTTAGCAATTAATACCTGGGCAGTCCCCATTGTGCGATATACAGCAGGAATGGTTGATTGGACCCAGGCGGAACTTTATAACTTAGATCCGAAGACAAGAAAACTAGTGACAATGCATCATGCTTTGCACCCATAAAGTGATATTGAATGGCTGTATTTGGCAAGATCTGAAATGGCTAGAGGTCTTCTACAGATAAAACAAGAAGAAAAAGCATGGCCTGAATGATGACATTAAGAAAATCCAAGAACCCTGGGGGGGCTGGGCCAGCTGTCAAGAGGGAAAGCTGTGCAGAACGGGTCTCCATCTATGAGAGTCAAATACACAGCTTTTTCCATCCGATCAGTGGATTCTTCGGAGTCCCAGATTCCTTGGAGGGGAATCGGAAGAAAGAGGCGCCCTGCAGAGCAGCTCTCAGCAGCAGTTGAGAGTGCGGACGGTAGGAAAGCCTCGGAGAAGTTGAACGGGGGAAGAAGGGTGGCCCATAATGGTGGCCGTGAAGAAACAACAACAGGCAGCTGGACAACATTAGCAGTGGACTAGCTGGACAACAGAGAGATGGACCTGGGCAAAAGTGATCCTGGCAGCCCTCTGTGAGTGACCCGGGGTGAAGATCTTCTCGGGGGATTGCAAAAGAGGAAAGAGTCAGAAGGAGGCCTAAGGAAGGAGGAAATTTCCTTCGTAGTAAAGTGGCGAACAGCAAGTGGGGGCAAAAAAGAGACCATTTCAACGTGATAGATTTTCACTGGCGGCGTGAGGGAAAAGAGGAAGAGGAAACTTACCATTATTGCTGATTTCAGCAGATAATTTAGTTTGGGAGTGAAAGTGCTGACTAATCGGAGAACACAGGCATTTTGAAGCAAGACTGACTGTTAAGTAGGATAATAGGGAGCAAGAGACACTTATTGGCCGAGGGAAAAACTGGTGACAATTTAAGTAAGGAGAGGAAATTTAAAGAGAAACAAGACTTATTTTGGATGGCCTGCTAATAACTGACTTATAAATCAAGGAAACTTAAGGAGTAATTTTGGATATGAAAAATTTAATAAACATAAAATAGAGAGTGAAAGCTGAAAAGTTAAGCATTGAGAATTAACTAGTTGAGAGAGTGATAGCTGAAGGGTGCTGGAGGATACTAAGAGAAATATAAGGAAGTGGGGAAGTCAATTTAAAGAGGTATTAAAAATGACAAGTACCCCCAATTTGACAAGAATTGGTGCAGGAAAGAGGCAAGGAGCTCAAACTACAACAATGGAACTAAGTCCAGCAGGGAAAAGATCTATGGAAGGATTTCTACACAGAGAGAGATCAAACTCATTTAAGGATCTACAACAGATGCTACAAACAATGCAGGAGGTTATGTTAAAGAACCATGAGGATTTGAAACATGAGATAGGAGAAGTAAGGAATGATACGGGAGAAATGAAAGAAAAGATGAGATCGATGGATGATAAATTTGAATGCTTCCAGCAACAAATTCTAAAAAATGAACAAAAATTACAGGAGATGGAAGATAGAATGGGAAGGGAAGAAAAAAAAGTGGAGGAGATGGAAGAAGGATTAATTCAAGCCAATAGAGACCTCGAACAGACAATAATCCAATTGGAAATAGATAAGGCTACTCATTTTCTACGATTTCAGAATGTGTGGGAAGAAAAGAAGGAGGACCTTCCGGAGATGATGGCGGAGCTATTGGCAGGAGCTTTAGGAATTGGGAAGGAAGAAATGATTAATGAAATGGATGAAATTTATAGAATTCACACGAATCATGCACGTAGACATAATCTACCTAGAGAAGTGCATATTAGATTCGTTAAAAAATCGATTCGTGATGAGATTCTCCATAGGACTAGAGAAGATCCACTAGAGATACGAGGAAAACAGCTTGTGGTGCTCAAACAAGTCCTGAGAAGGGTAAGAGATTTAAGGCGACCCTACCAAATGTTTACAGCAAAACTAACAAGGAAAAACGTAAATTTTCGGTGGTTGACTCCGGAAGGGATTATGGTATCTTGCGGAGAAAGAAGGTTGAGATTGGACACGGTGGACAAATTAGAAGAGTTTTATAGAAAATTTTTTGACAGTGAGGTTGGATTGGAGAAAAGAGAAAGAAGGGAAGAAGGAGAACTAGGAGGACAGTCACCGAATAGGGGGGAATCCCAAATCAAGGGAAAAGAGAATGGGAAAGGAGAGAATGTGGATAACGGGAAAGACAATGATGGCGGATGCAAGGAATATAAAGAAGTCAGACAAACGAGGGCAACAAACCCTAACTATAAGTAAAGGTTTTCAAGAAGCATTAGCAATTCTATCATTAAATGTGAATGGGTTAAATTCTCCAAGGAAAAGGAAAAACTTTTTTAGTAAATTGTATAAGACAAATGTGGATATAATAGTGCTGCAAGAGACGCACATAAAAAAGCAGTATCAGTACCTATTAAAATGCTCTAAGTTAGGAAAGATGTTTGTATCTTCATCGCAGCAGAATAAAGGGGGAATTGTAATGTATGTAAAAGAGGGTATTTTGCCAAACAGGTGTATAAAGACGAAGAGGGCAGAATATTGATAATAGAATTAACTGTGGACGGGAAAAAACTGATGTTAGTTGGAATATACGCGCCAAATGAGGGCCAAAAACTATTTTATAAGAAACTGTATAATATGATTAGAGACTTAGAATGTGATAATTTGTGTATAATTGGGGATTTTAATGTGATTGTAGATAGAGAACTAGATTATAGAAATAACAGACGAAAGAAAGGTGTTAGAAGGATATTACCTAACTCATTTTTTGAGATGGTGGAAGATTTAAGCATAAAGGATTGTTGGAGGGAAAGAAATGGGGATAAGAAACAATATACTTATTATTCAGGTAGACATCAATCTTGGTCTCGAATTGATATGGTTTGGGCATCGACAGACTTGAATCTGGGAATTGAGGAAGTTAATATTGACATAAATTCGTGGGCAGACCACAATCCCATTAAAATTAAATGGAAAGGGCAAAAAAAGACAATGAGGTGGACCCTAAAAAGAGCAATCTTGAATCAAAATGAATTTAAATTAAAGATGGATGATCAAATGAGTTTGTTTCTTCAAAGTAATAAGAAAGAGGATACGAACAATCAGAACCTGTGGGACATGGCAAAAGCTTTTATGAGGGGTATTGCAATATCATACATGGCCAAAGACAACAAACAAAAAAGACAACGGCAGAAAAACTTAGAGGAAGATCTTAGCAAACTGGAAATAGAGCTGCAGAAAGAACCCATAAAACGGGAATTGAAACAACAAATAAACATAATTAAACATCAATTAAATATCATCAAAAAGGAAAATATGGCACAACAAATTAAAAGCATTAAACAAAATTTCTTTGAGAATGCAAATAAGCCGGGAAGATGGCTGGCTTATAGACTAAGAAAACGGAAAGAAAAGAACCAAATTAGTAAATTACATAATGAAGAAGGAGAGTTAATTTATCAAAATGAGGAAAAGAGGAAGGTAGCGTATGAGTTTTTAAAAAACCTTTATGAGGATAAGGGAAAGATAGAAGAAGGTAAGATACCTTCAAAAAACAGAATTGCCCAGAATCTCGGAGGAAGGTAAAAATTTACTAAATAATGAGATAACAGCATGGGAGATATCTGAGGCAATCAAAAAACAAAAAAGTAACAAAGCACCAGGCCCAGATGGTCTACCTTCAGAAATTTATAAAAATCACCAGGAATTATTAAGCCCACTGTTATTAGAGGTGTATAATGATGTACTTAATGAAGCTAAGATACCTGAATCATGGAAAGAAGCAACAATCACATTGATTCCCAAAGAAAATTCTGATTTGACTTATATTAAAAATTATAGGCCGATATCCCTACTAAATTCGGACTATAAAATCTTTATGACAATTATGGCAGACAGACTAAAGAAAATTTTAGAGAATTTTATTCATACTGATCAAAACGGTTTTCCCGGACGGCATATAAGGAATAACATTAGGATTATTTTGGACACAATAGAATATTATGAAGTCCACAATGAAAAACAGATGGCGTTGATATTTATCGATGCACAAAAAGCATTTGATAACGTCAAATGGGACTTCATACCAGAACAATTAAAATATATGGATTTGGGGGGGAAATTTATAAAGATGTTCAAAACAATCTACTCCAGACAAGAAGCCAGAGTGGTGATAAACGGAGAAACGACAAAGAACTTCTTAATCCAAAAAGGCACAAGGCAAGGTTGTCCGCTATCACCACTGCTTTTTATTTTATCACTAGAGGCTTTAATTAGAACAATTCGAGAAGACAAACAAATAAAAGGTTTAAAAGTAAGGAAAGAAAGTTTTAAGGTACAGGCATTTGCGGACGACCTTGTATTTATTATTGAAGAGCCTGTACAATCTGGTCTTAGGCTGATGGAAGTGCTGGAGGACTATGGGGAAGTAGCAGGCCTGAAAATGAATAAGGATAAAACAAAAATGATAGTTAAAAACATGACTGAAGAGCAAAAAAAAGAATTGGAGGGAAAGATAGATATTCAGACTACGAAAAAATAAGATATTTCGTAATCCAATTGACAGCGAGATGCATCACACTTAAAGAAGATAACTATGACAAATTAATGGTGCAAATTAGGTCTGACTTGGAAAAATGGGGAAAATTACAGCTATCTTTAATGGGCAGGATAGCCACCATTAAAATGAATGTTCTTCCGAAAATGTTTTTATTTCAATGCATACCAATTCGGCTAAAAAAAGACTTTTTTACAAATTTGGACAGACTCATTTCAAAATTCATATGGCAAGGGAAACGACCGAGAATCAGATTAAAATTATTACAAGATGCTAGAGAAAGAGGAGGATTTGGCCTACCAGACTGGACAAAGTATTATCAGGCAGCGGCGTTGGTTTGGCTAAGCGAGTGGATGCATCTCAAAAACACAAGACTATTGGCACTAGAAGGTCATGACCTACAGACAGGGTGACACGTTATTCTATGGGAGGAAAAACATTTAGCCCATCAGTACTTCCAGAGGCATTATATTAGGAGAGCACTATTGGATATTTGGAAAAAAATAAAAAGAAATAATTATATGGAAATTCCCAATTGGGTGTCTACATTGGAAATGTACACACATCCAAATTTGATAAAACGAGGGGGAGCTGTCACCTATAAAAATATTTTGAATGAGAAAGGAGAATTAAAAGCGAGAAATACTTTAAAGGAAGAAGGAATCGAATTGGAATGGTGGGCGTATCTCTAAATTCAATCTAAATTTAATAAAGATAAAAAGGAATGGGGCATAAAGTAAGACTCATTAGAATTAGATAAAATTTTATTTAGCAGGGAAGGCAAGACCATAAGTAAACTATATCGATATTTATTAGAACAAGATATGATCGAGGAACAGGTGAAAGAAACGATGATAATTTGGTGTAAATATTTTGGGCACAATATTGATTTGGACAATTGGCAAAGTTTATGGGGGGGGAAATTAAAAATCACACTAGCAACTTCCTACAAGGAAAACCTCTATAAGATGTTTTACAGGTGGCACCTCCCCCCCCCCAAGATTAGCACGAATGAATAAGGGGAAATCCTCGATATGCTGGAAGTGTGGAGAGACCATTGGGAATTACTACCACATGTGGTGGGAATGCGCAAAGGCGCAAAAATTCTGGAATTTACTAAAGAACTGGCTGGAAGAAATTTTGCTAATAAATATAGAGGCCAAACCGGAATTTTTCTTATTGGGAATTATAGAAAGAAAATATAAGAAAGATACAAATTATTTATTACTGCATATAGTCACAGCAGCACGAATAGCCATCGCTCAAAAATGGAAAGAGAAAGATATTCCAACTGAAGAGGAAATATTACTGAAAATTTTCAACTGCGCAGAAATGGACAGACTCACTTTGGAACTCAAGGATAAAAGCGAAATTAAGTACTACAAAATCTGGGAACAATTTTATGATTGGATAGATAACAAGAGGGTAGCCAAGACAAATGTATAGTGTTAGAACAAAAATATAGATGTTATTATAGATAAATGTATGTTTAAAAGATAAATAAATATACAGAAATAAGGGGAAAAGTGTTAATATCATATTATGCTTAAATAGCGAGCAAAGCTTAAGAACTATATGTTTATATGAGTACTAATATTATTTTAAAGTGACAGAAGATGTATGGAACCAGTGATGTTATACCTATGTCCAATGTGTTTTTTAATTTTGTATTATTAATAAAAAAACTTTAAAAAAAAAATCCAAGAACCCTTGCTGAAGGGAGTCAGTAAAAATGTAGAAGCTACTTAATAAACTGAAACTTAATATGTATTTATCATTCCATATCAGTAAAGCAGGAATTTGTTTTCCAAACAACTTTCTAGAGATTTAAGTCTAAAAATATGTTTATAGATCAATTTCTTCATAAAAAAGACTATCACAATAATTCTCCCATTCCTTTAGGGTAGAAAAGGAAGAAAGTTTCAGTGAAATCCTCTTTGCATTTGCTTAGAGGTAAATCCTTTGAGTGCAATGAGACCTGTTCCCTTATAAGAGTGCATAGGACTATAGACAGTCGCAGGAAATTCCTATTTTATCAAATTTCTTTTTAATAATTGCTTCTCTATAACTACAAACCTATGTTTCTATAGTTAGGAACTAGTGCTATTGAATTAATTGATCGAACATGCATGTAATTGTACTGTCACTAATTAGGGATGAGTGATATAATAAAAAGTTACATATTGGTAAACAGTTTGGTGGAGAAAAAAAAGAAAATAGCTGAAAAAATGTGGAATAAAGCAATTATATTGAGTGACAGGAACAGCTGGTATGTTCATGTCGGTTATCCAATATGGATTACCCATTATATGTTGTTGTTTTCTGCTTTTCTCAAGGAGCACATGATAGCAGCTAGCAATTTATTGATTATCAGGCAGGTATAGATAAACTCTATTGATACAGCATTTTGGGAGGGAGAGAGGAGAAACCATATAATAGAGACTTCTAAGATAGTCATCCGGATTACTTTCAATACAAATTTCAAAATGGTACTTATGCAGATTACTACTATTCCTATTAAACTTAAAGAGCGTTTTTCATTGTAATTTATAGAACTTTGGTAAATTTATAGAAAAGCACAAGCAATTTTAAGATGACAACTTTTAAAATAAAGGTATTCTTTTCTACTGAAAGAAGGTGTTCTTTTCTACTGAATGGAAGGTGTTCTTTTCTACTGAAAAGCCTGATGATGCTTTCTCACCTATATTTTGTTCTCCTTTTGTTACAAATGAATCTATAGTAACACTTTCTTTTGGACATGTCATTTAAAATTATAATTTCAAACAATAGACTCAGACTCGCAACTAATTTTTAGCAAAGCAACTTTAATAGGATATCATTGTAGAAGCATTACTTACACTCTTTACTGAAAAAGCACTGAAAAAAGGTGAACTGATGTTACTCAGAATTACACTTCCCTGGGTTATTACACTTTGGAAACAAATAATTACCCTAGAGCAGACATGTCAAACTAGCGATGTCACGTGACATCGCACGACGTATCAGAGCTTTTCCCCTATTGCTGGCAATGGGGTGGGCGCGGTTTCTTCATGACACGTCCGGCCTACGGGCTGGCAGTTTGACACCCTGCCTTAGAGAATTTGTCTCTGATCTCTACCTCTTAATCTTTCAAAATTTGTCCTAAAAACAACTTCCCAGGTTTATTCATAAGAAATTGAAAATTATGTCCAAAACCCAGGAGATTAAAACATTTCTCCATTTCAATATTATATATATATATGTTATTTTGGATAAAGATGCTAATGCTAATGCTGATAGCCCACAATTTCCTCCCAATTTTCCATATTATTTCAGTTATAACAAATGTGGAAATAGCTACAGAAGTCCAAGACTTCAATGCAGAAGAATAAACAAGAGTGGAGTAGATTTAAACTAAGAGGTCAACACAATGTATAATGCTACTCACTGCAAGAAAAAAATAATATATTATGCCCCCCTCTGTAGTTTGTGGAGCCCTGTCTAAGTTGAAGCATAGGATGACCATTTGCATAGGATGGCCATTTCGGTTGCCAACCACAAGTATTAATAACATAATGCATGACTATCTTTAAGGGGATGCAATCAAAAGTGCAATAAATACATCACTGGTCCCTAAAGTCTGAGTCTGTGGAAAATGCAGAAACGGAACATACTTGCTTTAGAAAATAACAGCATAAATCAAATGTAGAGTTTAACATAGATTTCACTAGCTAAAATAGTCTCTGTTGTCATAGAGGAATAGTTACTACACAGTGTTAGTGGCTACAGTTCTCACAAACAGCTTCATAGCCATATGTCAGGGTCACTGGTAAAAAAATATATCCTTAATTCTTGTCTATTCTTCTAAAATGATTTAAAGGATTTTGGCAGCAATCCAAAAGACTACTGAAATCAACACTCTGGTGTTTTTTTTCTTGTGGTTCTCAAATGCAGGCCAAAAATGATTCATAAAGCGTTGAGAGACTACTGGAGACAATTCTTTCTATAGCTAGTTCTAGCATTTTGTCTAAACAGAACCATTTTAACACCATCATGATAATCTAATTTCCTTCTTTTCTAGAGAGTTTAAAATACTATTCCTCTGTTCTCTGCCAGAAAGTAAATATTATATTTTCAGCGGAAAGACATTCTTCAGTCAAGTTCAGCTAAGAACCTCACAAGGTACTGATTTGATCCATTTATGAGCCAGGATCAGTAAATAAAGTAAACAAATTACATCTGTCCCATAACTTTGGAGAATACTAAGCAATTCCAGTGTCTGTGAGTCACTCATCTACTGTAGTGTAATTTCACAGTTACTGGGAATGTTCCATATTCCTATGAAATGGACTGAAAATATATACTTTTCCTGCAGACTTTCTGGTGTGGATTAGTAATATAGTTCATAAAGGCTGGAAGACATAAACTTTCTTTCAGTATGAATATCATGAGAAGATTTGATGGAGTGAGAATAACAGCTAATGTGAGTAGCGGTTTGAAAAATGTATTTATTTTATTTTAACAGGTTTTGATAGCACCATCAGGAGGAAAAAGAGGATAAAAGAAAAAAAGAAAACAGAAAAAGAGATTTTTACAAGCTAGATATAACTGAATAAGAATTTCCAAAGGAACATTTCATTAGTACTATAATGTAGCTAAAAATATATGTTCGGTGTGTTATTTCAACAGTAAGTTTTTCCTTCCTATATGTCCTGTTTTTGATACTGTAAAAATAAAGACTTTCTTGTTAGGGCAAGAAAGAAACAAATCAAGATAAATTTTAAAAAGTCAGTAAATCGTAGACCTCAGAGAATCCTGTAAGCAGAGCAGAATTATAATATAAAGTGGGAAATCAAAAATATAAAAATCTAAGTTGGGCAACTTTGGCTAGGGAAGATGAGAGCTGTAGTCCAGTGCATCTGGAAGTCACCAAATTGGAGAGAGCTGAGTTAGACCATTAGATATAATGAATATTAGAATATGAACTGGCTTTACAGGAGCCTAAAATAGTTGGTGCTATTTAGGGATACATGAAAAACTCATTCAGTCTTCACTTTTAAAAGAATCAATTTAATTTGAACTAGACTGGTGTGCAGACATGAACATCATTATTACTTCAATATCTCATCTTCTAATTGTATCATTCCATTTTGGGTAATGACAATAATAGCAGTTTCCATACAATAATGGCTTTGTATGGAACTGAACCATAAAGGCAAGTTAGAAGTGCTGCTGGTGTTTATCCCTCTAGCTCAGGGGTGGGCAACTATGGCAACTTTACGACCTGTGGGCTTCAACTCCCAGAATTCCTGAGCCAGCCATGCTGGTTCAGGAATTCTGGGAGTTGAAGTCCACAGGTCGTAAAGTTGCCATAGTTGCCAACCCTTGGCCTAGCTGTTTAGCAGTGGCCCTTCACAAGCTCCTGGATATCATTTCAGGGCTGCTGAAGTTTTCAAGACTTCCAGTCTTGGATATTCCAGAGAGAGCATCCAGTACATTGATAAGGGGATTAATGAGAGTAATCATAGCATCAATATTGGTTCTGATTTTACTTCAGAGGAATTGGGATGTGATTGCCATAGGTAGCACATCAGTATCTGTCTTTTGATGTGGTCAGAGCACTTCCATAGTAAGTACAGATACATTCCTGAAGCTTTTGTAATTAATTATTTTATTTTCTTGCATTATTTCTGATTTATTTCATTTTGGATTTGCCCAAAGACAAATAAAATAAATAAAACAATTAACGAGCATGAGAGTGTATGGAAGGGGATGTTAACACACATACACACACATACATACAATATATATTTTGAGTGAAAATACATTTATTATATAAACCATTTGTGAGAAAATATGTTCAATTACAGATACCCAAACAAATTTTTGCTGGACTTAAAAAATACTTTAATGCATAAATAAGAAAATGAATGAAAATGAATGAAAACTGATATAGCTATTTTATAAATAATCTAGTCAGGAATACAAGTGCCATGAAAAAGCTTCCAAGACTAGTATTTTTTCCTTATCCCGTTATAATATACGACCATCGAAAGCAAGTCAAAATATTTTCAAACTGTCTTCTGTTTTGCAATCTATCCCAATACAAACATAATAGGTTATCAATATTTGAGTATACCTAGCGCTTGCAAAAATGCCAGCTGATCACTGTTAAACCTTGCTGCTTTCAAGACGGCCAATAGCCAAATTCCTAGACTCTATGAATCATGAAGAAACAAAATATCTTCAATAAAAAAAAAGGAATCTGCTGCCATTCTTCTCTAACAGATCATGCATTTTTCTGCATGGATTTGTGTATACCCTTCTGATGGTTTGCACTAATAAAAATAAAAAAAAACTTGTGCTACAAGAGATGGTAAAAAATTTAAACCAACACAAAAGCCTCTGAAACCTATCAAACTGGCTGTATAATCTGCAGAGTAGCAAGATGGGCTTGGAAGGATCCTTCTGGGTCAACTCTGAGAAGTGGGGGGGGGGGCTGAGTTATAGTTTTTCCCTTCCTTCCTCCATAGCCAGTTCAGCCAGTATTGGTTGGAAAAGAGGGGATGAGTCCAGTGTTTCTGATTTGTGGCATACCTGGGAGATCAAATTTATCACTCTCTTATTTAATTACACTGATGATACTCAGTTATATATTTCATCCCAGGGTAATCAATTTGCCTTGAGGTGATGAGGGTTAGATGAAGAAGAACAAGCTTAGACTCAGCACTAGTAAGACTCAATGGTAGTGAATGTTTGGGCATCCTGGTGGTGGGGATCTTATATTTTGGCCCTGAATGGGAATACACTACTCCAATATGCAGTCTGGACTCATAGCTTCTTCTTGAAGTGCAGATCAAACCAGAAACCAGGAAAGCCTTGTGCAAGTTCATTTTATGTATTAGCTGTACCATCCCCTGTACGTTTCCCATGTTCTGTAAGATCTTATCAAGTTGGCTTTCCTGGTCATGTCAATTAAGCAATGCTACCTAGAATCCAGAAAAGGATCCTTAACTGTCATGGCACCTGCCTCAGGACCAGCATTCTCCTGGAAATTCACATAACCTCTCTCTTTCCATTAACAGGGGAATAAAAACATGGTTCTTCCCCCAGACTTTAGAGTGATTGGAAAACCCTTATGGCTGCTGGTAGGGAAAGAATTGTTTGTTGTTCCTTCTAGATGATACTAAGGATTTTATTTTAAATGTTATTGTTTATATGTTAAACTGCCCAGAGTCACTGTAGTTGGGCAGCCTAGGAATCAGGTAGGTAAGAAAGATAAGGTAGGTAAGATAAACTCTGAATCTTGCTGATATGACTAGGGCTACTATATCTAGATTTCTAAATACCAGTTGACCCTTGGAAAGAAAGACTTTGCTGCCATCTAGCAATCCTGTTTTTTCAGCCCAACTATAATAGGTATAAGCACAATAGCAACATTATATTTAAGAAGTTTTCAAATGACTACGACAACAGCATGCCATGAAACTGGGAATGGTTGAGTGTAAGTGAAGAATTTATACAAACACCAAAACACTTTTAGCATTATGCTAAATAATTCAGAAAGGAGAAGATGCCTTGATGTCACATGGAAATAAAATGGTTAAACAGGAGTCAGGAGTTGGCAAGAATTCCTTCTGTCCTAAGCAGACCTCTCCCACTTGCTTCCAAAGCATAAATTTACTTCCTGATGCAATAACAATGGTAAGGAAGAATTCTGATCATGGGTAAAAAAGTAAGGCAAGAGAGTTTCTAAATGGAAAAATTAATCAGCATTTTTTAGAGGGGGAGGTCATAAAAAATTATTTTATGATCTTCCCATCTAAAAATACTGATATAATACAAACATCTATTCAAACTAGAAGCTGTGCAGAAAACACCAGAGGAGACTTATTATATTAAAAGAGCAGAATCTGCAAACAAACAAGTGTGAGAAATCACAGCAGTCCCTCCTTTGGCCTTTCTGTCCAGATATAGCAATGACTGTTATTGCAAAAGGATGGCCAAAGCCTGATCTCAAAAAATAAAGATAATAGAAAAAAGCATGGATTGTCCTGATGTATCAATGATTGTCCTGATATATCAATATTAGCCTTTAAAAATGAATGAGCCACAACCAAGTTCAAACAAATTGTGCTAGTATACATGTATCCTTGGAAATTTCTAGATCTTTGTTGCTGTTAGTTGCGAAGTCGTGTCCGACCCATCGCGACCCCATGGATGTTCCTCCAGGCCTTCCTGTCCTCTACCATCTTCTGGAGTCCATTAAAGCTCACGCCTACTGCTTCAGTGACTCCATCCAGCCACCTTATTCTCTGTCGTCCCCTTCTTCTATTGCCCTCAATCTTTCCCAGCATTAGGCTCTTCTCCAGTGAGTCCTTCCTTCTCATTAGGTGGCCAAAGTATTTGAGTTTCAACTTCAGGATCTGGCTTTCTAAAGAGCAGTCAGGGTTGATCTCCTCTAGGACTGACCGGTTTTTCTAGATCTTATGTCTCCCCAAACAAAATGTGAACTTAACTGAAGACTAAATTTATATATTTTATTCTGCCTTTCAATATTATAGGATCCCCAAGGACAATTTACACTGAAAGTACAAGAAATGTCTGACTTCTGCTCCTTCAATCACAATGACACGGTCCAAAGTAATGCAGGTGAGTTCCTATTCTGCTTTGTACAAATCAACATCTACTTGGCAGCAGAGATAACAGGAAAAAAAATCCTGCTAGCTAGGTAATAGCTATTGTAGCTCTACCTTCTCCACTACATTCCCATCACTTCTCGGAATGGTGACAGGCTACTGGGTTTTCTATGAAAAAGCCAGGTGCTGCAACTGTGATTCAGGTGAAGTGTTGACTGATAACAGGTGTTCCACTGTTTTGATCCCTAGTTAAAGCAATATTATTTTCAACTCAGGATTATAGGATAGAAAAAGAGGAGCCAGGTGGAACAGCTTTCTCTCAGGAGAACACTGCAGTCTTGTAAATATAATTGAGACTGTATTGCATCTGGATATAATGAAGTATATCCTCTACTCCCTTAATATCAGCCACTGCTGCTAACAATCTGCAATAGCCCTCCTTTCTCTAACAGATTTTTTAAAGGCTTAGTGGATGACGCAGGACAGAATGGTGCTCAGGGAGCAATTGGTACCGAAACCAGAGGCAGCTGGCCGTGCTATAAAAAGGCAGGATTCATAAGAACCATAACTGGTTATGCAGTTTTACACTGCATTATATAATAGATTTCAATCTTATTCTTGCAAACTATCTTTTGTTGCTATTTAGGTGACAAAGTGCAGGCATTCCATGCAAAACAGTCTCATTAATAATTATAGTAAAATCTATATCTTTTAAAGTCATTTATCATCATCTTCCTAGAGCGAGCTGTATAATGCTAATCTGCTTTACTAGCAAGTCTTACTATTAACAGTAGCCTTGTCCTAGGGTATAAATCATTGGGAATGACAAAATTAGTATCCCATGCTTATTTTTAGATGAGATATGGTACATTGAAGATTACATGTACATAATATATGGGTTACAATAAAATTAGAGCATTTTATCTTCCTTTCCCACTTCAGTTACAACTAGTTATAAGAAAGCCTACTTCCAAGGGGACAGTTGATGAATGGTCATCAGTAGTGGTGGAATTCAAATATGTGTGGATGCTGTGTAGATGCTGCTTCCGGAAGTCCATTCTGGGCCTGGACAACAAAAAATTAGCTACCGGTTCTGCCGAAGTGGTGCGAACCGTCTGAATCCCACCACTGGTCATCAGGCAGAGGTACCCCTTGTTTTTTTTTCTGCAGGGAATAATACACCTTAAAAAGTAAAGTTGAGGGTTAAGCAAACTAAAAGGGCAGGGCTGTCTAAAGAGATTTTCTTTTCAGAAGCAGAATAGGAAGGGGGGGGGGAAACCCTCTGTCCTTATTGAGTCCATTCAAGGTACAGCTAAGTTATTTTGACCACAAGGCAGAAAATGTCATAATCTATGTTTGGCATAAGAACAAACAGAACAATTCTTCTACATGACACCCAAAATCTGCTGCTAGAGGCCACCTCACACTGCCTGATGGTAAAGCAAGTCTATATTGAAATAACATGATGGGCTCTTTGGGGAGAAAATAAAGAGACTTCTTTTATGTCTGCCAGATGATCTCCCTTGGCAGGGTAGTTTCCTACAGGCATCTAGACAACATTAGACCAGATCTAAACAGTGCCGCTAGAGCTTGGCATAGGAAGTGAGGTGTAATGTTGCCATGTGTGTTAATTGCTTTACTTTTATCTTTTATGCATACCATTAATCCCTAGCAGCTAAATGGGATCTCTGGGTGAGCATGTACATGTTTGCTTTTTATTGCCTTGTGAAACATAGGTAGAGGTTTGCTTATTTGTCTTTTGTTTCCATAGCATGATTAAGTAACAAAATTCTCTGCTTGGATAAGTTAATTATTCCCTTCCCACGCTTTAGTTCAGACATTTTCAGGCAAATAAAAAGAAGCAGTGAGTTAGATGGCCTCAGTAAAATTAGTCTATTAGGTTGGTGCAAATAGCTTTTTGTTAAGGTGCATAGAACACAGCATTTTTCTACTGAACAGGAAGGCTCAACAATTACAGACACATGTTATTTATATAGCTTTCGGTTTCACAATTTTTCTTATGGAAGTTAGATAAAGGCTGTCCTTAAAATTGGTTGTTATGTTGTGCATATTAACTGTGCAAGAAAAGCTGGAATCTAATATTGCACAAATTATTTAGTTTAAGGAAATTTGCACTTTATGTTACTTTTGGTAATGGAAAAGGAAAAACACATATCTGGAACTTGAAGCCCTTGTAGGAGGACAGCACACACACACACACCCCTGAGAAAGAAATATTTTGGGACATATCAGAAAAGCAGAATGTTATATTTCCCCAAAGAAAATACAGTAATGGAGAAAGGAAAATCTTAGACAACAACCAGCCCCCAGAAACCAACCCCCTCTCCCTGCCCCAAGCAGAAACCAGCTCTGTAGAAATGCAGATTTGTGATTCATTCAGGAAGATTAGGGCCAGGAAGCTTGGAGCTGATGAGATTAGAAAGACAAAGACCCCTAAAATCTACATCCCCCACCCAAACTCTAAAGGCATGACCTTTAGGACATAGTAGGATTAACCCACAACTATCAAAATACCAAAAGGACATGTTCAAAAGCTCACGTCAAAGTTCATGCCACAGGAACAGGAAGAACAACTCCAAACACAAAAGCCCAAGAAGGTATAAAAACCCACCACTCCCAGCAACATGTGGTCAGCTTTCCCAGAACCACATTTCTGTCTGGCTCTGCTCTTCGATAAACTACAACCTTCTTTCTAAAGCAGTGTTCATTTTGTTTATTCCTGGCTTGGACTGGACCCTGATGAAGATTTTCCTTTCAACACCCTCATCCACCACAAATGTAAACTTTTTCCAGCAATGCTTCTGACATTTGAAATATTATGAAGGTTCCAAGTGTATCTTTACCTCCATAAGGAATAGAAACTTGTTTAAAGAACAACAACCCTAGAGCTAACATTTAAAAAAATGGTTCCAAGTTGTGTGCTTATGTACAGAACCATTTACATAAAATGGCTGCCTTATGATTAACTTCAGATTCCTATTGAAGAAATGTATTTGGATTACTATAACAGATGAACTATGCATTTTTTCATTAGTATGCATAATTCTAACTTAAAGGTCACAGTAGCTTCTGCCATATCCCTAAACATACTGGTACCTCAGTACGTAAATCCATTGAATGAAATAAGATTTATTTTTAAGTTAATCTTCATAGGTTTATTTAATTTTCAAAGTTATACCTTGCCACAATTTAGCAAGTCATGGTGGCTTACATAGTATAAACCTTCATAGTACAGTTAAACGATGACATCATGAAAGTCCAAACAAGACAGAGTAGCAATAAAAAACAAGTATGACTAACAGTTGGTGTGATACTTATTAAGAGAATATTGAAATAATTGCATTTTTAACAGTTTCCTGAAAACCAGACAGACAATTTTTTTTCAGGGAGGCTGTTTAGAACATCAGGGCCAACCTTCTAGTTTCAGCTCCCAGAAGTATGGGACTCTAAATGGCTTCCCCCTGCAAATGGGTTGGATCAATTCTGGTTGAAGCAGTTTATCCTAGTCACCAAGTCATGAATCACTTTTTTAAGAGGTAATATATAGCTCAGGCTAAGAGCTGGTAAGTGCTTCTTGGCAGAAGGGGTTCGTTCACTTGCCTTAATGATGGCAGTGGTCCACCCCCTCCTCAAGAGTCATCTCCGGAAGCACCAGTATTGGACAATTTACCTCTAGTCTCCAACCTTTCCCTTTGGAGGAATATTATTGAAAAAATATTGGTGGTAGACTTCAGAGCCAGAGGGCTGTGAAAAAAAACAACAGATTTTATGGATCTAGTACTATCAGGTTTTAGGCTGGATTAATCACATTTGTGAATGACCTCTGGTGGGCCTGGGATGGACATAGCTTGATCTATAAGTAGCTTTTGATAGCACCAATCGTGATATTATTCTGGGCCAGCTGGGGGAGAAGGTAAGAGTGGGAGGCATATTCTCTCAATACTTTTTCTCCATCTACAGCCAGTTCCCGTTGGCACTGGTGCAGGGACAAGAACACTACAGGGCTCAAATCTCTCCCTGCTCCTATTTGATATCTACATGAAACCACTGGTCAAGGTCATCTATTAGCATCAGGTCATATATCATCAGTGTGTCAGATACAATCCAGTAGTTCTGAGTTTTAGGACTTTTTGTATCTACTGATTTTCCATCTTTAAGCCTCCCCCAATTAGAGTTGATACGTAATCTGGGGCCCTCCTCAACTCACAGCTTCTGTTTGAGGAGCAATTGGCAGCTGTGGCCAAGAGAACCTTCACAAGAATATATCTTGTGTGCCACTTATACAATACCTATTCCTAGAGCAAGCCACAAGCCACAGTCACTCAGGCTGCCCTTGAACTTTATTCAGAAGCTGTAGCAGGCTCAGAATGCAGCAGCACATGCAGTATTGGCTACATCATACTACACCTATATAAACCTACTGCTATGAGAGCTGCACTAGTTAATTTGAAGCATCCAAATGCAATTTAAAGTGTTGGCTATTTCATTTAAAACCCTACATGGTAGTGGGCCAGATTGCTGTAGAGCCCAGTGTCTGTCCCCAATGATTCTGCCTGTCCCACCAGCTCTTCTCTGTGCAGGGTCCACAGAATTGGTGTGCTCCCAATGTTAGGCATCAATAAGTATGTGAGCTCCCAATTCTAAATTGGTTGCAGCCCTTCTAAAGCACATTGAGATAGTCCAACCAAGTGGTAATGAAGATATATGTTAAGTTAGCTAGGTTCTCCTGCATAAGGTAAGTTCACAATTGGTGCTGTAACTGAAACTAGGCAAAGGCCCATCTAGCTTTGAGTGCTCTTCAATAGCAATAGCACTTAGACTTATATACAGCTCCATAATGCTTTACAGCACTCTCTGAACGGTTTACAAATGTCAGCAGTCACTTAGTAACTGGCTCACACTATATTTTCAGCATCCCACCATCCCATGATCACTATTTGCAACCATCCCTGACAAATTCCCATAAGCAAAGTCAATGGGGAAATTGACAGGAAAGGTCACAAGTTACTCTGATAAGTCCCTCTGGCTTTTCTGCACTTGTGCCATGTCATCTACCCCTTGATCTTTCTGTGCCTATGCCCTGCCATATCATCCACCCTGGTCTTTATGTGCTCACACACAACCTCATCAGGTCTCCTAAGCCCTCTCTCAGCCTCTCCTTCCCCCATACCACCCTTCCAAATGCTCCTTATCTGGGACTCTTCCCACTTAACAACCTGCATGTCTTGGGGTTATGGCAAGACAATGTGATTGGCACTGGTTTACTTCCAGCATTTCTTAGCAAAGGCAGTTCTGATACTAATTGCCATCGTAAACTGAGGACTTCCTGTTACTCTGTCTCACTTGGGTTCAATGTCAGCCTCCAACCTAGAGAGCATTCTAACAATTACTCCAAGGTCATAGGTCAAAAAAGCCTCTAATAACATTGGAAGGCAATGTCCTAGTTACCACTATGGACTCTGCCCATGTGTCATCAAGTCTTCAAAAAACCTGCATGACTTTATGGGCAAAATGCTGTGCAATTGGTCGCAACTGTCAAGTTGAAGATCTTCTTGTTGATCCCTCCCCAGGAAAAAGTTTGTTGCCAACCCAAATAAAACCACCAAATAAACAACAGCTGCCAACCCAACAAGAGGAAAAACACGCTTTGCCTCCCATATTGTCATGGGCATGCATCTGTGCTCAATTAGATTTACTTCTCATCTTCTTTCACTGGTGCTCCAGGCCTTGTTTCTGGTGCTTTATTTTAATCAATTATATTCTTTATCATGGCATATTATATTAGAAGCTATTTTACTACTCCCTAAACTAGGATTTTACCCTCAGACATAATGGAAGTGGTCTCATTGCTGCCTGCACTAAGTTACCAAACTAATTTTCATTATATACTGTATTTATAGCACAGGCAAAAGAACTTTTAGAAATTGGTGACTAGTATTACTGGAAGGTGGTGTATGGAATAATTATATTCCTGCAAATATCCAAAAGCCTGAGACCCTTTGAATTATTTGTCTAGCACGTGCCACATGAATGTTACTGCTTTGACAATCCCAGGACCAGTTTCCTAACAGGAATCTGCTCTTCAAAGACTTTCTTGTTTATCTTTGAAGATGTTTCACTTCTCATACAAGAAGCTTCTTCAGCTCTGACTGGATGGTGGGGAATGAAAGGATTTATATTTCTTGTAGACAGCTGTTCATTTGCATCCTTTTAGTGAATCATTAAAACTACCTGGAGACTTGTCTGTGTCTTCAGGGTCACCTGAGTAGTGCAAATGGGTGTGGAGCCTTCTTGGAACTGTTGAAAAGACTGTTGTAGACTGGAGAAAGTCCAGTTGCCTCGTGAAAAAGCATCTTTGGGATAACTATGACCTGGATGACTGAGAATCTCCATAGACATTTTGCTCTTCTGAGAGATGAATTTTTCCAAGTAAAGAATCTCCAATGCTACAATTACATTCTTGCTTTATATTCTGCTTAAATGCAGACCCAAGTCTGCAATGCTGAAATTGAGTCAGCCATTAAATAAGTAAAGCTCCCAATAGGCAACAAAAGGAAAGCTCTGTTTGGGTAAAGATTTATTCCAACAATTTATTAACAAAGAATGCCAGAATATAGCCCTCAAGCTTAGTCCATTGCGAGTTACAGGCACATTTAAAAACTAACATCATAGCAATGTCCTATTTCATTCTTTTCCTAATTCTCATTCATTTTAATGTAGTTTGCCCAAGAGAAGTTGTGGGTTATGCTGAAAGCAATTCTATACACCTGAATGTACTGTCAAAGATACATTCATGCTTTGGGCGGGAGAATATATGTTCTGTGACAATTTTGGGTTAAGCACATTTTTAATTCTTTTACAGGTAGCCCTCAACTTACAATCATTTATTCATTTAAAGTACAGTGGCACTGAAAAAAATGACTTACAAGTGGTCCTCATACTTATGACCATCAGAGATTTCCCAGTCACATGATCAAAATTCAGATGCTTGGCAACCAACATGTATTCATGATTCCATCCCAGTGTCATGTGATTACTTTTGTGACCTTCCCAGCCAGCTTCCAAAAAGTGAAGTCAATGTTATAAAATGGGGCACAAGTCACTTAACAACTACCTTGCTTAGCAAAGGAATTTTTTGTCCCAATTGTAGTCATAAATCTAGGATTATGTATGTGTGGATTCAATAGGAGATTACTTATGTAAATTAAAAATAATCAGAAGGTGATAATGGCAGAAGCATCATACTAAATGACCAGGGTTTGGTCATATAGAGAGACAGGGATGAAGAGAGTAGAAAGGAATTCCTTAGACCTTGTCATTAGAGGGAGCTGTGAGGTCCTTAGAAAGAAAGAGATGAGAAGTTTAAAGCAAATGAAACAGTGAATGACACTTTTTAATGACCACGTAGAGAAAGATTATGTGAGTGAATGCATTTTGGATAAACCATTGGTGCTATGTGATCATTATTCAGTTTTTAAGATTTCTATATCACAAAAGCACAACAGGACAGTTCAAATGTAATAGATTGCCAAAGATAGATCAGATGAAAATAGTGATGGCAGGAGATAAAAAAAATATGACAACTTTAAAAAATACCTCAAGTACCATTCAATGCACCAGCAAATGAACTTTATAGGATATTTAATTCACAGCAACCTTGGTGTCAAGAGAACATACAGCAACTTTTGTAAGTTGATGTTATCAAGGCTTAACCTGTTTGCAGATGGTGAAGAATCCCACACAGAGGGGGAAAAATTGGTAGAAAAGGCCAATGTTGCATTCTGAGCGTTGACGTTAACTAAGAGCAATTAAATCTTTTAACAGCAGAGTAATACATTCCCCAGAGACCAGCTCATGCAGCCATTAAATGATAGTAAGCCAGGTATTTGACTGGCACATCATCCATTCAGCAAAATGTCCACGCTTCCCAAAAACAGCATCAGCTACAGTCAGATAAGTTATTCACTAAAAAGATCAGCCTCCCTCAAACCTTTGGTGATGAAATGGACACATTTGTGTTGTTTTCTTGGCTATAATATAAAAGTGGCTTGCCAATGCCTTTTTCTGGAGGGTATGGATGTCCTGTAGGTAAATAGCTAATTGTGGCTAGGATGCTGGTAGGCCTAGCCACAATTAGCTATTATCTACCTACAGGACATCCATACGCTCCAGAAAAAACAACACAAATGTGTCCATTTCATCACCAAAGGTTTGGGGGAGGCTGACCTTTTTAGTGAATAACTTATCTGACTAGCTGATGCTGCTTTTGGGAAGCATGGACCTTTTGCTATATGGATGATGTGCCAGTCAAATACCTGGCTTACTATCATTTAATGGCTGCATTAGTGGAAATGCAATTACACTCACAACAATAAACTTCTTTGATGTAATAAGCTTTAAGAAGTACCGTAGCATTTCACATGCCTTGATACTTAATTTATTACTATTCAAAGTGAGTATGAATTTATTTCTATACAATCTCATTTATCTGGGAATAAGTCTTCTGCATACAGATGCATAGAATTCCAATGTTATTTTACTTTTCCATCAGCTTTTTTATTTTTTTTAAGTGGGGTGGGGAGAGTACTTGAACTGTTTATAAGTATTCAATTCATGGTTAGCATTTCCAACTTTATCTTCCTACAAGATATATTAATGAAATCTCGTTAACTGTATCTCAAATTAGTTGGAACAAATTTTTTATCATTAGAAAACGGGTAGAGTTTTTAAAAGCTGATATTTTAAAATGTATCCTGCAAACCTCTATTTTCAAAGCATTCCTTTAAAATCTGTAGCATTACGCTGCAATAATATAATATTTGGAACTTTTTAGATAATTTCCCACATTGCTTATTTTTTGTGCTTGCTATTTCATTTCCCAAACATGATATAAGAGAATATGAGTTGTTTATTGCATTCATGACCTGGTTTTTTGGTGTTTGCAGAAGTGTGCCTACCCCCTCTACAGGCTGTGGTGATGATGCAAGGGAAATATTCTCCATTATTTCCAATGCTTAAAAACATCTCCAGTGGTTACTGTCTTCCTTTTGGGGGGGGGGAATGCACTAATGAATAAATCATTCAAACAATGATTTATTGAGCAGCAATGACCTTGAATTCTAGTGAATTGCTCATCTTCTTAAAAGTGGAATTTCTAGATCTTAAAAAAATCAAGTTTGAATAGTATTGCAGCTGTAATCTCAGAAGCCAGAAATATTGCTGATTGCATGCTCAATTGCAAAAAATATAGCTTTAATATAAAAAATATAGCCATCTTTAGCAGAAGCAGAATAAGAACACATTCATATGTTTTGTTAATACAACTTAAGTTTATTATAGAATAAAACATAGGCATAGAACAGACATGTCAAACTCGCGACGTCACGTGACGTTGCGAGACGTATCGGGACAGTTTTGCCATTGCCGGAAATGGGGTGGGTGCGGCTTCCAGATGGCACAGAATAATTCAGATTTCATAGACAGAATGTGCAACAGTAACAATAAATCTCCTTTTTATAAATAGCTACCAATGGCAAGATCCACACCTATCAGCTGTACCCAAAGCTTGTGCTTAGCATGGATTTTTCTCTTAACAGATCCTTGTGCGGCCAACATGATTATGTGGTTAGTATTTAAATGAGAGATTACTAAGAAATTGCAGAATTTTCTGGCTAGACAGGGAAGTGTATATTTCCATATTTTTGCCAAAATAATTTCATAGATACATTCAGAGAAGTCACAAGAAAACCATCTTTATATTTTACCTTTTGTCATGTCATAAACAACTTTAGGTGGTTTTCAAAATAAACACACACAGGAATGCTCAACAGGAACAGTAGATTGACAGTTTGAAAACTGCATTATTTTATCCATTTAAAATTTATTATAATACCTTAAAGAACAATATTCCTTCAAGGCAGTGCCCAAGATAAAATGCAGCACAAAAACAATGTATTAAATAATTAATCTAAACCATCTGCACCTATTTTATGTTCTTCTACTTGTACTATAGATACACATAAAGAATGTTCAAACTCTGTGCTACTGTCTACATATTGTTTTGCAAACCTCAACAGTTACTTTTAGAAATAAAAATAAAAAAAAATATGAAACATAATTTGGGCAGATGAAAGATTTGTGTGTAGATGAAATAACACTGACATTTTCAAATGTATTGCTTTTGGAATACTTCAAAGTTTGGATTAGTTAATTTCAATTTCAGTTATGAAGACAATAGTAACAAAACAGAAAAGTTAGCCACTTGCATCATTAATTACCATTAAGGAAATAATGGGGCAATTAGTTGTTCTTAGTTATTTTCTATGACAGTTGACAAGAAGGTTAGCAAGGCTTTAGGAATTTAGATATATTTTAATGTTGATATTTTTGTGGACATTAAGGATAGCTGCTGAATTTCATAACTTAGTTGTTGTCGGGAGAAATGCAAAGATGGATTGCTATATCCAATTCCAAAATGAAAGGAAATATATAAACCCAAAGAATAAGCAAATATTCTATATTAACTACAGCAACATTTCTTAAACTTTTTTTTCTCTTAGGACCCCCTCCTAATTTTGGATGATTGCAAGAGTTTTTGTTTTCATGGGTTAAATTTATTGATATTTACTGTATTAAAACTTAAAATTGATACATTTACTGCTACTGCTTATCATAAATATTTGCTGAGATTTTAATATAGCATTATTTTTTAACATAAACTGGCAAATAATTTTGATTTCCCTGACCTGCTGATAATTTCTTGGGAGTCCCCTAGGAGTCTTTAATCACACTTTAACAAACACTGAACTACAGTGGTTCACTGTGGCAGCAGACAAATATGGCACATAAATAAATTCTATATTGCTTATTAAACATTGGAAGCCCAGTAATAATTCATCTCTAGATGTGAAGCACTAAAATATGTAGTTATGATGATATATTAAATTTCAGTCTCAATTTACTTGGGGATGAGCAATTTAAATGCACTTTATTAATAAGGTAGAGTCTGGAGGATAGCATGTCAAAAAGCCACACACCTCTACGTAGTAGCAACACGGAAGAACCATTGTTATTTCAAGGAGTTACGACATATTTTGATTTTCTTTTCATCTTAAGAAAAGTCTACAAGTTTAGAGCTCATTCTGAGATAGCCTGCTTGTTTTCCATTTTTGCTTACTGAACAAAGGACGGGGGGAGGGGAGAATCTTCACATAGCTTCAAAGCTTTCCCTGCTGTGAAACTCTCAGACTTTTTATTCCCATCTCAGGGTCTTGTGCCAGCCAGTCAAGGTCAGGTCTTGCCAGATTTTGATAAAACCTGTAGGGTTGTTATTAGGGGAGAGCGCCTGGAACAGAAGCTAGCCTTAGGTACTGTTGACAAACTGGCCACCCATTCGGTCATCCCTGCTGTCTTTATTAAGGAGCTCCTGGAAGCCTGTAAGATATTTGGGTATTATTTTGCATTATGCATGCTTTTTATGTTATGCTTTTAATTCCCTTTGAGCTAATATTAAAGCTTAAAATCACTTTATTTAGAACCAAAAGAATCATTTGCCTGGGCATCTGATTACTGCCCTGACACTTGGCAAAACACACTATCATGATATTTCTGAATAAATTTTCTTTTCATTTCCCCTTTTGGGTTCTTTATTTTAGTATTTATAATATAACTCATACATTACAAGAGGCTAAAAACTAAAAGTAACATTTTGAATGAATAAAAATGCTGTTTTATATCAACCAGTTTGAGCTGTCTGGATGATAAGTACAAAAAACAGAAAATGTTCTGTGGTAGTGCCACAGTATCTGAATACCCTCTTCCGGAAAACATTCAAGCCCATTGCTAGATTTTAAGAGATTCATAAGTACTTGGATTGCAGCCTACATTGGGGAATTATATAGAGCTGTGTTCTATCAAATACTGATTGGCTACTGTAATTTCTAAATTTTGTTTTAATCCTACCCTATCTTACTGATATTTTAAACTATTGAATGTTTTTACTCATGGTTGTATTTGCTATTGATATTTTGCACATTAGCTTCTCTGAGTACATAATCTGAGAGCTAAAGGAGAAATCTATAAATTAATAATGAAGTTATATATAATAATACTATATACTGTGTTACCAATAATTTGTTTTAAACTTGTGCTGAGAGAATATTTACTTGTCAATTATCCTGTAGTTTAAAATACAGACATGTGTACAGAGGAATTTTTAGCCCTTTTTTTGCAAGATGAAACTTTTAAAAAATGTTCCAAAATGGTTTTTGAAAGTTCTTGCAATTTCAAAAGTTATTTTTTATAGTAGAATGGGCAAGTAGACTGCAGCTTCACCAGTAAAAATACAAAGCTCTAATGATCATGTGTGAATGACACTCTTTCATGTGAAACCAAAGTGACTTGCATATCTTTTATTCTCATTTTTTTATTATTTATTCTATTGTTCCATTACTTTGCTACACTTCTTTTCATTTCTGTTTTTATTATTGTAAGCTGCCTATAGTAGCCCCACAGCTAGATAGGCAGCAAATAAATTTAACAAATAAATGTTCCCCAAAATAAGAAATACCTTATCATATCTGGAAACTGTTGTATAGGGTATAGGAGATTGGGCAAATTATACAGAATACAGAGTTTATTGAATGGTATGCATTATAGGTACAGAAGGTGCATATAAAAGGAACTTTATTCTCATGGAAATTGGATGGATTTCATAAAGTCTAGTAATAATCTTGAAAAAGTGTTCTGATCATCCTAGGCATTATTTTCTCCCATGTCTAAAAAGCTACAATTTCAAATTCAGTGATGATCAGGCCAATAGATAACCATTTCTAACTTATTCTCCTTGGCAGTCAGTTAGGGGGAAAATTAAACTGATAATCTTTATAAATAGCAACCAAATGATATATGTTTTCTCAGGTAAACCAACACTCAGTAAAGCTTTACTAGTCTATATACTGATTTGAGTGGATCAGAACCCAGGTACTACAGGTAGTCCTCAACTTGCAACCACAATTGAGACTGGAATTCTGGTCATAAGTTGTTGTGCTTGTAAGTCAAGGCACCACATAAACAGACTTGGTTTTTCAACTGGCTCTTAAGCAAATCTAAATCTGCTTTCCCAAATGTGCATTTTTTGCTGTTAAGCAACTGGTCATAAGTTGAGGACCACCTGTATACTGTATGTGAGATAATACTAATATTCTGCTTTGTTAGAAAAGTACAGGAACAGTTGTCTATGATATGCTTAAGTTTCTCAGACAGCACTTGCTCTCTTAGCCATCAATAAAATTTCCGGCCTTACTGGCTAATTTATAAACAGTGATGTCTTGTAGCTTATAACAAACTACTGAAAACTGCAAGTAATTTAAACAGGCTCAATAGCAAGTGATTTTTCACATAGAAATAAATGTATAACTGCTTCAGTCAGACAGAAAGCAAATAGTTTTTATATCCTCTCATTCTTTAAATTATCTGAAGCCACACATTCATTTTCAGAAATAGCCCTACAAAATACAGAAATATATTTACAGTGCATCAGAAAGGACATGTATTTGATTCTAAGCAATTTAGCTTCATTCTTCAACCACTCATTTGTGGTTTAACACTGTCATTAATTTGGTACAGTAGTGTGGGAGTTCGAATCCCGGGGTCCAGCGCCTGCTGGACGGACCAGTGATGTACGTTAGCCTAGGCCAACGGACCTCGCGTTTGGTAGATAGGAAACACACGGACAACATGTTTCTTCAGGTTGAATCAGCAAGCGAGAGCCCAGAAGGATCTGCGTGCCTCTCTTTTATTGGTACACTTACGTCACAGCAGGAGGTTGTAAAGGGTGGGTTTTGCCAGGAAATGAAACTTAAAAGGGTACCTTAACTTAACTCAGGAAATGGAAACTTAATAAGGCATAAACGAAACCTTTAACTTAACTCAGGAAATGGAAACTTAAAAGCATAAATGAAACCTTAAGCTATTGAAATGGTTGCAACATCTCCACTGTTTTTATTTTTTAAAGTTCAATCTCTATCCTACTCGTAGCCATCATCTGCATCCTCCGAAACAGAAAAGGGCAACTCCATAAGAATACGAGATTCTTGCTTGGGGGCAAGAGCCTCCATGGCTAAGTCTGATTCAGTATCGGAACAGTTGGAGTCCGTGTCAGACAGTGTCAGTAGGGCAACCTTTTCAAAGGGGTGGAATTTGGGTTTCAAGGGTTCATATATATTGTTTGAGGCAAGCATAACATTAATCTTAGAAAGATTAGAATCCAAACCATTCAAACGATCCTTGAGAAATTGCAAAAGGCGTGAAAAAACACATGGGCCAATCATACATAATATAAGCAAAATTATACAAGGTCCTAAAATAGCAGAAAGCAATGTGGTAATCCAGGGAGAGAAATTAAACATACTTTGATACCAGGATTGTTGGGAGAACCTTTCCTGTTCCCTGTCTTTTAATCGTTTGCGTAACTCATTCATAGAGTCGCGCACAATGCCAGATTGATCAGAATAAAAACAACATTCTTCTTTTAAGGCTACACACGTTCCACCTTCCTTTAAAAATAAAAGGTCGAGGGCACGCCTATTCTGCAAAACTACTTCAGCAAGAGACGACAAAGAAGTTTGAAGGGCAGAAATTGAAGTCTCAATGCGGGAAAGATCATTATCTATTTCTAGACTGAGTTTTTGTATTTGTTGTTGATTAACAACTAAAGCCGCAGCTCCAGTAGCTGCTCCTGCAGCACCTAATCCTAAAAGAACTGAAAGGGTTAGGGCTGTAACAAATTCACGTTTTACACGTAGGTGGTATTCCGGTGGTTCCATAAGGGAAACAAAATCAGAGGGGGAATAATAAGTGATTCTAGGGACTAAGCGTACCTGAATACAAAAGGCTTTTTGTTGTATAAGGACATCCCCTGATACACAGGCTGTGGCACCTGTAGAGCAAGCCCAGATGGAGTTGTTACCGGGGATGAAGAATTGGCCCTTTAAGCTGGCAGAGATATTACCATTACTCAAGGTAAAAAGAGAGTTATAACCTGCCGTATTTACACTGCCCGATCTTTTCTGGGTGAGCCAAACATCACATTGGTATTTGCCAGTGGTGATATTAGCACAATATTGAGAATAATTTGCAGGAATGTTTCCCAAGCAACAACCATGTCCCGTAATAGAAGTAATGGTAATAGACGTTGAGTTCCATCTGCAGGAATCATCTTTTGTAGCATTCTTAATAGGTTCAATAGAGCCAACGGCGTCATAAAAGGGTGGAGTGGCTGATAAACAGAGCCAACAGTGGTCGGTTTGTGAAGAAGAATTAACAGCACTTTTTAGCAAAAAGGAAGAAGCATTGACAAGGTTAATCAAGGGATTAGGCATATTATGTACAACGGACTGTAAAAAAACAGGTTGAATGCTTTTGTTAGGACCTATAGGAGGGGAATGTGGTGACTGGATTGTGAGACGAATGGAAAAAACTCCGCCGTCGTCTTCAGAACCGCTCCATTCTCTACCACCCCAAGAATATCCGACAGCCCATTGCTCTGTAGTCAAAGTCTTTCCTTGGGATGTGAAGGTAATGTTCATTGGATTTTTCCGCTCACCACAGCAATGCAAATTAAAAGGGCAGGAAGGAGAAGGGGGTTTGTCATTACTACGGGTAATGGCTATATAATCATTTGAGCGAGGGGCAGTCCAGGATATAGCGCCCGTAGAAACACAAGACCATGAGGCACAGTATTTATCCAAAAAAGTGCCACATTGATATTTTTCCTCAGGTGTCTTTGGTTCGGGACAAAAATACAGGTCCCACCATGTTGCTTCTAGTGGAGAAGGTGTGCACGAACCTTGTTTGTCCCATTTGTTAGTTTGGAGAAATTTTGAAGCAAATTTGTTGACCCCGGTACCCATTTCGGCAAAGTCAAAATGTAAGATAGGGAACCAGGGCCATATTGTGTATTTGGAGATTTGGAATAATACCTGATTTTCAAAGTCACGAACAGTCCATGTGTAGTTGAGAGGTCGATGAGGATTAGAATCAGGAGATCGCCGTCGTCGAGAATGAATGATGCGTTGGTGTGAGCGAGGTTGCTTTGTGGAATGAAAGTGTTATAAGTGAGGTGAGGTAAAAGTACGGACGGCCAGGTCTAGGAAGGAGCGGGGATGAGGAACAAAGTTGTAGGCAAGTAAACGAGGAGACAAAGGAGGTTTTGCATAGCTCGCCACTGATGCGAGTTAGTATAAGTACCATAGGATGAAAATCCAGACACATAATAGCGCCCCGTAGTCTCAGGGGTCACAAGAATAGCAAAAGTTATGTGACAAGGGTAATGAGCATAGGTGAGGGAAATAGAGGGAGATGGTGGAAGAGGAATGCCACGATTAGGATACCGAGAAAACACAAAGGGACAAAAGGATTGACCTCGGTCATAACAATGGAAAAGGGCAGTAGTATTGAGATCAAGAAAAGAAAAAACAGGACCACAATATAGGCCTTTATGAAAATTTAGAGGAATTTTCAGGTGCTTTGTCATCATGGGAAGGTGCAGTGTGGACATCATGGGGAAGGAACTTGTCAAGAGTGTCATCAAAAGCAGGGTCCACATGATTGATGCAAAAGTGTTGGACCCCTGGACAATATGGGTGGTGCAATATGCAGTTGTTACACCAATAACAGCATGTACATCCGCACTCACAAAGGCAATGATGGCACATCCGATGGAGTCGGTGGGTTGTGTGGAGTGATGAAATATGGGCGAATACAACGAGCAGGGACCCACAAAACTCTGTCGGGTAGTTGAACTGCAGCGTAGCCTCTTCCCCAGGTGATGAGTTCGGCTGGACCTTTCCAAGTTGGATCCGGGAGCTGCCTGTAGTATACAAGTGGTCTTGAAGTTGGGACAACAGGTTTAGTAAAGTATCGAGACGCAGCAGACAAAGAAGGAGTGCCAGTGAGATTTAGAAAATTGAGAGTATGCAGACAAACATTTAACACGTTTTGCAGTGCCGGGAGGTTTGGGGGGCATAAGCCCTTGGACCCCATATAACGATCTAATGCATTTTTTAAAGTTTGATTTGCTCGCTCAACAATAGCCTGCCCTTGGCTATTGAAAGGAATTCCAAATTTGTGGACAATGGACCAGTGATGACAAAACTGTGAAAATTGTGAGCTGACATAAGCTGGGCCATTGTCTGTTTTTAATATTTTTGGACATCCCAGCACTGTAAAGGTACGAATACAGTGATTAATCACTTGTTTTGCAGCTTCCCCTTTTTGTGGGGTTGCCAAAATAAATCCGGAGAACGTATCTACTGTAACATGTAGATATTTCCACGGGGCAAATGGAGGATATTGAGTTACATCCATTTGCCAGGTATCACAGGCTTCAGTGCCTCTAGGGTTAACACCCTGTGGGATACCTTTAGACTGTAGGCTACAGGTTGGGCATTGTTGAATTATGGCTGTAGCTTCAGCCATAGTGATTCCAAATTGTTTCATTAGTGCTTTTTTATTTTGATGAAAATAAGCATGACTGTCCCAAGGGGAGACAGGAGAAAGAGACATGAGGCAGGTAGCAGAGGCCGCAGCGTCTGCAATATCATTTCCCTTTTGCAAGAAGCCAGGAAAAGGTTGGTGGCTTCTTATGTGTGTGACAAAATAAAGATGTTTCCTGTTGGATATTACAGTTTGTAGGGTGGAAAATAAAGAAGTTAAATCAGGGTCCAGGGATGGAGAAAGGTATGATTGAAAAATAGTGGTGACAATTTGAGTGACATAGAGACTGTCAAGAATGAGATTTATAGGTTGAGTGGAAAATGTTTGAAAAGCTAGAATGGCAGCGGCTAGTTCCGCACGCTGAGCAGACCGTTGGGGTGGCGTTATTTTTGTGTGCCATTGGTCATGAATATACCAGGCACAAGCACCAAATTGTTTACTGCCATCTGCAAAGAGTGTGACAGCATGTGGGATGGGAAAGCGTTGTAATTGGGTATCCCATGAAACATGGATATTTTGTAGGAGCTGAATGCGAGGATCAGCAGGAGGGTGGCAGGATATCTTTCCAGGCCACTCAGTGAGAACAAGCTGCAAGGCTTCAGAGTTAGAATAGATGGTTTCCCATGTAGTGAGAGAACATGGTACATATAGGACAGAAGGTTCTATTCCTGCAAGGGCTTTTGCTCGAAGGCGAGCCTTAGAGATGAGAGAGGCAAATTGAAAGGTTTTTGTAATTGTGTTTCTAGGAGTGTGAGAGAGGTGAAGCCATTCTAGAATCAGCAAGGAGGGAATAGTTTGGACAATAGCACATGTAGGTAAAGAAATAGTATTACACAATAAAAGAGAAAAGGGAATGTTTGGGGTCATTCGGTCAACCCACTGAATTTGTAGGGCTTGGTTGACCAATTGAATCACTTTTAAATGACTGTCCTGCAGTGAAATAACATCTGCAGGATGTTTGCCTTTGGGTAAGGCTGAAAAAAGAGGTGATAATTGAAAAGTGGTGAGACCTATATAAGGTCGAATCCAATTAATAGCACCTAAATATTGCTGTAATTGAAGTAAAGTTGGTTGGTGTGGTAATTTTAATAAGGGAAAAAGTGGTGCAGCATGGGAGGCCAATAATTTATGGCCCAAATATTGAAAAGGAAGGGAGGTTTGGACCTTGTCAGGAGCAATGTGCAAACCTCCTTTTTGCAAAATTGTTGTGAGGGTTGGCAAAGTTGCAAAAACAGTACCCTTTGGGCCTGGTGCTGCGACCAAAATATCATCCATGTAATGGTAAACCAAAAAGGAGGGATGAAGGTCCCGATATGGTTGCAAAACATGGAAAACAAAAAACTGACACATTGTAGGGTTATTTAGCATGCCCTGTGGTAAAACCTTCCATTGGTAGCACTGAGTTGGTTGAGAATTATTCAACTCAGGCACTGTAAAAGCAAATAAATATTTATCCTGTTGATACAAAGGAATGAAAAAACAAAAACAAAAAACAATCCTTTAAGTCAATTATCATTAAGTCAAAATCTTTTGGAATTAAATTTGGGTTTGGGAGGCCGCATTGCAATGCTCCCATAGGTTATAAAACAGCATTCACTGCACGTAAATCATGGAGGAAACGCCATTTGCCTGATTTCTTTTTTATAACAAAAACTGGAACAGAATAAGATTGCAACATTTTATGCCCTAAATAAAGATAAAGTGTAACTGTATCTTTTCCAAGGCAACTTGCAATCCATAGATACTTGAATCATTTTGTATTTCAAAAAGCCAATTAGATTGTATTTTTGGGGTTCTAATTTAATCAAATTCCATTCAGATGAAACAAATTTTCATGAAATAGAAAAAACATTTACAAATCTAAGCAAAACAATTCAGTCATTTCTTTTGGTTGATGGATGTATATGTCTAACTAAACAATTTAAAACTCAAAAATTTGCAAAAGAATTGCCCAACAATTACTGCCTCCTCTTTCGAGTAAAAAAAATAGCAAGCTGAAACTGCAAGAGTGGGCATCAAATTTCACATCCACCCCCCTTCCTCAACCCAGACTTCTAAGCAGAGGAAGAAAAAAAAATAGTTAAAACGAACAGCTGCCCCCCCTCTCCTTTCGCCTGTCCTTCACTCTTAAAACAATACAGCCAGCGAAAAACGAAAGAGGCAGGAGGGGGGGGGGAAAGAAAAAGAAACTTTACAAAAATCTCACCACCAAAAAAATTCACATGCATTTTTTATAAATTCTTTTATACCTCTTCCATAAAACTTTACACATGCAAACTCATGCCATTGCGTTCCCATGTTACAACAATAAAAACTACAGTTTTACTATTCCTTTCACAGCGTGGAATGGGTGGAGGGGTGAGGGCTAACACACACACATTTACACCAGCAAATTAACTCATTCACTTCCATTCTGTTTACTTACACCATTTCATATACAAATATTTCATTTCATATGTTTTTCAAGCAAAACTTTTTTTATTTTTAATTAAGGCCTTTTTGTTTGTTGTTATCAAAGAGGGTTTTGACCCTTTTCCAAGTCTTGGAAATAACACAAAACAACACAGACAGACATATATACACAAATACCATTAAAACAACATTTATTTAGACATATGGCTTGTCCTGCAAGAAGCGAGAAAATCATGAGATGATTCCAACCAAACATGTGGTTTTTATAGGGCCCTTTAACCATCTCCTATTTTTCTCACCATTCCAAGTCCAAACGTAACGTTCTAGGAGTTAAACATATATAAAACAAAACACACACATCAACACAAAGCACCACCAGACATTGTCTGACAGGGTTCAAACTTAACAGATTACAAAAGAGTTTCAAAACATTCCAATTGTTCAAAACGCATTGCAGAGAAGTGCAGTTTGAGTTAATTTATGTCTCTAAATTGTTCTGAAAATTTATTGTTTGGTAGTTTGATGAAACGGAAGCATTGAGTGCAGTTGCAAAACTCTGCAAAACAGGATACAGGGTTGCCTGTTTCTGTTTTGGAGGAGAGAGAGAAGGATAGAGCGAAGAGGGGGTTTTTTTTGGCTGTGCCGGCTTTGGAACGTCTTCCGTAGTAGGCACAGGTTGGGAGGAAGGGTCTGGGGATAGACAGTTGTTCCGTTAACTTTTTGCAAACAATTTGCCTTTCTGGCTAAAGAGGAAAGTTCATCCACATGCTTGGACAGAACTCTGGAAAGTGAGGACCCATACTTACGATAATCAAGCCTTTGCCAGGTGCATAAATACAGGAGCCAGAGCAGCGCTTCCCTAGACAGAGAACACGCCGTGGAGTGAATCACGTCATAAAGTGAATCACGTCGGGGTCACCAGTTGTGGGAGTTCGAATCCCGGGGTCCAGCGCCTGCTGGACGGACCAGTGATGTACGTTAGCCTGGGCTAACGGACCTCGCTTTTGGTAGATAGGAAACACACGGACCACATGTTTCTTCAGGTTGAGTCAACAAGCGAGAGCCCAGAAGGATCTGCGTGCCTCTCTTTTATTGGTACACTTACGTCACAGCAGGAGGTTGTAAAGGGTGGGTTTTGCCAGGAAATGAAACTTAAAAGGGTACCTTAACTTAACTCAGGAAATGGAAACTTAATAAGGCATAAACGAAACCTTTAACTTAACTCAGGAAATGGAAACTTAAAAGCATAAATGAAACCTTAAGCTATTGAAATGGTTGCAACACAGTAGTTTATGGAGATAGCTCACAATCCCAGTTGCACTGTATTTTAGAATGATTTCCCATCTATGATCAGCACTATCTTTTTTATATATATATAACAAATTTTATTGGTTTTCCAGTTTTACATTTAGGTATTTGGAAAGCAGCGTGGTGATTGGGTAGTCAGTAGTTCCATAACAAAATCTTTAGTACATATCTCAGGTTACATTATCAGAAATTCCTTCTCTATTTCCTTTAACATTTGGTATATCATATTTAAGCTAATAAATTTCTAATTTTAACAAGCTCACTTAAAACATTTATCAATATATTTTTTGCTTATACATATCCATATCCTGTTTTTAAGTTTTACCTAATTTTTAATTACAGTATTCCAATTTAACCTTTAACATCCATAGTATTTAAGTTTCGGGTAACCCAAATTTCCTTTATTTCACTACATAAAACTTATAATACCTTAAAATACTTAAAACTTAAAATACACATATTACTTACTTAAATATATTATTTTATTTCATAAACATTTTCTATTTCTCATCCTAGTACATCACCACTTACTAATAGAGTATCCTTTATTGTCTCAAGTCCATCATCTATATTATCTGGGCTAAACAATAGTTCGAAGCTAATTCCTAATAGTTAATTTCCATTTCCCTTATAAATCTAAATCCTAAATATTAAGCCAATTAATCCCTTATTTTTTTTTATCATTTTCCAACAATATTTAAATCTAATAATCATGTTTCCCTTCATCTCAAAATCTCCCTTTAGCCCATTAGTTGAGACTTTAGGATCCTCTGTCATAAATCAAAAGACCCCAGTTTTTAAATCTAACTCTAGCTTTCTTTTTATGCCAGCCAGGCTTCCATACCAATGCCTTGTTAAATTGTTGCCCTGGTGGCTCAGATCTCCATATTTGCTCTAGTATCTTTATCTTCAATTCAGTCTGGTCTTCTTCTTCCTCAGGTTTCTTCTGGTTTAAGTAGAGAGTCATGTCCAATTTTATGGTTGTTGTTTGGTTATCTAGGTTTTCAATATGCTGTACTTGTTGATCTTTAACACCCTCCGTCTTGGTATTACTTTCTTCCGCTTCTGTTGCTTTTTGGGTTGTAGGTTCTTTGGTTGCAATCAGGGTTTGGTTGTCAAAATTTTCAGTACATTGTACTTGTTCTTTAAAGTCCTCTGTCTTGGTATTAATTTCTTCCGCTTCTGTTGTTTTTTGAATTGTAAGTTCTTTAGTTGGAATCAGGGTTTCGGTTTGTAGGTTTAAGCTGGCGCCTTTGTCTTTCAGTCTAGATTTAATTATCTCAGTAGCTTCAAGAATTTTTTCAAGAGGCTTCCGGTTCCGGATCACGGCTCTGGCGGACGTGAGGGGCGATCGCTCCCTCTGCCGTCCGGTTTTCTCGCTGGGGGACCCTGAAAGGGGTCGAAAGTCACCTTGGAGGGGCGACGAGCGGGGAAGAGGACCTCTGACTGATCGTGGAAGAGCGGCAGCCCTTCCGTTTGATCTGGAGCAGCTCTTCGAACCAACGGAGAAAAGATCGGCCACCCACATGGCCCATCATTAATGCCGTTTCCAGCCGAGGCCAAACTTACAACTAAGCACTTGAAAGCACCGCGGAGGAATTGAGATCCTACCTTCTTTTTACCCCAAGTATTTTTTCCTGCAAAAGCTCTCTGAAATTGCTTCCCCCTGTGAGGAGAGAGGGAAGGGAACGTCTTTCTCCCACCCTCTAAAATGGCGGTGGCTGCCTACATAGGGGAGATAAAGTCCTGAAAAATATATTTAAGTAATTGGACTTACATGCTTCTTGGTTCTGGCGACCCAAAAAGTTCCTGAGAACTGGCTATCTTAACTATTTGAAAAAAAAAAAAAGAACCTAAACTGGATAAAAGTCTAGCCTGTTTGAAAAGGATTTTAAAGGCTACCGGGGACATCTTGTGGTGAAGCCTGGTATAGCAAGTGAATATCCCTGGTAAAGAGACCTGTTTACAACCTAGATCTGGCCTTGGTACTATCTAAAGATAAAAGGCTGCAGCTGGAAGCTGAAACTGGCTCTTAAGAACTGTGGAGGTGAACATTTACTGACTCTTGCTTAAAAAATTAGCCTCCACTAAAGGACTATCTATAAATATTTCAGAAATGGAGGGGGACCAGCAACAAACTTTCCTTGACTATAAACTTATACTTGAAAAAATCCTTGAAGCTACTGAGATAATTAAATCCAGACTGAAAGACACAGGCGCCAGCTTGAACTTACAAACTGAAACCCAGATTCCAACCAAAGAATTTACAACTCAGAAAACAACAGAAGCGGGAGAAATCAATACTAAGACAGAGGACTTCAAGGAACAACAACAATATATTGAAAATTCTGACAATCAAATCCTGATTGCAACCAAAGAACCTACAACTCAAAAAGTAACAGAAGTGGAACAAAGTAATACCAAAACAGAGGATGCTAAAGATCAACGAGGACAGCACATTGAAAACCTAGATAATCAATTAATAACTATAAAATTGGACATGACTTTTTACCTAAACCAAAAGAAACCTGAGGAAGACGAAGACCAGACCAAATTGAAGATAAAGACACTAGAACAAATACCGAGACTTGAATTACCAGGGCAACAACTTAATGATTATAAATGGACCAGCTCTTTTGAAAAATTGATGACTAGATGTACTGGAATGAAAGGAGACCTATTTGATAACTTAAAGACATGGGTATGGAAACCTGGTTGGCAGAAAAAGAAAGCTAGAGTTAGGTTTAAAAAATGGGGCCTTCTGACTTACTAAGAGAGATCCTAAAGTCTCAACTGATGGGCTAAAGGGAGACCTGGAGACGAAGGGAAATATGACTATTAGATTCAAATGTTGTTGGATTAATTGGATTAATAATTAGGGTTCAGATTTATAAGGGAAATGGAAATTAAATATTCGGAATCAGCCTTAGCCCAGAAAATATAGATGATGGATGGATTTGAGACAATAAAGGTTACTCTATTAGTAAGCTGTGATGTACTAGGATGAGAATTAGAAAATGTTTATGAAATAAAAATAGAATATATCTAAGTAAGTAATATGTGTATTTTAGACATAACTTTTGTGTAGTGAAATAAAGGAAACTTGGGTTACCAGAAATTTGAATATTATGGAAGTTAAAGGTTAAAATTGGAATACTGTAATTAGAAATTAAGAACTAGGTAAAACTTAAAAACAGGATATGGATATGTATAAACAAAAGATAGATTGATAAATGCTTTAATTGAGCTT
Source organism: Azemiops feae (assembly GCA_023970755.1). Taxonomy (NCBI): domain Eukaryota; kingdom Metazoa; phylum Chordata; class Lepidosauria; order Squamata; family Viperidae; genus Azemiops; species Azemiops feae. The sequence goes on along the minus strand of JALGBA010000503.1, from coordinate 1,145,387 downwards.
GCTATGGCTAGAAATTTACTAGTTTAACTATGTTATATTAAATGTAAATGGGAAATAGAGAAGGAATTTTTGACAATGTAACCTGAGATATATACTAAAAATGCTGTTATTGAACTATTGATTACCCAGTCACCACGTTGCTTCTAAATACTTGGATGTTAAAATTGGAAAACTAATAAAATTTGTTACAAAATTTTCAAGTATAAGTTTTTTCAAGTATAAGTTTATAATTAGCCAAGATTTGTTGCTGGATCTCCTCCATTTTCTGAGATGGTTATAAATGGTCCTTTAGTGGAGGCTATTTTTTAAACAAGAGTCAGTAAATGTTCACCTTCACAGTTCCTAAAAGCCAATTTCACCTCCCAGCTGTTCTCTCAGCTTTTTATCTCTTTTAGATAATGCCAAGGACAGATCTGGGCTGGGAGCAGGTCTTTTTGTCAAAAATATTTACTTGCTATACCAAGCTTCGCCACAAGATGTCCCCGATAGCATTAAAGTCCTTTTCAAAACCCGGGCTAGGTTTTTATCCAATTTAAGTTCTTTTTCATCTTTTTTACAAGTAGATAATGTAACAGGTCCCCGTGAAAGTAGGAAATTTTTGGGTCCCCAAATATCAAAAAATGCAATTGTTCTTTTCAGGGCTTTATTTCCCCTAGGTAGTCAGACGCCGCCATTTTAGAGGGTGGGAAAAGGACGTTCCCTTCCCTCTCTCCTCACAGGGGGAAGAAGTTTCAAGAAGCTTTTTACAGGAAAATACTTGGGATACAAAGAAGGTAAGATCTCACCCAATTCCTCCGCGGTGCTTTCGAAGTGCTTGATAGTAATTTTGGCCTCAGTTAGTAGCGGCTTAGTGATGGACCATGTTAGAAAGTCTGGGCCACCTATTCATAAGCAAAATGCCTTCAGCCATAGCCCCAGAGAAGGTTTGAGCTGATGGGATTAGAAAAACAAAGACTCCAAGGAACATGAACTTTAGGAGGATTAACCCACCACCATTAGAATACCAAAAGGGCACACTGAACCCCAGGTCAAAGTTCATTGCACAGGAACAGGAAGCCTCAAATACAATGCCACAGAAACAGGAACAACTCCAAACACAAAAGCCCAAGAAAGTATAAAAACCCACCACTTCCAGCTCCATTTTGTCAGCTGTCCCAGAACTGCATGCTGTTGCTGTTCTGCTCTTCAATAAAGAACCTTCTTTCCAAACAGCCTCCATTTTGTTTATTCCTGGCTTAGACTGGACCTGAAGATTTTTCTTTCAACAAAAATAAAGGGGAACAAAAGATAAGTCATGACTAAACTTCCTGATTCTGGAGGGGAAATTCAGTATTTCCTATTGCCCTTTTAGGAATCATTGGACTATTGTAATATTAAAGGCTGAAGAGACCATTTATATTTATTTCTCTATCATTTATACATAGATGTTCTCTAGGGTATTTTCTTCATAGATGAAAAAATATAGCAAGGACCACATGTGTGGGCCAGCTAGGAGAAAATAAGAAAATAACATCAGTGAGCCAGTTAAGTAATTTTAGCTCTTCCTTAATGAAATTGTGGGTGTGCATGATGCAGGTTAAAAGGCTATATAGTAAGACTTCCTTTGTGAAGCACACAACTATCTTTTTTTTTCTTGTATCTTGATGTTCTGTTTCCCAATTTAAAAAGAAAAATAATAAAATGAGCATTAACCTCCATAACATCACTAAATTTCCATGGGACTTGAGAAGCCAAGTTAATGAACCCTCACATTGGCTCCTATTCCAGATGAAACCTTGCTTGGACAGCCATTGGTTTACTCTTAAAACTCCAGGACAGGTGATTTCCCAGCAGCAGGAGCTGCTACTTTGATTTGCCTCTAGGATTTTGGGATTTCCATCTTCCTGTCAAGTAACATCACTTTTTTGCTATGTATAACCTTCTTTTCCACAGCTGTAATACAGGAAAATGAGGGTATTCACTATTCAACATCCCATTCACTTTCCCCCCAAACAAAAAGAATTGTTGGTGAACAGAAAGCTGTTTAGTACATGATGGGGATGCTGTAGTCACTTCTCAAATACTGTTTACAATTATGTAAGGATGAGGAGAGCCTAGCAGAAGAAACCACTCTCATAAAAAGGATCAATTGTAATTTACATTTGCAAACCTTTTTTCTTCACACACACCCCGCTGCTTTATTAATATTAATCTATTAATAAAGATTATGGCAATAAATCTGCAACATTTTGGATAATTTCACGTAACTGTATGATTTAATATTAAACTATAAAGGAGGAAATCAATTATTATAGATTATATTTTTGAAACATGTTTCTTAAAGAACCTAGAAGTAGCATTTTAACTTGTGACTTTCAATTCGTCTGAACTAGCTCGAATACATCGATTCTACGTAAACATGCATAACAACGCCGTCAGTAATTAAGCCATCGAGGGACAATTCCAACTTCCCCGCGTCCTTATAGCATCCTCCTGTTCCTTCTGCGTCAAAATTAATGACTTCTGGGATATGTAGTTTTTGAATTCTCCTGTCCACGCTGCCTTTGCTCAAACAACTACACTTCCCAGCAAGCAGTGGGAATCTGTGAACCGCAAACATACGTCACCTTCTCAAGGAGCCAATCGCGCCGCGGTCGAAGCAAGCGCCGTCAGCCGCCAATGTTGTTTTCGCTGAGTCGAGCTCTGGTGGTGTTGGCGGTGCGGGCGCCATATTGGAAGGGACGAGGCGGTGTTTTTTTTTCCCTTTCACCCCACCCAACCCCCCCCTCGCTCGTCGTAGAGACAACGGAGCCGCCTGGGCTCGTGCCTCGCCGCCGCCGCCACCATGCTGTACTTGGAGGACTACCTCGAGAGTGAGTCTCTGCAGTGGGAAAGCGGCGGGGGGCAAGAGGCCCGAGGGGAGGGGGAACGGCGAGAGCGCAGCGTAGGCTCCGCCCACCTTCCTCCCTCTTTCAAGGCGGCTGTTGCATCTAACTGACTCACTCCTTCTCCACCCCTCCCTCCCTGCAGTGATCGAACAACTTCCCATGGATCTCCGCGACAGGTTCACCGAGATGCGCGAGATGGACCTGCAGGTGCAGAGTACGTGAGTCAGCCCCGCCCACAGTCCGCCTCCCTGGCGCGGCTTCCAGCGCAGCCCGGCGAGTAGTCGGCCGCCGAGGCGGGCTTCCAGAGGGAAGGGTGGGAAGAGTTACTTTGCAGCTATGCGCGCAGCACTGTCGAAGTTAGCAGCCGAAGGAAGATACACGTGCTCTTAGGCTCTGCCCGCCTGAGTCTTACATTCGTCAGAAATTTAGGATTAGGCAAACAGTACCTTCACCATAACCGCCTTTGCAACAACAAAACATAAGTTCAGAAGAATAATTCACTAGTAGGGAGATGAAAATAAGTTAGTAGTCTAGGAAACTGATAAGGATGAAGAAATACGTTTGATTAGATGCATATCTCGCCTGACTTTCAGGAGTTCAGGAGCATATACATAGCACTTTCTCCCATTCCCCCCCCCCCCAAACCTCTGAGTTAAGTTGTTCTTTGAGTTTCTCTGGCAGAGGATGGACTTGAACGTGGATCTTCTGGTCCAGGTGTTAACACTATACAGAATCATCTGTAAAATAAAAGTTATAATCAACTTCATGCATAATAAATACAGTAAATAAGCAGAACTCACAAAAGATTTTTCTGCAGATTGTTGATATATACGGTATAGTATATACAACATTTATTTCTGGTGCCTTCTGCTGGAAGAAGTTGAGCAGTGACACTATTGATAATACTGTCCAAAACATACTACTTTCCCCCAATAATTTATGTAGATTTTTTTCAGCCTGAATGTACATCACTTCCAGTTCTAAATTTCCTTTGAAACATTTGTTGTATATGAAGTATTTAGCATTTCTTGTCACACATCATTTGTCCTAAATATTTCAATTTTCTTTTCTTGATATTATTCACACTTTCCCTATTTTTGTCTATTTGTTGGAAGTTTCACACTAAACCATAAAAAGCCAACTACATTACTCTTAGTGGGTACACTTTGACTCACTCAAAATGGTTAATTTATGATTTAGTATATCGTGCAACTCCCCCTAACTGAACCATAATTAAATCAACCATGAATATGTGTCTTGGAAACATAAGTGTAATTGAGACTTGCTCACTGTTTATGGTGCATTTGAATTTAATTGCTTAAATACATCCTTGGATATATTAATGCACTTTCAGTAGCAATTGATTTCAGTAGTACTGTCCAATGATTTTTTTTCCTTCCTGGTGTTTCCCTGCAAATGCAGACTCAGGTTATTTTGGATCAACAAAGTTTTGATCCATTTGTTGTGACAGGAATTGACTGATCATCTTGTTGTTTGAGCCTGATTTTGTGGGCTGAAGAGAGAATGACTGGTCCAAACTCATCCAGCTGACTATTATGTCTTAAGACAGGAGTAGGTATTCATTCTTCTGATTTCTAGCCCAGTGCCTTAACCATTAGACCAGGGATGTCAAACTGCCGGCCCGCGGGCCGGATGCGTCATCCGGAAGCCACACCCACCCCATTGCCGGCAATGGCAAAACCGTCCCGATATGTTGCACAACGTCACGTGATGTCGTGAGTTTGACATGTCTGCATTAGACCAAACTGACTCTTACTATAGTATTATCCAATGATATCATTGGTCTTATCCATTCTGGGTGCTAGGGGTTACAGCATAGCAACATCTGAAATACCCTAGCTCTGCTATATATAGACAGTTCAGCAGTTAGGAATATTGAAACTATTTTCTTTGCTGCTGCTTTCATGACAGATGTGTCTGAACTTAAATATGCTATCTGGAAGTAAACTTAATTCGTTTGTAGTACTTCATTCAGCTAATATTGTGATCTTATATCTCCTTATTTTGGAATTTCACTGGATTTAAGAAGACTTAATTTTACAAAAATATTGTTATGATTTTGTCATGTGCCCCTTATAATGTTAAAGCACTGCCAGTGTGGTTTAGCAGTTAAGATATCAAATTGGGGTGAGGAAACTCACATTCAAGTCTATCCTCAGCATAGAAATGCACTTGTGAACTTTGGACAAGTCATGTTCTCAAATCAACTTTTCTGATCTTTTTGATGTGCATTAAAAATGAGGAAAGGTTCTCTTGTTAGCTGTCTTGAGCTCCTGAGATATAAGTCAGACAAATCTCAGTGGACAAATTAAATTATGTTTTATGACCAGTCATTTTCTTGGTGTCCTAAAAGTATTTACTTACTAGTGTTATCCTGTTTCAAACTATTACATATTTATCTAGATAAATGAACATATAGAATGTTCTCTGTGTTTAAGATGCAATGGATCAGCTGGAGCAAAGAGTAAATGAATTTTTTATGAATGCAAAGAAAAACAAACAGGAGTGGAGAGAAGAACAAATGACTTCAATTAAAAAGGTAAGAATAAGGCAAATGTCTTCTTATAACAAAATTCCAAAGCAGATACTTGAATTTGTTTTAAATTACTTGCTTGAAATGTTCCTGGAATGTCTAGAACAACTTATTTCAGCTTTGAAAAGCTCTTTCAGAATCAAAATACTGTAGAATATTTCAGCATTGATGTATTTTTCTACACCTATACAATTTTATATGAGATTTTTGAAATGCAGTGTGTTTTCAATATAGATATTGGCTTTCATTTTAATTCCACATATTCAAGGGCACACAATATCTTCCACGCTTGAAAATAGTGGAAAGAGATAGAACTATTTAAACTTCAACTAACATCTTCAGATTTGATTTTGATAACTATTTGATTCAGTAAAATGAATAAATACAAAATGAACAAGTTAAATCAAAGGTCTTGGTTACTTCAATAGCATTTTTTCACTTATGAACTCTGATTATAGAATTATAAGCATTTATACATTCAACTCAATACCAGAACCAAAGTTAAGTATCTCATACAAATAGTAACTATTTAACCTCTGCTTGAATATATACAATGAAGGTATCCTATCATCGTCATAGATGGTGGGTTCCATTATTAAAGTGCTCATCTTGTTAGGAAGTTTTATCTAACTTTCAACTTGGGTTTGCCTTCCTGAGATTTATATCTGTTATCACATATCCTGCTAAATGAAGTTGTGCTTAGAAATATTTGAACAATTCCATTATACAATACTGTTTTCAGTAGTAGTCTCTAAAACTAAATATATCCAGCTTTTTCTACCTCTTATTACAGGACATCATTTCAAGTTCCTTGATTATCTTTCCCCGAACCTTCCCATAACTCTGAATGTTTATTAAATCATGGTCCCAGAAATATATTTATATTCACTTATTTTCATGGTTCTTTGTTGCTAATTCAAAACTCCCTTGAACAGATCATATCCAGCAAGAAAAAATTAAAATAATTAGAACATCGCCTAATAGCATCACCTAATGGAAGCAGATCAATCTTCATTGTTTCCAAATCCTTTGCTGAAGAGCCAGGTCTTTAAAGTTTTTTTTAAAAATCCCCAAAGAAGGAGGTATTCCACATATCAAAGTGCAAGCTTTTCAAGGCCTGTATGGTGCTACAATCACTGAAAAGCATTTAAGCATTTTCTCCCAGCTTTTACTGGATCGGCAGGTCTAAAGATTACCTGTCCTGAGCCCTAGTATGGCTTTAAAAGTGATGTCCAATACTTAGATTTGTGCCTGGAAGCAAACAGCCAGTGTAGCTCTTACAATAATGCTTTCAGATGGACAAATCTAGATACACCCATCTTAAGTTTCTGCATGCTGTTCCAGTTGAACATTCTGTGTGTACTTCAAGGACATCTCCATATAGAGGAAGTTGCACTACTCCACCCATATTAATCTCCATCTTAAAATACGCTTTATTTTAATATATTAATATATGTAATTATGCATTGCTAGATAATTTCACCCTAGTTCAATTAGTAATTATTAATGTGCTATTAAATAACAGTTGTGACCAATTTGCTTACATACTATTTCTGATGCAGGATTACTACAAAGCGCTAGAAGATGCAGATGAAAAAGTACAGTTGGCTAATCAAATTTATGATTTAGTAAGTAAAATAGAAAATTTTGAGTTGATTTGTATGGTAGTCTTAAGTTGATACTTTCTTTCAATATTTGTACATAAATGTAAATGTATAACAATAGAAATAAATATATTTTCATTAAAACATGCAGGTCTGCCCTAATTTTTGAACATCCCAGAGCTCCTGCCTAGATTTGTATCACTTGAATTCAATCAAATTTGTGGTGGTTTTTGTGTTAGCTTCCTTGCTGACTACATGGTTTGCATGGCCTAACTTAGAGCATATTTTCTAAGAAGAAAGGCCCATTTAATTTCATACTAGTCTTTATCAAGTGATAGTTAAATGAAGTCTGAGGGTATATAGAGGCTTAAAGTTTGTATTAATTTAGCCAGTGGTTTTTCAGCTCAGTTGTCTTAGTTTACACAACACATTCTGAACTATAAGTTACAAAGGTAAGATTGTCACCCATGTTTCAATGTAGCCCAGCTTGTAAGTTTACAGATGACCTCACATGATGGCAAACAACGAAAAATATGGGTGCAGGGAAACAAGATACAACAGGGAGATGAAATGAAATCAAAAGATAAATGGAAAGTGGTGAAGCAGATACCTTATTGCTGTTTTCTGGAATCTGTCATCTGGATATAAGCAGAAGCATTATTTCCATTACAAATATCCTCTCCATGGTGAAATATGATTTTTGATACAGTATTTAAAACAATTAACAAAAACATTAAGGGATTCTGTTAAGCATGTTTTCTATGGTAACATTTCATTTTCTTATTCAAATACTTTTCTAGAAGTCTGAAATGATAATGCTGGTTGAAAATAAACTCAGTTCTAAAAATCTGTTCTTAAATTAGGTAGACCGTCATTTAAGAAAATTGGACCAGGAGTTAGCTAAATTTAAAATGGAACTTGAAGCAGATAATGCTGGTATTACTGAAATACTGGAAAGACGTAAGTATGTATGATAATCTTTTAGACTTGTGATAGTGCATATAATATCATTCTAGGATGGTAAAATTCTAGCTTAACAGTACCAGGCTATTAATAGTGTGCAAAGCATTCAAGATCCAGTTTGAACTTTATGTTCAGAGGTGACATGATTGGATCTGAAATTAAGAATTTAAAGTAACATTGCGATTTGCAATGATTTTACATATGAACTAGATTACATTTTAGATTTGATTTAGTAAAAATTATAGGCATGATGAGGCATGAGAATGCTTTATATTTTGAAGAATAGAATGGAAATAGTAGAAATGATTGATTCTTAAGAGGGTTATTAACCCTGTAAAATTTTAACTACATAGTTTTGAGGGTTTTCAGTTAGGAATGTGCTAGTTCTATAAGATAAAAATCTAGTACAATGAAAAAGACAACTCAACAATCCATGGTGTCAGGGTCCTTTTTTGCCATATTTAAAGTACCTTGTCAAAACCATATTTGGGATTAAAAGTAGTATTTATTATCCTAATAGGTTCTTTGGAACTGGATACACCCTCACAACCATTGAATAATCATCACGCACATTCTCACACTCCAGTAGAAAGTAAGTTGAATATTTTCCCTTTAATTTGATTTAGTATAAATGTAAAACTAATATAGGATTATCTACTTTCAAAAGCCGGCTGTCTCCTAAAGCTGCCATTGGAATTTGCACAAATGCTTGATTGCATTCAGTGGATTGAAAATTGATAAAAACAGCATGATAAGGCTAAACTTTGTATGTTTTTAGAAGTAAGTCATTTGCATTTCAACACTTCATGTTAGACTTTTGGACTGACAGGTTTTTTTTATTCTTTATATAGAAAGGAAACATAATCCCTCCTCTCATCATGCAGCAGCAGACCATGTACCTGAAAAGAAGTTTAAATCTGAAGCTCTTCTGTCAACTCTCACTTCGGATGCCTCTAAAGAAAATGCACAAGGTAATTTCTGTTTTAAATGTAAGTGAAAATCTAAGCAAACTGAACCATTTTTGGGTCCTATATTCAGAAACAGTGTTATTTGGAGAAAAAAGCAGACACATTTTTTTTATTTAAAAGCGGTTGCCGCAGCATTTGCTGCGAAAAGCTGTATGATAGAACTGGAGCATAAATATAAGCTATAAGTGCAGAAATAGTCCAAAAATTAAAAACTGCTTTAACACAATGGGGAAAATAGAATACACAGAATCAAATGCTAAAATTGTCATCGATTTCTGGTTAGCTCCCTGCTAGGATTATGCACAATGAAAAAATGAGTAATGCATTTTTGTTCTTTACACTTATCTCTTTGTCTTTAACCCATTCAGTGACACCTATGTATTTATTTATTAGTTTTATCTGACCACCCATCTCAAAAACATGAGTCTGGATAGCTAGCAATATTAAAAAAGATAAAACATATACAAAATCATAGTATCAGAGAAAAATTAAAAATCATCAGTCAATCATTCAGCAGAATCAGGAGATGTCTTCATCACAAACTTAGGGTCCAGGTTCGAGGATAGAGACGAGTCTTCTAGTCCTTATTGGAAGGCCAACAGGAACAGAGCCAATCTCGTCTCTGGAGAGATAATATTCAAGAGGGAGAGCACCAGAACATAAAAGGCTCCTCCTGGGACCTGCTAGCTGACACTCATAAGCAGATGAGCCCGGAAGATTCTTCTCCTGCCAGACTACATGGGATAGATAGAAACATCCAGGAAAACAATGGACCCATAAACAACCAGGTCCTAAACCGTGAAGGGCTTTAGAGGGGACTGCCAACATCTTGAATTTTCCCCAGAAGCATATTAATAGCCAATGCACAGGTGTAAATACTTAGTCCTGAATAGCAACCAGATTGAGCAGAAGGTTGTAGCAGCCTATCACTAACAAGGGCAACACTATATTTGTGACCTAATATTTTCTCTGGTTCAGTGCAACATGTTCCTTACTCCTTACCTGTTTTTGGAGAAAGGAGTGGAGAAATACAGCCAAGAAAACTGCCTTCTCATATCTAGAAGAATCTTGTTGACACAGAGAATAACATAGGCTCATGATTTACCTCCTCTTTTCACCCAGCTATTCCTGCTATTTATTTCCTTCCTTCTTTTCCTATACATTCTTTGTTCAACTTCTCATCTTTTTCCATTTCCAATTTTGCCTTGCATATGTGCTAACTTATTTGTGACATCACTGTGTCTTTCCATGGAAGAGAATTAGTCTTTCAAGAAATTTGCTACCTTACTTCCATTTTATATACTTACAATTTGGCAGAAACATATTTCTGACAATATTTTTTAACAACAAAAGAAACAAAAAAACAGACTTTCTCTACAGATGGAAGGCAAGTTTGGGAAAAGATGCTTTTGATAAAGAGTGATATTTGTCATAGGCCAGACTGCTTATTTACTTATAGCAGCAAATATTTTGTTAAGGCAGTAAATATTTTCAGTTTTCTTAGTGGTATGTATTTTCATTTAAAAAGGTTACTTATCATTGCATAATTTTAAATTACATACACTTAAAAGTGCATGAGAAGTGATTAGAGCCAAATAAAATATTGTAACTTTCTGCATTGTCCTAAAAATATACATGTTGCATCTTAATATATGTGTGTCTCATTTTATTTGCGATAACATCTAGTTGAACTAACCAAAGAAAAAGGTTAATATTTTATTGCTAATAATTTGATTCTCAAAACATGCACTTTTGAGTATTGTAATATTTACCATACCATTGTATTTTAAAAATAGCCCTACATTTAAATTTGCATACCAAGAATGGTGCTTTTTAAATCATATCAAATGGTTTATTGAAGCATGAAATAAAGAATTCATTTTTTCCATAACTTTGTTACTTTTTAGTTTTTGGGCAAGAGAGCAAACGGAGAAACTGATACAGTACCAAATCTTTCCATATCATTAAATCTATATTTTTCTTTCTTAATCAGCATACTGTCTAAATTTTCTTCATACACAATTGATTTTCAGTTTTCTGACATTTATTTTTTTAGTTTTCATTTTAGACTATATAAATATGTTCCCTTTATTCATCAAGGGTGTCGAAACAGTAATTCATCATCCTCATCCAACAGTGCATATAATGCAAATTCTTCTCAGCCATTGGCATCGTATAACCTGGGCTCATTATCTTCAGGAGCTGGAGCTGGTGCTATTACCATGGCAGCAGCTCAGGCAGTGCAAGCCACAGCACAGGTAAGGAATTCGAAGCATGTTTTAAAATCCCCCCCCCCCCCAAGCAGGTTGCTAGAGCAACTTTTATTTCATTAGATTTGCCATTGGCACTTTAAAATGATTGTTTTCAAAGATGGCATATCTGTTGGTTGACATTTCATGGATGTAGGTTTTATAGGAACGGAGAGATTTATATGGGACATTCTGAAAGCTTTTCCCACTAGATTGAGTGTTCTGTAATTTTATCTACATGTGCTTGAGACAAGAGCCAGAGGAAAATATCAATAATTTTCTTGCAATATTTTGGGCATGAAAGATCAAACCTCAGCTTTAATATTTTTTAAGGAAGAAAATAAGGTACTTGTTAAACAATTATACACTAAACAAGCTGTAACTGCTGCATAATGTACTTACAGATTAGCTCCAGGTCTACTCCTGTTTTAAGGAAAGCAGTGAAAGTCAAGTGTTTCACTTCTTATACTCAATGTATTATAAATGAGGCTAAATTTGAAACCATCCGTATAATATTGCTTTTTTTTTTTTTAGATGAAAGAAGGAAGACGGACATCAAGCTTAAAGGCGAGCTATGAAGCCTTTAAGAACAATGACTTCCAACTTGCAAGAGAATTTGCATTATCCAGGGACACAGCTGGATATACATCATCTGCTTTGGCATCTACATTATCACAGACGTTGAGTTCATCAACCACAGATTCACGGAGTGGTAGAAAAAGCAAGTATGTTCATTAAAATGATAGCTTCTTTATTTGTTGTAAGAGACATTCAAAAGTGGATTGCAGTTTCCCACTACCTGGGAAAGAAAAAATTACATGACAAAGATTTAGGGTTTATTGCTTCTGAACTCCACCTCAGTTCCTTATAGCTATTGTCCAGCATTAAAATATTTATTTTCTGCTTTCCTATATAGATAGTCCTCAGAACCCCTTGTTCAGCGACCATTCAGATTACAAGAATGCTGCACGTGGGATTCCACAACCATTTCTCAAGACTTCCTGTCATCAGTATCCCTGCAGTCACATGATCACAATCTGGGCTCTCAGATGCCTGGCTTGCAATTACAACATTGCAATGAGCAATTTGCACAATGGGAAACTGCCAGGGAACTTCACAAGCTTCTCCCATAAGTTGCTCTTGCCATTTTTTCTCCCAAGCCTTGCTATGGATCACGAGACCCCAGGGATCTCATACTCCATAGCACCCCTTCTGCTAGTACTTAGAAGTACCCACCCATGACCCCTGCCAGGTCACCCACACTCAGTAGTGCCAACTCACAGCTCTTGCCTCTGATCACACGAGGCCCACCCATAATAATCTGTGCAGGCTCTGGATTACAGTGGCAACCAGACTGCTGGGATTGCCATCACTAAGTAAGCTACTTATGTGGCATTGCTCTTTATGACCACAACCACATCGCTTACAACCACATCGCTTAGCAAAAGAAATTACAGTCCCAGTTGCCATTGTAACCAAGGTCTATCTGTAAACCTTTTACTGTTTAGGTAGTCTTTGACTTAATGACCACAATTGTGTTTATACGTTGGAGCTGATAGTAATGGAAAAATATAAAAGTTTTCCACAAACTGGTATAGCCATGTTTCCAAGATCACCTTTATCCATTATTCTTTTTATTAGCAGCAGTAATAACAAACAGGAACTTTTCTTTTGCTGCTTTTCTGGACAATCTCCAACTTCCCAAGGCTGAAAAAAGAAAATGTATATTAAGCTGCAAGTTGCTAAAGCAAGAGTGAAGCAAGCTCAGCATGCTAAACACCTTTTTGCAGCAGTCTGCACAGAATTCATGTCATTCTCAGGAGATAGTTCATAGTGCTTTCTGCTCCTATCACCATTCTTAGGATCTGGCCTGTCAGGCAAACTTCATGAGGTGCCTCTGAGTAGGAATGTAATGAGGTAGATTCCAGGTCTGTAAATACAATCTTCATACCAAAACATTTTAGGAACTGTTATTCATTTTGGCCACCAGATGGAGTGCAACGACTATAGTAATTTTCATCTTTTTTGGGCAGTATGAGCTTGCTGTCTTAGTCCAGCTCATCACTTTAAAGCACAGAAGCAATTAAGTTATCAAATTTCTATGCCTTTTTATTTCTGTGTTGTTCAGTATTCAGACTTCCCTTCAGGAATAATTCAAGAGCTATAGTTGCTGAAGATTTTTAAAATATACTATTTGAACTGTTACTTAACAATACAAACATGAATTATTACAGCGAAGTCAAGAAAATGCATTCTTTGAGTCTGCAAAAAGTTTTCTCCCATACTGAAAGAACTCTATATTCATATAAAAGGCCTCTAACAAAAGAATACTCATTGAATTATAATTAGTTCCTAAATTCCATTGTGTGCCATTTGTAATACATTGCCATCTTTACAAAAATCTCTGAGGACAAATTTAAAGAAGAATGACCCACCCCCACAATCTTAATTGGACCTCAATATTCTCCTTATGAAGAAAATGTAGATCATTTTATTCAGATGTTATGCATAGTCCCCAGACAGAAAATTCAGGCTTTTTATAAGTGAAGTGAAAAAGTACTTGTTACATACTGGCCTTACTTAGAAATCATTTTAAAATTGTATTTAAAAACTGTGTCACAGTTTTTTAAAATCGTTTTGTTTTCAGAATGTCCCTTGTCATGGAAAATAGATTGGTGAAAGTAATCTGTTTATGTTAATTTTTCAGAAACAATAACAAATCTTCAAGTCAACAGTCGTCCTCCTCTTCTTCATCTTCTTCCTTGTCATCATGTTCCTCATCCTCTGCACTAGCCCAAGAACTCTCCCAGCAAACAGCAGTCATTCCCGAGTCTGAATCGAATAGCCAGGTTGATTGGACCTATGATCCAAATGAGCCACGTTACTGCATTTGTAATCAGGTATATTCTGTCAGAGAAAGAACATTGTTTCTGACAGTTTGCCTAGTTTATTGATCATGGCTGATTTACTGAGAGGAGACAGACCTAATAATATGTAGTTATGTATCAGAAATTGTTAATATTTAAATTATAACATAATTTAAAATTAAAAATTACAATGAATTGTCTCTAAAACTAGATGACCAGCATTTTGTTGATATACGCAGAATATAGAGCATCTTTGAATCAAATCTTTAAAAATGTCTGCATAGTGTCAAAGAAATGTAAATAAATCTGCTTCCAGTGTCCAATTTTTATGCTGATCCTCATGATCAGTCAGCCCATTTTTACTCATTTTTGGAGATGCAGAATTAATAGAATTTAATAAAGAAACATACATATCATTTTATGCAGTAACATCCAAAAATTTCTTTTTATGAGAAATGTTACACATTTCCTCTGGATGTAAAATCTTGTCAGAGTTTTGCAAATTTAAATTACATAAATATTAAACACACACAAAAATTTGGCGGTAGGCTTCCAGACTAAGAAAACATAGAGAGAAAATATAACACAGGAAAATCTGAATAAATAAATGGATTCTCAAATACAGCTAAAAATATATCAGAATAAATTTATGTAGAATGGGTAGTCTCAGTTTCTGCAAACAAAATTCTTAAAACTTTTTATTTTGATTATGATATTTCTATAACTGACTGTATGGACTCCCAGCATTTTGAGATTTGCAGTAATAGTATTATACAGATATAATAAAATACCCTTAAATGTTTAAAATATAATGATATTTTTAGTGTAAATGAAAATTATATCACTAAGATGATAGTACTACAGAGCCGATTCAGTAACTAGATTGAGAAACAGTTTTAACTTTGATTTTAATGTTGTTATTTAATATTACTGTTGCTTCCTCTGTTTTGTTTATTTTTAATGAAGGTCTTGCTGATTGGATTTCAGATTAGATCTTAGAAGTGTTCTCTGTTGAGAAATAAACTTGAAACAAAGCTATTAAATATAAAATCTAACAATACTAATCTCACATAAGGCACCTATATTCAGATAGTCATACAAATTGGCTGTTTCAGATTTGTATTTCAAAATTCAAATCAACATTCTACTTAATATATAAGGTTGATATTCTACAAATAATAAATAAACCAGTTTACAAATAGTAAATATGTGAAAAGAAAGTTACCTGTGTTTATACGTTGGAGCTGATAGTAATGGAAAAATATAAAAGTTTTCCACAAACTGGTATAGCCATGTTTCTAAACAAGCAGTTAATCAAAGTGACTCCCAAACAAATTTAAAATATTAATGATCAAAGAAAATAATTCAGTAACTCTTGGATATTTCAATGGGAATTTTTGGAAGTCATTTCCAATCTAAAAGTTCCAATAATAGGAAAGTGAACATATAGTATGACTATTCTTTTAGCATATTAAACGTTCGAGTTGTCAATCTCAATCTCTCCCTAGTAACTTTTTGATATGAAGTGTTCTCTGATCACATAAAATCTAATAATGTTCAAATAATATGTACTGATTCTTCATAGGTCTCATACGGTGAAATGGTGGGCTGTGATAATCAAGATGTAAGTATGGAAAATTAAAGGAAACTAGGAATAATATCTTGATTTTTTTTTATTTTTTTTTTAGTTTTCTAAAAACCATGTTAAACAGATAATCAGATCTAATACCTGGGGTGGAACACACACAAACACAATATATACATATATGTGCATGTCAGCATTCAATTCTTTTTCACTGCTTCTAATAATACACTTGAGGAAAGAGTTGGCTATACAGTTAGAAGTGCTTCAGGTTGTGGGACTTCAATGAGTGTATTAGAAATGTGACTAAGTGTTTTAAACCCTAGACTTACTTTTAGATTTTGTTTGATGGTGTTGGGGAAAAATAGTAGAACTCTTGAGAATTTAAAGATGATTTTACACATACAGAGCTGTTTGAATAAGCACATAGTAGTTGTCCCAGTAATATTGATGGCCAAGAAATAGATCTTCTGAAATGAAACTTATCTGGCTTCCTAAAGAGATCTGGTATTTTTCCTTTATGCATATCTGTGAATCTGTCCTATGTTAATCCATTGCATCTTTTTTTAGCATCGGTATTTCAGAATATTGTGTTTTCTCTTTTATGTGTTTTACAGTGTCCTATAGAGTGGTTCCATTATGGCTGTGTTGGATTGACAGAAGCACCAAAAGGAAAATGGTACTGTCCACAGTGTACTGCTGCAATGAAAAGAAGAGGCAATAGGCATAAATAAATGCTGCATTATTTTCACTCCAGTTAACATATTCCTTTTGGGAGGTGTATTAGGAGGAAATGTTTCTTTGCAGCCAGTCAAAGAAGGATTGATATAGCTGTCAAAAATATTGACTTCTTAATTTTGCTAGCTGTGTTTTAATATTGTACTTAAATTATTTATGCACTACTGCTGTGCTATAAATATTTTTCCAGTTAGCCATGGATTGTTCCAGTGGCAAACGTATGCAGACATTTGTACTCTGACCATTTTCTCTAAGCAATGGGCATTCTATGATAACTTGGTCTTCAGATAATTCCAGCAAAAGGACATTTTGAATCATTTTATATTCAGCTGACATTCTGCTGCATGTTCTGTGCTCAAGAACTGTTATATGGAATTTATGTATATAAGTGGTAAAGGAAGTCAGGCTGTCAAAAGAATGGATTTTTTCAAATGCCTTTAGAGCTTGCTCTCTTGTTGAAACGGAATTCAGCAGGCTAAAGAAGATGGTTCTTGTATCCACACACTGGGCTAATATCCTCTGGAGTACTTGGAACATAGCAACAGACTCTTGTACACTTTAAAAAAAAAACCACTACTCTTTATATGTTTGGGTCCATTCAGGGCATAGTCATTAAAAATGGTGTTAAAGTGATAAACCTTTTATACCAAATGTGTTTATTTTTTGTGCAAGTGATCCTTTAAATTGAAACTGTATTAGGTGTTCAAATTTAAAAAAAATCAAATGCTAGTATTAATGCTTTGCATACTGTATCAAAAAAAGACAGTACAACATTTCATGAAAGCTTTCATAATATGCAGTCTAACTGGAGGATTTTAAATAGTTTTTATTTTTTTTAATAAAATATATAAATAAAAGGTTTCCATCTCCAACATACTAAGCAATATGCCTACTGTGTAGTGGGTGGTACTTTTTTTTTTTTTACTATTTCCTTATTTATAATGTTAAATTATATTGGTTTTAAGCAAAAAAAAACTTTCAATACTGGAAATTAATGTTTATATTACATCTAGGAAATGCACATTGATGCATAAAATTGTAACTTCAGAGTTGTGTTGAATTAAGGTCAGTCGGCTGATAAGACATGGCAAGAAATAGTGAATTGGATCCCAACTTTGTTGCTATCATAAGGAAATTACATTAGTGGAGGATAGAGTGCTTTGTTTGTTTTCCAGTTTCTTCTCCTGCCACTTCTAATGCCATCTCCAACACTCCTCTATCCTCAGCAATTCAGAGCATTTCCTTTAGATGATATTGTTGAGAAAGAATAGAATGTGATTCTTCCATTAGATCATACAATATCCATAGAAGCCATGATGAATGTCCTAAATTTGGGTGGAAAAGTTCAACCTGCTGGAATGTGGCCTCCAGCAAGTCAAACACCAAATTGAATCCTTAGCTTGGAAAAAGTGGGCATTTCTCCTGTATGTATGTTACAAGACTCCTCAAATCATTTTTCTCAAGTTCAACCTCGAGATGGAAAAGAAAGACTCAGGCAGATAGAACCTTAGCCAGAAATCATGGTCATTATGGTCTTTAGGCTTTCAGAGTAATAAGGATCAGACTTAAGTAAGATCAGCTCATTTACACTTTTGAAAGAATTTTTTTTAGTTACTGCTCAACTCTTGCAAAAAAACATTTACCTCTCACACCCACCCTTAGTCTGCCCTACAGTTTCACGATCCATCTTGCATGGGATGGCACTGCATGAAGCAGAGTGCCTTCTAGCTTAAGCTCAGTCTATTGCCTTGTAACAGTTGTTAGAGTATCTTCTGAAAAGTAATATGAAACCACTTTATTATTGTGCAGCAGGTGGAAACCAAAATTGGATTTAGTCTGTAGCAAATGACTCCATAAGCTTATAGAACTATATTTTCCTTACAAGTAACATTCAAACATAGTTACAATTACATTGGAGGTTGGAAAATTACAGGTCTTATTCTAGGCATAAGCAATCCAGGGCTCTATATATTGGATTCAAACTTACACCAGTTATGGATAAAGGTGAGTAATGAGACTTTATTTTCAGGAATTGGAAGTGTTTACCTTAGTACATTAGGGTATTTCATGTCAAATTAAATCAGTGTATTTTAAGACTCCATAAGGCTCTTATTTTTCCATTTTGTGTATATTCATCTGTTTTGTTATTGTTACTGTTTGCTGTAGACATAATCTAGCAGCTTTTCTAGAATTAAATATAAAATATAATAGGTTCCTTTTCTAGTAACTATTGCTGAAGATAGATCAACATATAGTAATTGAAAAAAAAGTTTTGTGGATTTAGGTCCATAGTTTATGTTTCTTATTTTTTGTAAGCCACATGTCTGCCCATTCCTCTCTAATTGAAATATAGTTGTTTTTTTTCATATAGCACAGACAACATTTATTATAATAATTGCATCTTCTAGTAACTGAGATGCTGGAAGCAATCTTTGCATATCCAAGTATATTTTAACCCATTTCAGTCATACCAACAGGCTGTTTTTCAAAGACTAAACAATTCCAACTTTTGAATAAAACTTGCTCAAACCCAGTTTAGCAATAAAGCATAGGAATACAGGTAATCCCCGAGTTACGAGTGTTCCCTTAGCGATAAGCACCCCCTAGTGTTTATGAAAAAGTCCCTAGGCCTGTGGATACCTTGCGAAGATCAAGAGATCCTTTGCCTTCTTGGCCGTTTCACTGCTTCCTTTGGTGCGTTCACAGAGAATGGAGACGTAAAGTAAAGCGAGATCAGTGGCACAAGATTTCACACTACTGATCTCATTTGATCGCACGGTAGTTTAGGCCTGTTTTCTGCAACAAAGAACAGAAGTGAAGCCGGGGGAGAATGGACCTCCAGAGGCTTGCAAAAGCCTCCCATTCTGGGCCTCCGGAAGCACATGGCTGCCACCCATGGCCTCCTCTCTGGGCCTCGGAGGCCTGGAGGAGGCCTCTGAGGCCCAGAATGAAGCTGAAGCATCCCCCGGCGTCCTTACCAGGTGGCAGCGGCCCAGAAAAGGTTTCTGATGCCCGGATTGGGCCTCCGGAGCTCCACTGAAGCATCCCCCGGTGTCATGTCCGACTGAAGCATCCCCCGGTGTCATTTCTGGGCAGCAGCAGCCCAGAAAAGGCCTCCGTCACCCAAAAATAATACCTGGGGACACTTCAGTGGGGCTCCGGAGGCCCAATCCGGGCGTCGGAAACCTTTTCCGGGCCGCTGCTGCCTGAAAAGGACACCGGGAGGTGCTTCAGCAGGCCTCCGGAAGCCTGTTCTGAGCCTCTGAGGCCTCCTCCGAGGCCGCCTCCAGGCTTCCAAGGCCCAGAACAGAGGCCACGGGCAGCAGCCACGTGCTTCCGGAGGTCTGTTCTGGGCCTCCGAGGCCTTTCCCTGCTCTTGCTGGGAGCAGAGAAAGAAACAAGAGGCTGAAGAGGAGACAGATCTTCACAAGGTAAGTGACCCGGCGCGGAAGGATGGGAGGGAGCAAATGTGGGCCCCCAAGGGAGGGAGCGTGAGGTATTTCAGTAGGTCGGGGGAGGCCTTGGGTGGTCTGAAGATTGCCTGTTCCATAACTAGCCCCCCCCCCATGGCCTTCTCCAACCTGAGATACCTCATGTTCACTTAACGAGCCGCACATTCACCCACACATTAAATTGGCGAATGCGTGGGCGAAAGCTGAGAGTGAATTGCATTCAAGGTACAAGATTCATGCCTACGAATCCTCGAGTTACGAATGGAATGGGCAGGCTCCAATACATTCGTAACTTGAGGACTACCTGTAATTTCCTATAATAGATTCCCACCACCTATTTAAGCAAGATGTAGCTAGAGTTTCCACTGCAGCCACTAGAGGCTCCTCTTGACAATCTTGGCTGCTGTGAAGTTCAATATTGTGATCAGAAGGAAATTTGATTTCTGATTCTCTGCCTCCTTATATACGTCAACGCCACTAATGATACAGAGATGTTTGATATTCTGGCATAGACGATTGTACTGTGTGCCTGTTTCTGCAGAGAATCTAACAATCATTGTTAGCAGTGATGAGGCATGAACAGAAGGTATGAACAGTAGTTTTATAAACAAAAATTGTAATACTATAACAGGCCAATTCCAGAATGGCATGTAAAATGTAATTTTGTGATTGTCATAAATAAATGTAGAATAGCCCCAAATGAGCTAGGCTTGTTTATACATTGAAAGTTACAAAAACAAGGCCTCTAGAGATTCATCTGAGGAACCAAGTAATCTGGTTTTGAGAAAGTCTTTTTAGTAAGCTGACATTCAGATTTCTCAAAATATCTGTTGCAATTGGAGCATTACTTGATATGGCTGTGCAAGTCTAGAGCTGCTTCACTTCATTAGCTATTTGAACTAAATGTTCCTTTGATGGCTTCCTGCTTCTGACCTGTTTGGCTGTCCCACTGCAACCATTGTTAGAGGCTGCTTCTGTGCAGAAGCCACTATTTAATGGAATGGATCAGCCCATCAAGGCAGTAAGGTCTGCCTTATATATAAAGTTCTGGATGGCAGCAATTTCTCATTTCCTAGACTGCCCAGGTAGGGAGAGCTGTGCCAAGTCAGAATCATAATAGTCTCTCTTCCCAGATCTGACCTAGTACATGATCTCATGTACAATGAGATTTAGGTGATCAAAGTCTTATTAATGACCACCACGGACATTGATCACACCCATGGCCAAATATGTTCCTCAGTGACCTGAATGTTTTCTTATCCTGTGAAATGGGCTTTTTTGGTATCTAATTCTCAGAACATTTTTAACTTTCATAGTTGGCAATGCTTTTAAGTTTAGATTATAGTTGCATGTTAGCAGTGACCACTACTAGTTATTAAAGGAAAGAGAGGGGCTAGTTGCTGTTTTTAATTACATTAATTGCACAATACCATGCAACATCTCATGTTGCCTTTTGGATTTCCAATTTGAAAAAGTACCACAGGAAGGAAGTCTCATCATTGGTATTGTAACTTGAGAAAGATCACAATGCAAGATGATGTATTCACATCTATTCCTTGATTACCTTATAATTATGGAAAAAGCAAACACTTCCTCCAAATCTTTGAAGACATTTTGAAATCATTCCCTTCCCATTATATTGAATTAGAACTATTGGAAAAGAAGTGTTGGGAAACCAAAATGTTAGAAAATTACATAGCAATTTCCAATTTAGTTTGCACCCAATATATGCCTACTCATTCCCTATTTCCTGGTCATAGCAAGCACACACACCACTCAGATTTGCTAGCAAAAATAAAGGTTGGTGTTTGTTTATATAATTTCATCAAATATCAAAACTCTTGTCTAGCAAAACGGCAAAAGACAGGCCAAAGCAGGCAAAAGTTAAACTTGTCCAATTGGCAAGAGATAAAAAGGCAAAAGAATAAATTATAACAATAAATGTTATCTATGTATTTCTTAATATGCAGAACTTTCCAGAGCCACCGGAAACAAGGGTATAGGGCAGCTCACCATGGCCAATTTGCCACGGGACAACTGGCTGTGGTACAATTTAATGCTGCATTAATAGCTTCATTCAGATACTTTTATCATTGGTGACTCCGTTTTTGTTGAAATTATTGTAACTCATATATTTTATTATTGGTCATGATTCCGTCAAAATTAATTTAACTTTTGTATTTTTTGAATTGTCCCACAATGAGTTTTCCCGCAGCGACTTGGCCGCAGTGAGTTCTGTGGCAAGATTGGCTGTGGCGAGTTGTCCGATTCCAGGAAACAATACTATAGGCAATGAGTATGGGCAAAACCAAAGGGAATGGCCTTTAGTTATTCTACCTTTTTAATGTAAATAACAGCAGTTAAATGGAGATGGAAAGCGGGACACAATGTCATCCTCTATTCTACATGGGGGGGGAGACCATTCGGCAGAAGTGGAGAAGAACTGTCCATATTGTCTTAGTTAAGAAGAAGGCCACTAGAATGGGGAGCTTGGGGATACCACCTATGAGAGCACATAACCTTACCTTGTCCTGTCTGTTCCCCATGACCTACTTTTCTTTTTGACTAATCAATCAACTTTTAGCTAGGTTCCAAGAAAGAAAGAAAAAACATTTTTCACCAGTAATATTAAAAAGAGAAGAAAAATAATGATCTGGGACAGAAGTGGCAGAAGGAGGAAATGAGATTCCCTGTTCAATGCTCCTGAAGTTTCTGTAATGGATATATGCAGGCTAGTTTGTAGTCAGCTATGAGGGTGAGTTTGATGTAGTGATTAAAGACAACAGGCTAGAAATCAGGAGATTGTGAATTCTAGTCTTGCCTTAGGCACAAAGCCAGCTGAGTGACCTTGGTCCAGTCCCTCTCTCTCAGCCCTATGAAGAAGGCAAGGGCAAACCACTTCTAAAAACTATTGCCAAGAAAACTGCAGGGACTACCAGAGGAAGTTGTCAGAACTCAAGCCTAACTCAAAGTTATATTTTTGGGTTTTCCCCCCTCTTCTTAAAGTCAGCTATTTTTCTACTAACATTTAGCTGCACAGAATTACCGTAAGTGGTGCTATAAACCCAGGTATGCCTCAGTCACATAATTAATCTTTCTCATACCCCTTCTTCTGTATGTTTTACAAATAAAGTGGAACATCCTGAAGTGGTTTTGCAAGCCCAGAGCCACTTGGTTTCTTAATTTACCATTCGCCATAGCGCTTGCATTCTTCTGTATCACTTTTCTGTAACTTATGTGCAGTTCTGAAGTTCTTACAATGCTGTAAAACAACATGTGAGAGGCAAAAGTAAACTCTTTCTATGATCCAGTACAGTCCCCAGCCTGAGAGACTTTTCAGAGCTTTTCAGAGCTTGGTAAACTTAACCCCACCCCTCCGGGCAGTCCTGATTTTTATTTATATGTCTGTGGTCCAACGGAGTTCAGATGGAGTGCTGTGTGCGTGTGTGGAGATGAGCTGAAGTCATAAGTTGGAGTGGTTTTAATCAGCAACCCGTTAGAGGAGAATGGAAAACGTCTGACAGGGTGAAGAACTAAGTAAGTAAACATGACTTTGAACTCCAAAAGACAATGGAGGGGGAAAAAGAGAGAAAAGAAATCCGACTGAGCAAAAACTAGGCTTTTGCTCTGTTAAAAACTGTGTGGGGAGGGAAGGCTGTGTACGTTTTCTGGCAGGAAAAAGGCAATTTAAAAGATGAAGGAAATGATTTTTTTAAAGAACCCATCAGGAGAGGAATTGGAAGGGGGAGGGAGGAGAAGAGTCCTGCTAGAAAAGCCTTCGTATTTTTCAGCTTTATGTGCAAACCCATTGCCATTTTTAGCCAATATATCTTTTTTTGAACATAATTGCTCAGTCGGTCCTTTCCTAGGTATTGTGCAATGGAGTTTTGCTCTAAACAGTCACATTTCTGCCATGTGCAATGCTTGGAAAGTTAATGTGCATTCATTTCCAGTCCACATTGTTTATATGTTACTTCTTTCGGTCTCTCTCACCACCAGTCCTATTGTTTTTTCCAGGTCGGACACTGCTTGCCTTTCTCTGCTGGGGCCTCTCATTTCTTGCCTGCTGATGTCATGGAAGAACTCAAGTCCAGAAGTGATGGAGAGAGAACTTGAGTACAAAAAGCATACCTTTCTGTCTTTCTTTCATACTGGTAGAAAGCAGCCAGACTGATCGCTCCTATAATGTGGAAATGGGACAAATCAGAAATCTGAGGTGCCATGGCTTGCCGGCAGATTGTGCCTGGCCGGAGATGGTGTCGTTTTCGCCCGTTCCTGATGGTGCTGGTTCTGGCTGCCTACCTCTTCTACCAGACCCTGATGCCTTTAAGATCCAAGAGATCAACAATTCCTACAAATGGCAATGGATTACTGCCCAGCAAAGCAGCTGAGGTGCAACGTCAGACAGACCAAATCCTTGCAAGGCGAGTCAGTTGCTTCCTTCCTTCTAACAAACAACAAGGGCAGAAGGAGGTAAGAGAGATTCTACAAGTTTCAAATAAATGCTGTTGATAATCCAGTTAAAATTAACTTTTGTTTCCTAGGTCACATATGTCAGTGAAATGGAAATAGTGAAGTGCTTTGATTGAATTCCTTGCTCTGGTTACACAGCCTACACAAAGTGTAGGTGTAGGGTCAGGAAGGTGACCCAAAGTAGTGATTCCCTGGAACTAAGCATCAATATTCTATTATAATGGAATAATAAAATGCAACATAGAAAAAGATGGGAAATAGGGAGGAAGAAGGAATATAATGTTGTAACCATGTCTGTGCAGATTAGATTGGTGCTCATGTTGTTCTAAATTGCATAACAAAGGATCAAAGGTGATATGATTAAAGCCCAGAAAAAAATTAAATTCATCTACTATCTTATTTTAATTCTAAGATTCAGTAAAGAAGATGATGATAGAAAGACAGTAAGAATAAAAAGGATGAATTCACAGATAGATTTGAAAGGAGCAATAGCATTAATCAAACAGAGTGTGCACAATATTATTCTGTGTTCTACACCAGAAAGAAATAATACTCATCATCTTTGTCAATAACCTCTGGTATTTCTAGACTTTTTAAAGCTCGGCCAACTCATGAGAGCTACTGAAATGGAATTTCTAGGGAAAATGTTTTCTTTTCAGTCAACAAACAGGTAACTCATATTAATATCCAGTATGCATTAATTCAGTAGTGGATTCGTAAATGTGTTTAGGATTATCTTTAGAGCTTTGAGGTGGTCAAATCCTCACTGTACAATTTGTAACAGTCTATGCTTGGATTTAGGTGGGTAACTGATTTGATGTATACAGCATTCCCAAACTTTGTGCACTCCAAGTATTGGAACACAATTCATAGGATTTTCAACCAGGGAATCCCAACCCAACTGCTGAAAGATCTTGGGAAAAAGCACGTTTGGGCTAAGAAACTGAAAACAAGTGTTCTGCGTTGCTTTCCACTCACTTCTGTCATAATATTTATTTTCAGTAATGTACAGGAACCTAAATACATGCCAAATGAAAATGACATGTGTGTGTGTGCCACAATGTTTTGTTTTCAAGTGGCCCTCCAACCCATAAAAACTCAAAAGTAAAATTATTTGGAGGCTAGAGGGGATGGTGAGGGCAATGTGCATTTTGGGAAAGAAGAGTTTGATAAAAGATCAACCCCACTGTGACAATCATTGCATAAGTTTGCATAAATAGGTGGGGTCTGCAATGGCAGCCATTTTTTCAGAGTACCCATCATAGCTCCCATAATTCCAGATATACCCCCAATACCCCAAAACTGGGCATTATTCAGACTAATGTCTGCTACACATTAACTGTAATTTTTTTAGCAAGTTTTTGCCTGAGTAATGACATTCAAAAAGCCAGCTGAGTGACTTGGGAAAGTTGCTGTCTTAGCTCAACCCATCTCACAGGGTTGTTGTAGGAAAAATATGGCAAAGGTGTGTGGGATATGTTTGCTGACTTAAGTTTTTTGTAAAAATAATAAAGGCAGGAAATAAATAAATACAAAACCAAACAAAACAAAATAGGATTGAGATTTGATATAAGTTTAACCAAATTCAGATGGCTTGTTTCACTCAAATCCCTGAAGATAATTAATGTAAGTTCCTGTCCTCCCATCAGCGTATGTAGATATCTAAAGACTTTTAAAGCTTTACATGCCTTATAGTAAATCATGCTAAGGGAAAAAAGAAAAATAGGATACAGATTAGGCACTTGTGTTTTAACTCTGCTTTATTCTGGCTGCTTTACAACCAATAGAATGATTTTACATCATTCTGTTTGTTTATATATCTTTGGCACCAGAAATGATGAAACATTTGCACTGAAATATGTATTTGTTAGTTTTTCATAAAGCGTACTTACAGTTGTACAAGCTATTTTGGTTGTGACATCAGCTTTGCACAATTGCATCAGTGTTAAATCTCTGGAAGATGAAGTTATAAAATG
Organism: Azemiops feae; assembly: GCA_023970755.1. Taxonomy (NCBI): domain Eukaryota; kingdom Metazoa; phylum Chordata; class Lepidosauria; order Squamata; family Viperidae; genus Azemiops; species Azemiops feae. The sequence goes on along the minus strand of JALGBA010000503.1, from coordinate 1,119,094 downwards.
CATAGACAGCCTTTTAAATTAAATATCCTCTGAGCAAGATTGTTCTTATTATAAGCAATCCTGTGTTACTGTACAAGTAAAATAGCTCCTACCATTCCTAAATATCTATCTGCTTCCTTCCTTTGCAATACAATCTTATCTTCTTATAAGATATAATTCAGGTTACCTATTATTAGTTTATTTATTATTAGAAACTTTCTTAGGAATGATTTTCATCATAAAAAAGTGTTTCAAGGTAGGAAACATTTTTAAAAATTATAAAAGTTTGTAATATTTAATCTATGTCAAATAAAGTCTCCAAGGATTTTGTTAGAATTCAAATGTTTACTTTTGCATCTACCTTTCTATGATTAAAATCATATTCAGCTGTTTTTCTTACCCCTGTTTATGTGTTTTAAAAATACAAGGGAATGTAAATGTCAGAAGTTTCCCATAACTTAAAAAAGCTCTAATGAGAAACTGGGATGAGTCTGGTTTCCTAGTTTATTCATATGATTTTCTGGGCTAGTTGTGGCAGCATCATTAGAGTAAGAGTGATGGATAGGACTAGAATAAAGATTTAGATCCCATTTGGAAAGACTCCAAGATCAACAACAAAGTTAATGCAACAAAGGAAATGCTGAGATCTGTTCCACTAACTGCACTCTTTCAAGGCACCATATTATCTGCTTGCCTATAGCATTACAAAGGCATTTATATCCATTTTTCTCTGTTGGCTAGCTGACTGACTGGGAGGCCGATGGCAATGTAGGTGCTATGTTAAACAGCAAACCTTTGTGTGTGTTTTTAAGGGCTAAGAGGTTATAAAAACAGGAGACTCCAGATGTTCCTTTGCCCACGTACCTAACAAATACATAAGAGTTGCTGCTTCTGATGAACTTTGACAGTACAAATATGGGAAGAAAAAGCAGATTTGAAAATATATCTCAATATATATATAGCTCAATTTCTTTAAAAAAGTGCTTTACAGAAATGCTCAAATTATAGGATAAGAGCCCCAATATCATGATAATATCAATCATATCAACAACAATATCAGCTGTTGGAAATTCTGCAGAACAGATTATATTGCTGTATGGATAGAGAGATAATTGTAGTTTTCAGAAGGAACCAAGGTCATAAAATATTAGAGGAGAATTAAGGAGATGCATTGAAACAAATATTCATAAACTGTTCTGTAAATTAAAAGAATAGATGCCTTCCTTAAGTCCTCGGAAAGGAGACAGTATTAAGAAGAGGCTCAGGCAGTGGTGGGATTCAGCTGGTTTGCACCACTTCGGCAGAACCAGTAGCTAATTTTTTGTTGCCCAGGCCCGGAATGGACTTCCGGAAGCGGCATCCACACAGAGAACCGGTTGTTCACATATTTGAATCCCACCACTGGGCTCAGGCTTATTCCTTCCTGACTCCCTGGGGTATAAGGGATATGGGAGGAAAAGTATAATCAGGCTTGCAACATTCTGTTATCATAACCTATCACAACACAGTATAGTTTCCTAGATTACTCCAAAGCATCTGATAGTATTGATAACTAAAGAAAAAGACTTTTGAAATTTCTCAAAATGATAAATATACCAAAGCATCCAACTTTTCTGACAAGAAAATTCTACAACAACCAAGAAGCAACACTGAGAATAAAATTTGCTAAATGGTTTACTGATAGAAAAACAGTCACACAGGGCTACATTCTATCATCATATTTGTTCTGCCTCTAAATTGAATACATTATAAGAGCTGCATGGCTAGAAAATTTAAAGTGGATCAAAATCAGAAATGTCCATGACTTGAGATATGCAAATGACACTATCTTGATTGCAGGATGGAAGAAGATCTAAAAATGTTCACCCTAAAAGTAAAACAGAAGAATGAAAATTTGGGCTCTCTTTGAACATCAAGAAAATAGAGATTATGGCGATTAGAAAAGTAGAAGAATTTAAGTTTAATTTAACACTTCTAGCTATAGAAGTGTTTGATAATTACGATTTTTTAAGGCACCAGAATGTACAAAACACATTCAGAACAGAATAATGGGCAAAAGGAATTAAAGGACTATATATAATGTTTGAATCATGATAAAAATCACAATGGTCCACTCAGTGGTTTTCCCTGTTATGATGTATGGATGTGAGAGATGAAATCTGAAGAAAAAGGAGAGGAAAAATACTTTGAATTGTTGTATTTCTGACAACAAAGAGGGCCAATGGTTAAGTATTACAGGGAAATCAAACCTAAATGTTTAATGGAAGCAAGTATCCCAAAACAATAACTATTTTGACCACATCATGAGGGCTAAAGCATTTATGGAAAAAATGGTAATGCTGAGCAAGGTGGACAGAAAAAGAAGAAAGAACTGACCGCGCGTGAAGTGGATATTGGAATAGTAGACACTACAGAGATGCACCAGAAGGGCTTGGGCATGTGGCAGATGACAATAGCACTTGAACAGTTTTTATCCCAGAAGACACCAGGGTTAGAGTTAGGGTTAGGGTTAGGGTTAGGGTTAGAGAGAGAGAGATATTTGTATAAAGACATGCACAAATATACATACATACACACATTATTTTCAGAACTCCCAGAGCAAACAAACTACTAATAAAATCCCTCAGTTTAAAAATGCATGTATAAGCGCGAAGTCCAATTATAAAATTTAACTGATAAAATATTAGGTTAGCTTTAATATATAAAACTGATCTTTAATAAAAGTACTTTAGTAGCCAAAATGTGACATTTGTCTTTTAATCAGAAATTACATCCAATCCAATTAAACAAGCTTAAATTACCAATTTAAGCACAAAGTAAAATTTTTACAACTTTTATTTATTTTCTGGCCTCCCCATGCCAATTTGTATAATTTTATCCAATTTCTAGAATATTATAAGGAATTTTGGTCTATTCTAGTGCTCTCACTGATGATATATTTTTTTCTTTTCTAAATAAAGTACCAGAGCATATTCCCTTGTATGCTCCAAAACCATTGGATTCTTTGGCATTGTCTGTCACATTACACCACTGGGCATGCTCATGTATATATATCTCATATGAAAAAAGTCAGCATTCTTAGAGAGGTCTTTCATACATTAGGACTATGGTTCTGGATGTCTATAACCTCAGCCTGATCACTGTAATTGACTTCCCTTTGATGGAAATACAGTAGACATCCAAGAAGGAACAAACTGGAGCTTGTCTTCTTTGCAAAGTATGTGCAGTTGTCTAGTTTAAAAACGAAGAGTCAACAAGATCTTTATAGTGAAACATATTGCTATATTGTCATACATTCAAATACAAGAAAGATTTCCAATCTCAGGATGATTAAACCATAATTAACTCCAATTCATATTTATAATTATCCTTATCTGACACACTTTCCTATAAGTGGATTGAAGGAGATGCAAAGAATTTAATCTGGGGATAGCAAACAAAAGGAAAATTTGGAGCTAGTTAAATAGCCCATTTTGGTTATGAATTATGGCTTACTGTAGAAGAAATGGTGAATTATTTTGTTGTGATGCAAGGAAACTACACTGAAGTGATTTCCATTGCAATTTTACCTGTATTTTTCTTCTGGAAGAAACTTTGATTCTAAAAGTATATTTTAGGAAAGGATCCTGCATTTTATACTTGATTTATAATCCCATGTCTGAGAATTTTGGCAGCTTTAGTCTACTCGCACCTGGAGGCAATCAGAGAGTGGAAAGCTGATCTAAATAAAACAACTGGCAATATCCTGAACTGCAGGCTGCATAAGGAGCTTTGAGCTTTAGTGATGTTCTTCCTCTGAATCAAAGTACAGCAGATCTGACTGTGAATTGCTCAGCCTGCTTTAATGTGGCAGCATGCCTTTAATAAAAGCATATCTTCTGATTTTTGTGGCCTGCTCTATATTTAGGCAGCAAACAATGAGAAACACAGGAACATTCCAGTCATTTCAGTCCAAAGCCCACTCCTTCCCTACAGACAGAAAAAGCTAACATGTTTTAAATAGCTTCCAGCAAACAGCAACAACTGAAAGGAAATTCACTTATTTCTAGAAATACAGGAAGCATAAAAATGTTAAATCGGATAAACTACATCCACAAGACACACGTTGGGAAACTGTGTAGGGCTTGTAATAATGCAAAGAAGTATGTTTTAGAAATATTCGTATCATTTCCTCCCTGCTCAGATGAACTACCACCTATTTCCCCAAACTAAATACTGTAACTAGTTGACTTTATTTGCCTGGATGTGTTTTTTCCTACCGGTTTGGTTCTCTTTCTACTCTTTTTTTATACCCCAAGCAATTTTATGTCACATATAGATACAAATTAATCAACAGGCTAATTTAGGGCACAGGGAGGCCATATAATGCACAGGTTTCTCCTTTAACATCCGACTCCCAGCATTTGCTGAAAAAACAACTTCTTTGTTTTACTTAACGACAAGGGTGACCCTGCAAACTTCTATCAGAGTCTTGACACAGTTGGATAGGGTAACTCACAATTTAGTTTGTTTTCCAAAAAATCTCTTGACCACTCCTAAAGCTTCTAAACTGAATGCAACTGATATATGAACTTACCCCCTTTCTTCTAGTAATGCATTAACTGTTGTGACATAACTTTACTGTGATTGATTTTTTGTTTCTGATCGGAAATGTGTGCTCTTGTGTTTTACAAACAGATTTATATAATACATGCTTAAAATTCAGGGCAAAATGATTTCTAACGCTTTCCAGACCATGACATTTCTTATTGGGAAATAAATTCACCCCAGAAAGATAGTTTTGAGCATCCATTTTAGAAAAAAATGGCTGTGCTTAGTATGTGGATGGGCCAAGTGATTCTAGGCAGATTAAGTAGCTGCAGGATGTCTATATTCACTGGTGGATTATGTTTATATCCTCTCAGAGAAAGGGCAAGAAATCCTGCAGAACTCATATTTAAACAAACAAACAAACCAATAGGTGGGGTGGCAATTGGACAATAATTATTTGGTTTGTAAACAAATCCCTCAGCCAACATCATATTTAAACAGATGTTACTCTGAGGTTATGTAGGTTAAAGAGAATGCCAGTGACTAGCACAATATCTCATGTTGAAAATGAAATAAAAAGGCATTCTTACTTGTCTTTTAAAGACAAAATTCCACTATTTTATCATGAAGAAATGATATTTATTTGGTGGAAAACGCTTGATTTATTTATGTATTTAATCAAATGTATAGACAGTGATGTTAAAAGGTGAAAAAGTATCCACCTATTGCTACTCATGTCACCGCATTCTGGACTAGCTATAAATTTCTGACTGGTCTTCAAGAGTAACTCCATGTAGAAAATATTGCAGTATTCCAAATGGGAGATGATTAGGGTATAAGTTTAGGGTATAAGTGATTGTGAGAAGAGTGTCCTGATTCAGGAAAAATTGTAACTGATACAAGAGATTGATCTGTGCAAGACCTTCCTGGCCATGGCTGACAATAGGGCGACCATCTTCACAGCTTCCAATGTTTCTTCAAAGAGCCAGGTAAAGGTGAGAGACAGACATCAGGGGCTGCTGGGAGATCTGGGATACACAAACAATTCTGTGGGGATCTTCCAGGTCCTACCACTTACTAAAGTTCATTTTGACCAAGTTAAGTGTTTTGCCTTACCTTTTTATTATTATTATAATTACCAATGAGCATGAGAAGGAATAGACAACTTATTAACTTTTGATACTATGCTAATATGTAGGAATTTTTGCAGCCACACGCGTTTGCAATACCTTTGGGCATGATTGTGTTAGAAGAAAATTTTGGTCTGGTTCAGAACTGGGTCATGAAAGGAATGCACGGATAAGCTACTTGAAGCGGAAGTGGTTTATTCAATAGATGGAGTTCAGCAATCATGATAGCTACAAGATTGGGGTGTTGAGGCTGATAATATAATATTAGTGGGGGAAAGTGGCAAGAAGGTGACAAGCAACAGGAAGAAAGCAAACTATTTAACTCTTTTTTGCATCTGCACAAAGGGAAAAAACAGTCCAACCTATCAAAAACAGTACCATAAAAAATAGATTAGAAACACAAGTTAAGATAGGCAAGAAAATGGTAAGTGAGCACCTATCCAGCCTAGATGAGTTCAGATCACCAGGACCAGATGGATTACACCCCAAGGTTCTCAAGGAACTGGCCTTACTGGGAGAGTGTGGATTCTTGCCCTATTGGGTGTGTCTGTGTGCAGAATTGTGGAGCCATACTTGTGTATTCAGAAAGTGACATGAAGGCAGTAGTGGGATTCAGCCGGTTCGCACACTTCGGCAGAACCGGCAGCTAATTTTTTGTTGCCCAGGCCCAGAATGGACTTCCGGAAGCGGCATCCACACAGAGAACCGGTTGTTCACATATTTGAATCCCACTGCATGAAGGGATTTAAATTTAATTATAATTTTAATTTGTCACTGTGTGCTATTTCTGAGACAAGCTGCATTTTTAACAGTTTCAGCCTAAGCAGTTGAAACAAGCTTAAGTGGTATTTTACAGCATTGTTTCTTCTGATTCATATCCTTATCTGATTTCTGTTAGATGAGGCTCAGTTTTATGAATAGAGAGGATGACAGAAAAGGTATATAAATATGATTTTTCATCTTACAGTTGCATATTGTTAGAGCAGTTAGTTGAGGAAAGCAAAGCTTATATTTTGAACAATGCAGAGTGTACTAAAAAAAAGAAAAGTCCAGGAAACATTTCTGCAACCTCTGGGGGAGATGGGGGAAAGTAGGGTTCAGCAGGGAACTGCTGGGAAACACCCCCCCCCCAGTAACTGGATTTATTTTGTCAGGGTCAAAAATGGTAAAGGGCAAAATTCAATGCTAAACTAATAAACTCCTTTTTTCTTCACTCTATTTCCTTAGCATTCAAAATATGCGTAAAAGCTGCTGTAGGGGGTTAGGAATAAGAGGGGAAATATCTTCTTAGATTTCAGTATTACTATTTAGTTCACTGTATAATTTTACAATTAGTAGAAAACTTGCAGAGTTTTGGATTTTAGTTCCCACAATCCCTTGCTAAAGGTCATGTGGCTAGCACTGATGGAAACTAAAATCAAAAAAGTCTGGAAGGCTTTGGATAGACCTACTCACTGCCTACCGATATAACTGAATTAAGATTAAAATAATACCTGCAAATTGAAGTAGATCTTCCAAAACTTTAACACATGCAGAGCAAAATAAAATGTCTGGTTTGTATCCTGAAAGTAGTTCTGCTGTCTAGCATAATTTAAAAATTAAGTTTCCTGAATTTCAAAGAGGAATTATAGTTTCTACTAATGAATGCCAAATTCTTTATGCTTCAGTTCAAGCATATTTATTCAATTAGTGCTACAGCAGCCTCTTATAGTGGAAAACACTCCTGGCAAAATACAAAATGAACCTCGTTTTACATTTTCTGCTATTTAAAGTAGAACCCTCTCTCAGTTGAGCAGCTCCAAAACCAAATGAAATAAATAAAACTGAAGAAAAGAGTCAAACACTGCATTTTTTCCTTTTTAAATTATATTGTTATGGATCTTGATACATTATATTGTTTCAAAACCTACCTTGTAATGAATGTTTACAGAGAAAAATAAAAGCTGAACTCCATTCTTTCAGACCAAGAATCAAACAGTGTAATTTTTTCCCCACACACTTTGAAAATACAATATTGGATGATTTGTTGTACATTGCAAAAAAAATTTTTTCAGGAGAGACCTATATTTAACTATGATCATTGTCCATAATCGAAAAACCTATTGCTGGAATTGGCTATATTCCAGACATGTTACGTTATTGCTAAGTATTTATTCTAGCAAATTTTATTTGATAATTTTAAAAAGATAAATGAAAAATGCATGTTAAATTGATAGGGATGTATTTTTACAGTTCTTCTGGGAAATTAGATCACTTAGGGGAAAAAGTTCTAAATTGTTCATATTTGGAGCTAAAAATGTTTTACAAACATGGTACTCTAACCTTACAAACATGGTAGTCTAACCTCTGACAGAAACTGCCAATTGGCAAGAGTTGTTACTAAAATCATAAACTATTTTTGTTCCTGTGTACTTATTCCATTTTTCATTAATTCTTTAAGATTTGAAATCACCCACTTGAGTGTCCTTAGTGAGTGTCCTTAATATCCTTGAGTGACATTGGTATAACGTGCCACCAGTCAAAATTTTCTAAATTTTTGACACATCAAGCCCAAAAGGTTTGCCATCACTGAAATAGGCTGTCAGATTTAGGCAGTTGTAAATGGAACAACTTATGGGTTTCGGGACAAAATTCATCCCGTCATATCTCTTTGTATCCAAAGAGTAGTAAACCCAGAATATACCTATTTTTACCAAAGAGTTTGTTCCAATGCCTTCAGCACCTCATTTACAAAGTTAGAATGCAGAGAAGCTCATGATAATAATTAAGGCCCCAAATGTAATCATAAGCAATTTAAAGCTAACTAATTTGGGAAGAAATGAGAGTTTATTGAAGAGATTCAGCTACCTAAAGAGGCAGTGGCCCAAATACTCTACTTCAACATTTCTGAACTTTGGCAACTTGAAGATATGTAGCCTTCAATTCCCAGTATTCCCTAGCCAGCATGTTGGCTGGAGAATTCTGGGAGGTGAAGTTCACACATCTTAAAGTTGTCAAGGTTGAGAAACACTGCTCTATTTGGTGTCTGGATACTATTTTTAACATCCCAGTTCCTCAGTCAGTTAAAATGAATATATTTGTTGTTACAAAAAAGAGCAATGTACATGACAAAGACTGATTTAATCCAAAACTTTTTGATGCTTTATGGTACAAGGCGTTCTTTGACTTAACTGAATTAACAAAAGCTAGCATGAATCAAAAGGTTTTGTGTGTGGTGTGAAGATAGTTAGACTTTGGCAGTCTCCCAGACTGTAACTGTGGTACACAACTTTCTAAAATTGTCTCTTGTGCTTCCTTGCTGGCTCTTCTTACCTGGCATTTAGATAGTAAATTCAAGAAAACTTTCTTCCATCTGTCACATTCCACTGGATCATAGGAGATGAATCATAGGAATATTGCATTTAGGTAGCATAAGGCTTTATATGTGGAAATTAGAGATGCTGTCAAAGCCTGTTCAACGTGGCTTAGATTTTGCTTCCTGAACGAATCTGGTTCTAAAATCAAACATGATCAAATTTTGCCATTTTCTGTCAAATGCACATTTATTCAGCAACTGTTTGATATTGTTGTAACAATGGGTGCCCTGAATTCCAATATTATTTCATTTTTTTCATGGCAAAATTGATTCCTTATATAGCTTTTCTATCACAATTCACTGAAGTTGATTTGAGGTACATGTAGTCCTCAACTTACAACCATTCATTTAGCAACTGTTCAAAGTTATGACTCTGAAAAAAGTGACTTATGACTGGTCTGCTCGCTTACAACTGTTGCAGCATCTTCACGGTTATGTGATCAATATCGGGTGCTTCGCAATCAGCATATATTGACAATGGTTGCTATGTCCCAAGGTCAGATGATCACCATTTGCAACATTCTCAGCTGGCTTCCAACAAGCAAAGTTAATGGGAGAAGCTGGATTCTCTTGATGACGGTGTGGTTCACTTACCAACTGCAGTGATTTGCTTAACAACTGGGGCAAAAATGTTATAAAATTGGGGGTGATTCACTTAACAATTGCTTTGCTTAGCAATCAATTCTGGTCATAAATCAAGGGCTGCTTGTATACACATAACATCTTAATATATTTTTATAAATGATCTTCCTTTCTGAGGGGCAAATTACTGCTGACCAAAAGAGATGTAACAATAGATAAAAATTATGAAATGTCTCAAGTATCAGCTGAGCAATGGTATCACAAGTTTGGCATTTAGAAGGAAATGTAGATTTTAACTCTTTCTTCCTGACCCAATGTAGAGCATGTTGGTCTTTTGGCTCCAAAATTTAAAGACATCTATTTCGGCTTTTAATTGTTGCATTTTAAGTCTTCCACTCTTATTAAAGGAAGTATTAGCTTTATGTAGTGTGCATGCTGCAAAAATCAAGATGCAGTTCAGTTGTACAAAATAGGTTTGTTCAGCTTTGTTTTGAATCTAAGAGGAAGCAAGATTTTCCATAGAAATCCACTTCTTCCAAACTTCTCCTCATTACTCTTATGCTGAATTTCAAAAGTGAATTTTGTATTCTGGCATTTGGAATCTGGTCAAAGTCAACACATTGCATTATGCAGGAAGTAATGGAACAGTCACCCAAATAAATATCAGTCATCACAAATTTTTCACTGCTGCAAGTTTCTTAGCTGGTAATGGCTTTCATTCTCATTGAGTTCTTCCTAAGAACTTAGGATGTCATAATATATTGGCAAAGCACATGTGCAGATCCAAGCATGGCCTTTTGTAATTGACAGGTACATTTTTTCAATGCACAGATGTTTTAAATAGTGTCCAAGGCTTCTCAATACCAATAGGACCACCACTGCCTGTGTATGCCATAATCTTTCAATTTCCATTTTCAGATTGTAATACTTTGTAATCTTCTCCAGTTCTTTGTCTTCTATTATACTATTCCTTGATATTGCCACATTGTCATTAATATAATTATAATTATATAATATAATTATTAAATTCTATATATATGTATTTATTAAATACATTTTATTTATTTTTATTTATACATTATTATTTATTAAATACATTTATTAAAACAATTTAAATATTTTTTCCAGAATTTTTGTTCTGATTTTGGCTATCCTATTATTTATGAGACAGCTTGTACTCAGTATTGAAAAGCTCTAGATTCTAGAAGATCTCAAACCGACAATAGTCACATAGGAAAGGGAAAAGATAAGAAAGTAGAAGTAGAACAGGATAAATAAAGACAAAGGTTGTTCCAGAAGAAGGGGTGTTTTGAGGATAAACAGCATTTCATTCCTCACTATTAGACAAATAGGTTATAAATATGGTAAGGAGAGTGAGCGGATATATTTACAAGACTAATTTTATTCCTGTGCACTTCCTTTTCACTCCTATTACTTTTGCTTATAAACACAATGCACTTGATGGAAATATTTTAATAGTCTTGAGTTTAAACATATAGGAAAAAAGTGAAATAATAATTTAACAAATAATAAATGCATGGATTTTAATTGGAAAAGAAGTGTGTTCTATAATAAACTAGACAAGTATTAGTCATTCATCAAAGGTTATGCAAGTTATGTGTCTCCTTCCTGAACATAATTTAACACTTGAGCCAAGTGTAACATAAAGCAACTTCCTGTAACTAATAAAAAGACTGTTGTGAATATCACTTTATACCACCAGGTTACCAGATTAATCAAGAGTTCAAAGCAGTTTGAACTAGACTTGTTTACCCTGAAAGATCTGCCTTTCTTCTGTTGAACAATGCCCATTCTGAAATTCATAATCACATGTTTGTACAATTGTTCTGGTAAACATGCCAGTTATTTAATAATCCTAAAACTTTGATTATTCAGGTTTTTTTACTTCCAGTTTTATCTTTTGTAGGGAATAATAAATTTGTAGTCAAATGCTACCTTCAGAAGAAAGATGTTCTGCAAACTGTAACAAAAAATAAATCCACTTTCTAAACTTGCAGTTTCATTAATTATCCCCCACCCCAGTTGAAGCAATCTTCCTTTTATTTCCCTTCTTCCAGGATTCCATTTAAAATGTGTTTAGTTTCGCCTTCTATGTCTGCCCTTGTAAGTCTCAGATCATGGGATGCTTAGGTTGAACAAGCTGTTTGTTACAAATGGAACACAGAATTTTATACACCACTATGAAAATCCTCAGTGTTGATTAAATGGTATGCAGCATTCATGTTCTCACTTACCAACAATGAGATTATTATTTTACACAAATCATCTGTTTAAGCAACAGATTCCCATGATCAAAAATATGCACCACTCCTTGGTAAAATACTGCACAGGGCAGAGATGAACAATTTGTAGCCCTCCAAATATTGATGAATAACAGCTCCTAGCACCCTCATAATTTCCTAGAGATGCTATACATAACAATTCAGTGATACTGAGAGTGTCACAGGTTGCCTACTCTGGGGTAGGACTTGTTTTGCTAATATAGCCACACTATAACTCTGTGGCTATAGTGAACCAATGAATTTTGAGAGCTGTGGCCCAATTCCCTGCAATTTACCAGGTACAAGAAAGCTATAGTCAGGCTTATGTGCCAAATTTTGTCAAAATAAAGTAGACTTGTGACCATTCAGCTAACAATGGTTCAAAGTTACAATGGCATTGGAAAGAGTGTCTATTGACCTATTCTTAAAATTACAACTATCACATCACCTCCATGGTCCTGTGATCGCAATTTGGGTGCTTTGCGACTGGCTTGCATTTACAACTGAAGCATTTTATAATCACGTGATCTCAATCTGCAACTTTTCCTGGCACTTCCGATAAGCATAGTCAATTGGGGAAGCTGGATCCACTTAACATCTGTGTGATTCATTTAACAACCTTGTGATTTGCTTAACGACTGTGATAAAATGGTCATAAAATCAGGTCTGGTTATCTTATGACTCATTTAATGACTATATTACTTTACAATCAAAATTCTGGTCCTGACTATGGTCATAAGTCAAGGATTACCTGTAGCTTCCTCTCCAGGAATACTACTATTCATGAGAAAGGGAGTCCAAAAGGAGTCAGCAGGGCATTAGATGGCCATTGCCCACATTCACCTGTGATTATTGTGATTGTGTGAATAACTTGGTTCTCTGAAACAATTGTAAGGAAAAAGAGATCTAGTTTTCTATGTCATTGTCTCATGGTCCTTGGCATTTCATTGCTTATTATAATGCATGGATTTCTGTTTCTTGTTTCAGACTGAGGATACCAGTTTTAAGCTTTTCAGTCACAAAGCTGGGGAAGCCATATTGCACATTCCTTCTTCTGGCAGTGGACAAGATCTTCTGTTATATCAGCAAATCCTTATACAACACAGTTATAGAGTCACAATTGCTGAAGAGAAAAAGCTAAGCAGACATGAAAATTTAAATCCAGGTGAGAATTATCAATTATTTCCTAACTGTAACATGATTTCATTTTTAATTTTAAATGACTATATATTACAGAACTGATAAATCATTTTATTTAGTTCATCAGCCCTTGTTTTGGCCTGTCACAGCACACACTGTTTTACTTATTTTTTAAACATATTATTTTCAAAAACAAAAAACAACTGAAGACAATAGAGAAACCAGAAAGCAAAACAAACAAACAAACAAAAAAAAAAAACCCAAGCCAAGTTCCTAAGCAGAACTATCTTAAAAGCATAATAAATAAACAGTTTTAAGGAATAATAGCAGAGAGTTTGTTCTAGATCAGGGGTGTCAAACTTGCAATGTCACGTGATGTGTCGTGACGTATCGCGACTTTTTTTCCATTGCTGGCATGACGCATCCGGCCCGCGGGCCGGCAGTTTGACACCCCTTTTCTAGATACATCCTTTGATTTCAGCTCAGTGAAGCTTAAAATCTACTTATATTTGAATGAATTTACATCTGAAATGAAGACTGGCTTCCTTAGATTCCTCCTGACAGCTGCGTTCAGTATTTGTACCTAACTTTTACAGTACATATTAGCAAACCAAGATTTCTTAATATTTCAAAGAATTGTGGCAAGAATTCCATCTTTCTCCATCTGGAGTTTTAAAGAAATTGCAATTCCCATGACAGCTAAGCTTGAGAAATTGTTATATCAGATCCTGACTTCTTCTCAACCCTTAGTTTAAGCAAGCAATAGTCCTTTAAGGTTTAATGCCATGGATAAATATGATTAAAGTAAAGCCCATAGTGACTTAGATTTACTGCAGCTGTTGTAACAGAAAACCATGATTTTTCATTATATCCCCATTAAGCCTTTATCTGGTTCCATGTCAGAAGCCTGTAGTTTATTCTTTTTCTTTGTTATAATTTTAAATCTAAACTCTGCTTGACTCAGTATAAAGTTTATGAAGGAGGAAAAAAAACTTGTTGCTTTAAAGAAAGATAGTTGAAAAAGTTCCATTCCTGTTGGAAGTTTGGTATTATTGTGCTCCAGCTGATGTGTTTAATCACAAAGAAACTAGATTCTACTTCTTGCTAAAGGAAACAGAAGAGTGGAAGCTTGTCCTTACTTGTGGCAATCAAAAGAGTTATTGGTATAATGATAGCCTTATTTCTGCTCGCTGTAGTCAATTTTTCATCTGAGTAGCGTTTTGTAGCATGAAAAAAAACACAGGATAAGCTTCTTAGAAATGAGATAAAATCAGGGCCATTAGGATGGGATAAAATTGGGGTTGCAAAGTTGTTCTGGTAATGCTGTTAGTAATAACTTACAATTCACAATGGAATCATCTTTCTGGAAACACTAAAAATATCATTAGGATATATTTTATGGGGAAAGCATAGTTTAGTCCACTGACAAATTGTATTATATGCTATTGTGCATTTACTAACAGTTCTTCCCACATTTCTTATTCCTTTACTTTTAGAAAATTTCATATTGTTGTTTTTGTTTTTATTATTTAAATTTATATGCTACCCAGATCCCACAAACTCTGAGCAGATTGCAAATTGTTTAGAACATTAAAAGTAAGGAAAACAAGGGACAAAGAGGCTTCAGTCATCCTTGTCAACACCTGGGCAAAGAGCCAAGTCTTCAAGGGCTTTCAAGACATAACCAGGGTCAGGGCCATTAGGATATGGGGGGGGGGGCCTCATTCCAAAGGACAGGCCCTGCTACAGAGAAGGTGCTCATATGAGGATCTGATAAATGGCATTGTTTAATTATTGGTCATGCTGGTTGATGCTTCTTAAGCTGCTATCTCAAGACATCTGGAAGACATCATGTTGGGAAAGGTCAAGATAACTGCTTTTCAGCTGTGGAAGTCTACGTTTTATGCTCAGTTATAAATAACAAAAAATATTTATTGATTTTATTCAGTTAAAGTGCTGCCTACTCCAAACAAATGCTGGGCAGCTCACAATAAAATCAATAATAAAAGCACAATATAGAACAGAACAAGATGGGATCTGGTTACTCTCTAAAACACAAAATATAGACCAAAACACACCCAACAAGGGGCTTCATCCAACAAGGCCAGGGAGAACAGCCAGGTCTTCAGGGCCTTAGAGAAGGCAAATAGGTGGGAGATACACAGATTTCAAGGCAGATTTCATAGTGTTAGCATAAGAATGACTTCCACAGTAATAGCTAAAATCTGTAAGATCAAACTTTCCATGATCAACAATTAATTTTGTAGTTTTAGCCAACTAGTCACTTTATAGGGAAATAATAATGATGATGATGATGATGGAAGGGACCTTGAAGGTCATCTAGTCCAACCCCCTGCTCAGGCAGGTAATCCTATACCATTTCGGACAAATGGCTGTCCAGCCTCTTCTTAAAAACTTCCAGTGTTGGAGCACTCACCGCCCCTGGAGGCAGGTTGTTCCACTGGTTAATTGTTCTAACTGTCAGGAAGTTTCTCCTTAGTTCTAGGTTGCTTCTCTCCTTGATTAGTTTCCATCCATTGCTTCTTGTCCTGCCCTCAGGCACTTTGGAAAATAGCTTGACTCCCTTTTCTTTGTGGCAGCCCCTGAGATATTGGAATATTGCTATCATGTCACCCCTCGTCCTTCTCTTCATTAAACTAGACATACCCAAATAAATAATGCAGAGGAGTTATTTATGCTTATTTTAATTTAAAAAATTAATTTCTTTAGTATTTTCACTGTTTTAAAAATAAGTATTTAAAGAGTATTTTGATCCACCAACCACAGATTTCCCACCCTGGGCTATAAAATTTTATCAGTGAAACAAACAGCCAGTGGTGAAATTGTTGAATAAGAAAACTATTGTAACTAATTGGATGAGTCAGTCTCTCAACCTTACAACACCAGGTTGATTTGATTTAATTATTTCATTTTGCAATGGAAACTTTCATAGCTTTACTATAGAGGATTAGAATCTACTGATATCTCACCCTGCCTACGTGAGCAAAGTTAAACTAAACAGTCTAAAATATCAGCTGAATAGTTCTTTAAAAAGCATTGTTTGTAAACTGCCCAAGTCACTAGGTGAGTTGGGTAGTGTAGAAATTTGATAGATAGATAGACAGACAGACAGACAGACAGACAGACAGACAGACAGACAGACAGACAGACAGACAGACAGACAGACACATAATACATATATTTGTGGTGGCATAAAGAAATCCATAGAAATAAGATACCAACACATATGCCACAACATTATACAGTGTATTTATTTATTTAGCATATGGCATATCATACATGGACTAGCAATGTATATTAGCATTTTACCTAGATTAGCAGAACACAATGAAATACAAATGATAAAAAGATCTGTGTTCAAATACCAATGTCTACGCCATCTAACCATTGAAGCGTAGCATTGTTTATATTAAAAAAAATAGATACTGGACCAGAATGTGCCCTCAGCTTACAGCCAGTCACAATGTGATCTACAGTTTAATGTGGGATCCCACAGTCACATTCAGGGGAGGATGCTATGCCACATTTATACAGAGAGTCCCAGCAGACACTGTGTGAGGTGCGAATCCTTATTATGTCACCTTATTATACAGTAGTAGAGTGGTATTACAGAAATTCCCATTACAGCTCTTACAGGAATGTGCAATAAAATTAAAATCCTCCTTAAATTTTCATCTGGCCTATAACTATGGATGCTTCTTTGTATATGTGTTGTAGCTCTGTACTTGTTACTCTTACAGTCTTATATAAAGAGTACTATTTAAATAAAGCTTTTAATATGACCTCATTGGGTGAATCTCTAAATAAATCTAAGAAATGAAATCGAGCCACTGATAAAATAGTTCCACATACTTCTAAAGAACCAGCAGACTATGACTGTTTAGAATGGGGAAAACCACAAAATTGTAGTAGATAACAAATTATGCATTTGCAAAGTCAATGGTTGTAAAACTGCATAGTTGTTGTAAGGCACCATTATTCATTTGATTTATTATCTAGTGAATTTCTTTTCTTTTACAAATCTCTATAACCAATTTTCCTATTTTATTTTCAATCTTTGAGATTTAAAGAAGATGTAGTCCATGCTGTAAACTATTAAATATTGCCAACCATAGCAAAATGTGATTCCTTATCCTTTAGTTTGCATAAAGATAAGTAATAATTTGCTTTTATTACAAGAGTTGTAGAAATCAGTCTTGGAGCCTAGCATTCTGTAGAAGGTGGATCATTCCTATTATAAGAGAATCTGTTCCTAACCGATTTTTAATAACTCTGACTTATCATGTCATTTTCTTTGAAAGATAACATTAGAACAAAAAGTTTTCTATATCCATTTCTACAATATAAATATTTCACATACATTAGGACTGTATGGTATTTTGGATTTAAAGATAAAAAAGCTGGAAGGTAGCCATGTGATCCTAGAAAAAGTTGTAGCTGCTTTGAGGAATCTAACCCCCTGCTCAAGCAGGAAACCCTATACCATTTCAGACAAATGGTTGCTCAATCTCTTCTTAAAAACCTCCAGTGTTGGAGCACCACAACTTCTGGAGGCAAGACGTTCTACTGATTTTGTTCTAACTGTCAGGAAATTTCTCCTTAGTTCTAGGTTGCTTCTCTCCTTGATTAGTTTCTATCCATTGCTTCTTGTCCTGCAGGTGCTTTGGAAAATAGGTTGACCCCCTCTTCTTTGTGGCAGCCCTTATTGGATATTGGAACACTGCTATCATATCACCCCTAGTCCTTCTTTTAATTAAACTAGATATACCCAATTCCTGCAACCATTCTTTGTATGTTTTAGCCTCCAGTCCCCTAATCATCTCTCTTGATCTTCTCTGCACTCTTTCTAGAATCTCAATATCTTTTTTATATCATGGCAACCAAAACTGCTTATGCTTCTGCCTGCTTCGAAGCACTTTTTTTCCTTTGAATCCAAGTGTTGCATAGCTGTAATATAAATAAATGATCTTTATTCACAAGCTAGATCCCACCTTACCTGTGTATGAGCAACACAGTAGTGGGTGCTGCTTGATACCCTTACATTCACTCCAGACATACATTGCATATGTACCATCCAGAATACATTAATACAAAATGCAGTAAAATATTTATGAAACTAAAGCTGTAAGACCACAGCTTGTTCTGGACCTCTACTTGGTTGTATTTGAAGTCATCTGAATTAGTTATTCCAAGCCATTGAAAGGAGAAGCAAAATGAGAGCAATCCAGCTCTCTATAAGCTTGAGTCCTTTATAATACTGGGCCACTTTTGTGTATAAGTATATCCAATTAGATTTGATATTTTGCTTTCAAATATTTTTCTTTTCAATAGATACATTTATATGTTGCTCAATTAACAAATATGTAAAAGTACAGTAGTATGGAAAAGAGGAAATAAAAGACACTTTCAGCAGCAGTCATGTATACACCAAAGCAATGTTTATTGAATGCAAACTGTTTGCAAGTTTTTTTTTATTTAACAATAGAGGTCCTAATATTCTAACGAAGACTAATAAAAGCATTAGAAACCTAAAAGGAAAATGCTGGCATTTTCTGACTCTATAAACATCTGGTTACCATTTTCATTTATAATTGAAAAGCCACTCCTTTAAGCAACTGAAAGATTTGAACATAAATAAATAGGACAGTGGGTATTTTGTTCTTTTCATAGCCAGGGAGTAAAGGGAGTAGAATAGAGAGGTCACAAGAAACTCAGCCCTTATAAATAAGAAAGTCTGAGAAATGTAAAGAAATCTGAACAAGCTCCAGGCATGTAAACAGTCCAACAGAGTGAAGGTTAAATAAACATGGCTGGAGCCCATTGTTGCTAATACAAGTCCAAAATGTCCTTGCACCATTAACCAAGAAATCACCAAAGAAATATATTAAAACATAAAAAAACTGTAGAGCAAATAAGAATATAAGTCTTATTCTATTTTCTCTTAGATATATCCTGATTGTAATATCAGGAACTTAATTATTGTAAGAGTCAGCTCCTGGCAAGATGGGTGGCATATAAATTGCATAAACAAACAAATTTTATCTTCTTGTTTCAGATAAAATGTTCCATATTTTATTTTTCTATGAAAAAAAGTACAGTACACTCTTCAATTGTATCTTTTAATGCAGTCTTTTTTACAGCACTGTTGTAACTTAAAAGTTTCATCTCATTTGTGAACATTGTGTGGACAGCAGTTATCCATGAAAACTTCATGAGAGCTCTTATATTATATAGGTGATATTTTATAACACAAGGCAATCCCACCTGAGACTGATCATTAAAAATGTAGTAAATAAACTACTTGAATTCAGTAGGCTCAATGGAATAACACTAGGAATAGTGGAAACATTTTGTAGAAAGATATTAAAAGGGCAGGACTTCATATTGGCTGTTCTATTAATATGAAGCATCAGACTATGTGTGATTTAAATCCAGGACTTTCAGGTACATCTACGGCCACTGATTACTTAAGACTTCTGAACCTGGATAAATTATCCAAATTGGGTAAAAGTAGTTTTTCTTTGAACCCATTACCCTATCAGCAGAGACATTTAAACTGACTTAGTGCTTTACCTACATTGGGTAAAAGGAACTTCTGATAAGTGGATTTGGATAATGAAGAAAAACATTTAGGAAGCACTTAAGAATTAGGCTGAGTCCCTACAAGGATTATAAAAACATTAAAAATAACAAATTTATTATAGAAATTACAAGTTAAATTATCCATAACGTAGCAGAAATAGCTGCAGGACCAACCATGCAATTGCAAGTGAAAACTGAATGGTATAGAACAGAATGTTATGTTTGTGGTCTGATATGAAGACAGATCAATTAAGATATCTTTTATAAAATTTGTAAGTACAGAACAAAGTGAATTTATCCCATAAACAGAATATAAATTTGGTAATACTTAATACTGTTGAAAATGAAAATGGAGACATTTGGTTGAAGAAGCGGATAAACAAGGGGCATTATTTTTTAAGGAATAGGAAGGGTAAGGAATCAAACATCCAATATCTTGGGGTGGAGATTAGAGTTGTGACATAGACATTTGATTATTAAATATTTGATTATCAAATATATTATTATATAGATTCCAGAATGGACACTAGAGGTTCAAAACTTTGCAAATTGTGTTTATAGTACTTCTTGCATTGTTCTAGAATAATTTAATTGGATAATTGAGAACAAAGGCAAACACTATAGTTTTAAGTTCAGATATCCTGGATGAACAAATTTATTTTAGGAACTAATTACAGATAAATGCAATCCATCTCCCATATAGGAAGTATAATGAGGAATGCAATATAATGAGCATGGTCTCCACAAATTTAAAAGTTCTCTTAAAAAAAAAAGAAAAAGTGGGAAAAATAATGAAATTTGTGTATTTGTGTATGCAAGTATTTTGTATACATAACAAGAAATTATAACCCAACATAGCAAAAAAAACTACTGTAAAAGACAAACTAGAAACAAAAATTAAAATAAGCAAGAAAATGGTAAGAGAACACCTATCTGACCTTGACAAATATAAATCACCGGAACTCGACAGATTACATCCCAGAATTCTGAAGGAGCTGGCAGATTTTATCTCAGAACCACTGGACCATATCTTTCATAAACCCTGGAGCACCAGGGAAATACCTGAGGATTGGAAAAGGGCTGATGTGGTTCCCATCTTCAAGAAAGGGGACCCAGGAAACTACAGACCAATCAATCTAACATCAATACCTGGCAAGAGCCTGGAAAAGATAATCAAAAAACAGATCTGCAAACAACTAGAAGAAAACAAGGTTATAACTAGTAGCCAGCATGGGTTTGTTAAAAACAGATCATGCCGAACCAATCTTATTTCATTCTTTGATAAAGTGACTAAATTAGTAGACCAGCGAAACGCTGTGGACATAGAATACTTAGATTTCAGTAAGGCATTTGACAAAGTAGACCACAACCTTCTGCTTAGTAAGCTAGAAAAAGGTGGGATAGACAATATCACCACCAGATGGATCTGTAGCAGGCTGACAAACCGTATTCAATGAGTAGTCCTCAATGGTACTACATCCACATGGAGAGAAGTAAGCAGTGGGGTACCTCAAGGTTCTGTCTTAGGCCCAGTACTCTTTAATATCTTCATAAATTACTTGGATGAGGGAATAGAAGGGAAACTCATCAAATTTGCAGATGACATTAAACTGGCAGGAATAGCCAACACCCCAGAAGACAAGCTCAGGATCCAAAAAGATCTTGACAAACTTGAACAATGGGCACTATCCAACAAAATGAATTTCAAAGCAAAGTTTTACATTTAGGCAGGAAATATCAAAGGTATAAGTACAGATTAGATGAGACCTGGCTCAAAAACAGCAACTGTGAGAGGGACCTTGGAGTCCTAGTGGACAATCACTTGACAATGAGCCAGTAGTATGCAGCAACAGCCAAAAAAGCTAATACAATCCTGGGTTGTATAAACAGAAGTATAGAATCAAGATCACAGGAAGTATTAGTACTGTTTTATAAAACCCTAGTGAGACCACACCTGGAATACTGCAACCAATTTTGGTCACCATAGTACAAAAAAGATGTTGAGACTTTGGAAAAAGTTTAGAGAAGAGCAACTAAATGATCAAAGGCCTGGAGACTAAAACATATGAAGAACGGCTTCAGGACTTGGGTTTGGCTAATATAAAGAAAAGAAGAAATAGGGGTGACATGATAGCAGTATTCCAGTATTTGAGGGGCTGCCACAAAGAAGAGGGCACCTAAAGGGCAGGACAAGAAACAATGGTTGGAAACTGACCAAAGAGAGAAGCAACCTGGAATTAAGGAGAAACTTCCTAACAGTGAGGACAATTAACCAGTGGAACAGCTTGCCTTCAGACATTGTGGGTGCTTCATCACTGGAGGTTTTTAAGAAGAGACTAGACAGTCACTTGTCTGAAATGGTATAGGTTCTCCTGCTTGAGCAGGGGGCTGGACTAGAAGACCTCCAAGCTCCCTTCCAGCTCTATTCTATTCTATTCTATTCTTATTATTTCTTTGCTGTTATTTAGAACATATATTTCTTTTTCTGATTACAAGCAGAGTCATTTATGAAAAAATTGGTCTGTGGACCTATACCAAAAATGGGATATGTTGTTACTAAAGTATTGTATTAATAACTACATATTCCATTTTTTGGCATTGCATTAATTGCTCCTGGAAGCAAAATTTTGGGTTGAAAGATTTTACAAAGAAAAATACAGCTATACATACAGTAGAGAGAAAAGCCAAATGAACAGGGAGGTTTCAGAAAAGGACATAAATTTAGATAGCTAAGATAATGTGGATAATGGAAAAAAACAAGAAAATTTAAGAGTTACCTTTCATTTATTAATTACAGCCAGCCTTTAACTATGTCTTTTATGCTATGGTTATGCTACAATTATATTAAAACTTAAAGACATGCCAGAAATCTATTTGTTCCTCTAAGAAATATTTAAGATCAACAAGAAGATGTAAGAAATGAGCTTGAAGAAACAGAGTGGATCAGTATTGCCCTCATGTATGTTAGACTTTTAGAGCAAGGATAAAAATTGCAGGACTGGAAGAGATAAAAGCTGTAATCAAAATGGTAAGCTGAAATACTAACAATTTAAGATGTGCAGAACGTATAATATTAGACAAAAGTAAAACATGGTATCCACCAGCCTACTTAGCAAATTTACAGTTGACAGTCAAGAAATGAAAATGGTAGATAGTTTTCCTTTCTTGATCTCAAACAGGGATAAAAATGCATTAGACAAATAAAGCAGGCATCAACTCTACAGAGGAAAGTAATAACAAACATAGCCAAGATTATGAGGGTTGTTTTTTCAAGGTAATAATAGAGCAATGGTTTTTCAGTAATAGTGCATGGCCATGAAATCTGGACATTGGAAAGAGGCAAGGGAAGATGATAACCAACTTTAAATTAGGCCCTTTGGGGATTGCTATTAAAAGGCAATAAAAAGAACCAATCCATGGTTCCATAAAAAATAAATGACAGACTGCTTCATTAAGGGAATGATTATTAACAAAAACATACATACTTTTAGCATATAAAACTAACAAATTATGTGCTATAAAAATGACCAGGCTTAATAAAGCTTTAGTTCCCAGAATTCCAAGCTGCTGATATGGCCAACTCAGAAAAGTACCAGAAGCGCTGTCCCTCTAAGAATTCAACTCTACTATAAGTATAGCAGTTTTTTAAAAAGTTAAATCCCCAAAATAGAAGAATCCTTTCAGCCCTTGTGTATATTTGTAAAGTATGTGTGGTCTCAATTTGCCTCTGAATCCAATCTAGTGAATTATTTTAGGAATCTTTTCCCTCTAGCATTGTGGATCTGCTGCTGCAAAAAAATCTAAATCACATGCAACGGGCTATGTTCATGCATAACCCTCATGCAATTACATACAAAAACACAACAAAGGAGTAATAAATAGTAAGTCAAAGAAATTAAATATACCATGTAGGAAAAAATATAAGAAAGATAATTCAATTTAGTTTACACCAACACTGGTCACTCTACCCTCCATACCTTTCTACCCTTCCACTACATCAATTCATTATGTCATACTTTTACTTATCACCTCTCTCTTTTCTATAATCTTGTCAACATTATCCAGTGACAACTTCATGGTCTTTCCTCTCCTGCACGAGGAAGGCTGGCATAGGCATCCAATTGCTACCAGGTTAAAAATTAGCCATATTGCATAAAGTACCCATTAATTTACAGTACGTTTTATAACTGTGGAGTTTTCCAAGGCATCTCTCAAGCATTATTTGCATGGAAACTATTTATTGATTTCAATCTTCTAAACCAAAAAAAGTATAGATAGGATTATTTTGCCAGCACCAAGAAAGAATTATTTTTTGTTTTCATTCTCTTCTCAATCTCACTTATGATATCCAATATATCATTTAAAATCTCCAAGCTTATCTTTGGTGCAGTTCGATATGTTGATGTTTTTTCTATCTTGCCTCTGTTTACAGAGTTCTAGCACCCACACCAAAAGCTCTTGATAAAAGAATGTGTTTTTACTCCTACAATTTGTTTTTCATCTGCACTTAGTGCCCTGGTAAACATTCCACGTGGCCTGTTCAGAAGGCAGCATTCAGAAAAAGTTTATCATAATCATAATTTTAGAATCCTAAAATTGAATAAGGTCTTGCCAGAAATTGAATTAAATGCTTAGAAGCCTTACAGGGTAGATGTTATGACAAATAATAGAAGGGAGTATTATGTATGCTGCCTTGAACTCCTGTAGGAAAGATAGATATAAACACCATACATTGATACTGTGAAGCTGTTTCCGTTTCATACCCTGTTTTGCATGACAAATTTAAACCATGTTTTATTGATTAAACTAAAGTTTTCATATATTAGGAAAGCGACAGGCAGAAAGGTTGGGATCACAGTGTGAGTGAGAAAACTATACACTAAAACCAATGTGGGGTTGGATTAGGAGTAGAAAGGTCCAGATTCTACTTCCCTCCTAACTTCTTTATAGCTTAATCATGTATAAACATATGTGGCATTTGAAATGGAAGTTTTGCAGCTCCAAACAACTCAGATTAACTTTGATAGAAAATAATTTACAAACTAATCTGCTTCTCTTTTGAAGCAGGTAAATAGATATATCCTCCTTATGCTCTGTATTTAAAGAAATCTGAAAAGAAATCTGGGTCTCTGTTTTGAGCTTGAAGTTTAATGTTTATGTTTTTGAAAAAAACTAGTAGTTTACTATTTGTCTATTCTGCTTATGAGATTATTGCAAGGTCAGAAACAACAGTGCATCTACTTCCTACATAAGCAAACTCTCCATTTTATCTCTGCTGCTATGCAGCCAGGAGAAACTCACTTTATACAAGGAAGCGACTCAGAGTAAGTCTTCCCTGATTCCTTAGGGGACAAAAGGGACAAAGGAAGAGGGAAGGTCAGTCAGTCAGTCTTGTAAAACTTATATAGTCTATCTAATAAAGCTTAGTTCTCCTCTTCTTATGGAGTCTGTTTCTTCATCTAAACAACCTGCAAGTACAAGACACTTTATCATTTAACCATAAAAATCAATACAGTAGACATGTTCAGATATATAGGTGTGTCCCCAGTTCAAGATGAGTGATAGCTTTTCCACCTGAAATTCATTTCATTCCTCATGAATTGGGGCTCACAAGCCATTTCTGCTTTCCATGTTCTTCTAAAAATGTTACTTTGGGGAAGAAGTTACAATTGGAAGATTCTGTCTTCAAAGCAATGTTCCATAAAAACATTTCCTGAAAGCCAAGGCCAAATAATATTTTTTCTTTCTTTCTTTCTTTCTTTCTTTCTTTCTTTCTTTCTTTCTTTCTTTCTTTCTTTCTTTCTTTCTTTCTTTCTTTCTTTCTTTCTTTCTTTCTTTCTTTCTTTCTTTCTCTTTCTTTCTTTCTCTTTCTTTCCTTCTTCTTCTTCTTCTTCTTCTTCTTCTTCTTCTTCTTCTTCTTCTTCTTCTTCTTCTTCTTCTTCTTCTTCTTCTTCTTCTTCTTCTTCTTCTTCTTCTTCTTCTTCTTCTCCTCCTTCTCCTTCTCCTTCTCCTCCTCCTCCTCCT
Organism: Azemiops feae; assembly: GCA_023970755.1. Lineage (NCBI taxonomy): Eukaryota > Metazoa > Chordata > Lepidosauria > Squamata > Viperidae > Azemiops > Azemiops feae. The sequence goes on along the minus strand of JALGBA010000503.1, from coordinate 1,093,469 downwards.
CCTCCTCCTCCTTTCCATTCCCATTCCCCATTCTTTTGCCCCATCTCCTTTTCCAACAATAACCCCATCAGCACTAAATGAAAGTACCATCAGCAAGAAATTAAAGTAAAACTAACATTTAAAAACCAAAAAGAAAAATAGTAGATGTCACAGTAAATATACGAACCATTGAACTCAAACTTAGACCACACAGAATCATATTGATCACATGTCCCAAGACACCATAAAGCCTTCAAATTGGTGTCTTCTCCCCATTCTTTGTTTTTTTTTGCCACAGATGAACAGCATCATTTGAATAAAAAAAATCTGTTTAATTAGTTTGCTGTCCTTTCTCATCACAGTTAATTCCCATTATGTTACTTTCTTTTTATCATAGATGAATTAAGGTCTTGGGACCTTTTGATTTGCCTCTCATCTAACAAAGCTGACCATGAAAATTGCTTAAATATAGTGAAATCATATCAACCAACACTACTGCAAAAGGTATGGCTGCAAAATGACCTCTTTCTGGCACATGCTTAAATACTGTTTTTTTTTACTCTGCATTTTTATTTTATTATGAGGCATACTATCAGATGCCAATTCTTCATTGTAGTACTGCCTCACTTTCACAGGAATTTGCTGATATTAGAGCAGATGCTTTGCATGAGTGAAGTCTCAAGTGCATTTTCTAAAATCTTTTCTTCCAGCATTGCTGGAAGGGGGAAAAAACACAATATGTTTTTGCCAAGATGTTGAATAATGTGAATATTCATAGATTGATATTGATTTCATCAGGGGCAAGGTTATATGCTAAACTGTCAGAATCACAGAATGTCATAATTATCTAGGATTTTCTAAACAGGACTCTTGTATTTCATCTCTCTCACAAATACCCACATGGAATAGTGCAGAAAGAAAAAATGAGACTTTTAAACAATTTTGGAGCAAAAAATGTTCATTTTGCAAGATATATTTATGAACAGAATTTTTTTCTTGCCATACTTGTCTTTAAGATTAAAAGGAAAAATGCTGTTTTACAAACATGTCAAACAGACATGCCCCATAGGCAAAAGTACAATTTTGTCTATGAACAACAAATAAAAATATAAATAATAAAATATTATGGTGCATGCTGCAGAGAGTTCATGTTATATTGCCAATCCTGTTCAATGCCTATGCATTTTCTCCTTCCCTTCCCTTCCCTTTCCCCTTCCCCTTCCCAAGTATAGTAGAGATGTTGGAATGGGGGGCAGGATATCAAGGGGACAAATAATAAAAACAGAATCATGGTGCTGGGAAGCAAAATCAATCCAGTATGATGTACATTAGGCCCATTTTTTTACATGTGTCCTGACATCACAGGAGCTTCTGTCACACTGGTGACATGTTGTTTTCATCATTTTAATAAAAAATCTGAATCTCTTGGATACTTCTCTTCTAAGACTTTAATCCTGCCTTAAAGTGTGATCATATTCATAAAAAAGGGATACAATATGTAGCTTATAATTAAAAATAGAGCAAAATTAAGGTTGATTGGAAAAAAAAAACTATGGAAGCTTGTGTTTGTGCCTTCAAGTCAGTGTTGACTGCTGGCGATTCTCTGGAGTTTTCTTGGAAAGATTTCAGACATGGTTTGCCATTGCCTGCTCCCTAGGACTGAGCAAGAGTGACTGGCCCAAATCAACCCAGTTGGGTTTATCTCCAAGGGAGGACTAGAACTCCCAGTCTGCCAGTTTCTATTCCCATGCTTTAATCCCTGCACTAAATTGGCTCTTCAAGCTTAATTGAAGTTTTTTCCCCCCTATTCTACTCGGGGATGGCCACTATTTTCCTTTATCAGCAAACCTTGCTGTAATGGCATCTTGAATGGCACCTAAAAACAGTCTTGTAAAATTGCAATAATTGGTACTTATCTCTTCATTCCCAGGCAAATGTTCTCTCGCAAATCCAGCATCTGCTTTGCAGAAAGGAAGGATTGTGCCAAATAATGAGAACATTTCCAGGTAAAATTTTGAGTTATATTAATAAACCAAAAATGACCTTTTGTTGCATGCTGAAAGGAAGAGAAATGCTGGAATCTGAGCTCTGAAGATAAAAGAATGAATCAAATAAAATCAAAGCTTTATTGTCCCCATAAGGCCAGCAATCAGATAAAATTGAAACAGGTAAAACTGAAAATATTGATTATGGTATTTGAAACTTGATCAATAATAGCAGAAACGTCATTCAGCAGTTCTGATAAAGATGGAGGAGTTTGCCTAGCTTCTCAGTGGGGTTGCAATTCTGTTTGGATTGTACCACTTTAGAATGCAGGTATAATTTTTCATGATTTGGTGTTTGATGTGCATATTTATGTGAATGTCTCCACCCTTTAACAAACATGCATAAAGAACACTAAATGATAGGAAAACATTTTATCTTAATAACATTTTGTTTCTATGCTAATTTTCTGTATGCAGTGACACCCCCTCCCTCCCAGAGTAGGAACTTTCAGTCAAATAAACCCCAGTCTGAAATTAAAGCCCTGGTCGCATTTTGTCAACCCAGCAGGAATTAGGTCTGAAATGTTTCTTTCAGTTACATGTGTGTTTCTCAGCTTACTTAGTTGCTATCCAATATTCTATAAAATCCAAGGGGCTGTATAAATAATAATTGAATTGTAATTAAATTTAATTAAATTTAAATTATATAAATGTAAAAAGGAGAAATTTTCTGTAACCTTCACCCTGAAATAATGCAGTTTCTTTAAGCATATGAATCAAACAGAATAGCAGCTGGCATATGTATCATGCCTTAAAGGTTTAAAAAGTGGTCTTCATTTCAGTTAATAAAAGGTTGGAGGCAAGAGAAAAATGTACCAGCCAAGATAGACATAAGCGGTTTTGCAACCTAAGCTGAAGGTAGAATGATGCCACCAACTTATTCCATATCCAGAACTTGAAGGCAAGAAGACAGGGTCATCCATTGCGCTTGAGAGCAACAGGACAGGGTCTGCTGTATATCTCAAAGGTGCTTTTTTCAAAAGGCAACTGCACTGTTTTTTCCTTGAGGAAGAAAAAGAAAACATTTCGCTTCTCATCCAAGAAGTTTCATCAATTGATGATGAACTGATGAAGCTTCTTGGATGAGAAGTGAAATGTTTTCTTCTTCCTCCTCAAGGAAAAAACAGTGCAGTTGCCTTTTGAAGAAAGCACCTTTGAGACAACTATGACCTGAATGACTGAGAATCTCCACAGACGTCAGCTGTGTATGTGGTTTTATCCTTCAAGTGAGAAACAATCAAGAGATGCCAGTACTAATGGTCTGGGATTGCTCTGACCATTGTTAAGGCCCGTCATACACCAGGGGGAAAGTAAAATAACCTGGCACATTTAAAGAAAAAAGAGAACTGTGAACATTCTGATCTTGTGAAGAGTTATGAAATCTAATGCACATAAGGGCTTCTCTATTGTGGCAAATACTGAACTATTAAAAAGAAATCTTAGAAAAAGGCCTTTTCACAGGCCAAGTTTATATCCTGCATATTTTTCAGGATGGTTTCTACGACAACTTAAAATTTTGAATAGAGATTTACTTTTCTACTTATTATTTATATCTATAATACTATACAGTATCTTAACATTTGTATATACTACGTCCCAATGGCTCTACTTCCTATCTTAGAGCTCTAACCTTTGATGGTATATTTACTGTGTTCTATATTATAATCAGTTGTGACTATCATTTCTACTGTTTCTTGTGTCTACTTCTTATCCAGGCAACCTTGGCGTAAGTCACTTGTATGTAAACCAAGTTGCTACTGTCCAGTTTTGTGCTGCAATAGTATCTCTTGCTGAGAAGCCGCTGCCCAGTGGAATTCTTGGGTTCTGATAGTTATCTTGTGCTAATGGGTAGAAGATAGGCTGTTGTTTTGGGTCTGGTGTAAAGATCTCTGATCACTTTGCATTCTAATTAACACTCTGGGCTCTCAAACTCTAATTGCCAATGGTCCAGGACTCCTTAAACAGTTCTCACTACTCTGAGTCTAAATGGTACAGTATCTGGTGTGTCTGGTATTCAATACCACCACTGCTAATATTATTTTTGGTCTCTGTCATAACATGCATTGTCCGTCAGTTTCTTGGCATCTTCATGAGATGTGCTGCTGTTCTTCAGCAATTCTCTGTGATGACACACTTTACAGTTGACACAAATCTCATTTTCAAGAGGCCAAAAATGCCATAATCTACGGGTAGGGATTCTGCAAAAGTGAAAAAGAAAGGAGTGATGTGGTATTTTTCTTACCCTATGTGCCTTTCATTTTAGAGTTATATATTGCCTTTCTTTAGAGAACCTAGCTCTTCTACATGACATTTGTTTTCTTATACTATATTTGTTTCAGGTTCTTCAGGGCCTTGCCAATGACCTCAATATGAAAATCATCTGTTTCTGCTATTTTTCTAAAAGTATTTCTGAAGGGGGGGAAATCAGCATTTTTTCTCTCTCTCTCACACACACAAATAAAAGCATATGGTAAGCCTGCTGCTTACTTGGCTGCAAGACTTGATACACTCCCTTAGTCTTGCCTGGAGAGAAATTTGGCTCTCTGTATAGAATGTTTGCATCATGAGCAGAGCCTCGCAATGTCTGGAGGGATGCCACAGATCATGTATTTCTCTTCATCAGTAGTCAGTCTTACACTTTGATTAGACTGAAATTGGCAACTGGCAGATGGGTGTTGTTCTAGAGGCTATACATCTGCCCTCGTTTTGTTGGAAAAAGCAATTACTAACAATGAAGCAATGCTCTCTATTTTCCCCTCGATCTTGGTTTTGGTCAGATAATCACATAGTTTCATCTTCTTTTTCCCCCAGAAAGGGTGTCCCCAACAACAGGTGGCTGGCCATGAACAACTCTGAGGTGTGTCATTTTTCAGTGACATTCCTTTTATGGTTTGGATAATTAACAGCTGCCTGTACTTTGCACAAGGGGATAAGTCACTCTTAAATATGGTCTTGACCTAAAAAAATACTTTGGAAATATTCTGCTAAAGGAGAACTGTTTGTGCATTATACTGTATGGATGGAATCTAATAGGAAGCAGTTATTGCTGAAACATGTCCAAGTAACCCCAAGACTAAATGCTTTATGATCACATCAAATATGCCAGTTTTACTATAAGGAACACATCTTCACATACACACACATACAAACACACATACAACATGCTGATTGTATAAATCACAATCACGTGAAGAAACACTGAATCTGCATTCTGTTTTCATAACAAAATGTTTTTAAAAGGGGAATTGCAAACAGTTTGTGGAAACTAGTTCTAAGTACTATTTTATAACAACTATTTGTACTTACTATTAAGAATACATGAGCTAAACCTGGGAACTTCTCAACATCCTTTTTCAGAAGAAAGTAAGTTCTAGGGAATTTCTATTTATTGAAATCATACTGGAATCTAAAAAACAAAGATGATTTAGATGTATTGCTTTTTCAGAAAATTATGTTGTTTCATTGTATCTGTAGACTGAATGTTTTCATCCCATAAGGAGTGTTTTGTGGTCTTTTATTGCAATCACTTTTAAAACCAAGAAAAATTTAAAACTGTGCTTCAGAACAGTTAGCTTATTCACTAGATAATTAAAGTGTGGTATATGTTAGGTTTTTTTTGAAAGTACCCCTTTATGTTTGTATAAATATATTTTTGTTTTACTGGTTTTCTTTTTCATAGATAAGCATTTTGCTTCTTTTGCTTCATTCTTTTAAAAAGAATGGTGGAATAGAATTTTAAAAAACACTAAGCCATTTTGGCCTTGCATAATATATATTGCCTCACAGCCAGTTTGGCAGCAAACAAATTTAATAATATATATATAGAGAGTTTATATGCAGTATAGGATACAGATACAGATACATAACATCATAAGTTCACATATTCAATGTCCCATATAAAATATATAAGTCAATATACCCACGAAGTATACTCATAAGGTTTTTGGGGCTTGATCAATTATTTCATGTATTCATTTTTAACAATTATATACTGAACGTTCACAAAAGTTGGTTGTAGCCTGGCTTACAAAAGAAGTTAGTGTAAAGCTAGTGTAATGAAAGTTATAGCTGGCTACTGTACTTTGTACTGTAAAAAACCATCCAAAACCAGACAAATAAAGTCATTTTAATCCAAGCCTGTAAACAATTACATTGTTGGCATAATTTATACATAGTATATATAGCTGTTGGGTGGCTATATCATCAATTATCAGAATTTCTGGATGCAAAACTGTTCTTAAGAATATTTCAAGATAGCAATTAGCATTTTCCCCAAGCAACAGCCATTTAATATTGTTCCAGAATTTCTGTACAATGTACATAATTCCTAAACACCGTATATGCTGATTGTGTTGGATGAGTAATAGTTGTAATTCCAACCCATTTGGAGAAGAACAGGTTGAGGAAATTTGACCTAAGCAAGCTATTATGAAGAACCTGACAATCCTTGTTATAAGATGTTGATACAGTATGGATTAAAGAATGAATCAAGGACATTATTATTTTATTAAATCTAGTTTGCATTTACCTTAGTTTTGAGATTTAAATCATGATGCATTATTCATCTCTATAAAAGAAAGGATTGAACTGTATGTATGTGTGTGTGGACACACAAGTCATAAAAGGGCCAAGTTTGAAGACCCCTGCTATATAGTATTCCTTAATAAACCAATTATATATTTAAAACAACTATTCAATCCCTTCCTTTATAAAGGTGAATAATGCAGGATGATTTAAATCTCAAAACTAAGGTAAATGCAAACTAGATTTAATAAATTTATAAATAAAATCTTGTATCTATATAACTCATCTAGACAATATAGGAACAAAAGTTTAAGTCAATGTTTTCTCCATGCTACAAAATAGGAATAGGAAATCTTTTAATGGATCAGGGGAAAATTGTGTATATTTTAGTTGTGACCATAGTGGCCTCAGCAATGGAAATATGCAAATGGGTGGAAATGATTTTTGTTTTGTATTCTGGGAGATTTGGTGAAAATGTTCTTCTTTAGATTGATTAGGCCTATCTTGTGAATTACATATGTTTTGGTAAGGGGGTGAACATTACAAATTGGTAGGGTTTTTTTCATCATATTTGGAGAGCAATTTCAGAAGGTTTTGGAGGCTGGAGAAAATAATTTGGGTGCTGCCTATGTTTACTGATATAAATAAATGGTTATAGTATTATATAGGGCTATGCATCTGTGTATATGCATGCAGTTTGTGTGTATCCACTCAGAAACACATATGGGCAGGATAACTTTAATCAAGGGTTACCAAGTGATTCCAAAAAACTAGATCAAATAGTCATAACCACCAGAAGCAATAGATCTTTTTAGAATGGGAAAAGCTGGTTATTTATTTCAGCCCCGTAAGCCAGTCTCCCAAACTGTTAAGTCATAACACCTTTTCAAACACTTAACTCATTCAGCAGTTATGCTGGAGCCATTGTAAGATTAAAGAGTAAGAAGTGCTAAGTGAGGAAGAAGAATATATTTTGGTATATCTGTCACTGGTGGTGGAAAATATGACAGTGCATACTTGTTATCAAAGGAAATGGCTTCGTTTTCTGAAGGCAAGCAGTGTGGTGCCAAGCCAAGCCAGATAAGCATGATCTACATTTATGGATGACTGGAGATCTCTTATGGACTTTTTGCATAAAAATGAAAAAAAAATGAACTTGTGATTTATGGTTTAGATTATAGAAAGAAGACTAATAAGATGTCCAGTAACTTCAGAGAGACAGGTTAAAATATATTTGTAATTATAACTGCTGTGAAGTTTATTGAAAGTCAATTTTTTAAATATCTTTTCTATTTTTCTTCAACTTTTTTCTTTTCTTGCACTTTTTGCTTCTTTTGTTTTCTTTTTCTATTTTCCTTATTTTGTATTAGAATAATTCTTATTCTGCTTCATCCATGCATTCACAAACTCTTTCATGATATAAGCAGACACCTTTTATTGTGGGATCTGCTAAGTATTCTAGTGTTTCCTCAAATCTAGTTAACTGGAAGCTGCATATTATGATTTCTATGCATCGTTATATGTAAGACATATAACTGATCTGGAAGCACTCTAACCATATTGAAAGCAAACTAAGATCAATTAAAGCTGTTAAAAGAAATTGTAAAGGTGTTTTAGGGTGCTAAAATGACACATAGAAAAGATACATAGCTATGTCCTGTAGAAACTCATTTAGACAGAATTGAAACTACATCAAAAGCCTTCGGAAGACAAAACCAGCTGTATCTCCAAGATTTAATTTTTTTAAAAAAAAATCTGGTCTTCAACAGTAATAAAATGTTTGTTCATTCATTGTGTGGAAATGGAACATCTTTTTCTTTCTCCTTGCTTTTTTCTCCTTTCATTTATTTATTTTATTTTATGTTAAGATAATGAAATATAAAGAAAAAAGAATGTAGTTTTAAAGGATTTCAGCTACATTAAGCCATATGCAATGCATATTCTTTGCTAGATAAAAACGATGAGATTTTTCTGCCAGCAAATCTTTTAACATATTTACTCAAGTGAACCTAAATAAGCCTTATTCTGTTGAATGGGCCTTAATGCATCTAGAATTTTGCCCTTGAAATATTTCAGTATAGGTGCACACAACCAGTGCGGAAATTATAAATTTTGTTTGAATAGAGGTCTGAATGTGCTGAGGCTTTTCAAGTTTGCACTTTGTGTGGTTTCATTCCCTACCCTACCCCACCCCATCTACTCTTACCCTGAGTCTCACTTTTTGCTTACCATCACCCTCAAATCCTAGATCCGACCAGGAAGAAGCATGAAGTCAAACAACATAGTTGATCTCTGCAAGGGACTCCCCTTGAGTAATATTCAGAAGCTTCAGATAGAGCAAAATGGGGCAGTGATGGGTGCTAATTGCTTGGCACAAGTGACACCTCTACTCTGTCATCTGGATCATCTACCAGTATGCTTCCAGATGCAAACAAGGTGCTGATGGTTTACCTTCATGGCTTGTGACCAGGTTACCTACCAGACTGTCTCTCCCTGATGATGTCTACCCATCTTGTTAGATCCAACAGCAAAAACATACTGCAGATCCCATCCACAAGAGAATGTCATCTGGCAGACCCAGGAGGAGGGCCTTTTCTGCCAAGGCACCCAGTCTTTGGCACATCACCCCCATGAGATCAGCCTTGTCCCAGCCATGCTAAACTTCTGCAAAACATTGACAACTTGGCTTTGCAATCAGGCATGAGGCCCTGATCCTGTTTCTTGGTCTTGGTTGGGTTAACTGAGTATTCTCAAATGCTGCATTATTTAATGCTATTTCTGTTGTTTTAAAATTTGGTTGTTTACTACGTTTTTATTCTATTTTTAATTGTTAGTCCCTCAGAGTCATTCTGGATGGACAGGCATATAAATTTATTTTAGGAGGACTTGAAGATCATATAAAAAAGATAAAAAATCCCATACAATATACTTGACTGCTGATGAGTGACAGAAAAATGGGCATGTCTCCTATCTTGCATTAGCAAACTTTCTCATCTCTCTGACAGATGCCCAGCTTTGCCAATAGAATTAATATCAATTCATTAATTTGCCAACTACTATATATGGACACCACGATCTGTGTGCATATAGCTGGCAAATTACTGTGGAATGGCTATATGCTTGGACTCTACTGTATTTGTATCAAAAGTTCTTAGGTGCTTTCTAAAAAATGTAAAAGATTTGCTTTCAGTTTCCATAATGAAATAAAATAGATTGCCTTTAAAGACAGCTCAGCATGGCGTGGTCTCTTATCAAGTAATGAGATCTGGGAATAACAGGAGCAGCTTGATCTCTTCCTTCCTTAAGGCATTCAGAAATGTCTAAAAATGGCCTTTGCTTAGTTAATAAAAACCACACCACAAATGAACAAAAAAGGCTTTGTAACATAAGAGATGGAAAGAGAAGGGAAACCACACCCTCTATTGGTAGATCTCATAATAGTTTTGGTATTTCAAGGATTAATTATTTAAGTCAAACTCATCTGTTTATGATTTCACAGACATGTTCATGTTGTTTACTCAGCAAAAATAACAAACTGGAATGTCATTGTTATTTTTAAGGATTTTTTCTTTAATTTCCCAGTGTAATTTTCAACTCTACTATTCTTTGGAGATCTCCCATTCAAGAAATCACCAAGCCATAGCCTTCTAGCTTTTCAGTCCTGACAAGGTCATCCAAACATTGCCTCATTCAAGTAACTGACATGCAGCAATTTGTTTATTTATAATCAAATTTATACCTTACATCTCACTATCCAAGTGATTCTGGGCAGTTTATGGATACTTTATCAATGTTGCACCAAAATATTGTATGTTGTTGAAGTCTCAATTGGCAATGTTTCCATAGATGTATTAGAAAATATCCAATATTTTTATTTAATATTTCAACATTTTGGGAGGTAAACAAAGCTATCCTATCACCACTACATCAATAAACTGCATTTACAGCCCAATCCTATGCTTCCAATTAAATCCAATAGTTTTGTGGGGAGATTAAATAGAATATAGATACATTCTATTTTCTTTAGTGTTTATGTTGTAACCAAACATTATGTTCTATTTTAGGATATGTCTTTTTGAAATCACTAAGATGAATTAGCAGCAAGTACCCTTTGGATTATCAATATATGTTTCAAACTTTATCTCATTTATGTTAAAAATATAACAAATAAAGTCTGATAAATGCACTGATTATATTTATGTTATATAAATATGAAAAATTAAGTAGGTACACATCTGATATATTTTGAATGGGGCAACACAAATAATCCCATTTAAGCCATTGTGAGATATCTAATTGGAAAGCAGATGGATTTATTAAACATATATAAAAATCATAAAATTAGAACTGTATTCATGTTTCATTTTGATTCTAACCTAACATGATTTTTTTCAGATTTGCATCTTCCAATTATTTCTTCTGCTTGCTCAGAATCAAAAATTACACCTCTTCATACACTCAAATCATATGATAAGAATGAAAGGATGAGTTTGATTGAAACATTACATCAACCAGTCAAGGCTGTTCACCAGTAAGATATGTTTATTTTCTTAACAAAACCTCCATGGCAGAATGAAATTTACATTTTGTTCATTATATTTGAATGTCTTGTGATGTAAAAGTGGAGAAGCAATAGTTAACTTTTTATGTGTTAACCAAATACGTTCCCTTCATTTACCTCCATTTCACTGCTGGGTTCCAGAATTGTAGATTTGAGTGAATTGAGATTAAAATGACTAAATATTTGTAGGGAACAAATTGTGCAGAGAGGAATTAGGATAAACAAATAAACAAACCCTTTATTATACCTAACTATGCAACACTTTAACAATTATTTATCAAAAAAAGAGTAGGAACCCTGGTTTTGTTGAGATAATTGTCTAATTCTAGTCTTTGAATATGACTGTAAAAGAGCCATAGATTAAGAAAATAAACAAAAAATAGATGTATACATATCTCTGTCACAATTGTATTCAAGATTCAATAAGATTCAGTAAGCAAGCAAACTCTACATATGTCTATATATCCAGCTGGATACATATTTGTAGAATATAAATGGCATGGAACAATGAATTTATTAGAATATTGGCAGAAAAGAACATTTTGTGCTAATTTACAGTATTTTATAAAAGTTTATAGAATTTATTTAAAATAAATATTAAATACCAATACTTCAGGTCTATGTTTATAGTGAATTATCATGAAATGAGATCACAAGAATGTGAGAGAGTAAGTCTGGCTGATGAGCCGGGGTGGCACAGTGGTTAGAATGCAGTGTTGCAGGCAAACTCTGCCAACTGCCAGGAGTTTGATTCTGACTGGCTCAAGGTTGATTCAGCCTTCCATCCTTCTGTGGTTGGTAAAATGAGGACCCAGATTGTTGGGGGCAATATGCTGAGTCTGTAAAGCACTTTGGAGCAGTATATACAGTAAGTCTAAGTGCTATTGCTATTGGTAAAGGGAGGCAAGTTTTGATATTTTAATGGGGCAGCAAGTTGTTTTTTTAATTGTTAAGTGGTATAACAGCTGGACAAGGAACAGAATGCCATTTTAGCTGTCCTTAAGGCAACAAAGCCTCTTGGCCCAGCACTAGTGACATCTTTGACTATATATCCACATAACCAACTAACTTTGAAAAGTAATTACTGAAGACATTTCATGAAAAAAGTTTCTTGTTTTCCTGCCTCTGACAATCAGTATAGCCACACAAATATGGGAACTCTTTTTGAATTTTGTATAACATAACATCAAAATGTATTTCAAACAAGCAAGAAAGAAAAATCCAGAATAATTCACCAAGTCCTACTTTACTTATTTATCATGTTTATACATGTTAGTACAATGCCCAAAGACTCTTGCTGGTTCATAAGGATAAAAAAATACACAATGAAATGTACAAAATTATTCATATTTTGAGTAAACATAAAATGGAAAACTACATAAATAGAAGTCAGAAACAAGCCAGATTTCCCAAGTCAGTGAACAAAGCAGTCTGTCTCTTAGCTTGTCATGTAGTGACTGTTGTTTCCATTCAGAAAAAAATATATATCTTTTTTTAGTTAGGATTGCACAGAAGAAACAACTTTCTAATATTATATTGTAATTTTCCAGACATCCAATCCCCATTAAGACAGAAAATAAGGAAGCCTTTAAAATTCAAGATTTTTCAATCATCATCAAAGTGTATGTGTTGGTGTCATCATTAACACCTTTACAGGCATTCATTCATTCAACTGGAATTGTCTGGGATCTACCTAAGAAGAAGCATTTTTCAGTCAAGGTAAAATTATGTTTTTATCTTCAGCTCAAAATAGATAGAATACATTCAGCTTTTTTTTGTTTGTTTGCTTGTTTTGCTTTTATTTCCCATTAAGATGTTTTCATTCGGGATAAGGGTGATCTCTATAAGGCTGAATTTACAGTGGGTAACTGTATGACCTCAGAAAAAGATGCAGTTGCTCTAAAGCAGTGTTTCTCAAACTTGGCAATTTTAAGATGTGTGGACTTCAACTCCCAGAATTCCCCAGCCAGCTATGCTTGCTGAGGAACTCTGAGAGTCAAAGTTCACACATTTTAAAGTTGCCAAGTTTGAGAAACACTGCTCTAAAGAGTTACACCCAGGTACTACTGAATGAATGCCCCTGTGCATTCCAAAGCATCTTTGCATCTTTGAGGCTAGTATGCTGCTCAGTCCAATTATTAGGTGCTTTGCAAAGAAGCATTAATTGCTCCTGAAAGGTATCTTGAAAGCTTGGTAGTTCATTCTGTGGAAGGAGGAAACTGCAATGGATGGAAAGAGATACAGGGCTATAAGATAGCACAGGGAGGAAATTGCAAGTGTTGAAGAGAAAATTACAAACACCAGCTGGGAAGGAAAAGATCAGATGGGTTACTGCTGAACTGGGGGATAAAGCTTCAAAAGCAACTTAAAGTTTGTCAGTGATTTGCAAGCTATAGCATTTTAAGAGCAGATTAAGAAAACTGACTTAAGGCAAGGAAACACTCTTTCCCTGACTTTATTGAATGAGAATAGCTATCTTCAAAATGAAACATGGACTTCAGGGATTATGCAAAAGAAAGAAAGCTGATTTTTTCCTATTAAAGTTTAAAATATTATTGTTTTAGTTATGTTTATTTCAATGAAATATGTAACAGTTGTATGGTTCTAACACTACTTCAAAGCCTGCAACAGTAATCAACAAACTTTAGATACTCACAAAGCTTCCTAGGTGAGAAAAGGAATTAGATTGTAGAATCATGGGATTCTAATATATTTATACTTTACCTCTGATTTTATCAGTAAGTCTGCAGGTCTTCCTAATGCTTTTTTCTACCTTTTGATTAATTTAAAAAGGGCTTGGGTAGTCATTTATGAGGTATAAACTATCCACTGTTCTTATTCTGTAATGTTTTGAAAATGTTCATTTATATTCTCAAGGTAAGAGACTCAGATTTGAATTGTTTTACTTAATATATAGATTAAAAGACAAATATTAAAAGTTAGTGGCATACTTATTTATTGCATAGCCTTAACCTCAGTAAAACTTTGTCAGTATCATAGATTTCAGGGACAAAAGCACACAATAGCACTAGAACAAAATGAATAAATGAGGATATCTATGGAGATTCTCAGCCATCCAGGCCATGGTTGTCCCAAATAAGCTTTTCAAAAGGCAACTGGACTTTCTTGGGTTTTTTCTTTAAAAACATTTTGCTTCTCATCCAAAAAGCTTCAGAACTGAAGAAGCTCCTTGAATGAGAAGCAAAACATGTCCAAGGAAAAAACCAAGAAAGACCAGTTGCCTTTTGAAAAACACCTTTGCAATATAAACGAGGATCTTGGCCACAATGTCCATGGAACCATCACCATAATCCCCTAATCAGATACTGATAGTGTGGGTGAGCCTATTTTTATTCCTGGTTGTGTTAACAGAGAGTGCTCAGCAGTTATGTTATTCATGAATGTGAGTTGGACAGTCACATAACTTTATTTTAGGAGGTTTTGGAGATCATAATGGAGAAGATAAAAAATCCCATATGAAATACTTGACTGCTGATGAGTGACAGAAAAATGGGCATGTGTCTTATCTTGCATTAGCAAACTTTATCATCTCTCGGACAGATGCACAGCTTTGGCAGTAGAATTAATATTAATTCATTACTTTGCCAACTACTGTATATGCACAGCATGATCTGTGTGCATATGGTTGGCAAATTATTGTGGAATGGCTGTATACTTGGACATTATTTGTTATCAAAAATTCTTAGGTACTCAGTAAAAATAATAAAAAGTTTGCTTTTAGTTTCCATAATGAAATAAGTTGTCTATAAAGACAACTTAGCATCTCACATTAGGTAATGAGATCTGGGAATAAAAGAAGCAGCTTGATCTCTTCCTTTCTTAAGACAGTCAGAAATGTCTAAAATTGGCCTTTGCTTAATTAATTAAAATTTAGTTAATAATTAAAACAAACATATGCAAATCACAAATAGATTTATAGGAAGGACTATGCCTCCTACACATATCTCTCTGCCACAACATATACAGTGCAAAATGATTCTGTGCTGAGCCAAATGCACTAGTCCAAGGGACACATTATTCCTTGTATTGCAGGTCCCCAGAATTCTTGAACAAGGGCTAAAATCGCCATAAGTTCACCCTAAGCGAGGAAATAATCAGATGCTTATCAGTCTGGCTTGACATTAAGGAGTGCAATTTATCTCCTGGCTAGGACAATCATTTCATAAACATGACCATTAAATAATTACATCTGCTGGGACTTTACTTTCAGTCAAGAGAATTGTAAAGAGTAGAGGGCTATAATACAACATTAAATGTAAGGTATAAAAAATTGATACGTATCCTGCTAGTATTTGGATTAGTATTTGGAGTCAAGCTATTCTCCAAAGCACCTGAGGGCAGGACAAGAAGCAATGGATAGAATAGAATAGAATAGAATAGAATAGAATAGAATAGAATAGAATAGAATAGAATAGAATAGAATAGAATAGAATAGAATAGAATAGAATAGAGCTGGAAGGGACTTGGAGGTCTTCTAGTCCAGCCCCCTGCTCAAGCAGGAGAACCTATACCATTTCAGTCAAGTGACTGTCTAGCCTCTTCTTAAAAACCTCCAGTGATGGAGCACCCAAGATTTCTGTTCCCCCCCTTTTTTTTTGAAGATGGGAATCACATCAGCCCTTTTTCAGTCCTCAGGTACTTCCCCAGTGCTCCAGGGTTTTTGAAAGATATGGTGCAATGGTTCTGAGATAACATCTGCCAGGTCCTTCAGAAGTCCGGGATGTAATCTATCAGGTTCCAGTGATTTATATTCATTGAGGTCAGATAGGTGTTCTCTTACCATTTTCTTGCTTATTGTAATTTTTGTTTCTAGTTTGTCTTTTGCAGTAGTTTTCTTTGGTATGTTGGGCTATAATTTCTTTTTGTGTGAAGACTGATGCAAAGTATGAGTTAAGCAGCTCTGCTTTCTTCCTACCACCTGTTACTTCCTTGCCATCTTCTCTCTTTAGTGGATCTACAGTTTCCTTGACTTTTTTCTTGTTGTTAGTATGTTGAAAGAAACTTTTTTTAATTATCCTTAATTTCTGTTGCAAGTCTTTGTTCATTCTGAGCCTTTGCTTTCCTGACTTCATCTTTGTATGTTCTGGCTGTCTGCTGATAATCAGCCTTAGTTATGTATCCCTCTTTCCATTTTTTGAACTTGTCCTTTTTGTCTTTCAGTTTGTCAGAGAGATCTTTATGCAGCCATGCTGGTTTCTTCTTGAATTTCTTGTTTTTCTTTTTCAGTGGTATTGTGCTGGTCTGGGCTTTTATGATATTTTTCAGAGTTTCCCATGCTTCTTGAGTTGTTTTCCCCTTTAGGATTTTCGTCCATGGAATCTTTCCTAGGTTCTCTCTAAGGTTGTTAAAATCAGCTCTTTTGAAGTTTAAGACTCTGGTTGGATTATTTTCTATTGCTTGTGCTTGCATTATATTGAATTCCAGTATGACATAGTCACTTTCACCCAAGGTTCCAGCAACTTCAACTCCCTCTATCACCTCTTCTCTATTAGTAAGAATTAGGTCCGGTATAGCTTTACTTCTAGTTCCCTCCTCCACCTTTTGGATGACAAAGTTGTCAGCTAGGTTGGTTAAGAATCTGTTTGATCTCCCGCTCGCTGCAGAGTTTGGATAGTTGAAGTCTCCCATTACTATTGTGGTATGCTTCCTACATACATTTGTTAGCTGGTTGGCAAAGAGTTCATCTATTTCTTCCGATTGGTTGGGTGGCCTGTAATATACTCCTATGGTAATGACACTTTTTTTCTCTTTTATATTGACCCATATAAATTCTGGAGGGATTTTATCTTTGATCACGTACATTTCTGTAGATATGTAGTGTTCTCTTACATATAGGGCAACTCCCCCTCCTCTTTTTGTAGATCTGTTTCTTTTGAACAATTTGTAACCATCCATCAGTACATTCCAGTCATGGGTTTCATCACACCAGGTTTTTGTAATGCCAGCTATGTCATACCTGCCCTCGTGTACTATTGTTTCTAGTTCACCCTGTTTGTTCCCCAAGCTTTGAGCATTTGTATATAAGCATTTAAAATTTTTATGCCTATCTGTGGGTATGTTTCCTGCATCTCCTAATTGTTTGAGTTTTTCTTTTTTCTCATCTCTCCCTACCTCATTGTTTGTTTTATTTTCTTAGGATTTATGATTGTTTTTGTGTTCTAGAGACTCTAAAGATTCTAAAGACCCTTTCCCCTCAATTTTAGTTTAAAGTCCTTCTGATGAGTTGGGCCAGTCTTTTTCCGAGTACATTTTTCCCTGTTTTCATGAGGTGGCCTTACTAGGAACAGCTTCCATCCTGCGATGATATTTATAATACCATCAAGCATCTGCCTATCCCATGTCCTTGGTAAGGGCTCACTAGGTAGACAAAAATGCCAAATCTAGTCTAAACATCTGACTGACTGTGTGATTAATGATGATGATGATGATGATGTTGTTGGAAGGGACCTTGGAGGTCTTCTAGTCCAACCCCCTGCTCAGGCAGGAAACCCTATACCATTTCAGACAAATGGTTGTCCAGTCTCCTCTTAAAAATTTCCAGTGTTGGAGCAGAGGGGCGATGAGGTTGTTGCCAGAGGTGGCAGGGGTGGCTTTGCTGAAGGCCCCAGGTGCACAAATGCGCTACAAGTGGGGTGGGCCGAGTGCGGCTTACCATATGCCTGGCGGGCTGTGATGGCAACTTCACCTCTGGGCTCACGACCTACCCGGGCTGGAGGAGGGTGGAGGGGCGGCAGAGCTCCTGCTGTGCTGCTGCTGCTACGTGGCGGAGTAACCCGACTGCTGGGCCCCGAGGTGCGAGAATGCGCTGCAGGAGCCAAGCGCAGCTTATTGGACTTCCCTGGCCATCGCTGCAGGCCAATGAGCGGTCGAGGGGCCAATGAGCTGCAGCTGTTGCTGGGCTCCACCAGCCCACGTGCGCTTGCCTCCTCCTGTGCATGCGTCCAGGGCAAGTGCTCGCCCGGGCTGTGCCAGTGCCAAGTTGGCAGGGGCCGGACCTTCGTCATTTCCAGGACAGATGTCCAGGCCACATCCAATCATATGGCAGGCCGTTTCTGGCCCGCGGGCCTTGTGTTTGACATGTCTGCTCTATGGGGCAACTTCAGGCTCATTTAGGTCCCCAAGCAGGCAGAAATCGGCTGTAGGGTGCGGAGCCCCGCGATCCCTCGGCTGCTACACTAATGCTCAAAATCGGAAGCCAAGACAGTTTTCATCATTGTTGAGCTCTATTTCTGTAGAGATGTAGTTATTCCTTATATATAGTGCAACTCCACCTCCTCTTTTATTTGGCCTGTTTCTTTTAAATAATTTAAATCCCTCTAGCTGTGTGTTCCATTTGTAGGTTTCATCCTACCAAGTTTCCATAATGGCAACAATATCATATCTGCCCTCATTTACCTGAATTTCTATTTCATCCTGTTTATTACTCATACTCTGTGTGTTGGTGTATAGACATTTGAGTCCTTTATGACTGACCATGTGTTTATTTTCTACATAACCTGTGTGGTGCCTGAGTTCCCCCATTTCCTTACCACCTGTTTGATTAGTGCACTTGGCGTGGCACTCACTATTAAAAGCTTGATTTTGCTTGACAGCAAGGTTGATATTCTTATCCGCACACACATCTATGTTACAGGTACTGATAACCCTATTAGTTTTAGATTGCCAGGGACAGGAATGTTCTATATCAATTAACTCACTGTCCCTGTTGTTCAGTTTAAATATTTCTCCAGAAAATCTGTGAATTTAATGCCAAGTAACTCAGTATCTTTCTTTGATGGATGCAGACGATCTCTTTTGTACAGTTTTTCATTGGACCAGCTGCAGACATTGTGACTAATATAACCAAAGCCTTCCCCTTTACACCACTCCTTTAGCCACATATTGAATTCTGCTATACGTTGGCCTTTTCCATTTTGTTCCTTATACACTGGTAAAACCTCTGAAAAAGTAAGCCTACAGCCTATCCTGCTAAGTTCCTGCCCCAAACTCTGGAAATCATTCTGCACAGAGAGTACAACTTTTTGGGACAGATCATTAATGTCAAGATGTACAATAGCATCTACATCACAGTTTTTGCTGGCATTCTTGACTATTTTAAAAAATTCTGTTCTATTCTGTTCATGCCTGGCTGCTCTCTTTTGTCTAGAGCTGCTGAATTCTGTCCCACCATCATCTCTTCTGTTTGTATGTCATCTCGTAGGCATCTCAAATTCTACATCCATTTTTCTTATTTTAGTCTCGACATCAAGGGATCCCAAATGTGTTTTTATGGCACTGAATGTGAAAGGAACACCTTCAGCTCATCCTATCTATTCCCAGGTGATCCAGTAACTGAGCACTGAAACCACCAGTCAGCTGAAGCTTCCAGTTGCCATAGTGGTCTTCAAATTCACCTTTCAGCAACAATCGTCCTCTCTTCCTTCTTAAAACGGAAGCAAAGCAAAAGCAAAAATCTTTGCTTTTACCACAGTGTTTTTCCAGCAGGTTTTCTGGAGAGCATTAAATGACACACATTACATGGAAAGAACATGAGTTAAACAGGCAGGCTATCCAGGAAAAATAGACATTCCGACAGGATGAACTAAATTTGAGGAATGGTAGGGTGAAAAGCCGGTATTTAAAATATTTTCCTGTACTTTATCACTGGCTGCTGTGAGCAATGGTGAGTACCATGGATATTTAGCACAAGAGGCACAGTAATATCCCAAGAGTAGTAGGGCATTTGGTTTTTCCTTAAAAGGAATTCATCAAGGGGAATTTAAGCCTGATGATACAGTTTCCCTGGCAAGCATATAGAGGTACCATGGTTTTTTCCAGGTTGTTCTTTGGCTGGCCAATCTAGCTTATAGTTCTAGAGCCTCTTGCTAACTTCCCATCCAAGTACTAGCCAAGTCCAACTGTACATATTTTCTAGTACTAATTTCCATATACAGCTCAAAGAAAGTTAATAAAAAAATAAACAT
The DNA here is from genome assembly GCA_023970755.1 of Azemiops feae. NCBI lineage: Eukaryota > Metazoa > Chordata > Lepidosauria > Squamata > Viperidae > Azemiops > Azemiops feae. The sequence goes on along the minus strand of JALGBA010000503.1, from coordinate 1,073,376 downwards.
TTCTGGTTTATTCCCCATCTTCACTCCAATACAACAAAAGAAATAATAGATTTTAGACTTTCTCTGACTAGCAGCACAGCAGAAAAAGATCTTTTTCTTCAGTTAGCCTGAAAGGAATCCAAACCAGGCCCAGGAAGGCAAGGCTGACAAGTCTTCAAATTTTCCACAGAATAACCATGTTGTAGGAAAGACTTTATTGACTTGTTCATCCTGCTCAGATTTAGGGATGCTTGAAGTGGTTTTTATACTGAACTTTTCAACAAATCAACCTAGCTTCTTTTTCCAAGATTAATATGCAGATCAGAAATTCACATTGTGAGATTTTTATTCTTTTTATAGGTTCTATCAATGCTTTCTTATTTATCTTTTTTAACCGTTTTTAGTTTGAGTAATGGAGATCCAGTGTGGTCTAGTGGTTAAGACACTAGGCTGGAAACAGAGACTATGAGTTTTGTCCCACTTTAGCCATGAAGCCAGCTGGGTGATCTTGAGCCAGTTCCTCTTTCTTATCCCTAGGAAGAAGGCAGTGGCAAACTACTTTCAAAATCTTCCAAAAAACTGCAGAGATTGGTCCAGGCCAGGGTTAGGCAACCTTGGCTCTTTTATGACTCGTGGACTTCAACTCCCAGAATTCCTGAGCCAGCCATGCTGGCTCAGGAATTCTGGGAGTTGAAGTCCACGAGTCATAAAAGAGCCAAGGTTGCCTACCCCTGGTCCAGGCAGTCACCAGGAGTCAACACTGATTCAAAGTCACAAAAGGGGGGGGGGGAGAGACTATTACAATACAGTCACTTAATTCTATGTCCAGTAGATGGAGGTAATGTGTTAGAGAAACTCTTTTCAGTCAAGTGATACATTGTGATCCCCCCCTTTATTATTATGTCTTTTTAACCAATAAGTGGATAACAGATAATCAATGAAAGAAAACTGTTGAGTGTGGTTATTATTTTTCATATATTGTTGTAATTATTATGATCATATTAGTTTTCTTGATGTAGAGGGAGATTACAATCTATTCATTAAAAGAAAGAAAAAATACTTAGCAAGTCACAAAACATGTGGGGTTTTTTTGCACAGCTGTCATTCATTTATTCTTCCTCCTAAGAAAAAAGTTATCTTCCCTTTTTCTTTCCAATTCTGTTCTCTCACCTCACAGTTCTATGCTATCTGTTTGTATACCAAGGACAAGAGGCAGAGAAATTGCTCCAAGAGACAGGAAGTCTCCTAGAATTCCTTTGTTTCCAAACTGTCTCTTTTAACCCTTCATGGAACACAAGTAGAAATATACTTTAGGGAATAAAAATAAATGCAGAGAGGATTGAACAAAGGCAATACTGCTAGGAAGTTTGAGCTTCATTTTTTTTAACACTCATTCTGGTAGTCTTTAGAAATGCATAATTAAGGTAAACTTCAATCCATTGTTTTAGTTATTTTATTATGAAAGGATTATAAATTAGTTTGAGATTTGTGCAGAAAATGAAAAGTGGTAAGTCATTTTAAAATGTAAATAAACAAAAACAGCTGGTGTCCATAAACATGAATGAGCATGCAGGCACCTGAGAACACAAACAACCTCCAGAATTACTTTGCTCATAAATGAACCTTTTATGACCCACAATGAATCTCTTTATTATTTTTTTATTAAATATTTTTACAGAATAAAAACAATGCAATTTTAAAGAAGACAAAGCAAAGTAGTAAACAAGTAAACAAGAAATAAATAGAAACATCAAAGAGAAAAAATAAAAAAGCAACATCTCATCTTTTTATAGCAATCATGAATGCATTTATATTTTATCCCTTCTCTCTAAAATTATATTGTGGTTCCATTCTTTCCACATTCTATTATTTCTAATTATCAAACCCATAAATCAGAAGTTTATTTTTTTTCAATTTTCAGCAGAAAGTCTGACACTGACAAATGTGGTCATTGTCTTTTCCCTCTTCAAACAGTTAATTTTGGTGTCTCTGCAAATTCTGCCATTGTCCTCAACTTTTCCTCCATTGTGGGTATTTCAAAGCCTTTCCATATGACATTTCATGATTCTGTCCATTTTGTCAGTAAGAAAATCAAAATTCCAAATATCCAGAAACTCAGCTGAAGTAAATAATTGCCAAAAGAGAAAATAAAGTGATTTCTGCAACTCCAGAGATCTTGATTTAATGTAAATGTATGTCAGATGTATCCTTTTTTTTTTTTGTAATTCATTTCAATGTATGTCTGAAGCCAACTGTGTAAAGGAACAAAACTATCCTTCCAAACCCCTTTGAACTTGATCTCTGCCTCCAGAATATTGAATAGTCAACTGTCTACTATTTCTTTTAAGTGGAAAATGGCAGGATTAAGCTTACAGTTTGAGAATTCCCTGGGGTTAAAGAAATATATATCTGAGTGTTTTAAAAACATGTTTCTCTTTTTCTTTTACAGTTGCAAACATTTTTTCAGACATTTTTGAGGGCTGCTTCTCCTCAGCAGGCTTTGGATGACATGAAAGAGGCAATAAGCAAACTCTTGTTGATAACTGAGGTTTTCAGCGAAGCAGCATTACCTCAGCCACAAACTACTAGCCAGTAAGTGGGTGAATATAGACAATTTTCCAAGAAATGTTCTTTGGTTTACCCAGAAGTAATTCCAAGTCAGAGAATGGTTGGGATTGAATGACAAGTCAGCAGATTAGTTAATAATATCTTATATTATTTATAAAAATGTTCTTTTGCTCTGGAATTTTGCTCAATACCCATGAGATGAAAAGTGTATTTATAAAATAAATAATGAAAAAGATAGATTTGGTTTTCATCTTAGCTCTGCCTTTTTCCTGGTTCCATCTGAGCCAAGTGCTGTCCTCGCCTAAAAAGATTGTGCACACCTATTCTAAAGGAAAAACAGAATGCTAATGCAATAAATAAAGTTGGCTTAATATCCAAGGCGGAAAACACATTCCACAGCTTGACTGGTTTTGCAATCAAAAACCTTTCCATAATCAGGGAAGCCCATATTGGCTTCTTTTTTTATATTCTGTGGCTTTCTTACTATCCAGTGTACATCAAGAATAATGTCTCTTGTTCCTTGGCCTTTCTGAAAACCACCTTGAACATATGGAATTTCCATTTCCATGTACGATTAAAATCTGTATTGATGATCCTAAGCATTATTTTGCTTGCATGTGAAATTAAGGATATTGTATGATAATTTGCAGATAATTCTGTTAAGTCTCCTTTTTTTAGGTACTGGATTGTAAATTGATCTCTTCCAATCTGTTGCTCACTGTGTTGTTCTCCAGATTTGCTGGCATAGCCTGATTAGGATCTTGACTGATTCTTTTTTTCTTGCTTGCCATATTTCAGTGGTTATTCCAGCAGTTCATTCTTCTGTTCCATTTCTGTTTCTTAGGCCAATTTTGGCATTCCAGCCACAAGCAGTATATTATGCTTGCATGTTCTCTGAATTTTAGGTTGAGCTTGACTGTAAATTTGTCAACACCTTTTTCTTCTGTATCAGTAGCTAGAGCATAAACTTGGATAGCTATCAAATCATTGCCAGCAGTGTCTGATATTATTCATACATTGATTGCATTGTATCCAAATGGTGGCTTTGCTATATCTTCCCAAGCTATGGAAGCAATGCTCTTTCTTCTTTGGTTTTTATAGTTAACAGTATGCTCTTCTGGTGGAAAATACTCAGTTTTGGTCCATTTCAGTTTGCCAGTAACTTAAATAACATGTCTTTTCCATCTTTCACTGTGTTCTTATGTTCCATGTTCCTACTGTAATTCTGTCCTTGCCATTTTGGATTTTATTTTGCTGCATGGCAAAATAACAGGTAAACACTTGTTAGGCTTTAATCTTGCTGTGTGATGAATACTAGTAATACTGCAAAAGATCCTTAGCATTTCCTTATTAGCATGCTGAGTGCTAAACAACCAGAGATGTCCATCATTTAGAATTATATCATCAATCACTTTATATTCTCTAGTCACGTGGTTTTCTTGATAAGCTACAGGAGTTGTTTAAATAATGCCTTGGCCATTGTCCCTAAACTGATCATCTGAATTCAGCACTTTCCTATATCTTTGCTGCCCAACCTAGGTGCCTGCTTGCTTTAGGAATGATTTTCATACTTGGAGTGTCCCAACTAGGAGTATATACTCTTGGCATACATGCCTGATGTTCTTTGGTCATCTGTCCCAGGAACATCCCCCCCCCCCACATGCCATGATGAGGCAACTTAGCAGGACTTGTTTCTGAAACATTCATTTAAATTTGGGTTTCAGGTTAATTAAAAAAATGAAATCAATTTATTTCAGTTCTCTTATTTCAGATGCAGTTCTTGCTTTCAGATGTTAACTTTTGATATTGGATTTGAACACACTTTTTATCCTATTGTTCTTGAGGTAAGCTTTGCATGTTACAATTGTCAAATGTAAATAACAGGTGGGGTGGGTGACCTGTGTGATTAGATGAAAGGATTTTTGAAAAGAGGAAAATTACAATGCTGGGGAAGTATTTTCTGTTCACACATGTGTTTTCTCCTTCTGTTCTGATAAACATTTCCTGATAGAACTATGCATTTGTAGATGTTGAGATCAATAAATTGGTTAAATGTTTTAATCAGTTAATATCTATTTTAGGTACATGAATATTTTGATTTTCAAGCTGATGAAGATTCATTTTCAGAGGACCAAACTGTTAAAGAAATTCTTCTTAGAGATACATTCAGTATCCTCTTATCAAATCAAACGTCTGCCTCCACTTTCTTTGAAGCTATGCAGAATGCATATCAATCAGCAAGAATTAAGGTAAGGCTTGAGGTATGGCAACATTCTGCAAACAAATTTTTTTTTTCAGTATTAAAGCTGTGACTGGCTTATAATTGCCAATAGCTTTTGATATTATCAGCCATATTTTCATTCTAAATCACCTAAGAGATTTTAAGTTCCTTGGAGAAAATTGGCAAATTGCATGTCTGAATATGAAGAGGACTAGGGTTGCTGCTAGTACTACTCTATTACTAATATTTTCTTTTTGTCATAGTTGTACCTATATAGGTATTTTTAATGAAAAACTAAATAATTGTACCAGTTCCCCTCCAGATATGAATGCTACATTCCAAAGTGATGCAACTCTGGGATTTCTTTAGCCATGTCTGCCCCAGGAACAGAACATCCAAGCAGTATTTTCTTATCTGACCCAAGGTTCTCCTATTATCTATTCACAGGATGACCATTTCAAGGAGAATTCTGATTATTGCCTAACATTAGAAGAATTAAATCCATTGATTAGTTTTGTGAAAGGGATTCAGAATCCAGGGCAATTTGAATTGGTATGTGACATTTGTGGTTTTATTTTCTAATAAATGTTTTCCCAATGTGAATATTTTTCCATATAAATTTGATTATTTAATGTTTCTTCACCATACCAGGATAAAGACATCATTTCTTATTGTTCCCAATTGCTTTTACTTTCAGCTCTTACCTTCTGCTGTTCCTAAAATCCATTTTTTGCTGCATGATCTTTATCGTATGGTGAACTCAGGAAAAAAGCTTAACTCCATCCTAGCTCTTCATTGGTTCCTTTCAAGTTTACTTAAACAGTTCCAAAGAATTAGCAAAGTAGCATCTGCAAACCTTCCAAAAGGGTAAGATAATATTTTAATTATATTTTTTGTTTACAACTTTATCACATTATCATTTGAAACTATTAGAGGCTGAAAGAGATTGTTAGACAATTCTTTTGATTAATTGTCCTGATATCAATAACTGTTCACAAATTAACACTAAATCAAAATATCCATTGTGATCCATGTTTGACATCATTTTCAATAATATCAAATATAAGGTAATAAATATATAATGTATCTTAATCTATAATAAATAAGTCACGCTAAACTTTATTTTCCCCAAATCTGTGACACTGCATAAATGAGGGAGAATCAGAAAAAAAGAACGAGCTGATTAAGGCCTATATTTCAAAAAATGCTAAGAGGGATTAACAAAAAAATTTCAAATAACTTAGACTGTTGTGATATAGTTCTGTAATTTTTGCCGAAATGCAGTTTTTGATAAACATCCTCCTAACTCTCAGCAAACCTTAACATTATGGCATCAGTCCAACATGTAAAAGCTCAGAAAACCATGTGATCTCCATTGAATAAATTTGTTTCATTTTATTAATTTTAAACACCTCAAAATAAAATTAATTTTGACAAAGATGATCCTAAATTGGCTACCCTTTAAAAGTATAATTCTACACATTTGCATATTTATTACTGTAATAGATGGCTTTTCAGTATGAGCTGAAAGTTGCACTCCTAAATACCCCTTGGATGTTATAGAAATAAAACTGAAAGAAACTGCATTTGATCGAGTGTTTGAATAGAAAACTGGAAAGAAAACCATCTGTATAAAAGAAACAAGTTATTTCAATAGATTTAATTATTCTGCTACTGTAATTTAAAATGTCTGCATTTATTGCCTTATGCCTTCTCACATTTTGAATTTTTAATTGCTTGATTTATTCTTTATACTTGATTTCTTCCCTACATTTAATGCTTGACTTATTCTCTACATTTCAACCTCATATGATAAGTTAACATTTTTGATAATATATTCGGTTTATGTATAAATCACAGAAATTAGTATGTACAGATTCTCTGGTTGTGTAAATTGCACTCTTAATGTTTTATCTATTTATCACATTGTTCTATTTCATTTTTTTTCTTTCTGCAAGTACAGATTGTAACAAAGTCTTTCTTTGTTCTTCCAGCACACAATGAATTAGTAACATATAATAATTTTTACAATTTTTCAACAGGCAAAACCATTCAACAAATAAGCCTTCGATGACAACTAAATGGTCAAATCTTGGGTGAGAATTAAGTACAATTATGATAGCAAAATAAGTATAAGGAATACTGGATATAGCTTACCAGACAATGACACAATACATTAACCACTCACATCTCCTGATCTTATTGTTCTTACATAATTCCTATTGAAATGATAGGTATTGTTAAAGTACACAGAGTATGAGCAATAGGGTGAGTTGGAAATTCAAGTAAATGAAGGCAGATATGATATTGTTGCCATTAAGGAAACTTGGTGAGCTGAAACCAAACAGTAGAAATATATGAACTCTTTGCTAGTTAGTTAACTAAGATATGTAGGAAGTACATCACAATAGTAATGAGGGACTTTAACTACCCTGACATCAACTGGGAGACAAACTCTGCACCAAGTGGAAGACCAAACAGATTCCTGACAATCCTAGCAGACAACTTTGTCTCCCAAAAAGTAGAGAAGGGAACTAGGGGATCAGCCATATTGGATTTAATTCTCACTAAGAGAGATGAAATGATAGAAAGTGTTGAAGCTACAGGAACCTTGGGGGGGGGGGACGACCGATCCTGCAATATTGGAATTCAACATTATGCAGCACAAGCAACAGAACATAGTCAAACTAGAGCCTTGGACTTTAAGAGAGCTAATTTCAACAAACCTAGAGAGAGCTTGGGAAGGATTCCATGGATGAGAATCCTCAAAGGGAAAGCAACTGAAGAAGCTTGGGAAATTTTGAAAAGTGAGATTATAAAAGCCCAGTCTAGCACAATACCGATGAAGAAAAAAATAACAGCCCCCAAAAGAAACCACCATGGCTGCATAAAGAACTCTGATAAATTGAAAGACAAAAAGGATAAGTATAAAAAGTGGGAAGAGGGGCACATGACTAAGGCTGACTATCAACAAATAGCCCGAGCCTGCAAAGATGAAATGAGGAAAGCTAAGGCTCGAAATGAACTAAGGCTTGCAACAAAAGTCAAAATTACAACAACAAAAAAGCTCTTTCAACATGTAAAAAACAAGAAAAAAGTCAAGGAAATGATTGGTCCATTAGTGGGAGAAAGTGGCAAGCATTAGTGGGACAAAGTGACAAGCAACAAGGAGAAAGCAGAACTACTTAACTCATTTTTTGCATCCGTCTTTACAGAAAGGGAAAAAACAGTCCAACCTATCTAAAACAGTACTGTAAAAAACAGATTACAAACACAAGTTAAAGGCAAGAAAATGGTAAGTGAGCAACTGACCACCCTAGACAAGTTCAAATCACCAGGACAAATGGATTACACCCCAAGGTTCTGAAGGAACTGGCACACGTGATCTCAGAACCACTGAACTATATGTTTCAAAGATCCTGGAGCACTGGGGAAATATCAGAGGACTGGAAAAGAGCTGATGTAGTTTCCATCTTCAAAAAGGGGGGGAAATGGGGAAAAACTACAGACATATCAGCCTGACCTCAATACCTGGGAAGATTCTGGAAAAGATAATGAAACAACGAATCAGTGAACACCTAGTGACAAAGTCATTACCAAACGCCAACATGGATTTGTCAAAAACAGATCATGCCAGACAACAAGCCTTATTGACTTCTTTGACCAGGTGACAAAATTAGTGGACCAAAGGAATGCTGTGGATATAATTTACTTGGACTTCAGTAAGGCATTTGATAAAGTAGACCACAACCTACTACTTGATAAGATAGAAAAATGTGGGTTAGATAGCATCACCACCAGATGGATTCGTAGCTGGCTGACCAGCCATACTCAGCGTGTGGTCCACAATGGAACTGCATCTACATGGAGGAAAGTGTGTAGTGGGGTCCCCCAGGGCTCTGTTCTGGTCCAGTGTTCTTCGACATCTTCAGCAATGATTTGGATGAGGGGATAGATGGGGAACTCATCAAATTTGCAGACGACACCAAGCTGGCAGGAATAGCCAACACTCCAGAAGATAGGCTTAAGATACAGAAGGATCTTGACAGACTTGAACATTGGGCGCTATCTAACAAAATGAAATTCAATGGTGAAAAAAGTAAAGTTCTACATTTAGGCAAGAAAAACCAAATGGACAGATACAGTATAGGTATTGCTCAATAGTAGTAACTGTGAGAGGGATCTTGGAGTCCTAGTGAACAATCACTTAAATATGAGCCAGCAGTGTGCTGCAGCTGCCAAAAAAGCCAACACAGTTCTAGGCTGCATTAACAAGGGATAGAATTAAGATCACATGAAGTGTTAATACCACATTACAATGCCTTGGTAAGGCCACACTTGAAATACTGCATCCAGTTTTGGTCGTCACGATATAAAAAAAATGTTGAGACTCTAGAAAGAGTACAGAGAAGAGCAACAAAGATGATCAGGGGACTGGAGGCTAAAACATACAAAGAACGGTTGCTGGAATTAGGTATGTCTAGTTTAATGAAAAGAAGGACTAGGGATGACATGATAGCAGCATTCCAATATCTCAGGTTTTGTCACAATGAAGAGGGAGTCAAGCTATTCTCCAAAGCACCTGAAGGCAGGACAAGAAACAATGGATGGAAACTAATTAAGGAAAGAAGCAACCTAGAACTAAGAAGAAATTTCCTCACAATTAGAACAATTAATCAGTGAAACAACTTGCCTATAGAAGTTGTGAATGATCCAACACTGGAAGTTTTGAAGAAGGAACTTGAAGGAATAAATATAGCTTAAGAGTTATACAAAGTTGTAGCTGTTGCAAAAATTATAATTAATTGTGAATTCTTAATGACTGTTCAAAATTATAACGGACCCAGAATAAGTTATTTATGGTCCATAAAGCATTTCTGACTGTCATAAAATATTGTGCCACCTTATTCCATGGTGACATGAACATATTTTGGGAATTTGACAACTAGCTATCCTTTACAACAGGGGTCCCCAACCCCAGGTCTGCGGACCGGTACCAGTCTGCAGCCAGTTAGGAACTGGGCCGCGCAGCTGGAGGTGCACTGAAGGCACGTCTTCCACCTGCAGGCATGAGGCGAGACTGCAGGGGTCTGGGCAGGGACAGGAGAGTGGCTGGGCAGAAACTGGCTTGCTCAGTGCAAAGGTCCTCCGGCAGCTGCACTTGCAACTGGCTACTCCTCCTCCTGCTACTTCTTCCTCCTGCTACTACTTCCTCCTCCTCCTCTTCCTCACTTTCCTCCTCTCCCCCTCCTAGCACCCCAGCTGAGCTTGTGCGCCCTTCATGCAACTCTCCCAAGTTTGCAAGACAAGCGCAGCTTGCAACCGGGAGCTTCCCGAAAGCCTCATTGGAGGGGGACCCTCCCAAAGTATGTTTGTGTGAGGGTGTCTTTTTGTTAGAGTGCAAACAGGGGCAGGGAGAAGCTACCTTTCACCTTAAGTCCTGCGTCTCCAAGGGATTCTCTCTTGGAGAGAAAACTGGAGTTTTTTTGCTTTTGTTTTGATGCTCCAGGTGCCTCGTGTTTTGGCCATTAAACTCACTCTCTCTCTCTGAGGAGGGACAGGGTTTTCTCTCTCTCTCTCTCTCTCTCTCTCTCTCTCTCTCTCTCTCTCTCTCTCTCTCTCCCCTCTCCCTCCCTCCCTCCCTCCCCCCCACCTCTCTCTCTCTTTTGAATGATGTTCTCGGCACTTCCTCAACATGCTGGGTTTTGCTGGAAGGCTGAGTTTTTAGGATTGTCTCTTCTTTCCCACTTTATTAGAAGCAGAAAGTCACTGATCTAATCTAATACAATGTAATAATAATAGAAATAAGTGCATTATTTATTTGTTCACTTGTTTATTTAGAAACATTTTCAATAAATGCAATGCACTTGAATCATCCTGAACCCCCGCTATCTCCCCATCCCATCCCACCCCCGGTTCATGGAAAAAGTGTCTTCCATGAAACTGGTCCCTGGCGCCAAAAAGGCTGGGGACCTCTGCTTTACGACCAGTTACAGTGGTTAAAGCATTCTGTAGTCATATGACCGTGGTTTGTAACTTTTTGCCAGTTTCTGGCAAAAAAAAAAAGCAGCCCATTCAGAAGAATGGGTTTATACTTATGACTGCAGTGTTCACTTAACCACCATTGATTCACTAAATCAGCGGTCCCCAACTTTTGCGGCTTGGCAGCCCAGTGTGTGGGGGGGAGAGAAACAAAATCAGAAACAGCAATCATAGCAACAGTACAAGTTATATAATAAAATTGTGGACTACAATAAATTCTGCCCATACTACTGGAAGTTTATTCTCATTTTAAAAATCTTTTTAAAAATCATTTGAAAGTGAGAAAAAATACATTGCTGGAAGTAGGACATTCTTTTAACTGGATTGTGCTTGAAATTCTAATTTTAAAGACATTCTTTTGTTACTTAACCTTTAGGATTTCTTATTCAGAAAAAAACAACATTCAACTAAGAGTATCCTCCCCAGTCAAGGAAAAAGGTAATATTAATTTTTTTTCCTACTCATTTAACATTGTTTGCCACTAAACTAATATATATATCCAACTGGACTGTTTTATATATGTTTTAGCTCACTATAAAAACCCTTTGATTTTTTTCTATGAAGTGGAAGTCAACTGTACTAGGTAGTTCATATGTTGAATAAATACATAAAACTATTTAGAAGTGTTTTTAGCACAGCTGGATTTACTATGATTCTCCTCTGGCTACTTGATTGCATGAGCTAGTTGTTACATATTTCCCTGCTAAAGGCACTGATCATTATAGGATTTGCACTGATCATTAATGTAGCTATTATCAGGAATCTTTTAGTTATCAGGAATCTTTTAGTTATCAGGAATCTATCAACACTACTCTACCTTCTATATCAGGGGTTCCCAACTAGGGGTGCGAGATGATATTCCAGGGGGTGCGAAAACATGGGTTTTCAAAATTATAGTGTATATGCATAATTCGTTGCCGTTATTTCCAACTTTTGTAAGGGGTGCGAGAATATATCAGAAGTGTTCTAGGGGTGCAGGGGATAGAAAAGGTTGGGAGCCACTGTTCTATATGGTCAGCTGAAGGTAGACAAAAATAAAGATTATTTTTTTAAAACAAATGGTATTTATGAAAGGCTACATATTAGTACTGATAGTGTTTTATTCATATTTTTGGACATTACCTGACATTTTTCTCAAATGCAGATAGATGCAGTGGATGAATGACAAACTATTCTAACTTGTGTTTCTATATTTTCTAGAACTGCACATTTTAAATCTGGCTAAAGAAATGCATTGCAGTCATGGTAAGAGAGAATCTGAATCTTATTTTTATTATTATTTAAGATTTAATCTTCAATTCAATTCACAGTCTGGGACTGGTAAAAACCTAACCAAGGACCTAAGGTTGTTGTTGTTGTTATATTTAATATTTATTATTATTATTATTATTATTATTATTATTATTATTATTATTATTATTATTATTATTATTATTATTATTATTATTATTATTATTATTATTATTATTATTATTATTATTATTATTATTATTATTATTATTCAATGTAATTCACAGTGTGGCACTGGTAAAAACTTAACAGTTCAAGTCCTAACCAAGGACCTATCTAGGCCAGGCCTTTTCAACCTTTTCACAGATTGTACCACTTTTAGGACATATTTGAGTACCACCAGTGCTTAGCAAGGTGTCAAAAACTTGATGACTAAAAAAAAGGGGGGGATTTTGGGTTTTACTGATTAGATTCATTTGTTTTTATAGAAATGGCTAGTTTATAATATTATGGAAAAGTAAAACGTTGAGGTTCAATGTTAATGCTTCCTTCTACTGCAACAGAGGAAGTCTGTTCTTTTTCCCTTCTCCCCCTCACTTTCCCCCCCTTTTTCCTCCCCACTGTGTCCTACTATTTGCTTTTGTATTTTTTTATTTTATTCTATAATCTAATAAAATATTACAAACTGTAGAAAAAAAGGAAAAAAGTACCAGTTTTAATTTCTTCGGTGGCTATTCCTTTGCTGAATCACTTTCCCTTTGCACTGACAAATGTATGATGAATTTATCCATGTTTATTAATATGCACCGCTACCAGCTAGCTCACGGGTCTTCAAACTTGGCACTTTTAAGACTTGTGGACTTCAACTCCCAGAATTCCTCAGCCATCATGGCTGGTTGAGGAATTCTGGGCGTTGAAATCCACAGGTCTTAAAGTTGTTAAGTTTGTAGACCCCTGAGCTAGCTGGTCGGCCCTTCTTCCTCTCTCCCTTCTGAGCTCTCCTTCCACAGTGTAGTAAGAATGCACACACCCCAATCCCTTCCCTGTACCCTTAAAGACACTGGAATCAAGTGCAAAGCAAGCAACATTTGCTGTTGCTACTGGCATATTGAATTTTTGCTTTCATGGAATTGGTCTGCAGGGCTTGTTCTTGGGCAGCCAGAAATGAAGCCTTCAGTTTCTTTCTTCAGCACCCCTGATCTCAACCATCTCCATGTTAGCTTTGTATCTATCTTTCTTTCAATATCCTTTAGGTATTGACTATGCCTAGGCTTCTTTTTCCAGTTAGAAACTCGATACTCAATTGTTTCCTTTCGATATTTTGCTTTCAAACTCGTTGTTTTCAAAAGGTTTCTCTTGTTCATCTCCTTCAGCAGAGGCTCTTTAGCTTTTTTTATGTAGTCATTTAAGCCATGTTTTTTCACCTGTAAGAGTCATCTGCCACTCTGAGATCTAGGCAGGTACAATCGATCAATATCACTTTTTGGGGTGCAGAACATGGTGCATTGTCATTAGTTTTCTTGTCTTTCGATCCAAGTTATCAACTTCTAGCTGAGTCCAATCAGTTAATCCAGCTGAGTATTGTATTACAGGCAATGCCCAGGTGTTAATTGCTTTTATGATATTTGCTCCACTTAGCTTTGATCTCAAGACTCACTTTATGTATTTTATTGAAGTAGCTTCCTTGACTTGGTTGTGCAGTGGTCAGAGGCTTCCAAAACTCCTAAGTACTTCTGATGTTACTGCTTTTATCAACTCTTCATTATCAAGTTCAAATCCATCATCTTCAACAATTTTTCCAGCCTTAATAGCAATTGTTGCATATTTGTCAATGCCAAATTGCATCGTGGTATCTCTGCTAAACTCCTCAGTGCTTTTTAGTAGTGAGCTCAATTCAGCTTTTGTTTTTCCAAAGTTTTAAATCATTCATGTAGAGCAAATGGGAATTTTCAACCTCTTTTTAGCCAATTCATAGCCACAGTTGTTTTGTTCAAAATGCTTGTTAGTGGCACCATCGAAAGTACAAATAACAGAGGTGACAATGAGTCACCTTGGAAGATTCCTCGTTTGATTTCAACTTCACCAAGTTCTTCTCCACAGGCCGTCAACTTAGTTTGCCATAGCTTCATGGAAGTCTTCAGGAATTTCTGGATGTTTCGATAATTCCAAAAATGTCTAAGCATTTTTCAATCTCAACAGATTCTGTTCTGTGTGGAACAGAATCAAATGCTTTCTTATAATCAATCCAGACCATGAACAAATTAGTTTGTCTTTTCTTTGAATTCACCAAAACCAGTTTATCAATCATCAGTTGGTCTTTGGTTCTCTTGACTTTTTGCCGCACCCTTTCTATTCTACTAGTAGTAAATCCTTGTTTTCTAGATATCCATAAATTTGGTTTGTAATAATGCCTGTAAGTAATTTGTATGTTGTTGGTAGGCAAGTGATTGGCCTATAATTTTCAAGTTTATTTCCCTTTTCTGCATCCTTGTGAATCAAAAAAGTTCTTCCAATTGTTAGCCATATTTCACTTTCTGTTTTTTCCAGAACCTGATTCATCTGATTATTGTTGTTGTTATTATTATTATTATAGATTTAATCTTCAGTTTGATTCATAGTCTGGGACTGGTAAAAACTCAACACTTCAAGTCCTAACAAAGGACCTAAGAGCTGTATTATTTCTAATTAAAGGTTTACTACATATGACCTCAAAACAGCTCATTGTGGGGCTCTTCATGTTAAGAAACTTCTTTAAAATCTGAAACAAAACTATTAAATCTTGTATTAGTTATTTTGCCATAACTGCCTAACAGAAGGAATGGTGTATTACTTGAATGCAACAGTATTAGAAACATAAAGCTGAGCCACTGATTTAATGTACATAAGCATTTTTAATAGTTCCTTTCCCCCCCTATAAAACAGATAAAGATACACTACCTCATATCAGGGAGATCATCACTAGCCCACATTTGGAATTAAATCCTAATTTTGACCCCAGAATCAAAGAATACTACACTGAGGTGCCTTTTGATCTTTTGACAATCAAGATTAGAGCAGAAACCATGAATTGTCAATGTGAAGCTCACTTGGATGAGAGACAAGGACCAAGGTAATTGGAATGGTGGGTGATGTTCTTGGGATGTACAATACAAATCCTTAAATTCTACTTTACCAGAGAATTTGCTACACGCTTATCATTAAAAGTGCCACTACTAGTATACTGTAATCCCTAGCTTTGGAAGAGCAGTTTTCCTATAGCAATCCTGATTATGACAGCATACAACATTTCTGCAAGAACCTATTGATATATAGTGCCCTTTTAAGATACTGTCTTGTATTTTCTTCATAGCTTTGGCTGCAACACAAATGTGCATGCATGAATATTCATAAGAGAAAGAGAAATGGCCCAATTTTGGCAAGTTTACTGAACCATTTGCATCTCTATGCATATGTAAACTCTGTGCAGGCAATTCTGTATTTCTAGCCATGAAATGAGCAGAAACCAGATTCCTGTGTTTGAATACAAAGTCTTATATTTGTACTGTTTGTGCAGTTTGCTGTATCATGTATAGATTAAACTTGTGCAAAGCTTCTATGAAAGTTCATGCAAAGCAGTCTTTTGATACTGCTTCACAAGCAGCACAGCCCCCTACTAAAGAACAGCAATTTTACTGTGTCACTTCTTCCTTCCAAGGCCTCATCCAACAAATCTATTTAATGGGAAAAACTTCTATACCTGCATCTCTGCAGTTAATTGCTATCATCAATTGCTAAGGATTGCTCTATGGAAGGAGGTTAAACACCTAATATTAAGCAACAAGGAACTACTTTTTTATTGTCTCATTTGGCAAATTTGTTTGAGATGTGGAAGCATTAACTGTTTGCACCTTATATTCTATTGACTGCTAGGGGCATAAAGAATAGAGTTCCTTTCTTCATTTTTCCACCCTTTTGTCCTTGCAGTGTTTTTTCTTCACGGAAGACTAGACTCTTCCATTCTGCCTGCTTTCTGCAGAACAGATATCATACTTACTTCTCCTTTCCCCACCATTAGGATAGAAAGTTTAGAGGTACAAGGTTTCTAATAGGGCAAGTAAGTGATGGAAATTGAAGTCCAACTGATCCTAATCCCAACAAAGTAGCTTTCATCTACTAAAGTTAAAGAAAATGGTACAACATTCAAACTTTATGAGCACACTGGAGCAATAAGGAAGGAAAGGGTTTATAATTGTATTTAGCTGCAGGTAGTCCTCGAGTTATGACCACAATTCAGCCCAAAATTTATATTGCTAAGTGAAACATTTGTTAAGTGAGTTTTGCTCCATTTTACGACCTTTCTTTCCAGAGTTGTTAAGTGAATCGCTACAGTTGTTAAGTTAGTAACACAGTTGTTAAGTGAACCTGGCTTCCCCATTGACTTTGCTTGTCAGAAAGTCACAAAAGCTGATCACATGACCCCAGGACACTGCAACCATCATAAATATGAACTAGTTGCCAAGTATCTGAATTTTGATCACATGACCATAGGGATATTGCAACGGTTGTGTGAAAAACGGCCATAAGTCACTTTTTTCACTGCTGTTGTAACTTTGAACAATCACTAAATGAACTGTTGTAAGTCAAGGACAACCTGTATTTTGTCTGAATAGATAGTTCAATATGATTAAGAAGGACAGAGCCATGCTAGCTCTGTCTAAATTTTTTTTTTCAGTTTCTCCATTCTCAGCAAGGAAGTCTGCAATTGAGAACCTTGATAAAGCCCAGATTCCAAGTGTCTGGAAATTTCTACTCAACTAGATACAAGTGGAAGAACTGTGCAGATAGCACAACTCTATAACAGAACAATATAGCGGAGCTATGTAAGACTTTGAGGATGGTTCTGATATACATTTCTCTTCCTGCAGTTCATATGCCTTGCTTTGTCTGATAAGCACATTGAGGCTGGCATAGTATTTATACATTCAAGCATTTGGAAATGTCAGAACAGAAACACAACAGAAAGATAACACTGCATATCATCCCAAAGAGTTTATTCTCTCCTATACAGCTGTAAAATACTTTTTGAATATTTTAGTCTATGATAAAATGAGCAGATTACTTAGTTCATTAATGTTCTAATGTTTTTGCATTCTCCTTCTATTCTAACAGCTCTGCACATTACCCACTTGGATTAGGTATAAACATAGTAATTATTGTGGTAACAGACAAGTCTCGGCCAGTCAGTGAAATTGTGAGCATCTACAAAATCATCATTTTTCGTGAAGACCGTCCAAGCTTGCCATTATTTGATGATTTCATGCTGTGTGGTTTTGTACAGGTACTCTCTAAATACAGTTAGCAAACAAAAGTTTAAATACAGTTAGCAAACAAATGTTTTATCCATGCACCATGTAGTTTATTCATCAACAGTGAAGGAAATCAATAGTTTTGTGGGTGTTTAATACCTCCTCTATTGTGTTTTTTCTTGCTTCTGTTATTTTAGTCAGTCCAGATTTTATACTCTTGCAAGATCTTGTGGAGGTGACTGTTTGCTACAGAGGTTCATGGATTCCAAGTAGAGTACATGCTTTGCATTTAGAATGTCCTTGGTTCACATCTAAAAAGTACAGGCAAAAATCCAGGAAGTCATTACAGAACTATGTATAGCAATAGTTTAACTCTCAACACAGATAGTTTTTAATCATCTAATTTAACCCATTACCAAATTACAAATATGTGTTCCTGCCTATTTCTATGGTGTACTTGACTTTGGGTTGAAAGGATGAGTTTGGAGTTGAAATTGCTTTATTCATTATAAATGTTCAAGGGAAGGAAGGTATTTTAGAATGAAAGCTACTAGATAAAAATGTATGTATGGACTGAACCAACAGAATCAGTCCAGACCAGAATGGAGACTGGTCCTACCTACTTGATAACTAAGTGGCTACCAGACTTTATTGCCTATGGCAGCTCTAAGCAATCCATTCCATGTTGTTCACAGGGTTGAAATAATAGAAAATACTTGTAGCTCGGGTTTTAGATTTTGGCTGTGGTTTCTTCTCCAAGCTTGTTTCAATATAATTTCTGAACATTTTATTACCAAACTAGGTAACATCATCAGCAGAATTTTCTTGTCCTATTCTCCTTAGCTTATAAATGTCTTATGTGCCATTGTGGTCAGTTGGTCATATGATTGGTTGGTTGTTTGGAGCTATATTTGAATTCTGAGCAGCTGATTGCTTCTCTTGTTGATTAGCACTTTGAATGGTCTGGTTTCTTACATATTCATATGTTGGATCTAGATCAATATGCTTGTTAATTGCTCCTTTGGTGGAATACCAGGCCTCACGTGTGTGGCAGGTGTTGGCATGCCCAATAATTTTTGTTCCTTCCCAATCAAATTGGTGTTGTTTATCATCAATGTGGTTTGAGATCAGGGATTTTTGGTCATGCCATTTAACTGCTAGTTGATGTTTATGAACCCTTGTTTTCAATTGCCTTCTTGTTTGTCTTCACAGGATTCTTTATTCAGTGCTGTGGTTGTCCAAAGCGCATCCCATTCCCATGACCTAAGGAGATGGGCTTGCTTTTGAACATCAGTCAAATAACTTTAACTGTGCCACTATGTCCATGTGCCAAATGGAATTTGGGGGTTTCATTCCTTCAAAGTTCAGCTCCCATGTCACATTGTAAACTGCTTTGAAAAAGAAGAATTTTGTAAAGTATGTGTGATACGAGCTTTCTAGTTGAAGGGTAGGTGGAGAAATTAAAAGAAAAATCAATAGGGTGAGACTCAGCCTTTGGATTCACCTCTACTAGCTCCCTAGCCTGTATTTTATGCTAATGCAAATGAGGGCATATCCTTTCAAAGACCATCTAACCAATCTGTAACATAATCAAAGGTGGGTTTTATTTTACTTTATTTCAAATAGGAGTTTGCAAAGGCAGTCTGTATTTTGTTTTTTAAAAAATCTTCATAAACTGACTTTTTATGGTGATAGTATTTTTTTCTTTGTCCTGAAGTACATTACTATTGCTGGCTGAGTTTGCCTATTTCAGAGATCAGAAATTTCCATGTTTTTTTTTTCTTTTTAGTAACTAGACACCTGTTCTAAGAGCCAAAGGAAAAATAGAGCAAACAGCCTGAGATCTTCTTTAGACACTTGATTAGGCACAACTGGACATGTGCATTGGAGAGAAAAGGTCAAAGACAGTGGTGTGGTCTTTCTCGCAGTGGGGTTTCAGTTGAAAGTCCAATCCTGAGACTCTTTTCTTTCATGTCTAATCCTGTTAGGATAATCAAGTTTCAGTGCAAGCTGATATCATGATGAAGGTTACAATACAAAGAAAAAAGTGGGGTAGTTTCCAGGCTGCCAATAAGTCTCATGTGTTTGAGTAACCCTGGATTAAGTTCAAGGCTACTCAGAAAAGTAATGTAGAGTCCCAAAGCTGTGCAACTCCTAAAAGTACAAAACTATTGTTATTTCATTTCTTCTGTAATATCATCATTAAAAGCAAATTATTGAGAATAAAGTTTTGAGACATGATGGCATCTTAAGCAGCTGAAATTTCCATTATTTGTATTATAGCATAGAATACTTTTCCTGGTAATGAAAAGACTATGGATTTATGTTTAATTGATATTAGTTTGATTGTATTTAAAACACACCTTCTAGCCTCAATAAGAAAGAAACGATGCAATTATAACTTAAGTTCAATGTCTATAGAATCAAATAACTAATAACACAACTAAGGCAGATAGCCCAAATCTGCAAAGATGAAGTCAGGAAAGCAAAGGCCCAGAATAAACAAAGACTTGCAACAAAAGTCAAAGATAATAAAAAAAATTTCTTTGAGCATATAAATAACAAGAAAAAAGTCAAGGAAACAGTTGGTCCACGAAAGAGAGAAGATGGCAAGAAAGTAACAGGCAGTAGAGAGAAAGCAGAGCCGCTTAACTCATTCTTTGCATCAGTCTTCACACAAAAAGAAACTATAGCCCAACCTACCAAAAACATAACTGTAAAAGACAAACTAGAAATAAAAATTAAACTAAGCAAGAAAATGGTAAGAGAACACCTGTCTGACCTGGATGAATATAAATCACCAGGACCTGATGGATTACATCCCAGATTTCTGAAGGAACTGGCAGATGTTATCTCAGAGCCATTGTATCATATCTTAAAAAAATCTTGGAGCACTGAGGAACTATGAGAGGATTGGAAAAAAGGGAACAAAACAGACCCAGGAACCTCCAGACCAATAAGCCTGGGAAGATACTGGGGGGAAAAACCAGATTTGTGAACATCTAGAAACAAATAAAGTTACAACTAGTTAAAAATAGATCATGCCAAACCAATCTTATTTCATTCTTTGACAACATGACTAAATTACCGTGTTTCCCCAAAAATAAGACCCGGTCTTATATATATTTTTTGCCTCCAAAAGAGGCAGTAGGTCTTATTTTCAGGGGATGTCTTATTTTTCCCCTCACCTCACAGTGGCAGCACCAACATCCCCGTCCAGCAGGAGCCCATGTGGCTGCTGGCCAACTTCTGTGGCCACTCACAGCTGCTTGCGGCAGGAGGCCACCTGGCCCATCGGGCGGTGCTGCCACCATGAGGCGAAGCCAGGGGGGAGGGGGGAGCTACCTCAAGGTGCCCAAACACTGTCCGCCCAGAGGGAGACTAGAAGCTTCATCTGCTTGCAAATGGGGCACTTAGAAACCACGCAATTGGCTCTGTCTCCAAGCGCCCCATTTGCAAGCAGACGAAGCTTCCAGTCTTTGTCATTTCTCTGTCTGGGCAAAAAGTGTTTGGGCATCTATGGAGCGCTTGGAAAAGGAGCGCTCCATTTCCAAACAACCCATAGGTGCCCAGACTGGAAGCTTCGCCTGCTTGCAAATGGGGCACTTGAAGATGGAGCAAATTGCTCAGTTGCTAAGCATCCCACGGAGAAAGGGAGGACATTTCTACCAGTAATTAAATTAGAGGACAAAGTGTAAGAAGATTAGATTCACAAATTGTGTCTTCTCCATTTTAGCCCAAACACAGTCCCCTTGAGACTTCTATAGATCAAAATCTAAGCAGATATAATAAAAGATAATTCTCTTCTCTTCTGTAATTTGAGCACTGATTTCACTGCCCATATTTCATTGTTAAAGGAATCATCCTATCTGGTCAGTTGTTAGATCCATATTTTCAGTAATTAATGGCATGAGATCATCTATGAAGAAGATAAGTAGATCCGTGAGGATTATCAAATTATAAATTTTTCCTGTGTCACTCCCTCTTTACTTAAGCCAAAACATTGTGTTATTTACAGCATTAAAGAACGCTGACAGGTATGATCTTTTCCATGATGTTAAAACTAAATGATATTTGGGGAAAAATTGATTACCATTACCATTGATAAACCATTGTTTGCAAAGTATCAGTTAAAGACATCTCTCTGAACTTTTGGTGAAATGTTTGGTGAGGTTCACATAAAATATAAGCCTAGATATTTGGGCCTATTATGTGCAATATTATGTATGTATTTTTTAAGACTTCTAAGAAGCTTTGCATTTGCAAGAAAAAGTGACATTTGATCATTTGTACAAGTATTAATTTCATTTATCCAGCCCAGCATGGCTTGTCCCTTCTCTCCTGAAATGAAGCCCTATCTGTTAATTAGAACATGCATTCACTGAAACCTTTTGAGCTTCTCCCAAGCCATCACTCTTGAACTCCACAGACAATGTGAAGTCGCTCTTTCCAATTCCCCCTTGACAATACACCCAATAAAGGTGAAAGAGGATATATCACCATATGAAGTTCCTAAGTGTTAACAGATCGTGAAAATTGGCAACAACTGTTTTGCTGAGTAGAGTCATCTGTAAGCCAAGGGTGGATAATATCCCAGTGATGAGCGTTTGGCGTTTGAGCTGTGGTCACATTTGCCTTTCATGTCACTTGGGCCTCTTGAGCAAAATTCAGGAGAGATGAAAGCTAATGCAGCTGCTTTTGTTAATCAGTATTGCCCAGCCCTTCAGACAGAGGGGCAAGGCTGATATTTCCTGAGATACACAATGCATTTTGATTAACAGTGAAAAATAGTATAGTTACTCTCTAAGCCTATCTGGTCCATCAGTTCTAGAAATGTAATTTAGATGATTATCTGTGTGCTCATTAAAGCTTGTAACCCATTCCTTGGCTGTTTGAAGTTTGCTTGCTTAAACTTGCTAATAGGAACAATAGCAAGATTAGATCAGGGTCATGAAATAAGAGAACAGAAAAAAATGGGGAGGAGGGAGAGAAAGATATGACAGTAGAATAATAGAAAACTTCCTACTAGCAAATCACTGGAATGATGATAGGAAAAGATTTTACTATTTAAAAGCTGATAATCTAAAGCACCAAGTGCACTATATGTGAAAACCATTATATGTAGCATCACTTCAAGATTGTTTTCCATGTGTGTAGAGCTTTCTCTAAATCTGGACCACTGCAAGTGGGGAAGAAGTAATCCAATCCTCCCTCTCAAATTCCTTTGTTTAGAAAAATGCTGAAAGTCAAGACAAGCATGTCCTTCCTTGGTGCTAAATAATATGAATAATATTTGAATGGCATTATAAACCATATTCAGTATGAGAGAAAAATGGAATGAATTATTCTGAACTCAGTCAAATGATTTATTTGGGCTTTTCTTACCAATAATAATAATAAAAACAAATCCTAAATGTTTTTCCTTTGCAATTCAACTGAAATAAACAGGGATTTAATGAAGTGTCTTTAGGAGTGGAAGATTTGTTTCCACCAGGCTGACAAATCTACTGAAGATTTTTCATTCAGCAGAGAGAATATTTCAGATGAATCTGAAGGACTATAAGAAGGTGACTTATGTTCACAATGCTGTATAACAGCAGGGAATGCTTTAAGATGAAATAGAAATAAAATGGAAATACTACTAGCATGCCACCTGGATCAAGACAACAATAATGCTTTCATTTATTACTTTAGATATCATAAACTTTGTAATCCAGAAATTGTATTCAACAACAATGTCAAGTAACTATCATAAGATTGAGAGACGGGCTTCACAAATTGTACTAATGCTTGATCTTCTAACTCGGCTTGTTGACTTTAACTATATGTAAAGTTTTGTATATTGTATTATATTGTATTATATCGTATCATATCGTATCATATATCGTATCATATCATATCATATATTATTATTTATAGCAATCAACTTATTACCAAGTTAAATTATATTGACTGAAATTCACTCCTGTTTCATTTTGTGCAAGAACTGGTGAAATTGAATGCTTTGAAATCAAAATCTAAACTCACCAACAACATAGTTATAAGGTAGAGAAGACCTCTTAAAATATTTTGACAGTCCCTCAGTTTTGTCATTCATGGACAATTATTATCATGGTAATATTTGTTTTACAATGACCATAAATTTTCTACTAATCCTTTGGGAAGTTGGGTGTTATGGGATATAGGTAAGATAAATCAACTTTTGCACAAAAATTATTGTAGCATGTAGAAGTGAATAAATTGCATTAAAAATAACTTTTCTTTTAATAATTGCCCTTACAACTTATTTTTCATTTGCCAATATATTTATCACTCATTTGTATGCTTTTAAGCTATATTATCCCATCCTTTTAAGGTCTGTTGAGAGTCTCCTTGCCAAGGTACCTGCAGGGTACCTGCAATTGGGTCTTCTCATTGGTGGTCTCCTTTTCTGGACAGCTGGTCCTCCCTGCTGCATGTTTACAAGATTGTAAAACTTGGCCGTTCAATAAGGTTTGGGGGAGAATGTAAGTTTTGACCTGCTATTAATGGAGAGTATCTTTATTCTAGCATTTATTTCCACTCTTTTTTCTGTACTGGAGGTGGGGGGTGCAATGTACCGGGGGTGGGAGGTGCAATATACTGGGGGTTGTGGGGATGCAATGTACCGGGGATGGGAGGGGGTGCAAGCTACAGGATCCAGGCTGAAATAAATGTTTTGATTTCTCTGAGTAGCATTTGAGCTGTTAGATACTCTATTCTGTAATTACAGTAACTTCTACTGTAAAATACTTAAGCCGGAGGTCTCCCAGAGTCTGATTGGAAATGAAGGGGTCTGACAGAGAAAGCTATCTTATAATCCCTTCATCCAATTTTTCTCCTTCCTATTATACCCCTGTGCCATAAATTCAGTGTTTAAAATATATATGCACTGAAATATGTACATATTTGTGCAAATAAAGTACATATATATCAAAGGTTCAATAATGATGCATGTATAGCTTATAGTTTCTTCATTGCATCAACAGAGAAAATATTTGAGAAAACTGGCAACCTCTTGCTTTGCCACACAGTAGAAGCCACCAAAGTTGGAATGTTAACTACAAACAGCATTCCACCACTATGATTCACCATATATTAAATATGTTGTTTTACATGAGAATTTAAAAGAATTTCACTCTAAATCCTACGCTACCCAAATTAGTGTTTAGATAAATACTAGCCAGACAAATCTTGCTATTGCTGTCTTTGGAGGTGGTACATGTGTGTATGGAATGAATGTTGCATGGTCACATGATCTATTTTTAAGAGTCTAGCATTACAATAGAATCCTTAGCTTTTTAAAAAAAAATAACAAAAAGGTGGGGCATCTTATACATTTTAAATACAGCATCTTGCCGATTTCTGGATATAATTTGGCAGATTTTACCATATATCTTGCATTTTTATAAACTACCAACTTTTGTCACACTGGATATATGGCAATATAAAAATCAAGTTTAAAATGGATTGGGTCAAACTAGGGCACATTTCCCCAATGCATCCCTATAGAGCAGGGGTCTTCAAACTCAGCTCTTTTATGACTCATGGACTTCAATTCCCAGAATTCCTCAGATAGCGTGCCTGGCTGAGGAATTCTGGGAGTTGAAGTCCTTGAGTCATAAAAGGGCCAAGTTTGAAGACCCCTGCTATAGAGGCTCAGTTGGATAGTATTTCAGAATATTGCTAACTTCTCCACTCTCAGCCTCTTTCTTCATGATATCATGAACCATGGCAGAGCTGCTCTAATAATGTTGAAATGCAAAAGCCATGCTTTGCATCTTTTCCCTATTTTGTTTAAAACAGGAGGCAGGGGAAATTTAGGTTGGAAGATAGAATTTTATCAATTTGGCTTAAAAACTGTGCCAACCATAACATTAACCCAGAGGCCACAAAGGTGTATTTATGCCAAAATGATTCTGAATGTAAGTCATGTGGTGCAGTGGTCTTCAAACA
The DNA here is from genome assembly GCA_023970755.1 of Azemiops feae. Classification (NCBI taxonomy): domain Eukaryota; kingdom Metazoa; phylum Chordata; class Lepidosauria; order Squamata; family Viperidae; genus Azemiops; species Azemiops feae. The sequence goes on along the minus strand of JALGBA010000503.1, from coordinate 1,048,077 downwards.
TATGATTAGACAAATTTTTTCATCATTCAGTAACCCTGAGATTGGCAAATTTGTGATGGCTTACGGTCTTTGAAAGAACAATTACTTATTCCAAAGAACAGGATAAACACGTACAGCAAGAATGGGGTGGCTAAATGAAATAGTTATGTAGAAGTAATAATATTAGGCACAATCAGCTGGGAACTTAACCATGCAAATTTACAGAAATGATCTCAGGAAATGTCTTATTTCATTCTCTTCAATAGGAATAATAGTGGGAGAACATTCTCCTGTTTTGTATCCTCTGGCTCTTATTTTAGTCTTAGTTGTTTGTTACCAATATACTACTTCACTTTGTTGTTGGTTTCTTATTTTTACTTATCCCTGCTGCAGTGACACCTAGTGCATTGTTAAATTTTATCTTGCATCTATCAAAAGTTTTTTTCCTCTGTGAAAGAAGGTTTTGTTTTTCTAACTCAACTTGACTGAGAATTAATTTTAATGACGGTTTTGAGCTTTATTGTTGCAGAAGGCAGAGTGAATTCTGTTGATATTGCTGCTTTGTGTTACATCTGTCCATTGCTTTATATAGTTTCGCTCCCTGCCATATTTTCCCAAACTAAAAAAAGCCCAGGGCTAAATGCAGGTTTAATTGATTTGCATGAGACTAGGAAGGTAGCACAAAGAGAAAATTGTACAATGAAAAAATGAAAGAGAAATCGACCATGAAGGATAATAATTAATAAATGTCCCTGGCTACTTTGTAATTAAATGCATTACTTTTCCACTTCACCTATGAAGTTTCATTGCAATTCTGCTTTTATACATACACAAACATACAAAATCTTATTCATCAAATTGAGAATGTACTAATGAAAACTTCAGGATTTTTCCCTATTAACCCTCTTCAAGTGGTTCTTGGAAATTAAACATTTGGGGGGGAAATTAACAACATTGTTTTGGAAAATGTTAGCAGCAATTTGGACCTGAAAGCAAAAAGGAGCTTTGGGGAGTTTATTGTCACAGATGTGGTACCTATCTTTCCTTTTTAGCATTTAAGGATGCTGTTAGAGACTATTAAAACAATCCCTAATCTGAATAATTTGCTCCTATGAGAGTAGGAGAGTTCATATTTGTTTCTTCTTTGAACTATCGGACATTGTAAATTGTGTTTTGCTGATTAAGTTTCATTTCTAGATCTATGTAATATTTTATTGATTTGCAAAATGATTACATATTATCGTTTGTTCTCTTTTAATTGCAACTTGTATGGGGATTGTATGTTGTTGAGAGTTGGTTCTGATTCAAATGGCCTATAAACCTTATAAAATAAATACATTATAAAAACTGAAACTTAGCAGGTAAATTTTGTATAATAGCTGAAGGCTATATACAAGGTTTTGACAGCTGAATCTGTCCTGGAGTGATCAGGTTATGCACTGTTTTATGGGCATATGGACAGCCATGGTATGTCTTTTCTTCCAAATATATATAAAAAGCATTAAAAAACAGGTCAGAATATGCCTTCCTTTTGTTGCAATTACTCTTGCTCAAAGCTTATTCAAGTCCTCTATGTCAGGGGTCCCCAATCCCTGGTCCATGGACCAGTACCGGGCCATGGCATGCCAGCAACTGGGCCGCACAAACAAGCAAAGCCCCATCCGTGAGATGCAGACAGCACACAAAACCACACACCCTCTGGTCCGAGGAAAAACCTCTCTCCACGGAACCAGTCCCTGGTGCCCAAAAGGTTGGGGATCTCTGCTCTATGCGAATGCTTTCTGCACTGGTTATGTCGGCTTCATTTGATTTCATTTGATTTATGCATATGTTTATCTGTATATATCCTAACCGTTTGTCCCAAAAATGCTTTTCAAAAAGCAACTGGACTTTCTTAGGGTTTTTTTTTCTCCTTGAAGTCAGTTCCCTTCTCATCCAAGAAACTTCTTCAGTTCTGGCTGAATGGTGGGGAATGGAAGGATTTATATTCAACTGGTCGTCAGCACTCTGAAGGTCACTCAGCAGTCCCAAGAAGGTTCCACACCCATTTGCACCCTGATTCAGGTGACCCTGAGGATACAGATAAACCCCCAGGTGGTCTCAATGACTCTCATAGAGCTAACAACTGACCTTCAGAGAGCTAATGACCAGATGACTGCTGAGGAATATAAATCCTCAATTCCCCATTCAGCCAGAACTGAAGAAGCTTTTTGGTTGAGAAATGAAATGTCTTCAAGGAGAAAAAAATAAACCTAGAAAGTCCAGTTGCCTTTTGAAAAGCGCCTTTGGGACAATCATGACCTGGATGATTGAGGTAAGTATAAGTCGAACAGGAACTATAAAACTAGCAGGTACTGTATATATTAAAGATGGGATCAATCAAGAGGATGATATCATTGGCATATCTGTTTGAGTATGCATTTATCCCTGGTGATAGCTTTTAAATATTTGGTTGGTGGTTGCTTTCAAAAGTAAGTCTGAAACTGATGCTTTACACAAACAAAATATAAGTTCTATGTCATCAGTAATTCCCTACTAGGGAGTGCATGGATTGGAAACAAGAAGATAAGGAAATGTCATATGGGACACAGTCTGCTATAAACCTTTGTTGAAATATATTTAGAATAAACCTCATGCTGATTCCTAAGAAATCAGAAGTTGGAACTGATCTAAGTAGCTCTAGCTATTCCACTAATACAGGGAAAGAAATATGCTTAAATGTATTGAGGCACATTAAAAAAATCTCTTTGTTGCTGGATCCATGTATGTTTGTTTGTTTGTTTGTTTATTCTGTTACCAAATATCAGTATAACACAATGATTTCAGGGCAAATGATTGAAGCTGGGTTTTTATTTTATTAAAAATACTATTTTGGGGTTGTTGTTTTTTGGCAGAATGAAAGCATGTATTTGAATCCCATTTAAAAGGCAACTTAAGTCCCTAAGTCAGTCATAGCCAGGAGAGGCTAAAGATATGAATTCATCTATAGATGTAGACTTAGTATGGACAAGTGTAATAAAATATGGGACTCATTTATGTAAATTACAGTAGGTTAAACACATAGTTACAGTATATACGGGTATTAGAAATATACACATACCTGACTAATAGTTGCATTAAATAAGAATATATAGAACTAGACAACTTGTGCTCCATTAAGTCATCCTTCCTCCCTTCCTCCCCCAATAAGCAGGTTGCTGTTTGGTTTGGAAGGGAACAAGAGTTTGCAAGACTGGCTGGGAAAATGTCACAGAATGTTAAAAATGAAGATCACATGACTGCAGCAGAAGAAGCAGCAGCAACAAAGCAACACCCAACAGCACTGAAACAGCCACAACTTTCTTATATTTCATTCCTTCGGGAGTCATGGGTTGTAGTATTTGTACACATTTTGTAAATTAGCCCATTTGAGGTACCTTAGCTCGAAAATGATTGTCCTATGATGTACCATTTTACCTATATAGGGAGCCTAACAACGAGAGTTTTAGTAGTATATAAATTACAACTATTTATTGCTACAATGATATATAATACTGTGTTTTTTATTTTTTTGTACTCTTTCTACTTTTTAAAAAGTACTTTCTATGTGTGTCTTTTCTCTTGGACAATGTATGTATCATAATTATCATACTGTTTTGTTTATTTTTATTATTATTTTAAAAGCAAAAAAATGGAAAAAGAATAATTCACGGCACAACCGAAATTCGAAGAAAGATCCTTTCAATTCAAAACAGATTCTAGTGGCAGAGAAGGATATGATGGAATGATAGGTAAATCCTAAGGAATGTGTTGTAAAAAAGTTTGTGATAGTCAGCTGTTCTATTAGCCCTGATGTCTTGGCAATAGAGAATTCCCTGGATGTGTAAGGAACTCCAATAAGTCTCTGGATCAAGTTGCACCCTTGGCTAAACATCAGAGAGTATTAGGATTTAAGTGGCTGTGAAGTGAATAGTTACAGCCATTAATGTGAGCATAGCAATCAATGCAAGGCATGGGAGAATAGATTAAAAGGATTAGAGAGACACGCAGAATAACAGACAGGACTTCAGAAATTACTTTTTTAGATTGTTCAGCTGATCTGAGAACTTATATGCCTTTATTTCTTTGCTTTTATTTGAAAAACTCAAATTATGTTTTTGATTTTTGGTGGTTTACCTCCATATTTTAGCAGTCAGATCTCCAGCAACTTAAAAAAAAATTATTAAGAAATTACAATGGATACTGTCTGTAGGCTATACATTGTCTATCCATGGGCTGAGGACAATTCCCTGTGCAAAGGGTATTATGCAGATTATTAAACAGTAAATTCAGAATATCTTAGTTGTAAATTGTGGAGGAGGAGAGTCTCTGGTGGCAGAACATCTGGACTCTGGTAGCACCAACCAAGAAAAGTTATTGAAATGTATTTAATCTGATGATGCATCTGATAAAGTCAGCTGAAGTTCACAGCAGCAATTTTAATAAAATGTATTATTCCAAACAATTATTACAAGACTCATGATCTTTGGCCAATTGTGGGTGCATTATAGTTGAAGAAGAATGTATAGTTTATGGATGAAGCAAGGGTTCATTCAGCTGTGGGATGAAACAGGAAAGAGAGCATGCTAAACTCAAATTCATTTTTGCTATATTTTGTGTTATTTAATTCTGGAAATAATAGAAAGTAAGCAAACCATAGATGAATTATATGTCAGAATCAAGCATTTGATTTTGCATTTATATATGATAAATTACATTAATTTTACTGAAATCGTAGCCAAACTCAGGAAATTATTTTTGTTTTAATGGAAGCATCATCCACAGGAGAAATAATTTCACTCCAGGTATTATATATCAAATAAATCTAAAATGTTCCTGGCTTTTATATTAATGTCTACTTCTGTTTTCCTAGCATAATTTGATATAATTTGGTTTTGCAGAGATACCTCTTTAGTTTGTTTGAATTTCTAATTTCTAATTTCACTTTATCACTTGATTTTTTATTTGTTATTAGTTATGTATTTATATGCTGCTCAATTCATGCAGATAGCATTGATGTCTGAAGCATCAACTACAATAGATATTTATATTTCACTTGGTCTTTCGCTAGGCTCTTCCACATTTTGTAGTCTATCTCTCCATCTTGTAGAAGGTTGTTCAAGAGGGGATGCATAATATACATAATGTCACTTTTTTGTCCATCTATTTTTAGTGTATACAATAATAAATCTGTGTTGGGCATCAAAACAGTATGTATTATTTTAGTGAATGAACAACAGGTTTTTGAAGCATAAATCTAACACATTCCACAAATATTGGAAATTAATTGATGCATTTTGGATTCCACTGAGCTCTAACATGTGCCAATGTGCAAAAAGACACAGTAGCAGCTAGATCAAACACCCAATTTTTATATGATTCCAGAATCCAGTGTTTTTCATCCATTTTTGTATAGTTGTAGATGCCAGTCCAAGAACTTGTGTTTCCCATCATTTCTTTTTCATTAGGAATAGCCTAATGATTTTTTCCTGATCTGCAAAGGTTATTAATGAAAGTTTTGTGCAGTTTTGAACTAAGCAATTTTGTTTCATGGTGATAATTATTTTTTTCCATGTAGTGTGTTGACTCACTTTTCCTCCCCTATTGCTTGATTGTTCTCTCTAAATTAAAAGGAAAGAAGGAAATAAATGGCTCAAGCTGTTTGTTTTGGACAACAGGAGTCAATTTTAATTAGAATCTGCTAATTTTGTGCTCTTAACTCCATCTGTTCATATGTGAGAGCCTGGACTGTCCCGTCTCAGATTGTAAGAAGGTTGTATTTTCTGCCTGCTGTACAGTATTACAACTTTGAAACCCAGTTAAGATTATTGAACAGTATTATTATCATTATCTTTAAATTCAAGTAGGATGAATAATGACATTTATTTACACTCTGTTCTGTTACTGTTAGGGTTGTCAGAAAGAAAAGATTAGTAGATAGTTTATGAAATCAGGTTTGTCATCCTTATTTACAGAATATAATATAAAGCAATAGGCTTGTTTATTTTTGTTTATTAAATTTTTACACTACCCAGCTCCCAATGACTCTGGACAGTTTGTAATACATCATTCTAATTGTAACTGATTTTTGGATATATATATATTATGTCTTATTTAATTTTATTATGAAGTTCTAATTCTGTTAAACCACTCTAAACTTAGAGGATGTTGGATATGAATTTTTATTGTAGATTTCTGGAAATACAGTCGTATTAATTTTGCTGTTAATAACAACAGCAGTATATTTTCCATGATCCATGCCTATTCAATTAAGAGTGTGAGAAAGAAAGACTGTTCATATTGTGGATACAAATGAATGCATACATTTTACATCAAAGATGCTTAAGGATAATATGATAGCATTGGTGCTTTGCCTCCTGTGACCTGCAGTTGCAAATGTGTTTTAAAAATAAAGGTATGATATAATCAATATGGCATAAATAACCATGTTTACCTATGTTTAACTATAAAAATCTCCTGATGCCCAGTTCTGAGTAATCTCCTTACCAGAAGCGATTGATATATTTAATTGTTAGATTTATGAGTCTTAATTTCCCAAATGAGACAATGAAATGTATGACTTAATATTCTTTTCATGTTAGTTTTTATACACGGCCATTGCACTGATATCAGACATCACTCTTATGATATTAATCATATTAATCAAAAAGCTGAAAAACTCTGGTTTGTATCTGCTTGAAGTAAAGCAGACTACCAAAATGAACAAAGGAGGATTTCTGTTGCTATTGACTAATGAGTCAAGCATGCTTTTCATTAAATTTACCCTACATTCCCTATGTATTTTCTACTTTCACATGACCACAAGAGTTAATGGGACCTGTAGCTTTGTGTGAGAAAACAACTTCAGAGCAATCCAAGTCTGTTGATATATCTAAGACAGCATTTGTATTCTCTCCAAACTTTCATCTACCCATGTTTAATTCAAAATAAAATGTTAAGATGCTTGCATGTCCAAAGCAATTATCCCAAAATCCAAGATTTATATGATGAGTAGTTGAAATTACAGTACGTGTTTTATGATTTGCAATACATAGTTGTAGATCTTTTGTTTTAGAGTAGAAGAATGTTTTGCCATACTATTAAATTATATCCTTTTTTATTCTAATAGACTGGAATAATTGGACTAGAATTTCCATTGTTTCCAGTCAACTTAGTGATTAACTAGGAATTTTGGGAGTGTTTCTGATATATCTGTAAGGACACTTACAGGGAAATCTTAACGTATGTAATTACAAAAATCAATTTGATTATGAGTAGTCAAGGATATGCACTAGAGAATTGGGAGTATCTTAATCATAGGAAATATTCATTTAAAAAAACCCAGCAATAGTAAGACTAATCTTTACACATCCTAATCTGCATACCTTTCAATTCTATAAATAATTTTTTAAAGACAATTTAATTTAATTTTCTTAATCTAGGGGCAGGGGAGTTAGTTTTGGTTTCAACTCTGATTGGATTTTGTAATTGGTCATGCTGTTTGGAGATGATAGGAGTTGTACAGTATAGAGCAGGGGTGGACAACCATGCTGGCTTAGGAATTTTGGAAGTTGAAGTCCACAGGTCATAAAGAGCCATAGCTGCCCACCCCTGTATAGTTGCCCACCCCGGCATGTTACTTAAATCAGTATCTTGGGATTATGTTCCTACATTTTCTGCTGCTGAACCAAACTTATAGTCTTTCTTGTAATGATATGTGGGAATGACCACAGGAGACAGAAGGAGAGCTTCAAACCAGCATGTAAAAATTGTCTCAGCCCACCGAAGGGGAATGGGACATGGGAAATGTTTCGGAAGGGACATTTCCTATTTTTCTGGAGAATAAAAGGAAGGGGGGGGGAGAGAAATATTTTCAGTTTTGCAAGATTCTGTTAGTGTAGTCTTACAATAAAGATAGAGCTAGCATTTCTAGTTGTGCTTCTTGTCTGACTATCTCACAGGTCTAACATTTCCACCTATTCAAAAAGAGACCAAACAAAAGTAGAACCGAAAGTGCTTCTCACATGCATTTGTTATCATTCTCTGCCTTTGCTCAGGGTTTTTTTTTTGGGGGGGGGATATTGGAAAAATTGAATTGTGGCTATGGGGGCAGGATGCAGATAAATATCATTTGGGAAAACTCCTTGGGCAATCTAGTACAGGAAGAACAGATTAAACATCTCCCTGCCGATGCTGGTTGCATTTGCTTTTCATTTGCTCTCTTGCATTAATGGCTTTCTTCTAGTGGAGCTAATCCATATGCTCAGAATTTGTATTTCTTTGCAATGAGATACTTATTTCAATTTTATGAGCTCATTCTCACTAATTCTATTAGTATACTTTTCATAGTGCATTTGATCTACACAGCTTGGTTATGTATGAAAATAGACATGAACTGACTACATGAGTGTTGAAATAACTTCATGAGGTATGCAGATCTCCTCCAAAGCACAATTAGTTGCAGATGGTAAATGTATTGAACAGAACAGAACAGAACAGAACTGGAAGGGACCTTGGAGGTCTTCTAGTCCAGCTCCCTGTTCGAGCAGGAGAACCTATACCATTTCAGACAAGTGACTGTCTAGTCTCTTCTTAAAAACCTCCAGTGATGGAGCGCCCACGATTTCTGAAGGCAAGCTGTTCTCCTGGTTAATTGTCCTCACTGTCCGGAAGTTTCTCCTTAATTCCAGGTTGCTTCTCTCTTTGATCAGTTTCCAACCATTCTATTTGTCCTGCCCTCTGGTGCTTTGGTGAATAACGTGACCCCCCCTTCTTTGTGGCAGCCCCTCAAATACTGGAATACTGCTATCATGTCACCCCTATTTCTTCTTTTCTTTAGACTAGCCAAACCCAAGTCCTGCAGCCGTTCTTCATATGTTTCAGTCTCCAGGCCTTGGATCATTTTAGTTGCTCTTCTCTGAACCTTTTCCAAAGTCTCAACATCTTTTTTGTAGTATGGTGACCAAAATTGGTTGCAGTATTCCAGGTGTGGTCTTACTAGGGTTTTATAAAGCGGTACTAATACTTCACGTGATCTTGATTCTAATTGAATGAAATAGTGTTACACAGTCACAACTGAACAGTGCAAAGAATAATACTTTTTAAATATAACTAAAACATCAGACTGCTTGGAAACTTCAGTTAATGGCCTCTGTTAAGACATGCAATGGTAGGCTTTGTGATCCACCACTGCTTAGTGCTTCTAAATAAATAATGTTGGTTTCTTTACCTACTCATTTATTGGATTACATTGGCACTCCACCTTCTTCTAAGGAACTTCAGCAAGCATTAAATATTGTATGACTAAATTATCATTGCCTGTGATATCTACACTCATGTTTTTGTTTGCCTACCATCTTTAGCCAAATAGGTATTTAAGCTTTTATAAGAAACCCTGGAGGGTTTTTTTTCCCCATTTCAGAGAAGATTTCTTCTAAGCCACCCACAAAAATGCTGGATATTCAGCCTTGTATCTTCTACTTGCAAAACATGTATTCTGCTTCTGAATCAGGGTATGAAAACTTTGGCAATCTGGAAACAGAACATTCTGAGGAATGGATAAAAATATGTCTTCTTTCTCCCTGCTCTTAACTCTTCTTTTCAGTTATGTTATTATCCATTATATATGTGTATTGATCAGTTTGTTTTGACATTTTAATTCAGGATTGTGGTTCAGTCATTCATCCTGAGGAATCCTGTGGTTTGCAGCCTCTCTCTGCTGAATACCTGTCAACTATTTCACAACCACAGTTGAAGACATGTGAAATGGGGGATGTAAAAGGCATGTTCTTAATATATTTTCTGCATATTAAAAAATATTCTCACATTCTTACAAGAATGTAGATTCCTTGCTTCCTGCCACTGAAAAAATAAGAAAAGGCTCAAGCTTTTGTCAAAAAAACAATAGAGCTTAACTAATTTGTTAAAAGCATCTTCTGTTCTAAATTATGATTAATAATGGTTAAAATAATGCATTTGCCTTAGAAAAAAGAATTTTAGCTCAGTGGCAGAGCACAAGCTATGCATTTTGGAAATAATGGCATCCCTCTAATGCAGCACCAGTTTTAAAAAAAGAAGTAGCAAAACTGTTGATAACTTTCAATTAAAACTCCAAAATGCTCTATGTTCATGGAGACAGAGTTAACATTGTCACATGGCAAAGTGATCCATTGTGGTTAGAGTGCTGGACAAGGACTGGAGAAATTTAAATCTGAAAGTATAATTACATTTATACCGTTTCCTAGGGACTGTCATTGTATCCAATGATTTTTTAGTCCATTTTGGAGGTCCTTGGAGAAGGGAAAGATGTAAATTTAAATTAGTAACATTTGTATGTCAAGCAAAGATTTGTTTTGTTGCCTTAAGTCTCTCCCATTTGAGTTCATTTTTATTGCTTTTTAATATCGGATCAAGAGAAAGTAAAAGTTCTTTTGGGTTCTAGGCATAAGTGTCTGCCCAATTTATTTCTGCTCAACAAATTCCAGGTAGAGATATAAGAATGGTTATCATTTACTTTCCAGGACAGTGGGTTGTTCCTTGCCTTAGTTGTTCTGATAATAGAACCTGTGATTGGAGGCAGATAACATGGCAGCCAAGAAATTGTCAGTACCCTGTTCTTAATAAACCAGAACTCCAAAAGTGTGTAGAAAGAAAAAAGGTAAGTCACAAGGTTGGTAGAGGAAAATCTGTAAGAAAAAGACAATTTATCTCTTCATTTAAGCTATAGTGTTTTTAAAAAGTTGAATACTGCGTTATTGATATATTAATAGTTCTTGTAATTTTTATTGTAGTGCAAACAATACCCTAAGTTTGTTTCCACTAATAAAATGCTATATATTAGTGTTAGACATTAATTTGTTTTGTATGAATTCTGTTTTTTCTCTGGCATGTAATGCATGGCTTTGCTTCTGCTGACCAAACTTATGAAGTCTTCCTTCATGTTCTTGTGCAGGCCTCAGGCGGATCTCACTTTTCTTATCTTGAAGATTGTAAGATGACTGCTTGGAAAAGCAGTATCTCCTTAATAAGCATGGTTTGACTGTCTAACATCTGGCTGAGATGTGTGACACAGGTACAGCTGTCTGCTAATATAAGTATTCAGAGGTAAATGTTACATTGCAAATATTGCAGTGTATTATACAGTTAAGAAAAATACCTAAAAATAACCCCAATATAAGCTGCACGAATAATGAATATTTAAACATTCAACTATATATGGTGCATGAACTTCTTTAACACACATGCATTTTATTTTTTGGACTATATAGTAGCTCCCAGAATTCCCAATATAATTTAGGAATTAAAATCTAAAACATCTGTTGGGTATCATGATATTTAATTTGCCTTATATTAGTGTTTCTCAACCTCAGCAACTCTAAGATGTATGGATTTCAATTTTCTGAATTGGCCAACTAGTATTCTGGAAATTGAAGTCCACATATCTTAAAGTTGCTGAGGTTGGGAAACACTGTTTTATATAATGGCACCATGAAAAATGTTCTGGAATAGATGAACCATAAAGTAATTGGCACCAATAAAGAAAAAAGGTCTTATCTTTCCTGCTGATATTGTCAAACAGAATTACTGTCAAGGTTGACAGCAAATATCTATCATTCTTTTTATGTTTCTGCCTTATTTAGCACACAATTCTTCCATTCCAACTGTGGGCATTCATTTTTTTCTTTACCTTTGGAAAACTTAAATTCAGTTATGCTATCTGAAACTTGGACTATCTATCTAACCTTATGCCTGCCATAATTTCACCTTGCAAAATGATTGCTCTAGAAAGTTCTACTCTACTTTTTAAAAAGTCCTTATTTATGGCAGGTTTGCCTGTTGATTCTTATTTAGTCTTCTTTAAAAGAAAAGATATCTTAATTTTTTAAATAAACAAAATAAATTTACAAATAAGCATAAACACAAAAATAATCAGAAAAAAATGACAAAAACTTCCCATGTAGAAAAAAGTCAGCTCAGTATAATTATATAACATATAATTAAGTCTTGACCACACAGAATAATATTGTTTTGTCTTTCCATTACATTGAGAGCCAGCCCATAAACAGACAGCAAACAAATATGAACAATCTACAATTATAAAACTGGAGTTGTGCTATCTTTCCAACTTTGAAGAGTAGTATTTTTTTGCTCCTTGCCATACTCAATAAATCTATACTTTTTCATACAGTGATATATTTTATATATAATTTACTCCCATTACAAAGCAGAGTAAATGTGGAATCGTGTAGGGCTGAAATTGAAGAAAATATTTTTGTAATATAATTATGAGCATGAAACCCAAAAGGGGAAATTGTGGAACAACTCATAAGCCATAAGTTAATTTCCCCTTACCCATGTCACAGTTATGACTGAATAATGGTGACAGCCTTTTAAAATATTTCTGGGGTCTCTATAAATGAAAGATGATTTTTTTTCTTCAGTTAGTCTTATCTTATAATTATAACAAACATCAAATATTTCAATCTTGTACTTGTTGATTTGTTAATATGAATATTTTAACCTTTAATTAAGAGTCTTGCAATAATTAAAATCTGTCTTAGCAGTAGTCTTTATAGGTTTATAAAAACATACTATAGATTTAGAATCACCTCCCCCAAAATTGCAGTACTAACAAACTTGGGAGTGAAATTGGATGTTTTAATGGGATATTATAGCTTTTTTTATAATTTTAAACAATTTTTCTTTTCAATAACCTAAATGGTATAAACATAGACGTATCTTCGATTTAAAACCAGTAATTGCCCCAGAGAATAAGTGTGAATAAGATCTAAAATTATGTTTTTGTTCCAACATTTTGCAGATGCGCTTTGCTGCATTTAATGCAGAGAATACAATATCGCTAAAAATGGAACTAAGAGCCTGTCATGATATTAAAATAAAAGGTTGTCACAGGATGAATTGTTGGGGTGGGGAGGAATAATGAAAGACAATGTTGTGATACAAACTCCGCATTTTTTTGTATTTGCAATTATGACATCAGACGCAAATATATAAGAGGCAGAGCTTGTGTCACATAATACACTTTTGGTCATTTTGGTTAAATCTTCAGCTTCTGCAGACATCAAAAGTCAGCATTTTACAATTGTGTCAACTTATTTTTAACTTCTGTTCCATAGAGAAATGGAAGTAATACCATTCTTAAAGTTACTTCTCAGAAATGTTCCCACAGAACTGCCCCTTCTATTAAACTATCCAAGGAAATGCCTACTACTGGAGTAAATAATCTCTAAAAAATGTAATAGAACAAATCAATTCATTCTCAACCTGGTACTTTTTAAATGTGTTGAACCACTACTTCCATTATCCACAGTCAGCATGATAGTTAGGGTGGAGTTGTAATCTGATACATCCAGAGAATATCAGGTTGAAGTAGGCTCTTTCTTCTGGAGCAGCAGATACCCTGACAAGGTGGCAGAGAAAGTTGGAATATAATGTTGACAAGAACAGGTGATGCTCAAATCCTATGCTTCCCCATGAAGCTCATGATGTGGTCCTGGACACACAGCTGCTCCAAGAAATACAGGTTCTATAAGGGTCAACAAATATGTTGAGAATTGGATTGGTAGGGCAACTCAGCTTTATGTTTCATTAATGGCCGTGGCTTGTCATTGGCTTTATTCTGACCTCCCTTTTCATTTCTGCAGTCAGGTTATTTCCATCAGTGCTAACTTAGGTCCACTGGGTTGGGTGGAGAAGTACACACAGATTGTCTGAGACAAGAAAAATGGGTTATAAATCCCTAAGCATTCTGTAACAGAGCCTAGGGAGATTAATGTTGTGTTAGTAAAGCTAATAGGTCATATACAAAGAATGAAGGAAATGTATGCTTGAAAAGGATTTATTCATTTTATATATAATACAATATATTAAAACATTTCTTTGAACTTTGAGTACAGTGAAAGATATGGAGGGTATATTACATGATCTCTTACACTGTAGCATTTGGAAAATGAAAAGAGTTTAAAAGGATATTTAAAAAATGAAAGCCAAACAAAAAAGTGGTTTGTTTCCCCCTGTGTAATAAAACCTTGTTAATTAATTTTGACCGTAAGAATTTTGCTGCCATGTAGTATTTTGATTAACCAAAGGAACTTTTCAAAAAAAGAAGTTGAAATGGGGAATAGAATATTAACGAGGTATATGCTATATCATGTCATTGTGTAAAAGATGATGAAACACATATTTATTAGTTTCACTTTTTAAAAAGCCCTTTATAGTTTAATAGTGTAATCAAATGCACTCAGTAATGTATGATTGAGAATACGTCATATAAAAAAGTAAGTTCTGCTAAAGTGCTTAAAATCCACATATTAAAACAGGAACTTGCATTTTTTTTTCAACGTGAAAATTCTGGGCTTAACAGTATTAAAATGTCTTTATTATACTGGTAAAGAAATGAATGTTATTCTAACTATATCCTTTATTTTCATGTACACTACTTTCACATGGTCTCACATAATTTGTGTTTTTTCCTGGTTTGGTCCTTGTATTTAAAAAAGCCCATTTTCCTTTCATACACACTAGATGACACATATAAGTAATATTATTATTCTGCTTAATTTTGAAATTGGCCAAATTCAAAAAAGTTATCTTAGATGGCAATGAGGCCTATATGATATGTGTTAAGTTTTCATTGGGATCTTCAATATTTCACATGTGCAATATGCTACTTGTCAGACTGAGGTTTTTATCTGTAAATTGGAATCTAATGCATTAGCTCACAGAAATGATTTTAAAGCATTCTCAGATTTTTAAAAAGTTCTGGGCAAAATGGTTGATATTGTTATTTCACCTTTGCCACATATCCTTCAAGAAATAGCATTGGAGCCTCTTTTTTCTTTTTTAAACCCCATTTCACTCCTATTTCAGGTCAATATCCTTATATATTTGGGTCATTCTAAAAGGGATCCAAAGAACCAAAGATGAGTTGGTGGTAGCCCACATCCAACTATTAGGATATAATTTAAAATTTAGCATGAATAGAGTTATCTTATTCCCAATCACTGACTTTTTCTGAAGAATTATTCATACCCACCCAGGCTAGATGCTGGAAATTAAAAGAAAGCTGAGAGATAAGTCAGGGGCTTATAACTGTTTGATATCTGACTGGAAGATATTTATGTTTGAAGTCATCGAATCCAAATATGTGTATCCATCCGTTCATAATAGATGCAGTGACTGTAGAATCCACCTCACATTTTCCTAAAGTACAGAACATTTCTGTTAAAATTAATACTAGTAAATACGTATCTGAAAAACAACCTTTCATATTGAAATTACAAATAGCCCTTGCTTAGCAACCATTGGGACCCATTGGGACCTGCCACACAGTTGCTAATGCTGCAGCTGCTAAGTGAAAAATTACATGACTACAATGGGCTTACAACCTCACTTCCCCTTCAGTTGTTAAGTGCCACAGCCCATAAGCAAAACATCACATGACCCCGATTTATGATTTTACTTCCATCTTATCTATTAATTCTGCTTGTTGCAAGACAGTTGTGAAGTACACAAACGGCAATCATGCGACTGTGAGATTCTGCAACAGTCGTAAATCAGTTGTGAAGTGCCCGAATGGTGATTGCATGACCACAGGATGCTGTGACAGTCATATGTGCAAGGATTGGTCTCAAAGCTATTTTTTTACACTGTCAGAATTTCAAATGGTTGCTAAATGAAGCAGTTAGTAAGTGAGGACTATATGTACATTTAAGACTCTCCATCATGCAAGTTGCTGTAATTTATTGCTAGTCCACCAAGCATTCCTTAAACCAAAACTGCAGACTTAAGCTCTATTGAGTTCCACTGATCTATCAACTTTTGTTATTAAACAGTTTTTGGTTTTTACCTTTAAAGGTTCTTTTCATTGGTGATTCCACTAACAGAGGAATGATGTATTATCTGATAGAGAGAGTGAATGAGACCCTTCAAGAATGGCAAAAGGCACATGGCATGAAGTTTTATCACAATGTGAACAATGGGAGCACTTTCATTAGTTATTCATATTATCCCCAATTCTGGATCAGTGTCAGTCAAAGACCTACATTTGAAGAAGCTCTAGAGCAGCTGCTATTCAGGTATGATAGAACACTTGGCAACATTAGTTTCCTTTTCCTGGCATTCAGGTGTTTGATTCTAGTGGTTTAGTTCCTGCCTTTGGGCAATATTTACAGTACATCAGTTTATCCACTGCTTTTACCACTTCATCAGATTGAAAATTCTAGCAGTTACAATTTTGGAGAAACTATTACAATAGAAAAAAATAACAGGTCTCCATTGATCTCATACTTAACTGTATAGAGCAGGTGTGAAGAATTTGTACCCCTCCAGGTATTCGTATACTGAGATACCTAATAGACCTAGACCATGGTCACTGGAAAGGGAAACAGAACTCTAGTATAGCAACAGGTTTCCCAATTCTGTTGTAAAGAACACTTTCCTTTCTCCTTTACATTTCAAAGCTGTTTATCAAAAGTATTTTTTATTGCTGGGAATATTAGTTTGCAATAAAAGAGAAAATAGTTCAGAGGTTGGAATGCAATATCCCAAAATACCAATGGAATGTTAAATATCTTTGAACATTTTGTTGGAATGACTTCCTTACATCAGGCATGTGCTGCCTTTGTATAAATAATAATTTATACAATGAAAAATAAAAACAAGTAGTAAATGTTTGAGTTTAAAATATGCAGAACTATAGTCTGTAATGGAAAATGACATCAGTATGTGTGGTTAAGAATGGTCTTGGCTGATGTGTATTGCAATGTTGCTAAAATATAACTGCTGCCATCTGTTTAAATGGTAGAGAAAAGTAAATGATTATTATTATTATTATTATTATTATTATTATTATTATTATTATTATTATTATTATTATTATTATTATTATTATTATTATTATTATTATTATTATTATTATTATTATTATTATTATTATTTTTATTTCAGATCACAGCCATTAGAGAATACAGACCAGACAATACTAGTTATTGGTGGAGTCCAATGGCTTAATTTTAGTCACTTGCATATTATTCAAAAAGTACTAAAGCGGTAAGTCTTAATATTGTAGATGTTTTTTGTTTGGCATTATAATGATAAAAAAATAACTATTCCTAGTGGCTATTTCCGGTATGATTCTCAGTATGTTTAGTCCTTCGGCATTTTTGCTAGCTGATCATCTGCAGGATCCAGATATTGCTGAATTACAATTCCCTAGTAACCCAGCCAATATGGCTAATAGTGATGGATGTTGGGAGTTATTTAACAATATCTAAAGAATGAATCCCCAACTTTTTGTGACCTGATGGGCATATTTGATATTTTGAGATGTCCTTCCAAAATGGCTGATGTGGGTAGGCTTGCTGATTCACAAAACAGCTGTAAGGTGCTACATATCCACTTGGAAACTACTAATTTCTAGAATGCTACTTGCTATAGCTTTCCTACTATTTATTTTTATTTTATTTTATTTATTTATTTTATTTGACACATGAGTTTACAGACAATTCTTTACAGAGCCTGTTTAGATTCCAGATGTATTCTTGAAAATAAAGATGATACTGAAGGCTAGTGCTTTGCTTTGCAGCATTTAATTGTTTAAATTAAAAATCTAAAAAAATCAGGGCAAATGATTTGAAAAGTATCTGCAGGCATATTGGCATCTCCAGATACCTTACTTAAAGGAGCCTGAAACTTGAGAAACACAGTTTCATCATTCCCAGTGACCTATATTTTAAATATGAAATGTAAAATCCAGCTCCACAAAAATGTCATCTTTTCTTGTATCTGAATCCAAAACTTCCTACATAAATTTCATTTATTGGACCAGATAATTGGAGAAAACCCATCAAAATGTTCATAAGGTTTATTTAATAGTATACACAACTGTACATCCAAGTATACAGCATGCTTGAAAAAACACAATCTGGATGGACCATATCCACTGGGACACACATTGGGCTTTCATAGTTCCTGATCACCTACAGTAGAAATAGGCATGTAGAAACCAGCAAATAGATCTCCTTCAGACTGAGAGCTTCTAACTTGATGGAGCTGCTTTTGTGAACAGCTTGGCAGAACTTTTTAAAGCCTTTGCTTGAATAGAAGGTCTCATATGAGGAAAATTTGAATGGTATATACCTGAGAGCTGAACTCATTTTTTATTTTTTAATCTTATGTGGAGCAAAATGGGTAGAAATTCCATTTCCAATCAGTTCCTTAGCTAAGTTACATGTGTGACACCTTCTGCTGCCATTGCTACAAAGCAGTTCATAACATAGTGCTTGTACATATCTGGGCTTACACATCAAATCTTTGGTATGTGGAGTTATCCAATTTTCTAGTTAGGTACAATGAAGTGCATTCTGTCAGATTCTGAGAACATAGAAAATCTAAAATAGCTTCCATTACAATTTGAAGGCCAATTTACTTGTCCATTTCTTTCAGATTGCTGATCTTTCACACCTTGTTTTTGTGAAGATTACCTCTTAGAGTATTCATTCCTCCCCAATTGCTTGCAAGTTTTATCTTGAGTCTGATAAAATATAAAATAAATTGGCATCAAAACTCCATCTTTTAAAATAGGTTCTTACAAATATGATTTAATCAAATATATCTTAAAATGGATAACTGTAGAGACATCAGCATTAAATTATAACACAAGGATGATGTCTCCATAGTTATCAAGTTAAAATATTTTTGGTTAGATTATACTAGTAATACATGAGAAGACCACTGTTGCTTTCTATTTTCACTTAGTGTTCAAATTACTAATCAAAAGATTAAGTTGAAAGTCAAAATTTTAAATGAAATGTCATTTTGTTGAGCCTGAATATTGTATCAGTGACAATTTCTTAAAATACTGCACCTGTGCAAATCCAAAAATAAAATATATCTATTTTTCTTATTTGTTCTGTAGAATGAATCTCTCAAATATAATGGTAGTGATAAAATCCCTAGGAATGGGCTTTCATCTACCAGTAGATCGAGTGCATACTTTGTCATCAGTAAGTTACATTTTGTTCATAGCCTATTAAAATTAATTGTTCCTTTAACCCGTATTTTTTTTTGTTCAGCATCCTGATCCTAAGAATTGCACTGATTCTGTAATGTCACAGATGCCAATAATAATAACAGCTGTTCAAGGTCAAGAAACAGACACATGTGGGATTCCAAGAATGTTCTTTATCATTGTAGCATAGAATAACAGAATCTTGAAAGCCTGTCAGAATTGCTGTCTACTCTATCTTATACCAAGCAGAATTATTCTGAATTTCTTATGTTTTCCACTTTCTCAGGACTGAGTAAACTTCTTTTGTTCCTTAGTAATTCATCGCACCTTTTCCCCTTTCCAAAGTTTGATCATAGAAAAGGTTCCTGTCAGCCTCCCAAGTAGACCAGACAGGAAACACAACAAGAGGAACTAATTGTAATTAATGTGTGGCTACATTATATAGATATCTGCCCATTAGTTGTGAGCTCCTCCCCCTTTTATCTGATTGTTCCCTTTGCAACATCTCTTCTCCCTCTCTGGCAAGATCATTCTCACATTCCATTATAGTTCCTCACTGAAAAACAACTCTGGGTCTCAGCCTCCCTTACTTGATTAAAATGGGGAACAACAAGCCATATTTATAGATGAAAAACAAATTTTGAATTGCACAGGTATATTAGGCACATAAAATGCAGCAGACAAAACATACTGCTGCATTTTATAGCAGTTGCAGTTTCCATGTAGTCTTCAAAGCAGTCTCATGTAATGTGCATTATAAAATCTACCAGAAAGAATTACAATTGGCACACCTCAGGGTTCTCCTGGTCAAGAAGACTCCGATGTTGTGGCCATCCTTCAGGAAAGTACTGCCTTCTCAAGAAACAGTAGAAAGCCATGATGATCAAACAACAATTCCATCTTACTAACGTTCAACTTAGTCTATTTTGTCCCATCCAGACCGGAATATCCTCAAAAACTGAAACATTTGACAGCATTGGTAAACAAGCGACATGGTCCTATGTGGAAAAACGTAAATAGTCAACATACTTTAGGTTTGCTCACAATATCTTTCTTCCCTCAGTGGCCATGCCATCTGGCGACAAGCATGTATGTTATTATAAAAAATTATGGTCTAAATTCCTTCCTTCCTTCCTTCCTTCCTTCCTTCCTTCCTTCCTTCCTTCCTTCCTTCCTTCCTTCCTTCCTTCCTTCCTTCCTTCCTTCCTTCCTTCCTTCCTTCCTTCCTCATGCCTGTTCCATGAAGGATTAGCAAACTTCAGACATGTGTCTTTGCTTTTTTAATGCAAGTTGTGCCAACTGAAGAAATGAAATATACTTCTAATGGAAGAATTCTGAACATAGTAATTTGTTCTGCATACCAAAAATGAGCTGTGTTTTTTCAACACAAAGCTTTCCCAATATAATTTGAAAGAAATGTCAATTTGTTCTCCTATAAATTATTAAAGTCAGATATCATTCTGATTTACTGTCTGTCACTCATCCATTATTTGATCCTCATTTGCCTATATTACCTTATAAATAAATTTTTTCATAGTAGCTAGAAAACTTTGATTAAGATAAAAATAATCTAATGTAAAATTGAATTTCAGCCCCATAATGAGTTTGAAGGTATGGCATCATTAATTATATACAGTATTACCAAATTAGACCACTAATAGTTTTGTGTCATCTCATTTATCAATATCTGTAAGATTAGGGGTACCTAAAACACATTTTATTTCTGAAATAATTTCTCCTTCCCTCTCTTTTTATTTCTCTTCCTCTCTTTCTTTTTCTGTTGTATTATGTTTATTCTAAGATAAATTTGGGAATTGTTTTATCACAGACACTCTTGTTTGTATCAACAAAAATTTGAATATAAATTCCATTCAAATCATTCATTTGCATACCATTCTATTCAAACAGAAACAAAATAAATAAAAAAAAGTTGATGTGAGGTGTCTTGGTTTAAACTGCAGGCAGAAATACAGAATTTGTGGAAAGAAAATCTTGCTATTCTAAACACTGCAAAACACTATGGCTATGAAGTTGTTGATACTTTCATTATTACAATGGGACGGTACAAGGAATTTTTGCAAGGGAAATGTGGATGTCATTTTCATGAGGTAAGAATTTGCGGTTAGTGCTTCAGCATGAGAATTTATATGCTTTAAATTTTGTCCTACATTAATGAAAACATTTGAAATATAGCTGTATTTTGGCAATCCACCATAAGCATTTTACAGAGAGACCAATTATGGATAAATATAATTGAACATGGTGCAGCTGATTCTTAGTAAACATGCACAGCAATGTAGAATGAACTGAGAAGGAAGAAAAAGAGCTTATTCTGTGTAGATGTGAGCAGAGCACTGAAAGTCTAGTTCAGTGGTGGCGAACCTATGGCAAGCGTGCCAAAGGGGGCACTCAGAGCCCTCTTTGTGGGCATGTGCGCCGTTGCCCCAGCCCCACCTCCCCTCGCGGCCCCCTCACCAGCAGCCCCCCGGAGGAGAGTCATCCCCGGGCGCAGCCCATGCGGAGCAGTGTAGCCAAGAACATGGCAGCTGGGCAGTGAGGACAAGACTCCGCCCTTGCACCCCATCGCTCGCAGATGATGCTGTGGGGTACAGGCAGAGGGTGTGGCCACCATGGCACTGCTGGGCTGCCTGGGCAATCAGCTGTGGTGGGCCGTGGAGGTGGTGGGTGGCCCTGTGGGCGGACGTGGGGTGGGGGCAGGGCGGGGTGGGGGTGGTTTTGGGCACTCAGTCTCTAAAAGGTTTGCCATCACTGGTCTAGCTAATCCAGATGCCCTCTGCTGGAGGGGGAGGAGGGGGAGCAGAAGAGGAGAAGGCAAAGGGGAAGCAGCTAGTCTTTCGTTCCTTCAGAATAACAGAGTTGGAAGGGATCTTGGAGGTCTTCTAGATCAACCCCCTGTTCAAGCAGGACACCCTACAACATTCCAGACAAATGGCTGTCTAATCTCTTCTTAAAAACCTTCAGTGATAGAGAACCCACGACTTCTGAAGGGAAGCTGTTCCGCTGGTTTATTGTTCTCACTGTTAGGAAATTTCTCCTTAATTCCAGGTTGCTTCTCTCCTTGATTAGTTTCCATTCATTGTTTCTTGTTTTGTCTTCTGACCCCCTCTTCTTTCTGGCAACCCCTCAAATATTGGAACACTGCTTTCAAATTAAGTCCAGCCTTTATTACAGTCAAAGACCAACATAGGGAAGGATGGGTCCAAGGAATTAAAAAGAATAAAAATGTAACAGAATAAAATTATATATAAAAAGTTAAAAGATATAAAACAAAAATCTAAAAATAATATTAAAAATGTCTAAAAGGAAGGATAGGAGCAATAAATGGACTTAGGGGAACATGGCAAATTAAATTGTTCATAATACAGACCACTATAATGATGCTCATTAAAACTAGTTTGTGGCACAAAAGATGTGCTGCAGCTTTAGATTTTTGGTTTGATCTTTTTTTGTTCAAATTAGCAACAGTGACCAAACATTCTCCCTCAGGTTCTTTAGGGTTTGGAGACAGTAGGCCCAAACCAGGGTGAAATGGTAGCAGATAGACCCCTTGCCCTGGGAGATAATTGTGTAGCAATTTTCCAGGCCTTTGGTTATGCGCTAAGGTTCCGTATCCAAGGACTTTTGCCACATTTACTTTTCTTTAGGGGCAGAGACTATAAACAATAACATCTGGAGATAGTCTAGTAGTGTATCTTATCAGTGACTGGTCTTACTTCAGTTGACGCTGCCAGAGATATTTTTTAAAAAGAGGGTATCCCTTGCAGACAACACCTGGGGATGGTCTGATGGCATATTTGTCAATAACTTGGGAGAGACTGTGGACTGTATGCAGCTGCCCACCCCCCTCTCCAAGGAGGTAGCTTAGGCAGTCCTTGCCATCCTCTTTATTCTAATTGTTACAAGGAGGAACAGAGATCAAAGGCTTAAAGGCCAGAATGATTTTGAATATAATGCTGCAAATTCTAGACCTGGCTAAATAAACACAATGACACACAAATGTCTTAGGTGGCTATGTTTATATGTGTAAAGGGAAAAACTCCTTATGTCTTACATGATGCCACTGTACCTATATTTTAAATCCATGCACAACAGGATTCTAAATGTGATTTAGAAAATGTGTGATTTCTGAAGAATATTATTTAAATGACTTTAAATAAATCATCTACACTCAGCAAGAAAAAAACATATTTGGCCCATCCATTACCATTCTATCCATTGCAAAAGAAGCCACTAAGTTTTTCCACAGAGTTAGTTCTGGAAAAGTATATATTTTCCAAGCATGGTGATATTGCACTCTTCAATATTCCACCATACAACCAGGGCAGGAAATATCATTATTTGGGTTAATATTAATTTCTATGCTTGTGTACCTATAGATAATCCTTAATTTATTACCATAATTGAGCCTGCCCATCCCATTTAAAAGTCCTGATGGTTCGTAATGTAATTAATCCGATTTGACTACCTTTTTTGTGGTGCTCATTAAATGAACATTGTGGTCATTAAATGAATCATTGGTTTGTTATGAAGCCGTTTTTGTCAAAAAATCACAATTAAATGCCAATTTTCAACAAAACTGTCATAAAATGCAGTCATGTGACCATAAATGCAGCCCAGTTGCCAAATGCATGAAATAGCATCACATGACTAGGGGGCAACCATCAGAACTTCAAATCTGGGTCATAAATACCCCCCAGGTAGGTCCATCACAACTTCAAACAGTGATTGGATTACCTGTATTTACATTGTTGGGTAGACAGAACTAAGCTGCAAAGAAGAAAAGGATAAGAACTAACTTTACCACTTTTCAATATTGCATTGTAAGACCTTTAAATGATTGCAGAATAAAACAACAGTACTTGTTAGTAACTGCATATACAGCTTGAACTGAGAATTTGTTGCATGAACTTGAAGCATTGGCACGAATGCCTTGCAAACCATGCTTCCATCTCTTTCAGGTGGTGAAATCAAAGGCATCTGAAAAAAGCTTTCCCACAGCAACAACTTTCTCAAAACTCCATGTTCTGGGCAAATATTTCAACAACCAAAGCAACTTTGCAAAACTGCATGCTTCTGTATCCAATTCTCAATCTCCTTATCATGTGAGAGGCCCAATCAATCAAGTTTGTTCTGAAATACTCCTCAGCAGGATCTGTGGGAACAACAGAAAGGATGCCAGCATGTAATTTTAAATGGTAGGCATGTAGAGCTCAAAGGCTCCCCACTTTCCCATGGAGTGGCCCTCTGATCCTCTCATATTTAGTACACATTTCCTTGAAAGGCGGAACAAATTAGCATAATTCAAGACATGTGGGCATTTCATCAAAGCCTTAGAAAATCAAGATGGATCTTCATAGATCTGTGGCTTCAGAGGGAGAAACAGAAGCACAAGTGGCAAAAGCAAGAAGGAAGAGTTACTTGAAATAGCGCCCAACAAATCAGATGGAAGCTAAGTTTATGCAATATTGTATGATAGAATGTACTGTAATACACTCTCTCATTCCATGTTTAAAGGTTTTATGATTATAAATGAAAAAAAGCAATAGAGGAAAATGTACTTTTAGTATTTGCATTGACAAAATGATAGCATCAGTTCTAAGACTGCCAAAAAAAAATCTCACAAGAGGTTTTTATCCAAATTGATTATGTGCCATCAAGTCAGTGTCGACTCCTAGTGACCACACAGATAAATCTTTTTCCATGATGAACTGTCCATAACTTTGTTTTTTAGTTCTTCCAACAGTGCATATATCACCACTGTAACTGAATGCATCCACCTCAATGCTAGTTGTCCTCTTCTTCTCTTTCCTTCCACCCTTCCCAGCATTACAACCTTCTCTAGATCACATGAAATAACGTGTCCAAAGCAGGATAATTTGAACTGGATCTAGTGAATATTTTGGGTTGATCTTGTTCAAATTAACCTAACTTATAGTTAAAATGCTAGGTAACTTCCACTTGTTGCTCTATTGCACTGATCAAGGTTACACAAGTACCATGTGGCTACATTAAGTTTTGTTCCTTATTCTTTGTCCTCTGTTGTTAAGATGATGCAGGTTTCAGAATGTTTGTCTGCCAACAGAAGCAAACTTTAAAGAAAATTGCCCATATAAATACCTTTGTTTTATATGGGCAATCTTCTTTAAATATTGCCCATATACATATATTTTTATATTTATATTTACATTCTATATCTTTATTGCTCTTACATTTTCCTTCTTCCTCCTCCAGTAGTGGAACTGATTTGAGAACTCCTAAACAAAATTATTGTACTGTTTAGCAAAACCATTTAAGTATGGGGAAAGAAACTTCAACTTGCACCTTGGATCAAGGTAATATAAGAGTCAGTTTGGTGTAGTGATTAAGGCAGGGGTGTCAAGCCTGATCACATTGCGGGCCATATCATGACATATCGGGATGGTTTTTTGCCTTTGCGGGGCCGGAGTGGACATGGTCTGCACAGGCCGCATCCGGCCTGCGGGCCACGTGTTTGACATGCCTTGATTTAAGGCATCATGAATCAAGGCAAATATAGTGTCCTAAGATAATGCTGCAGGAACCAATCGGCCAGTCACCAGGACCAAAGGTTTAGTCTTCCGAGCTTTCGGACTCATGGTGGAACCCATCCTCAGGGAACTTCTCTCTGCCGGAATGTGTGCTTTGGGCTGTTCTATGGGTAGTATTTACATGGTGCCTGATTGGATCTGGTTTCTTATTTGTTGATTTGGGTATTGATGGCTGGCTATTAAGTTGCTGACTGTTGTTTCCTTGTGCTGCCAAGTCCTCAGCTCCTAAGTACCTGATAAGCTGGTGGTAAATCAGCATTCTGGTTGACTGACAAGGAGCCCGTTTCTCAGGCTTCAATCATTTCCTTCACTATCTTTGTACCTGCTCGGCCAAGGCATCCGGCTAGAAAAGGTATCAGGTTAGAAACCAGGAGACCGTAAGTTGTAGTCCCACCATAGGCACAAAGCCAGCTGGGTGACCTTGGGTCAGCCAGTTTCTCTCAACTCTAGGAAATAGACAATGGCAAGCAACTTCTGGAAAACCTTGCCAAGAAAACTGGATGGATCATCCTGGCAGTCTCCAGGAATCAGACACGACTGAACAGAAGAAGAAGAAAGTATGAAAGAGTCTGGTTTCCTTAAAAACCATGTAATGAGATGGTAGTTGCATGGTTTGAATTGGTAGCGATTTTTTTGACTTACATTTTTTATCAATAAGTATATACATTGTATTTTCTTTTGCTCTGCCAGAAATCACACCCAAAGGCTAAGGGAGGTTACAGAAACTTAGATACTATTTGCTCAGCTCAGTGGGATTCTATGTGTGCCTGGTAGTCCAGTTTACCTTGTTTGGTGTATGTTGCCAATAGAACCATAGCAACAGCAACCACAAAGCAATCTCATTTTCTTGCAAGCGTTATCTGCAAGGTATGGTAAAAGAGGTCACAATGGTAGCCATGACAATAGGACACACATTAAAAGAAATGGGAAGAGCTTTGATCTCACCACATGGATGGTTTCTTGACTTTTCTGGGATGTCCTACAGACACCACTAGTCCCTGCATTTGGACACAAAGTTTTGCCTTTGGCCATTTCACTGATAGGAGAATGCAGCACCTTCAAAATTTCTCCCTGAATATAAATATTTTTAGTAACCTTACAGAAATGATTATGCATGTATCTCAAATGAAAAATTACATACCAAGTCTAAACTTGAAGTAACCTGTATTAGTGCCAAAGGTAAACCTGAAATAAAGATAAACCTGACTTACTGAAGAGTCTTAAAATAATTATATTTACTTATAACTTGAATATTCCTATGGATACAAATTCTGATTTTTAAAAAAAAACACATTGAGAGGTAATCCAGGTTTCAGAGAGCTTGATTACCTTCCAACAGCAAATCTTTAAAGAGGATTGCCTGTATAAATATCTTTATACTGAAAGTAATGTTAAAGTTGGACTCATACAGAAAGTCTTTTTAAAAAAAAACAAATGAATTTTGGTTAGGTAATAATTTTCATGCTGGCAAATGTGCAATGTGGTTTCTGCATGTTCACCATTATATGGTTATCCTATGCTGTACTTCACTGTGTTTCATGTTTCCCAGATGTCGCTATTTTGAAAGCATCATTTCAGTGCTGTATTTTTATGGGCAGATTTTATGTAAACTGTAACATGCATATCAACCTAATATGAATACGGACCATAGATGTTTAAAAGTGATATCTAAATTGTAATTAGGCATTAATAAATATATATAAAATAAATATTGATACACTGTATGATACATTTCCTCAAGATGGGTATCTTTTTAATTGACCTATGACAATAGATCAGTGAAAACATCATATAGGTAGTCCTCGACTTACGACTGTAATTGAGCCCAAAATTTCTGTTGCTAAGTGAGACATTTGTTGAATTAGTTTACGAGTCCCATTTATGATCTTTCTTGCCACATTGTTATGTGAATAATTGCAGTTTCTAAGTTAGTCACCCGGTTATTAAGTAAATCTGGCTTTCCCATTGCCTTTGCTTGTCAGAAAGTCACAAAAGGTGATCACATGACCTCAAGACACTGCAACTGTCATAAATATGAGTCAGTTACCAAGCATCCAAATTTTGATCATGTGCAAGGGGAATGCTGCAATGGTCACAAGTGTGAAAAGTGTGAAGTCACTTTTTTCACTGTTGTAACTTTGAACAGTCACTAAATGAACTGTTGTAAGTTGAGGACTACCTGTATTCTCTTGTATATTGAGTATATTGTTTTCTTTAGTATGCAGAGCATCTTGATGAAGAGATATATCCTAAACATTCTGTGAAACAATATGATCAAGCTGATTTTATTGGATCTTTTGGGATAATGGACAGCATATACATTTATATTCACGTATCAAGATATTTTCAGAAGGCACCAAAGTCTTCACTCGGTCTCATTCACTGATTATGAACATCTGTAAAGGGCACCTCAAGATTTTTGACTAATAATATTCATCCCCAACATGTTGTATTGTCCTTCATCGGATTGTTTGTCTATGGCTCAGAGGTTATCCAGTTATTTGGCCTCTGGTATCACTACTTTGCATACTCCCCCTCCCCTGGTGTCATAATATGCTACTGAAAACATTAGAATATCATCAAAAATAAAATAAATTTGACAAATTTAGAGCATATAGACAAGCATCTGTCCAAAGATCTCTGTGACAATTGTTATTAATTTAATGGTTCACCTTAGCTTTGATATAGATATTTATTCAAAGACCAGATAGTCTTTGAGTATTAAATCTAAAGATTATTAATAGTACAATTCTGTAACAATTTCTTGTTCTCATATAAAACTTTAAAAAATAAACAATGTAGGGAAATTATTTTCAAGTATCTGATCACAATTTTGTTACTTATGAAATACTTCAAATAAAGAGACATAATCATCAACATAATCTGTTCAGCTTGCCATAAACCATTGGAAAAGCCAATATAATGTGGGATAATAATAATAAAAATAATAATAATAATAATAACAATAATAATAACAATAATAATAATTAATAATAATAATAATAATAATAATAATAATAATAATAATAATAATAATAATAATAATAATAATAATAATAATAATAATAATAATAATAATAATAATAATAATAATAACCGCCATTATAACTGCAGAATTGGGTTATAAAATGCCAAAAAAGAAGCCCACTGGAACACCAAAGTGGAAAATTCGACTTGAAAATAAAATAAAAAAACTACAAGGAGATGTCAGCAAATTGAAATACTTGAAAGAAGGAAAACTAAAGAATGAAAAGCTGAAAAATAGTTTATACAAAAAATATAATCTGGAGGAAAAAACAATAACGGAAACCATGGAAGAACTAAAACAGCGTGTAATAGCAACAGCAAAGAAAATTGAAAGATACGAAGGACGAATAAAACAATATCGTGAAAATGTCCAGTTCAGAAGAAACCAGCACCTCTTCTACCGGTCACTTGACGAAAATCAAGTCCAAACTAGTGTTCTCCCATGTAAAGAAAAAACTTTAAACTTTTGGAAAGAACTGTGGGAAAACCCAGTGGAACATAATAAAACTGCCTCCTGGATCAAAGATATCCAAAAAGAAGCAACACAAAACAAAATGGAGAATACTGTAATAACCACTGATATGGTTGCAAAACAAGTAAAGA
The DNA here is from genome assembly GCA_023970755.1 of Azemiops feae. Classification (NCBI taxonomy): domain Eukaryota; kingdom Metazoa; phylum Chordata; class Lepidosauria; order Squamata; family Viperidae; genus Azemiops; species Azemiops feae. The sequence goes on along the minus strand of JALGBA010000503.1, from coordinate 1,018,833 downwards.
ACGCCAAGAACTGGAGTGCACCTGGCCTGGACGAGCTGCATGGATACTGGTTGAAACATCTCACCAGCCTCCATCACCGCATGGCCACTCAGTTTGATGAAATGCTCCAAAATGCCACAAGTGAAGAATGGTTAACAGCTGGCCGAACATACTTGATAATGAAGGACCCAGAAAAAAGCACAGAACCAAGTAACTACCGCCCAATTACTTGTTTGCCAACAACGTTCAAACTTTTTACAAGAATACTGGCAAATTCAGTATTCAACCATCTGATGGAAAACAGTCTGTATCCGGTAGAACAAAAAGGAAATTATAAAAAATCAAGAGGAACAAAAGATCAGCTGCTCATTGACAAAATGGTACTTAAAAATGCAAAACGACGGAAAACGAACTTAAATATGGCGTGGATTGATTACAAGAAGGCATTCGACTCATTACCCCATAGTTGGATTAATGCGTGTTTGGAAAACTTTGGAATCAGCAAAAATATATGTACATTTTTGAAAGCAAATATGCAAAAATGGAAAACAGCCCTAACAGTAAATGGGGAGAACATTGGTGAAATTAACATCAGACGAGGAATTTTCCAAGGGGACTCACTTTCACCACTACTGTTCAACATCGCATTAATCCCATTGACAATAATCTTACGAAACACAAAACAGGGATACTACATCTCAAGCCAGCATGGCAAGATAAACCATCTGCTGTACATGGAGGACTTAAAACTGTATGCGAAAAGCCACACTGAACTTGAATCAATACTCAACGCAGTCCAACTATTTAGCAGCGACATCAGAATGAACTTTGGACTTGGAAAATGTGCTGTACTATCCATGCAATGAGGAAAAATGGCAAAAATAGAAGGAATAGAACTGGGAAATGGAAGTATTGTGAAAGCACTAGCAAAGGATGACGGTTACAAATACCTAGGCATATTGGAAGGAGATAACATCTTGAATGGAAAAGTCAAAGAGTCAACGCAAAAGGAATACATCAGGAGAGTCCGCAAAATTTTAAAATCAAAGCTGAATGCTGGAAACATAATTAAAGCCATTAATACATGGGCAGTCCCAGTGATACGCTACCCAGCTGGAATTATCAACTGGACTTTGGCTGAACTGAAAAACCTAGACCGGAAAACACGTAAACTTTTGAATATGCACCACGCTCTACATCCACGAAGTGACATCGACAGGTTGTACCTGCCAAGAAAAATAGGGGGCAGAGGACTATTGCAAATCCACCAAACTGTAGAAGAAGAAAAACGAAGTTTGAATGACTATGTGAATCAAAGTACAGAAAAACTGCTGCAGGCTGTGAAAACAGAGAGCACTGTAAAAATAACAGAAACAAAGGCAGAATGTAAGGAAAAACGGCTGGATGACAGATTAAATAGATGGAAAACCAAAGCTTTGCATGGACAGCATTTGAAAAACATTGAAGGAAAATGTGATAACAACTTGACATGGGCATGGCTTAAGATGGGAACCATCAAGAAAGAAACGGAAGGCTTAATACTGGCTGCTCAAGAACAAGCATTACAAACTAATGCCATGAAAGCGAAGATACAAAAATCCACTGACAATCCAAATTGCCGACTTTGCAATGACAAAGTTGAAACTGTTTCACACCTAATCTGTGAGTGCAGCAAAATCGCACAAACTGATTACAAATCTAGACATGATCAAGTTGCTAAATTAATCCACTGGGCATTGTGTAAAAAATACGACTTGCCTGTGTCCGAAAAGTCGTGGGAACACAGGGTGGAAAAAGTTGTTGAGAATGAGAGGGTGAAGATCTTGTGGGACTTTCGAATACAGACAGATCGCCATTTGGAACACAATACGCCGGATATCGCAGTTGTAGAGAACCGAAGCGTACAGCTGATTGATATTGCTGTACCAGGAGATGCCAGAGTCGAAGAAAAAGAACTGGAAAAAATTACGAAATATCGCGACCTGGCCATCGAAACTGCGCGATTATGGATGAAACGTGTAACAGTGGTACCCATTGTCATCGGGGCACTGGGAACTATGTCAAAAAACTTCGCAAAACACATCAAGAAACTGCAGCTTCCTGCAATAACTCCAGCAATGTTACAAAAAACTGCGCTACTCGGAACATCTTATATTTTAAGAAGGTACCTGGTTGACACCTAGGATGCTGGTAGCAACCCGTGTCAACCATCAGCACCAGCCAATTTGAATGTTCAGTTGACTGAGGTTCATGTTTAATGAATAAAAGATTAATAATAATAATAATAATAATAATAATAATAATAATAATAATAATAATAATAATAATAATAATAATAATAATAATAATAATAACAACAACAACAATAACAACAATAACAATAATAATAATAAAAGTTGGAAGGGACCTTGGAGGTCATCTAGTCCAACCCCCTGCTAAGGCAGGAAACCCTATACCATTTCAGACAAATGGCTGTCCAGTCTCTTCTTAAAAACTTCCAGTGTTGGAGCATTCACCGCTTCTGGAAGCAGGTTGTTCCACTGGTTAATTGTTCTAACTGTCAGGAAGTTTCTTCTTAGTTCTAGGTTGCTTCTCTCCTTGATTAGTTTCCATCCATTGCTTCTTGTCCTGCCTTCAGGCGCTTTGAAAAATAGCTTGACTCCCTCTTCTTTGTGGCAGCCCCTGAGATATTGGAACACTGCTATTGTGTCCCCCCTCATCCTTCTCTTCATTAAACTACATACCCAATTCCAGCAGCCGTTCCTTATATGCTTTAGCCTCCAGTCCCCTAATCATCTTTGTTGCTCTTCTCTGTACTCTTTGTAGAGTCTCAACATCTTTTTTACATCGCGGTGACCAAAACTGGATGCAGTATTCCAAGTGTGGCCTTACCAAGGCATTGTAAAGTGGTATTAACACTTCACGTGATCTTGATTCTATCCCTCTGTTAATGCAGCCTAGCACTGTGTTGGCCTTTTTGGCAGCTGCAGCACACTGCTGGCTCATATTTAAGTGATTGTCCACTAGGACTCCGAGATCCCTCTCACAGTTACTACTATTGAGCAAAGTACCACCTATACCCGTGGTGGCGAACCTATGGCATGTGTGCCACAGGCGGCACACAGAGCCCTCTCTGTGGGCACGTGCACCGTCGCCCCAGTCCTAGGCCTTCAGTCCCATCCATGAGCAACCTGCATCAATACCCGTGCAGGGTAAGGTTGTTGCGCCCGCCCCCACCTCCCCCAAGCATTTTTTTTTACTATCCTGCCTTTCAGCTGCATTCTGTTTCTCCGTTCGCTTCTCAGCCTTCGCCACATGTTTCCGGGACTATCGGTAAAAAAAAAAAAAAGTTCCATCAGAACTCAAGAAGTTAGAAAGTCTGATGGAACTTTTTTTTTTTAACCGATAGTCCCACAAACATGGCAGGGGCTGGCACGGCAACCTTACCCTGCATGGTGGCGGGAGGGTGGGGCGCATGCCCTTCCCATGCCAGGCCAGACCCTGCAGCCCCTGGGCGGCCGTGCTGGGCGGCGGTGGGCAGGGCGTTGAGGTGGGGGCCAACCAAAGCAGCAGGTGAAGTGCCGGAGGCTCATGGAGGGAGGACGCTGAACTGGGCAGTCGGGCCATTGGCAAGAGCAATGCATCTGAGTGGAAAGCAGCCTTGGAACAAGTGGGGCAAGTAAGGAAAGAAATCCTCGCTCCCCCCAGAAATTGACTTTCTTTCCCTACCTCCCAGCCCCATGCCGTTTCTCCTTCGCGATCCACCGCTGCATGCAAAGAAACAAAGGAAGTTTTTTTAGGGGGGGAAATGGTCAATCAATCAATTCCAACTTCTTGTGAAAGATGGCAAAGTTGGAATTGATTGATTGACCTTTTTTCCCCAAAAAAAACCTTCGTTTCCTTGCACGCGGCGGTGGCGACGGATCACGAATGAGAAACGGCACGGGGCTGGGAGTCAGGTAAGGAAAGAAAGGCAATTTCTGGGGGGAGCGAGGATTTCTTTCCTTACCTGCCCCACTTGTTCCGAGGCCGCTTTCCGCTCAGACGCATTGCTCTTGCCAATGGCCCGACCGCCAACTTCAGCGCCCTCCCTTCCTGATCCTCTGGCGCTCCACCTGCTGCTTTGGTGGCTCTGTAGGCAGAGCTGCAAAGTTCTCTTCTCTGTCAGAGAAGAGAACTTTGCAGCTCTGCCTACAGAGCCACCAAAGCTGTAGCTGAACGGGCAGGTGAGGGGGGAACCTGCCCCACTTGTTCCATGCCCGCTTTTGGCCAAGCTGCATTGCAGCGGCATTGGGCGCAATATGTGAGCCGGCAAACAGCCGCATCATGCCAAAACCGGCAGTTTGCCACCTCCTGCCCAACGCCACTGCCATGAGGCTGAGGAACAAGCCAGGCAGCGGTAAGAAACCGGTATACCAGTTCCTTACCTCTGCCCGGCTTGTTTTGTGGCCTCATGGTAGTGGCATTGGGTGCATTGTGCAAGGCGGCAAATGGCCACAGCCGGTGGCAAACAGCCACGTTGCGCCAAAACTGAGGGGCCAGCAGGCTGTGGCTGCTGACGGACACAGTTGGCCCCCATGTGCTCGTTGTGTGCAGGGGCCGATGGTGTCAGGCAGCACTGCCCCGGCCCCTGCCTTGCCTTGCCTTGCCCTGCGGCAATGGCACCCCTGCCCTGCCCCCTGCCTTGCCTCACCTCACCTTGCAGGATGAGCCTCCTGCCCACCGTCCCACCTGCCAGAGACCCCCTGGATCTCCCCCAACCCTGCCCGGCCCTCACAGGCATCCCTCCTCGTGAGCAACATCGAGGTGGCCATGCCCACCCGACACGCCTACCCAGTCTACCATGACCACCACAGCCACGCCCACCCAATGGGCCACGCCCACCTGGCACCCGGTGATGCATAAGTGGTTTTTGGGTTGCAGTTTGGGCACTCGGTCTCTAAAATGTTCGCCATCACTGACCTATACTATACCTGTGCATTTGGTTTTTCTTGCCTAAATGTAGAACTTTACTTTTTTCGCCATTAAATTTCATTTTGTTAGATAATGCCCAATGTTCAAGTTTGTCATTTCAGTTTGAACAATTGAACTAGGGCTAAGATTACATAATGAGCTCAAATGTCCAAATGCTGCTTCAAAAAATGTATCTCCCTGCTTGAGTCAGGTACATGAAGCTCCACCTTTACCTATTACATATGAGTAATTCTGGTATGTAAACTACACTCTACTCTTGCTTTGTTATTATTGTTTAAATCTGTAGACCAGTGTTTCTCAAACTTGGCAACTCTAAGATGTGTGGACCAACTCTCAGAATTCCCTACTCTGCCTGCTGTCTGGGAAATTCTGGATGTTGAAGTGCACACCTCTTAAAGATGCCAGGTTTGAGAAACATGGTATAGGCTAAATTTTTTACTGTGGAATATTGGGAGAAGACTACTATCCCTGTTGCTCAGCAATATGTGTAGGCTGTTTTAAATCATGCCAAATCAATTTTATTTCATTCTTTGATAAAGTGACTAAATTAATAGACTAATGAAATACTGTGGACATAATATACTTAGATTACAGTAAGGCATTTGACAAAATAGACCACAATCTGCTGCTTAGTAAGCTAGAAAAAGGTGGAATAGACAACAACACCATCAGATGGATCTGTAGCTGGCTGACAAACTGTACTCAGCTAGTAGTCCTCAATGGTACTACATCCACATGGAGAGAAGTAAGCTGTGGGGTACCACAAGGCTCCATCTTAAGCCCAGTACTCTTCAATATCTTCATTGATGACTTAGATGAGGGAATAGAAGGGGAACTCATCAAATTTGCAGATGACATTAAACTGGCAGGAATAGGCAACACCCCAGAAGACAAGCTCAGGATCCAAAAAGATCTTGATAAACTTGAACAATGAGCCCTATCCAACAAAATGAATTTTAATGTGGAGAAAAACAAAGTTTTACATTTAGGTAAGGAAAATCAAAAGTAAAAGTACAGATTAGGTGAGACCTGGCTCAAAAACAGTAACTGTGGAGTCCTAGTGGACGATCACTTGACCATGAGCCAGCAATGTGCAGCAGCAGCCAAAAAAGCTAATACAATCCTGGGTTGTATAAACAGAGGCATAGAATCAAGATCACAGGAAGCATTAGTACTGCTTTATAAAACCCTAGTAAGACCACACCTGGAATATTGCAACCAATTTTAGTCACCATACTACAAAAAAGATATTGAGACCTTGAAAAAAAAGTTCAGAGAAGAGCAACTAAGATGATCAAAGGCCTGGAAACTAAAACATATGAAGAACGGCTGCAGGACTTGGGTTTGGCTAGTCTAAAGAAAGAAGAAACAGGTGACATGATAGCAGTATTCCAATATTTGAGGAGCTGCCACAAAGAAGAGGGAGTCAAATTATTCTCCAAAGCACCAGAGGGCAGGACAAGAAACAATGGTTGGAAACTGACCAAAGAGAGAAGCAACTTAGAATTAAGGAGAAACTTCCTGACAGTGAGGACAATTAACCAGGGCAACAGCTTGCCTCCAGAAATCGTGGGCGTTCCATCACTGGAGGTTTTTAAGAAGAGACTAGATAGTCACTTGACTGAAATGGTATAGATTCTCCTACTTGAGCAGGGGGCTGGACTAGAAGACCTCCAAGGTCCCTTGCAGCTCTATTCTATTCTATTCTAAATTATAGAGGTGGTCCTCAACTTACAACAATTCGTTTAGTGACTGTTCAAAATTACAACAACTCTGGAAAAGTAACTTATGACCATTTTTCACACTTACGACCATTGCAGCAGCCCCATAACCATCATGTTCAAAATTCAGACACTTGGCAACTGACTCATATTTATGATGGTTGCAGTGACCTGGGGTCATGTGATCCTCGTTTGCAAACCTCTTACAAGCAAAGTCAATGGGGAAGCCAGATTCACTTAACAACCGGGTGAATAACTTAACAACTGCAATGCTTTACTTAACAACTGTGGCAATAAGGTCGTAAAATGGGGCAAAATTCACTTAACAAATGTTTCACTTAGCAACGGAAATTTTGGGCTTCATTGTGATCATAAGTTGAGGACTACCTGTACTGTGAATACCACTTGAATATGTTTTTAAGTGAAGTGCAGTGTGCAAACAACTCTGAATTCTTACATATATTTATCTGGGACTAATCCCCAGTGGACTCTACTGGGGTTATTTCTGAATGTTGGGCTGCAAGTCAAAATTCTGTATTTGCAAAGATCATTGGTATTACCTGAAACAAAATCCTAAACAATGGTTTTGTTGCCCACAAGTATAAACACACTATATTTTTTCCACCTGCATGCTGAGAAACGTCTTTAGACCTCACCTGTTTACTTATCTGACTTCATGCAAGAATTTTTCCTTCCATGGTGGTGAGAACATTCCCTTTGTTTGTTATTGCATTTTTTTTTTCAAAAAAAAATTGTAGGAGTGGAGAAATGTGTGTGTGTGTTTGTGTGCAAAATAATTTCTTATTCATATTTAACATAGAGATCATTTCAACATGAGATCAAATAATATCAGTAAATAAAAATAAGCTACATCTGTGCCATTTGCAGGGCAGCATATTGGAGCACACCAACCTACTGAATACTAATGTTCTTGGAAATATAGCATACTCTGAGCATGGACTATGCAAATAGTTTGCGTTTTACTTTCTTGGTGTTCCTTTGACCCATCATGACTTATGCACCATCAAGATATGCTTTTTTAATCAAGCTACCTTTATGCCATATTCGGTTCACTGAAACCTTCCTGTGTGGCATACCACCCCCCAAAACCTCCTAAAATTCAAACGAAAGCATGTTTCAAAATAAATTTTTAATGCTTTGCTGAGACATTCCAGTTAGCACTTCCGTGTAGCTGGTTTCCACATTGCACCTGGAGCATTAGAAAAAAAGAAGTATAAAGGATGAAAAAATATGTGACAAAGAGTAAAGTACTATGTTGCTGTCAGGATAGCCACATGGCAAATAATATTGACAAATAATGACATATTGGCAAATAATAACTAATATTCTGAATCTGACTGGGTTCCAGCTACATGGCAAAGAGTACAATTGGATAATGTAAAAATCAGATGTAAGAGATTGGGATAGGAGGACAATTCATAGTTTACAGAGTTAATCAGCATGGAAGTGGGTGTAAATAGATTGAGAATTAATATCTATACCTAATTCCTCCATAATAACTTTAACTGAACTGTAAAATTGTACTGAGCTTTAATTATTTTCTTTTGTGGCATTTCCAAATTCAATATAAATCATCATATGATATCAGTCATTAGGCTTTTGGTGTTTTTGTTATATATTACCAAAGTCCAACCAACAGAACTGCTATTTAAAATAAAAATATAGAAAAAAAGCATGAATTTAGAGTTCATTAATATATATACCATCCAATTTCAGAAGGATGGACTTTCCTTAAGCATTTTTGTTCCATTTTAAACTTCAAAAGCATAATAGCACAAATGATCCACTTTAACCATGTGTAACTCTCAACCCACATTTAAAAAAAAACAAAAAAACAATTAGCTATTGATTTGGTTGATTTATCTTTCAATAAAAAGAACATGACATCCTGTTTTTATTCTCATAGATTGGGGGGGGAGGGGCAACTATAGCAACTTTATGACCTGTGGACGTCACCTTCCAGAATTCTGAAGCAGCCTGTGATAGATCATCATCTTCACCATCTTGAAAACATCTTTAGAGCACAGAAAGAATTGTACTATAACATCCTGATGTAATTACAGAACATGCATTGATGGACTCAGCCTATCATAGCTGAATAAAGCTCCATATTTATGTGCAAAATTCTTTCGCTCTGGGCTTTATTTTTGTAACCTTTTCAAAACAAAGAATTGTGTGCAATAGATCAACTGTTCAGTAGTTATTGGCAGACCTGGATTTATATTCTGTTTCCTCATTCCCCACCAGAAAACATATAGTTTAAACAACTGGAAAGCACATGGAATGACATGACATGCCATGACATGACACAGAAGTTCTTGTATTTGGATTTGCATTTTAAAAAAATCTCTACTTATACTTCAGTAAACATTTTAAATGTTCCAGAACTTCAGATTCTTGTAGCTCAAGGAAATTGTAATCTTTCGTCCTTCATGCTTTACCATAAAACACAAATTTATTTAAAATACATCTTGAAATTATTTCTGTGTATGTATTTATATTTATATATTGTCGGTGAGTGTTTGTGTGTGTCCCTCTGTAAAGCAGAATGTGTTTTCTTTCTTTAACAACATTCCACCCTCTCCTCTCTCGCCCCTCGAGAAACATGTTGACAAGGAAAACATAATGATAGAAATGCCTTAATTATATTGCAATACAGTAATCTTGCTACCAGCTGCTTTTTTTATGATAGCCTGTTTTATTCTCATTTATACAGGCTTGTGGTACAAACCACTGGCTATACCTCATTAATGATGCCATTATTTCTTAAATTAAATGGAAGCAAAAATGTGATACAAAAATATGAAATCAGGAGAAATGAGTATTATACTGAGTGTTTGAAATTGGAGAATGTCATTCTCCCATCTCTCACATATTCCTCTAAACCAGAGGTCTCCAACCTTTCGGGCACCAGGGACCGGTTCCGTTTGAGAGAGGTTTTTCTGCAGACGGGAGGGTGCTGCCTGCATCTCCAGATGGGGCTTTGCTTGTTTGTGCAGACCGGTTTGCTGGCATGCCACGGACCGGTACTGGTCCATGGACCAGGGGTTGGGGACCCCTGCTCTAAACTAAAACACCTCCCTTTTTTACCCTGTAATCCCTTAGAGCAGTGGTGGCGAACCTATGGCACGGGTGCCAGAGGCAGCACTCAGAGCCCTCTCTGTGGGCACGCGCGCCCTCGCCCCAGTCCTAGGCCTTCAGCTGGGTTTTATAAAACCTTTTCACTTTAGGCCTCCGCCGCCGTGTGCAAAAAAAAAAAAGGTTCAATCAGTCAATTTCAACTTCTCGCGGGGAAAAAAAAAAGATCTTGCAACGTTGGAATTGATTGATTGAACTTTTTAGTCCTACCCAGTCTGCTGTTATAACCGCAGCCACGCCCAGCCAATGGGCCACGCCCAGCCAATAGGCCACACCCACCTGGCACTCGACGATGCATAAGTGGGTTTGGGGTTGCAGTTTGGGCACTCGGTCTCTAAAAGGTTCGCCATCACTGCCTTAGAGTCAGGAGACTGATGGAGCTGAGAGCAGCAGCAGATATTTGGTTTCTTTGCAGAAAGATCTACTGCTACTTAGGATTGAACTCTCAGGTTTCCAAATGGGAGATTGAGTGTCTTCACCACTAGGCCACCACACCGCTCATTTCATTGTCTTCTACAACTCCATCCCCAAAATGCTCTCTTTCTAAATGTATTATATTGGTTTTGCTATCATACAGATTTTGGGGTATCCTTCTGAAATAGTGGATGTGTCAGGCATTCTTTGTCCATGCAGGCCAAGTACTTCATCTGAACTGTCACCATTCACTGCAGTTTTTCAGTGTGCAAGGCTACGGTCCAGCACTGCCCATCAGGAATGAGTTTCATTTTTATGAATTGCAGCATTCAGTCAGAAATCTTCATTAAAAACTGATGCTGTTTTCGGAGGCAGCATCATGCACCAATCAAGATCATTTTTCAGACTGCAAAGCTTTCAAAAACACAGCACTGAATATAGGGTTACAGACAAAACTTGGAATTAACGTTGCAGAAGAACTGAATGGCACGCCTGAATGTTGACAAGGGCAAGTATTTTTTTTACCTTTTTTCTGTCCAGTCTACATTCCGACAAGACAAAGATGCTGGGAGCTTTCAAATGTATTGGCTACTTCTTTAAAAAGTATGTATTTGTTTCACAATACAATGAACAGAAGATAAAAGCCAATACCACAGCCTGATTCTCTCTTGGGCAGGCGTGGTGTCGACACCCGAGGCCAGCTGCGCGCCTTGCGCTTCCGACAACCAGCAAAGGCGTCCAGCGACGTCGCTTCGCCTCTCCGGAAAGCCTAAACGCAGAGCGCGTCCGCAGGTCTTCCTTTTATTATTATGGCCGCGTGTACAGCCAGTCCCAACCAATCAGAGCAATGTTGCATATTCATGAACTCTCTTTAGCCAATGAAACAGCGAACAGGGAGCACAAAAAAAAAACTGAAGCCGAAAGAAATAAAGAGACTCTGGTCCGCAGAACTTTTCTCACCTTCGAGCTGGCGCAGCTCGTCCCGGGCTGGGGGATCCTCCTCGCGCTTAACTGGCTGCACCAGAGTCCGCCTCGCAAGCGTGCGAGGTGAGGAGGGTTCAAGCGCCAGCCGGATCCCGGTGCCCGCATCTCTGCCTCGCCGCATCGGAGCGAGCAGGGGGGAAGGTAGAGTTTTGCCTGTCCAAGGAGCTCCATGCGTTGGCTATGGAGAAAGGGGCGCCCTTGGGACTGCCTCGCCTGTGCGTGCTGTGGACGGCGGTGCTGTGGGAAGTCTGCCGCTGCGGCGCCCACGCCAACTGGATGTGAGTAGCATAGGCTCGCTGGAGCCGGGCGTGGGAGGAAGCGGAGTTTGAATCTGACCGTTCTCTAGTAATACCCAGAGAAGGATATTTCTGCCCACAACCTAAGCAATCCCGTTATTATTCTTGGGTGAAGCGTTGCAAATGAGGCTTTTCCTCTCTGCCTCTCCTGTGCGGGCTATAATTTGGAATGAAAACATCATTGATGAGCCTGATCGATCCCCATACAAATGTCCTTCCCTAATAAGGCTCAAGTGATGGCATGATGACAGTTCCTAATTATGATAAGGTAAGTCACTTTTTATTTTCTATCCAAGAGGTTTTGAATCCCTCCAAAGGAGAAGAAACCCAGGGCTAGTTGAAATCTCACAGCTGATTTTTTTTAAAAAAATAGAGCCCCTTTAGCACTATTTATGCTATAGTCTAGGAGTCTAGGTCAATATTATTAAACTGGGATGTTAAGAAAAAAAGGTATGGCATGCAGATTTTTATCAAGACAGAGTTTTTATGAAATTATAGATCAGTCAAAAGGAGCTTGAACAAAACAAAACCATAGGGAATGTATTACCTACTTTATTTCGCTAAATAAATGCCCAGTGGCTTGTTTACAGTATGATCTGATGGTCTAAATCAATGGCCCCCAACCTTTTGGGTACCAGGGACCTGTTTCAGGGAGAGAGGTTTTTCCGTGAACCGGAGAGGGCGTGGTTTTGCCTGCTGCCTGCATCTTGTGGATGGGCTTTGCTTGTTTGCGTGGCCCAGTTGCTGGCATGCCAAGGCCCGGTGCCGGTCCACAGACCAGGGGTTGGGGACCCTGGTCTAAATGGTGTGAGAGAGATCTGAATGAGTGTACGTGTATACGTGCATATTTATTTAATGTTGTGTGAAAGTAGCCCCAAATATTGACTAAATCTGCCCTTACTACATTTCCCGAAAGCCCAAAGGCCGTTTAAAGGCATGTGTACTGTATATCTTTTAAATATAATCAAACCGTTCCTTGTTCCCAACAATTGTGCCAGAATAACAACCTTTAAACACACACATACACACACACACACACACAAAATCAGAATCCTGGGGCCCTTAATCTTTCTGATAACAAACATAAATCCGTATTGATGGGCATGTCATCACAGCTTGTTTTGTGCTATCTGACATTATTTAGAAACAAATTGTTAAGTGTGCATGTTGTTATTTTAGTATGTTCAAGATAGGTTTAAAAATCACTCTCTGATTACTCAAAAAACAGCAGCACTGGGCCAACCTTTATCAGTGTTTTGCAACCTTGACAGTTTGAAGATGGGTGGACTTCAACTCCCAGCAATGCTGGCTGTGGAATTCTGGGAGTTGAAGTCCACCCATCTTCAAGCTGCCATGGTTGAGAAACATTGCTTTATCAGAATTTAGAAGCTAAGTAGAGTCAAATATAGCTATACATTTGAATGGGTGACTACGTACTCATTTTAGGACTATGACTGGGTTAAGAAGTTGAATATCATCTTGGAAGATAAGACAATGGCAAACTGCTTCCTATTGGTTTCTATTACACACGAGACACAACAAATTACATTTGACTGGAAGCAAATTACTTTAGTTCTAAATACTAAGTCAAAATGGCCTGAAAACCTGACGGAATGTTTCACTGGATGTTATGCATGCATAGAGGCTGTTTTATCACCAGCTTGGGCATTTAAAAGCATGGAAAATATTGAAAAGTTTAGAGTCTTGCAAAAAGCATTTTTGAAATGTAACTTTAGGCATGAGACTGAAATTCATGGTATTCTGGATATTATTCATTTTTAATTTTTTTTATAGATCTGTACACTTGTAAATATCTCAATTGTTTTTGAAATCACTGAAGAAATATCACGTAGTTCCCAGAGTCCTGATTCTTAGTGTATAATTAATCTTATTAATTTGATAATGGCGGCCCATTATTTTTTCCAATCATCATCACTCTGTGGAGCTATGACAGTTGTTGATTGTAGAGGTTTCATTGTGGGCCATCCTTTCTGTCTGTTAGCATAACATGAAAAATGTGGAACTTGGGCCTCACCCCCAGGATGCTTTTGCAGGTGGCTGGGTATTGCCTCCTTTGGTGTCCCAGAGAAATTGGGTTGTGGTAACCTGCCGCTGAATGGTCACCAAAAGGACCTGTGCAAGAAGAAGCCCTACCTCCTGCACAGCATCCGAGAAGGAGCACGCTTGGGCATCCGAGAATGCCAGAGCCAATTCAGACATGAGCGGTGGAACTGTCTACTCTCTCCGGATACAGTGCCTGCACTTTCCACTAATCCTTCATCCATCTCCGCTTCTCCTGCTTTCTCCATCTTTGGCTATGAGTTGAGCAGCGGTAGGTTCTTAGTTGGCAGCACTAGTGGTTGGGAGGTCCTTTGGAAGGCTTAAGCCTGAACTCTTGCATCAATGTTGGCCAAGCTAAATCAGGTTCTCATTAGCCCTGGAACAAAGTGATGCTATCTGAGAACTTGGATCCTCCAGTTTCATAAATGAAGGAGTGCAAATATATTCATTTCTGAAGAAACTGTGGAGTATGAACAAAAGTTTCTTGAAATGTTATGATTCACCCGACTCATTTATATAATTTCAGCATATTGGTCCCATTAATGGCTCAGATTCAAATTAAGTTGTTCATTGATTGGATTGAATTGACTCAGATAGAAGAACTGATTTTCTTGAGGGAAACCAGATGGTACGACTCTTAGTTGCATGTTAGCATTAGTGATTAATCACAGGAACATACTGCTGATATTTTTTTAACGAATACTTTTTTTTTTATAGGTACCAAAGAAACAGCATTTATCTATGCTGTGATGGCAGCTGGCCTAGTGCATTCAGTGACACATTCATGCAGCACAGGGAATCTGACTGACTGTGCCTGTGATTCCATGTTACAAAACAGTGGCTCAGCCAGAGAAGGCTGGCACTGGGGTGGATGTTCTGATGATATCCAGTATGGAATGTGGTTGAGCAGAAAGTTCTTAGATGGTCCAACAAAAAACATCTCCAGAAAAGATAGAAATGGATTGATGGTCATGAATCTGCATAATAATGAAGCAGGAAGACTGGTATGGATTCAAATCTTTTTCCTTCCATTGTTCTCTCCCATGTATCCATAAATACTGATGAGAGGAAGTTACACATTTGTTTTATTTAGATCCTGTGTGAATAGGGCGTTCATGCAATCATAGCTACTTTGTCTTTTTGCTCTCCTTGTTAACTCCATCTGAGCAAATAAGAATGGAGAGCCTTTGAGATGTTAGTGAATTACAAATCCTACTCTCTGTTATCATTGAACATGCTGGCTGGGTCTACTGAACATTGTAATTCAATAACAACTGAATTTCCATTAAAGAAACTTTCTCCACCAGGGTGTTCTTCAGAATGGGCTGCACTAAAAATAATGCACTTTCTATGTGGAAGTTAAGCTTTGAGGAAAATATATATATTTGTGGGTACATACAGTCTGAAAGTACTGGGAAAGTTGTCAGTTCTTTAAAATAGGTCAGGAAATATTCTCACAAGAAATATTGGAACTCCAATTTAGAGTAACAGGCTAGAGCAGGGGTGTCAAACTGCTGGCCCACGGGCCGGATGCATCATAGCGAAACCGCACCCACCCCATTGCAGGCAATGGCAAAAAAGTCGTGATACGTCGCGACACCTCACATGACGTTGCGAGTTTGACACCCCTGGGCTAGAGTAACAGAAAACCTGAGAGTATTTTCCTTCCCTCCCTATTATACTGAAGAGAATCGGGGACGGATCGTGGGTTTTTTAAAAGTCTTCTTTAAGATTTCTTGGGCTTAGCTCATATTCTAGTGCCACTTCATTCCTCCTTCGATATATCTGGTTTTCTGCACAAATTATGCATATGATTTTCTGTAGAATGAATATTGATGTCCTGGCCCTTCTTTATTCATGCAGAAAACTGAATGGTCCCAGGAACTTCATTAAGCAGTAAAGGCTATCAAAACGGTACATACAGTCCACCTTTCCCTTGAGATTTCAGAGCAGAAAGATATAGATTATTATCAATAAAGGAGAATATTTGTAGCTCAGGGTTGAAATGAGGGGTCCTTGGTGTTCTCTGAGCTTGCTTGTTTTCTTGCAGACATTTCATTACCCAAACTAGGTAACATCATCATCAGATATTACCTAGTTAGGGTAATGAAACGTCTGCAAGAAAACAAGCTCAGAGAGCACCAAGGACCCCTGACAGATTATTATATTGTATATGGGATTTTGTGCAATTTAATGAAAGCAGGAAGCTATCCTCCATATTGCTTACAAAATGTCTAAAGCTGATGATGAATACCCAAGCTGCTGCCACTTTATCCACTGTTCAATGTACTGTAACCTATCCCATGGCTGAAGAAACAAGCTGTTGTCCAGTTTAGTCTTTTGGCCCATATGAAAACTGCATTCAGTATTTGTGCTATATAAGGAAAAGCAATTTATAAATAAAATAAAGAGATTCAAATGCTGTGGAATATGTTTGGTATGCTACCTAAGAGACAGTTGATCCTTTCTAATTGTGGCTTGCTTTAATTTTTCTTCCAGGCAGTAGCAAAACTGATGTCCATCAACTGCCGCTGTCATGGCGTATCTGGTTCTTGTGCTCTGAAAACTTGCTGGAGAACCATGTCATCTTTTGCAAAAGTTGGCAGTTTTTTAAAAGAAAAGTATGAGAACAGTATCCAGATTTCTGACAGACTAAGAAGAAAAATACGCAGGAAAGAAAAAACCCAGCGGAACATCCCAATCCACAAAGAGGACCTGCTGTTTATCAACAGATCGCCCAACTATTGTATGGAAGATCGCAAATTGGGGGTCTCTGGGACACAAGGGAGGGAATGCAATCGCACATCAGCTGGACTGGATGGATGCAACCTTCTCTGCTGTGGCCGTGGATATAACACTCAAGTGGTCAGGCATGTGGAGAGATGTGAGTGCAAATTTGTTTGGTGTTGCTATGTACGCTGCAGAAGATGTGAGACTGTGACTGACGTTCATACTTGCAAATGAAAGTAATTGCCTCAAATATCTTTCATGGATCAAGCAAAAGAAAAATGAACATTTTCTATGGAGTCCAAGGTTGAAAGCTTTTTGTTTTTGTGGAAAAAGCAACTTGGAAGAAATAGCAACAAATCACCTGGGAACTTTGATTTCATGAGAAATTTGCATATTGGACAGTGTATTTGTGTAATTCAGTCCACAATGGCTGTGAATTTTCAATATTTCAGTCACATGCGGTACTTTAGTGAATTTAGTGCCCAGGAAATCAGACTAGCTTAGATTTAACATTCAAAAGTTAAAATAATATCCTGTATAAGGCACCTTGCTCTCCTGTAATGAGAACATTCCGTTTATAAAATATCCATAAAATCGTTTGCACAGCAACTGATAGTTGGGAATGACACTGATGTTCAAGCAAAGCATCCAAGACTTGGTTAACCAATCACAACCCCAAAAAAATGGCTGGATAGATTTCTTAGAGTAGATTTTATACAGGTAGTCCTTGACTTATGACTGGTCACTTAGCAACCATTGGAAGTTACAATGGATCCTGAAAAAGGAACTTGTGACCTGGTCTCTTACGTATGACCTCCTCCTTGCAGGCCTGTGACTACATTTTGCGTGTTCGGCAACCAGCCTACATTTACAGCCATTTGCAGCATCCCATAATCAACATGACTATGTTTTTTTTTCCCCAGGAACAGCCGTTTTCTTCTAGTTTCCAGCAAAAATGCCCCATAGTGAACAATGGGTCGCTTAATAACTGTGGTGTTCACTTAATGACCATGGCATTCCCTTTATAACTGCTGCATTCCCTTAACAACTACCACAAAAAAATTAAATCGAACACAGTCATGCTTTATGATGATCATGACTTACAACCCAAATTGCAGGCTCAATTACTGTCATAAGTCGAGAGCTAGTGTCATTGGTACAGTCATCAGCATTAGAGAACAAGCTTGTTGACGCAGATGGTATGCTGTAAAACAACAGTGTATTTTGTGTGTTTTCACTTCTATTCCAATGTTCTATTTTTTCATTTAAGACAGAAACAGAATGAGGGGGGTCCTTGGTGCTCTCTGAGCTTGGTTGTTTTCTCGCAGAGATTTCATTAGCCAAACTGGGTACATCGTTAATGTTAGCACTGATCAGTCCTAGCACTGATGATGTTACCTGGTTTGGGTAATGGAACATCTGCAAGAAAACAACCAAGCTCAGAGCACCAAGGACCACTCATTTCAACGCTGAACTAAAAATATTATCTTCTACAAGAGAAACAGAACTGTGTGCTTGTGGCAATTGTACAGTAGTATTCAAGTACTGAAGTATGTTCCTGTTTTCCCTTGAGGCATCTTGATTATGTCTACATTGTGATGCATTTCAGAGCAGTCTCATTTTAAAAAAAGAAAATAATAGGTGTGACATTGATTTGTAAAGATACAAATGTACAATGTACCATGAAATAAATAATGTACCTGTTGAGGACCCCTTGCATATGGAATAAATACAAGTCACCTATGAAGTCAATTGCAGATTGCACAGCTGCCTACATAGCTTTATCAGAGTGGTGCTTTATTGTTATAAACTATATTTTTAAACTTATAAACATGCCAGTTGCCAAGTGTCCAAATACTGATCATGTGGTCATGGGGATGCTGCAATGAGAATGTGAAGAACGGTCATGCCACTTTTTTCAGTGTTGTAACTTCGGTCACTGAATGAATGGTTAAATCGAGGACTATCATCTACACAGCAAAGGGAGTTATCTGGGTGCAAGATATCCAAAGACAGAATCACTCTTCTGCATCTGTCATATTTCATAAATGCCTTCATTTCAACTACTTTTTGTAGAAATGGAAAGAGGATGCTTGGTATTGTATTGGGATGAAGAGAGCTTTTCTTTGTGGTGCATCATTAGGTATTTCTAGTGTTCTTTTGTATGTACATGAAATTCAGGCTATAGAATTGTAATTTTAAATATTACTCTGGTTGAATTGGAAGCAATCAATTTACAATTCAGTCTCCAAAATGTCTTATAATTTTCTTTGATTGTTTGAAATGGAATTTTCTGATGCATAAAGGAGCTTGGTTTTTTCCCCCTGAATATACAAACTGTTGGCAAATTGTAACTAGCAATATGTGGAAGACTATAGGCCCCATTCTTGGACTACATTCATAGATCGACTTCAGTTCGGCATTTAACACAATCATTCCCCAGCATCTAGTAGAAAAACTGGGCCTTTTAGCTTAAACACTCCTTTGTGCAACTGGATCCTTGATTTTCTTACAAACAGGCCCCAATGTGTGTGAGCTGGAACAACTATTTCTAACACCATTTTCTTGAGCACAGGTTCTCCTCAGGGCTGCGGCCTAAGTCTGATGCTGTTCACCCTGTTGACCCATGACTGTTGTGCTAGGTTTGCCACCAACCATATTGTGAAGTTTGCAGATGATACAACAGTAGTGGGCCTTATTCATGACGACAATGAGGGTGCTTACTACAAGAAGGTTGAGGGTTTGGTGAACTGGTGTAAGGAAAACAGCCTAGTTTTAAATACTGGAAAAACCAAAGAGATCATTGTCGGTTTCAAAAAAGGCAGGCACAGCCACACTTCTCTGTGCATTAATGATTCACCTGTGGAGATGATTACCAGCATTAAATTCCTGGGTGTGCAGTTAACAAGTAGGCTGGCTTGGTCGCTCAACAGCGAGACACTGGTGAAACGGGCACAGCAGTGCCTGCATTTTCTGCATCGCATGAGAAAAGCACATCTTCCTTCCCCTATCCTTACCAATTTCTACAGAGGGACGATCGAGAGCATCCTGTCATACAGCATCACAGTCTGGTTTAGAAGCATCACTGCTTCAGAGAGGAAGGCAGTGCAGAGAGCAGTGAGGATGGCTGAAAAGATCATTGGCAGTTCCTTCCATCCAGGACATAGCACATAAGCGTTGCTTGAGTAGGGTCCGTAAGATTGTCTGGGATACAACACATTCTCTTCATGACCTGTTTTCCTTGTTACCTTCTAGGAGGCGGCTCTGTGGTATCTGAAGCAGAACATCCAGATTCAGTCACATTTTGGGCCATACAATATTAACCTTGTGAACTCTAAAGCTTCCTCCTTCCGTTATGTATTCAAGATGAACAGTGATTAATATTTATATGTTACTTATATGTAAGGGTGTAGGTCTATCCATATGTTGTATATAGTATGTTTAAATGTGTGTTATGTATGTGTACACTTTGAGAGCAAGCAACTAAATTTCATTTTTAATCTATGCCATTGTGCCCACAGTAAAAAATGACAATAAAGGTTATCTAATATCTAATCTAATTGTTGTATTTTCTGTGGTTATGGAAAGTTGTGCACATGCAGTGCTTCTTTTAATGAATTACCCATACCAGGGATTTCTCTTCCTTTCACAGATAGCTACAGAAATATTCCACTGCTTCATGCAAAGATGTTGGCTATTTTTAAAAATTGCCCCTTGATCTGAAGGGAACAGTCATCTGGTTGTGATCTCCTCAATAGGTTGGTTTGGCTTGATTTGCTGTATCTGCCTTTGAAGACTTTTCCCAGCATCAACAATATAAGAATGGAGGGATTGAAGAATCCTCTAATTTTACTCCAAAACAGAATGTTTATTAGCTCTCACTGAGCTTGCTTCCCAGCCACTGTTTAATATAAAATCCTAAGCGCAATGGGTTGGCTTATGGTTCTATAAACATTCCAGCAATACCACACAATGTAGTCCAATTCTGCTTGGATTTGTTTTGCACGTTCTCGATTTCAGTGGGTTTGACTCCCAACTAAACGTACATCAGATTGCATCTAACCTCATCACTATCTATAGTCTATAAATGATAAACTTAGTTTCTCCATTAAATACATTTTCTAGTGAAATGGTAGGCAACTCGTAAAAATATTATTTACTGCTTCAGCTACCTCTAAGTTTTATATAAGAACACTGCCCTTCAAAATATGACTTGCATTCACATTAAGGTCTAAGTTCCTTCTACTTAATGCTCTTCAGCCTCTCCAAATTTCTCTCAAAAATATAGAAGAAAGACAGAAAAGCTCAATTTTGTTAAGATTATTTACCAAAAGAGAATTGGGATTCAAGAGCATATTTCAAAACATATTGGGAATAATGTATGTTACTCTTTTTCTCGCTTAAGAACAATTTTTGCTGCTATATTGAGGTTATTCATTTTTGCTGATTCTCATTTTGTCAATAAAATATTAACATATGTGCTTACTTGCCTTTCTCTACTATTGGAACTAATTAACAGAAACAGATGGAAGCAAGTTTACAGATAGCTGGTGGCTGGAGATCCCTTTCTCCCGAAAGGTTTATTGCCAATAACTTTTTGATGTCAATCATTCTTAAAAGTGAAAAGCTACAAAAACTAGCATGACACGTGTTATCAGCAGTATTTTTAATAGCCTTAAGATATGGGAAAA
Source organism: Azemiops feae (assembly GCA_023970755.1). Lineage (NCBI taxonomy): Eukaryota > Metazoa > Chordata > Lepidosauria > Squamata > Viperidae > Azemiops > Azemiops feae. The sequence continues at coordinate 997,824 of JALGBA010000503.1, read as the reverse complement.
CATTTTCTTAAAAATCAAATTATATGGAATTCAACTATAATGGTACCAAAACAATATAACTGGGTGCTTAGGAACCTGTAACACATTTAAATACTCTTACTTTTCTCAAGCTGAGGAAACTATATTTTTAGGCAAAGCACCCATTCCCCATGGGTGACCAAATGCACTAAGCAGAGCTGGAGTACAAAATGTGATAGTTAGGAAAACTTTTGATTCACAAAAAATAAAAATCCATACATCACAGTATTTGTTCACAATAGTAAGATGATGTTAACCTTGATGGCCCATAGAATGTAATGTTTCTGTAGCTGTATTTTCTGTGAAGGAGCATATAGTGCCAATAGACTTCCACATTTAATCAAATAATTCTTTCCTGCAGTTCCCCAAGAATGATTTAATCAGCAATATTTTGATCAGGTCAGTTTAGCAGACTAATATTTTGTAATTTAAGTTACAGGTCAATTGATTTTCACCACCTATTGATATTATCATCAGTACTCTGTATGTATGTCTAGTTTAATGAAAAGAAGAACTAGGGGTGACATGATAGCAGTATTCCAATATCTCAGGGGTTGCCACAAAGAAGAGGGAGTCAAGCTATTCTCCAAGGCGCCTGAGGGAAGGACAAGAAGTAACGGATGGAAACTAATCAAGGAGAGAAGCAACCTGGAACTGAGGAGAAACTTCCTGACAGTTAGAACAATTAACCAGTGGAACAACCTGCCTCCAGAAGCAGTGAATGCTCCAACACTGGAAGTTTTTAAGAAGAGACTGGACAGCCATTTGTCTGAAATGGTATAGGGTTTCCTGCCTGAGCAGGGGGTTGGACTCGATGACCTCCAAGGTCCCTTCCAACTTTATTATTATTAGTAGTACTGAGCCATCAAAAGAAGGTGGAGAGAGCAGCACTTAATCAGAATATTTTGTTAATTCATGGTTTTGTCACATTTTTATGGCATCTTGAAAATGCTCATCCCTGTGATTCTTGTCTATCCCCCCCCCCAAAAAAAAGAAGAAAAGAAAAAGAAAAAAAGGATATACCAAGTACAAGGGCAGATCCAAATTGTTTTTTAAAACTTTATTTAATGAAAAAATATAATACATGGACAAGTGATTTTATTTCAATGAACATAGTTGGAGAATCTGCAAAGTACTTTACAAATAATTGGTCTGATGTTTCTGATGTACTTATTGCTAAGCTACAGCAAATTAAAGAAAAAGATTAACATGAACAGGTTAAAACAGTAAAGTAGCTCATATTCCAGTCGTGAAATCTTAGCATTGAAAAGCTAGATGTTTCTCTTAAACTACATAAAGTAATTACATCTCCAGTATTGCTTTAGTATTTTCAGTGCAAATATTTCATTACTCCAACAATATTAGCTTCTACGCCTAACTTTCCCCCCAATATTTTTTAAAATAGATATTTTAATTACCTCATTTCAGACTGACAATATACATATTGACAGGATCTATCCTGACATCCCAGCAAACATCTATTCATACTTTACTTTTTGCTAAAGTCTCTCTGTAAAGCAGAGATGTCCAAAATGCTTGTTCCTTGTTTGAGTTGGAAAACAGAACTGCAAAATTGCCACCGTCACCTTTACAAAAAGGAAAAAAGTGACAATCCCAAGAGTCATACTTAAATTTTTCTACAAGAATATTCCCACAAGAGGCATTTTACAGTTTCCCTTCTCCAGATACTTTCTGAAAATGAAGGGAGTGCAAGAAATGTGGTCTAATGCAGTTCAACGATACCGAAAGAGTGGAAGGCTTCCTGGGCATCCGAAAACTCTCTGTGAACCCCTCTGGATTTTACTCCCTAATGCCATTAGAGGCACCTAGAACTGTAAGCCAACTGCTATAATTCAATTAACACAATGTCACTATGAAGCAATGTGAATTATTAAAAAGGAGGATCATTGTGCCCTTCCCTGCTGCTGTACGTACGACAAGAAAATGGGGAGATGACATTTTTAGGAGTGAACGGTCTAGAGACCTCAAATGCATTCTGTATAAGCACCTGCAAAAATATGATTTAGTGTGGTCTGTCTAGTCCAGGCATGTCAAACTGCCGGCCCACGGGCTGGATGCGTCATTCCGAAACTGCGCCCACCCCATTGCTGGTAATGGGGAAAAAGTCACAATACGTCACGCGACGTGACGTCGCGAGTTTGACATGCCTGGTCTAGTCAAATCAGCCAATCTAAACAATAACGTTTTCACTCTAGTAAAACATGTTCCCAGTGAATTTTCTTTCCCCTATAGTCAAGTCTATCATACAATTGAGGAGTGCCACACAGCAGGTCACCTCCAGGAGGAATTAAGATTTTTTGGTTTAAAAAAAAGGTAATTTTATACTTCAGGGAAAACAAAGTAACTGCGAACATTGGCTTCTTTTTATGATTTAGCAAGACCTCAACCAATTCACATGTCTTCTGGATCTCAGGTCTTTAAAAAACTCTAGTTCAACACAAACATTATTCTGCCGTATTAGCAGCTTGCATTGCTAACAAGAAATATGGGGTACAGATGAGTTAACAATTGCAACAGACACAGTGACATACATTTGATTTTAATGAAAAGCATTTAATTGTGCTTTGTAGAGCAATTCTACATTTTTGTATCAAACATCCACCCCTTCTGTCCGAAAGGGGTCACTGAAGAATGTGGTTTTCCAACAGACATAGCATAAAAATAGTTAACTATTTTTTCCTCTAAAATTTACATATCCGTCTAAATATATGCAGTCACAGCAATGTTGTAATTGAACAGGATACAACAAAGCTCAGGATTAGCTCAACTATTCATTGTACATCTCTAATTACTTCTGAGGGTGGTTCTAAAAGACATTTACATACAATAAGTGGCTTTAGAAACAAGGAAGAAAGGGAGAGAGAGAAGGGAGAATAAGAATGCTCAGAAATAATTGTTCTGTTTGTTTAGGGCTTATTTACAAAAAACAAAAAAAAAAAAGAGAGAAAAAAGAATCTCTTCAATTTAACAATAAATAAGCCTGACATTTTTGTTTTTTTAAAAAAAATCATGCACATTTTAAAGTGAAAACATGCCTGGAAATTATTTACATAGGGCACAATCCAGCAGGATAAGTATTTCACATGCCCAGTCAAATGAATTGTTCCAATTTACCATCACTTTGCACAGCTTTTTATGGGCCTTGTGCATCAAGCCATTCTAGTATGATGGAGTTCACACTTGGCCTCTATCTTCCCAAATCCCACAATCTCACAGCAGCAGAAAAGTGCATTTCCTCCTCCACTGTTCTTTTGCATTGTCTATTTCCAAATTGCAGATTGTTCATTCTAGCTTCTGTGGAATACACCCTTCCATCTCCACAACTTCTGGCCATCCTTCGTACTTGTTGGTGTCCTTGTTGTTTTTAATATGCTACAAAGAGAAAGCCATTTCAATTGTAAGTATGTAAATATAGTTATTGTTGCACTGAAACACAAGATTTTCTAACTTATAAAAAGCAATATTTTTATTTATGTTGGGTGGCACAAATTTTTATGTCCTGCTACATTTTTTCCAAGGCAAGAAATATATGAAAAAGAAAAGTTCCAGAGTAAAGAAAAACAAAAAGCTGTATGAAATATAAGAGCTAATGCACAACAATGCTCTTCGTCTGAATATTAACATAGAAATCAGTATGAGAATTTTCTGCTATTGTTTTCAAATAACATATTCACAGAATCTACTTATTTTCCTCCTAAGAATCTATAGTGATTGACCACCATTATCATCATCAATGCTAGGGGTTGAGGAAAAGCAATTGGAAAACAATACAAAATATTAGGACTTGCAGATTGAAGTTGATCAAAGTTGAGATTGAAAAGAAATCTATTCTTAAACCAATCATGATTGGAGCCCTGGGAGCAATATTTAAAGGACTTCTTTGATATCTGCAAATGTTGAATTTATCAGATTTAAACACCCTAATTTACAAAAAACAAATCTTGCTTAGAATTGCCTGTGCTCTTAAATGGTAGCTTAATAATTCTTAGATCCTTTGTTAGGACCTGAATTTTTAAATTTCTACCAATCTTAGACTAACTGTAGATTATCCATACATAATAACATCTGCCTATCCCAGCTTCTTGAGAAGGACTCAATAAGTGGATAAAAATGCCAAATCCAGTCTAAATATCTGGATGACTGTGGAACCAACCATAATCAATACAGTAATAAGTAGTAGTAGTAGAACTTTCAAACAGAAAAAATGACACCAAAGTAACACATCAGGAATAGAAATATTTAAGATACTCAAAGGGCAGGGGACAAATTAATGTTCACAGAGTGGGGACATTTAAATTTCATTTTCAAAATCTTCCTCAAACAATTGATATGACCCTAGGAAGTTCTGAACTGTTCAGTGATCCAGAATAGAAGGGCACATGTGCTCATATACCATCTCAGGGCAATTAGATAAAAATACATTTGATTTAAGCAGAGGTACTCCATATATGACTCCAAAGACTTTTCTTCTTCAAATCCAAATTAACTCAGACCTTCTTCCTAATTCCAATTAAGTATCTTTGCAGTTACTGAAGTGCATCTCCAAGACATGCAATGTATGTTTTGGGGTCAAAAGACACTCTAATATGTCATCTAAATGTTAATGTGAAAACATACCTGTTCAAAAGGGCTTTTAGTTTTGATTCCTTTCCCACCACAGAAGACCCAATTGTCTCTGAAGCCAAGTGTCATGATGGACGTACTCCCCAAATCTGATATTAGTTTCCGTGCCTCTTCAGTGAGCCTTCAACAGAATTTTAAGAATTACTATAGAAATGTAATATTATCTAGAATATAATCTATCAAATTGATTCATATAAACACTTTCCTTAATTTATTGAAATTTTGCTTTTATTGTACAAATATTGTACACTTTCACACATGTGTACATTATTAAGCAACCTCTGCTGAATGACGACAACCCACTTTTAAAATGACCACATTCTTGGAAGGACAACATGTCTCCCTCTTTTGCTCTAATTGTAATCTACTAGACAGCAAATATGACAACATATTTTTCAAATATTCCTTACAGATTAGATATATAGCTAGTGATAGCTAGAGAAAACAGGAACAATATAAGTAAGAGCTGGGATGGGGGGGGGGAGGGGAGGTCATTTTAATGATGACCAAAAAAGAGATCAAGACTTCCATGCTTTAATGTCATTGCTCTTCACCGCTGACTGAGTGAAAAGTGTCTGGTCCACCCCTATTTTGACTTGTTTAATCAAACAGCTAATTTTCAATCAATAGCAACAGCTGTTATGTGCATGCAGTGTTATTACCTCTGTTGCTTGTTTTGTCTTGATTATTTATGGTAATTCTGTCTTGATTATATGTAGTTGCTGCATAATGCAATCATTATTTCACATTTAATTTATTGCTACAAATATTAAGTTACATTTATAACCTATTATTAATCAGTCATCACCACAAAAATTCAAAAGCTTTATTTAATTCTCTTCATTTGTCTCCAGTTTGGGGAAACAGCTAAAACCCACAGCAAGCAATTCTTCAGTTTCAAGCACTAAGATGTGAGATTCAGCCTGCCTACATACTTCAAATTCCAAAAATGGTTTCAGGTGGTCCTCAACTGATCACTTAGCAATTACAATTGATTCTCAGCAGTTTCGGGAGTCCAAAGTTACAAGTGACCCTCCCCAAAAAATGCTTATGATCCAGTTCTGAGCTTCTGATGGCCCAACCCCCTTGATCATGTGACTGCAGTTCAAACAAGTTTGCATTATGTCCCTGGGCAGCATCCCACAGTCATATGACTGTGATTTATGCCATTTTTGACAAAAAACAGGCTTTACTTCCTCTTTTTGGCAAAAATGTCCCATAGCAAACAATGGATTGACTTAACAACTGCTGCAAAAAAGGGTATAAAATCAGTTCTAGTCATGTGATGACCTGTTTTATGACCACAACTTACAACCATAATGGGCAGGATCCATTAGTCATAAGTCAAGGACTACCTGTACCAAATAAGTATTGCATTTCAAACAGACTTACTTAGTGGCACCATCGTCATATGTTGCCATTAATACAATAGTTCCATCTGCAAAAGTCTTCAGAAATTCAATGAATGGGGCTACATCTACATCAAATGGAAGCACAACATTTAATATTTATTAAATGTATATAGCTGTTCATCTTGCAAAGCAACTAACATAACATTAATATAACAAATGCCAAAGGCAAAAAAAGAACATAAATTATATATGACTGCCAAACAGGAAATGCCACCCCTATTTTGATTTACAAGACTTTCATTCAAAACTCACATTTTAATTCAAAATATCTAATGCAAAATTGAAAAGCAACATTTGTCAAGTTTTTATTATTAGATTTAGCTTTAATAAACTGGATTTAATTAAGAATAAGCACGCTAATGTCCACTTTAAATAAGTGAACAAATAAAATAATGTATTAACTACATATTTTATAAAATAAGCACTTATTTCTGCACTTACCTCCACCCCACATATCAAAGAATTTTGTGTCCACTACTTCACCTGTTTTGCCTAGCAAAAGGAATAAGACATGGAATGCAATAAATCAACATATACTGTTTTATGAAGAATATATAAAGATAAAAATAACTGATCTATATTAATGTGTTTATGATTAAAAGCATAGTCTAGGAACATATGTACTCAAAATCAGATAAGGGCTAATATGGATTTGCTTGTATAGAATAGCAAGTGGTATCATTAAAACATGCTGTATTGGTGACTTGTGCTTGGCAAAATCTTCCAGCTCTTAGTAAGTGGCAAAAGCTGATTAAATATGCTAAAGTGCATTTTTCTATCTTTGTGTACAGTATTGTTGATATTTAGCAAGAGCAAATATTTATCAGGTGTGCTGCCTTCAGATTCTACAACTGTGTAAATCTGACAAAATAATTATTTCCAAACTTAGGGCAACAATGGAAAGAAATTTAGGACCCAGGACCATCTTGAAAATTAGCACTTTGATCAGCTAATGAAAATGAGACAGTGGGAGCATTCCCTTTTTGTAGCATTATTTCTAATTTTAACTGATATCCCCCCCCCCTCTCCCTAGTAGCAGGTACAAGTTTGGGCCAGAAGAAGCTTCTCATTTCTTGTCAGTTGATAGCCATTTTATGTTAAATTAATGCTGTTGGCTGCCCTTAATTTCCATGAGAACAAACAAATCAATTAAAGATATTCTACCTAAATTTAAAAAAAATAAAGATCTAAGTTAAAAAAGAAAGATAAAGATGATCTCTGCTGACTATACAAAGAAATCCATAATTTTACTTGCAGAATATGGCTATCTTTTCAGAGATTTGTGTTAGTCAAGACTCTCCATCCTTAGCTACGTTTCTGAGTCTAGTAATAGGCATTGCTACGCTCTGAAATTTCATTTCATTCTTCTATACTATGAAACAATGCCTAGGAAAGCACACCCTTGGGTATTAAAAATAAACATGGATTTTTATGTTGTCAACAGAGCACCATCCATAAACAAGATAAACACACACTAAACCAGAAAGTGGAAAAAAGAGAAACGTGACAGTGGCAGAAACAGTCAAGAATGAAATATTACGTTATAACTCTGAGCTGCAATAATTGGATCTATTTATAGAAAAGGAAAATGTGTATTAGCTTAAAGTGGCCCTGCTTCCATTGAAACACTGGGGGAGGGAAGTGGAACAGCCAAATGACCTAAATCTGTTAGTCTAAGGTTTACAATCATTGGCCTGTTTGGGAGTAAAATAATCCCCACCCTACCCAGGAGGCATGTCATCTGAATAGCTGAGCTACTTTATGTGGCAGACACAAAGTCCTGGAATGGCATCACAAAAGTGGATTATCTGGAGCTACTACAGATCTTAGATACATCCAGATAAGTTGGAGAAGGGGGGAATCGAAAGGGGGGACAAAATATGGGATGGATGTGCTACCTTGACTCTGTCCACAATGGCACTGAACCAATCAGTTTCAGCAGAGTAGAAAAAACAGGGCACAGAACTGAGAAGGAAAATGGTCACATTTGAGCATCCTATGGAGAGGCCCTGGACTATGCTCCACTGTTGAAGGAGATAAATAGGTGCAAAGAGGATGTCTTGGCCAGACGTGTACAAACACTTACCATTTACTAGGGCTATATTAATGCCCCTCCCCACGTTGTTTTTAACACCACTCATCAAGCTGAAACAACACAAATGAAGATAATTACAATAAGCTTCTTGTCTTGTTAACTTCTTCTGATTGCACACCATGGAGGGGGTGTGACTCTTGCCAACAAAAAAAAAAAAATCCACAAGAAATGTGACCACCCTTCTTAGCTGTTCAGGTTTGTTAAATAAAATCTGCACAAAAGTCTTTACCGCTGTCAGTTTAATTATCACCAGGCACGCTTGTAGCATATGAAGAACAGCAGAGCAGATTAGCTTTCAGCTTGAATCAAATCAGTTGAATTACACAATTAGGTCTACTCAGCTATGGAAAGCAAGAAATCATAAAACATCTACAGAATTATACATGGGAATCTTCTTAGCCTCTCATAGGAAACATCTTGAAATGCAGCAGCAAGTTTGCCACAAATGAGCTAATTGAACCCATGGCCCTTTGTTCCTAAGAAACTAGAACTGTTTTTACTGTTATTTAATTCCTAACTGAACAAGCTGATTTGCAAGCTGGTATTTCTGGCATCATCCCAGATTACAGTTTATGTATAAAAAAATGAAACAAAAGTATGAAGTTCAAAATATACCAGTTGTTTAATATCAACAGTGAACAATAAAAACATTGATGTGATCTTGGGGGCTTTGCATAGGAGTTTATACTACTCTTTGACACTTTGCTGCCTTCCTTCTGTGATGAATTACAAGTCTCATCATTCCCAGTCATTATGGACATTATAATCTAAACCATAGGGAGAACACTTCATTGGAAAGATCAGAATCTAGCACACAACGTGATCTCAGAAAAAGGCATTTGAACTAAGCATTTGCAAAGAAAGGAATGACGCATTTCCAGTAACGTTTAGGATTTACCACAAGAGGGGGACAACACATCGCTTTTAGATTTCTTAAAAAGATTGAATGTTAAAATAACTAGGATATGTATAAACTAAAAATTATTGATAAATGTAAGAAAGGTATTTTCATTTAATTGATATAATAAGAATTGTATTAATTTAATTATGAGACAGTAAACACTAAGGGGAAAAGAGAGGAAATATTTAATGTAATAATTTGAGATCTGTACTAAAGATATTTGTATGTTATTGAATTATTGATCAACTCAGCCGCCAAGTTGCTTTTCAAATATTTAAATGTAAAACTAGAAAATCAATAACATTTTCTTTAAAAAAAAAAATCTTACTCAAATAATGAACAACTATTCCTGAAGAGTGAAACGGAAAGATAAGGACAGTAAAATACCATTCGGTGATTTATCAGAAGAGATTTGAAGTAATATTAACATTTCATACAATTCTGATGGGTTACTTTCACCTAGAGGCAAGTTATCTAATTTGGCAGCTTCCAGAGCTATGCTGGCTGTGGAATTCTGGGATTTGGAAGTCCACACATTAGTCAATGAGATTGACTGAAGTTGGAGAAAAATGCCATTCTTTGCCACAGATATTCTTCCACATCTACTTGACAAGGATGGGTCCAAAAGAATTCTTAAACTGTGAATATGAATCTACAAGTAGAGGGAGTTTCTACTTCAAATATCACTTTAAGAATCAAGATAAGCAGAATGTTTAAAGGCTGTCATCATACCTGGCTGCACCCAAGGTTTGAAATCACAAACTTTACTTGATAACTACCCTTACTGAATTGTGGGCTACAATGAAAGAACAACCCTGAGCCTTTGACCCTGACATTATGTTGAAATATCTTTGAACCTGACATTATGCTGAAATATCTTTCTGATAAAGCAGGAGTTTGAGTTTTAATCGAAACAAAAATCAAAATAAAAGACTTCAATTAGATGTGCAAGACAGATTTTTTGTGTGTATCTCTGAAAACCATCTTTATAGGTCAGGATACTGAAAAAGAAAAACCGCTAATCAAAGACCCTCAGAGGAAGAATGGAGGCATCCTCTTAAGACTGTGAATTAAGTCTAGCCCTTTATGGCCAACTGTTAAGAGAGAAATAAGGCCAGTTGATAAAGAAGATGTAAAAACCCTGTCTTAGGGGATTTTTCAAACAAACTGCAAAAGATTGCATGCTGCCTTGGAAGCAAATATTGGATATATATTTTAATTAGGTCAGGCCAATATATTCTGCATAAGGAGGGAAGTGATGAAAACTCTGCCACTGATCCTTAGGGCATAATGAGAAAAATGTTACTGTATTGTTATAAATGATTCCTCATATTATCAAATCACCCTGAATATTTATTGATGCACAACCATTTATTCAAAACGATTGTTCTGAAGAATTCCAGAACATTCCATTCAATATGTCAATTCTGATAATTTGGATAACCTGGGCATGGTTTGACAGTATTCTAGAAACTTTCCTGAACAGAAAGTTATTTGTGGTATTTCAGAATGGCCTGATTCCCCGAAAACATGACTTCTGGATGGTTCCAGAAAACTTCTGGAAACTGCTAGATCACTCTGGAATGGCTCAGTATGGGTTGGAAAGAGTACCAAAGGTTCCGGAGTTTTCCTGAATATTGTCTCTCTGCTGTAGAATAGATTGAAAAACCTATCATTAAACCTCTTCTGAGTTCAAGGACATATACATTGGTTTCGCTCATTTTACATTATTTACACAAAATAATGCTATGAGGGAGCGTCTGCGCTACAAGATAGACCAGACTAAGAAACCAATGCCAACCATTTTTATAGTAACTGAATCTTACAAGTCTGAATGTGTTGAATCCCCTTCCTTTATCTTTGTGTGAGCTAGGGAGGGGCTTGTCAAGTTATTTTCTTGGGAAGGTGTCAAACCCCTCTTATCTGACTGTTGACTTGTTTAGTAGTAGCTCTTCCAGGACATTCCTTGTGCTGTCTATAAGTAGACAATAACAGACACAACGACATCCAGCAGCTATGGACTCATTGGGGATTTGAACATGGATTACTACCAGTGTGATCATAATCCTTTGCTCTAATCACTACAATATGGCACACCATTTAGCAATAAAATCTAATCTGTTTCATGACTATCTGCAATGAAAATAGTCATATCCATTACAACACTGTGTCACAGTATGATCCAAGGAGCAGTTCATAATCACTGAAGTAAAATTATGCCAAGCCTGTTAAATAGGAAGACTTTAAATTAATTATAATATATCTTGACATTTTTATCATTCTCTTGTATATTTTACCACAGGGGATTATTTGGTGATAGTTTGGAATAGTTTAGCACATAATTGGAAATACACCACATATACACACCCCACAAAAAATAACCATGACAATCTTTGGTAAAGTTTTATGAATCTTTTCAGGATTTCCCTGGAAGTCATTTAGTAAGAAAATCTGTATTTTATGTTTGCACTACAGAACAATATCCAAAGCTGTCAATAAGATACAAAGATATAATACTGAAAAAATAGAATTCAAAAAGAAAACAACAGAATAATTAAAATCACCATAATCAAGCCAATCAAAACTGTAGTAGAGTTTACATTAAAAGAAAAATAAATAAATGACCCATGGAGACCTTAGGATGCAGGCAAGATAGAATGGGAGAATATGCAGGTTTTGATAGTATACAGATATCTATATATCCCCCTACATCTCTAGTTAAAAGAAATTGGTTCATACATACACATTGTCTTCTACACATATTTTAGGTCCAACAACGTTGGCTGCTCCACTTGCCATTTTGAAAGCAAAATGATTTGCCGGACATGCTTTTGTCGTTCCACATTTATACCTTGGGGGCTTTGTAGCTTTTGGGAAAGAAGGGAATATATTTTAATTTAAGGAATGCAATAAAAATTCAAAATAAAAAGAATATACAACAAAGAGAAAAAGATATAGAATAGAGCTGGAAGGGACCCTGGAGGTCTTCTAGTCCAGCCCCCCTGCTCAAGTAGGAGAACCTATACCATCTCAGACAAGTGACTGTCTAGCCTCTTTTTAAAAATCTCCAGTGATGGCGCGCCCACGATTTCTGGGGCAAGCTATTCCACTGGTTAACTGTCCTGTTAGGAAGTTTCTCCTTAATTCCAGGTTGCTTCTCTCTTTGATCAGTTTCCAACCATTCTATTTGTCCTGCCCTCTGGTGCTTTGGTGAATAACGTGACCCCCTCTTCTTTGTGGCAGCCCCTCAAATACTGGAATACTGCTATCATGTCTCCCCTATTTCTTCTTTTCTTTAGACTAGCCAAACCCAAGTCCTGCAGCCGTTCTTCATATGTTTTAGACTTTGATCATCTTAGTTGCTCTTCTCTGAATTTTTTCCAAATTCTCAACATCTTTTTTGTAGTACAGTGACCAAAATTGGCTGCAGAATTCCAGCTGTGGTCTTACTAGGGTTTTATAAAGCGGTACTAATACCTCGCGTGATCTTGATTCTATGCCTCTGTTTATACAACCCAGGATTGTATTAGCTTTTTTGGCTGCTGCTGCACACTGCTGGCTCATGGTTAAGTGATCGTCCACTAGGACCCCAAGGTACCCCTCATAGGTACTGCTTTTAAGCCAGGTCTTGCCCAATATGTACCTTTAATTTTTCCTGCCTAAATGTAAAACCTTGCTTTTCTCCACACTGAAACTCATTTTGTTGGATAGGGCCCATTATTCAAGTTTGTCAAGATATTTTTGCATCCTTAGTTGGTCTTCTAGGGTGTTGGCTACTCCTGCCAGTTTGGTGTCATATAATTGCAGACATTGTAAAATAAAAGCAAAGTACATAAAAATAAAATGCAAGTCAGTTGCATATGTTATTTGAAACTCAAGAAAAGCATTTCATGCCATAGTCATTTGATTTGCAGAATGTAATCTGGATCAAAATTGTGTACAATATATTTACACAATATATTTAGATTATATGCAGGTGCACAATAACCTTACACTGAACTAGCGGTTATAAGGTTTTATCTTTTTTTCCTCAAACAGGTCAGTGCATGCATACACCTCCATTAGAAATCCAAGCTTGCACTGAACAGATCAAGCCAATCTGTCGTAAAACTGGGATTCAATTTTATCTATTGCATTTATTATACTTGTATAATATCAAAACCTCTATTTTTTTTTTGTTTATCATCCAAAAATGTTTAAACATACTGCTTTAAGCTTAATCAGCTTAATATATGCTGCCTGCCTCTTATTAAAATGTATTAAGTAAATGCTTTGACTGATCAAAATCATGATGGGCAGAGAATATAGCATCTATTGGCCAATCTGGTGATAACCACTACATACGGTAAACTGTAACTTGGAATGTTAGAGAGGAGTAAATAGTAAAGAGCATGAATTAACCTGGTCTTATGAATTGGGATGAATACATGGAACTGAAGGGGTGGATTTAATTATGAAAGCACTGAAATGAATGTCACAAAAAAAGAATCAGTGTTATGTAGGTTCTTGTGGGTTCATATGAAAATAGGAATCCATAAGTTAGTGATAGCTGCATGTTTGGTCTAGAGCAGACATGTCAAACTCGCGACGTCACGTGACATCGCGCGACGTATCGGAGCTTTTTCCCCATTGCCGGCAATGGGATGGGCCCGGTTTCCTCGTGGCAGTTTGACACCCCTCGTCTAGAGGTTAGGGCACCAGGCTAGAAAGCAAGAGACCATGAGTTCAAGTGATGCCTTAGCCATGAAAGCCAGCTGTCACTCTCTCTCTCAGCCCAAGTCACTGAACAGGATTGTTGGTGTAGCGAAAAGAGGAGGAAGGAGGATTAGATATCGGTATGTTTGCTGCCTTATTTGTAAAAATAATAAAGATGGGATATAAACAAAAAAAAAAAGAATAAATGTTATGTTCTAATGGATGATAATAAATAAGGAACTAGATATGAATTTTTGGAAGAACTGTGAAACATTCTGAATCCAGGGGAGCAAATTATTCTGTTATGTGACATGAACAGGTAAGTGGAAATGAGATGCGAATAGAGAAAAGAGTTTTGGGTGAAAATAATGAGAATAATAACTGCTTGGTGAATCTTTATTAAGAAAGTGGTCTGTTTCAAATGCGTGGTTTAAGCATATGCCTATTCATAAATACATATAGTAAAGGAACAAATTTAAATCTAAAGGCGTGATTAATCTGATCATTTATGATGAAACATTGGAAGAGATACACAAATGATGAATGCTTCTGAATGTGAAAATGGATGTTTCTTTATAGTGACAAGAAAGTATGTGAGGAAAATAAAACAAGTACAAGCAGCCATTGTGAAAGCAGAAAGCCTGCAAGAAGAAAAAGTGTGAGTCCGGTCTGAAAAAGTATTAGAAGATAGATTACTCTCCCCCCACCAAATGAATGGAAAGAGAAAATGGAAATTGCTTGGAAGGGAGTGAAAAGAAATATGTTACTGATTACTCTCAAAGTGTGTAGAGTTAAACTAAAGGGAAGTATGAAAAGGAACAGTTAATACTGTGTTTCCCTGAAAGCAAGCCCCCCCAGAAAGTAAGCCCCAGATTGACTTTCGGGGGTGGGCCTAACATAAGCCCCTCCAAAAGTAAGCCCTAGTTTGGGGGCGGGGGTGTGGGGGGGAAGCTGCCCCATGCGCCCTGCACCCGCTTACCTTATCGGTAGGACTGCCACAGCCAGGCCTTCCACGCCCCGACACTTGTCAAATTGTGTGGCTCGCCATGCCAGTGCCGCCGCTCACGGCGGGGGGTTGCACAGTGCTTCGGGCCATTGCTGCTGCTTGCGGCAGGACGCCGCATGCTGCTTCGGGCTGTTTCTGCTGCTCAGACGAGCGTCTCTTCGGGCGATTGCTGTTGCTCGCAGTGGGACGCCGCATGGCGCTTCAGGCCGTTTCCGTCAGTCAGCCGAGTGGTTCTTCGGGTGATGGCCATCGCTCTCAGGATGCCGAGGAGCACTTCGGGCCGCTTCCACCACGGCGTCCTGCTGCGACAGCAATGGCCCAAAGAGACGCTTGGTTTCTTGCCGTGAGCAACAGCAAGGGCCCGAAGCGCTGTGCAACATCCTGCCGCAAGCAGCGGCACTGGCATGATGAGCCACACAGCTTGACAAGTATCGGGGCATGGGAGGTCTGGCTGCGGCGGTCCTACCGGTAAGATAAGCGGGTGCAGGGTGCATGGGGCAGCTTCACCCCTCCCACCTTAGAACTGCAATGGCGCAATGCGCCACATGGTGTCCAGCCGCAAGTGGCGGCAAGCAGCCGCTAAAGAAGTCAAGCAGTGGCGTGACAGGTGTCGGGTGTGAGAGGCCTGGCTGTGGTGGTCCTAAGGTAAGACACCCCTCAAAAATAAGACCCAGTGCCTCTTTTGGAGGCAAAAAAAATATAAGACCGGGTCTTATTTTCGGGGGAACACAGTAGAAAGGCATGAAAAAGACTACGGGTGAGAACTAGAAGAATGACTGAAAAAAATGTGAATGAGAGAAAGATGTTGTATAATGTGTACTGAGAGAAAGACAGTAGTCAAAGAAAGCAGTGAATGGTTTAAGATTAAAGGAGGCTGAAAAAATGGATGAAGAAGTCCAAATCTACAGCTTCCTGCAAAGTGAATAGAAATAAAAATAGAACTGATGGAATAGTTCTAAATGAAATTTATGTGACGGAATGCCAGAGGTATTTTAGAGTGTTATTTGGGAATCAGGGATATGTCAAAGAATGAAATTGAAAAGTTTAATGCCTTCATTAAATGCATTTATTTAATGTATTTATGGATAAATGTGTAAGGAAAGCTGGTGGTGATGATGGAGTCATGAACATATGTGTGCTTTGGTATACAGACAATGCTGTGTTGTTGACTGAGAAGCTAATGATTTACAATGATTGTTGGCTTTGCAATGTAATATCCGAACAATGAATGTGTATCAACAGAGGAAATGGAACTGTAATAACAACATGGAAAAAAAACTAGAGCAAGGCAATTAATCTGTGTATCTTAGTACATTTTAAGATGAGAAAATGCTTGTAGAAAATTAGTGAATATTGTCATCTAAAGAATATTTGTTGAAATAATTTTAAAAGGCTATATTGTATATAAGATCACGCTTGTGTCCACACTGTTAGGTGAAGAGCTGAATATGTCCAGAGAAATGTAAGTAAGCTGAATGCACTTGGAATGGTACCCTCATATTTTGACTATATAGTTATTCTGTTCAGATTACACTTGCTTTCCCCAAATCAGGTCAGTTCAGTTAAGACACCCTTGTATTTTAGCAAGCACTCTTCTTGCATTTTATTTAGAGATTGGACAATCATTTCTCTGAGATAATATAAGTTCTCCTGCCTTGGGCAGGGGGTAGGACTAGAAGACCTCCAAAGTCCCTTCCAATCCTATGATTCTACTTAAAAGAAATTACCTGAACGTAAGAAGAGATAGAGTCAAGAAGGAATGTATACTGAATGATTAAAGTGAGCTAATAGTATGAAAGAAACAAAAGTGGTTTAGTCAGAGAGAAAAAATGTAGACTAAATTGCACAATACAAGTATGAAGGAAGAGTGGGTTAAGAAAACGAGAAAATTGTGGATGAAATTGACAGAGCCTAAAAACTACAAAAGATACACACACAGAGAGACAAAGAATTAAAGGCAATATGTGAAGAGTATATGATTGACGTGGAAACAAGGGTGATTTTGAATAAATCGAAAGGTTTGAAGAAGTGAATGTGTCTACTAAAATTATATTTAACTACATTTCCTCCTCCCTCCCACCCGTCTCTTATCTCATGCCTTTAATTTTTTTTTGATTTCCTATCTTATAGTACTTTGCAAAGCTTCATAGATTCAATCCGAGGGTTCAATCAAATCTAAGCAGGCTTTCAGACTGAATGGAGATTTGTTCCAATGCCCAAAATTGTATCAGGAGGCTACAAAGCACTTCACAAATTTACAAACCACTTTTTCATATTTCAGGTTTTTCTTGTTTCTGATTTTTTTGCAGGCTGTACCAATATACCAAGTTCACTTCCACACATGGAAAACACTAGAGGGAGCATGAGGAGTGGTGTGAACAGTGCTTGACAGGAGTAGTAACCTAATATATTTAATCACCTAATTAAACTCTCTGCCTATCAGAACTCTTTTAGGACTGGAAGAGTGACATTACTCATGCTTTATTCATTTATTCAGCTTTTGGTTTCTTTAAGGTGGCCAACTAGACACTTGGACTTTATTCTCTCTTATGCTAATTGAACGTTACATTTCTAGGCTAGTCCAGCCAACACAATAGAAGCTCAACTCTGCTGTTGGACTACAGGTTCAAAACTAACCATTCCAATACATATTCTTGGCTTAAACCAGTAAGATCTCTTGGAACAAGTCTTACTTTTAAATTCTGCATACAGGTAGTCCTTGACTTAAAACCTTAATGGAGCTTGCCCATTACATCATAAGTCATGATGGTCATAAAGTGGGTCACCCACATGACCAACTCAATTTTACACCCTTTTTTGTGGTGATTGGGACCGCTACAACCAGAAGTGCTGGGTTTTTGGCAAAAACATAAAATGCAGTCACGTGATTGAAGGATGCTGCAAAGAGCCATAAATGCAGTCAGGCTGTCAAGCACCCAAAATGCAGTCATGTGACTGGGGGGAGGGCAGTTGTCAGAACATCGGAACTCCGTCATAAGTATCCCTAGGGAGGCCCACCATAACTTCAAACAGTCACTAAGTGACAGGTAAGTTGAGGACTATATATAGCTGTGGCAGGTTTAGGCCTCCACTAAGAGTGAATAGGTGTCAAGTAAACACATAAAGAGCTGGCACGAATGGAGAGTTGATAAAGCTGAAAACATTCATATTTCCATTGCAGTATGAACCTCTGAATTTCTAAGATTCTTATTACAGTCAGGATGTTCAATCTGTCTTGATTAAGAAGGTTTATGTGTTCATTTAATTCCTTTGCTCCAGTTTTAGTGGACAATGGACTAATGTTCCTACTTCTGTAGATATAATGATATACCGTGACAAGTAGGGGGTAAAAAACCAACTCCTTTGACAATTTTCAAACAAAGTGACTTGCTCGAGTACAAAGAGAAAATGTCATATTTTCACCAAATTATTTTTGGTGGCATTAATCTTCTTGCCTATGTCTTCACACCCTTCAATCTTTAAAAAAAAATGAATCCAATCAAAATAAATACTAAACATTTAGATGAATGAGAGTCATGGGTTTAAAATGATCTTTATAAAAGAATAAGCACTGGAGAAGATAAAGCTTTCTAAATCTTTACTTGTGTCTCTTGAATTGCTGACTTTTTATTTGTCTCTTACTAGGAAGCTCTTACACAACCTGCATTCTGAGGAATTTCACAAGCTCACCAAGACTTTCCCTTCAAAATCAGTACCAGCCTTGCATAGCTCACTAAGACACCCTTACTGTACGGGATATCACTAATAGATCTTAATTATGATGCATTAAAAATACCAATAAGTAACAACTGTAGTGCAGGATACTCACTTCGCAATGGTAAGTCCAGTGCTGATCTTGCTAGAAAAATGAACATTGAAATATACATTAGTAAAACATTTGCTTTTTATGGAATTGTATGTCATAATTCCTAACTCACCAAACTAAGATTTGAAAATTATAGCTTATCATTTATATTTGATGATACTGTTACCAACTGTACAATAACATTTGGTGCAATTGACTACAACATTATGCTGTAGCAGAGGTCATTACAGAATATATACCATGAGTTACACACATATACATTAATTAGTCATATACCATGTTTCCCCCAAAATAAGACCCGGTCTTATTTTATTTTATTTTTTTGCCTCCAAAAGAGGCACCAGGCTTATTTTGGGGGGGGGGGGGAGTGTCTTTTCCACTCACCTCACAAGGGCGGCACCGACAGCCCCACCCAGCCAGCCCACTTCTTCTGGGGCTGAAGGAGCAGGTTCATTCTGCAGCTGAGAATGGAGCTTGGCCTGCATTTTGACTGAATCCCTATCTCGGTTCTCGGCTGCAGTGGCCTTCCGGAAAGGCCTCTGACTACGAAATGCAGGCTGAGCTCTATTCTCAGCTGCAGAATGAAGCTGCTCCTTCTGGCGAGGCAAGTGTCGGCCTGGCTGCAATGGCAAGCTCCACCACCCCCGCCACCCTAGCTTACGTTTAGGGTAAGGCTTATATTAGGCTCACCCCCCAAAATCAAGCTAGGGTTTATTTTCAGGGTAGGTCTTACTTTTGGGGAAATACAGTAGTAAATAAACCTTTAGATTAAAAGATCTGAGTTTGGTGGACTTCAGATACAATGACCACTTTTTTCATTTGTGTTTCCCCCTAATTTAACAACCTTTTAATGACCTTTAAATTGGAGGGTTTGATTGTTAAATCAAAACATTATTGCAAATGATGCCATTTATGTCAATTATGTAATCACACCAATGTTATAAATTGTATTTAAGGGACATCCCCTTCTCTCAAAACATCTATGAAATCAATGATTTACTGTAAATAAATCAGAAGGGAATATAAAAAAAGCAGAGCTGACTTGTTTTACTCTGCATAATTTAAAATTATCATACTTATCCTGACAAATCTTACGACAGAAATGGGATTCTGAACTGAAAACTTAGCTATAGTATGTGAAGAGTACTTTTGTCTACAATTCTTAATTGATCTACCTGTAAGTCTCACTAATAGGTTAATGTTTCAGAACAGCAGTATATGAGTGCATTATGCTTAAAAAATACAATTCCAAGTGAAAATAACAAGTAGGTCACTTACCAAAAAGATTTCCTAAACTGGCGTCCATTTTTATTTCAAATACTTGAGATATGACATAAAACATCAGCAAGAACACAGCCACTGCTATTACCAACTTTGCTGCTCCTAATTTAAACAGAGCAAAAGGAAGTCGCTGAACAACTGTACAACCGTCTACTATAATAAAACATCTCCACTACTACTATAATAATATTGGGAATATAGCTATGTCCAAATAATGCAATACTAATGTTTTATGAAACAAATATTTTGATGCAGAATCTCTTGTTAATTTGATTGGAAGCAAATTATAGGACTTTACATAAATATATGATTTAGAAATTATAGCAGTGAGAACAGATGTGAAATTTCTTTTTCATTTAACAGCAACAGACTGATTACTCTTTCTCTTATTTCATGTCTATAAGCCAGTAAAAATATTTTAAAACTATCACAGGAAAACAAAGGTCCTGTTTTTTTGTTTTTGTTTTTTCAAAAAGGATTTACTGTAGATTATCATTCTTATTTCTATTTTTCTTGTATTCATTAAGAAAATTTTTAAACTTTTGCTCATTTTTTTAATGGTCACATTATCTAAAATGGTATAAATCTTCATAATTTCAGTAAATGTTACTTTGGTACAGAAGTAACTGTACCATTCATAACCTGGCTCACAAAACGTGAACAGGCTTCAGGTTCACATTTTCCCATTTTTCGTCCATTTCATTCTGTCATTTGTGCAAAGATTGTTGTGAGCTCTAATGAAGCAAACTGCAGCTACTGCAAATCCATAACTTGTTCCAAGCAAGAGCTAGAAAATCAATTCTGTTTTGCAGGCTGCATCCAATTGGCCATCAGACGTCAAATGAACAGTAACTTCAAAACAGGCATCTAAAGGTGTAGAAGGAAATATATACTGCCCAAAGCCACTTTTCAATGATTCAGCTGTGACAAGAGTGAGATCAAACTCCTGGCTTATCAAATATTTGCCAATATGTGTTCACTCCATTCCCATAACAACAAGTACAAAAAATAGCTGTTACCATTCGAAGTTAAATATTAGACATACAATTATATTTTCTTGTTTTTTTTCTGAAGATGTCATTGCCCTTATAAGTCTTACAGACTGAACAATGCATAATTGTGAATACAAACTGTAGTCACCAAAGAGCCTCAATAAAAGTGGGATTTTTATGACGTGATCCCAAAATCCTTGGAAAAGTAATTACTGGAAACATACCTATCCACATGTCCATAATGCTGCCTTCCAATTTAACATAGGCATTTTGTATTTTAGGGCAGTATAGAAATACTTGTGAGCTTGTTTTGTGTAGTAATTAAAGCACCAGGCTAGAATCTGGGAGACTGGGAGTTCCAGTTCTGCCTTAGCATAAACCCAACTGGGTGACCAGACAGGGACAGACTATTTAAGGGTTAAAGTTTAAAGCAATTCAAAGACCTTAGAACTATATTCTAAAATAACAGTAATATGATAGTTCTGGAGTCATAATTCTGTAGATAAGAACTATGAATGGATACATCTAAGATTCTCATAATAGCATTGGTCAATGACAAAGGGTAAAAATGGCAAGCAGCTGGCATCTCACACATAATGGAAAAGTGTGTCAGCAGAGCTCTTGCACATGCAAGGAGAAATGAATAAAACTTAAATTTATTCAGTTAATCGCTTTGTATTAACTTAAATTAGGCTTACATCATCTCACATATATACAGGTAGTCCTCAACTTATGACCACAATTGAGCCCAAAATTTCTGTTGCTAAGCAAAACAGTTAAGTGTGTTTTGCCCCATTTTACAACCTTTCTTGCCATAGTTGTTAAGTGAATCAATGCAGTTGTTAAGTTACTAGTACAGCTGTTAAGTGAATCTGGCTTTCCCATTGACTTTGTTTATCAGAAGGTCAGAAAAAGTGACCACAAGACCTCAGGACACCGTCATAAATATGAGCCAGTTGACAAGTGTCTGAATTTTGACCACATGGCCATGGGGATTCTGCAATAGTCATAAGTGTGAAAAATGGTCATAAGTCACTTTTTTCAATGTTGTTGTAACTTCAGTCACTAAATGAACTGTTGTAAGTTGAGGACTACCTGAATATGCTACTAACTTCTATTAAATTCTGATACATTAAATGTTTTGTTCTGAATCTAAAAGAAAGACCCTGCATTACTATACTTCAGCTAAACCATTCTGGGCGGACCAAGCTTTGGAAGAAATGAAATCCAAAGGTTTTGTTTATTTGTTTTAGCCAAAAGAAAATCTCCAGTGATCTGAGAGAGATAAGGTGAGTAGAACAAAGGCAGCACATCTCACTCCTTTTCCACTCAGCAGCTCCCAGACCAGCATATCCATCCCCATGATTTTCTCTTCCCTCTCCTAAGGCCCTATTTTCCAGACTCTTCCCCACTCTTAATCCTTCCCTCCCCAAATACTTTGGCCTGGAAGAACCACATTTTGCTCCATCTCCAGAACAAAACAGTCTGCTTCATTTTGGATGGCTAAAATGCATGTTTGGGCACAAACTTCCCAAAAGCACCCATTCCTTGGTCAGAATGATTCATGTAAAACCTTGTTTCTTTG
This sequence comes from Azemiops feae, assembly GCA_023970755.1. Taxonomy (NCBI): domain Eukaryota; kingdom Metazoa; phylum Chordata; class Lepidosauria; order Squamata; family Viperidae; genus Azemiops; species Azemiops feae. Next base: position 975,369 of record JALGBA010000503.1, on the reverse strand, counting down.
AAATTTTAATTCACTCCATAAAGACTTGAGGATTCACAAACTTGAGGATAGCACAAACTTCTTCATTCATGTACTCAATGTAAGTGTGGAAATTTTAAGAAATAGATAGCTAAATAAAAAAGAAGGAAATAAATCTAACTAGATATTTTTTCTTTAATCTGTATAAATTAAACATGTTATCTATAACATTATTAGTAATATTAATTGCCCTTCCCTAGCAGCCTTCTTTCCTATTACCTTCCCTTCCTTTGCAGCAAAGAGAAAACCTGCTTGCTTCTTCTAAAAAATAGAAAGTTTGAAAGGAGAGATTTTCCTCTCTAGGACTAGGACACAGGTCGGCAACCTGCGGCTCCGGAGCCGCATGTGGCTCTTTGAGCCTTCCCCTGCGGCTCCCAGCCTCCTCTGCCATTTGCAGAGGAGACAGAGACAGAGCTTGCTTCTCTCTCTCTCTCTCTCTCTCTCTCTCTGTGTTTGTGTGTTTGTTTGTGTGTGTGTGTGTGTAAGTAAAAAAGAGAGTAGCCTCACCCTGTTCCAAAGAGCCTGGACGGGGCTTCTCCCTTTGCTGCGTCTCTGCTGGAAGCAGGAAGCAGGAAGGGCAGGAGAGAGCTAGCTAGCCTAGCTAGGCTGACTCAGGAATTCTGGGAGTTGAAGTCCATGAGTCATAAAAGAGCCGAGATTGCCTGTCCCTGAGCTTGCTGGAGAACAGCTGGAAGCCAGCTTGCCAGGTGAGCAGAAGATCGGAGAGAGGGAGGGGGGGGAGGAGAGAGAGACACAGAGAGAGACCCTTTTGACATCTAAAATGAAGATAACACTGCATATATCCTTTTTTACCTTTATTTTATGTGTGTGTGTGTGTATGTGTGTGTATATGTGTGTATATATATATGTGTGTATGTGTATATGTGTGTATACTGTATATGTATGTGTATATATATGTGTGTGTGTATATATATGTGTGTGTGTGTATATATACACACACACACATAAACACACACACAGACACACACACATATATAAACACACACACATACACACGCACACACACATATATATAATAAAGGTAAAAAAGGATATATGCAGTGTTATCTTCATTTTAGATATCAAAAGAGTTTTGCGGCTCCCAGTGTTTTGTTTTTGGTGGGAAATGGGTCCAAGTGGCTCTTTGAGTGTTTTGGGTTGCCTACCCCTGGACTAGGAGGAGTCTTAAGTCCTGACTTCTAATCCTTTCCATTCAGTTCCCTCTGAATTGAATAGGAAAATCAGTTCAGTACCCATTTCTTGCCTCCAGATTAGGGTATTTTTTTTAACTCTAACATGTCCTGACATAAATGTACTATGAAACTGCAAGATACTTTTCATTTTGTTAAACTTCTGCCAATCATGCATTAGGTGACGTACATTTCCCAAAAATTTTTGAGTAATCTGATTATGTCAGACAATAATAATATTTAACTTAAAAATTCTTCCTGGCTAGACTTGGTAAGGAAAACAAGCTGCCATGTCATTACCTAAAATATTTTCCACCACTAATCATTTTTTCCTACCTAAGAAAACTAGCATCATAATTGTAAACATTAGCAAAAATATATATGTAACAGTAATTCCAAGTCAGTTAATAGAACTTAAGACCAAAATCATTTCTAATTGCTCTTATTTCTAGTTATTGACATGTTGGAAAATGGTGAAGTGATACAGTTCAAACTACATTTAAATTTGATATGAACCATTTAGTTTGAGTTTAAACACAACAGACACTTCTTAAACTATTACAAGGCAATCAATCTAAATAGGAGTCCATTATCTCAAACTTTAAAGCTTCACTGGAGTGTGGATTTCAGATAAACAGAACCGGTAAAACTTCTTTTTCATCATCCATCATAGTTACAAGTTAGAAATACTCACTGTGACTCAAATGAACTATTCATTTCCGAAGTTTTTTTAAAAAAAGTTGTAATTATTACCTGCTATTCTCATGTTTATCTTCCCTCTATTATTGGCACAATTGCATTTAACCAGCTACCTGGAAAAGAAGGAATAACATCTTTCAACCAGAGCAAAATAAGCAAGGAGATGCTTTCATTCATCCATCCCACTGAAAAAGCCTGTAGTCTCTAAAATGCAATGATAATAGCAATGATATAATCTTTGTACCCAAAATACACAAGGAAAATAAAGGACAGAGACACTTCAAGCGTTAGCTAGACCTTTTAGTTTTGATATATGTTTCATCCCATAAACCTACTTTTTGTTTGGTTTTTTGTGATATTATGGAACATTAAAAATAGAAACTACAGGTAGTCCTTCACTTAAGACTGTTCCATTTAGCAACTATTTGAAGTTAAAACAGCACTGAAAAAAGTGACTTACAACCAGTCCTTGCACTTACAACCATCGCACCATACTCAATGTGATCCAAATTTGGCAATTGGCATATATTTATGATGGCTGCAGTGCCCTGGAGTCACTGATCACCAGTTGAGACCTGCCCAGCCAGCTACTGACAGACAAATCAATTGGGAAGCTGAATGCACTTAATGACCATGTGATTCACTTAACAACTGCAGGATTCGCTTAACAACCGTGGCAAAAAAGATCATAAAATTGGGCACAGTTCATTTAATAACCACCTTACTTAGTAACAGAAACACTGGTCCCACTTGTGGTTGTAAAGTTGAGGAATACTTAAACAGGATACATAACATATGACAGAAACACATTTACCAACATAACTACGATATTATTTTATCTCTATCTTAGTGGAATGATGAATATGGACTATGTATTTCTCTACATCATTCAGTTGCAAACTGATGCACATGGTATAAATTAAGAAACAGCAAGTATACTATGTTCATTTGCACACAATCAGCTACAATTTCACTCTGAAAGAATGATAATTATACTACCCAAGAAATCAAAAAAATGCAAAGGATTGCATAATTAGTTTGCAAGCTAAAACTCTTTAATCAGCTTTCAGTTCTCAAAGATTTTCCAAAAACAACTGAAAAAATGTCACATGGTATCCTTAATAAAAAAAATTAAAATGGGGACAATATGCCACTGAATGTTCACAAGCTCTTTGATTCATTATTTATACAGTGCAATAATTGTTCTATCAGTTAGAAAGAGGAAAAGCTAAACTGTTTCCAGCTAAAGACAGTTTGCAACTGTCTTTATTTTAATATTTCCTAAGTCAAGACATACAAGTTAGAAGTAGAACATGCAAAGTAGAAGACACTAATAATCGTTACTTGGCGCTAAACGAAAGTAAATACTGATAAAAATGGGAATGGATTGTTGGGAAAAAAGAAAAATTAGTGGTAAGGATTATTTTCTCGCTACTCAAAGCAAAGCATTGGATTAAAAGCCAGAATCCAAGCATTAGAATCCATTCATATACATTTGAAATATAGCAAACCTCAAAAGCCAAAGATTCTGAACCAACTTGGAATAATTCTTGTTGCAAATATATATTATAACCTGGAATTGGTTTTAGATAAACCATTTCTTTGCCAACGCACTGATTTCCAAAACTGAGCACGTGAAGTTCTAACAGTTTCCCTTCTTCCTAATAATTTAGTATTTTTATTTTCGTTGCCCACATTACTTGGGAATATACCTTTTATAGATTTAATTTCATTTTTTCTTTCCTCTACTTACTATTGTCACGAATACGCTTGGAGAGGTGCCTGGAATATTTAATATTGGCTAAATTAAAAATAACTAAAATATTGGGAATTTTATACACCAGATTCCACATACTGTACAACTCCAAATTATCATGAATTTATCTAATCTTTTCAAGATATTCAGCATATAATCTAATACAAATATGGAGATTGACAACATTTAATCTATGCTTCTATTACATGAAAACCCTTATTTAAAACTTCCATTTTGAAGTATTTCAAGTATATAAATCAATCTAAGAACATGTAAAATCCACACAGCTGAGGTATTAGCAATCATTTTTTTGTTAGGCTTGTATCGTATCTTTAGCAAATATTTATTCTAAGTATTTATTATATAATGCAATAATGCTTGGAACGTAATACATCCAAAGCTTTCCTTTGAACTTTCATCCTGAACTTTTTGCTATAAAAAGCACAGCAGAGGCCTTTAGTACTTTGACCTACCTACAGCAGTTCTGAAGTGCAAACCACATCTGTAGGTTTGCAGGATCCTCATCCCTGATTGAACCACCTTCCTTTTAGCTGTGGGTGCCACCAAGAGAGCCAAGATGGATACACACAACACAGCACAAACCCATTCATAATAAACCAGAATTCAGAATTCTACCATAACATTATACATGAATGTAGTTACTCTAATTCTGGATTCTTTCTCCACTGATGTTTCACAAGTGTCTTGGGTTGTTAAAAAAAATAATCAAAAGAAAAGAAATATCTCCTTTAAACTGATCATCACTGTGATTGGCCACAATAGACCGATGGTAGATAGACAGGATTCCCATGAACCCTAATCCTAACCCTATATCATTTCAGACAAATCAATGTCCAATCTCTTCTTAAAAACGTCCAGTGTTGGAGCACTCATAACTTCTGGAGGTGTTCCACTGATTGTTTTGTCAGGAAATTTCTCCTTAGTTCTAGGTTGGTTCTGTCCTTAATTAGTTTCTATCCATTGCTTCTTGTTCTGCCTTAGGTGCTTTGGAAAATAACTTGGCCCCCTCTTCTTTGTGGCAGCCCTTTAGATATTGGAACACTGCTATCAAAAAAAGAGTGGAGACAAACCCTCATGAAGTTGTTTCTAACATCTTAAGGCAAACAGGTTTTTCCCTAGGATAAATGTTGAGAGAAGAGATGTGGCTACATTAAGAAAGTGGACAATACTGACCACATAAGCCAGTCAATTTATATGTGATCAGATTTGTTTTATCTGGCTAAGTAGTACAAATCCATCCATGAGTAACTAGCAATGCAGAAAGCTCACAACTCTGTTTTAAAAGTTCTTAGTGTTATGCATAATGTAGCTATTGTCTGAACTGGCTGAACTACAAATACAAGAATAAACCACAAGATTGCACAAACAAATGTCTGACAAGTGAAACTGGTACATTGACATGTACAGAAAGCACACAAGCTCAAGACTTATTCCATACTGAACCAAATATAAGTGAATATTATCTAGGAGTCTTATGAATTATGCTAGACTGTGAAGTGAACATTTGGTTAAAGTCAGAATATAAAATAGGGTAAGCCATCACTGAAAATAAAATAGTTCATTTTCTGTATTTTATGAATGGCATAAAAACACAAATATATACAGGCAATGATAACTGCCATCCTTAAAAAGTATTTAAGATGTTGAAGTTTAAAGAATACAACACGTCAGACGAAATATATATTTAGCAGCGGATGTAATAACAGTTACATCATAAGACTTGGCCTTTCCCATAGGAAAAAAATGTCTTAATTGCTGGTGCAGGTGGAAGGAAGTATGCATACAATATGTATGGCATGAACAGCAGAAATACCCCTTAATTGATCAAAACAAGGATGCACAGTGAAGCTTTTGCAGCCCATCAGAGAATTAACAAGTCAGGTTTCAGTTTGTGGAACCATTAGTTTGCACAGGAAATTACAAGTGTGCTTGAAACATTCAATAAAGTATATTCTTTTCAAAATCATGCTTGCTAACTATACCTACTTCTTGGTACAGTAATTAAAAGGTCAGTAACAGTGCACCAGAGAACAAGTACTATGGAAATGTGACTGAATTTATAAACCCTAAGTGTGGAAAAATGGAAAATGAAAGAAGACACAAAGCTCTAAGCCATTTTCTCATAAGTTTGAAAGTTCAAACACTACTGAATTAATATAAATCAATTTCTACCACTGACCCATGTCCCATTATTATACTAAACAGCCATGATAATTTTTAGGTCATGGTCTCCCTCTATTTCACTTGATGTCATTAAGCTGTTATTAAAACATCAGCACATGTTCACTACCACTTACATGTTTTGTAAAATCCAACTTAACCTTTCTTTTCTTCCATTCAATTGTGCCTGATTCTCAGAGACTGCCAGGAGAAGTTCATATAGTTTTCTTGTCAAGGTTTTCAGAAGTGATTTGCCATTGCCTCCTTCCTCAAGAGAAAGTGACTGGTCCAAGGTCACCCAGCTGGCTTTGTGTCTACACAAGACTGGACTCAGTCTCCCAATTTCTAGCCTGAGGCCTTAACCACTACACCAAGCTGGCTGTCTTAACATAACTACTAATATAGAATGGTATGAAGAGAGCTGTTGAATAAAACCATGTATTTAACTTCTATTGCGTTCCTGAGTAACTCAAGATATGCCAAGAAAGCATCTATATGCAGGACATTAACATAATTGCAGTCTCCTGTTCATGGTGTATATCCTCTGGCACTGAGAGGCATGACAACTTTAATTATCGTGTAAATGTACAATCATCACAATTATTACCATCCAATATTAGCTTTCTCTCTCATATTATTATAGATCTGAAATTCTGAAAGATAGAATGAGGTAGAAAGGCAGTTCATATTTATGATTAAATGAAGAGTGAACCATTTGTCTGAGCAGGGAGTTGGACTAGATGACCTCCAAGGTCCCTTCCAACTTTATTATTATTTGTCTGAAGCAAAGCATGAATGCTCACAATCTATCTTTCTATAAACCAATTTAGATGCAGTTTCTCTAATTCTTCTGGAAAGGGAACGTTATTCACACAAATGTGCTGTGTCAAACACCCATTTTGAATGCTTTGTGAGGCCAAACTGAACATGTTCCTTGAACTGAGATTGATCATGCAATCAGAGTCACTTAGTTTTTCCACATGTGGGAAAGGAGACCTAACTTTTGAGACTCTTCACCCATGTTGTATCTACTCTGGAATCAGTTTCCCCTTGAACAACCTTTGGAGTCCGATCTCATGAAGCTGAAAATCCTTCCTTTTCCCATACTGTACTGAAGCACCCAATATAAGATTTAATTATGATAGTGTTTAGATGTTTAACTGATATATAAATGGCTGTACATTGATAACAATTTGTTTGTATTGTTATAATTGTTTGCTTGTACTGAGCACATGCCAGTAAATAAAAATATTACTACCGCTGCTTGCATATTAAAAGTCATAAAAAAATTTAAGAACCAGGTTCAATTAAAGAAGTGTTTAGTCAGTGAAAATGTGCATATTGCTGCTTCCTAAATCTTTCTCTGGAAACTTTACAACTGCAAAGTCATATACTGTATATATAGCTTACAAAAGTCAATGTGGTGCATGATGCTGGAGACACCCAGTCTAGTCCAGGGGTAGGCAACCTTGGCTCTTTTATGACTCGTTGAAGACCACGAGTCATAAAAGAGCCAAGGTTGCCCACCCCTGGTCTAGTCGTTCCTGAGGCACAGAAGCCAGCTTGGCTATTCCGTCCTTCTCTGCCCAAACTGGAGTCAGGATCTGCAGCAAGGTGCCTGATAATGCACATGCCCCCCGCCCCATCACACATGAATAGCTTTGTTGTAAGAACTAGAGTAGCATTAAACAAAGCAAGTGCTAACAACAACATATACACAACTTGTGATACTCCAAAATTGTCTACATTTTGAGGACATTATATAATGTATATAAAACTGCATTTTACATATTTTTATCAACTGCAAGACAAAAAATGTCTATATGTAGGCTTGTCGTTATTATGATTATCATTAGTGAGTACTCTATCAAAGGACATAGGTTGTCATCAGTAATGGCCATTTTCTATCTGGCCACTCTGACTTACATCTCTAAGAGTAACATGTTAAAAGAGCTCTTTTCCATACAATCTGAGAGGGATATGAAACTGCACTCACATTTTATCAATAAATAATTCCAAAAAAAACACTTCATCGAGCTTCACACATTTAGTTCTTCCAAATGCTGAGGATCTGAATCTTGAAATCACATGTAATTTTGGAAGTGATGTTTAAAATGAAAGGATCATTGGAAGAAAAAAAGGAACAAAGTAACAAAGGTCTGCAAAGGACTGTTGTCACACTATAAATTGGTGGTAGATTGGGTCAATATGATACTTTTGATCTACCAGGATCTGTAAAAAAGAGCTAATGACAAATGGCATATAGGCAGATATGGTTGTATTGTATCAGTATGTGTTCTTTTGAAGCTGAAACAACATAAGGATTTAAATCTTCAAATATTCTTAAAACCTTCAGGTATTAAAGCTTCCTATTACTCACTCTAATGATTACGGCTTTATTCAGACATAGAAGCAATTATGAGAACCACCACCACTGGTCAAGCAACATTCTTCAATCCGATGTCTTCCAGGTATTTAAAATTGTATTTCCCCATATCCCTAATCACTGTCTATGCTGATATTCTTCAATTAAGCAATGCTTCCTTCTTTCTCTACTTCAACTCAAGATCATGTGCAATCATGCGCTAATCAATATTATAGCAATAATAATTACTTTAAAAAAGCACCTTCTTCAAAGAAATCCTTGTAGTCAAGACTTGAATATACCCATCCAAAATGCATGGTGGCTGTTCTCAAAAATGTTATTGGAAATATGGAAAAATTCTATATAAATTAAACAATTATTCTATTCAATGTATTTCCTTCTACTAGCAAGGAAGGAAACTACATGAAATGTTCAAGGTGTTTGATGTACAAATCTGCTCCATTCTCCTTTGGTCCAAATACTTTCACATAACCTTCTATCTTAAATGTCAAGAAGCTTGAGTAAAGGAGGAAAATTGTTAACTTGCTTGTTGCTTAAGTGCCAAATATGAATTTACATGCCTGCAACCATATAATTGTTCATAGATCCAGTGCAGAACAAGAGCTAAAAACTTCCTATACAGGGTTATATGTTTAATTTCACAATAGGAATGACAAAAGAGTATCTACAGAATAAGGAATACAAAGAATCATGGCCATCACATTACACTTTATAATAGTTCCAAGACACAAAAAGATCCATGCAAAATACTCACTGTAGATTAGTATAAAGATTCTGAATCAATACTTTTGCAATTGTTTCAGTGACCTAATATTAAGATATATAAATTACAAAAAATAAGAATTTTATAAGGATAAAAAAGGAAACTTCATGAAAAATAAATGTCAACTGACAAATTGTTATGTTATTTATTAAAAAGCTGACATTTTCATCAAGCCTGAAACATGAAAAGAGTAGCCCTCTCAGCAAAAAAAAAAAAGCAGTGGGAGCATCTTTGAAAAATTATAAAATGCTAATGCATTGCCATGGTGCAAAAGATATACCTTTTTCAAAATGCCAAATGTAAAATAAATGGAATTCAAGTAGGCCATGTCATTTTTCCAGGTAATTTGAAAACAGGAGAGGAACTGGTTTTCCTTCAATATATATACCTCATTAAGTTGGGGGCACCTGAAAGACCAGAGACTTCATTAAAAAGGTAGAGAGACATTTAAAAGAAGTAATTTGAAGAAATAAATGATTAGGATGATGAGGGAATTTAAAATAACAAAGCTTCATAACTTGCAATTATATTTGCTCCATCAGTGCGGATAGGGTAAGTGTATTCCTTCCCTTAAATAATGCCATTTTGTAGGTCCTCAGAAGCATGCCTTTTCTGTTGCAGTCCCTCCCTTATAGAACATCTTCTCCCCTGTGATCTGACAGGCCCCATCCCTTCCATCCATCAGGAGAGTATCTAAAATTCAGATATGTACTTCAGTGAACAGTGTGTTCATTATGGGGGAGGTATTTTGGGGGCAGATTGCAATGAAGAGAGATGGTGCTGAAAAACAAGAGGAAATCACATTGTTCCTTTTTGGTGCCATGCACCAAAATTTAAAGGGCTACAAAAGAAGGTTATAAAGCTAGAACTTAGGCCAGACCACTATCAAATTCCTACATAACCATATAAAAAGGCTTGCCAATTACTCATGGTTTAGGAATCTGTCATCCATCTAATCTTGCCCTATGACCTTAACAGGTCTATAAATTTTAATAGCTGTAGACAAAGCATTAGTAATATATGCAGAATTGCCCAACAGACATATTTCTCAAAGGAACAGAATTCTCCCCCACCCCAATACTGAAACACTTCAAATACTTTGTGGCAGAAGAGAAGAAAGGGGCAGGACAAATATAAATGGCTGGCACAGCCTAAGAAAATAAAAGAAATAAAATGGTGGAATATATACTTCCCCAACCTTGTGACCTTTAGCAAGGTTGCAGTTAAGTGTCAAGTGTTCAGTTCCACCTTTTAGGCTGGAAAAAAATTCTGCCTGGCAGCAAGAGCAGCCACCACTAGTCAGCACTAAGAATAAAGGTTAGGTAAGCCAAGGTCTAACTTGTTATAAGGCAGTCTTTATGGTTTCGGGAGTATCCGATGGCCTACTTCAACTGGAGGTGAAGTTTGGTGAAGGATAAGAAAGAAACAAGACAATGATGGGGAAAAAAGTGAGATACACAAAATCAACGAAATGGAGATTGATAGACTCCCTAAGTTGTGTTTATTAGAGCAGATCATATCACAATTACAAACCTCTTGGATTACTAACCTGACAAATTTTATCAGTTTCTTGTGCAACAGGAGAACAAGTTAAAAAAAGAGCTGCTCAAAGAATCATGGACATAGAAGCACAAAATGATATAGCCACTGTTAATAAGGCTGGTAACTTGAAATAGCTGAGTAAATATAAACATACTTTTCAAACAGACAGCTATTTAAAGTTACAATTGCCAAAACATCTTAGGGAGATATTTGCGTGAGCGAGATTCAAACAGCTTGATACAATGGTCAGATATGGGAGGATGGACGTATCTGCATTTGCGGAGTGGTAGAAGACTTGGCTCACATATTGATTGTTGCTTGTATAAGAGGGTGAGAGACAGGTACATTGGTTCATACATTAGAAAATGACCCATTGGGAACCCCATATTAAAACCTTATGTGTGGCCGGAAAACAACATTTAACACAGCGCAGTACTTGAGCAAAATGGTTTGGCTAAGATCGACATATGTGGGACTAATTGGGGTAGATTGTACAAGTGATACTGAAATATAATTTTATTTTACTGATCTATATATTAAATTATTTTACTCCAATTTCATTTTAAATTATTGTTTTTATAGAATTTTATTAATAATTTGTGTTTTGAACTCTATATTTTGATATGGCCTATGGGCTAATCAATAAACTAACGAATCTGAATTCAGTGCCTGAGAAACAAGGTAAGTTTTTAAAAATCCACCCTATGAAGTGCCTGACAAAAAAAGATATAGAACGTCATTTTACAGGAGAAATGTCAGTGCTCAAAATGGCTAGAAACGGCGTCCTTCCCGCTAAAATTCCAAATTTCTCATTCCAGATGGACAAGAGCAAGATGAAGCTACTTCCTGGCTGAGGAAACGCCCTCCACACACCCTTAGATACGCACCCTGCATGCCACTTCATGCGTCTTGCTGCAAAACCTGAAGGGAATGCCCTGAGAAACTTGTACTTTCCTTTAACTACACTGTACAGTGGAGCATGAAGCAGGCCAGGGACACACACCGTTAAACACAAGTACGCGCTTATAGCAGCTAGGAAACATTTCCCATTTGACATTAGAGTACTACTCTATTGCAGAGACAGAGGTTTTTTTAAGGCCGAAGGGTAAAACGCGCTACCCGGTCGGTTTCAACCCGAGTACCTGACTGAATGCAACCCCAGAGGCAGCCTGAGAGATTCACATTATTTTTCTGAGTCCAGCAATGTCCTTCACCGGGGGTTTTACCTGAGACCGAGAGAGGAAGGCAGTGGGACTCGGGTCGAGGGACCGGAAACTAAGCGACAGCTTAGAAAAACGGCGCAGGGAGAGAAGAAAAAGGTGCTGGTGCAAATACGTGGGAACGGGCATAGGCGCCCAAGACAAGCCAGAGGGTGATACAGCTGGGGGCAGAGAAGGGGACGGAGAGGAAACGGCTTGCTTGCAAGAGCAGCGAAGGGAAAGGGGACGTGGGAAGGGACCGCTGCGGAGCAGAGCTAGAGGCAAGGCTCGCTCGCGCAATCCCGGGCGCCTTACCTGCGATCTCGGGCAGCCCAGTGCAGCGAGTGCTTCGTCGTCAGCCTTCTTCCCCTTTTCCCCGCCCCGTCGGCGCCTGCGCTTTGGAGACTCCCCGGCCGAACCCACGCGGCGCCCGAGCAGGAAGCGTCAGAAAAAAGCCAACGGGATCCCGCGTGCTCCGGGCAGCTCCCTCTGCTGCTGCTGCTGCTGCTGCTTGCTGCTCCCCAAGTCCAGGCGGGGAAAGTGCGCCGCCCTCTAGCGCTGGAGGACCGGGAACCCCGGCTGAGCTCGAGGAGGAGGTCCTGTAATTTTTGTGAACTGGGGGTGGGGGTGGAGCCCGTGCCGAAGTTCGCCTTCTTTGCCGCGTGTGAAATATTGCGAAGGGGAAAAAAGCTGCTGGGCGTGTGCTGAAGGCTGGGTTGACAAGCAGGAATGAGAACTCTGGAACTGCGGTTGCCAACTAACCGGGCGAGCTATTCCGTCACAACGATTAGGAATTTGCAACGCGTAAGCAGCTCGTTTCCTTGTTAATTATGCCCCGCCGAAGGCCCTGGGGTTTTGTGTGCTTAATCATTCATCTCGCCATAATGTGCAAACACACCGTTCAGGAACGAAGGCTGCATAATGCTGCTTGGTGACGACGTTAACGTTGGATATGTCCCTAAGTACATATTTGCGGAGTCTGCATATTGCTGGAGATAAGTTTCGATGAACTTTCAATACAAAAGAACATCTGTAGCACAGAGTTAAGCTTGGTGCTCTCTGAGCTGGGTTGCTTGCAGACAGTTCATTACCCGACTAGATGGCTTCGCCAGTGCATCCTAATGTCAGGATGCAACCCCCCCCCCGCTCCCTCGTCCAGATGATGTTACCTAGTCGGCTAGTGAAAGGTCTGCCAGCAAACAACCAAGCTCGGAGAGCAGCGAGGACTCCGCAGTTCAGCGACGTGTTGACTTTTTAAGTGGAGCATCACAATATGGCAAATCAGTAGCCTTGTGCGGAATGAACTCAATTGTTCACAAGTGAGATGGGAGACCTCAACTGCCGCCCATAGGCGGGCGGGGGGAGGGGATGTTTAATCCAAAGATTCATTTAGTCAAATGGGGGAGGAACATGGACGTCTAATCGAATCTGAAAGACATTTCCAACTTTTTCCTACAAAAGTAATAAGTACTGGATTTTGTAAGCTGCCAAGAATCCACTGGAATGAGTGGCTATATTAAATTTAATAAAATAATAATGTATAACAGTATTAGCAAAGCTAATTAAAAATAGATTAAATATTGTTTTGATAGACTTTGGCTGTTGCAACCATTTCCTGAGTTAAGATAGGCTTCCATGCCTTTCAAGTGTCCATGCCTTTTAAGTCCTGAGATAAGTCATGAGTTATGTCTTCCTGAATTATGTCTTACAAGTTATCACTTCCTAAGCTATGCCTTTAAAGTCTATATTTCCTGAGTTGAGATAAGCTATGCCTTATTAAGTTTCCATTTCCTGAGTTAAGGTATGCCTTTTAAGTTTCATTTCCTGGCAAAACCCACCCTTTACAACCTCCTGCTGTGACGTAAGTGTACCAATAAAAAAGAGGCACGCAGATCCTTCTGCGCTCTTGCTTGCTGATTCAACCTGAAGAAACATGTTGTCCGTGTGTTTCCTATCTACCAAACGCAAGGTCCGTTGGCCTAGGCTAACGTACATCACTGGTCCGTCCAGCAGAAGCTGGACCCCGGGATTTGAACTCCCACAACCACTGGTCCGTCCAGCAGGCGCTGGACCCCGGGATTCAAACTCCCACAACTGGTGACCCCGACGTGATTCACTCTATGACGTGATTCACTCCACGGCGTGTTCTCTGTCTAGGGAAACGCTGCTCTGGCTCCTGTATTTACGCACCTGGCAAAGGCTTGATCAACGTAAGTAACGGGTCCTCACTTTCCAAGGTTCTGTCCAAGCATGTGGATGAACTTTCCTCTTTAGCCAGAAAGGCAAATTGTTTGCAAAAAGTTAACGGAACAACTGTCTATCCCCAGACCCTTCCTTTTAACCTGTGCCTACTACGGAAGACGTTCCAAAGCCGGCACAGCCAAAAAAAAACCCCCCTCTTCGCCATATCCTTCTCTCTCTCCTCCAAAACAGAAACAGGCAACAATTTAGAGATATAAATTAACTCAAACTGCACTTCTCTGCAATGCGTTTTGAACAATTGGAATGTTTTGAAACTCTTTTGTAATCTGTTAAGTTTGAACCCTGTCAGACAATGTCTGGTGGTGCTTTGTGTTGATGTGTGTGTTTTGTTTTATATATGTTTAACTCCTAGAACGTTACGTTTGGACTTGGAATGGTGAGAAAAATAGGAGATGGTTAAAGGGCCCTATAAAAACCACATGTTTGGTTGGAATCATCTCATGATTTTCTCGCTTCTTGCAGGACAAGCCATATGTCTAAATAAATGTTGTTTTAATGGTATTTGTGTATATATGTCTGTCTGTGTTGTTTTGTGTTATTTCCAAGACTTGGAAAAGGGTCAAAACCCTCTTTGATAACAACAAACAAAAAAGGCCTTAATTAAAAATAAAAAGTTTTGCTTGAAAAACATATGTGTAAGTAAACAGAATGGAAGTGAATGAGTTAATTTGCTGGTGTAAATGTGTGTGTGTTAGCCCTCACCCCTCCACCCATCCCACGCTGTGAAAGGAATAGTATAACTGTAGTTTTTATTGTTGTAACATGGGGACGCAATGGTATGAGTTTGCATGTGCAAAGTTTTATGGAAGAGGTATAAAAGAATTTATACATGTGACTGCATGTGAATTTTTTGGGTGGTGAGATTTTTGCAAAGTTTCTTTTTCTTCCCCCCCCTCCTGCCTCTTTCGTTTTTCGCTGGCTGTATTGTTTTAAGAGCAAAGGAAGGGCAGATAGAGGAGGGGGGGCAGCTGTCGTTTTAACTATTTTTTTTTCTTCCTCTGCTTAGAAGTCTGGAATGAGGAAGGGGGGTGGATGTGAAATTTGATGCCCACTCTTGCAGTTTCAGCTTGCTATTTTTTTTACTCGAAAGAGGAGGCAGTAATTGTTGGGCAATTCTTTTGCAAATTTTTGAGTTTTAAATTGTTTAGTTAGACATATACATCCATCAACCAAAAGAAATGACTGAATTGTTTTGCTTAGATTTGTAAATGTTTTTCCTATTTCATGAAAATTTGTTTCATCTGAATGGAATTTGATTAAATTGGAACCCCAAAAATACAATCTAATTGGCTTTTTGAAATACAAAATGATTCAAGTATCTATGGATTGCAAGTTGCCTTGGAAAAGATACAGTTACACTTTATCTTTATTTAGGGCATAAAATGTTGCAATCTTATTCTGTTCCAGTTTTTGTTATAAAAAAGAAATCAGGCAAATGGCGTTTCCTCCATGATAATTGACTTAAAGGATTGTTGTTGTTTTTTTTTTTCATTCTTTTGCATCAACAGGATAAACATTTATTTGCTTTTACAGTGCCTGAGTTGAATAATTTTCAACCAACTCAGCGCTACCAATGGAAGGTTTTACCACAGGGCATGCTAAATAACCCTACAATGTGTCAGTTTTTTGTTTTCCATGTTTTGCAACCATATCGGGACCTTCATCCCTCTTTTTTGGTTTACCATTACATGGATGATATTTTGGTCGCAGCACCAGGCCCAAAGGGTACTGTTTTTGCAACTTTGCCAACCCTCACAACAATTTTGCAAAAAGGAGGTTTGCACATTGCTCCTGACAAGGTCCAAACCTCCCTTCCTTTTCAATATTTGGGCCATAAATTATTGGCCTCCCATGCTGCACCACTTTTTCTCTTTTTAAAATTACCACACCAACCAACTTTACTTCAATTATAGCAATATTTAGGTGCTATTAATTGGATTTGACCTTATATAGGTCTCACCACTTTTCAGTTATCACCTCTTTTTTCAGCCTTACCCAAAGGCAAACATCCTGCAGATGTTATTTCACTGCAGGACAGTCATTTAAAAGTGATTCAATTGGTCAACCAAGCCCTACAAATTCAGTGGGTTGACCGAATGACCCCAAACATTCCCTTTTCTCTTTTATTGTGTAATACTATTTCTTTACCTACATGTGCTATTGTCCAAACTATTCCCTCCTTGCTGATTCTAGAATGGCTTCACCTCTCTCACACTCCTAGAAACACAATTGGTCAAAAACCTTTTCAATTTGCCTCTCTCATCTCTAAGGCTCGCCTTCGAGCAAAAGCCCTTGCAGGAATAGAATCTTCTGTCCTATATGTACCATGTTCTCTCACTACATGGGAAACCATCTATTCTAACTCTGAAGCCTTGCAGCTTGCTCTCACTGAGTGGCCTGGAAAGATATCCTGCCACCCTCCTGCTGATCCTCGCATTCAGCTCCTACAAAATATCCATGTTTCATGGGATACCCAATTACAACGCTTTCCCATCCCACATGCTGTCACACTCTTTGCAGATGGCAGTAAACAATTTGGTGCTTGTGCCTGGTATATTCATGACCAATGGCACACAAAAATAACGCCACCCCAACGGTCTGCTCAGCGTGCGGAACTAGCCGCTGCCATTCTAGCTTTTCAAACATTTTCCACTCAACCTATAAATCTCATTCTTGACAGTCTCTATGTCACTCAAATTGTCACCACTATTTTTCAATCATACCTCTCTCCATCCCTGGACCCTGATTTAACTTCTTTATTTTCCACCCTACAAACTGTAATATCCAACAGGAAACATCTTTACTTTGTCACACACATAAGAAGCCACCAACCTTTTCCTGGCTTCTTGCAAAAGGGAAATGATATTGCAGACGCTGCGGCCTCTGCTACCTGCCTCATGTCTCTTTCTCCTGTCTCCCCTTGGGACAGTCATGCTTACTTTCATCAAAATAAAAAAGCACTAATGAAACAATTTGGAATCACTATGGCTGAAGCTACAGCCATAATTCAACAATGCCCAACCTGTAGCTTACAGTCTAAAGGTATCCCACAGGGCGTTAACCCTAGAGGCACTGAAGCCTGTGATACCTGGCAAATGGATGTAACTCAATATCCTCCATTTGCCCCGTGGAAATATCTACATGTTACAGTAGATACGTTCTCCGGATTTATTTTGGCAACCCCACAAAAAGGGGAAGCTGCAAAACAAGTGATTAATCACTGTATTCGTACCTTTACAGTGCTGGGATGTCCAAAAATATTAAAAACAGACAATGGCCCAGCTTATGTCAGCTCACAATTTTCACAGTTTTGTCATCACTGGTCCATTGTCCACAAATTTGGAATTCCTTTCAATAGCCAAGGGCAGGCTATTGTTGAGCGAGCAAATCAAACTTTAAAAAATGCATTAGATCGTTATATGGGGTCCAAGGGCTTATGCCCCCCAAACCTCCCGGCACTGCAAAACGTGTTAAATGTTTGTCTGTATACTCTCAATTTTCTAAATCTCACTGGCACTCCTTCTTTGTCTGCTGCGTCTCGACACTTTACTAAACCTGTTGTCCCAACTTCAAGACCACTTGTATACTACAGGCAGCTCCCGGATCCAACTTGGAAAGGTCCAGCTGAACTCATCACCTGGGGAAGAGGCTACGCTGCAGTTCAACTACCCGACAGAGTTTTGTGGGTCCCTGCTCGTTGTGTTCGCCCATATTTCATCACTCCACACAACCCACCAACTCCATCGGATGTGCCATCATTGCCTTTGTGAGTGTGGATGTACATGCTGTTATTGGTGTAACAACTGCATATTGCACCACCCATATTGTCCAGGGGTCCAACACTTTTGCATCAATCATGTGGACCCTGCTTTTGATGACACTCTTGACAAGTTCCTTCCCCATGATGTCCACACTGCACCTTCCCATGATGACAAAGCACCTGAGAATTCCTCTAAATTTTCATAAAGGCCTATATTGTGGTCCTGTTTTTTCTTTTCTTGATCTCAATACTACTGCCCTTTTCCATTGTTATGACCGAGGTCAATCCTTTTGTCCCTTTGTGTTTTCTCAGTATCCTAATCGTGGCATTCCTCTTCCACCATCTCCCTCTATTTCCCTCACCTATGCTCATTACCCTTGTCACATAACTCTTGCTATTCTTGTGACCCCTGAGACTACGGGGCGCTATTATGTGTCTGGATTTTCATCCTATGGTACTTATACTACACATTCTTTTGAACTCGCATCAGTGGCGAGCTATGTAAAACCTCCTTTGTCTCCTCGTTTACTTGCCTATAACTTTGTTCCTCATCCCCGCTCCTTCCTAGACCTGACCGCCCGTACTTTTACCTCACCTCACTTACAGCACTTTCATTCCACAAAGCAACCTCGCTCACACCAACGCATCATTCATTCTCGACGACGGCGATCTCCTGATCCTAATCCTCATCGACCTCTCAACTACACATGGACTGTTCGTGACTTTGAAAATCAGGTATTATTCCAAATCTCTAAATACACAATATGGCCCTGGTTCCCTATCTTACATTTTGACTTTGCCGAAATGGGTACCGGGGTCAACAAATTTGCTTCAAAATTTCTCCAAACTAACAAATGGGACAAACAAGGTTCGTGCACACCTCCACTAGAAGCAACGTGGTGGGACCTGTATTTTTGTCCCGAACCAAAGACACCTGAGGAAAAATATCAATGTGGCACTTTCTTGGATAAATACTGTGCCTCATGGTCTTGTGTTTCTACGGGCGCTATATCCTGGACTGCCCCTCGCTCAAATGATTATATTGCCATTAACCGTAGTAATGGCAAACCCCCTTCTTCTTCCTGCCCTTCTAATTTGCATTGTTGTGGTGAGCGGAAAAATCCAATGAACATTACCTTTACATCCCAAGGAAAGACTTTGACTGCAGAGCAATGGGCTGTCGGATATTCTTGGGGTGGTAGAGAATGGAGCGGTTCTGAAGACGACGGCGGAGTTTTTTCCATTCGTCTCACAATCCAGTCACCACATTCCCCTCCTATAGGTCCTAACAAAAGCATTCAACCTGTTTTTTTACAGTCCGTTGTACATAATATGCCTAATCCCTTGATTAACCTTGTCAATGCTTCTTCCTTTTTGCTAAAAAGTGCTGTTAATTCTTCATCACAAACCGACCACTGTTGGCTCTGTTTATCAGCCACTCCACCCTTTTATGACGCTGTTGGCTCCATCGAACCTATTAAGAATGCTACTAAAGATGACTCTTGCAGATGGAACTCAACATCCATCACTATTACTTCTATTATGGGACATGGTTGTTGCTTGGGAAACATTCCTGCAAATTATTCTCAATATTGTGCTAATATCACCACTGGCAAATACCAATGTGATGTTTGGCTCACCCAGAAAAGATCGGGCAGTGTAAATACGGCAGGTTATAACTCTCTTTTTACCTTGGGTAATGGTAATATTTCTGCCAGCTTAAAGGGCCAATTCTTCATCCCCGGCAACAACTCCATCTGGGCTTGCTCTACAGGTGCCACAGCCTGTGTATCAGGGGATGTCCTTATACAACAAAAAGCCTTTTGTATTCAGGTACGCTTAGTCCCTAGAATCACTTATTATTCCCCCTCTGATTTTGTTTCCCTTATGGAACCACCGGAATACACCTACGTGTAAAACGTGAATTTGTTACAGCCCTAACCCTTTCAGTTCTTTTAGGATTAGGTGTTGCAGGAGCAGCTACTGGAGCTGCGGCTTTAGTTGTCAACCAACAACAAATACAAAAACTCAGTCTAGAAATAGATAATGATCTTTCCCGCATTGAGACTTCAATTTCTGCCCTTCAAACTTCTTTGTCGTCTCTTGCTGAAGTAGTTTTGCAGAATAGGCGTGCCCTCGACCTTTTATTTTTAAAGGAAGGTGGAACGTGTGTAGCCTTAAAAGAAGAATGTTGTTTTTATTCTGATCAATCTGGCATTGTGCGCGACTCTATGAATGAGTTACGCAAACGATTAAAAGACAGGGAACTAGAAAGGTTCTCCCAACAATCCTGGTATCAAAGTATGTTTAATTTCTCTCCCTGGATTACTACATTGCTTTCTGCTATTTTAGGACCTTGTATAATTTTGCTTATATTATGTATGATTGGCCCATGTGTTTTTTCACGCCTTTTGCAATTTCTCAAGGATCGTTTGAATGGTTTGGATTCTAATCTTTCTAAGATTAATGTTATGCTTGCCTCAAACAATATATATGAACCCTTGAAACCCAAATTCCACCCCTCTGAAAAGGTTGCCCTACTGACACTGTCTGACACGGACTCCAACTGTTCCGATACTGAATCAGACTTAGCCATGGAGGCTCTTGCCCCCAAGCAAGAATCTCGTATTCTTATGGAGTTGCCCTTTTCTGTTTCGGAGGATGCAGATTATGGCCACAAGTAGGATAGAGATTGAACTTTAAAAAATAAAAACAGTGGAGATGTTGCAACCATTTCCTGAGTTAAGATAGGCTTCCATGCCTTTCAAGTGTCCATGCCTTTTAAGTCCTGAGATAAGTCATGAGTTATGTCTTCCTGAATTATGTCTTACAAGTTATCACTTCCTAAGCTATGCCTTTAAAGTCTATATTTCCTGAGTTGAGATAAGCTATGCCTTATTAAGTTTCCATTTCCTGAGTTAAGTTAAGGTATGCCTTTTAAGTTTCATTTCCTGGCAAAACCCACCCTTTACAACCTCCTGCTGTGACGTAAGTGTACCAATAAAAAAGAGGCACGCAGATCCTTCTGCGCTCTTGCTTGCTGATTCAACCTGAAGAAACATGTTGTCCGTGTGTTTCCTATCTACCAAACGCAAGGTCCGTTGGCCTAGGCTAACGTACATCACTGGTCCGTCCAGCAGAAGCTGGACCCCGGGATTTGAACTCCCACAACCACTGGTCCGTCCAGCAGGTGCTGGACCCCGGGATTCAAACTCCCACATTTGGCAGTAAGGGAAAGAATCAAAGGTTAGTCTACAGAGCCAACAAAACAATTTTAAACCATTTATTTCTAGTAATTAGAGTAGCTGTGTTAAAATGTGTGGCTACTTAGTGAAGTGTGTTCTGTTTTGACTTAAAGCAGAATAGAGGAACTTAACCTTGTCTCCATAAAGAATAGCATAGCTCTTTTTCCAATATCACCTTCTGTTTCTTCCTGCCTTCAGCCTAAACAAATAGAAGGGACGCGACTTAATGTTTAAAAATCCTGGAATGATTCAAGACAACATGCCAATCAAATTATTTGGAATAGCACAGAACTTTCAAAGTAGCTTTGCCCAAAATACCTACTTTTTTTTCACAGTACAGAACAAAAGCCTGTATTGAATCTATTCTCAACATAAACACAAAGAGAACACTGGAAATGGTATAGCATAACACTAGCAGAGGGTAGAATAGGATAATAATTCATTTAAATTGCAGCTTCAAAAATTATGTACAAAAACAAATGTGCATAATTTGTAAAAAAAAAAAACTGGTTTATTAAAAGCCAAAATAGGGCCTTTTTTTTTTTTACAATTTTGAACACACTCATATTCCTTATAAATTCTGAACAGAAGTGTTCCTTCAACCATCAGCATATTTCTTCATGCTCAAACATTAATTTACTCCCGATTAAGCACTCAATGATTTTATCTTTTTCCTTCTCTAATTTAGATAAAGGTGTGCATGGAACAGAAAAAGCTTCCTTTTCAATGGAGAAAACACATATTGTAGAAATTCTGCCAATCCATTCTGCGAGCTGCAGTTCAGTGGAAACAAAACCCAGAAAAGTTTTGCTGTTCTACAGTTTGGACAATACCAAACCTGCAGGAATCCCAGGAGGGTCTGCAGGGTGTAATCCACAAAGTCACCATGATGGCTGTTACATTGCATCACCTCGTTTTTGTGTATGTTGTGATGCACCTAATAACCAGGCAGAGCTTTAATCATACCATTGCAGTCAGTCACCTTTTTTACTTTTGGGATCATACTGCAGACACCGTCCCAGAATCCCAGAAGGAATCTTATGATGCCCAACCTTTAGAAGGAAAAAGCTGCTGCCAAGACAATAGTTAAGTAAAAGAAACCTGAGTCTGCCACAGAACTCTAATTTTGGAAAATATGTCAGACAAGATCCTTCCTAGTTCTCACAAAGGGGAGGGGAAGAGGGGAAGAGCTTGGAGACTTGCATGATTTCAATTACTAGGTCTTAACTGTATAATAAGAGTAATGATTTGGTCTACCTTGAAGGGCTGAAAATTTTGCATAGCAAACAGGACAAACCTGTTGGGTATCAGTGTTCTGCTCCACTCTGCCCTCCTCAGCTGCTACCACCAATATTCCAGTGCAATGTATGTGCATATATAATAATGTCTAGTGTCTGGGCACTGAATTTCTCATTGCCCCATCTCTCCACAATCTTTCAGTCCCTTTCTCCCATTACCCATCGCTGCCAGTTTCCTTGTTTTTACCCTTCTGCCTGAAATAATCAGCAACAGATGCTCAATACTTGAAATCCATAGTATTGACTCTGCAAGAGTTTTCTTATGCTTCACTGAAAACTGTTTACTCCAAAGCATTTGTGGGTACAATTTACAATAGACCGTTAAAAAAATGTCGTCACTTGACAACTTCTGCATTCTGTTTGGAATACCAGTCCTCTGGGCCTGGGAACAGTTTGAATATCTGTTCCTTTTCCGCCTCTTCCTAAAATATGTTGGCATGCGAAACTCTTAAGTAGCTATTGCAGAATATTTGTGTAATGGGAATCTAGAGATTATTGCTTGACAGTCCATAAATTGTAGGTGCCAGCCAGCATTTTGTAAGAATGATTCTTGTAAAGTCAGGGTATTTTTTTTCTCTGAAAATTGTAGACTTAACACGGTTGAACTCAACTATCAAAGAAACAGATGTGACCGTGTAAATTTGACAGAGGGAAATTAAGTTATTAAAACAATTAACTTGTTCCTGTAAAAGGAGTCCCAATCACTAGTTAAATACAATGTTTAATCCTCAGTCTGAGAAACAGCCCAAAAAAAAGCATACCTGGTACTATACTTTGTGAAACTGTCAGAAACATTAAACAACTCCAAACAATGTTGTCATGCTGGCTGGGGAATTATGGGAGTCCACATGCTTTCAACTTGCCAAGGTTGAGAAACACCCATGTAGAAACAAAATGTATTTGAAACCTCAATGAGAAACATAAGGAAGATGTAATCATTAGCCAAACAATTATGTCCCAGATCTGTGGTTGCTGCCACAAGAGATTCAGATGTTGGAAGTGGTGCCGTGTTCTTGTAATCTTAAATTTTTAAATCAGGACAGGAGGACTGTTGGCTGCGTAGATATTGTGGGACTATAGACATAATTCCTGAGCAATCCTCGGTGGAGTGGATGAGATCTGAAGTGTAACAGATTTTCTATAATAAAATACAATTTATTATTGGAAGACTTTTAGCAACCCATAAAATTAAGATACACAAAACATTTTAAGCATAGAGCAACTAAAATTTAGCTACAGTACAACACATTTGGTGTCAGACCGCAAAACCTGTTCAGAGAAGCTCACTTCAGCTTGTTCCAGAATGGAGACAATGCGGAGACAAGCAAACCTCTAACGGGAGACTTGTCTCTACCAGGAGAAATTTTACACCAACTAAAGCTTCTGGATGGTCCTTAGAGGCAACCCCATTTCAAGATTAACAGACATGCAGTTAAAAGAAGCATAAACTTCAAAACCGACTGGAAACCAATCTTATTAAAAATAATGGGCCTAATTCATTCATCAACCTGGTTAGAATTGGGCTGTTGGCCACAAAGAATATCATTGGGAAAATCTGAGTATTGGTAACAAGGAAGGCATATACTTTTGTTAATCTTATTTAAGAAAGTTTTCTAAATGTTCTATTCTGCCATCTTTGCATTGCAGTAATATGATTGGTCAGCCACATGACAAAACTTGTATTATATAACATAACATAATCTTAACGACTGTTATTAGAAGACAGCTATGTTTGGCCAACACATTATTACTGCTTGCTTAATATGAAAATGGCTTTAGGTGTTAGATATAGTTTGTGATGTGTCTACAATATTCAGGGTGATCTCATGGACCCTGAGGTCAGAGCATAATAAATACAGTTATATTTTAGGTGGGGAAAGGCATGAAACAAAAAAAAAATATTTAGGGAAAATCAGACTGGAAAAGATGGCAGAGAATGTTTAAATGGAAAAGCAGAATTGTAAAGGATGAAGAATGGGCTGCTTTCAGATATGTCCGCCTGAAAAAGGACAGAGTTCAACTTAGGATCTTACTTATTTTAAGGAATGGAGGACATTTCCTAAGAGTATATTGTTGTCAGGCCTTCTGTATATTGATAGTCTTTGTTTTAATTAGGTTGACCTCTGATGTATGAAACAGAGCTAGTAGGTTCAAGCAAGCTCAGAAGCAAACAACTTGAAATCTGATGGATAATCCATTGGACTGTTCATCCCATCCAGAAATATGAGGCATTCAATCAGTTGCATCAAATGGGCAGGAAAAAGAGGTGCAATAGCAATAACACTTAGACTTATATACTGCTTCATAGTGCTTCACAGCCCTCTCTAAGCGGTTTACAGAGTCAGCATATTGCCCCCCAATAATCTGGGTCCTCATTTTACCGACCTTTGAGGGATGGAAGGCTGAGTCGACCTTGAGCCAGTGAGAATCGAACTGCTGGCAGTCAGCAGAATTAACCTGCAATACTTCCTTTTAACTACTGCGCCACTATGGTTCCTAACCCTGAACCTTGATTTTTACTATAAATGCACATTGCCCTTACGCTTAGTAGTCACTAGAATTCTTAATGGCCTTCCTAATTCTTGCAATGAGAGGGTCAGTTTGGTGTACAGGTAGTCCTTGACATAGGACCACAATTGAGCCCAAAATTTCTGTTGCTAAGTGAGACATTTGTCAAGTGAATTTTGCCCCATTTTACGATATTTCTTGCCACAGTTTTAAGTGAATCACTGTAGTTGTTAGTAACACGGTTGTTACCTATTAACCTTGCTTGTCAGAAGGTTACAAAAGGTGATCACATGACCCAGGGACACTGCAACTGTCATAAATATGAATCATCTGAATTTTGATCACCTGACTGGGAAAGCTGCAGTGGTTGTAAGTGTAAAAAACAGTCATAAGTCACTACAAGTGCCGTTGTAACTTTGAATGGTCACTAAATGAACTGTTGTAAGCCGAGGACTACCTGTACTATACTGGTTAAGGCACTGGCCTAGAAACCGGGAGACTCTGATCTCTAGTCCTGTCTTGGGCTCAAAGCCAGCTTGGTGATCACGGGCCTGTCATCTTCTCTCAGCCCTAAGTAGTGGGCATTGGCAAAACACTTAGACTATTTTCTTTGGCAAGTCATTGCTAAGAAAACTGCAGAAACCAGTCCAGACAATTGCCAGCAATCAAAAACTGATTGAAAGGTGTGTGCATGTTTGCACACACACACACACACACACTTTTTTTTTAAATATCCTTATGAAGCTTTTTTTGCTCATGAACGTTACCACCAGTGATCTCAAGTATGTAGTCCATCTGTAACTTCACAAAAATTGAAATCACAGGAGGATGTTTTTTTATGAAAAGAATTCAAGAATGAAGAGCAAGACCAAAAGCTTTATTCATAAAAGTTAACACCCACAAAAGCCAAATAGATAATTGTTTTTAACTGTTAATAGTCTTGATAACACAGAATGGAAGCAGGCTTTGCCACCTTGCTCCTGGTTTGTTTTTCAAAGAATACAGGACCAAATATTTCATTCGTATAATAACTTAATAGCGATGCTGCTATTTCAAATCAGTAGTCGTATTAATTCCCTTCCCTGTATTTAATTATAGCGAACAGAGCTGACCTAAATTGGAAAGTTTAATTACTAGTTTCAAAGCACACACTATGAAGACATGACAACAGAAAGCAGGTGTAAATTGACATTTCCCCCCCCCCCTTCCACTCTCACTGTTGGAAGTCAATGGTGGATTGAAAAATATCCTCCTCTGCCCTCTTGTGACCAATAAAGAAATCACAGTTTTAAAATGAGAGTTTTTTAATTTATTCATTTGGCTGCCCAGCTTTAGCATTCAGATGAAAATGTGGTGTGCAAGATTTCCACCATACAGAGCTCTCAGGGGATTGAATGCATGTGTGCTGTGGTGAAACTAGGCTTATCTTTCCCATTTTCTGTATCCTCTGAATCAGCGGTTCCAAACCTTTTCTATACCCTGCACCCCTAGAACGCTTCTGATATATTCTCGCACCCTTAGAAAAGTTTGAAATAACGGCAGTGAATTATGCATATACACTATAATTTTGAAAACCCAAGTTTACACATCCCCTGGAATATCGTCTCGCATCCCCAGGGGGTGTGAGCACCCCCGGTTTGGGAACCCCTGCTGTAAATAATTTTCAGTGTTGTGTCCCACGAATCACTTTGAGTACATCCATAGTTGCCCTCCCTTCAGCTAGAAGATTTCTTGCTAAATCTTTCATGAAACACCCAGAGGATGCAGTTTCTCTCTCTCACAACCCATAGCTAGGATCAAGTCAAATGTTTTTTCTGGAAGTACAGTTCCATCTTCTGATACAAACCTTGCTACTTCCTCAACTTTTGTCACCTGTGAGGGCAATGACTAGACAGTCTGGTCATATGGGGATCAGTGATGGGACAGTGTGTCACATTGTCACTTTCCAGGTTCACACAGCAAACGTGATGGCTGGCAACTGGTTCTGCCGACTGCGTGCCATGTTCAGCAATGGCTGAAGGAAGAAAATTCTCCTACATCAAACAGCAACACACTCCATAATCTGGCACATCCTGTGGCATACTGCCTGGTGGCCATCAGAACCAGGAGGCATGTATCACGTAATTCCATATCCCAAAATTCTGCACACCCTGTCAACAGATTACATGCTGGGAGCAGAGCTGTGGAAGTAAGGAAGTCCTGCTTTAACCAATGCTGGCTTCTTGAGTGACCTGCCTGACAATCCACTTTAAGGATCAATTGCAACCCTTGATCTATGGAGGAAGACTGACGAGAAGAACAGCCCACTCTTTTACCGGGGCTCCACCCCTATGGATCTGGTGCTTCAGCTGAACCACAGGTAGGTAAGGGCTACTTCGTTAAGCAGGAGAAGAAAATCCCCACAGATCTAATGCTAACAAATGAATAAACCCACCACTCTAGCCATCTGTCAAAACTCCAGCCCCATCCCACATCATTGAGACTGAATATTGGATGTTTGCTCAATGCTGGCAAGAAAATGTAACCAATTACTGTACCTTAATTTGTCCTCCCATAAGTAATTCTGATATCATTGGTCTTGCCTGATGAGTCAAAGCAGAGGTTAAGTGTGGGTGCAGAGCAAATACGCACTGGTTTACTTTGCCCTTTCCACCAGATTGGTGGAAGCCATGTTGGACTAGTTTTCTGAATTTGTCCTCAATAAAAGAACCTGGCTTTTCCCTTGATAGACATAAAAAGGCCACTTTCCCCAAAAAGGGTATCTATGTATTAGAACATAAAAAGTTGAAAGGTATATTACAGGATACCAGTCACTGATTGAAGACCTCCAGTGAAAAAGAACTCTCTTGATGGCAGCCTGTTCCATCACTGGGTGACACTTATAAAGACATCTCCTGACATCTATCTTCTAATTTTAATCCATTGGTTTTGGTCCTACTCTCTGAGGCAACAGACAATATCTTCTCCTTTTTCTGTGTGACAACCCTTCAGATGTTTGAAATTTGCTGTCATATCTTGTCTCAGTCATCTCTTAATTAAGCTGAACTTATCCAGATCCTTTATTTTCCTATAAGGATTTGTTTTCCAGACTCTTCACCAATACTGGACGCAGTATTTCAAGTGGGATTGATCAAGCCAGAATCTCTTTTGCCTGTATCATCTTTCCATGCATGAGTCTAGAAAAGAGAACAGCTATTGTTGAGTTTGAATATTTTGAGTCTTGCTGAATATTTCAGGTCTTACTGACCTGAATACAACTTACAGAAGACAATATACAGTAACTCCTACAATGTCGTATTGGGTCTACAGACAGTTTCCTCCATTTCTTTCAAGAGGGAATCACCCATCATCATGGCTTGAGTCTACTTTCTCAAGGTGGCTCTGAATTTCTTTGATCTACAAGGGGCCAGATGTCTTTCACAGCATTCACATGGTGCTTGTGTTCCTCTAGAACACAGGTGTCAAACTTACCGCATTATGTGACGTGTCACGACGTATCGTGACTTTTTTTGTATTGCTGGAGCTGGGGAGGGCATGGCCTCCGTATGATGCAACTGGCCCGTGGGCCGGCAGTTTGACACCCTTGTTCTAGAAGGAAACCCCTGTAATGGTTCATGACCTCCACTGGCACTCAGTGTGTTCTTCTGTAGCGCTCAGGTGTCTACATGTTTGCCTCTGCCAAAGAGAATTTCTCCTGTTCTCATCACTTTTCTACCCCTAGTGGAGAGCTTTAACTGTTGTGTCCAAAATCTTCTTATCTCTTATTATTTTACCTGATGTTTTGGATTCTTGATTCTTCTCCTAATAAGATCTAGGAAGCTTAGTATTAGGTTTTGGCTATCCCTATAATTGATTTCTTATAAATAAATCTTGCAAATAAATTTCTTCTCTATTATAAAACTTGCTTCACTTATCATCTCTCAGTTTAGATCCCTGCAGTCAGGAATGCTCAAATGCATGCACAGAATGCTTCAACATCCTGCAATTCAAAGAAGTTGGATCTGTATAGGTAGTTAAGGTATGACCGTAATGGAGCCTGCCTATCACACTTGTAGCTTATGATGGTTGTAAAGCAGGTCAGTCATGTAACCAACCCAATTTTATAACCTTTTTTTACAGTGGTCATTAAGCAAATCTGCAATTGTTAAGCCAACACTATGGTCATTAAGAGAACCAGTGATTTGCTATGCGTGCAGTTTTGCAGAAAACCAGAAGTAAATGCTGGTTTTCGGCAAAAACCATTGTAAAATGTGATCATGTGATGGTAGGACACTGCAGAGAGCCATAAATGTGACCCAGTTGCTGAAACCCAAAGTGTGATCACCTGATCAGGGTGGGCAGACCATCAGAACTTCAAATCTGGCTCATAAATAGGTCCTTTGAAGCTTCAAATAGTCGCTAAGTGACCAATTGAAAACTAACCATCATTAAAAAGTCATTGTTCTTCCAGTCTTCCTTGAACCATTCCAGAATAAGCTGCATCCTTGAGTATCTTCCAAGGACTAGATCAGGGCAAGTTTTTCATAAACGACTTAGCTGCCATACATTAAAACAAAACAAAACACATTGTTCAAAGTTTATAACAAATTTGGCTGTATGGCAAATTTTAAAAAACAAATTTAAATTAAAAAGGTCATTTTAAATAGCTATTTAACATGTTTAAAGGTAGCTTTAATATTTCTTATTTTAAACAGCACTGCCAGCTTGAGTGTCAGAACATGCTGTGACCTGGCATTATCATTTTTAATGGATTTTGTAACTAAAATGAGTGACTGTGTTACAGACCATATTAAAGCTGGGAAATTAGCTTTGCAAAACTTTTCACACAGTTCTCTTGATGGGCTTCTATTCTTCTCCTGGAATAATATATAAGGAATTGTGCACTTACAGCCAGGTTACATACTAATGCCAACATATCCTTGGCTAGAATAATAAATCATTTAGTGGGCAGAAGTTTTCACCAACATAATTCCATCTTGGAAATCCTGTATTGTGTGGCAGGTGCTTGTCTGAATTCTAAAGTGCAGAGCATTTTAGCTTCTTCATTTTGTGTTACTTTGTCTATTTTGTGGTTGTTATTATCCTAAAGTTTCAGAGCACAGAAATCAGCAAACTTTTCAAAAGCTAGGCTGGTCGTCCCACCATGGGAGAAGTCACAAGAAAAATATTCCCTTGTGGAAATGCCTTCAGTTGGCCTGCATCAATTCACTAGCCATAGAATCGCTCATCTAAGACAGATCAGTAATGCTGCTGAATTCATAGTCTTTTTTCCCCCCACAAAAGACAAAAAGGAAGATAACAGCAATGAAGAATATTGTGGGAAGCTTTTCCAAGCAGTCATTCATAAGGTAAATTATGGTAACACTGACATGACTATTAACTTTAATGAGCAATTAAACCAACATTAATAATAATAGGATATTTGGCGCAGAGCTCTTCGTTCTTAATTGTAAAATGCTCTTGGGAGCTAGCTGCTCACATATACTTCAGTGCAAAGCAATCAGGGCATTCAGGAAAGGAGACTTTCTATGTGGAAAGCAGAGAACTTCAGAGTTCACTTATTTCATTAATTTAAAACCAGCCTCCATCTCAAGGACTCTGAGTCGTGTACAGGACCAATGGCAACATAGAGAAAGCAAAAATAGAATACAGCCTACAATAAAACAGGAAGGGGGGAGGGAGGAATGAGGAGAAGGGTTCCCCCCCCCCAGATCAAAATTTAATTATGATGCTGCCTCTCCCTGACGAGCTTAAACTGAAAGCCTTACAAATAGTCCTCGACTTATGACCACAATTGAGCCGAAAATTTCCATTGCTAACCAAAACAGTTGTTAAGTGAATTTTGTTCCGTTTTACGACTTTCTTGCCACAGTTGTTAAGTGAATCATTCACTACCGTTGTTAAGTGAATCATTCAGTGTTTAAGGAAATCTGGTTTCCCTCATTGATTTTGCTTGCTGGAAGCTGGCTGGGAAGGTTACAGATGGTGACCACACAATGGGACAGTGCAACTGTCATAAATACATGCCAGTTGCCCAGCTTCTGAATTCTGATCATATCACCATGGAGATGCTGCAGTGGTTGTAAGTGTGAAAACTGTCAAGGTGTTTTCAGTGCCATTGTAACTTCGAACAGTCACTGTTGAATGAATGAATGAATGGTTGTAAGTCGAGGACTACCTGTATTTCTTCAGAATATGTGTCACCCAACATGAGTTTAAATCAGTATTATTTTTTAATCACAGAGGTACTGTGTGTATGCATGCATGTATGTATGTATGTGTAAAGGGGAAAGAGAAGTATTAAATTGAACCTTTCCCCCCAAAAAGGGGAAAGGGAGGATTAAAAGACTTAAATAGCACTTTATGCCCTCTAGTGGTGATTATCAAAAAGAGCATTAAGAGTCTTCTGTATAGCTTGGAGCCAACGCATGAATCATCAGAACTAAGATAACTGGAAAGAGGCTTGAAATGCAAAGAAACCCTGAAACTGAGCCAGCTCTTAGTGACTGCCTCATATAATTTTTTGGCAGTGTTATACAAATGTGTTTTTTTTCCTATTGCTTTCTTTGCTTTCCTACCAGCGGGAATTGTAAGATGACAGATTTTTCTTAGGTTTGAAAAAGGTTTATGTGAAATAACTTGGCTATAAAGGTGCAGGAAAGCAAGAATACACCCTCTTAACAATCACATACAAATAGATGTACACACTGTTAAGTAAAACAGTTATGGTTGCTTTTGCTGACCAAGTCTTGCAGTCTTATACATATATTCCATTTGCAATTTTTCTCTATATATGTATATATGTGATTATGTATACCTTTTTTCCTTAGTAGACACTTTCCACAAGGCTTTTAAGTATTCAAACAGATTTTAAAAATGCCAAATATAGCAACATACACTATAAATCTAAAATTTCACTGGTAGTATTCCTACTGCAAAGCAATTCACTCATGTCTGATTAAATAAAAAATAACACATAAAAGATGCTTGCACACTAGGCAGTAATTTAACCTTTGGGAAATTTCTGCTGAGGGATGAAAGTGAGGCATTTGATTTGGGTGATTTATAAATGACAACAAGCTTCAGGGCAATGATCTAAAGCAGCAGAAGAAATCTGAATATAATATGGGTAACTTCCCAGAAATATTTATGGAGAATATATTAAAGTGAGTTTCATTTTAGGTTTTCCATTCTGCGTGATACTTTTTCTAATGTGTGTTTTTTGGTGCATTTCAAATTGTATTTTCTATATGTTTGGATACGGCCACTTAAATGGTGAGAATTGAAAAGGAATTATTTAATAGCAGCTGTGCTGCCATCTCTGATACAGAAGTCCATGTGGGATTACATGTAATTAATTTAAAAGGCGATTATAGTGCATCTGACAAAAGGGGAGGATTTTATCAGAAATTGCAGCTTATAGAGGCATACTTCTGTAATAAAAACAATAAACCTTGCTTTAGTAAAGGAAATAAACGAAGATAAATCACTATGTGAAATATGTTTGAAATATGAGAATTTCAGTAATAGGTTAGGGGAGGTTTTTTGTCTCATCAACTGTAAATTGAAATCTTTCTCACTTAAAACCTGCATAGAACCGGTATTAACATACAACATGATTAAGAGACATGTAAATAATAAAGAGTTTTAAACCTCTTTCTTGGGCATATCAGTGATGCAACTGTCTCACCAAAAAGGCAC
The DNA here is from genome assembly GCA_023970755.1 of Azemiops feae. Classification (NCBI taxonomy): domain Eukaryota; kingdom Metazoa; phylum Chordata; class Lepidosauria; order Squamata; family Viperidae; genus Azemiops; species Azemiops feae. The sequence continues at coordinate 942,861 of JALGBA010000503.1, read as the reverse complement.
ATTTATAAAATTATCCCCTTCTGGCAATGAAAAGGATTTAGAGATTCTCTGTAATTCTAGAGATTGTGAGCTATTAATAGACTGATTCACTGGTGCTGGATTTCAGTACTGAAATCAAAGCGTAGAACTGTAGGATGACTGCTTGTTGAGCCACCCTTCATTTATGTTTTTTATGTGGCTCAAATACCATAAACCTTTCCATAATAATGAAATGTATATGTTTCTTGCAGGTTCATGCCCTGCCTAAATAAAGCAGGTTTATTAATCTAGAGCTAGTCTCATAAGAATTTGGAAGGCTGAAGTTCAATGGAATGAAGCCAATTCCATGCTCCATGCTTAATTCTAGACTCTCTGTCCAATTTGCTGACCAACGCTAAATTGGATGTTGAAAAGACTCTTTTGGTTAGCATAGGGTAATTATAAGATAGCATACAGAATAATATGAATAATAATATGAGATGTGTTACTACTGATTTAAATATTTAAATATTTAAATATTGTCTGCATTATAAATACAGTCAGTAATACAACAAACATAACTGAACATAGTAGGACAATCACCTCAGGCTCTAAAGTCCTGTCATAATTGTCTTCGTAGCCTTCCCAAACTCTAAAATTCCAGGGGCCATCCAGACTTCAGGAACATTCCAGAGTGTAAATAAAGAAACCAAACAAAACCTCCCTTTATTCTCTAAGTCCCACTTCTTCTCCTGTCACACCAGTCTTAAAAGGCCCCAAGCCACACTCTCCACCTGCTAATTTAGCAAATTTGGGGTCCCATAAGAATACCCCCATGTCCAATCTTAGACCTTTCAGGAATAGGTCCATTCCATCAAGAGGTAGCATTGGAGCTAACAGAGCATCTTGATGGATAAATAATAACTCCAACTTGCTTCAGCTTACTTCCTCCCACACAGACCCTAAATGTCTCCAGATAATTTGGTTAAGACACTGATAGAATCTCTTGTAAGGTTCTGCAAAGTGAAGTACAATTGGGTATCATTAGCGTAGTTGGTATCCTGAACCAACACCTCCATATACATGTAAAAAGGAATGATGATGAGACCAAAGCCATGGTCAGTAATATGGAATGCTGCCAAGAGTTTTAAGAGGGAGAGGAGGAGGGCACTATCAGCATCCAGATCTGGACAAATTAATCACAGGAGCAGCTAATGCCATCACCATTTCATATCTGTGTCTGAAACTTGGCTGAACATAGCATAGTTAATCTATTTCCTGTAACTGTACCACTATCTCCCTTTCCTTAGAAAGGAAAATCATCAGGGTGATATTTGTCAAGAATAGCTAGATTAAGATGGACATCTTAAGTAATGGGCATGTCACAGCCTCCTTCAAGGCTGCCAGCAGCATTCCCACCCCTCACCCACCCCCAGAGCATGGATCTAGTTTATCTGGTGGGACATGAAAAAGCCTACAACTGTGAAAGCTCCTTATTTATTTCATCAGAATCCACAGGTCCATTTATGACAAAGAATGCTGCCTATGAACAGGCTAGAGTGAATTGGACAGACTTTACTGGCAAAGTGCTGGGGAAACAGGTCAAAATGATTAGTTGGAAGGCTTAATTGCTGCCCCCTTCCCTACGCTCCATTGATGAAATAAAGGAGGAAATGGTCACAAATAAGGCATGCCAGACAAATCTTATTGCATTCTTTGACCAAGTGACAAAATTAGTGGACCAGAGGAATGCTGTGGATATAATTTACTTGGACTTCAGTAAGGCATTTGACAAAGTAGATCACAACCTACTACTCAATAAGATAGAAAAATGTGGGTTAGACAGCATCACCACCAGATGGATTCGTAGCTGGCTGACCGGCCGTACTCAGCGTGTGGTCCTCAATGGAACTGCATCTACATGGAGGGAAATGTGTAGTGGGGTGCCCCAGGGCTCTGTTCTGGGCCCAGGGCTCTTCAACATCTTCATCAACGATTTGGACAAGGGGATATATGGGGAACTCATCAAATTTGCAGACGACACCAAGTTGGCAGGAATAGCCAACACTCCAGAAGACAGGCTTAAGATACAAGAGGACCTGGACAGACTTGAACACTGGGCGCTATCTAACAAAATGAAATTCAATGGTTAAAAAGTAAGGTTCTACATTTAGCAAGAAAAACCAAATGTACAGGTATAGTATAGGGGGTACCTTGCTCAATAGTAGTAACTGTGAGAGGGATCTCGGAGTCCTAGTGGACAATCATTTAAATATGAGCCAGCAGTGTGCTGCAGCTGCCAAAAAAGCCAACACAGTGCTAGGCTGCATTAACAGAGGGATAGAATCAAGATCACGTGAAGTATTAATACCACTTTACAATGCCTTGGTAAGGCCACACTTGGAATACTGTATCCAGTTTTGGTCACCACGATGTAAAAAAGATGTTGAGACTCTACAAAGAGTACAGAGAAGAGCAACAAAGATGATTAGGGGACTGGAGGCTAAAACATATAAGGAACGGTTGCTGAAATTGGGTATGTCTAGTTTAATGAAGAGAAGGATGAGGGGGGACATGATAGCAGTGTTCCAATATCTCAGGGGCTGCCACAAAGAAGAGGGAGTCAAGCTATTTCCAAAGCGCCTGAGGGCAGGACAAGAAGCAACGGATGGAAACTAATCAAGGAGAGAAGAAACCTAGAACTAAGGAGAAACTTCTGACAGTTAGAACAACCTGCCTCCAGAAGCTGTGAATGCTCCAACACTGGAAGTTTTAAGAAGAGACTGGACAGCCATTTGTCCGAAATGGTATAGGGTTACCTGCCTGAGCAGGGGGTTGGACTTGATGACCTCCAAGGTCCTTCCAACTTAATTATTATTATTATTATTATTATTTATTATTATTATTATTATTATTATTATTATTATTATTATTATTATTATTATTATTATTATTATTATTATTATTATTATTATTATTATTATTATTATTATTATTATTATTATTATTATTATTATTGTTGTTGTTATGTCGCCTCCCTATCACTATGGTGTGTGGCTCAAATTTGAGGTTCAATAGTGAATTTGAGGTTCAAGTCAGGTTCATCTCCCTCCACTAGTTCTCTAGGCCCTATTTCTGTCCCTCTGTCTCTTAAGGCTATTTGTTAAATGATAGAGCCACCAGGATTGGCCAACAGAGAGAAGCTCTGTCACATTCAATGCCTGTTTCATCTCTTTCTAGTACAGGGGTGTCAAACTGGCGGCCTGCAGACCGGATGCATCATGCACAGGCCATACCCACCCCGGCTCCGCAAAGGCAAAACAAGTCACAATACGTCATGATACGAGACGAGAATCCATCCAAGCCAGCCAGCCTGCCTGTTCACTCCTGGAGATTCTGAGTGGCATTTAATTTTATCTGGAAGACAAAATGATTTCACCATAGCAAATTATTCACTCTTAAATGCAACCCAGGAGAAAGTAGACAATATGGAGAATTCTTTCCTAATGTAAATACCCCAATGTCTCATCAAGGAGGTGCTTTCAAAATGCTGATAAATATTGTTTTGTTGCCAAAATTGTATTCCTGTAGGAAAGCAAGATTCTCTTCTCTGATTAACATGCTGTATCTTGTTATCTTACCAATGTGTGATGAACTGTGAACATTGCAAAGAGGATTAAAAGTAATTAAGCACATTTTACAAAGGGGAAGAACATTTAGAATAAGGAATCTTAGAATGCTTCTATCAATAACCTTTATATCCTATTCTCAGCACAGACCTATTTACCCTAATAACATGCTTCAGTTGAGATGGAAAACACTAATGTTAAACAGTCAGTTGTACAACAGTAATCAGATCAGGAAACTGACTCTATTGGAAGACCAGTAGTAAATTGTATTGAGATGTAGATATAGTAGCAGGAAATTCTGGGAGTTGAAGTCCACACATCTTAAAGATGATAAGGTTGAGAAACACTGCTTTAAGGAAATAGTGGTTCAATCAGGATCACATTCCAAAATAATTATGATGCTAACTGGAAACTTGGTTACATCGTGGGAAGAGAAGTTGCTGTTAAACTAAGTTATCCTAAACTAAGACAAAACGGTAGGAGAAAAGGGAAAGAGGGAAAGATAAGTCAGAAAAATAAAAAAGACTGAAGAGAAAAAGCGAAGAGGGATCTGCAGAGCAGAGAGGAGAATCAGGAGTGGAGAGGAAAGCCAACTGAGGGCAGTGCAATGACTGGCAGAGAGGAGAAACAGGAGAGCCAGTGAGATAGTGGAGAAGGGAGGAGAGCCAGCCAGAGAGAGAAGAGGAGAGCTTACTGTGAACCATCCAGGCAGCCCTGTTTGCAGAAGGAAGCAGAACACCTGCGCGATGGCCCAGCAAATGGGAGCCACGTGGCCGCAGAGCTGCTGGTGGGAGTGGTGGAACGCTGCAGCACAGTAGACCAGGACCTACAGCTGGCAGCAGACCAGGTGCTATGGATGGCAGTAGACCAGGGCCTACAGACAGCAGCAGACCAAGTGCTATAGACGGTGGTACACCAGGGCCTACAGACAGCAGCAGACCAAGTGCTATGGATAGCGGTAGAACAGGGCCTGCAGACAGCAAAAACAACAAAAAAAGGGATTTTCAAACAACAAACTCATGGAACAGATGACTGATACTATTGTGGTATGCAATACATGTTCCATGTATGTGCTTATGCCCAAAGAACACCCAAATTACACATGCATTAAATGCAAACTATGTGAACTACTAGAGGAAAAAGAAAGGGACTTAGAGGCAACTCTAGCCAAACCCCAATCTACGAAAGATAGCTATACCCAAACCGAACCAATTAATGAACAAATAACTGCCAGAGGATTTGACCCTACTGATAAACCCTCTTGGCAAGGGATGGGATGCACCTCACGAAAACAGAGAAAAATGTACTCGGAAAAAGACTGGCCCAACTCATCAGGAGGGCTTTAAACTAAAATTGAGGGGGGAGGGTGACCAATCTTTAGAATCTCTAGAACACAAAACCAATCATATGTCCCAAGAAAACAAATCAAACAATGAGGTAGGCAGAGACAAGAAAAAATAAAAACCCAAACAATCAGGAGATGCAGGAAACATGCACACGAACAGGCATAAAAGTCTTAAATGCTTATATACAAATGCTCAAAGCTTGGGGAACAAACAGGGTGAACTAGAAGCAATAGTACATGAGGAAGGGTATGACATAGTTGGCATTACAGAAACCTGGTGGGATGAAACCCATGAATAGAATGGACTGATGGATGGATACAAATTGTTCAAAAGAAACAAGAGGGGAAGTTGCACTATATGTAAGAGAACACTACATATCTACAGAAATGCATATGATCCAAGATAAAATCTCTCCAGCATATATATGGGTCAATATAAAAGAAAAAAAGTGACATTACCATAGGTGTATATTACAGGCCACTCAACTAATCAGAAGAAATAGATGAACTCTTTGCCAACCAGCTAACAAAGGTATGTAGGAAGAATACCACAGTAGTAATGGGAGACTTCAACTATCCAGATATCAACTGGGAGACAAACTTTGCAGCGAGCGGGAGATCAAACAGATTCCTAACCAACCTAGGCGACAACTTTGTCATCCAAAAGGTGGAGGAGGGAACTAGAAGTAAAGCTACACTGGACTTAATTCTTACTAATAGAGAAGAAGTGATAGAGGGAGTTGAATTTGCCGGAACCTTGGGCAAAAGTGACCATGTCATACTGGAATTTAATATAACGCAAACACTAGCAACAGAAAACAATCCAACCAGTGTCTTGAACTTCAAAAGAGCTGAATAAACTCAGAGAGAACCTAGGAAAAATCCAATGGATGAAAATCCTAAAGGGGAAAACAACCCAAGAAGTGTGGGAAACTCTGAAAAATGCGATCATAAAAGCCCAGACCAGCACAATACCACTGAAAAAGAAAAACAAGAAATTCAAGAAGAAACCAGCATGGCTGCACAAAGATCTCTCTGACAAACTGAAAGACAAAAACGACAAATACAAAAAAATGGAAAGAGGGCACATAACTAAGGCCAAATTATCAGCAGACAGTCAGAACATGCAAAGATGAAGTCAGGAAAGCAAAGGCTCAGAACGAACAAAGACATGCAACAGAAATCATGGATAATAAAAAAAGTTTCTTCCAACATATTAACAACAAGAAAAAAAGTCAAGGAAACTGTAGGTCCACTAAAGAGAGAAGATGGCAAGGAAATAACAGGCAACAGGGAGAAAGCAGAGCTGCTTAACTCATACTGTGCATCAGTCTTCACACAAAAAGAAACTATAGCCCAACATACCAAAAAAAACCACTGCAAAAGACAAATTAGAAACAAAAATTAAAATAAGCAAGAAAATGGTAAGAGAACACCTATCCAACCTTGACGAATATAAATCATCAGGGCCCGACAGATTACATCCCAGAGTTCTGAAGGAGCTGGCAGATGTTATCTCAGAACCATTGTACCACATCTTTGAAAAATCCTGGAGCACCGGGGAAGTACCTGAGGATTGGAAAAGGGCTGATGTGGTTCCCATCTTCAAGAAAGGAAAAAAACGGATCCAGGAAACTACAGACCAATCAGTTTAATATCAATACCTGGGAAGATCCTAGAAAAGATAATCAAAAAACAGATCTGTGAAAAACTAGAAGCAAACAAAGTTATAATTAGTAGCCAGCATGGGTTTGTTAAAAACAGATCATGCCAAACCAATCTTATTTCATTCTTCGACAAAGTGACTAAACTAATAGACCAGCAAAATACTATGGATGTAGTATACTTAGACTTCGATAAGGCATTTGATAAAGTAGACCACAACCTACTCCTTGGTAAGCTAGAAAAAGGTGGAATAAACCAGGGCTTTTCAACCTTTTTACTGATTGTACCACTTTTAGGATATGGCAATATTCGAGTACCACCTAGCAAGGTGTCAAAAACTTGGTGACAAAAAAAAAAACCTGTTCAAAGTTGCAATTGCACTGAAATGACTTATGACCATTTTTCACACTTATGACCATTGCAGCAACAGGGTCATGTGATTTATATTTGGATGCTTGGCAACTGATTCATATTTATGATGGTCACAGTGTCCCAGGGTCATGTGATCCCCTTCTGCAACCTTTTTACAAGCAAAGTCAATGGCAGAGCTGCTGGTGGTCAAGTGCTAAGGCGGGACTTCCTTCCCTGCCTCCCTTCCCTGCCTCCCTTTTTCTCATTCCCATCTCCTTCTGAAGGAAGAATTTGAACCCCCCCCCCCATATTTTCCCTCTTCCATATATTGATCAAACAAGGAAAGGCCTCCAGAGACAGAAAAGACAAGCTGCTCAGTGAACTAGCTTAAAAAGGCACTTCCCCTTTAAGAATTAGCTACTGGCTTGAAAGGAAAGTAAGGAGCCCAGCCGGCACTTAAGGAAGAAAAAAAAATGTAAGTACTGGCTGCCGGCTAAGACAGCCTCCCCAAATGGCTCCATTCATAAGTAAAATCTGCAGTTCCAGAGGACTCTCTCACTGTAAGTCTTTGCCTGTGCTGGCTCTTTCCCTCCCCCACTACACTTGGCTAGGCAGGGCTGCATACCACCTGCCACTCATTAATGTACCACAAGTGGTACGCGTACCACAGGTTGAAAAGCCCTGGAATAGACAACATCACCACCAGATGGATCTGTAGCTGGCTGGCAAACCGTACTCAACGAGTAGTACTCAACGGCACTATATCCACATGGAGAGAAGTAAGCAGTGGGGTACCACAACGCTCCATCATAGGCCCAGTACTCTTCAATATCTTCATCAAAGACTTAGATGAGGGAATTGAAGGGGAACTCATCAAATTTGCAGATGACACCAAATTGGCAGGAGTAGCCAACACCCCAGAAGACAAACTCAGGATACAAAAAGATCTTGACAAACTTGAACAATAGACCCTATCCAACAAAATGAATTTCAATGTGGAGAAAAGCAAAGTTTTACATTTAGGTAGGAAAAATCAAAGGTACAAGTACAGATTGGGCAAGACCTGGCTTAAAAACAGTAACTCTGAGAGGGACCTTGGAGTCCTAGTGGACGATCACTTAACCATGAACCAGCAGTGTGCAGCAGTAGCCAAAAAAGCTAGTACAATCCTGGGTTGTATAAACAGAGGCATAGAATCAAGATCACGTGAGGTATTAGTATCGCTTTTTGTAAAACCCTAGTAAGACCACACCTGGAATACTGCAGCCAATTTTGGTCACATCACAAAAAAGATGTTGAGAGTTTGGGAAAAAAATTCAGAGAAGAGCAACTAAGATGATCAAAGGCCTGGAGACTAAAACATACGAAGAACGGCTGCAGGGCTTGGGTTTGGCTAGTCTAAAGAAAAGAAGAAATAGGGGAAACATGATAACAGTATTCCAGTATTTGAGGGGCTGCCACAAAGAAGAGGGGGTCACGTTATTCACCAAAGCATCAGAGGGCAGGACAAGAAACAATGGTTGAAAACTGATCAAAGAGAGAAGCAACCTGGAATTAAGGAGAAGCTTCCTGACAATGAGGACAATTAACCAATGGAATAGCTTGCCCCCAGAAATTGTGGGCGCTCCATCACTGGAGATTTTTAAAAAGAGGGTAGACAATCACTTTTCTGAGATGGTATAGGTTCTCCTACTTGAGCAGGGGGCTGGACTAGAAGACCTCCAAGATCCCTTCCAGCTCTATTCTATTCTATCCTACTTTTCTTCCCTGTCTCTTATACCCCAGGGATTCAGCCTGAGCAACTTTTTAATACTATCTCCCTTCCCAGGACTCAAAGGTTACAGGTTGTTTAATCCTGGGATATACCACCATATATTTTTTTCATTTGAAAATCTGGGCTTAGCATATTAGAGCAAGTTGATGCACCAATTATGTCCTGAGAAGAAAGAAAAACAAGGATGTAAAAGAAACAAATCAATCTCATCCTATATACCTCCCAATAAAGAAACATCTCTTCAGCATTGTATATTTGTACTTTTTAGCCAGAGACCATCAAGTGAATAGCTTCTGTACAGGATGCAGGATTTCTACACAGTTCTCATTTCTCATTATATACCAGCTGTTTGGAACTATGTTCATCATCAGCCCTTCTACAAGTAGGTCAGGAAGCAACCAGAGAATGTTTCTTGAGATTTTCCAAGCATCAGAATTAATCGGTCCAGACTGTATGCATTTCATGGAGTTCAGCAGACTATAATGAAATAATTTGATCAGGCAGCTAATACACAGATTGCTTCCTTAACAACATTTTAGGAAGAATGACAGGAAGGATGAGAAACAGCTCTGCATGGTTTACTAGAGACAAAATCTGAAAATTGCTTTCAGTGTCTGAAAGGCTGAATAGAAGGCCAAATAGAAGCCAGTATTGATATTTTTGAACTCTGATATTGGACTCCTGAGAATATCACAGATAGCCAACTAAACAAACAAACAAATGGATCATCAAAAAAATCAACTCAGAGTTCTCACCTGAGCCACAAATGACCAGGTTCATATTATTCTATTTTAGACATATTATGTGGAACTCCCTGGAGAAGGCTCTAATTCTGGGAATGATGGAAAGAAAGAGAATAAAACAGGACCACCAGCAATGTGGATGGATTCAGTTACAGATGTGATGGGAGTACCATTGGAAGACCTGAAGGACAATTTAGGGATGGATCATCCTGAAGAAAACCTATGTGCTTGCCAAGAGTCAACGGTGACTTGACGGCATGTAATCAGTCAAAAAGAGAGGTGTGTAACTGGCATTTCCTTCAATGCCAGAAAGAAGTCTGTGTGCCAGAGTGGCTACTATCATGGCTACGGTCAATTTTAAATAGCCTTAGGATGATAACTGTTTTTACAGTCCACAGATTAGATAACCCTAACTCTGTACATTGCTAAACCTTATATTTTAAAAATGTTGTTTCATTTTATTACTCTGGCTATGAAAAGCCAATGTGAAACTCTTGAACCTTGGTTAATAAATTTCAGAAGAGGAGCAGATGAGTTGAATGTGGAAAATAGCTGCCCATGTAAGCTCAACATGCAACTTCAAAGCAAAGACTAAAAAAGCTAACAGTAATTGCTGCTAGTAAATTACTTAGATTGAGGATATAACAGGCATATAAAACAACCAACATTAAAATGCAGTGTGTGCAGGAGTTCATACTGTATATTTCTCCAAATACATTGTTGAAAGACTTGAAAGAGCAGGTTAGGGACAGCCTTCTGACACATTGCTAGTGGAGATCTCTGGAGTTTGCTCTGATGTACTTGATTTATTGATTATGTGCCATCAAATTGCTTTCGACTCCTAGAACCACATAGATATATTTTTCCCATGATGATTTGTCTCTATCCAGTGGATAGCTGCTTTCTAATCACTCTGGGATATGAAGTAGTGGCCTGTTTCTATCAGACTTGGCAAATATTGAATTCTACAAATTTCCCCTGATATAAGTCTATTCTGTTTATGCAAGGGAGATATTTCCATGTGCTGCTCTTTGTGTATGCCACCAGTAAATGTGTTCTATAGGAGACAATAACAGCATAAAAAAGTATTTTGTCTAGTTTTAAATGCAGCTGCATAAGCCTGAGGAATTGTTTGACGTGCTAAAGGAGGCACATGGAGGCTTCGAAAAAAATGGAGGAATGCCAGGCACAGTTTCCAGAATTATAGCTCAAGCCTCACACTGAACATTCCCAATATTTATGTGGGTTTCATCTTCACTCAGAAAGTAGTAGAGCAAAAACAATTGCATGAGTTATCACTTAATTTTCAACCACTCTGATAATTCATTTTGGGGCATCTGGGAAAACATTTTAATCTGGCACAGCTGCTTTTTTGAGCCCTGAGTGAATTGTCCAACTTGTATGAGTGCAATTCCAGCTATGGCCAAGTCTTCAGAGGCTCTCTGCAAATCTTTGATTTGTATATTTTGGAAAAGCATAAAATACCACATGCATTTGCACAATAATCAATATGCATTTTCATTCATTGTCAAACATTGTCAGGGATATGGAAGCAAACGTTGGGTTGTTGGAACAACAGTGAAATTTGTTTAGAAATCCTAAATTCAACCTTAATATCTGAATCCTGGTGCACAACATTTCTAAAGGTATCTGCCTATTTAACATGCTATGGTAGGTCTTCCTCCAGATCTCTTCACTCAGGATATGTCATCATTCCTCTTGATATTTGCAGGGGCCCTTCCCTCCGGGCCATGGCTACTTCATCAGTCCTTGGGGCTGGGATGCTGTGATCTTGTTCTCACAGTTAATGGAAGGTCTCTGAATATTTCGTTATATGGATGACTGTTCCAAGTGCTTTACTTGGATCGTATAATATTAATGATTCTCTTTTTAATATTTTAACCCATTTTATGGAGGATAGCATATATGTCACCCAAAATTGTTACTGTGATTGTATGTGAGATGAAACATTTTGGAAAAACATTTTCAAGAGTTGTACTCTATTCTCTTACCTTGCCCAGCCATCACCCATTGTATTCACCCTGGGCTGTTATTATAAAGTATGGCAAGTAATGTCAATATATTCTTCTCTATAATTAAAACCTCCTTGTATATCTAACTAAGTAGCTTTTCCTACTTCCTACTTCTACTCAAACACCTTAACCCAGTGTTTCTCCATTTCACCAGCTTGAAAATGTCTATATTTGGTTGCTCACTGGGGAATTCTGGGAGTTTTCTGATAAAATATATCGAAAAATCCTATTGGGTTGAAACTCCACTTAGGTTTAGGGTTAGGCTTCCACGAACAGAGAAAGTAAAATTAACATCACAGAGAGATTCATGGAGGTTCTTTATGCTTTATCCTCTTTTCCAATCACTCTTATTTTCATTACCTGGTAAAATGCTTTGGGAGGGAAATCCACTTAGAGTTAGGATTAGGCCTCCATGAATTCAGAGAGTAAACCAAACAGAAGTTGTGAGAGGCTCATTATGCTTCTTCCTCTGGTATTGTGGGTTGGGATGTAATTGAAGTGTAGCATATGGAATATATTTCAGATTTGGAACAAATTTGCACCCCATCTCACTTTCACCCTAGCCTAGATAACAGCAGTATCTAGGTCTTACTAGTTTCTTTGTCTCCCACATGTCCCCACTCATCTAGAAGTAGGTTATCTTCCATTCAACACCAAATGTTTCCTCATATAACTAGACACGATACAGGGAGGATCATTTTCCAAAGTTCCTGTTAATATTTTTTTTAAAAAAATCCTCATGATTCACCCTTGATTCCCACCTTACTGTTTGAATCATCAGCCCATCCTCCTAACCAACTGTTTTCTCCACCAGGAAATATTTCAAGTATTTTTATGATATCAGAGGGTTATAAAATAAGTTTGATATCCCAGTACCCACAGGCCCAGGCTACTTCACCCCAACCCATGACATACATATCACTGCTATTCGTTTTCCATATTTTCCAAGGTTCCTTTTGGCAATGCAAAAGGTTATAAAATCTGACTGGCACCTCTGTTAAAGGGAAAGGGGAAAGCAAGGGGAATTATGACCTGTGTTATGTAATGCATTGGACTTAAATCTACCTGTCTCCCATTGAATGAAAGCTCAGGTGCCCAGCTTCAGAAAAGCTGCCCAGCCACCTTCCAGTTTCAGAACAGAAATAGCAAAATGCAGAAACTTGTCAGCTTGTTGTTGCTAATTTCCCATTTCTCTGAGAAATGTATTGTAATGGAAATCTATTATATTTTCATGTACTTCTATTGGAAAATTGTTAAAGACTGAAATAGCTTGGCAGCCACTTTCCACAATGGCTTGAACGATGCTATTTATTTATTTATTTTCTCCACCATTTCATATGGTGTCAGAATAGGAATTGATCCACTGGCCGTTTGGTGATAACACACTTCAAAAGGAAGTATTAAAAAGGGCAGAACTGGATCTAAAACATCAAAGAGAAATGTACGACAGTAACGCTAAAGCAGTTCAACTTAGCAGCTGAAATTGTTGCTTTCATTTGCATGCCTAAAATCCCATGATCGGGACAAACTGTAAATGGTTGAAACTTTCTATTTCTGAAAAAGATTGAATGATAAATCTCAAGACTCAGTTATCTATTACTGTAAAATAGGAATGGGCCATGCAAATTTCTGTTGCAGAGCACTGGGTCATGTCTTCTTTATGTCCCTTGACCTTTATTTCAGCCTGGGCATAAGCAACATTTTTTCTGTGGCACTGTAACTTCAAATGGTCACTAAATGAATGGTTGTTAAGTGAGGGCTATCTGTACCTCCATATTTTAAAAATTAGTGAATCTCAATAGCTATTTTCTAGATTCCCAAAATACAAGTCAGTCTTAGAGATACAGTATATCCTACATAAAAATCCCACCTTGCTATATTTCCATAAACAAGCTACATCTTTATCTTTCAACAGGCATTTTGTCTGTGGTTTTATGTTTGCTTTTCTTTGTAGTGATCTTTTGTTTTTAATATTCATTTAGATTCAGATATTTATTCTCATTATGTGGTTGTTTTGCTTGATGTTGTACGGCATCCAGAGTCCTTTGAGATTGGAATGGATTATAAGCACTATAAAATTAAATAAATACACATACATGGAAATAAATAAATGAATAAAAGAGACAGCAGTATCATTTATTTATCAAATGCATGACAGCTGGCTTCTTATTGCTGCTAGTTTTTTGTCATTTTTCCAACTGCTGTTCTGATAAGGTCAATTCAAAGAAGTGACTTGTGGGCAGAATTCTGTACTAGGCTTTGAATATAACCTTCAAAAAGCTCTTATTAATTATCTATCTTACACAAGAACTTATCTACAGTATTTGTCATAAAGGGAATTATGTTGATCATTCTTGGCCCTTAAATGATATGAACGTATTCCTTCTTTCTACTGATCCTTGACCTAAACGAAGTCTGTTTGTTCCATCTGTGTCAATGTGACACCAGTCCAATGCTGTCATTGGACTAGGAATTCATCACAGATCTGCTTTCATCTATGCTTCTATCAATAATCCCTTTCAGCTAAATATGTAAATGTCTAAAGACAAAAATATAAATACTATTTTTTTGTTTTTAGTAGAGCAGAATGCCATCTTAAGATTGATTTCCCTCCTACAATAAAAAGAATTAAAAAGAAAACAACAGTTACATGACTGAGTCTAAGATTTAATTGTTGTGTGGTTTTAGGAATACCTGATGCTAGAAAAGATAGAAGACTTCTGTAGAGGTTCTTATATTTTGTCCTATCAACTAATTAATTAATTCCTCATGTCAATAAATGAATATTCAGCAGTGGTCAAGTATTCTGTTTTGCTACATACAAAGAATGATATGTGGTTCTCTCCAGTGTTTGCTCAATAAGAAAAACAGCTATAGAAATCTTTGGAATATGCTAGACCACAAATCTCTCCCACTGAAAGACTAGACAAAAGTCAATATAAAAAGGGGATTCAGTGGAAAGAAAGTTAAAAGTTTGGAAAGACATATGGAGCAACATTAATCTACAGTGGTACCTTGGTACTCATTGTTAATTGTTTCCAGGAGTGCTATTAGTACCAAACAAATTTTTCCCATAAGGAATAATTTATTGAGTCACAAAGCAGCTGACACCAACAAATTCTAGCTTGTGTGTTGAGTACCAAACAAGCAATGAGTATCAGGACAAAAGTTTTGCATCAGAATGCATTGAGTACCAAATTCAATGAGTTTCAAAGCAGTTGAGTACTAAGATACCCCTATATATGGAAACCATCATAGTCTGAGATTAGACCTTCCCTTTAATTGTCAATTTTCTTAGGGAAGATATTATGATTTTAGAAATCTTTCAGTGTCTAGAAGAATTTAATCATGCAATCTTTCAACTCTCTTGGCTTGCTTTCTTAATTAGACTATTATTTATTCATTAAATTTATATGCCACCTATCTCCCTAATTAGATGACTCTGGGTGGTTTACAGAACATAAAAAGATAAATAGAACAGCAATTAAAAATTTAAAAGTATGCAAAAAATCAGAATCAGGAGACGAACAGCACAAGGATAAGGTCCTCATACCCCGTCAGCCACCTCCAGTGGTGAGCACCGCCTCTCGCAGAGCCAAGTTTTAATAACCTTCTAGATGGCCAAAAGGGTTGGAGCAGTTCTCACCTCCAGTGACAAGAGTGTTCCATTAGACCAATTGTGGTAACTTTCTTATGTAACCATGCTAAGAGATGCTCAGAGATAGGCAATGGCACCGGGTGCCAATCTGAGATGGTATAGCAAAAGACAGCTAATGGTAGGCAGAGTAGATCAGGATCACAAGATCAAGAGATTGTAAGAGATCGGATCAGAGGTGAAATCAATTAGTTTTGATTATCTCCCATCTGAAAAATTTCTAAGAACACTTAAGCAATGTTTAATTATATGTTGTCTGTTTAAATTGAGAAAAGGTACCTATTTATAGTTTCCACAAGTAGTCATTCTAACTCTGTATCTCTGTCACTCTTCGAACAAAACCTTTGACCCAGAAATTTCAGGAATATAGCTTGTCAAGCCTTTGAAACAAAACTTGCCAACAAAACAAGGTTTTTTTCTTCCCTACTTGCATCCTCTTTTTTCCTTTTTATCATTTTTTTAATATATACCTAAGGGCAAGTGCTGTTCCAGCACTGATACTTTAAGCCTCTTTGTTGTGCTTGCTTGAGTATAAAATAGAGTAAAAGTACTAAAAGAAATAATAAATCAAACAAAAGTCAACCTTGGAAAGCTTTTCCAACCATTGGCATGCAGAACAGATCAAAGCTTTTAAAGGGAGAGAGGAAGAGAGGCCCACATTGCAACACAAAACAATAGTTGGTATTCATAAAAGCTACCTATTGAACAATAAAGGCAGAGTTGAAAGTCTAGGGAACAAAATCTAGGAAAAAAGCAATCTGTTGGACCCCTCTTTTCCTAGGTGATACCTGAGCAGCATAATTCCCAGTCTGTAGTAAAGAGGTAAACAATGGTAAATTCCTGACTGCAAAATTGGAGGAGTGACTTACGTATTAAGCATCAATTCATTAGTACCACAATTTTTTTCTGAGAGAAATGTGAATCAAGACAAGCAACGTTTATGTCCTGAATACAAAGTTGTTATTCCATTATTCCTAAAGGGCAGTGAAACAGGAAAGGTGACAGAGCAAATTAGTCAATAAAGTTGTCACTATATCATATTGCTTAGTGAAAAGAACAACTGCTAGATGGGTTTATGTAAGGTCTCTCAGTCTGGCATCTATTTTGTCTCAGCACTGGAAGCCAGCTGTTATACCAGTGGTGGCGAACCTATGGCACGCGTGCTAGAGGCAGCACTCAGAGCCCTCTTTGTGGACACATGTGCCATGCCCCAGAGATGGCAACCATCCCTCTTCAACCAGCCGCTTGAGGTCCCACGTGGCCAGATGCATCCCAGCACAGCTGGTTTCCCTCCCCCCCGGCCCGTAACTTCTGGCCTCGCATGCTCTCCTTTTCCCGGGCACGACCCACTGCATCACCTCCTCAGCTGTCGGCCAGCTTTCCAGCTCAGAGGCGGCTTCTCTGAACTGCTGGCGGTGGGCTGTAGAGCCCCAGAGTGCGCCGGTCAAGGAGCCGGCAGGCTGTGGCTGCTGACGGACACCGTCGGCCCCCATGCGCTCGCTGGCCTCTGTGTGCGGGGGCTGATGGTGTCAGGCAGCAGCTGCCCCGGCCCCTGCCTCACCCCGCGGCAATAGTACCCCCACCCTGCCTCACGTCACCTCGCAGGACAAGCCTCCTGCCCACTGCCCCATCTGCCAGAGGCCCCCTGGATCTCCCCCAACCCTGACCGGCCCCCACAGCATCCCTCCCCACGAGCAACATCGAGATGACCACGCCCACTTTGGCCACACCCACCCAGTTTGCCATGATCACAACAGCCACGCCCACCCAGTGGGCCACGTCCCGGCACCCGGCAATAAATAAATGGGTTTTGGGTTGCAGTTTGGGCACTCGGTCTCTAAAAGGTTCGCCATCACTGTGTTATACATTTAATGCAGTCTGATCTCCTTATCTATTTACCTTCAGACAATTATTTTGAGCAAGTGTATTCAAGGTGCATGTTCACTAGATGTAACAGAGCAGTAAGCCTTCTGATTCACTGTAGTAATACCAAGTGAATAGGGGCAGTCTCTTACCTCTCAGCAAGCCTCTAATTAACTTGCTGGAGGGATCAGGAGCATGCGAGAGTTCTGGGGGGTCAACAACCCCACATTTTAAAATTGCCATCAAGAATAAATAATAGCAACAAATTTATACCAGAACTGACTGCATTGTATCCCTTAAATTATTTTGATTAAATTAGTTCCCTTAAATTCAGGTGCAGCAAATGAGAACCTTATTACTACAGGTAATCCTCGATTTACAACAGTTCATTTAGTGACTGTCAGAAATTACAAAGGCACTGAAAAAAGTGACTTAAGACCAGTGGTGGGATTCAGCCAGTTCGTACCACTTTGGCAGAACAGGTAACTAATTTTTTGTTGCCAGGCCCAGAATGGACTTCTGGAAGCGGCATCCGCACAGAGAACTGGTTGTTCACATATTTGAATCCCACCACTGCTTAAGACACTTTTTTCATACTTATAGTATGACCATTGCGGCATCCCCATGGTCATGTGTTCAAAATTCAGATGCAACTGACTCATATTTATGATGCTTGCAGTTTCCTGGGGTCATGTGATCACCTTTTGTGACCTTCTGACAAGCAAAGTCAACAGGGAAGCCAGATTCACTTAACAACTATTTTATTCACTTAACAACTGCAGTGATTCACTTAACCATTGTGGCAAGAAAAGTTGTAAAATGGGGCAAAACTCACTTAAGAAATGTCTCACTTAGCAACAAAAATTTTGGGCTCAGTTGTGGCCATAAGTTTAGGACGTTTTGTAATCTTATGTAAAGTTCAACCTCCAGTGTAGTGAGGTTTTGTACATAGACTAAGTGTGTGAGGTAGGGGGAACACACTGTACTCTTTGTACTGGGGAGCAAAACCTCTTGTGTTGCTGTTGACCTGCATTTTATAGGGATACAGTTCTGAGAGAGAGAGAGAGAGAAACAAAAAATAGTGAGTTAATTAATCCAACTAGTTCAGAACTGTATTATTAATACTGTTTGATGATAGATCTCCAAAATTTCAGGAATGATTTTTTAAAACATATTGAGGATCTGAATATAGAGCCTACTTCATGGAAAGCATGTGCTGATTGACAAACTACAATCTCTTTGAAATATCTACCTTGTACTTTGCTAAATATAGGTAGCAACTCCTGAGATATTGACTTAAAGATGCTCTGGATTTGAACAATCAATATAAATACTATCCTGAATAGAATGATCATTTGCATTGTAATTGTTTCCTTCTATATTAGTTTAGCTGTCCAAATGAACAATACAATAGAAATTAAATGGCAATTTAACTCTTATGTTGTGAGCATGTTTTCCATTTTCATCACTGCTTATAAATGTCATGAAATGATTACCCATATCCAGTCACAGAAGAGAAAATAAGATGCCAGTTCTATTGAATTATAGCAATTTCTGAAAAATAAAGTTATCCATAAGTATGCTGCCACTAACAAATGGTTATTTTAATGATTTCTTTTAAGTTCTCCCATTGATCTACACCATGTTGTGAATATTTTTGTGAGGCCATTAAACTTGAAAAATGAATACATAAATCACCAGCCTAAATATTTGGTATATTTAATCATTTCTCAAATGGTTTTGAATCACTTAAATTACCTGAACATTTTACTTATGATAATAGGAGATTTTAATGAAAATGTAGTGCTATTTGATTCAACACAAGCAAAAAAAACTAACATTCCATTATTTTAAAACAGTCAGTGGTTTTAAATTGCCTTCTTTTAAAGATTCTTGTATAAGTTCATTCATTGTCTCAACAATCAAAATACGGTATCTAAATGACTATAAAATTAATTGTATCCTCAGGAGAATTGTTTTAATCAGGGGTTCTTGCACTAAGTAGTCTGTTTATTAAGAAGCAAGAAAATCAAGATTGTGAAAATATAAAAACATAAAAGTAGCTCCTCTATACAAGGCCTAGGGCCATCTTACAGGAATATTTTTTTTGTCAGAGGGTCCAGTCAGATGTCTTTAGGATGCCCACATGCAGGAAATGGAGACATACCCCTTTACAACCATTGTTTACCTGTGACTTGCATATGGAGGTATGCTGTCCCTCACCTGAAGGAATCATTCAAGAATGATAGCCCCAGATATACCTCCAATCTCATTTGAAAGTCATCCAAATTAGAGGCCATCACCATGACTTATTGTAATGAAATCTATTCAATTATGCACTGTGTTGAACTATTTTCAATGTTCTAAATGTACTTTCAATAATTTTCGTTGGATGATTCCTTGTCCTAATGTTTTGAGAAAGGGAGAAAACTCCCCGCTATATTTTCTCCATGCCATGCATTATTTTATACAATTCACTCATGTCTTCCATGATCAGCTGCTTTGTTCCCTAAACTGAAGTATCACTCCAGCTCAGTGTTTCTCAACCTTGACAGCTTGAAGATATGCGAGACATCAACTCCCACAATTCCCCAACCAATTGAACCTCCTAATCATTTTGATATTCTTCCTCTTTTTTTCATCTCTATTATAATTTTGTTCAAATGAGGCAACCAGAATTGTCTACATTATTCCAGATTTGAATATACAATAATTTGCTTAAAGATATTGTTGGCAATCCTATGGCTTCCTCATTAATCATAGAATCTCCTGTTTTCACAGTTCTAATATGTGAAGCAGCATTTTCACTGGGCTATCTACTGTAACTGCAAAACCCTTTTCTTGTACAGTTACAAACAAATCAGATGGCATCAGTGTATAAATGAATTTGCACGGTGAGGGGGGGGGAAGAGACGGGAGGGGAATGCCCAGATACGCATCATTTTTATTTCAACTGAATTCCACTTGTCATTTGACCATTCACCCAATTTAAAGACATTTTTCTGGAGTGCTCCCTTTTTCCCCTAAATCAAGATTATGACCAAATTAAAAAAATACAGCTCTCAACACAGATCATTGAGGAATTCTACTTATTACATCAGTCTACTAAGAAAATTACTGTAATTATCAATTACCAAGCAAAGCTATACAAACAACCCCCTTATAGCTATTGCAATTAAACAAAAGCAGATAACCCTTCTCCATAGGTATCCAAGGGGTGGAGAGGGCAAATCATGAAATCTGGGTTGTAGCACCAGAATGCAGAATTTGCCTCATATATACTTTCATGTGATGTCACAATGCAAGTATGAAAGAATAGAGCTAGTATTGTAACATTACATCATATTAGCATTATTGCAATTTGCTAGTGGAAAAATTGCACTCCTTTCATTTAATCTACCTGAACAGTCAGAAGCAGAGATACTGATAAGTTGGGAAACCAGGTTTGGTAGAAAGGGCATCACAGAATGACTTGGATGATCAGTTCAATTTTGCAAGGTGATGTTTTATCTCCTTCTAGTATTATATAAGGTAGAGCACTAAGTTTAGCCAGAGTAAGCCCTCTTATCTGCAAGTCAGAGAGGATATTTGTACAATAATTAGCAGAAGTAAAGGGTCTTTGAGCAAGCCATCTTTCTAATAAGGAAAGGATGAACAGATCTTCATATCCTGGCAAATTTTATTTAATTTTTTATCTTGATTTGGTCAAATTATTTTTGCTCTCCATATTGTGATATCCATTGGAATATATATTCTTTTGGCAATTATCCCAGACCATACATTAAACAATAATCACTCATCTTTTTCTAAAGGTTAAGGTCGACAATTCATTTAGTTTTAAATCTGCCTACTCAAAGCCCAATGAAACTACCCCCCCCCATTTTATCTTGCATAATAAAAATAAACGTTGATTGATGGATTATCTCTGTTTTCTTATTGTATAGTTCCAGTTTATAATGGATAGTCTGAACTGACCAACTTTTAGTCAATTAGCTTCCTAAGTATCGTCACTAAATTTCATAAATTATATGCAAGGAAATCAATGGATTGGCTGATCCAAAACAAAGTTCTGGCAGAGGATAAAGCAGAGTTTAGGACAGACCACTCTGTATCTTATCACTGTTCAGTGTTGTGCTTTCTGTTGGGAAATTCTCAGCCAGGCAGGGAAAAGGAGTCAAGCGTGGAACTAGCCTGGAGTCCTTGCACACCTGCAAAAGGCATAAGCTTGATTCCCACACACACTAAGTTCCATGAAACCTTATCTGGTTCTTCCCAAGAGAAGGCAAGCAGTCTGGGAAAATTCTTGCATTATTGCTAGAATACAATTAAGTTGCTGGCTTCAACGTTTCACAAATGAATCTTGTTTGCTTGCACCTGATATTGCCTGGCCAAAAGGGATTTCCCCTCACCTCTAAGGCATCTTTTATGCTGCCTATATTGATTTAAAAATTATTACAATACATCTTTGATTACATATCTAAAGGGAGAGGCACTGGGTAAACTTAATGATCTCCACTAAGGGATGCCATTTATGATATTACATAAAAACACTTGCATTTAGATGTGCCATTGTCAAAGGTTGTTTGATCCCAACTGCCATAAAAAGGAGTCAGACAAGTCGTATTTTATCACCCCGGGTCAATATTTGTATTATTTTCATAAATCATTTGTTAACTAAAAAGGAGTGATATCTTCTAATGCTGACAAATCAATCTATCTCCATACTTCTTTATGGTGAGGATACAGTTATCCTTTCTACTTTCCAAGTAAACTTAAGGCAAAAACTTCAAGACTTTATTTTTAATTGTAACAGGAAAAGCCAATCAATTCTAAACTAAAAATAGTATATTTTGCCAACTCAATTTTTTTTATTCATCATCTCCTATAGTTATAACTTATGCTCTGGTCACACTAAATTTATTTAAAGCATTGAACCATTCACTCTACAGTTCACAGATCTGCTCTTATAATTTAAGTCCTCCACAGGTTGCCTAATTCAAATTCATCAGAGCTATTTTTCATGTTCCTCAGGGTATCATCTACATTCTGTTGCACATGGAATCCGAACTAAATTCTGTTGAGGCTAACTTGAATCTTTGCCCCTAAACCTTTAGCTAAAATTGGCCTGTAGAAGGTCAAAGGAAGAATCATTGGCATCCTTAATTACCTGAGGACAATTCCATATCTTCTTTAACATTTGAAGACAAATACAGAGGGATGGCTGCAGATCTTAAACATTATGTCCTCTCTGTCCATTAATTCTTTCTCTTTTTGATCTCATTAAATTTCAACAAATTTCCTCTCCTTCCCTTATAAACAGCCTTCATTGCTTCAATAATCCTTCAACATATCAAGCTTACAGTCTTTATTGTATATCGAAATTATTTACATCATACATCATTATATATTACATGAAATCAAATAAAGTGATTTTTTGCCTGAGGGTAAGTTGAACATTTGGTTCAGGGGATGCAGACCTATAAGCTAAGATTCAACAAGTAAAATTATTCTGACAGACATTTTCATGCCAACAAACTGATTGTATCTCAAAATGTCATCACAGTATAAAAAAAAATTGTGATTAAAGGAAAAGACAACCATTTCACTCTGTCTTTCAGGAGAATAAATTTGCTGTCTGACAGGCAGCTTCCTTTTAGCTGTTGTTTAGTCCAGGGCTTTTCAACCTTTTTACCCATTGTACCACTTTTAGGATATGGAAATATCCGAGTATATTGCCTAGCAAGGAGTCAAAAACTTGATGACCAAAAAAAAAGAAAAAAAAGAAAAAAGTGATAAAGTACAGGTAGTCCTTGACTTACAACAGTTCAGTTAGTGACTGTTCGAAGTTACAACAGCACTGAAAAAGTGACTTATGACCATTTTTCACACTTATGACCGTTTCAGCATTCCCAGGGTCATGTGATTTACATTCGGATGCTTGGCAACTGATTCATATTAATGATGGCTGCAGCGTCTCAAGGCCATGTGATCCCCTTTTGCAACCTTTTAACAAGTTCCATAAAAAAGTTCAGAAGTTTCCCTATAGATACAGAACCAGTTAATTGCAAGAAAAATAGCTTCTATTCTAAGTATCTTATAATAAGCAAAGTCAGAGATTGTAGTCCAGTTAACCCAGTCAGAGTAGCAGACATGTAGTCCCTCAATTAATCAGGCTGAAAAGATTTATAGGTGATCACCAGCATTTGAATTGCACCAGGAAACCAAGTAGTTAACAATGCAACCCTCGACTACCACCTGAAGTGTGGTCAGATGAACACATGGAGGCCCATTCATCACTAGCCTGCTGCTGTATTTTGGACCAGTTATAGAGTGGGCTTCAAGAACAGCTCCATATACTGTAGAGCACATTATAGCCATCCATTTGTGGGGAGACTAAGGCATGAATAGCTTTCTGAAGGATCTCCTGATCCAGGAAGAAGTGCAGTGATGTACTAGCTGTATATGTTCAAAGATTTTTCCCAATACAATACTCTATAGATAATTATAACAGTCTGAATCTCAGCCAGGAATGCCAGTGACTGAGGGATATTTGGAAATGTATGGCAGCAGCAAGGTCTGGAAAGCTGGCAGCAAATTATATTCTCAATACATCAGGAAAAAAGATTAGAAAAGGTCTTTTAACTTTGGAAGTAAAAATAGGTGCAAATAATTAATTACAGGTAGTCCTTGACTTACAACCATTTGTTTAGTGACCATTTGAAGTTACAACAGCACTAAAAACAGTGATTAATGACTGTTTTTCACACATATGACCATTGCAGCATCCCCATGATCACGTGATCAAAATTAAGATACTTGGCAACTGGCATGTATCCCGGGGTCATGTGATCACCTTTTGTAACCTTCAACAAGCAAAGTCCATGGGGAAGGCAGATTCACTTAACAACTGCAGTGATTCACTTAATCGCTGTGGCAAGAAAGGTCATAAAATGGGGCAAAACAAAAATATTATTTTCCTTTTCCACAATATCCTTTTCGGCATTTGATCTCAATTCAGCTGTGCATCGGTTCCACTCCTATTTCAAACTGGTTTCTTTCTTTCTAGCATTTGACCTGGTTTGAGGTGACTAAATGCAAAGATTCCTCCCTTTCCAGGAGGCAGAACACCCAAGATGTTAACACAACACTGCAACCCATATGATTTTAATTGAGCATTTCCCAAGATTATTTTTTTCCTCCCTACTTCAGGCAATAAAATCTACTTCACTGTTTCACTACACCCAGTTTTGGTCTTACAATTCTTCTGTAGCAGAAAGTAGGCAATTAGCTGCCCATGGTAGGTAGCCTAGGATTAAGGGGAAAAAACCACATAAGAGAGAAATGGGAAATTGTTTTGTTAGCCTACTTGTGGCGCAGCTATACATGGATGCTAGCAATAGCCCACATGGTAATTTACTTGTGTACTATCAGTTTCTGCCTCCATACTGGGGGCAATGAACCTTTATCTTTTATTGGGTGATGACAGGAAGAGCTACGGAGTAGAAGGACACCTTTAGACTTGGTCATTGCACAGGACATGGATACAGCCGGAGATTGTAATGGCCTACACCAGGGGTCCCCAACCTCTGGGTTGTGGCCCAGTACTTTCCTGTTTGGAATTGGGACACACAAGCGATGGGCAAGCATGCACAGCTCCCCTTGCATGAGCAGTGGGCATGTGTGAGAGTGTATGAAGCTCCATTTGTGCTGCATGCACGGAACCATCCCCTCTCCCTCCCCGCCACCGCTGCTGCCATCAGTCTGCAAAGCTGGAAAGGTTGGGGACTACTGGCTTAGACCAGGGATAGGCAGCTATGGTCCCTTTATGACTGATGGACTTCAACTCCCAGAATTCCTCAGCCAGCATGGCTGGCTCAGGAATTCTGGGAGTTGAAGTTCACCAGTTGTAAAGGGACCATAGTTGCCCACCCCTGGCCTAGATTAAGTCTGCTGTGAGTCCTAGTGTTCCAGTAGGCCAGTCACTCTCTCACTACTGTTGGATAATCTTGACCTCTGTAACCGTCCATGTCTTCTTCCT
Source organism: Azemiops feae (assembly GCA_023970755.1). NCBI lineage: Eukaryota > Metazoa > Chordata > Lepidosauria > Squamata > Viperidae > Azemiops > Azemiops feae. The sequence continues at coordinate 917,807 of JALGBA010000503.1, read as the reverse complement.
CCATTCAATAGCATTTGTGGGGAAAGTTCCTGGTCTACCACATATACTATTGTTGGTACAGCCTAGATCAGGGGTAGGCAAGCTTGGCTCTTTTATGACTCGTGGACTTCAACTCCCAGAATTCCTAAGCCAGCTATGCTGGCTCAGGAATTCTGAGAGTTGAAGTCCACGAGTCATAAAAGAGCCAAGCTTGCCTACCCCTGGCCTAGATGATCTATTCATAGAAGACTTCTCTCAAAAATTTAATGATGTCCTTGAATTGAAAATTGCTTTGATGCATATATGTTTATTATGATATTCCCAATAATCCTTAGAATCATCCCTCCATGATAAGCATCCTTCATTAGCAAGCCTTTGAACTTTCCTAAGCCCATGTTTTTGATGGCCATGGGTTCAATTAATCTTGGAGAAGGGAGAGGCTGAAGACTGCAAAGGGTGAGGGGCATATTATATACGGAGGATGCATGTTTTGGCTTTTCAGATGTTTTAATCATTTAAATTTTAATTTGATCAGCCTATTTTATGGTTTACATACAGAGTCATATGTTTCTCACTTCAAAGTAGCACAAACTGTGTTATCAATGTTCAGCACTGCTGGCCAGCAATCCTGAAAGAGCTGGAAAATGGGAGGGGTTTTTTTGTTGCCCTAAAGCTGCATGATTTTCTTTTTCTTTTTGTAGTGTCATGTGGATATGCTAGTTTCTTGAGTCATCTTGAATGCCTTTGGCAAGATGATAAAGACAAAGTCTTCTTTGGTGTCCTTTATTTTTTCCGTACCAATGAAACACTGGAAAGAAATTTATTTAAACAAGTTCAGAATTGTCTATCTCTCTGTTTATACGCCAGCAGGATAACTTTGGAAAATTACATAACTGAAGCCTATTTGGTATAGCGGAACAATCCTGCAAAAGAAAGATATAGTTTGAATATGATTTGAAGAAAGATTCTAGGGGAAAAATAATCACTACAGCACTTGGCCAGTGAAGTGGAATATGGCCAATTTTTCCATTGTAAGCCTGGTCACATGATCCAGAGTGGAGAATTTACAGCTCATCTTATGCTTTCCAGTATATGCAAGCATACAAACAGACAGAACTCAAGAATAGGCACATCCATCCAGAGTGGAAAAATGTATATATTACATCTTGATTAATTATAGGAGAAGGTCCATGTGTGTGTATCTGTGTGTGCGCGCGCACACACACACACACAGGCCATATGCTTCAGCTCATAAAACATTTGGAAAGAATCAAGAATTCAAACCATCTTTCCCCTGTTTAGTACACAGAACAATCTCATGCATGGTTCAGATTTGGAAGTGAAATCCTACTGTTTTGGTGCAACTTAATTTTAGGAAACTATGACTGCAGTGATAATTTTGGTTTATTAATATTATTATAGACAATCCTATATACGATACATATTATTTTTCTGTTATAGAGGGTATATTCTTTTTCTCTGTTTGAAGCATGTTCAAAAAGGGGTTGAACCAGGAATGTTGGTGTATTTTAAGTATAGATCAAATACTAGAGGATCCACTGGAATGTTGAATTTTCATTACATGGAATCTGTTTTTTTGACTTGGAATTATCGGATACCTGAAATGAAACACAGTTGATACAAAGCCAAGGTGATAAGATCAATACTGTTCTGAAATCCACCAATAATTTTTTCATTTTTTTTCTCCTGAAAAAGAGACTTCTGTTTTTTTAACTTATTTTAAAAGAACATAAGAATTTAATTCAACAGTTTCTCAGTAATGTTTTCTTGGGAATATTATATCACAAAAGGCCGAAATAGATAGTTTTAGAAGTAATGTCTTTAATTTAGCTTTCCATCACTTTCATTCCCCCAATAGTGGTGCACATTTCCTAATAAAACAAAACAAACCAAAACAAACCAAAACAAATTCTTTTCCATATGATGTCTCCTCCTGGAATTTAATTAAAGCATAAGAAGACAGGAAAGCTGCCCACTCTTGGAGAAATGATTGCAGAATTAAAGAATCAATCACAGGTCTTCTGGACACATCATATTGATGAAAAGATAATGAAACATGCATTGTGACATAACAATGCAATCCCCAGCCTTTTGTATCTGTGTCCTAATGTCAAAAAGCTGAGTCACATGCTTTTCATTTTGACATCGTGATACACGTTGCATCCTTTGACCTCTCAGCTCCCCATGAATGCCTATTGCAAGCATGTTCAGGCAGTTCTTGACCACCATTTTTAAAAATAAAAAAATGCAAGGACATAATCCATAACATGTTTTACAAAATTCTCTTTTTCTTTGAAAGGTGCTTTGAAAGCCAAATCTCTCCTATCAGCTGGATGAGAATGTAAGGTTCTTTTTTAGAGTACTAGAAAAGGTGGGGTTTCTCCAAACAGAATATAAAATTAAGAATACTGTACTGAAAGGCATATGGTATCTTCTAGTTTATTGTAATAGCTGTTTCCCCCCTGTAAGGAAACAAGCACACTTAGAACTAATTAGCTTGTCAGACTGTATCAAGGCAAACAGTGATTCAGAATGTGACTGTTGTTACTACTCAACTCCAAGAGATTATTATTTACCATTCTTTTTATTTACATGAAGACTTTGATGCTCCTGACATTAAAAGAAGAAAGATACAGTTGTTCCCCACAGAGTTTAATATGAATGCTGTTTAGAACATGCCTCATGATTATGAACAACACAGTTATAATCATTCAAGTCTAATTCCTATCTGTAATGTTCAAGGACTGACTGTTATATTCTTGGCGATACACTGCATATTATTGACAGATTGTTTGTGTCTGTTTCAGACTTTACAGAAAACTTGACTTGGTACAATGTTAGAGTCACATTGTTTGAGTTGAACAATCTTTTTTTTTTTTTTTTTTTTTATATTTTTATTTTTTTAAAACAACAAAACATAACACACATAAACATAGAATGTATACTCCTTTTTTTTTTTTAAACAGCAATTTCGTAACTGTGATCTTCTATTATTTACATTTCCCCCCTTTATTCTTCTTTTTTTTAAAAAAAAAATATTTGTCCTTGTTGTCCCACTGTTTCTTATTTCCATTTTCTTCATTCATACTATATTTCATATTAAGAATAATACATATTATTACTATACATTATTATACATTATTATATACACATTTTCCCTTTCTTGACCTTTCTGCATTTATTTTCATTTGTTATTTCTAGTCTCCAACCAATCATACCACTTATTCCATATTACATAGTACTCTGTGTCTTCCCTTTCTTTTATCTCTTTTGTTAATTTGTCCATCTCCGCACAGTCTAAGATTTTCCTTATCACTTCTTCCTCTGGTGGTGTATTCTCATTTTTCCAGAACTGTGCGTAGATTATTCTTGCTGCCGTTGTTATATGTAAGATTAAGTACCGTATTTCTTTACTGTATTTTCTATTTAAGATACCCAGCAGGAAGATCTCTGGTTTCCAATCTATAGGTTGATCTATTATTTCTACCATCCATCTTCTTATTTTAGTCCAGTATTTTTTTGCAACGGGGCATGTCCACCATAGATGGTAATATGTTCCATGTACCTTTTTACATTTCCAGCATGTCGGTGAGTTGTTCTGGAACATCTTAGCAAGCTTTGCTGGTGGAAGATGCCATCTGTAAAACATCTTCAACTGATTTTCCTTGAATGCCGCAGACATAGTCAATTTTATGTTTGTTTCCCATATTTTTTCCCATTTCGCCAATTCTATGTTGTATCCGAAATTTTTTGCCCATCTAATCATTGTGTCTTTGACAACCTCATCTTCCATTTTATATCTCAATAGATATTTATATATATTACTAATTAATTTTATTTCTGTTCCATGTATAATTTTATCCAATTCTTGCGATTCTTTTTGTATTTCGTATAATTTTTTGTCCTCTGTATATTTAGATTGGATTTGTGTGTATGTCCACCAATCAATCTCTCTGCCTACATCATGTTCCAATTCTTGTTTTGTTTTCAGATTTCCCTGTTCATTTACCAATTCCTTGTATCTAATTATCTTATTTATGTCTAGTAGGTTTGGGTGTTTCAGAGCTTCTGTTGGGGATAACCACATTGGAATTCTTATGTAATGTTTTTGTTTTATCTTTTCCCAAGTCTGTAGCAATGCATCCCTAAGTATATGTCTTCGAAAGTATCTATGTACTTTATATTTTTCGTCCCATAGAAATGCATGCCACCCCGCTTGCAAGTCGTGTCCTTCAAGTGTTAAAATTCTGGTATTTTCCAATTTCATCCATTCTTTTAGCCAAGTTAGGCTTGATGCTTGGTAATATATTTCCCACTCTGGTAGTGCCAACCCCCCTTTATCTTTCGTATCTTGCAAGAGTTTTAATTTAATCCTAGGTTTTTTCCTTTGCCATATAAATTTAGTAACCAATTTATTTAATTCTTGAAAGAATGTTTTCCCTAGTTTTATTGGAATGACTTGGAACAGGAATAATATTTTTGGCAATATATTCATTTTGATCGTTGCAATCCTCCCTAAAAATGAAATTTGTAGGTTTTCCCAATTTTCTAAATCTTTTTTTATCTGGTGTAGTATTTTATCATAATTATCCTCCTTAATTGAGGAGCACTTCGCTGTAAGCCAAATCCCTAAATATTTTATTTTTTTTGTTACACTTATTTTTGTTTTATCTTCCAATTCGCTTTCCTGTGTCTTTGTAAGATTTTTGGTTATTAATTTGGATTTATTCTTATTAATCTTAAGTCCGGCTACCTCACCAAATTCTTCTATTTTTTGAATTAATTTAGGGCCGGTTTCTAATGGGTCTTCCAAAATAAATACCAAATCATCAGCGAAGGCTTGGACCTTATATTCTTCCTTCTTAATTTTTAAACCCTTTATTTCTTGGTCCTCTCTGATTTTTGTCAAGAGTATTTCTAATGATAAAATAAATAGAAGAGGAGAGAGTGGGCACCCTTGTCTTACTCCTTTAGTTATCTCAATTTTTTCTGTCATTTCGTCATTCATAATTACCCTAGCTGTTTGTTTAGTATATATTTTCTCAACCATCTTTTCAAATTTTGTCCCAAATTCCATGTAGTTCAGTTGTGTTATAATAAATTTCCAGTTCAAATTATCAAATGCCTTCTGGGCATCAAGGAAAACCAGTGTAGCTTGTCTTTCAGAGTGGACTTCATAAAATTCTAAGGTGTTCATTATTATCCTCATATTGTTTTTTATCTGTCGTCCTGGTAGAAATCCATTTTGGTCTGGGTGGATGTAGTTATTCAAGATTTTTTTAATCCTTTCTGCTATTATTGTTGCAAATGTCTTATAATCTGTATTCAGTAAAGAAATCGGCCTATAGTTTTGAATTTGTTGCAGGTCTGAATCTTCCTTAGGGATGAGAGTAATAATTGCTTCAGTCCAAGATGGCGGTATCTTCGCCTCCTCCAGCACCTCATTACAAATCTCCAACATTATCCATTGTAGTGACTCTTGTATATTTTTATAGAACTCAACCGGAATTCCATCTGGTCCTGGTGATTTATTATTTTTTTGTTTTTTCAATGTTGTTTCTAGTTCTATTGCGGTTATTGGTCTATTCAACATTTCCTTTTGTTCTTCTGTGATTTTGCTCATTTTTGCTGCCTCTATATATTGTTTAACTTTATCATCTGCTATATCTTCCTGATAGTATAGCTTTGAGAAGAAATTTTGTATTATGTTCTTTTTCTCTTCCCGTCTATATTGTACTGTTCCACTTTCATCTTGTAGTTGATGTATTGCTCTTTTACCTTTTTCTTTTTTTAATTTATAGGCCAACCATCGACCGGTTTTATTCGCGTTTTCAAAGTAATTTTGTTTCGCCATCCTAATTTTCTGTGCCATTTCTTTTTGTGTTGTCAGATTAATCTTATGTTTTATAATATTCCATTTTTCCTTTATCTTTTTGTTTTGTGGATCCTTCTGTAGGTCACTTTCTGTTTCTTTAAGTTCTTCTTGCAGTTTTTCTTGTTGAAGTCTCCTATCTTTATTTTTCTTAGAGTTGTATGCAATTGTCAATCCTCGAATGTAGGCTTTTGTGGTATCCCACAAATTTTGTGTTGATGTCTCTTCCTTTTTATTTACCTGAAAAAATAATGTCAGTTCCTTTTCTAGCATCTGTATATATTGTTTGTCTTTACATAGTCTTTGATTCATTGACCATCTTTTTCTCTGTTTCTGGCCTTTCCATTTTATTGTTATTGGGTTGTGATCTGCCCAGTCATTAAGTCCTATTTCAATTTCCTCTATCCCGTTCTGTATTTCTGTTGTTACCCAGGCCATATCGATCCTGGACCAGGATTGATGCGGATACGAATAAAATGTGTATTGTTTGTCTGATCTGTGTGTCTCTCTCCATATATCCCGAAGGTTGAGTTCTGTTACCATGTTAAAGAATGATTTTGGTAATATATTTTTCTTCTTTTTGCTCTTTTTACTACTTTTATAGTCTTTCTTAACATCGACTATTGCATTTAGATCCCCAATCATACAAATATTTTCATAGTCCAGATCCACTAGTTTCTTATGTACCTTTTTAAAAAATTCATATTGATTATTATTTGGTGCATATACTGCCGTTAATAAAGTTTGTTTTTGCCCTAATTCTATTTCCAACATTAAAATTCTCCCCTCTTCATCCGAATATATTAATTTTGATTTTATTTTTTCTTTAACATATATAGCAATTCCTCCTTTCTTGTTTTGTGCTAGTGTTGTGTATAGTGTTCCTAATTTTACATTCTCTAGTAGTTTTCTATAATCCTTTTTTATATGAACTTCCTGTAGACATATCACGTCTGCATCCAATTTCCTTAATTTATTAAACGTTTGTACTCTTTTTCTTGGTATGTTTAAACCATTAATGTTTACAGAAAAGAGCTTAATTGCCTCTCCCGTTTTTTACTTGATCTGGTTTTTTTGTGCTTCTTGTCTCTATTACCCTTCCTTTTGCTCCTTCTCTTTCTAACCTTTCTCTTTCTTGTTTCTTTTGCTTTTCTCTTTCTCGTTCAAATTCTTCTATTAGGTCTTCCTCCTGACTTTTACTCTCTGGCTCTTCCCTACTTTCTTGTTCTTCTCCCTGCGCAAAGTGACATTCATAAAAATCCTGCGCTTTCTCGAGTGTGTCTATCTTATATTTTTTTTCTTGCCATGTTACAAATATGCCTTCAGGTACTAACCATCGAAACATAACTTTGTATTTAGTTAATTGGGTTGTTAGAAATTGGTATTCTCGTCTCTGATTTCGTATTCTACGTGGTATTTGCTTTAATACAATTATTTCTTTACCCTTATATACTATCTGTTTGTCTCTTGTTTTTTTATATATTTCATCCCTTATTGATCTTCTAGTCAACCTTATATGTACCTCTCTCGCCAGTCTGTGCCTACGTGCATAATTTGTATGTACTCGATAAATTTCATCTATGTCTCTTCTTACGTCCTGTTTGTCCTTTCCTAATATCTCGGCCAATATCTCCGCCATCTTCTCTCCCAAATCTTCTTCTTTTTCCTCTACGATATTTTGAAATCTTAGGAAGAACGCAGCTTTTTCCATTTCCAAGAAGGTAATAGATTGGGTCAGCTCTCTGTTTGCTTGTTTGGATATCTGATCCATCTTTTCTATTTTGCCATCAACTTGATCTATTTTTGTTTCAACTTTTTGAATTCTTTGTTCGTTCTTCATCATTGTTTGTTGTATACTCTCTATCTTGTCATTCATGTTTTTAATTTCATTTTTGATTTCTTTGTGGTGAGTTTTTGTTTCTTCATGATTATTTGCTATTGCTTCTTGGGTTTTCGTCATTGTTTCCTGCATCATTTGTAACATTGTCTGTATACTCTGTGGGTTCATCGCCAATTCTATTTTTTCTTTTTCTTTCCCCAACATGGTTCCTATGGTTCTTTGACCTATAGGAGAGGCCATTATAGGTGTGGGATTTATAGCTGTTTTTTTACTTATTTTAGTTGTTGCTGTGGTACTTGTCATTTTTATTACTTGGATAATATTTTCCCACACTTGCATATATCAATTTTATATAACGTTAAGGGTTCACCTTAAAAATAAGATTACAAATAGAGTTATACCTTTTCTTATCCCACTATTATATAATATAATTTATAATACTCTTAACACCTCTTTTGTATATTTCTGTAATACTACACACAATGCATATACATATACTATTCTCAAAATATTATCACCACTCTTAATTTCATTCACTATCACTCTTGTTTAAATAATCACCTCTCTCTCTATGATCCCTGTTTGTTAACAGGTGCTGCAATATTGCATCAGCCTTTTTTCTCTCTGTCTCAGTTTAATGTGTCTACAGATCCACCAAATGTCACCTTATTTCCTCTTCTGTATATCCAATAAATCCAAAACGACCACTAGTCACTTTGTCCAGATAAATGTCAGTTAAGATTCAAATTTCAATGGTATTTGTTCTTCAAAAATAAGATCCAGTAATTGGTATTAAGTTTCTCCGTTGTCTCACTTCAACTTTTAATCCTTATGTTGATTTTTTCAAAGTCTCTTAATCACCCTTTGTTGCCTCTGGCCGTCTCCAGTCCTTTCTCTAGTTTCAATCTCTGCTTCTTACAGCTTTTAAATTCCAGCCTTTCACGTTTTATAAGCTTTACTGTGGGCTCTCTGCTTCTTCTCGCTGCTCTCGTTCTGCTCTAAGGCTCCCTTCTCCGCTCTATTCAATTTCAGTTGCCGCTGTGTCTCTCTCCTTATCGCTTTGCTTTTCCGCGCCTTCTATCAAATATTCCTCACCTCCTTCAGGGGTTTCTCCTCTGCCGTACGAAGCTGTCAGTTCTACTTTTCACTTCCCTCTCAGGCTGTCGCCATCGCTCCCGGCCAGCCTTAAAGACCGGCTTCTTCTCCGCCAATTTTAAGAGTGCTGCTCCTGTCTGCTCGGGTGTTTGCTTTCCACCCGGCTTCTCTGAAGCTTCCTCTTTAATTTACCGGTCTCTCCGGGATCGGTAAAGCCCTTACCGGGCTCTTAGCGAAGAAATTTCCGGGATTTAGGAACAGAGATCTGTTCCTTCACCCGCTCCACGATGACGTCACAACCGGAAGTCGAGTTGAACAATCTTATGGATCAATTCAATAACTAATGGAATAAAATGTTACCAGGTGTGTGCAGCTAAAAATCAGATCACAGTGGCAGGAGGAGGTGAGGTACTGTAGATATGGAAATATATGTTAAGTGTAGCATATATGTAACAAAATTATTTCGAATTTCATTTGTTTGACAAAAAAGGAGAGGCAAAAAACAATCCTGCTAAAACTTGGTGACTTACTGCCAGTTTGGGGCAAAAAAAATTGTAGAGGGCTCCAAGAGGCACAAAAATACAAATTAAATTCATATGAGTTGTAAGCCATGGTCCACTCAGCCTTAATATTCACAAAGCCTCCAAATAACAAGGCAACATAGTTGTTCGTGGCAGATATTGTAATGTTGCCATATACTTCAACTTCGTCCTGTGGCATGGAAGAGGTTAACCCAGTATTTTTCAAATTTGTTAACTTTCAGATGTATAGCAAGAGTGTCCAACCTTGGCAAATTTAAGACTTGTGGACAATATAAGAAAAACAGCTTTGTGACCAATCCTCAGATTTACAACTGTCATTCCAGCTCTATTCTGATTGATTGAAATACAGTGTCCTGCAAACATGTGATCACCATTTGGGTGCTTCACAATCAGCCTGCATTTCTGACTATAACAAGTCACGTGATTGCATTTGCATGCTTTCACCATGCAAATGTCAAGAAGAGTTAAGGAAGTTAAGGAAGAACATGTAAGTACAATTGTAAGTCACGGTCATGTAATGTTTGCTTAAAGACCACAAGGATTCACTTAATGACTGAATGGGAAGTGGCATTGTAAGCCCATCATAGGGTTGGCATGGGGCCCTGAAGGAGAAGCTGTAGGATGGAGGTGGCTGTTGCAGTAACAGAGATGACACCACTGCCTCTCTGCTCAAACAAACCATGATTTGTTTTAATCTTTTGTAATTTTAATTATTTTTACATTTATAAGTGTTTCTATATCTGCAAGTTTTACTATGTTGTAAGCTGCTCAGAGTCGCTTCAAAGTGCAAAATGGATAGCATATAAATTTAATAAAGGATTATATTCCAAAACCTCAGTATGACTTGGAATGTTAATCTGGCCTTGGGATTGGGGAAGTGATGAAGGAACCATTAAGGGAGCAGTTTAAAAAAAAAAAAAGAACATTGCCTTGATATTGTTTGATATAAAACAAAGTAAAGAGAACATTTGTCAGGCATTCAAGATTCTTTTATTATACCGCACAATGATAAAAAGCATTTCTGAAAACCCTTCTGCTCTTGATTCTGCCCTCAAAAGGGCTGATGCTTGCCACTCTCACCCACTAGATTAGGGGTGTCAAACTCACCACGTCACGTGATGTGTCGTGACGTATCGTGACTTTTCCCCCCTTGCCAGAGCTGGGGTAGGCACGGCTTCCACGTGACGCATCCGGCCCATGGGCTGGCAGTTTGACAGCCCTGCATTAGAGGAAGCCTAAAGAGTATTTTCCATATTATTTCTGAATGTCTTTCTTTCTGCCTCTAGAATCATCTCTGATGGCTGTTGTTGAAAAGTGCAGACAATATTATTCTCCATTTAGAAGCAGGAATCACATAAAAACTACAGTTCAAGTCCTACAAAATAGGTCGCATTAAAAAAAAAAAAAGTGCAGGGGAAAGATAGCTCCACACTTTGTATCCATACTGTAGCCACTGTTATCCTTCAGAGGCCTACAATGTTAAACATGGGTTGCCATATTGGCTAGAGCAGGGGTAGGCAACCTCAGCTCTGTTATGACTCGTGGACTTTAACTCCCAGAATTCCTGAGCCAGCATGGCTGGCTCTGGAATTCTGGGAGTTGAAGTCCACAAGTCATAAAAGAGCTAAGGTTGCCTACCCCTGGGCTAGAGAATAAAATAATTATTTTTCTTAATAGTGGGTATTTATCTTAAAGAGAGATGTTGAATTTAATCCGCATGAGATGTCTAAGTCTTACCCTTTGGCCATATTCTAGAATGAAGGTTGAAGGCAGATGGTACTATTTTCCCCTATATGAAACTTATTAATGGCAAAAACCTGCAACTCTGTGGAAGGAGTTTTGATGTTTCGAGTGGGTTTATATAATTTCATTATAGCTCACACTAGTCTTATTGGGGAGTATATATGCATATGTTACACCAAACTGTTAAATACACATTTCACCAAAAAAAAGGCAAATTAAAGGAAATGCCTAGATGGAAATGAATGGGTCAACTCCATTCAGAATTTGCAATGAGAGAAAAGGGGGCAGGAAATGACTTTACCCTGAAAAGGCTAACAGAAAGCTGTCTCTTTGGTTTAAAATGTTAAAAAAACAGGGCCATGCTCCCTTATTTGCTTGTAGTAATGCAGAGGCTCACCTCTGTATTTATTATCTTGGGGAATGATCATTTGATTAAGCATTTATCATATGTTCAGCATGCACAATCAGGTGACCATTGCTCAGAAGCTGCAAGTCCTGATTTGTTACAAGGGAGAATTTAGGCATGCAAGCTTTTGAAACTGAAATCCAAATTTCATGCAGTCATTAGCTGCAAAGCAAGTTATTTTAATCTTTCCCATACCAATAATTAGAGAAATATCTGCAGGAAAAAAAACATGCATGCCCATAATATTCATTCTATATTATTGGAGATTATTCTATTATTAAAGCTGATGCTAGGCTTGGGTCTACAAATACCATCATACCCAGCTCCCAATTCTTGGTTAAAATGATGGGAATAGCACTGCACTGTCACCCGAGATGAAGATGACAGTCTGGCTTCAACTTGGGCACACCAAATGATTCAGTAACACCCCACCCCCCTTGCAATTTTGATTCCAACATGTTTCCAAGTAGCTGGTGGAGGGCTACATTCCTTACAGCCTTTCTTCAAAAGCTGAATGCAACAGCAGGTTCTAAAAATAACTACCAAACCTCCGAGGAATTTCTGGGCCACCCTTCACTTAGTATTAGGAGAAAAACCCACTTCTCATCTGCTGCTGAATAAAGTGTAATTCCAAAATCCAGGTATGACTTGGATATGGACTGTGGGCCACCAATTAGATACTCTTATTCAAAGTTACAAATTAAAAAAAATAATATTGGGCTATGCTGCAAATACTCTCCAACACCCCAGACTGCACCCCCCCCAAAAAGGAAAGCGACTGTTGGTAAAGGAGATTCTGTTCTCAAAGGTACAGAACCAGCCATCTGCAGACCAGACATACAATCTAGGGAGGTATGTTGTCTCCCTGGACCAAAAATCAAAGATGTGGCCAAGAACCTAACCAAAATAATTAGGCCCACAGATTACTACCCTTTCCTCCTCCTTCACATTGGGACAAATCACACAACAAAGAACCTGAGTACAATATTGAGAGATTATAAGCAACTAGGCAATAAAATTAAGAAGCTAGGAGCACAAGTAGTGTTCTCATCAGTACTCCCAAAGAAAGGCCAACACCCATTGAGGGGAAAAAGAATTCTAGAAATAAACCATTGGCTAAAGGGTGTCACCAAGAAAACCTTGGTTTCCTGGACCATGGACTGCATTTCCTAGGCAAAGGATTCTTGGCAAGGGATGAGCTGCACCTCACAAAAATAGGGGAAAATGTACTTGGAAAAGACTGGCCCAAGTAATCAGAAAGGCTTTAAACTAAAATTGAGGGGGAAGGGTGACCAATCTTTAGAATCTCTAGAACACAAAACCAATCATAAATCCCAAGAAAACAAATCAAACAATGAGGTAGGGAGTGATGAGAAAAAAGAAAAGCTCAAACAATTAGGAGATGCAGGAAACATACCCACGGACAGGCATAAAAGTCTTAAATGCTTATATACAAATGCTCAAAGCTTGGGGAACAAACAGGGTGAACTAGAAGCAATACTACATGAGGGCAGGTATGACATAGTTGGCATTACAGAAAACTGGTGGGATGAAACCCATGACTGGAATGGACTGATGGATGGATACAAATTTTCCCTAGATTGCCAAATGGAGTTATGATAGAAATGGATAAGAACAAAATATAAAAAATTGCTTATAATATTTAGACTGTATATTGATAACTATGGTTAGATTCTAAGTAGCCTGCATTTGTATTTTAGGCTATAAAGGGATAGTCATTTCATTAGTAAACTTTCTAATAATGCATTACTAGTTTTCCAACTGATTTCACATTTAAATTGAAATATAGTTACCGGAAGTTAAATAAAAATAGGTTGAATTCTGTTTACTTGCAGCCTGAGTGGACAATGCAAAGCTTTTTCTTTCAATATTGTTAACAGACACATAACATAACCCTGGGTAGGTTTACTTGAAGGTAGTGCTGTTTTATTCAAGAATAAATGGAGCCTTTAACAGATTTCTTGTTCATGGTTCAAAAATATGCTCTAATACATTTGAGCTGGATTCACATACAATATAATAAAGTTTTGGGGTGGGGTATCAGAATCCATTAGAAGCATTGTGCTGCAAGCCCTGCCCCTTTGAATTTGCATGCAACATCAGTGCAGATACAAAAGGGCATGCCTTGCGTCACAATGCTCTGTCCACTATCTTACTGATTTTGATACACATGACCCTGCGCCCTGGATACCGCTGAGTCAGTGGTGGGATTCAGCCAGTTCGCACCACTTCGGCGGAACCGGCAGCTATTTTTTGTTGCCCAGGCCCAGAATGGACTTCTGGAAGTGGCATCCACACAGAGAACCGGTTGTTCACATATTTGAATCCCACCACTGCGACGAGTGATATGCAAAGTATGAAGAACACAAAATATGATGGTTAAAAATACTGTGGCTTAGCACAATCCATGAACCCAGACAGAGCATCTTTCTAGAACCACAAGCAATCTTGGTAAGTTTCTAAAGCTAGTCTTCAACTTATCACCATGATTGAGACTTAAATCAGTCATTAAGTGAGTCATCATATGACCAGACCCAATTTTTATGATCTTTTTTACTGCAACCATTAAGTGAATCACCACATTTGTTAAGCAAAGCACATTGCTGTTAAACTAATCTTATGGTTGTTAAGCAACTCCAGCTTTACCAGCAGAGGTTGCCGGATGCCAGCTGGGAAGACACTGCAACCATCATAAAGAAGAGTCAGTTGCCAAGTACCAAAATTGCAATCACTTGACTGGGTGTGTATGTGCATGTGCAACAATTGTAACTTTGAGGACAGATCATAAATCACTTTTTTCTGAGGCTATTGTAACTTTGAACCATTGTTAAATGAAAGGTCATAAATTGAAAAGTACTGTATTGCAGAGTCTCTGGAGCATGTAGCTTGATATGCCTGATACACCTGCAGCTCGGGGTTTCATGTAACTCTCTTAGTCCCTTACCCTGAAATATGCTGCAAAATATATAGCAGACTGCATTTTAAAGCACTACCTGGTTTCACTGAAACATTGTACACATTTTTTAAAAAAATCTGGACTTGCAATTCAAACCCATTCCTCATACTCAAGTTGTAACATAGTGTGTCAGGTATGGTAGGGTTTTTATTAACCCAATGTCAATTACTTACTTCAGTTGTCTCCCATTCCTGCCATGCATAATGCATAATTGTCTGCATCTTTAATACATTGTATTATATTTCAAAAGGCTTGCAGACATCAGTCAGCTTTTTTATGGACATTGTCCATAGAAGAGTACTTTACATTAATGATTTCTGCTTTTATCCATTTGTTTCTGTCACATTTTCAGATGTGGTTACTTTTGAAATGGACTATTTTCCCCATAATTGGTAGCATTGCAATGCATTGTCTTCATTCATTATTCATTGCAGATCTATGGCAAAATACAGTGCACAATCATTCACTGTGATTTCCCAGGGCAGTTTAGTAAAACCTCCTCTCTCCCCACAAGCTGCTGTATTAAAAGTGGCACAGAATACTAAACATTCCAGTGCTCTACTTTTTTAGTTTTTGTTTTTACTATTTCTAAATATATTCCTGATATAGATATAGACATTCTAGCACAGGCTGAGGAATTCTGGGAGTTGAAGTCCACAAGTCATAAAAGGGCCAAGTTTGAAGACCCCTGTTCTAGCAGATAACAGAGCCACAGTTGGCTCTGCAGCTGCCAAAAAGGCCAACACAGTGCTAGGCTGCATTAACAGAGGGATAGAATCAAGATCACGTGAAGTATTAATACCACTTTACAATGCCTTGGTAAGGCCACACTTGGAATACTGCATCCAGTTTTGGTCACCACGATGTAAAAAAGACGTTGAGACTCTAGAAAGAGTACAGAGAAGAGCAACAAAGATGATTAGGGGACTGGAGGCTAAAGCATATAAGGAACGGCTGCTGGAATTGGGTATGTCTATTTTTAATGAAGAGAAGGACGAGGGGGGACATGATAGCAGTGTTCCAATATCTCAGGGGCTGCCACAAAGAAGAGGGAGTCAAGCTATTTTCCAAGGCGCCTGAAGGCAGGACAAGAAGCAACAGATGGAAACTAATCAAGGAGAGAAGCAACCTAGAACTAAGGAGAAACTTCCTGACAGTTAGAACAATTAACCAGTGGAACAACCTGCCTCCAGAAGCGGTGAATGCTCCAACACTGGAAGTTTTTAAGAAGAGACTGGACAGCCATTTGTCTGAAATGGTATAGGGTTTCCTGCCTGAGCAGGGGGTTGGACTAGATGACCTCCAAGGTCCCTTCCAACTTTATTATTATTATTATTATTATAGTTGACCAGCTTCCTAGCTATCTTGGAATAAAGTCACTTTAATGCACAAGTACTGGCATATGGACTCAAACAAGATGCGGGTTTTCTTTTGCTACATCAGTGTTTCTCCAATGTTCCAGACTCATTGATGGCTGGAGAATTCTAGGAGTTGAAGTCCACAAATCTTAAAGTCACCAAGGTTGAGAAACACTGTTCTATATGTTTCCCTACTCAGTCACTAAACCAATTCAATTTCTACTAGATTCTATTCAGAAGTATAGTTTACTTCTAAAGTAAAGTACACTTTAGAGTACTTTACTAAGGTACAGAATACTGTTATATTAGCTAAGTCGAAAATCACATTTTTAGGAATACAATCTCTACCCACTTTCTTCAGAAGTACTTGCATATTCATGAGTTATTGTAACATCAGTGGAATGCTACAAGTGTTCATTACATCACTTCTTCCCCATTGAGCAGGCAGGCAGCAGTAGGGAGGGTTTAGTCACAGCAGCCAATCAGATTCTGAGATATGGCAAGCTTAGAAGTGATTTACATAATTGACAAGCTTTTTTCCCCCCTCTGTGCCTTCTGTACAGATTTTGGGGCAATGACTAGCTATGCAAAACAGATCAGTTTGGGTAACTGACTGGATAGAGTTATGATGTCCATGTTGCCCATGACTTCAGTTTGAAACTGATCTCTTGAAAGTCAGTGACTGATTTAATTAACCTCTTTTTGATGTTCCTGCTATATGTTTCCCCCACCCCTTGCACTGAGACAGTTAATTATGCTATGGGAACAGGGATCATTCCTAGACACAATAAACTGATGCTAATAGTTTCTATCACAGAACTGGCTTTGATTCTTAGATTAAATGTGCTTTGTTTTATTGTTCAAAATCTGTTATACAGACTTCCATCATACTGTGACTTCATTTGTGAGCATCTGTTATATTGCTCATATCTTAATGCAAAAAGAAACATTTGTAGGATTTTGTAGGGAAACACTGTGCCAGGAGGCATCGCTTTGGTTCTGCACATACCTAATCACAAATATAGTGCTTACGGCTTCTTTGGGCAATTCCTGGTTTACGTTTTCTACAATAGTTCTGAAAGCTTTGCTAAAAGGACCAGCTGGCCATGGGACTTTGTCTTTACCCTTTATCAAAAAAGAGATGTGATTACATGGCTGTGGCTGCCCTCACTTTTGATACACACATACACACACCCTGCCCCACCCCAGCCAACACTCTGAACTCCAACAATAAACACATTATATGGAATCTTCTTTTATATAACGTTTTTTCCAGTGAAATATGATGTATACCAAGAGACAGTTTGTATGTTCAAATGTATATGTTAGAATCTGGCCTTAATCCTGATGGTTTGCAAATACGTGTAAAAGAGAAGATAGCAGTTCTTCTTCGATTCAATCTAATATGGTACAATGTGATATTTATTTCTAAATTTGAAATGTTGCAGGTGGTTACAACACAGCAAATAGTGTAGAGAAGGAGTGCTGCATTTGATTTGGTCACTAGTGAGAAAGGAAGACAATTTAAGTAGAAATCCTATCTTCAGTTATTTCCAATAACTGCAGCTCTTTCCCCAGGCTATCTTCTCACTTCTTCTTATGGATTTTTATCTTTTCAGGGTCATAAATCAAAAAGAGGAACTTGTTACCACCCATAATTGTTTAACTAATCTATATAAATCTATTGTTTTAGAGCTAAAATATTTATTGGTCCTTAATTTCACTTGAAAGAAAGTCCGTGTTTTACACAATGTATTGTAAACATAAAATTGGGATAAACATAATGAACTGAAGAAAAAGAAGGCTGGGTTTAATTTGATCATTATGCAAATGAATCACTAGGATTCTGGGTTTTCCCTTTTTTTCCTCTCTGCTCTCAGGCTAATGAACGGGCCTGCTTTCTTTATGTTGCAGGATAATTATGTTCCAATAAAATGTTTGTTTCAGTGACAGAGAGAGGGCTGATTACGTAACAGGTTCCTTTTAGACTATGCCTGCCTTTTATAGCTTTATTGGAAAGTAAGATAGCAATAGAGATTCCCCATATGGAGAACAATAGATGATGTTGCTTTGAGCAGCTCCAAAGCACTGTAACACTTCAGCATCAGGCAAAAAAAGGGAAATTTTACTTAATCATAACAATGCATTCTTTGGCTGTCTTGTACAGGGCTGTGGCAAAAAAACTGTAAAAGCATTTTCCCTATGCATGGAAAAATAGGTAGTTACCGAAAATCAGCCAGGCTTAAATCGTTTCTATAACTAAAGTCTTTTTTGTAAGCATTTGTGAGTAGTAAGCAAGATAGGCTACTTATCATATACCTCAATGATGGAATCAAAGTAAGGCTTTCTGATTAGAAAGCAAATGGCTTCAATTTATTATATGCCCAGTTTGGAAATCTAGCTATCATTCTTGGAAAAGTTCTTAAGTGCCTTTCTTGCTGTGTCCTCCATTAAGAAGCACTTCAACTGCCACAGTTAGCTGATTTTTTTTTCTTTCCAGATATATTGTTGTTGTTTTGTTGCTAGGGAGGCGAGAGGCCTTCTAAAACTTTTGTATCTCAGATCCCAAGACATTATACTATGCATTCTGACTTAAGATGGCATTCACAGTTGTATTCAGTGGTGGGATTCAAATATGTGAACAACCGGTTCTCTGTGTGGATGCCGCTTCCAGAAGTCCATCCTGGACTTGGGCAACAAAAAATTAGCTACCGGTTCTGCCGAAGTGGTGTGAACTGGCTGAATCCCACCACTGGTTGTATCTCAATAAACAAAATATCTTGTCCTGGTACTGCTTAAACTAAAGTTTGTTATATATAGCCTCTAAAGTAAATAAAGACAAAATTATGCTTAACTATGCTTGATATAGCTAGTTTGATATTTAGCATTTAGTAATTTAACAATGCTAGAAGAATATGTAATTGGGTGATATATAAATATGTACATAAATGAAATTTAGGGAGAGAAAGGGCATACTGGACATATCAACAATATAATGTAGATGGGGCACTTTTTCTTTACATTAGGGAATATCTTGCCCCCCCCCCAACTCATCCTTGGTCCCGATCTCCCTTAATTCATTCTTTTCCCTTTTACTGATACATTTCCTAGAAAATTCATTGCCTCCTTGGACCATGGAGCTATTAAAATGTTAGGGGCCTTTTAAAGTTAATTGCCTCTGCCTTTGCATAAAATCCATTTTATTTTTAGGAAATTTATACATTTACATGCCAACCATAAAAAAGGTAGATCCTTAAAAATCATTCTATAAAAAAATGTCCCTATTACACCAAAAACTCTTTGATAAATCTTTGTAATAATACTGAGACCTCCACAACATTATATGGTTGATCTGTATTATTATCTTTTCTCATCCTAGACAAAATTGTATTCATGGTTTTAAATACAACAGCACTGGGTGAATGTGCAAAATTATAGCTGCTTTTGATAATAAGCAAAACTTCCTGACTGGTTGCTTTTTGTTTGTTTGTTTGTTTATGTTTTCCTCTCTGAATAGCCAATCTATCAACCTGTTGGATCCTTTTTCCATGTGCCTTCAGTTTTGGTTGAGAGAAGCAAACAGTGAAGTTGATAAATATATCCTTAAGTATGCAGAAAAAGGAGATAAATTCATAAAGAGAATTTGAAGCACTCACATTAGACATATTATAATGGAGGGGCGCCCCGTCGATCACGAATGTGTTTTTATCCACATTTCCTATTCAGCTTGCATTTTGGAATGGTCTGCCACAGGAAATTCCCTCTTCCAAATCCAAAAAGCAGTTAAAGCATGTAATGTATGAGTTATGTCCAAGATTCAGTCAGGAGTCCCATTGAAAACTCTCCCTATCTAACATCAGATAGGAGGCACTCTTGCTCTTTAAACTTTCAAACAAAATAAATAGAAGTGAGGCTAAAAGATTTCAAAATACTCCCAAATGTGTCTACAGATCTGAAAGAGGAATAATCCATCAAAAATAAGCTTTTGTATTCAGAAATGTTGAGAGGATGCTGTTAATTTAAGTGTTCTTATGCATTTATTTCCATTTGCAACAATATTACATGGTTTGTACGTGTTATAGAAAAACGTCTCTTCATCATTCTGTGATTGTTAACTCCTTTACACATAATTACCAGTGTTTAAAATGTTGTTGGAAAGTTATGTACAACAAGGTACACAGGCCATATTTTTATATTAAGGTAGCATAACACAGTTATTAGATAACCTGTGATTAAATCATGAGGTTGTTTTATAATGTTCCTTAAAGCTATAATTTCATCATATAGCTATAGATAAGAATGTACAATTTTCACACAATGTGCAACTGGAAAGGGTGTACTTTATGCTTATATATGCATGCCATAATTGCCCATTTAATTTTCTGTTAGAAGCTTTAATATGAGATCTTTTGATAACCCAACTATTTGCAATCAGAGAAAAGGTGTGGTGTGTAATCCTACAACATTTCACAATTGTTCTTAATTTGCTTTGTACAAGGCTAACAAAGTCATAAAAGTCTGCTTCACTATGGATTCTTCTTTTAAATTTTTGATATGCACCTCATGGAAAATGCTAAATCTTCTTCTGTGCTACAAGTAATATGACCATCTTTAAGAATTAGTTTAAACCTAAGTGGCGTACAAGTGAAACCAAAAGCATAGCAATAGCCATTCATCAGGCTGAGCAAAGGAAGGGGTTATTACATTATCTTG
This sequence comes from Azemiops feae, assembly GCA_023970755.1. NCBI lineage: Eukaryota > Metazoa > Chordata > Lepidosauria > Squamata > Viperidae > Azemiops > Azemiops feae. Next base: position 897,261 of record JALGBA010000503.1, on the reverse strand, counting down.
GTCAACTGAGTTGACTTCTCCATTTCTCTGGCTGTAGACCAAAAGGGTGGAAAGAGAGTATTGTGTAGTGGGTTTCGTAGGCAATAACCAGACCGGCATGGTACAACAGTATTGATTAACTCAGAACAGAACTGCCTAAAACCGGCAAAATGCGTGCAATTTATACTTTCTGCCTCTAGGGCGTCAGCTAATCACAACGTTAGCTCACTCCCGCCTAAAGTTGAATTTTTGAACTTCCCTCCAAAACAGTTGGAGGTTCGTTAGTATCATAATGCATTAAGATTAGTACTTAATACATAACCGAGAGGATGTGCATCTTTTCATCCATTTCTAACAAAACTATAACAGTGCAAAAGCTTCCAGGTCACCACAAGAAATACTTATTGAATTAAAAGTAGGTTGAAATGTAGAAATTAAATTTCTTCCTTCAATATGCTACCTGTTGTTTGCTGCAGCATTTTCCCCAATAGAAACGCCAAGCATATGTTGCAACCATTTCGGAATTCCCACAAGCATATAATACTGTGCTTTAATCAAATCAGAAATTTCTTTATATTTGTGTTCATATTTTGTGTTTTCTTTTTTCTTCTTTGACTTTTTTCCTTTCTTTTCTTTTCACATTTATTATACCTTTTCTTGGAATGTAATTATATATGTAAAATCTTTTAATAATCTATTAAAAGAAGAAATTTATCTGTGACCAGGTTCTGAATATATTATCATATTACCATCCTTACTATGGTGTAGTATTATTCTCATGATTTCTTGCAAGATTCAGAGACATTCTGTCTCAATCTAAACAAGTGTTTTATTTTTTAAGCTTCACAACACAAATACACTTGATTTTATCCATTTGTTCCAAAGACAAAGTTATTTAGTTCAGTATGTTCTCTTGGATAAATGTTTACTTGCGCATTGAAGCTTAAATTACCTCATTTTAACATTTTAAGAAGTGATTAGGCCAAAACCAATCTTACTTAGTCAAAATCAGCAGCTGTTCTTGTTGCCTATTCACAAAACAAATCCACATTATGTATTGTAAAATGTAAATTTTATTTATTTTTGTTACTTTGTATTTTTACTAAAAGCATGAGCTTCAACTACCTGAAAAACTTTAGTTTTTTATTCTCTTTTCATTTGGACTGAGCTAGAGTAAACAATACAATATGAAAAATAATTTTCTTCTTAGGATATGGGCCTAACAATCAAGTATGTTAGCTTATTTTATGATTAAGCTTAAGTTTATGGTTTTTTTTCAGATTATTAATTACACTTCCCTTTTTAGAAATCCCTTTATGTCTTTCCTGTGTTATACATCTAATAAATGGAAATCAGCGGGAGAGATATTGGTTATATGTAGATAAACATACATTTTTGTTTACTTTAGTAAGAAACAGTGGTGTTGCTTTTACCCTCATATAATTACCATTACAATGCATTCTTAGGGAAATAAGTTCTATTGAGATATTGTGCCCATGGTTTACTTCGATTTCAACTAAGCTTCACTGCACAAAGACACATATAACAAAAAAATATTTATAAAATAGAATCATTAAATTGATGTTTGTTTTGTTTTGTTATTTTTATTACAGTTTTTAGAGAGCCAGTTTATTGTACTGGTTAAGGCACCCAACTGGAAAGTGGAAGATTAGTGAGTTCTACACCTGCCTTCAGCACAAAGCCTGCTGAGTGACTTGGGCCAGTCCCTTTCTCACAGCCCTAGGAAGCAGGCAATGGCAAACTATTTTTGAAATCTTGCCAAGAAAGCTGCAGGGACTTTTCCAGGCAGTCATCAGAATCAACACTGACTTGAAAGTATACACCCTTTTTAAAAAAATTAATTTAACCACCTTGGGTCTTTTTGGATTGAATGGCATATCAACTGCAATAAATAAATAAATTAGATATATTTGTAAGTAACAACCTGATCTGGCAGTAAGTATACTCTTCCAGAAACTTTGCTGGTTAGATTTGGTTGGTTCTATTTTATAGAAGTTATTCTGTGCTCTACTGGTATATATACCAATAAGATCCAATTTTTAAAATTATGTTTTTGTTCAGTATTTTGATTTGTATGCATTCAACTGCAAAAAGGAAGTGGCTCTACTTCCTATAGGTGGACTAGCTAATATTGATGTATTGATGTTATTGCTGTTGCATAGACACAACAATAGTTTTATGTGCACAAATGACACTGGCCCTGCTAGCCACTTCATCAAGTCTAATGCAAACTCCACTGAACTCGCCACAAACTCAGTAAAATGGAAGGTCCTGTAGGATCCCTAATGGTATCTGTACTTTTGCACTGTAAGTGCATTGGAAGAAGTATTCCATAATTCTTGAAAACTCACCAAGAAATATTTATTCTTAGTTAAATCAGATATGACTTCTGATATTTATGGTACTTGAAGCACAGCTTTTCAATCTAAAAATTTAATTGACAAATCATCAGATCACACAATAAATCTTGGCAGAAAGGAAAAGAGAAAGTGACAAAGAAAAAGTAGGTGCCAGAATCAGGCAGAGAAAGAGAGAAGGAAATCTGTTTTTCGTCCTCCCAAGAAGCCCATCTCTGAGTTAGGTCAAGTCCAAGATCTAAAGTTAAATGATGCCTTTCAGTTGGGCCCAGAAGCAAACTAATAGGCAGTGCATCACTGTAAGTTTTAGTTAAATATGTTCCCACATTCATATGGAGTTGAGCAACTTCATTTGAAGTTGGGAGGCCACATGCTGGAACGGAGATTTTAACAAGGTGCGTGGGAAACAACCCTCAGGATCCATGAACCAGATCTTCAGATCTTTTTGCTTTCACAGTGGCGAGCACTAAAGAATTTGCATTACATACTAATGACTGCTTTGAATGTTTTTAAGTGGATTACAATAGTTACATTAAAATTTAGAATTTAGCCTATTTGTATCCTGCTTTCCCACTGAGCTGAAAGAGACAATCTGCTACCATCAGGATGATATGAACTACTACCACCCTCAATTCTAATAACACAGGATACTTGACAGTGTAGTCCAAAGTTTCCAAAGGTAACCAGAGTCCATGCTTCTGCTAGCCTTTTACTTCATTCCTCTTTGAACTTTTAGACTTTCTATTCTGATCAGTTCTCCAACAGAAAGCATTGATGTTCCTTGGTCTACTTTGAGGAATTAGGAATACAGGAAAGATAATTAATTTTCTCTTGACTTAGTATATAACAATTCAATGATAATCAAATTAGGTTTATGCAAATTATCTCTAATTCAATTCTTAAGGCTGATTTGGAATTTCAAGATGGTATAATTTGATTCAACTTTGCAATATGAAATTCTTTGGCCACTCAGTTTTGGTTTTCAAGCCACTTTAAAAAAATAAAATCCATAGATTATAACTGAGAAACATCAATATGCCTGAAGCTGCTTCAGTTTGGATCAGAAAGAAATGCAAACAACAGGGATAGTAGGTCCTTTAGAGAGTTTTACCCAGCAAATTTCAGTTGTATCTTAAAGGGGTTTGCCAAAATAAATGTTTGAAATGTCTCCCTTCTCCTAAATGTCAGAGATGACAGTTGATGATGATGATGATGGTGGTGGTGGTGGTGCATCCCTTCCAGAAGACTCTGGAATGAAGAAAGGACAACATGGTTGCCTTAAAATTATTTAACAGAATGCTCATAAACTAGTTGTTGAATCAATGCAGAGAGTGTGTCACATTCCTTTTTACAATACACACTTTTAAAAAGGGTATTAAGAAGATGAGCCCTGTCTCATAGATAAGACATGACTAGACAGGGAAATCTTTACCTTTATCTTTATTAAGAAATAATGTTTTACATTTTCAGTTGTTTTGTTGGATTGTCACCAAGTTATGCTTTGCTGTCTTTGATCATTAAGCTTTCTGGGTTGCCAATAGGGCTGCTAAACTGCCTGTCTAGCTTGGCCACTCCTATGAAGGAGACTGTCAACATGGCTTTATGGGCTAGATGGGGCAGATCACACAGCCAAAGTAGACCCTCTGTGGGACAGAATGTCAAGGTTCCCACTAATGAAACCAAACCAATCAGAACTCCGAGACTTGAAGTTTCCTCAAAGCACATGTTTATTGGATACATAATATCGGCATGGTCAAAAGTGAAACCAACTCTGAAATATCCCTCAGGGATTCAATGTAACTAAATTCAACATTTCCCTCCCCTCTATTATGCTATTGATCACGCTACCCAATGAAAGCAATTGGTGGGCTTCTTCTCTCCACCTTCCAGCTCCTGTGGGAATGACCTTGGTTCCCACGGGGCCGCTCTGTGTTTAGTCTAGCATTACTTTCATTTTCTTTCCCCCTTCTCTCCTAATCTATGTGGCAATTTAAAACGATAAAGATGGCTTCAGCCAGGTTCGTTTCCGAAGTTGATACAAAACTTTAAAAAGTAAAGACTGAGTTGCTCTCACTTTCATTTTGCGAAAGTGTGTATAGTAAGTGTTGTAAGTCTAAGCATGACAATTGGCTCCCCACAGCTTCCCTATCACAATCTTCCATGTTCCACTTCCAACATGGCTCTGAAACAAGGATAGACTACATCAGTCTTCAAAATTAATGAGAGATTATTCTGGAAAAGAATTACTCCAATAAACCAAGTAAACTGAAAAAAATCACATCACATCCCTCTTCTGTCTTGTCAGGACCAACCAATACTCATGCTCCTCTCCAAGATTGTACTTCTGGACAAAACATCTATAGATAAATATTATTTTCTTCTGACATTATTAATAAGATCCACAAGAAAAAGAGGCAGCTTTTATAATTCAAATTAATTTGCAAAGAAACACATTTATGTTCCTTTTGTTTTCATTTGTGTCCACTCATACATACAAACACTTTGAAAAAAAAGAAATTCACAAGTATTAACATTTGATATATTGATACTTGGCATAGTTGCCTTAAGTCTACTCAGCAGGACTTATTCAAGGTCATTCAAAGGATATTAATATCCTAAGACTTTGAATGTCATCAAATACTGTGAAAAGAATTGACACAGAGCTATAATTTAAGACTAAAAGTTCAGATCTGGAGTCAGTCAAATTTACTTCTGGACATACACATTAATTTAGAAAATGTAGCTCTGGGAAGTTAATAAGAAACAAAAAAAACACATCCAGAAGGACATACACACACATACATGCATATACACACACAGATACCATATCTGCATATGTGTCTACATGTCTATCTAAACTTCAAAAGCAGCATTTTTAAATACCTATAACAAAAACAAATTCCAAGTCCAAACTTGGGTAACATTTCATTACATATTTTGTATTAACTGAAATAATTGTCTGAATAAGATCATATTTAGTATGCACTATCCATTCATGCTATAGGTTTCCTGTTTCCTGAATATTTTAACCTTGTTCACTTATGCTCTATGAATTTTGCTGCATTATATAGTTGGGCAACTCTGTTTGTTTCTTTAAGATTTATTTGTTTCTTTATTAATTTTTTATGCCACCCATCTACCCTATAAGGTGACTCTGAATTTAAACAAGGGCAGGAGAAATGGGGTATTGGAAAGTGGAAAGTTTAACATCAGCCTGGCAGCTTTTAAGGCACAACTTAAAGGTCTAGGCCAGGGGTAGGCAACCTTGGCTCTTTTATGACTCGTGGACTTCAACTCCTGAGCATGGCTGGCTCAGGAATTCTGGGAGTTGAAGTCCACGAGTCATAAAAGAGCCAAGGTTGCCTACCCCTGGTCTAGGCCAAAGTTCAGGGCCCCAGTCCGAAGAATATAGCACGGATGGCTTAACTTCATTTGTGTATAAAAGAATGACATCAAAGAAAGGGCTCACCATAAGATTCTTACGTTCAGCCTCTCAAATCGCTTAACTGCATGTTACCTACAGAGGTAAAGTCCTTTAAATAACGTTTAGTAGGTAAGGCACCATCACTACCTGCCTTGGCATGTAGAAGAGTAAAATTTTGAGATTTTGAGAGGGAGGTTAGAATTATTTTTCATGACTGGAATTCTTCACTGCTTACAGGCATCTGCCCAGGCTGTTCTGCTGTGGTTAGTTATACATACTTCACTGCACTTTCTTTAATTAGCTTGCCCTAGGGTATACTTCTCTTCACACCCTTGGGCTACATTTAAAAGGAGAATTGTGGTCATCTATCAAAACAATGGCTAGTGAAGCGCTTTTACAAAGAGGAGAATTTGGAGGACCAATTGCTTAATTCTTCACTAACCTCTGTGTTCATTCCAGGAAGCTTTTGCACAATAAAATAGGAAAAAAGTCTTCTGAATAATAATAATCAACTTGAAGATGGACTTCCGTTTTTTGCGTCTGCAGCGCATGCTGTGTGAGAGCGGACCTCCACTCCCCATGGCTAGTTTCTTCCTGCTTGGGGGACCCTAGATGGGTCTGAAGTTGCCCTGGAGAGGTGACTGTGAAGGAGCTTCATTTGATCCAGGGAAAGCCCTCCAAACCTGACAGGAGAAAGGCTAGTGTGAGATCAGTGTCTAGCCCAAGCTGCTTGCAGCCGAAGTCCCAGAGCACGAACCCAAACATCTATGAACAGCGTGCTTGGAATTGGTGAGAGTACTGATCTTCTTTCTTCTATCTACTATTTAAATCCTTGAAAAGATCCCCAAAGCAAGAAAACCTCCAGAAGTGAAGGGAGGGGACTATTTCCCCATTCCCTTACAGATGGAAGCAGCGAATTAACATAAAATGTGGAAAGAGATATACTAAAATTTGATTTAAAATATTTCAGTCTGGACAAATCTAGGAACTAAAAAACTGTCAAGATTATACCCTAAAAAATTTCTGATAGAATTATAAAAATATATAATAAAAATAATTTTTTGATTGAAAGAAAAACTGAAAAAAGAAATAACTGCTGACCTCTAGTGGAGAATCAGAGAATAGAACACTAACAATAAGGACTCAGAAATTGGCAGAATGCCCAGAAACAAAGAAAAAGTTGTTCCTTTGAATTGCAAATAACCTTGAAGACAGCTGGGAACAAAGGAAAAGCCAGCTACAAGATTAAAAAGTGTTTGAAAGAAGAAATAAAAACACACCTGGACTGTTGCTTAAACCTAAGAACTGTTTATGGAAAAAAAAAACCTTGGCTTTTTGGCTAATCTTTTAGAGGAGAATTTGGAGGAAGGATTTAAAGTGGCTTAATATACTGAATCTGTAATTTTGACTGACTGATACATTGACTTTTGAATTAAAACATTGATGAAAGTTTATTTAAAGGGGGGGAGACAACATGGATATCACATACGTATCAAAAAATGACAGGATGCCACATTCAATATTTTCTCCTGAAGGACTTAGCCTGGAAAATCAAGGGCCTCCCGAGCAATACTTCAAGGCAAGATAAATACTTTCCTGGAGGAAATATATGTAATGTTAGGACAAATACAAATGACAATAGATTCAAACCATGACAGAATTCGAAACAACTTTGAGGATTTAAATAAGCATATTTCCAATCTAAATTTACAATTAAAAAATACCCAGGAAATAACAACAAAGGAACAAACAAATCAGACAGCAGATTACAAACTAGAAGAGTATGATCAAATTGATGAAATAACAAAGGAAAAGAATTACAATTTGACACAAACAGGAAAAAATCTACAAGGTTCTGATACAACAAGAAAAATGGAATTATTAGGAGAACTATTAAAGTTTGGGGGACAGAAAGAATTTATCTTACTTCATCTTTTATACTCCCAACATTTGTAAAAATACAGGAACTGTTGGGTAAGCGGATTACATCAACTTGGAAAATTACTTGGCAAAAGAAGAAGATCAGAGACAGATACAAGAGATTTGACTCGCCCTACCAGATGGACTGTTACGTGAATAAACATTTGTTTGAATATGGCTAAAAGAACAGAGAATTTCAAACATAAAGGGGCCTTATAACAAGAAGGATAATGAGATTTAAGTAATATGGTTATATAATATATTAAATGTTAAAATAGTAGGTTGATGTAACTTTTATTAATATATAAGTAAAATATAAACTGATTAAAAAGGATGTTATATCTAGATACTATTAGACAGATAAAAAGTATAGTATTTTTATAATGCATGACATAAAATATTGGGATGATATACCTAAATGGGAAAATTTCAACAGTGAGATGAGTAATATGAAGAAATTATGACTGATAAGAATTGGGTTGAATATAAGGGAATCTAAGCAAACAAAAATTATAAAAATAGGATGTATGCTGAACTAATGATATGATGGTTATGAGAATAATATAAGCTGATCATTATTATTTGTATAAATATAAAAAATGCCTATACCTAATCGTTTATATATTTTGGCTAAGGTTGAAGAAGGAAAATACAAACGGGAGAAGGGAAGATCAAAGTAATGTATTATTAATTAATATATTAATTATGGAATTATCAAATTTAATCATTATTGACTATTAATTAATTATTACTGTCCTTTTTTTTCTTGTTAAAATATAAACCAAGACAACACGCTGTACACCAGGCACTGGAGATTGTTATAGTTAAAAACCAATAAAATATCTATTAAATAAATAAATAAATAAATAAATAAATAAATAAATAAATAAATAAATAAATAAATAAATAAATAAATAAATAAATAAATAAATAAATAAATAAATAAAAAAATAAAAAAATAAAAAAATAAAAAAATAAAAAAATAAAAAAAAAAGATAATCAACTTGAAGATATTGATTTAACAGGGATTTTTCACAGGTACTTCTGCAAAATTTATTAAAGTACACAATAAATATTTTTCAGTTGATTTATATAACATCTTTTATCCTACCAAAAGAAGTCCCAGATGTCAGATTTTAATTTATTTAATTCCCCCCCCCTCAGCTCTCTCTGGCAGTTGAATAATGGGAGAAAGCCTTGATGTCTGGAAAAACTGAAGAAGTGCAAAAGGAGCTGACAAGAAGAAAAAATGGCTAGGTTCTTTTATGGATAATAGAATCCTAAGCTTATAAAAATTCAAAGAAGCCATTACTTACAATGAATCTAAACAAAATAAAAGCCCTCAGGTTATCAAGTGCCTGAAAACTGAACAACAAGAAAAGTCTACTGAATAATTTAATACATATATAATGTTTTAGTTTTCTGTCAAAGATCAGAGGGAAAATGTACTGTTGATGTTGTATGATTGGCCCCAGAATTTTATTTTTTCCAGGCATTGTGTATTAGCAGTGGATGGCAGCCTCACAAGTCCAGGAAGGACACAGCTGCTTTAAAGTATTCCTGAAAACTGTTAGATGCATATCGGCTCTATTTTTGGAAACAATTGTATCTCAAGAGGCGTTCCCACCCTGAAAGAAACACGCCTTGCAATCTGTTAAAATAGTATTTTCTTCCTTATTTCAACACCATCAAGAGCAACCTTAAGGTTGCAACCTTAAGAGAGCTAATTTCAATAAACTTAGAGAGGGTTTGGGAAGGATTCCATGGATGAGAATCCTCAAGGGGAAAACAACTCAAGAAGCTTGGGAAATTTTGAAAAGTGAGATAATAAAAGCCCAGTCTAGCACAATACCAACAAAGAGGAAAAATTACAGCTCTCAAAAGAAACCAGCATGGCTGCATAAAGAACTCTCTGATAAATTGAAAGATAAAAGGGACAAATATAGAAAGTGGAAAGAGGGGCACATAACTAAGACAGAATATCAGCAAATAGCCCGAGCCTGCAAAGATGAAGTGAGGAAAGCTAAGGCTCATAATGAACTAAGGCTTGCGACCAAAGTAAAAAATAACAAAAAAAGCTTCTTTCAACATGTAAAAAACAAGAAAAAAGTGAAGGAAATGATTGGTCCACTAGTGGGTGAAAGTGGCAAAAAGATGACAAGCAACAGGGAGAAAGCAGAACTATTTAACTCATTTTTTGCATCTGTCTTTACACAAAGGGAAAAAACAGACCAACCTACCAAAAATAGTGCCATAAAAAACAGAATAGAAATGCAAGTTAAGATAGGCAAGAAAACGGTAAGTGAGCACCTGTCCAGCCTAGACGAGTTCAAATCACCAGGACCAGATGGATTACACCCCAGGGTTCTCAAGGAACTGGCAGATGTGATCTCAGAACCATTGAACTATATTTTTCAAAGATCCTGGAGCACTGGGGAATTACCGGAGGACTGGAAAAGAGCTGATGTAGTTCCCATCTTCAAAAAAGGGAAAAAAATGGACCCAGGAAATTACAGACCTATCAGCCTGACCTCAATACCTGGGAAGATTCTGGAAAAGATAATCAAACAACGAATCAGCGAACACCTAGAGGCAAACAAAATCACTACTAAAAGCCAACATGGGTTTGTCAAAAACAGATCATGCCAGACAAACCTTATTGCATTCTTTGACCAAGTGACAAAATTAGTGGATCAGAGGAATGCTGTGGATATAATTTACTTGGACTTCAGTAAGGCATTTGATAAAGTAGATCACAACCTACTACTTGATAAAATAGAAAAATGTGGGTTAGACAGCATCACCACCAGATGGATTCGTAGCTGGCTGACCGGCCGTACTCAGCGTGTGGTCCTCAATGGAACCGCATCTACATGGAGGGAAGTGTGCAGTGGGGTGCCCCAGGGCTCTGTTCTGGGGCCAGTGCTCTTCAACATCTTCATCAACGATTTGGACGAGGGGATAGATGGGGAACTCATCAAATTTGCGGATGACACCAAGCTGGCAGGAATAGCCAACACTCCAGAAGACAGGCTTAAGATACAGGAGGACCTGGACAGACTTGAACATTGGGCGCTATCTAACAAAATGAAATTCAATGGTGAAAAAAGTAAGGTTCTACATTTAGGCAAGAAAAACCAAATGTACAGGTATAGTATAGGGGGTACCTTGCTCAATAGTAGTAACTGTGAGAGGGATCTCGGAGTCCTAGTGGACAATCACTTAAATATGAGCCAGCAGTGTGCTGCAGCTGCCAAAAAAGCCAACACAGTGCTGGGCTGCATTAACAGAGGGATAGAATCAAGATCACGTGAAGTATTAATACCACTTTACAATGCCTTGGTAAGGCCACACTTGGAATACTGCATCCAGTTTTGGTCACCACGATGTAAAAAAGATGTTGAGACTCTAGAAAGAGTGCAGAGAAGGGCAACAAAGATGATTAGGGGACTGGAGGCTAAAGCATATCAAGAACGTTTGCTGGAATTGGGTATGTCTAGTTTAATGAAAAGAAGGACTAGGGGTGACATGATAGCAGTATTCCAATATCTCAGGGGTTGCCACAAAGAAGAGGGAGTCAAGCTATTCTCCAAGGCGCCTGAGGGCAGGACAAGAAGTAATGGATGGAAACTAGTCAAGGAAGAAGCAACCTGGAACTGAGGAGAAACTTCCTGACAGTTAGAACAATTAACCAGTGGAACAACCTGCCTCCAGAAGCGGTGAATGCTCCAACACTGGAAGTTTTTAAGAAGAGACTGGACAGCCATTTGTCTGAAATGGTATAGGGTTTCCTGCCTGAGCAGGGGGTTGGACTCGATGACCTCCAAGGTCCCTTCCAACTTTATTATTATTATTATTATTATTATTAACACTTGTTAAGCTTTGGAATCCATTACTACTCAGTGGCTTGGATGAGAGGCAACAGAAGCAAGATAAGGACTGTAAATGGAAACAGCAAATGTCACGCCTGTATAGTTTTCTGCCAACTCAAAGACAGCTGGAGAACAGTTTAAGAGAAATGGAGAAATTCTCTAAGATGTTAATTACCTTGCATTCTCTTTGGTTATATTTCCTTGGCTATATTTCATACTTGAAATGCATCATTATTTCATCTTAATTACATTAATGATTATCTTATTGTTAGCTTAAATTTATATTTCTTAAAAGGATTATAACTGTACCATTTAATGTTAAGTTGATGTGGGAGACAGACCATAGTTTCTAACCAACAGGAGTTTTATGATATTTGCCCACCAACCTCTGTGACTATCCACATTTCCTATTTCCTATTTATTATTTTCAATATTACAATCAAGAAAGAAAATCAGAATTATTTTTTTCAAAAAATAAACATTGAACATTAAATTAAATCCTTTAAGAAAATCATATTGTGTCTTCAAAGCCTTTTTGAATATTGACAAGTTGGTTAGATCTTTTAGTTCAACAAAAAGTGGATCCAGAAATCGGCTCTGGACAGGGTTCATTTATGAGCCAGTGCAAATGAAGTCACAGCATCTAAAACCAAATTTCATCTGATGACTTCAGAGGATGGGAGATCATGTAGAATAATGTGATTTCTAAGATAATCCAGACTCAAATCGGAAGCGACAATCAGAACTTCCTATTTTGCCTGGAAATCAGTTGGCAGCCAGTTTAACACTTTTAGCACAAGTGCAGTGTGACTTCCTTCAGTTCAGTTTGGCTGCACAATTCTATACTAACTGATGTCTCTGGCCCAGCCATAAAGGCAGTTCAATATAGAGCTTACAGCAGTAGTCAAGCCTATCAGTATGTGTGCTACCATTTAAAAATTATTTTCTTCCAAGAAAAGATATATTTTGGCATTTTAGCTAAAGCTGAAAGTCCTAAGCTATCAAAAGCACCTCAGAACTACATACATGCTCTTTCAGGGGAAGGTAATCCCATTCAGAATTCATTTCCCTGAAGTCAGAAATTTCACAGTTAACACCTCCATCTTATCTGAGTCAACTTCAATGTATTATTGAAGTTGAACCAGAAGACCTACAAGGTCCCTTTAAACTCTATAGTTCTATGATACTTTGTCCAATCAATTAGCATCTGTGAGCAAGTAATCAAGAATGCCACACAAGTGATGTTGAGAGCAATATCATCAGAATGCTGATACCTCCAACTTCAAATTTTCTTACGATCTATAACTTCATGTAATTTTGGAAAGGTAACAGGCAAATTGTACTACAGAATAATTATAACAGTCTTTTCTTGAGGAACAACTCCAAGCTGAAATGTCCAAGTGATCCAGAAAAATACTACATTTGTTAATATCAAAATCTACTGATCGGTGATTTCACCATTCACCAAATCAATAAATGAGTCAAGATCATCTACTCATTCTGAGACTGCAAAGGGAATATTCCAGGAATAATGTTAGAGGTTTTACTAGGAGATTCTGACAAACCAGAAAAGTAGCAGCAGCAGACTTTCTGTAGGCTTATATAGGAGCCTTATTATAAGTTTGTTATGATCTGTTCAATTTCCATATTCTGTAGCTCCTGTGCAGGTTTCAAAGCAAGGGGGAAAACATTAGGCCCCAGGGTGCTATCCAGTGCCATGAAATCACAAGAGATTTATACATTCACATTCACAAAAAAGTTTTCCTTCCTTATACCCATGCATAATATTTGAACATTCTTTGAGAAGAATTGCAGATTGGCAATTTGTCAAATATATGAAAAAGATGACAGTACAGGATTAAATTGGTTTCTCCCCTTTTTTAAAAAAAAGAAAATGAGTTTCTGAGAGATGACAGCCTTGCAAGATGCCATTCATAGTCTTCCTTGTCTACGCTACAGGGCCTATTGAGAATTTACTGAATGCAAGCAAGAACCGCTTTTGTAAGTGCTCTGCTTTGCACAGTAGTTTAAGGACTCACGATCTGTAAAAAGGAAATCATTTTAATGAATATCCTCTTCTGTCATGAGAGGTTCATTTAGACTATTATGCACAGCTCAGTGTAAAAGAAATGAGGGTATTAACATATTCCAAGTAGGTTTTATAAGCATAGGTGAAGATACAGGTTAAAATATAGTATCTGAATTGAGAGTTAGGTGGTGTCCTGGTTTGAAGGACAACAGAAAATTAAAAGGAAACAATCTCCAGATAATTTCCTGACAACATTTTGCCTCCAGGAAGATACTGCAAAATCTGTAACAAAAAAAAACTTCAATAAGTTATTTTGTGGCAAATTAAATGCAAAAATATAATAGTCATGGGAATCATGCTAAATAATGAAATGGTTTGATAAATTATAGAGTAACCATTCTCACAAACAATGCTCAGTAATAATTCAACTGAGGAAAAACTTGTAGAAGAAAGCTACATTTATGTAAAAAGTCACTTTGAAGAAAACAGATGTCCCACTCGAATCAACTGGTCAAATGTGTTTTTTATATCAAAGCTACATTTTCCCCCAGCCATGTTCTGAGTGAGAAGCTTTTCATTTAAATAAGCAGGAATAGATCTGTGCTTCTTCTCTTTAAGAGTCATACTTAGCAAAGCACTTCTCAACAATTAATTATGTACAAATAAAAATATACAAGTAACTTTTCATTGCATGGTTGAAGTTATAGTGATTTTAGCTCTTGGTAGGTTTTCATTCTATTGTTGTTGTTAGTTGCGAAGTGGTGTCCGACCCATCGCGACCCCATGGACAACGTTCCTCCAGGTCTTCCTGTCCTCTACCATCTTCTGGAGTCCATTTAAGCTCACGCCTTCATTCTATGTAATGCCTTAAAGTTCCCCCCTTGATAAGTCCAAGAGTGTTTCATGAGGAAGGACAAGTTTCATTCAGAAGAGGAGGAGGCCCTTCTCATTTGGCCTTCTTTAAAGCCTGTTTATTCATTAACACTGGAAAGGTTTGGGCTTTTCTAATGTGGCCCCACCCTTGGGGATGGAATTGCCAGGTGGGATTCATTAAGCCTCATCACAATAGGTTTTAAGACATCTCAAAATCCTTATTATTTATTCAAGCCATTTCCAGAATATATTTCATTTTTCACGTCTGGCATCTGTTTGCAATATAGTACGCTGGGTTTGTCTGATTCCCTGTATCTTGTTTATGTATTTTAGATCCCTGTATCTTGCAACTATTAGTGTTGGTGGACATGGACATTCCTGAAGTTTTATTATTAGTTTTGTAAAAATCATACATTAAGCTGCACATGCAGATGTTTGGCTTTCAAAGGAGGCCTATAAAGTAAGGAAACTCAAGTAAGCAAAATGGCAAAACAAAGTGTTTGATACTATTTTTTTTTAATATTGAGATCCCAAATCCAAGCTGGACATAATTTTTAAGAACACATGAGGGATGTGACCACAGCATGCCCACCGTTGCATATTAACCTATTAAGGGAGGGTAAATAATGGCTGGAATTCCGAGCATATGCAGAAATATTTGGAAATCTTAGTTTTACTATCCCTATTTTCAAATTGCTATCTGAGTAGCTCAATCTGAGCCCTTAAAATGATCTGGAATACTAATGATGATGATAAATAAAATAGGGAACACATATAACATAAATATATGGAATTATTTTTAAACATTTATAATGGCAAAAATCAGGCTGTTTTTGTAATCGTTAATTATGTAATATGTAATCAATTATATCAGTGGTTCTCAACCTTTGCTTTACTTCAGACCACTCCCCTTTAAATATCTTTTGTGGCCATGGACCATGGCCACAGACCAACCTGTTGTTAATCGTGGCCATGGTCCTTGGCCACAAAAGGTATTTAAAAGATTTAAATCATAACATTTCTTCAAGCCTTCACAGACCCCTAGGGTCCACAGACCACAGGTTGAGAACCACTGAATTATTAATTATTTAATTATGTAAAGAAAACACATATCATTACAATAACTTGTATTACTAATTACTTAGTTAATTAAGTGTTGTGTTACTAATTACTTAGCTGAATAATTGATAGAATATTCCATTCCATAAAGCAAACAATTCAAAATCTTAAAAAATGTTTGGTGTACTACCTACCAAAAAGTCCCCTCCTCCATGATGCTATACATATGATAGAAAAAGTACTGATGCAAAGTACTGATGCAAGTACTGATGTATTACATAAAACAATTAAAGGCAGAATGGAAAAGAAAAGTAATAGGTGTAATTTCTTTAAAAACATTTTATAGAACATTCTCCATCTCTTCTTTTTTTCCGATTGCAATAAATATTGTGTTATATTTTTATAATCAGTATTGCATTAATTTCAGTCCTAGTGTAACTGTTTTTGAGATGAAGTTTTTCAACTTAAAGGGGAGATTTTTCTGAATCCTAATTGTAGTTTTGATCTGACTTTAGTTTCCCTATTTATAGCATAAAGAAATACCAAGCAATAATTAAAAGAAGAAATCTGAAAGAGAGCTCTCTTTACTGAATGACACTGCTATCCTAGGAAACTGAAGGCATTTCTCATTAGCCAATTAATATTTAAAAAAAAAATAATCCTGAAAGCCATCTTTATTAGAAGAATCATGGTGTTTCAATAACATTTTCTAGATAGGAAAGGTTTTTGATATGGTAATTAAGTAATGTGAAAATAATCAAGAATGGAAAATACAATTATTAGAAGTAGAACTACTTATCTAAGCATAGTAACACAGGGGCCCTTTTACCAAGTTATAGGAGAAACTATAAAGGGGAACTGAGGAAAACTGAGGAGGGAGTTGGAATTGCTCAGTGTTGGTCTTTTGAGTTTAGTGACCATGATCTACACAAAGATTTCCTGATTTTCATTGACAACTGTGATGAGCATCTTCAGAGGCAAAGTGGTCTGTAACATCTGAGGATGCCTGCTATAGTTCCTAGTGAAATATCACAAAACATAGAAACATAGAAAATTGACAGCATTTGTATTAATTAATTATTTATTATGTTTATTTAATTGCATTATTTTTTAATTTAAATTTTATAAGATTATAGACATAATTCTATAATACGTTTATCCCAAGTATGTTTAAAATCAGATAGTAATGATTGGCCCACTATCTCTGCTGGAAATTAGTTCCAAGCATCCACTACTTTTTCTGTGAAGTAATACTTTCTAACATTACTTTTAACCTTCCCTCCTGTCAGTTTGAGGTTATGTGCTCTTGAGTTTTGTTTAATATTAAAAATACTGCCTTCTAAAACTTTAGTCACACCCTTAATATATTTAAAGGTTTCAAACATGTCCCATGATTGTACATTGTCCCAGGTAGACAATATGTTGTCTATAGCACTGAGGTCACTATACCGCGAAGTCCAGCACTGCCTAACAGATGCTGCCTATGAGCAACTATACCAGCATAAAACTTGGGAGTCTTAGTCATAGAAAGACCTCAGAATGACAGGGTTAATATATATATATTTAGTGTCCAAGAAGTCAAGGAATTATAGTCTATAGATATGTTTATTATGAAGAATATCTATTCATAACACAGTGATTTAATAGTGATTTAATGAAGATAGACAGACAGACAAATATGACAGAGAGAGAGAGAGAGAGAGAGAGAGAGAGAGAGAGAGAGAGAGAGAGAGAGAGAGAGAGAGAGAGAGATGTTTCCAGAGAGAAAAGGTGTTGGTAGTGATAGCCAAACCAATAGATTCTTGACTGATAATGGAATTATGTGTCAACTCTGAAGAACAAAAGAAAAGGCAAAAGAACAAAGATTGCATATGACAAGAAGACAAAAGGTGATCATATGGAGGTGAGATTGTTTAATTATATACAAGTCACATGTGTCTGGCAGCTCAATCCTGAGAGGCAGAATAGCTTAGCATCTCCATGACAAGTAGTTTCAGATGGCATTGAACATTTATTTATGATTGATTGATTTATAGATCACAAATGATTCTGAGCATGCAAGCCAATCTTCATAAATTGGGTTGAAAATATCATGATATACTTTTTTATATGTGGATCTAACTTTTTTTAAAAAACCACATTTTAGGTTTTTTTGTTTAACTTTTTCTCTTGCCTTGAGGCTTGCTATTACTTAGTTATTTAAGGAAAATCTTACTTCTGACACTGGACTTGGCCAATCATTCCTTTTCTTCTTACCACAAATATAATCTACTTCTCTTGATCTAGTGATGCCTACTTCATCTGCAGTACCTCTCCAAGATCTTGGGATGACAATCTTTATCAGTCTTGCTGTCTGATATTGTTATAATTCAAATCTGATGCAAGATATGTAGTACTTTGAAATAACACAAGATGCTCTTTTATTCTGTGTAGGAAAGGTGGTGGGACTGCAACTTGAATAATTTTTTGCCATTGATAATAAGACAACATATTTCATTACATCTGAAAACCAGATTGGGGAACTAGAGTAAACTACCTGGACACGTCTCCATTCCAAAGTTTTGCTGCGACTTCCTAGCATTTCATGTCTTCATATACTAACAAGCCCAGCTCTCTTCTAATGGGAGATTCTAGAATTTAAAACCCAGGACTTTTCATAGGCCAAATATGTACTGTAGGCTTCTAGAGCAATTCAACATTCATTTCACTAGGATAGCTCTCCTAGTGTCCATTTTGTCCATTCTTTTTGAAGACTGTCTGGAATCCAAGTTAGTGCATTCACATAACTATTAAATGTGGGATTGGTTCTTTCTCAAAAATAAGAAAAGGAAACAGAAGCATAGATAGGAGTCTCAAATTTAAACAGGATTAAGATTGTTCCAGTTACAAAAATGCAAATTCTGAAAATGCTGGTATAGTTAAATCAATATTTGTATTAACCAATGTGATCTTATTTCTCAGATCTGTACTAGCTACTCAAGTCTAAATTTTCCTTTATTCATCTCTAAGGCTATGCCCAAAAAATTAAACCCTACTTATATTCAGTAAAATCTGTAATTTATAGGATAGCCTAAGAAAAAAAATAGTAAATCCCTATTTATTTGGTTGATGCAGCTGGAATATATTCTGTTCATTGGTATTCCACCTCCATGAAGCAGTACAATATATGCATATTTTCAGCTGTTATGAAATTTTTTGAAATCATCTATCAGATTTTCATGCATAGGCTTGTGCAGTGCTGTACTAATCAACCACCCATGTAAACATTCTCATGTATCTTGGTGTGCCATCTTCATTTTGCATAGAAAATTGCTGAAAATAAATTCACCATATTCAGTGTGCCTATTTCTGGTTTGGAAATTCATTTGCACTGCTGGCAGTAAATGTCCAGATACAGAGGTAGAGCCTGGTGCCCGTTTCCAGTTCAGTGACACCCTCTCTTTCTTTAAAATAAATAAATAAATAAAACAAACAGATGCCTTGAGTGGTAGAGGCAGGAAACAACAAAATTACACTTAGAAAAAAGAGATGGGAATGGGGAGGAGAACCCAGAGAGTCAGAGGGAACAACCAGAAATACAGATGGAACAAAAGAAGTGTTGCCTAAGACTACTTTAACCCTTACAAAGTCAGTGCAAAATTTTGCAGGCTAATTAGGTTCCTTATAAATGCATGACAACAAAGATTTCTGACCAAAGTTGTAAGATACTCCAAAGCTACAATACCATCTCTCTTTTTTTACCTTTCCTCATTTTTTAAAACCTAAGTCTCCTTTTATTCCCAAAATACTACTATATTCTGTGCTCCTGCATATTTACTAATAGCATTACAAATGAGTTCAAATGTTTCATCTCCTGCTTAATTGTTTAATGGACCTAACAATATAATATAGATCTTGGTCATGTCAAATGTCACAAGGTAAATGTAAAGTTTTCCCCTGCCCTCTTGTATGTGACTCTAGGGGACGATGCTCATCTCTGCTTCCTAGCCCGGGAAGCCAGCATTGTCCAAAGGCATTTCCATGGTCATGTGACAGCATGACTATATGCCGAGGCCATTACCTTCTGGAACGCTGTTACATTCCCATCAAAGTTATCTACTCGCATTTGCCTGCTTTCAAACTGCTATATGGAGGAGCTGGAGCAAGAAAGAGCTCACCCTGTCATGTGGTACTTGGGTCTCAAACTGCCAACCTTCTGATCAACAAACCAGCATCTTAATCACCAGGCCATTACGCCCCTGTGTCAAATGTTAATGTTGTATTAATAGTCAAATATATTCTTATGACACATAAAAGGAAAAGAATTCTATGATTTGCAAAAAAAAAAATATCTATAGACTTTGTAACTGGAGCACATGGGATCCATGGCATCTTCACAATTTTTACAACTCAGACAGAAACCATTTTTTTAAAAAACGAAATCACTTTTTATTAACCAGGCCTACCATATTAGGTGGACAATATTTTTGTATCTACTTATGGCCAGCTAGTAGTCATCCAGATTTTTGCAAGCAGATTGTAGGAGCTCTTTATTAACTCACCCATCTCTTTGATACAGGATTATTTTAACACTATTTTTTAAAGGACAATTTCAAAAGATATTCTATGGGGAAGTACATGCCTTGAAAATGACTCTGAATAAGTCATTCAAAGGCATAGATGCTTTAATGAATCCACATTTTTCAGTCTTACATGAAAGCCTGAAAAAAGGTGTGGCTATTCCAAAAAGGTGTTAAGTTAACATACGGTACTCATGCAGTCAAAAGAATCTCCTTGCATTTTCAAGCATGCACAGAATATTCCATCTGGCAATGGACATATACCCCTTACCAGAAGTAAGCACAATTCCTACTGTTTTCAGTGAGATTCTTTTTTATTAAAATCAGAGGGATATTAAAACACATAATTGCTTGTTCATTATGAATATTCAGCCAAGCCATTCACTAGGAATACATAGTCTCTTTTTCCTAGCTTTATGAAAATAAGTTGATATTTTAAAGAATTATTTGGAATGCTTTACCCAAACGATATACGTATTCTCTTCTAATGGCTATTTGTAATAGCATTCTATGTTGTTTTCAAATGTACCTTCTACTGTACTATGTAATTCATAGATGTAAAAAAAGTAGGTCAGGCATCATCCTTGACTCCTAAGCACTTCCAAGTATCTCAGGATAAGCTGTTATATGCTGTTAAGAATTGTTCAGTATCTTGGATTCCAGATTGTATACAAAACAATAAAATAACCACTGCAATAAATTATATCAATACATTATACTGTCACACAATAGAAACTACTTTTTACTTATATACTCCTATGATGGATAAGTCTTAATTACTTTCAGGTGTGTCAGAAGCTGCACTTCAGCAGTGTGGTTATAATAAAAATTACACATTTCTCTCTTATTATTTCTTTTTACACCAATGAAACAGAACTTACCTCGATTCCATACTTCCAAGCATAGATTTTATTTACTTTTTTGCCACTATGCTTTTCAACATGTCAAAGAACGCCTTATGTGCCTCCAAATTCAATATGTGCATCAATCAAGGGTTGTTATCATACCTTTTGTATTCTCATAATACTGGCATTTAGCAGCTGAACAGGTTAACTTCTAGTTCAACTACAGAACAGGAAGAAACTGAAGTTATTTACTTACAGCATGCTAGTTGGGGAATTCTGTGAGTTGAAGTCCACATATTTTAAAGCTCCTAAGAAAGAGAATACTCCCATAGATAATTTGTATTATAATTTTAAGGCTGGAACTGTGAGGAAGTAATAGGAAGATCTTTGTAATAGGAAGATCTTTCATGTACTAAAATGAAACATTCATATAATAAACACTCTATTATAATATAATAGACACTAAAGATAAAAATATTGGAAGACTAAGAAAATACAACAGTTTAAAAATGTAGATTTAAATTGAAAATATATTTGTAATTTTTAAGTGTATATGGAAAGAAATTTTAATTCTCTGTCATTTTGGAAAAGAGTGAGCTACGCAGACAGTAAACTTCAGTGGGGCTTATTTCAAATTAGTCATATGTGCTATTAATATTGCTTTTAAAATATTCTTTGAAAAAATTAAAAATGATCATGGAATACATCATCATATGCATATCTTGAAAAGTTATATATATATTTACTTGGGATGTTTTATTAGATCAGAGAAACAAACTGCAAAATAAAATCCACAATAAATCACAAAGACTCTGAAGGTGTAACAACGGTGCCTTAATGAAATTAAAAATCAAGCATTGTTTCCCTAATGAAGTAATGGGCAGAGAATGGGGCATGGCTATGTGATATGGAAATAATACACAAATTGTATTTCAGTAGTCTGGAATTTAACTTTAAGCTTGAGTTTCCCCAACCTCATCCAAGGCTTACCTGGAAGATGTTATTTATTAATAGATCACTACTCAGGATTTCTGTTTCTCAGGTTTTGAGAGATTCTTCTTATAGGAATAGGAGACCGCTATTACATTTCAGTAAATTCACAGATGGTTACTTATGGAAATGAATTATTCTGGAGGAACACGAGATTAGTTTATCTGATTTCTTCAGTTTTATTGAAGGATATTTACATTTCTTTAAAAAAACACAAATGAATACCAATAAAGGAGAATATTTGTAGCTCAAAGTTGAAATGAGGGGTCCCTTGGTGCTCTCTGAGCTTGGTTTTTTTCTTGCACATGTTTCATTACCCAAACTAGATAACATCATCAGTGCTCACCCCTCAAACAAATGAATGACATCAAAAGATAAAAATTAGACTTCCTTCCTTGACCTAATCACCACTCACCAAGCTTAACCCTGTCCAAAGGTGTTGACCATGTAGCTTTTACAATGCACGCTCTGATAATTGGGTCAGTCGAAGGCTTTTTACATCCATATTTGTGGGTCTTTCAGCTTAGCTTGAAATCTGAAAGTCTGCTTGAAGTGTAGCCTACTTTTATGGCCACATCATGAGCTTACTGAAGCATTCTTGTTGAACCAAATAGGTTTTTGAACAGCTCTCCCTTGCCGATTGACTTTTTTTTTGCTATTTACTGTGAGCTAACTAACACTTCATGCTTAAGGCCCCTGGCACTGACAGCACTGAGGGCACCCGCCGTTATTGTGCTGGTTTCCCTTCTTTATAAAAAAAAAATTTGCTCTCTGTTTCCCAACCATTGGATTGTTCTATATAATCCACAAGTTGGTCAGCTCCAACTGGCTGCCTCTGAGAAGATTCACCAATTTTCAGTCAGTAAGAAGTTTTTAAAAGAGGCTATTTTATTCTTCAGTAGGAGAAAAGAAATCCAAAATGGAAATGTGACCTGGATTTGTCAGGCAATTTGAGTTACCATGGAGTTTAAAAGACTACAATTTTACTCTTGCTTTTCATGCATTTTTTTTCTTCCTGCGAAGCTTCTGACTGTGTCCCCAAGTCTTTTAAGCCTAAAAAGATCAAAGCTGAAGACTGATGTATTGCATTTAAATTGGTTCCTCAATTGCCAGATATTTATAAGAAAATTTTATAGAATCGTATTATAATCTAATGCATACATATCTATGAGCTTTATTGCCATGAAAGGGTGACATGAAAGGCAACTTTTACTATTTAAGAGAAATTTAAGACACTTATCTAAGCTTTAGGAAAAATACAAAAAGCAGATACTGCATCGCCAGTTTGTGAGGTAGCACAGGATTTCGTCAAACAGATTTGCAGAATCAGAGGCAAATTTATGTAGTGTGGCATTATAAACACTTTTGACATGCCAAAACAGAGAATGATTGTTCTAAGGACTCTGTGGGATGAGGAATATATGTATGTATCTGATTTTCAGAAAAGGAGAACAGAAAACAAAAACCCCAACTGTAGTTTTCAAAGTTCATTTCCAGGAATTTAAAGTGCTGATTTAAAAAAAAAAACTCAATAAAAATATAACTTTAATAAGGTTTTCTTTATTTCAGAAGCTATCAAAATTAGGTTTGCTTCAAAATACAGCTTTACAGTAAAGTCAACCTGGGGTTACAGAGTCAATGCAATGAAGTTGCATTGTTAATCATCAATTTTAGGGCTGGCAAGCAGCGTTTCCTGATGGGATTAGTAATACGTCATTTCTGATAGAGTTCATGACCTGGTGCCATCTGCACCATGTGGATTTTATTAGATGATGTCATTGATAAGCACCTATTGTAAGCAAGTGTACAGTTTAATCTTGAAGTTGAAATGCCCCCCCCCCCCCGCGACAAAAAAGATCCTTAACATTATTTGTAGTTCTGCATACATTTTTTATTCCATTTAGTTCACATTATATTTTGGTTAATTAATTCAGAATTCCCAACACACTTACAACTATATTTGCCAGACAATATTCATGTGTTGGAGAGTAAGAAATAGATGCAAGTTTTGGATTTTTACAAGGAGTGAAGCTTCTATGGTGGCTAGGAAATACTTTGCATTCATGAAGAGAACACATTGCTCTCTAAGTACAAAGTTCAAATATCTCCAAACTATAGGATCCAATATCCAAAACATATGAAATATTAATCTCCTTGGCAGTTGTTTTAAAGTTCTCAAATCAAGTTCATGAAAGGCAATATTAATGATTGTTATTCATCATACTAGACACATAGTCTGTTCAATTCTTATAATCATCCCAAATTTCAGATCCACTGGGCTTTTTTCTTTTCAAAAGAAAAGAACATTTAATTTTTTAGTTACTTTTTTATGAATTGATCAAGGGATGTATATGAATATCCCATCTTTCATGATATAATAATCTTTCTAGTGAACTGCAGCCACTATAGCTTTCTAGGCTTCAATTACACCATGAAAAAAGAATCATGAAACTGCCTCTATGTAGCTTTTTCAGATCAGGAAAGTGAGTAGAGCAGGGGTGTCAAACTCGCAACGTCACGTGACGTGTCGCGACAAATCATGACTTTTTTCCATTGCCGGCAATGGGGTGGGTGCGGTTTCGCCATGACGCATCCAGCCCACGGGCCGGCAGTTTGACACCCCTGGAGTAGAGTGATGGAGAATATGCACATGGGAAGATGGAATAGCAGACTCTGCCAATAATACAACACAGCTGTTGGCAAGAATTCCAGATCTGGTACCATTGCATTATTTTGCCTGGTATACCACTTACTCCAAAATAATGTGCAAAACCTAGCCCCATTTCCCAAAATCAAGTGATCTCTCAAGTTGAAATCATTCTTAATTTGTATATATATATATATATTTACTATTTTGATTTTAATTCTGTTTTGAAAAGTTACTAGCCCTTAGCATAAGCCCACCCAAACCACCAAAATATAGGCATCACTTAGCATGGACATCTGTGGGGCAAGAAGAGTACATGCGTTTTGAACCAAGGGTTGGAATGTTATCACTGTTGCTTGTAAAGGACACATAATAGAGAAAGGGGTTTATAGGAATGGGTTTTCCTATAAAGTCAGTTGCCATATACAACAGATCTATCTACATTTAGATTTTAGGAAGAAAAAGGTCTGGCTGTATTCCATATTTTGTATGTACAGGGTATATGGCAGTTGAGGTCAAGGTGATTCTCTAAGCAACTTGGAGTTTTCCTGGGTTACAGAGGAAAGGGCAAGTGACTCATCTTTAACAACCATCCAACCCAGATTGTTCCAATAGAGGAGAATATTATAGCACTGAATAAGTGCACTGAGGATGATACATAATTGGGCAATGAACCATCTGCAAGAAAACAACCAAGGCCAGAGACCATGAAGGACTCCTCAAACTGTTCCATTGGTGTATCCTCAATGAAATGATTCCATGATTAAAATTATGCTGGACTGTGTTTATAATAAAATATTATACTATTAAAAAAAATGAATTATGAAATCCTATTGTAACCACTTCTTTTTCTCCAAAAAAGCCAACATAATAAAATGCAAGGGAATGATAGATGGTTCCATTTAAGCTTGCAATCCCAGATATCCCATACCTATGTTCCACTGAATTTAATGGGGCATTTTTAAAAGATGTTACGTATCAGAATGCAACGTAAGTGCATGTTAGGGAAAATAATTGAATCTGCAAAATTAGTATCTCTAAATACCTCATATCAAGTGAGTGATTTTAGAGAAGCAACTATGAAATGGATGATTATCTGCTGCAGGACATTATGGGGCCATCATCCAAATGCTATGGAAGTCTGTCAAATACAGGGTGAAAATTCTTTCAGCTCCAGTAACTATAATCCTGGGATGAAGCAGTCAAGCATCATTTCCTGCTTAAGACAAATATCATTAGTCCTTAAACAAAAGTGGGGAAAAGGTCCAATGGGCTCTCAGTTTTCAGAGGTATTCGTAGCTGCCCTTGTTGCCACCTCATAGAACTGTGAATAAATCCATGGCACAGACAGCTGAGAAAATAACAGCACTGAATAAAAAGAGTTTTTATATATATATATATATATATATATATTAACAGTTCCTTATTACAGCTGGTGATTCCAGCACTCGATGATCTCACAGTCTGCTGTGTGGCTGCCAGAGAGCCTGCATACAAATAGATGCTTTTGTACCCATGAACCATAGAAACCTGCATCAAATTGGCCTGCTTTCCTTAACTGAGCTGCACAAACAAAGATGAGTTTGTTGCTGATCAAGAAACAAGAGCTTTGTTTTTGTAAGACTCTCTGAATGTAGTGCACTTAGCCACGGGAGAAGGTCCACAGCATAAAATGAAGCAGAGTGAGAATGGGAAGAAAGAGAAACGAGAGGAGAATAGTGAACGGAAACCAGGCAACAAATCAAAGTGTAGACTTTTCTTGTGGATATTGGTGTTGAAAGTTTGCTGAAACTTCTTCTCCCCCACCCTTTCCTCTTTGTGAATACTAGTCACATTTCACAAGCTGAATAAAAATGAAAAGGAAAGGGTCTTTCATTAACGGAATGCCTTTTGATTTGTAGAGCAAAACTGCAAGAGCTGATGTAGTCGCAAAGAGGATTAGATTGTCCCT
Source organism: Azemiops feae (assembly GCA_023970755.1). Taxonomy (NCBI): domain Eukaryota; kingdom Metazoa; phylum Chordata; class Lepidosauria; order Squamata; family Viperidae; genus Azemiops; species Azemiops feae. The sequence continues at coordinate 870,735 of JALGBA010000503.1, read as the reverse complement.
TTGCTGACACACTGAAATTTTTTCTTCTCCCTTTTGGTAACTCCCATTGAGAGGGAAGGAAATTCAGTACCCCTAAAGAAACTGTTGTATTTGATTACAATAGGTGAGCTCTCTAAAGCTGAGACAGAATATGTGAGAAGAGAGCTAATAGTTATTTAAATTTAAGGTTTCATTAAGAAGACCAGCAAAAGGAGAACCAGGGCTGAATTCCTTTGGGGTATTAAAAGGAAACTTGCAACAATCCCTATTAAAGAGTCTCATTTGTAGAACATAGATAAAAAGACTTATCTGCCTAAATATTCTAATCTCTATTTCCCTTTCCCTTTTCTGTCTTTCTCTCTCAACCTGTTTCCCAGTTCCTCCCTCTGATACATTTGCATATGTATCAGACTAATGCTTTTCACATACTAACATATAAACAGACTTAACCATAATTTCAGTTCAGAAACTGTGACCATCCTAGACCAAGCCAAGTCCAAAAATGCTAGGGAATTTCTAGAAGCCTGGCATTCTGACAAATTAGCCATCAATAAGCACATAGACATAAACAACATTTATATACTATGCAAAAGATACAATCAACAAGCAAAAAGGGGACAAAAAGATCGAAACACCTCCCCATTAGCAATCAACACCCAGATGAGCATAGATTAACTCCAAGATTAACATCAGACCAACAATCAAGTAAATAATACCCCAATCAAGGAACTGCCAAAGAAGCCAACAGCAAACAGCCCAATCAAAGAATCTCTAAGACCACCCCCACCAACACTGACAGCGCAAGTCATTAGAATATAAACGACAGCAAACTGCACTCCTTACTAAGCACTGATGATGTTACCTAGTTTGGGTAATAAAACATCTGCAAGAAAACAATCAAGCTCAGAGAGCATCAAGGACCCCTCATTTCAATCTTGAGCTACAAATATTCTCCTTTACTGGTAACACTTGTCAGCATTTGGTTGTGTTCTGGTTCTTTGACCAATCTATATTTCTGGACTGTGAGATCCAATACACGAAAAGAAACCCTGAGCAGTAGCATCGGGATCCCATTCCCTTACCCAATCTTCCTGAAATTTACAGCCAACTTTAAATAATTAGTGAGAGTGATTTTTACCTATGCAGAAGCATTTTTCTTCATCAAGATTTGTCATTTGTCTTTAATTACAGTTGCTCTGTAATTTCCTGTTAGACTCTGCAAAAACAAAAACGGACTTTGTGTCCTTATCAATTATCCTGCAAACATTGTCCAAAATGAAGAACCCCACTATCCCAACTGCATGACAAGATCTTCATTAGAAAAAAATAAAAGCATCTTTTTCTAATTGTGGAAAAAAGTCAGGGTGTGAATTACTTCATCAGTTTCCTTCCAGGCTAAAATTCAATTAGACCTTATCAGATGTAGAAAGTTTTGCACTGAAGGACTGAAACAAAGGATCAGCCAAATCTCTGGTAGCTGTGTACTGGTACAATTTAGTACTTCAGTGAATATACACTCTTTATTTGGAGTTGGTTCAAACATTGGATTATAGCAATAGACTTAGCAATAGCACTTAGACTCATATACCAGGCGCTCCATAATGCTCTATAGCCCTCTCTAAGTAGTCAGTGTGTTGCCCCCAACAACCTGGGCTCCCATTTTACTGACCTTGGAAGGATGGAAGTCTGAGCCAACCTTGAGCTGGTCACAGCTGAACTCCTGGCTAAGGGCAGAGTTAGCCTGCAATACAGGTAGCCCTTGACTTACAATAGTTCATTTAGTGACTGTTCAAAGTTACAACGGCACTGAAAAAAGTTATTTATGACCATTTTTCACACCTATGACTTTTGTAGTATCCCAGTGATCATGTGATCAAAATTCAGATGCTTGGTAACTGACTCATACTTATGACTATTGCTGTGTCATAAGGTCATGTGATCCCTTTTGCAACCTTTTGACAAGCAAAATCAATGGGGAAGCCAGATTCACTTAACAACCATAACTTTGACAGTAAATATAGGTGCAAAGAATTAATATCAGGTAATCCTTGACTTACAACCATTCATTTAGTAACCTTTTGACGTTACAACGGCACTGAAAACAGTGACATATGACCATTTTTCACACTTACAACCATTGCAGCATCCCCATGATCACGTGATCAGAATTAAGAAGCTTGGCAACTGGCATGTATTTATCACTTAACAAATGTCTCACTTAACAGAAATGGGCTCAATTGTGGCTGTAAATCGAGGACTACCTGTACTGCATTCTAACCACTGCTCCACCACCCAGTGATGAATAACACAAGGCTAGGCAATGCTATTGAGCTTTAAGTAATATAGTGAATGAGTTTTTGAGGTGATATGATGAGTACTTTCCCAAAATAGATGCAGAGTTAGGAAGTTCATCACAAAATGGCTGTTCAATTCATACAATGAAATTTCTATAAAAATGATAGGCATTAAGGCATTAAATTATCCACACGGCTAGTTTGTTTGTTTGTTCATTTGTTTGTTTAATTTCTATAGCTGCCCCTCTCAGTCAATGACTCTACATCTAACTTAAGTAGCACAATTATTTCTTCCTTAGTTTCAAATTGCCCACAGTTTCAAGCTAATAGCTGAATTACTGAAGATACTGCTGCAGTATAAAAGCTGCACTCATGAGTGCTATGATGGGGACAAGGGAGAAAACATTGAAATACACTATGCACAAGTACATAATTAAGTAATTTGTACAATGACATCATGACAAAAACATCATGTTGACATCAAATTGGCTTGATGCTAGCTACTGTTATAGACAATACTGGCTACTGTTATAGAAGTTTGGTCTACAAAATGTTCTTTTAAGACTTACATAATATTTTACTATAAATCTACATTTGTTATGAAAGAAAAAAATTAAATCCAATATACAAAACATTCATGATTCATTTATGGGAACTAAAGACTTCCTTGCCTCATATCACGATGGCTGCTTTCAATCTGTGTGAGATCTTGAGTGAGAAACTAGCAGCTTTGTGTTTCAGTTCAGCAGAAAAAACACAGAACTGAGCTTTAGTTCATTCATCGTTTTGCCAATATAAGAACCATCAGTCAAGTGCACAACTAAGAGAGCTTGGGAAAAGTCATCTAAATAAGCAAGAAGGATGGCAAGTGAGGCCATTTTAATAGTGAAAAGGATTAGTTCAGCGGGAAACAAAAGACATTGGGGAGGGGAGCAAAGGCATGTGATATTAGTCTCTCCTTCTCTCCGTCTCCCTATCTTCTAAGCTTCAGGAAAAAACTACAGCACAACATCTGATGGTACTGATGGTATAAACAGCTCTTTGCAATCTGGAATGAATAAGTAAAACTTTTCCATCCCTAAGTACTGGGACCACAGCTCTGAGAATTCCCGGCTCACATGCCACTGGTAGGAATAAATATTAGTTATATCTGAAGTTAATGACTAGAGGTTCTTCAGAAAAGGTGACCTCTGTTTGAAAGCTGATCATTCCAGATTGCTCTATATTTAAAATAAAAGGACCATAAGAACCAGAGTCTTCAAACTGCCCATTAATAGTTGGCAACACACCTTATCAGGTCACAACTGTCACACACTTTATCAGGTCAGCCTTTCCCAGTATGGTAAGATACAATGTTAACACACTGCATTTCTATTAAAATTAGGATAACTTTGCACATGTGGCATATTTTATAGAAATTGTTGTTTTTGACTGTCTGGGATGCATTCCTCTGTCCCCTTTTGTTTTTGTAATGCATATGTGAGACATAATATCCAGAGGTCATGACAAAAACACATATTTCATTAGAAGAAGACGCTGAACATATGTCAAATTCCTTCTTGGATTTACTTTTTAATATCCTCTTGCTATTTGAAGTTTATATTTAATTTAGGGAATTTGTTCCCGCTGGCCCTAATTTGTCCTTCATTTCCTAGAATAGTATGATCCATTCTCCAGAAACAAATAAGACCTGATCTGGTTGGATATGATCTTGGTGTTGAGTAAAAACACACCATAGGATGCATTCCTTTGCAGTATCACATTTTCCCACTGCACATTAATCTAATGCTCCAGAGTGTGCAGTGATTTCCACCCACTATTTTATGCAATCTTCTATCCAGTTATTGGTCTCTTGAATCATATTCAGATTTAGAATTTACTTCACAATCCTTTGATGCATATCAGCTTGACATGCACTATTCCTTTGTGTCTTAAGAAGAAAATATAATAAAAGATTGTTTCTATCAACTCTGATGCCCTGGACATTTAATTCCCTTCTGAGAAATTACAAATGTCACAAACAGTCTCTTTATGAACATAATAAACGGAATGAAAAAGTAGAACTTTCCCTTATCACAGCTTACTGAGGCTGATATAACATTCTGCAGTTAGCTTTTGGTTTTAGAATATCTGTTGCCTGGCAACCAAGTAACCCTTATCTTCTAAAGGTGTCATTCTGGCAAATTGCATTTCTAAATACTAGCTGCTTCTGTCTTAATATGCTACCTAGTAAATAACACCAAAGAAGCCATTAATATTGAGGAGTACCTAGAGAGACTTCAAAAGCTTTGTGCCATTTATTATTCATGCAACAACCCTGATGCTTCTGCTAATGACTCATATTTTTGGCTATGGAATAAATGAAAAGATATAATTGGCATATCAGTTGCCATGGGAGAAACTCCATGAGTAACCATGTTCTTCTCTCCTCCCCATCTCACCCTACCCATCGCTCACCTAGAAGAAGCTAGAACGTTCTGAGGTTTATTCTACAGTAATTGCAGCCTTCAAGATTATTTCCTAGAAAGCTTTACAATTTGATCAGGAACCTATACTTTAATCCAAGGATCTTGACTCATTTTATCTCTGTAAAATAATCAGTGGCATTTCTACCAAGGAAACTTCCACTGAAAAGAAAGCCAATGAGCTTATTTTTTTTAGGTGAACAGAAGGCTGTGGATTACAAGCTGTGCTCATTTCAGATGTTGTCATCTGGAAGTAGGAGAAAGAGCTATATTACAATTGCAGGAAAGATTTTGGTATTTATGCTTATAAACATGTATAATATTCAATTTTCTGTATTATACATAAGGATTTTATACATATTACTTTTTTTGTAATTTTATTGTATACCTATATATTGGGCAGAGAGAAAAGGGCCTGTTTATATTTGTAGAAGGTTTAACACTTTTCTTCTTTTGGGAAAACAAATGCTTTCAGTGAAAAATAGTGGATAAAGCTGCAATCTTCTACATAATTACTAGAGAGGCAAAATTGAAAGCAGTAATAATTTCTTTTGATCAAATGCCAGTGATACATGAGAAACCTTATTTTTGAGTAAATGTGGAATGAATATCAGATTTCATCTAATACTGGATGTTGAATTACTTCAAGAATTTAGTTTCTTAGCAGCAACACCACTCTACTTATATGGGTTAATTGATATTTAATATAATGAGGGGCACCACTAAATTCATAATTTAGACTAGATCCATTAGATAGTTATATACTATACAGGAAATGCTCTTTTGTAGACATTTTTAATGTTCTCTAAACTTGGTGTTCTGATGGAACTGTAAATGCACAGAATTCAAACGTGATAGTGATGACTTCAGTCAAATCAAGACTTTATGCAGATCCATATCTGCAACTTCTACTGTTGTCACTGCTCTCATTATTCATAAAGGATACAAAGGATTCCCATCCCTTGTTCGTTGGTAGTGATGGAGTTGCTGCTTTCCAAACCAGATTTCCATAGGAAAGATGAAGGTAGTGTCAATTGATATCATCAATAAAAACAAGAATAACAAATGCTTTGGTAATTACATGGAGTAGGTTTAGCAGATAGGTATACACATCTTAGCATACTATTTATGGAAAAAGGCAACCCATTTTACTACAAGAAAGCTATGATGGATAATAGGAGTGAATTACACTAGTTATAAGTTGCCTTGACTCTTTAAAGTCCCAACATCTTTTTCAGGCTCACACATAAGCACAGGCTGTTTTAATGGGTGACAAAGAGGTACTATGGTCACACTCATGCAAGTCTGAAGCATTTCTTCCAAATTATTCTTGAAATGTGCACAACTTTAAAATAGCTTTATGAAAGTCTAGAATGAATGACATATAGCAACTTCAACAGTTTGGCTAGTACTAAATGAGCATTTTGCACCTGGCTGTGCTCACTGTGGCAAGATTTTGAATATTTAAGTTCCTACTAGCAGTGTGCTGCAGCTGCCAAAAAAGCCAACACAGTGGGATAGAATCAAGATCACGGGAAGTATTAATACCACTTTACAACACCTTGGTAAGGCCACAGTTGGAATACTGCATCCAGTTTTGGTCACCACGATGTAAAAAAGATGTTGAGACTCTAGAAAGAGTACAGAGAAGAGCAACAAAGATGATTAGGGGACTGGAGGCTAAAACATATAAGGAACGGTTGCTAGAATTGGGTATGTCTAGTTTAATGAAGAGAAGGATGAGGGGGGACATGATAGCAGTGTTCCAATATCTCAGGGGCTGCCACAAAGAAGAGGGAGTCAAGCTATTTTCCAAAGTGCCTGAGGGCAGGACAAGGAGCAATGGATGGAAACTAATCAAGGAGAGAAGCAACCTAGAACTAAGGAGAAACTTCCTGACAGTTAGAACAATTAACCAGTGGAACAACCTGCCTCCAGGGGCGGTGAGTGCTCCAACACTGGAAGTTTTTAGGAAGAGGCTGGACAGCCATTTGTCCGAAATGGTATAGGGTTACCTGCCTGAGCAGGGGGTTGGACTTGATGACCTCCAAGGTCCCTTCCAACTTTATTATTATTATTGTTGTTATTATTGTTTTGCGACAGCCGCACAACAAGCTCCCCAAAATATTTGCTACCCTGCTATGTGTTTCATTTCCTCAGTGATTGTATATGGCAATTTCTTCTTGGGCTAATTGATTAAGTCAAGCTGGTCTCTCCCTTGCTAAGATGTTTGTCCTAGATGAGAAGGGTATAACCTCCAGTATGCCCATGTTCATTGGTTGTAGTGGAATGTAAGTTTAATCTTCAACTCTGCAATTCCCTGTTAGACTATGCATTAAATGCTAATAACATAGCATAGCCCCTCTTCATTTCATTGGAGGAAATGTGTGGGATCTTAATCCAACCTGGGCTACCTCTAATCACTTTAATTCAGAATTCTTCTTCCTCTCCAGGTAGGAAATTTGAAGAAATAAAGGTATATCCTTTTTTTAAATTTCAAAAGAAAATAAATGGAATCTTGAATGAAGGTGACTACAAGATTGTTTAACCCTTTCCCCAGCTGCTCTAGTCTTGATTAGAATTATGAATTTTAACCTTGTAAATTGTGGCTTCAGTCTGGATCAGTGTTATCAGTGAATTATAACTAGCGATAAGCTAAAGCATATGAAAATATGTCTAGCTGCTATGTTTTGAGGAGGCAACCATGTCTGGCCTTTAAATCCTTATCATATTTATGCAGGACTAAAAATATTGTTTTCAATGCAATTTACTTCTGAGTAAACATATATTGGATGTGGTTAGAATGCAGTACAGGTAGTCCTCGGCTTACAGCCACAATTGAGCCCATTTCTGTTCAGTGAGACATTTGTTAAGTGATAAATACATGCCAGTTGCCAAGCATCTTAATTCTGATCACATGATCATGGGGATGCTGCAATGGTTGTAAGTGTGAACAATTGTTATTTCTCAATAATTACTATCAGTCTTGAGATTTTCTCCCTTCCCATATTCTTGCTACAAAATTTATTTATATATTGAATAAACATATTTGAAATTTTCTCAGCTTGCAGCCAAATTTAATTTAATAAATGTCTAAAGAGCTTGGCTGTTCTGATGGCCAAAAACCTCCTTGGAATATAATATGGATTTTTTTTCTCTTTATCAATTTACCTTCTTATTAATGTATTTTTCAGCCTATGGGAAAGATAAATGCTAAATTGAGTTCCAGCATTGCTATAATATAATGCAGCATTGGTTATATAACTAATATTTAGGAGAGTTTTCAATTAATAAATATGAAGTTTCTATATCTATAGATGAACACTATTTGCATGATGAAGGTCAAAGATAGAAAATCATTTTCTTTGTGGTTAAGTTAGACATTACCTTTACTACATCCATATAATTGTGAGGAAATTAAGTATCCAAATCTAATTGAAAGGATGTACCTTGATTTGGTTTCAATAAGTCTCATTCTTTCCAATGGCTGATAGTTCATCAGAATTGCATTAAAATACTAATATATCTAGTCTACAATCCAATAATGCTGGGTAATTTTGGAAACTGATGCAATCAGTGTAATTAATCTTAATATTGAACTTTCTAACCATAATGACCATAATTAAGCATAGCACCCATGATATGTTGTAAAGGACAGAAGGAATAATCTCGAGGAACAAGAGGAAGCAAGACATGTTCAGATAAAAGAGCTCTGAGTCGGGGCAAAAATGTAATTTGAGAAAGTGTCTCAGACATGAACTTCCCTAGTTCTCAGGAAGCTAAAGCCCTTAAATATTAAATAACTGTACTTTTAAAAGTTTAGAAATTCTGCAAAAGGAGTTTATCTAGATAGACTGAATGGCAATACACGCCATTAAAAACATCTACATTCTTCAGCCCTCAGGCCATTGTGGCCTTATAAACACCAGAAGTATTAAAATTGTTGGAAATGGTCTTCATGGAAACTAAACCATTTTTGTAAAAAAAAAAATTCAAAATAAATTTGGATAATATCCAAGCAATTTACAATAATGAATTGGAGTATCCAGGGCTACTCAATCAATGGCGCCAGATTTTTTAAAATAGTAGGCATGTTTTTAGGTTCTAAAAGCTCATTCAGCAAATAAATCCTATGAGAATTTTAAGGTTGAAAAAAGGTTGGTTCCAATTGATTTTATGGTGAAGATGTAATAAATTTGAAGGAACTTTGGTATATATGTTATATGCTAATCTACTTATATTTCCATATTAGTTATAGGTTATTGCTACAATGACCCTGGCTCCTCAAAGAAAGTTGGGCTACAGATGTCAATTTTTAAAAAATTAAACTATATCCCAAATATCTGCAAGTTTCAGTTTAGGAAGAATGTATGATATGCCACGCTTGGACATAGGATGATTATGCACTTGTGAAAGAATGTCTGTATCCCCAATTCTTGGCTTAATGGAATTTGTCAATTTTTTACCTTTGAATTACCTCTGTAAGGATGGAGAGGCAGACAATGTGCTTCTGTGTGAACTAACTTCAGTTTATTGTTTAAAAATTGAATCACAACATAGAAAAAATGAAATAAATGAATACTGTATAATCTTGGTAGTTTGATAACAATGTATAAATCTGTCTATCTTTTTAAATGGGCTTTGAAAGGATCAGAGATGCTTACAAGAATTCAAAGAATAACCTCCCCCCACCATAAAACTACATGTTCAGTACCATAGAAGTAAAAATCATACGATAATCTACTTTCTTTTTCTGACAGTAAAGATATTGTTGTGATTTGTAGATTATTATCAGGAAAAACAACAGGAACAGTATTATCCACGGTGTTAGAAATGAATGAGTTTAGCTAAAGGTCAATCTAAAGTAAATCTAGAGTTAATCTAAAATATATTTTTGTTAGAGAGAAATGATACTTTGCAGTCTTCCTGACTATAAAAGATCTCAGGTAGCGAAATAGAGTTGGATTTTCCTCAAAGGGGAACTGAAAGACTGCACACTACAGTTTTAACATCTTAAGAGTGCACTTTCAAATGTACTTGTGTGCAATGCTTTCTGTATATTTACTGCAATTGTAATATCATGTATTTCTGACATATAATCTAATTTTTTTTCATCTTTCATATATAAAAAATTAATGATTATACAGTAGTGCAGTAATAACTCTAAAAATATATCCAGTGGAAACAGTCTTGACAAAAAATGTTTACACTAGTTAAATTTAAAACACTGAGTTTAAGGGCAATCTCTATACAAGCTCAGCTCCATTGAGTTTAATGAGACATTTCCAACTAAATATGTATCAGGGTTTTAAATTCATCTACAAACAAGGTCAAGGGATAAAGGGAATGTTTTCACATTCATGATCAACAGTGGTTTTTTTCTTTCTTTCCTTTGCTTCTTTCCTTCTTTTGTTGTTGTTTTCCTTCTTTCCTAGAAAGCTCCCATTTTTCTCAACAGTAGTTGCTTTATATCTAGGGAGTAGTTTTGTTGTGCATGGAACATACCCCAACAGTTCTCAGCAAAGGGCTCTATTGAGTCAGAGGATTTGACTAAAAGAACAATATTGTAGAACTAGAGAATGGTCTAGTCTGCAAATAATTTCGGTAGCTACTGAACTCCTTTTGCTAAATAATGTTCTAGATGTTTTTTAAAAATGTAATGTCTTATCAACATTTGTAGCTGTAAATGTTTTAAATGAAGATCAACATAGGTTTCTTGAATTTTTAAAAATCCTACTCAGATTTTAGAAAGTGTGTAAAAAGAAATCATGTTTTTTTCCTCAGTTAAAGGTACCAATGAATAATCACATCATCAGGGGCTAAAAGCAGAGCTTAATTCAGATGCTAAAATTCATGCTGACTGAGATTATGAAATTATTCTTTTTCTTGGTGACAATTTTGTGGGGCTCTATTTGTGAATGGGCTAGCTTGGATGTACAAATCTATTTGTCTTTACTAAATACCGCTATTTGTCTTTACTAAAATAGAATATTTTCTTGTTTGTTTTTAGATTTTGAACTTTAAATAGCAGTTGCAGAAAAAGGTTTGGATCAGGCCTATAGAGTACAGTTGTGTCATCTATTTTGCCATGTATTACCCAAAGGCTAGTACAAGCCAACCGTCATATCCTGAAGTTACTGTTTGATAAGGGAATGATATTGCCATTGATGCCAATAGCAACTTGTCCTGTACCAAATAACCGCTTTGGGACAATGAGTAGGGGGGAGAAGGTGGCAGACTGGAGCTGCAGTGCAGTGGTGAAATTGTCTAATATATTAAAGTTACAAACAGTACTGTTTTGATAGGTAGGTAGGCAGGCAGGCAGGCAGGGGGATGGATGGATGGATGGGCAGACAGGCAGGCAAGCAGGCAAACTGTAACTACTAAAACAAATATATATGGATAAACCTAAGATCCAAGACAAAATGGCATGAACACCAATGCTTCTCAGTATGAGGATTCAATCTTATTTCAGTCTTATTTATAGGATAGTGTTTTAATTACAGGGGATATAGGACAGAATACACGGTGCATACAGTTCTATAATAATAATAATAATAATAATAATAATAATAATAATAATAATAATAATAATAATAATAATAATAATAATAATAATAATAATAATAATAATAATAATAATAATAATAATAATAATAATAAAGTTGGAAGGGACCTTGGAGGACATCGAGTCCAACCCCCTGCTCAGGCAGGAAACCCTATACCATTTCGGACAAATGGCTGTCCAGTCTCTTCTTAAAAACTTCCAGTGTTGGAGCATTCACCGCTTTTGGAGGCAGGTTGTTCCACTGGTTAATTGTTCTAACTGTCAGGAAGTTTCTCCTCAGTTCCAGGTTGCTTCTCTCCTTGACTAGTTTCCATCCATTACTTCTTGTCCTGCCCTCAGGCGCCTTGGAGAATAGCTTGACTCCCTCTTCTTTGTGGCAACCCCTGAGATATTGGAATACTGCTATCATGTCACCCCTAGTCCTTCTTTTCATTAAACTAGACATACCCAATTCCAGCAAACGTTCCTGATATGCTTTAGCCTCCAGTCCCCTAATCATCTTTGTTGCCCTTCTGTGCACTCTTTCTAGAGTCTCAACATCTTTTTTACATCGTGACGACCAAAACTGGATGCAGTATTCCAAGTGTGGCCTTACCAAGGTATTGTAAAGTGGTATTAATACTTCCCGTGATCTTGATTCTATCCCTCTGTTAATGCAGCCCAGCACTGTGTTGCCTTTTTTGGCAGCTGCAGCACACTGCTGGCTCATATTTAAGTGATTGTCCACTAGGACTCCGAGATCCCTCTCACAGTTACTACTATTGAGCAAGGTACCCCCTATACTATACCTGTACATTTGGTTTTTCTTGCCTAAATGTAGAACCTTACTTTTTTCACCATTGAATTTCATTTTGTTAGATAGCGCCCAGTGTTCAAGTCTGTCCAGGTCCTCCTGTATCATAAGCCTGTCTTCTGGAGTGTTGGCTATTCCTGCCAGCTTGGTGTCATCTGCAAATTTGATGAGTTCCCCATCTATCCCCTCGTCCAAATCGTTGATGAAGATGTTGAAGAGCACTGGCCCCAAAACAGAGCCCTGGGGCACCCCACTGCACACTTCCCTCCATGTAGATGCGGTTCCATTGAGGACCACACGCTGAGTACGGCCGGTCAGCGAGCTACGAATCCATCTGGTGGTGATGCTGTCTAACCCACATTTTTCTATCTTATCAAGTAGTAGGTTGTGATCTACTTTATCAAATGCCTTACTGAAGTCCAAGTAAATTATATCCACAGCATTCCTCTGATCCACTAATTTTGTCACTTGGTCAAAGAATGCAATAAGGTTTGTCTGGCATGATCTGTTTTTGACAAACCCGTGTTGGCTTTTAGTAGTGATTCTATCAATTCATTGGCTCTATCTCACCTATTCTGCTGAGACTGGCTCCGTATAAATACTATTTATCCTCTCCCAAATTAGCTGCTCATATATGGGAAGAGAAACTTCCATTTTATTTGTTTATTTGGAGATTAGCTTACATAAACAATTCCAGTAAAATTGAATAATATGAAAGTGAACAGTGAGCAAGAAAGAAATATATAATTGAATCATCTCAATTCTGATTTCTCTTCAAATCATAATGTTAAATTTTAAATTCCAAGCATGTAACATTTTTCAAATGCTGCTGAAGCTTTCACTATACTAAAGACTGAATCCTAGATATTTTTAAGTAAATACCAAGCAATCTAAATAGAACATTGGGTCCTATTAAAACCAGTTATGGTTGACCCGAAATTAATCCTTCCTTTAATGATTAATTAATCCACCCTATACAAGGAATTATAACTTGTCCTCAAGGTACAACAAACTCCTTCTAGTAATATTTATAGAAGGTTTTACTCAAAATTTAAGTGTTGTCAATGGTAATGATGATCTACTAAGTCTGCTTATAATTACTGTACAGAAATGCTTAAAGCATGTTTACTGAACTATAAGCTTTACTGGGGCTTACAAGGAAGAAGATATAATTCTTTTCCAAGTCAGGATGCATTGGATTGGAACTTTTAAGTTTTAGTTTATTTGGAAATAAATCCCTGTATATTGATAGACTCTTAGAATGGGAAGGAATCATAAATTCTTTGGGTCTACTTAGTACAGAAATCCAGCACAAAACAACCCTGATAGATGACTTTATAACTTTAGCTAGACTACACCCAAAGGCAGATAGCCTAGTACCTTACTTGCAAATTGGTTCCTTTGTTGAACCATTTTGTCATGAGAATTTTTTTGTTAATATTCAACTGAAATATACCTTTCTGTAGCTTAAAGACAGTAGTTCATTAGGACAGAAGTTAACTAAATTTGTGTCTTTTGCTGTATAATAGCAATTCAAGTATAATTCAGATACTTAAAGAGTGACAGATCTCTCTGTCAATCTTTACCTCTGAAGACTAAACTTACCCAGTATACATTCCCTCAGATAGGATTATCATACCAATCCTCTGATCAGTTATTTTCTTCCTTTATCTGAATCTGATCCAATTTATCTGAATTCCTAAAGAGTGGCAATCAAACCAGAAATAATTCTCCACTGTAGTCCATTCAATGCAAATTAGATCAGGTGTAGGAATTGTCATGATTTAGAAACAATGTAACTGATTATACAAACACCAAATCAATTGTTCAATCAATCAGTCAATTGATTTCTATTTTCCATTTTTTTTACCACCATATCATCCTGCTGACTCATACCCAGCCTTGGCTAATCACAATTCCATGACTCTTTTCAAATGCAGTTAAAGTAAACGAACTTTTTGCCAGTGCATTTGATTTCCCATTTTTAAATGAAAAATTATACACACACATAAGGATGAATTAAGTTATGTATAGTATGCAGGTTTATGATTGCAAGCAGATAGGATGCTAATTGCTACAGAGGAATAAGCTCACATATGGTATGCTAACATACTTGCCACACAGTATAAATAAAAGAGAATACAATCTGCTGTTTGCTACACCACACTTCATCTCACTCAATGCATGTGAATTTTCCAGGAGTTTTCAACTAATTATTTGGTGTCAAAAAGTATTTGGAACAGAATTCTGTAGTCAACAAAGCACTTTCACTCCCAACTTTAAAAATCAAAGAAATAAATATGAAAAATGAAGGCAGAGAAACAAATGTAGCTTGTTTGTAGTCTAGTTAGTATGCTTTATGGTGACTCTCTGGATACTGTGAATCTTTTAGCAAAGCATGTCTCGGTTCCTTCCTCCCACATAACAAATGCTACCTGGGCTCTTTTGCACTCTATTTTAACACTGTGTAACTGCTAATATGCAACCTACACGATGGCAGTCCTAATTAACATTTTACAACAGATTGCATGGATATATTGTATGTTATAAATACATGTAAAATGATCTGAAGCTGTTTTTGCTGCATCCGAGAGAAAATAGCTGCTGCTGAAGTACCTGCTCCTGTTTAAACTCCATTTAGCTTAAAATCAAATTGTTTTATATTGGTAGGGACATTTACTACTTATCCGTACATTTAGATAAAGGCAGCTTTTTTTTTTTAGGGAGTTTTTACGCTTTGTTGCACTATTGGCTTTAAAACAGGGTGTTCACCCCTTCTACAAACAATCTATTAGTGTCTTGAAGAACAACTCTTTGTGTATCTTTGTAAATCACTTTCAAGTTGATTTACAGCCAATCACAGCCATCAACACACCAATCAACCAATAGGAAGGCACCACATAAATACGATTCACAGAATAGCCCAAAGCACATATTCCTGTAGAGAGAAGTTCCCTGAAAATGGGTTCCGGCATGAACCTGAAAGCTCAGAAGTTTAAACCTCTGGTTCTGGTGACCGACCCAGATTTGATCTTGCATCACTTTCAAGTGTTAGATGCCTGGGAAATCCTTCAGCTTTATTAAGTGGCAGTTCATATGAAGGTTTCTCACTTCTGCATCTATGCAAGCTACAGGACTGAAAAGTGTCTTCTCCATTAAATGTTGCTTGATTACCTTATTACCTATAATATGTAACCACTTTTCATACACCCCTCATATCATTAGTCGTGAGACTTATTTCACATCACAGTTTTACAATATAATCAGTTTTTGTGATATTGCTTATTTCAGAAATCCCACAGGACAACTAATTTATTTATTGAAAACATTTGATTCCCCCATTATCAACAAATTCATCCCAAAATCTTTCCATTTATCTAGGAAAGCACTCCTTGCACTTTCTTTGAGTTTACTGCAAAGTCTTATATTTGGTAATCTTATCATATTCTTCTGATATTTTTATATTTGACATTATAATTTTTGTTTGTTTTAAAAAAAGCCATTTTCATTCCAGCCCCATATTTTTGGCTAAAAAAGCCACCTTTAGTGGATACCATATGACTACTTTCTGTGAGAAATGCTGACAATGGGTTACTTAGTGCAGAAGCAGCCAGTTGCTTAAGTGTGATTAAATTGCTAAATAGCAGTGACAATTTCTTGGATAACTTTTGTTCTTCTAAAACCTCTTTGGCATGTTTTCTATCAGAATAATTCATAGGTTTATCTAAATAAAATAGGGTTATTTCATTTAAATTGTTTTGTTCTACCTTTTCATACTGTAGCATACATTAGGAAAGCACCCAGCAAAATAAATGCAAAAGATATTTACAGTCAAGATAAGTAGAGGTTTTTTAAAACTGAACAGAGAGAAGGAAGAGGAAGATGGAATATTTTAGCATTTTAATACAAATAATAAATTAGCAGTTCAGTTATAAAGAATGCAGGTTAGGAGGAAATGTGACTATTCTGGAAGATGATACATATGAATCACTTAATGTCTATGGAGATTCTCAGTCATCCAGGTCATAGTTCTCCCAAAGGTGCTTTTTGAAAGGCAATTGGACTTTCTTCATTTTTCCTTGAAGTTGTTTCACTTCTCATGAAGTGAAAGAACTGAAATGTCTTCAAGGAAAAACAAAGTCCGGTTGCCTTTAAAAAAGCACCTTTGGGATAGTATGAATCACTTGTTTATCTTCTTCTAAGTATTCTCCTTCAAAATACCTAGAAGCCATTAAGTGATAATGCTAATTATAAAAGCAAATGAAGATTGATAATTATTTTGCATGTCTGGACAAACTGTGATGCCATATGTATTATTGGTTATAAAAATATATGCATTATATACATATACATATACATATGCATATACATATACATATACAAACACATAGATAGATAGATAGATAGATAGATAGATAGATAGATAGATAGATAGATAGATAGATAGATAGATAGATAGATAGATAGATAGATAGATAGATAGATAGATAGATAGATAGATAGATAGATAACCTTTATTTTTACTGTGAGCACACTGGCCCATATTGAAAATGAAATTCTTTTGCCTGCTCTCAAAAGAAAGTATATATCTATCCATACACGTACATAACACACATATACACATGCTACACACACACACACACACATACACACATACATATACATACATACATACATATATTCAAATTTCTTTTGCTGACAAAGAGTTAAAGAATTAAGTGGGAGACTAGAATAGTTATTTCGGGCTCATTCTGCCCGCATCAGCTAGCCACACCCTTTATGGGATTCGAACCTAGGCAGCCTGCATGTTAGGCAGTTACATTAACCACCAGGCCACCAGCTCTCCTCCCCTCTTTGGCTGCAAGGCAAAAGAGATCAACACACACACACACACACACACACACACAAATCGCTGTCCATTTTGAGTACACAGCAGAAAGAGGAAACATGAGAGTTCACAAGGCTGATGCTATGTGGAACAAAACTGTGACTGAATCTGGATGTTCTGCTTCAGATAGCACGAAGGTAACAAGGAAAACATGTGAAGAGGATGTGTAGCGTCCCAGACAATCCTGCAGACCCTGCTCAAGCATTGCTTATATGCTATTTCCTGGATAGAAGGGAGTGAACTACCAATAATGTTTTCTGTCATCCTCACCACTCTCTGTACCGCCTTCCTGTCTGAAGCAGTGATGCTTCCAAACCAGACAGTAATGCAATATGTCCCTCTATAGAAAGTGGTAAGGACAGGGGAAGATGTGCTTTTCTCATGCAACACAGTAAATGCAGGCACTGCTGTGCCCGCTTAACCAGTATCTCACTGTTGAGCGACCAAGCTACCCTACTCTGCACACCCAGAAACTTGATGCTGCTAAACATCTCCACAGGTAGATAGAACATACAATTTGTCCCATATTAATTCATGGAGTTGAAAGTATAAGTAAATGGCATTAATGCTTACCACTTATAAAAGTATTTCCCAAACTTTCTCACTCATTACCCAAACCATTTTCAGTAGTCAGCAGTTTTATTTACGCTCTTTGTGAAAGCAAGAATGGTAAATCCTACTTCATACATATAGATGCTTGAAAACAGCAATAATTGTATTATGGCCTTCCCAACTGTCACATGTTGTTCATTGTAAATTGTTAACTAAAAGGACTCCAAATTGTCCTCCTTTTCTTCAAATAACATTTTGCACTGACTGCTTGATTTAAGCTTGATCGTTTGCTTTGAAAAAGTATTGATGGTTTAGTATGAAAAGCCACTTTCACTCGATTTTGGGTAATTTACCCCAGTTTGGGAAACACTGACCTATAGCCTTGTGATCTCCAAATATTGCTATATCAGCTTTTGAACAAGTCAAATAATTGTAAGGATATCTCCATATTTATGCAGGAATGCAGGTATGAAAATTATAATCCTTACTCTAAAATAAATTGATGCTTTTTTATTGCAAGTCTCATTCTCCCAGCTTGGAGGAACTCTCCTTTATGAAAATAATTCTTTAGTACTTCAAAGGAATTTCTTTGCATTTCTTTTTATACTGTCTTTTATCATGGTGTCACTTTCTTATAAGGCACTCAAAGGAGGTAGCGATGACCAACCCATTTACAGAAAACCAGTTCTGTCATGCTGCCCATCCTTGTAGCTACTTTGAAACCACTCCTACCAGTAGGAATTATAATGCTGAAAGATGTAACGATACTTATTTGCAGTAGTTTAAAAAAAGAAAAGCTGCAATCACACAAAAGAACCATCATAACAGTAGCCTGGGGAAGAACAAGAATATTAAGAGGAAATAATGTCAGAAGGAGGACACTATATATACCTTGTCCATGAATAAATGTTCGTGTAGATCAGGGGTATCAAACTGCCGGCCTCCGGGCCGGATGCGTCATGGTGAAACCGCGCCCACCCCATTGCCGGCAATGGAAAAAAAGTCATGATACGTCGCGACATGTCATGTGACGTTGCGAGTTTGACACCCCTAGTGTAGATTAATATAATTAAACATTTTTAAGGATGAAGAAGTTTGGAATGACAACATTTAGAAACTTTCACTAATTCAAAAATATAAGCCCATTACAGTTTAAACCTGGCCTGAAGTTGGCCTAATGTAAGAACAACCCTCTTTAAACCTTTCGATTTTCTATTCCAATTCATAAGCAACTGGCAGTTTCCTGAAATTAAAGATCAAGGGAACACAAGGCATATATACATGATCCTCTCACTGAAGTTATCTAACTAACTGTGCTTAAGGACATAACTGTACAACACTGTATTCTTCTCATTCCCAGCTCTGAACCCCAACCAAAATCTGAACTTGATCAGATTGTTCTGATCTTATATGAAAGTAGGGTTTTCTATCTTCTCCTGGTACAAACTTTGTATGATGTGTGGTGCTTTGGCAGTGACTATAACAATGATTTGGCAGGGGATGGGAACTGTGCAATTCTGATTGGTGGCTTTGCTGCAGGCAAGTCTTCTCCTCTTCTATTGCTGTCAATTTTCTTCATAGCCAATTTAATTGGTCTAGCTGGACTGACATGATCCCAGAGGTGAGAAAGCAGCACCAATATCATTTTTAAAAGCCATAGACCACTATCTTTTTCCAATGACTGTTTTGCCACTATTGCTAGAACAGAGCCAACAAGACCTCTCTATAATAAATGACAGATTAGAACCTCAGGTTCTGGTCTACCACTTGAAAAATACTTGGTTTATCTACTAGGAGAGAAAGTTGCAGAAGTTCCTGGTCTACCATTTTTTCTAGCCATCTCCAGGACCACTTCACTCTTTCATTTCTTACTCCAGCCCCATTACTAGTCTACTTGAGCAAGACAAATTGGTAGGTGTTTTTCCTGCTCTGAATTGTTAGGACAGTACCATTCGCAAGTCAGACTTTGTTACTGAGACAGAGAAGAGACCAGTTATGTAAGCCAAGATAGTTCTGACATATTTTCTTCTACTTCACTGGAAAATTGGTGTAGGTGTATCCATAATCTTCCAAGGCCCTTGACATTACTACCATCAATTTTCAAGAGCTATGGGTGTTTGTACCTTTGGTGCTATCATATTGCAATCAGTGCGTCAAGCCTCGTGGAAATTATATCACAGAGTGATTATTGTGCTCAGAATGTTGCTGAGGCCATACATGGTAAGAAAAGAAATTGAGGGCAATTTTGAAGCAAAGCAAAAGGTTAACATTCATCCTTGCTGCTGCTTCTGTTCCACTGGAATGTCTCCTGGAATGGTGACATTTCTCTTTTAAAAAACAGAATCTTTTAATACATGTAATAAATACATTTTTGTGTGACCTATTGTTATATCCTCGACAGTGAAGACTGATTCAATTTATTAGGTGGGGATGAAAGATGCAAAGTTAATGTTACAAATACCCCTAAGTACAGGCAGTCTAGGTCAGAGGTCCCCAATCTTTTGGGTACCAGGGACCGGTTGGTTTTGTGTGCTGCCTGCATCCTGTGGATGGGGCTTTCCTTGTTTGTGCTTTCCTTGTTTGTTCCATGCCGCAGCCCAGTACTGGTCCACGAACCAGGGGTTGGGGACCCCTGGTCTAGGAGACAAACTGACAATCTCTACTGATTTTTACTAACTGCTGCAGCAGAGATTCAAGTCTGCTGAAAGGCAATTGCGAAAATGAGAATTAAGAGCATTAACCACTGTAGAGATATGTGGTTAGTTAAAACCTGTCAAGTTATCTACAACAACAAAAACTCCACCTACACACACAGTCACAGATATACCAACATGATTTAAAACTGGCTTCCATATCATGTTCTAGATATCCTGGTACTCTAGATGAAATTAAATAATCATTAAGATCTTGTCTGAATTTGCATATGTTACAGATATGTTGCAGAAGTTACAGATAGGAACAATTGTCACCTTAGGGTAAGCAATTTTCCATTGTATATCAAGAGTATGAAAATTAATATTATAGAAAAGACACAAGGCTTTTAGTTTCCTCTAATTATTGTGACATCCTGTTTCATTAGATTTATATCCTACCTTTTCTCCAACAGCAAAAGGGAACGTATGTCATAGGAAAAAAAGATAAGTGTATATTATTAAAAACTGGCTAAGTATGAAATTGAACACAGGACACATGTTAATTAAAGCAGGCTTTGAAGTGTCACATGACGTTTCCTTTTTAAATGATAAATATGCCACCCTTGGAAGTTTCCTTTACATGTAGAGGTGGTCCCCGACTTACAACCAGTCACTTAGTGACCATTCAAAGTTACGCCGGATCCAAAAAAAGTACTTATGACCTTGATTAAAAGTTCTGACAACTGGCTCCTCCCCCAGTGGTTATGTGATCATCAGTTTGGACTGGTGGTTAAGGCAACAGGCTAGAAACCAGGAATCTGTGAGTTCTAGTCCCGCCTTAGGCAGGAAAGCTAAGGACCCCTCCTCCTCTCTCAGCCCAGCCCAGCTCACGGGGTCGGGTCGCCGGGGTAGAGAAAATAGGAGGGAGGAGGATTTTGTACATTCGCCGCCTTGAGTTATTTATAAAAAATAAATATGTATAATAAAGGCGGGAAACAAACAAATAAACAAATAAATATTTGGGGGGCTTAGCAACCGGACCATATGCAGCATCCTGCAGTCATGCAACTGCAATTTATGTCTTTTTTTTGCTGGAAATTGGTGTTTACTTCTGGTTTCCAGCCAAGAACACCCATTATGAACAAGGAGTTCACTTAACGATAGCACATTCACTTAACAGCCACGGTGATTTGCTGAATGACCACCACAAAAAAGTCATATAATTGAGTTGGTCATAAGATGACCTGCTTAACCATTGGCACGACTTGCCACCATAATTCCAGGCTTAGATAGTATCATAAGTCAAGAATTCCTTATAATATCTTACCTTCACCACTGTGATAACAATAGGCAGAGTCTCATTTACTGCAGTAAAATCACCTTTACAATTTTGAACTGTTGAACGTTGATCATTAGAGACATTCGCACAGTATCTGTTTTAATTGTTTGTCCTTTTCTTTGGACTTTGTGTTGCTTATCCCTTGTGTCCATTGCCTAATACCAGCCCTACTTATCCTGTGAATACATATTTGGCAGGCATGATAGAACTGGCATTTCAGCATCTGCGAGGTTTTAGCCCAGAACTGTACACTAGGGTGCATTGTAAGGGCAGAATCTCATGTCGTTGACTGCTGTGGGTGCTAAATAAGAGATTTCTGCAGGAAAAAAATCATAATTTTTTTTCTAGATAGACGAGAGAGATAGTGCTCCCTTAATGACCATTTCTTTAGGGACTGTTATGGCAGTGCTGAAAAAAAGGAACTTATGACCTCTCCTGGCACTTACGACTTACACAGCCATCCCACAGTTACAAGATTGTGGTTCAGGTGCTTGGCAACCATTGCACATTCATGATGGTCACAGAGTCCCACATGATTGCCGGCAAGGAAGATTGCAAATGGGTGATTCATTTAATGACTGCCACTGCTAAGCAGGAAGATCACCTAATGTTTTGCTTACCAACAGTGGTGACCGAGTTGCCAGTCCCAATTAAGGTTGTTAAATGAGGTCTGCCTGCACTGCATGGATTGACAAGAGTGAGTTCTGGAGACAAAACAGAGATCAAGGTAAAAAGAGTCTCCCTCAGTTCTTGGTGGCTTCATACACATATTCATTTACTTTATTTGGCCATAGTATAGCTTTATTTCAGAACTTTTAAAACTTCCCAATCTAGTTTACAGCCCTGCTACTAACTAGGTCAGTGATGGCAACTTATGGCATACATCAAAAGTAACATACTGTACTAGCATTCACCAGCACCCAACAATAACTATTCTCAAAAACATGCCCCATTTTCGCAAGATTTTCAGAGGCTGTGGAGACCATACAAGAATAGGCTGTGTGCTCTTGCACAGCCTCTAGTCTAGACCCTCTGGAAGTAGTGAGAGAGGGCCGTGTTCACGGCCTCTGGAACCTCCAAAAATCATGGAAGAACTGTGCTTTTGTGCAGGTTTTGGAGGCTGTAGAGGCTACTGAACAGCATTCTCTGAAGCTGCTTCAATAACAAAGGTCTTGTGCAACCCAAAGTTGCAATCCTGATAGGCTGGATCTGGAGACCTGGAGACAAAAAGAGACTACCACCTAAAGGCAAACAGGGGCATTTGCCCCATTCCACAAGTCTTACATGCCTGGTCCAACGGTGTAAGATGAGCTTTTTGAATTGCCAAGATGGCACTAGGGCTGGAGTCAAGGCCAGGGTCTCTACTTCAGGCCCAGCTTTGGTGCTGCCACCAAGCATCACTATTTAGGATGGCTTAGATGGGGGGCGGGGGTGGGAAAGAGATAAAGAAATTTCTTTTGTTTAGGGTGTGTGTGTGTGTGTGTGTGTGTGTGTGTGTGTGTGTGTGTGAGAGAGAGAGAGAGAGAGAGAGAGAGAGAGAGATCCACCAGCAGAGCCAAGTTAGACATTTTCTAAATTTTTACACACCAAGCTCAAAAGGTTTGCCATCACTAAACTAGAGCAAGGCATGCTTAATTCTACAAAACCAGGCAAGGCCAATTAGGTTACTTTCCTAGTCCTCATCTTTAGGGAAGATGCCCTTGAGTAGTACTTTCAGCTCCCAAATCCATTAAGCCATGCCTTTTAGTTAAAACAGCTCAAAATCTGATCATGGGGTGTGAAGTTGGGACTTCCCCCCCAAATCTTCATCAGACAAGACAGCAAACACACAAAACAAAGATGAAAGAGGGAGCGATGGAGCAGTTGCTAGTTCAAGTTGCAAGCTCTGCATATTGTTAGAGTCTTAAGATTGACTAGGTACCCTCAAGCGTGGAGAGTCAGCAATTGTTTTTTGTTTTCTTTCTATAAAACCCTTGTACCATTCTGGAAACATGACTTCATCAGCAGCGGAGTAGTTTGGAGAAAGGCAGGTTGGAATTTTATTTTTAAAAAGGGTGGGCGAGAAAATCTGCAACGGTTCACTTTACCCCATTGTGCTCTCTTATCCTACCTCACCGTAGAGTTTGGATCACCATATGGGGAAGGCGATGGGCAGCAAGGGAATGTGCCTGCAACTATTGCATCTCTTCCTTTTGTATTTTGGTGGCAACAGCAGGAATAGCAACGGAATGGAATGCCTACCGATACTTTTGTCACCCCCACTGGCTTTGTGACGATGTGGTGTGGCCATTGACGGAGGCCGCCCCTGGGAGACAAGAGACCACCATCAGTTCCCTTTTTCTGCCGGAAGGAGGGTAGGGGGGGATAATGAACGATTCCTCCCCCCCCCATTTCTTTAATCTCTTTTCCCGCGGGCACACACAACCTTTAAACAATCATCTGTACGAAAGGCTGTCTCCCTTTCCCCCCCTTCTTGACCTTATTTTCCTAGGCGAGGGAAGAGAGAGCAAGCTTGATAAGGGCACCTCAACCACGAGTAGCCCCACCCCACCCCCCCAGCCCAGCGCTAAGGATGCTTCGGCTGCAGGATTTAAGGCGCTCGCCCTCTTTCCCTTGCCTCCTCCGCCATGGGCGCGCGACCCTCCCCTCCTACCGCCCCATCCTCAGACCCCCGGCTGCCCCCGCGCCCCAGCCCACTCCACGCCGCTCCTCCCAGCTTGGCGGCGGCCCGAGCTCGGCTGAGGCGGGCGCTCCTGCCCCACCGGGAGCGCGCGTCTTGTCACGCTCGTGCTCGGGCCCGTGCATTTCTCCCGCACGCGCGGACGAGCCCAGAGCCGGCGTCCGCTCCGCTCTGCTCTCGCCGAGCGCCTCGGGCTGCCAGGAGGCTGGGGGAAGGCGCTCCGAGATGCGCTTGGCTGCTCAGCCCGAGCTGGATTCTCTCGCCGGTCCTCGCTAACGGGAGTTATCCCCCAGCCCTGCAGCCTTTCAGCCCAGCGAGCTTTTTCTCTCCGGCGAGAGAAAAGGCGACGTACCCGGCGAAGAGAGAGAGCAAAGGAGGCTACTTGGAAGAAAGAGGCTAACCCTCAGGACGGGTTGGAAATGCGCCTCCTTCGGCATTTGTTGCTTGCTTCCGTCCAGCTCTTCTGCCTCTGTCCAATAGGTGAGTGAGGGCCGCTTGCACGGCGCCGGGTCGGGCAACTTTGCCTTGGCGCCTCTATCCCATTCTCTTGCCCTACTTGTATACCGCGCCGTCGACGAGGCTGGGAATGGTCTCCCTCTCGGTTTTCTTCCCTTGCCTTCCTCCATCGCGTCCCTTCCCTACCTCCTCCTAGGCGGCTGGAACAAAACTTCAGAAATGAGGCAGGCGCTTCTTGGGTGCCATGCCTGGAGTGAGGAACGAGCCCCTTTGGCCGGTGGGCGTGGGACCAGGGCGCCTAGAAGGACGCACCTGCTCCTTTTCTTTTCTGCGATTGTGGTGGCCTCATATTGGGGAGGGGCGGGAGTTTCTTTAAAGGAAGGGACAGTTCTTGAAAGCTCTCCCCCTGCTTCTGTTTGCCGGTGTGTAGGAAGTATAGCTTCCCCTATACCAGCAGATCGGTAGATCTGCAGAAGCTTCCTCCTTGCATTCTTCCCTCTCTGCCACATCCAGTAGGATTTCATACAGATTGCCATGAAATCGGCAACCGGGGGGAGGGGGGAGAGAGAGAGAGAGAGAGAGAGAGCGAGCATAGGAAACCCGTTTCAGCCATTCTGCCTGGCAAAATGAAACATTTAGGTGAACATCTGCACATATGACCTAAAAAAGAGAATGAGATGGGGAATAAGAAATTGCCTACAGTCCAAGCAGGGTGTTGACAACAGGCATCAACCTGTCTGTGTCCTGGATATTACATTGTATTACATGTTCAGGCAGTTAGCCCTGGATGTGAAAGCTCTTTCTTTTGAAATCAATGGCTCTTACCTCCAATGTAGTTAGAAGTGGAATGCAAGGGAGGGAGGAGGTGAAATGGATTAGGTGGATATCTCACAGTTGCAAAACAATTTATTACTAATCTACGTGCTGCCATCACTTACTTATTCAAATACTGGGTTTTTTTTAACATTGCAACTTGCATAATCAAATTCAGTTGAAAGTACAATAGTCAGTCGAACAGTGCCTTTTCTCCTTTGTAATTAATACCGGTACTAGTAAAAGTAGGAATCATATTACACCGATCATTTTACAAGTGTTACATATTGACAAGCCAACACTGGATTTTTAAGGCTATTGTATATTATATTATTAATATTTGCCAGACACAGAAACTATTGTTTCTGTACTGAAAGTAATGATTTGGTGCAATAATTTATATTCAAGACCAGTTTTACTACAAAAAGCATTAATCTATATTCTTTATCCAATGGGTAAACATCCTTTTATTATATTAAACCTCTGTACACCATGACGATTAGTATCCTATTTCAACTAGTTCTTATCATTATTTCACATACTAAATTAAGTTGGGTTCACATATCAAAGCCTGCTAGAAAGACTTAATTTGCAACTAGCTGAGTTTATTGAATAGAGGCTCCAGTAGAATCAGATGAGTGATATAACATTCTTAATGCTTTGGTAGCCACTATGGTTTTAACTGAATTCTTTCAATCATGATACTTGATATTAATAGGTTGAACAAAAAATAAATGAATGTCAAAATATGTAGGGTGGCAGAAAAAAAAAATCTAAAGTCAGTAGTTCAACGTGAACAGAATTCAGGTTATATATTCAAATGAATAACATTTTTCCAGTTGCTGGACACCGATTCTTTTAATGGGGCACAACTTGAATTTATGGGACCTTAAACAAGCATTTACATTTTCAATATCAATTGCATAAAGACACAAGTTGTCTTTCTATAATGAAGGACTGTTTTTTTTTCTTGAATATTTTCAATGTTTACCTTGTTGAAGTGGGGTGAGAAGTACAAATATGATTTGGGATGCAAACTAGAATGATATAGATAAGAAGATTTTTTAAAATTTATACAGAGAGTGTAATGCTGGCCATTGTCTAGTAGTTGGTTCCCTATGGATGGCACACCATTGTTTTCAGATGAAGGAAACATAAAAAAAAAATGATAGGCTATTGGATCAGGGTGATTTATTGTGGATTTTGTTGAGTAGACATTTCTAAGTTAAGGAATTGTTCCCAGATATGAATGCATTAAGCTAATTATTATACAAATTATTACAGTTCCTTTGGAAGGTTGAGAGCATTGTTATGAGCTGCCATTTCCAATGATACACATTTTGGCTAGTTATTTTATGAAGCTTTAATAGATTTCTTTAAAAAAAAAGACCCAATAAAATCTACTGTAGCAGGTCTATAGCAATAACTGTAATAGTAATCATATTTGTGTTGGCATGTACTAGCCATAACCCTGGCACTACCATAAGTTAAACTGGCTATCGGTATTGCAACCAAAAATCATGCTCTTGGCAGCTTCATAAAAGGAGCTGAAAAAAGAAGCATTTAGGGGACCTTTTCATGATTTGTGATTGTGTAATAGATTGTAAAAAACAGCCTGGTCAGATAAGGTAAGTCTCCTAAGATATATCTGCTGCTACAGAATATTCTGTACATGAATTGTGAGCATTTGGAGGCTGCTATAGTCTTTAGGTCTTTCATCTCCTTTTCAGGCCCTTTCACTGGTTAGTCATATCTTTTAAGAGTATGATATTTGTGCAGAATGTCAGGTGAAGGCAGGAATTCTACTAGTATATTGACTACAATGCTGTATAATGGAAAACCTAACTGAGCTGGCTTGGGTAATCTTGAATACGATATTGGGGACCCTCAGGGCATTGTGGGACTTCAGGACTTCATACTGAAGCTGTCATCCTTGAGAGGAAAGCTTAGGTTTTTGTGGATTTCTTGGTTTCTTCATCTTTTACCAGTCCATTTCACAGAATGCCCACGAGGCAAGTAATCTCATTCCTTAATCTCATTTCTATCACAGTGGGAAATAATCTTTGAGGGGTCCTTGGTGCTCTCTCAGTTTAGTTGCTTCCTATAAGATGTTTCATTACCCAAACTAGGTAACATCATCAGTTCTAGCATCAAGGACCCCTCATTTCAACCCTGAGCTACAAATACTCTCCTTTATTGAAATAACCTTTATATCAATTTCAGAGTAGTGTCAATGCCAAGGATGGATCATTGCCAGGTGCAGGGTTATTGTTAAATCAAACTCATTGAACAGGGCAGGATATACTGTACGTTTGGCTGGTCCAGATCTTAAGTATGGTAGAGCTAACTGGGGGTGCTTTCTTGAACTTGGCTGACCACCCTATTGCAACCTGGTATAGATAGAAAAGAATGTTTTCCCCCAGGATATCTTTTTTCCTTGCCCCATGTTGGGGTCTATGGTGTATAATAGTATACAGAATGGTTGCAGGTGATGTAACCTGAGTGACTATTGGACACATCTAAGGATGAATCTGATCAGTCGAAATAGAAGCAATATAGATACAGTTGAACCAAGTAATTTTTGTTATGAAGATGAAGAGATTCATTTCATGAATTGGCAAGTCTGTCTGATCCATCTCAACAAAGTAATTCAGATGGTTTTGAACAGTGTTGAGGGAGCAGATTCCTTTTAACCATATATGAATGAAATGAAATGCTGAATGAAATGCTTCTATTCTGGATGCTTCAGAATTGCCCAAGAATAGGCCAGAGTCATCTAGCCCAGAAAACCTTCACCGAGTTCCAACGGAGCTGACCATATCAAACTATTGGCCAAAGGATGTTGCCATTGGTAGCTCTGGCCAATACACTAATACCATCTGATTACATTTTGAGCACCTTGAGCTCTCTCTCTTTCTCTGTGTAAAATTGCTTAGAAGTATACTTGGTTTGATGCCATTTTGAGAAGTAGTATTCTTGATGAGTCTAATGAACCATGTAATCTGATTTCTTAGGACTGTGTACTTCAGATTCACATCACAAAAGGTTCTTTGAAGTATTTAAGGGCACAAAAGTGGCACCTGTTTGCAATTCTTCAAAGCATCTGTGTCTTTTCTCAAGATTGTGCAGCTGGCTTCTGCAGCTGTCATATATTTCTGGAAGAAAGTACTGCTAATTTAAAGATTTGCTAATATGTGCTATGTTTATGCATCTTTCTGGAATTGAATCTAAGCACTGTACACTCTTAATATTTATCTGGATAAGTTGCTTCCTTTAATTGGTCTCCTACTTTTCTGTGATATTAATGTGCAACAAGATGGGCTTCCTAGAATTTTCCAGAAAGTTAGAAGGATGAATTATAGGTAGTCCTTGATTTACAACATTTTATTTAGTGACCATTCAAAGTTACAATGGCACTGAACAAAGTGACTTATGACCATTTTTCACACATACAACTATTGCAGCATCCCTGTGGTCATGTGATCAAAATTCAGATGTTTGACAACTGACTCATATTTATGACAGTTGCAGTGTCCCAGGATCATGTGATCACCTTTTGTGACCTTCTAATATGTCAATGGGGAAGTCAGATTCATTTAATGACAATGTTACTAATTTAACAACTGCAGTGATTCACTTAACAACTGTGGCAAGAAAGGTTGTAAAATGGGGCAACATTCACTTATCAACTTTTTCACTTAGCTACAGAAATTTTAGGCTCAATTGTGGTCATAATTTGAGGGCCACCTCTGTAGCCCCCAACTCCTTAAAAGCCATCCATCTCTGATTCAGATATTCCAGCTTGAGTTAACTTTAGATTCAGTTTTGGTGTGGAGACAGTTCTGATCATCCCAATAAATGATCTGTATGGCAAAATAAAAGTTTGATACTCCTGGATCTATCTTTGACTTTTGATATTATTGACCATGACATCCCAAGAAGTTGGGATTCCTACACAAAGTGCTATATTAATCTCTTATTTAATTTAAATATATGAATGTACTAGTAAGTATCATTGTGGAGTTGCAACTAATTATCATTAGTAGTATGCTGATGGTTCTCAGCTGCACTCTTTTTATTTCAAGTCCAGGTTTGGATTCTCTTTTGCTCTGCATAACTTTAGGCTGTAAAGAGAAGAAACTGAACTGAATAGAGTTCAAAAATATGGCTTGATTTGGGAATTTGATCAGGATTGGGTTGCATTTCTTCTGGGAGATTAGACTGAACACTTAGGAATTCCTGGAGCCAATATTAATGTTGGACAACCACATTACATAGACGGCAAGAGAGGCCTTTGATTGATAACCCTGGCAAAGCATAGATCAGGCCAGAGAGTAAAACAAAAATTTTAAAATGCTATAAATGGTGTTTTAGTTTTGAGTTCATATTCCAAGGCCTTAAATGCACAGCGGTCTCCAACCTTTCCGGCTCTGCAAACCAGCGGAGGCCGTGGTGGCGGTGGCAGGGGGGAGAGGGGATGGTTTCAAATGCACATGCCACTTTCACAAATGTAGTGGATCATGCTCACCCCCCCCTTCCACGGCCCAACCTGGCACTGGGTCACAGACTGGGGTTTGAGGACCCCTGGTATAACATGATATATTCTTTAAACTAGGCTAGGGGCTGCCTAATCTGGGCTGCAAAAATCTGGATGACCACTAGATGGAAGCAAAAATATGTAGAGAACTCTTAACCTTTTTCTACTATTTCAAAGTTGTCAGATTATTTTTTGCAGCCTGATCTGGTGACCTTTCTTCAAGGCTTTAGGACAGTGATGGCGAACCTTTTAGAGACCGAGTGCCCAAAAACTGGCCCCGCCCCTGCTCCACCCCCTGCCCCGCCCCTGCCCTGCCCCACCCCATCCCCCGCCCCGCCTGCCTGAAGGGCCATTCACCACCTCCAGGGCCCGCCACAGATCACCCGGGCAGCCCAGCAGCGCCATGGCGGCCACGCCCTCTGCCCGCGCCCCGCAGCATCAACTGTGCGTGATGGGGCGTGCGGGCAGAATCTTGTCTATGCTACTTGGCTGCCATGTCCTTGGCTGCGCTGCTCCACGTGGGCCATGCTCGGGGGCGACTCTCCTCCAGGGGGGCTGCTGGTGAGGAGGGAGTCGTGGGGGGAGGCGAGGCTGGGGCAACAGCCTGTGTGCCCACAGAGAGGGCTCTGAGTGCCGCCTCTGGCACCCGTGCCATAGGTTCACCACCACTGCTTTAGGATGTCCTGGATTACTTAAATGTTATTTTAAAATCTGAAGAAGATAAAAGATAGATTAAAATAGTGCACAGCTACTAGGTAGAGGAACAGAAGTAATCTCATCTTAATGTTCATCATATGGGAACAATCCCATTAGTTAATATGTTATTTATTTAAACTTATATAGCGAACCCCCCCCCCCAAGCCAAAACATTTCTGGAGAATACAGCATAAACAATGGAGAACACAGCATAAATAATCAATGAACCATACAAAACACAACCCAATAAAGGTGGCAGATTATTTGCATGTATTTGTGGCAATATATAAGCTATTTAAAAGAAACAATGCTGAACCGATACCATAATCAGTTGATGCTCCCTCACTTTTCTTTATTCTTCAAAGTAGTTGGATAGCTTACAGCAATCAATACAGTGTGTCAAACTGCTGGTTTTGAGCCTATTTAGACCTACACACTGCAACAGGATTGAAAATAGCTTAAATAGTATTCTGGCATCCTTGCATTATTTTTCTGGGCAGTGTGTTCCACTGAGAACTGTGGAATTACTGTGAAGTAATTAATTTGAGTACTGTCATCTTAGCAACTCTTGTTTCCCTCCTTTCTTCTACTTGTCATTTAAACGGTCAGTTCCCACTGTGGCTGCCTGCTTTAATTAGGAACTTAAGGGTGAAATGGTTCAGCTCTTTTGCTGACAATTTCAATTCCTCTTGAAACAGTCTGATTCAATCCCTGGAAATCTGATCTCTAATAGAAGAGCATCAAAGAGCTTTATTCTTTACAAATTCTTGTACTTTTTAAACTTTTCCAATTTGACTCATATTTTGGATAATGAACTCATTATCCTTATCAACTATTTTTCTCATTAAAGCGAGGGACTATTGGGAGATACCAGAATTTTTTTTTTGCCTGAGGAAACAAAAGTAATCTTGGAAAAGACATAAGGCTTTGATTAATGAAACTGAAAAATGCTACTCATCACTTCAAGAGCTATTTGTCTAAGGAAACCGCTACATTTTACAATATTTATATATTAGGGTTTTTTTTGAGGGTAGACATAAATAATTTTCTATTTTATAGATACTATAGACAAAATACAGCACTACTGAAAAATATGTCAAAAAGAAGACAGATCATTTTCATAGAATAACTAAAATACACTAATAGGATTATTCCAGAATAATGAGATTGAAGAAGCATCCTTATTTAGTTTCAAATATGTCATTTCTTTTTTTTAATTAATCATAAAATATCAGAGAACCCTCTCTCCTTAATTGCAGAAGATCCTATATTAGAAGGGAAGATTTCCCCCCCTCTACATTCTCCCTCTCATCATTATTTTTTTAAGCAATGTGCTTGCTTAATTAGTTTCTAGTTTTATTTCTATCAATTTTACCAAGCAACTTAATGTCAGTTAATTAAAACTGTAATGTTTTAAATTTATATAATGCAGTGTGAAAACTCAGGGAAGCATACAACCATGTAAATTCAAGTTAATTTCATAAAATCATAGGCTTGGAAGGGACCTTGGTGATCTCGCTAGTACTGTTCCATGAATGTCTTTTCAAATCACAGTAATCAAATTTCATTAAGGATTTCAAATATTATCAGTGGAATAAAATTGATTTAACACTCATAAGGGGCAATTTATGTGTTAATTATTCTTTCAAGAGGTGGCAGCAAGAATGTGTGGATTGTTTTACTCTGAAAGTCTTTTCAATAAAGGCAGTCTTGTTAGGTTGTTCACATTTTTTAGTATTCAAAAGTTTTCAGATATATTAATGATGTTCTGTTTAGTAGACCAATAATATAAACTGTTTATTATAAATGAAAAATATTGGGACATCTCAGCTTCCCTATGACCAGCGCATAGGTGATCTTAAATATAACAAATATGAACTAAATATAAACAGAGATCTTGCTGGTTCATAATTGATTCTCTTAACTACTATGTTGCTCAAAGAAATAGATATCTATCAGAGATTCCATTTCCTTGATAGGTTGCTGTGGGAATTCACTACTCCTCTCTGTTATTCAAAATATTACAGCAATTTGAGAAGCTATTGTTGGAACTGATACTTCACAAAATTATGTCTAGGGTTTAGTCCAATAACATATATATATATATATATGGCATAGATATTTTTTCTAGTGACATTTTGTTTTCTCAGTATGATGCTGCTTGTTACAATCTGAAATTTTAGCATGAAATATTTTCCAAAAGTAAATGACGATAGGGCTTAATCCAGGTAAGTTTTTAATCCTAATTGGTTTTTTATTTATACATACATATGGTGGTATTCCAAAATATATGAGAATATATGATATTCTAATGTCATTTATAACATACTAAACCTTACATATATTTTTTTATCATCAATCTAGTACTCTTCAGTTGTGTTGGAAAATCTAGGAATTCTAAAACATCAATTTTGAAAAAGGCTAGTGCTTACAATGCAGCCTAAGACCCTCTCTGTTACTTATCTTTCACATATTGCTTTTATTTTTGTTGTTGTTTAAACTTTAATTTAAACTTACTGATTTAAAAAATGCATAAGCAAAAGTCAGCATATGTATGTATGTATGTATGTATGTATGTATGTATGTATGTATGTATGTATCTCCAAAGAGTTTCTAGAATGAAAACACAATCAATTGTGGTATGTCACACTGGTAAGAGGCAGTGAGATTTAGGTGTGGTGTAACTATTGCACAAATGTAATAGGACAGCCTGCGGAATTGTTCTAGCTTTGAGCCCAATATGAATTAAGTTGTGTAACATAATTATTTGGCTCTGTTCAGATAAGCTAATTAGGGGTTTCTGTGGCAGCAAGATTGCTCAGATGGATAATACTGAGGATAGGCTTGCTTTATTAATGTGTACTTTTCAGGTATTGGTTTAAAGAATATGCATCACATATTGGTATGCAGAATTATGTGTAATAACCAAACTGTTCATTAGCTGCAATATTGGGCCAAAGTATGAAATGGATTTATATTCACATGTACCTAGAGGTATATTTTAGATACTATTGAGTCTTACGATGACAATAATGATCATTATGTCAAAGTTTCATAGGGATTGGCACAGCTTTCCAAGGGTGGCCATATTTCCCTATCAATATCTGAACAGCCATTTTCTGGTAAACAATTTCCTTCTGTGGCATTATTGTAACAATAGGACGGCTAAGTAAAGGATGGTCTACAACTAATAGAGTGAGGGACGTTGTTGTGGTTGCATGAGGTTAAGAATAGGGATGACCCTCTACATTTGACTCATTACAGTTTGCCTATCGGAAGAACCACTCTACAGAAGATGAATTTTCCTGTGTGCTTCATCTTAGTTTGGCACACCTGGAGGAGAAAAATACTCATGTGCAAATGCTGTTTGTTGATTTTAGTTCAGCATTCAACACAATCGTTCCTCAGCATTTGGTGAACAAACTGGGCCTATTAGATTTTAATACTTCTTTACGTAACTGGATACTTGACTTCCTTATTGATAGGCCTCAGTTTGTGCGAGTTGGAAGGAAAGTTTCCAATTCCATCTTTTTGAGTATGAGTTCCCCACAGGGCTGTGTTTTGAGTCTGTTATTGTTCACCTTGATGACCCATGACTGCTGTGCCAAGTCTGCTATGAATCATATTGTGAAGTATGTGGATGACACGGCAGTGGTGGGTCTTATCCGAGATGATAACAAAGATTCTTATAGGGAGGAGGTGAAGGCTTTGGTGGACTG
The DNA here is from genome assembly GCA_023970755.1 of Azemiops feae. Lineage (NCBI taxonomy): Eukaryota > Metazoa > Chordata > Lepidosauria > Squamata > Viperidae > Azemiops > Azemiops feae. Next base: position 836,323 of record JALGBA010000503.1, on the reverse strand, counting down.
GTGCAATAAAAATAATCTGGTTTTGAATGTTAATAAAACAAAGGAGATCATTGTTGTGCTAGCGGCCCCATTTGTGGCAAGTGTGTGGTCATGGCCCTATTTGTGCATGCGCATGTAAAGGTGCCTGCCCCTCCCTTTCCCTCCGGGCTGCTAACCCAGAAAGATTGGGGACCTCTGCCTTATGCCATCCATCTTGTAAATTTGCAGAATTCTTTTTTTTGCCAAGTATATGTATACGTATACATTTGAACTAGACTGTGATGTTTCTCTGTGTCATATATATGTATGTATGTGGGTATATGCATAATGGTATTTTTTGAGAGTTGAATGCAATACAATTTCATTTTAATGAATGCTGATTAATGTACATTTAAAGTGACAATAAAGTTTCTGTTCTATTCTATTCTATTCTCTGCGGCATCAGTTGAGGAGTGAGGGTGAGAGGGACTTGGGGGGGAAAGAGGAGAAGGAAAGCAGTTTCACCAAGGAAAATATGATGGGAAGCTGAAGATGACCTGCTTGAGGGGAGGCAGGCTCAGATCTGTCCTGTCCTGCCCTCTAGTATTTATTCCTGTAGCCAGGGCATCAAATCCTTGATTGTTGTGGCCTCCACCTGCTTTTACTGTATTGAATTTTAGTTCAGTAGAAGACAACCCTCATTCATAATTGATTGCAGATGACACTACCAATTTGGTGTTATAATTGAGACCTGGAGGATCCCAGGGAAGAAAGTTGCCCTCTTGGAGATATGTCCACCTGTTTTTCATGTTTTGCACATTTGCAAGCCCAGAACACAAAGGGGCAGGTGGGGATTACTATGGCGTTTAGAGGCTTTGCTTGGCAAATCATTGATATGAGATACCTTGGTTGAAGTTGAGTTTTAAGAAGCAGCTGGATTTTGTCATGGCTGCAGTGACATCTCTGCCTAAGTTACTACATTCCATTGCCTGGTGATAGTCAAGTCCCTGAGGTTTTTGGTTCTTGGATACTTTAAACTGCTCCTAGGTGACATAGGTCTGAGACAGCCCAGTAATTCATGTCCAACATGGCAACCATGGAATGGGGATTGCATTTTGCCTTGGGATAATTGTGATGTGATCTAGGAATGTAAAATATCAATCCATTGTCACAATCAAATCATTTTCTGATGGTTTTTTGACTTCCTGATGCTGCCCCTGACTGTCAGGCATAAGTAACCAGATCCTCATGTGTAGGATTCAACCTAACTACTTTATTGTATTCTGTTTATAATACAGGAATCTTTCAGGCTGCTTGCCTTCCCTTGGGAACAGATAGATGAGGTTCTGTAGAAGGTGTGTGTGTGTGTGTGTGTGTGTGTGTGTGTGTGTGTTTGTGTGTGTTTGCTAGTCCTGGATCTCTTGCAGCTGTACAACAATTCAAGGCTAATTCCTTGCTTGATCCCTCCTTCCTACCTTACTGGGCTTATGGTTTTCCCCAAGGCCTATAGGTTGCTGTTTGGAATGGGCAAGTGATATGGGTGTTGGCTCAGATTACTGAGCCAGATTACTCTCACTGTGTGTTGTTCCTGGATGCTCCTTGGTTTTCTGAGGAATGTCAAGAGATGAAATGGCAGAATAGATGTCTAGAGTATCATTGGAGGAAGATGAACAATGAATTTGACCAAAACCATACTTTCCTTCTTAAGGAAGGTTGTTGAGAAGATAGTTGGGTTACAGACCTAGAAAATATGGATTATCTAAATTACTTTCATTCAGATTGCAAACTGGAACATGACACTGATACAGCATTTATTATCTTACTGATGATATCTGCTGGAACTGGGCCAAGAATCTGGGGAAATGGTGGTTTTCAATACTATTGAACATGGTATCATTCTGGACCTCCTAGAGGGATTAGAGGTAAGAATCATGGTACTCGGTGGTTATCTTTCTTCCTCTGTGGTCAGATCAAGCTAATGTTGATTGATTGTGGGAGGGAGAGATCAAGCCAGGATCTTCTGTCATATGAATTGCCTTAGGGCTCAGTGCTCTCACCTTTCTTGCTTCAATTCAAGTTCTTTATTTCAGTCAGGGACCAGCAAACAGCTCCTGTTTAATATCTGCTATAATTTCTTTTTCTTTGGGGCCAGTTATCATTAGTTCACTGTTGAAGTACCCTCTAGAACAGGGGTGTCAAACTGCTGGCCCCCGGGCCGGACACATCACAACGAAACCGCGCCCACCCCATTGCTGGCAATGGGGAAAAAGCTCCGATACGTCGCGTGACGTCGCGAGTTTGACATGTCTGCTCTAGAAAGTCAATCATACTTTGGTCACCTTGTGTTTAGATGAATGCATTGCACTCTATATGGAACTGCTCTTGAATATCATAGAAGCTGCAGCTGGCCCAGAACACAGAAACACAGGCAGTGATAGGCATACCATGGTATGTTCATGTAACACCCTTTCTCTATGATCCACCAATAGTTACCAATAGGCTTCTAGGTGCAATTCATAGTGTAGGTTGTCGTCTATAAAGCCATTTATGGAACAGGTCCAAGGCACTGTCTGTCCCCCATAGTTTCTGGTCATCCTGCAATCTGGCAGAGTCAGCATGTTGTGGGTCCATAGATTAAATCGTGTCATATGATGGAACTCAGGAAGTGGGCTTTCTCTGTTAGTTCCTGCCCTTTGGGCTTATCCCAAGATTCATATGCCCTCCTCCACGCTTACCTTATTCAAATAAACCCTTAAAACTGGTCCTTTCTCTAGGCCTTGGGTAATTGTGGGCGATGGACTCCTTGTGGGGTTTGTCAGAATTTTGGTATTGTTTCCAGAGATATGGTTCTTGGTTGGTATTGCTTTAAATTGTCTTATATTGTATGCTATTCAGAGTAATGGTAGAGTCAGGCAGCCTATAAATTAATTAAACAAGCAAATATACATGCTCATACCTTAAAATTGATACCTTCTAATAGTGCCATCAAAACATACCAGTTATAATTTCTTTTTTTCCCTTTTAGTTAAAAAAATACAAAAAAGATTGCAATAAGAAATCACTGAGGCCTGAATACCCTGACTTGAATAAAGTTGATTTGGAAATACCATTTATAGCTGTTGCAATTTTAGCTTGTAGTAGACATCTATAATGAAAATTATTAAATTGATTTAATTACCTTAAGAGGTAAGATAAGAGATACCTTTAAAAAGCATGGCTATCTGGACTGAAATGGGTTGTTGAAAACAATGAGTTCTCTGCTTAACTGGAAGCTATCAAATAACAGATAGACAAATCTCTAAAGAATTCACGTCCTCAAAGTTTTCACATTAAGTGCTGCTGTGTTTTAACATGGAAAATTATTGATTAGAAGACATATGCAGAAATAGGGCATGAAAAGTATATTACATTGTAGTAAATCATTGGCATGGGATATGAAGAAAGCATTGGCATGGGATATGAAGAAAGAACAGTTATGGATATGTTGGGGAAATATCATAATGCATAAAGAAAAGAGAATATAGAGATAGAATGAACTAAAATTAAAGTTTGGGGTGATAACAAGTTGCTACTGCATTTCATATAGTAGTCCAGTCCTCTAGATATTATTAAATATAAAATTGATTATTAGGTTTTTTGCAGATAGGTATTCTGCTAGAGTCAATTGAAGGCAAAAGGAGAAGGGGATGGCAGAGGATGAGATGGTTAGATAGCATCATCAATGCAATGAACATGAATTTAAGCAAACTTCGAGAGACAGTGGAGGACAGGGGAGCCTGGTGTGCTATGGTCCATGGGATCATGAAGAGTTGGACACAACTTAGCGACTACACAACAACAATACTGCAATAGTGGCATTGTAACCATTGATCTGTTTTAAGGGGGCTACCCCATGAAAATGATTTGGAAGCTGTCCTCTTATTAGCTGGTATTATGTGATTTAATAGATTAATATCTAACTTGCTGGAACAGGACTGATCGTGGTAAAACATATTCAATTCAAGGTGTTGATGCTACCTACAATACTTTTTACAGCTTAAGCCCTTTTTACTCCTGGGACAACTTCTCTAAATAAAATGTGATCACCCTATGTTATCTAGCTATATCCCCAAAATGCTTTTTTTCACAAGGCAACTGGACTTTCTTGTTTTTCTTTGAAGATGTTTCGCTTCTCATCCAAGAAGCTTCTTCAGCTCTGACTGGATGGTGGGGAATGGAAAGATTTATACTGCTTGCAGACAGCTGTTCATTTGCATTCTTTTAGTGAGTCATTAATGCTACCTGGAGACATATCTGTGTCCTCAGGGTCACCTGAGTGGTGAAAATGTGTGTGGAGCCTTCTTGGAACTGTTGAGAGGACTGTATTGTAGACTGGAAATAGATGATGTCATATCCCTCCCCCTCTGTTGAGAGAGGGTTGTTCAGTTTTGACATAGATGGCCTCTTTGACCCCTCTTTCAAACCAGTGGTCCTCTCTCTCCAAAATGTGAACTTTGCTGTCTTCAAAAGAGTGGCCTTTGTCTTTTAAATGCAGATGAATCTGGTTTGTTCTCCTATACGTTTATGAAGTTGTTGTTTTGTTTCCCCAATGTACAGATCTGCACATGGCTCACTGCATTGTTCTGCATATACCACGTTGCTCAGTTTGTGTCTGGATGTTTTATCCTTGGGGTGGACAATGTTCTTCCTTACTGTATTCTTGAGTTTGAAATATGTTGTGTTGGCTGAAGATCCTCCTGAGCTTTTCCAATATTCCTGCAACATATTGAATGACTATGTTACTTCGTTTATTGTTTTCTTCTTGGTCTGTTATGAAGGAGTTCCTGCTAGGTCTTTTTTGAGATATGATGAAGGCCCACTTGGGATAGCCACACATCCGAGGGCTTCCTTGATGTGTTTTATTTCTTTTTCTTTTCCTTCTTTGCTAGTAGGCAAGCCTTCAGCTATGTGGTGTAGGCTGGTGATAACTCCCATTTTGTGCTCCAGTGGGTGATGTGAATCAAAATGTAAATATTGATCTGTATTTGGAGGAGTTTTCTGTAAATTATCTAGCTATACATTGAGAAAACTGGAAACTGACATTCTCCATGGTAGACCCTTAACTGTAGCACTGCTTGTTTTCAGAAGTCACACTAACCCTTATTCTTTCATCCTTCAAGGAATTTGGAAGAACATGGTTTGTTTGACTGTGGTCGCTGGGAGTGGCATTTATTGGGTTATGTATTTGAGGGTTTTATTTCTGTAAGGCACTCTTGTAGTCACCATGAATGAGTTGAGCAGCCATCTAATTTTTAAAAAACAATAAATACATAAACAAACCTCTTCCGTAGAGTATTTATAAAGACTATTAACTGGAAGGTAGCAACTGATGAATAGGGTGCATAGAAATTACTGTAATAAATATATATATATAAATAAATGTGGGCCCTGATTTTCAAACTCTTCCATCTATTGCTTTCTTTTCCTTACATCAAAGAGATTCAATGATTCTACAGCCTATCCAAGAATGAAGGAAAGGCTACAGGCTACATGTGGAGGAAAACCATATAAATCTTGAACAATGTTAATCACTTTCTGGATCAGACCTTGTTTACTGGTCAATCTTTCAGCAGTTATAGATGTCCTCATAACTGAATCCCCATTTCTTGGATTATTATTCCTTATTCTAGCATAATAAAACATGTCTAATATATGACAAGCTTACTATAATTTGCAACATAATACAAAGTCATGAAATCTCAAGCTGCTCCACTTGAAGTCACCTTGGCATGAATGTTTTATTTCCTCAAAGTCTGTTTCTATCACCAGTGAAAGAGGGAGCCTGCTGGCGGAACAATGGCTGCTACATCAACTGAATCCCAATTCTATTTGCAAAACTCATTACTAGCCACAAACATTCAAGGCTAACGCAATATTGGAGACTGGAATTAAAAAAGAGCAGAATCCTTAGTAAACTGCTTTTAATGCTCCACTAGTTAATGCTTCAGTAGAAATCTAAATTAACTTAAATCCAATACTTTAATTAAAGCCTGAAAAAAGTTATAGATAAGTAACATTTTTGTTGTTTATAGAAAAATGAGATATAAAATTAGACAGTTTTTGGAAGACACTTTTGTTTTTTAGTTTTACCGACATATTATTGTTTTTTTCAAATGGAATGTATTATGTAGAAATAAAGGGCTCCAGATGGAGTTTAATGAATAAAGACCCTTTTCTCAGCCTGTACAACTGTAACTTGTGCATTTTCTTGGCAAGCCATTAAGAGTTTCCAATTTGACTGGCTTTCTCTTGCTTTAAATTTTGTATCAGCTACATTTAGCATTGCAAGAGTGACTTGAAAGCCTTAAATTTAATTTTATAGAAATGGTGTCCTTAAGCATGGCCTGGTATGAATTATCCAGTGAATTAATGGGACAATGTGAATCAAAAGTTTGAAAATTCATTTTGTGGACCAGCAGGATGAAATGCTTCAATCCAGCTTTTCTAAAAAAAAAACCACAACCCCAGACATTTGCTAGGATAGACAGGCATATGCCATTCTTCCTTGTTTCCTTTCCAAAACACACTTCACTGGTTAGGATGCTGTTCTGTGACCTATTAGGCAGATATTTAACTCAGATTTGTAGTTATCTATTTATATAAATATAGTTTTAGGTAGCCTTATTTGCTGGTGTGAGCAACACTCCAAGATTTTTTTTTAATTTTTTTATTTGCCTTTAACTTAAGGTGGCAAACATACCTCATACTCCTTCCTCCTTCTATTTTCCCCATAGCAGCAACCCTGTGAGACAAGTTGAGCTGAGTGAGTGGCCCAAAGTTACCCAGCTGGCTTTCATGCCTAAAGTGGGATTAGAATTCAGTCTCCTGATTTCTGATCTGGTGCCTTAACCATTAGATCACTAGACCACTGGCCACTTATGTTCTTTTTTAATGTATGTAGTATGCATGTCAGGTAAGCTCACTCACATTTAAATCTATGATTGAGAATTTTTGCTATAGATCCTTATTGATCAAATGCTGCATACATTGTAAAGTTGAAGGAAATAAATAATAGCAGATGGAGGCAACTTTGTAATATTTCTTAGGTTATCTAAGAAGAAGGACCTTCAGAAGCTGAGGATAAGCTAGAAAAGTAAATTGTTTAATTCTTCTAACTCTGATTGCTTGATTGCTGTAGTAGTTCAGAGTCACAAATGGTCCTCAGTCAATTGCAACAAGAACACAGTGCATTTAAAAATGCAACATCCTTTTACAACTTATTGCTCTGAACAGCTCTATAGAAGAAAGCAGGTTGGCAACAGCAGTTTTGCATACAGTATTGTCTTAATAAACAAATTAAGTACAGTAGGTGTTCCATGATTGATTGATTGATATCCCACCTTTATTATATATTCAACATCTTCGTTTTCCTATTTTCCCTACAACAACTCTGTGAGGTAAGGTAGACGGAGAGAGAGTGAATGGCCCCAAATCACTCAGCTGGATTTCATGGCTAAGGCAGGACTAGAATTCATAGTCTCCTGCTTTCTAGCCCAGTGCCTTAACCATTAGACCAAACTGGCTCTATTTTGGCCACTTAAGTTTTATTTGTATGCCTACCACTCACTAGGAAATGGGGAAACGGGAGATTTAACTTTAGACTTTTATGAGTTACTGTATTGTACTCTCATGTTCTGTAATGTTTTAGGTTTTTGGCACCAGTTGTTTAGGCAAGAAAACAAGCAGTAAGTAATGTGGGCATCTGAATACAACTAAAGCCAGTAGCATTTGCTTACTGTAAGTTTTTTTAAAAAAAGGTTAATTTATGAATTATTCTCTTTGCTCATTCATAACCAATAGATCTCTCCAAGATAACTTGGAAGTGCTACTATTCTCAGAGATTCTGAATCAGAATTTCTTTCTCTTTTTATAATTGTAGGTTATGGGATTGCATTGCATTTTTTGCCCAACGAATCTATTTAGCAGAGAAATGTTCTAACTTTTTACCCTGAGTAGGTATTCATCCTATTTTCTAAGACAATTCCAATTTTTCTTTCTTCAGAACATGGACATAGTTTCTAAGAGTTCCACGGAGTGTAAGAAAAAGTATACAAAACATAAATTGCTATCAGAAAGGAAATGATCAGTAAGCAGAAGCTCACATATTTGTGGCTGAACTTTGGCAAGACTGAGTGGCTATGGGTTGTAGGGCCCACGCTGGACCCAGTGCTTTTCCATTTTTGGATGTACATCCCAGGCAAAACCGGTTTGCAATCTGGACATCCTTCTGGACTCTCGGTTTCTAGGTGGCAGATGGCTGTTGTGACCAGGAAGACTTTTCATAATCTCATTTTGTATGGCAGTTGTCTGCCTCCTGGGTGGTACCTCCTGAGTGGATTACTGCAATGTATTATACCTGGGTGATGTGGAAGCTACAACTGGTTGAGAAAGCAGTATCTTGGGCTTTTATGGGTATACCACAGTACATCCGGGGTTATATCTCTATTCCATGAGCAACGCTTGCAGTATGCTTTTGAGTAGAATTCAAGGTGCTGGTTATCACTTACAAAGCCTTCATGGCATGGGGCTAGGTCCTCTCAATTAAAGAATGTCATCTAATAGGGCCCAGGAAATGGGTCTTTTTTGTCTTCTGGAACAATATATCCCTGAGATTAGATGGGCCCACAACCCTGCTAGCCTTTTGTGCAGCATTGAAGTACTGTTTGTGCTCCAAGGCATAAATGGTCAAAAGGTTAAATGAAATGTTGTTGTATGCTTGAATGTTTTTTGGGTTTATTCTCAGTTATCATTGATTTTTTTTATAATGTTCTGTTTATATTGTTTATCCTAGTGCTTTTAATGTGCTGTTGGATATCCAGAATCACATATGTACAATAGGCATCCATATAAATTAAAGGAACAAATAATGTGAAGTGTGTGGATTATGATTAAGAACAAATGACAAGGTTGTGAAAAGTAGATTAAGGCAACAAATAGACCAGCTCAAATGAACAAGGTGAATGGATCAGTTGTATGCTGAGAACATAATAGATCTGAAAGCATAGCACCATTAAAATGTTTTAAAAAGGAGTCAGGTGTTTTATAAGCAATTATCTCAAGAAGAAAAACTACAATATATTAGTCAAGAGAATTAAAAAGTCCTGTAAATAAAAAAATCATTCATTTTTTTTGTGCCCACGTAATGTTCATAAAACTAATAGACACCTTACAGAAGATAGAAATTGTCTTCACATTCCTTATAAAAAAATTTTGGCTAGTCTAACCTAAATAAATGAATACATCATGGTACATTAACACTGTGGTGATACTGATTAATTCTGCAATTCTCTTCAAGTTTTAATTAGTACAATATTAGACAAGTTCATGTACACTGCATATGTTCAATCTACTCTACCTATGTTCACATGCTGTCATTCAAAATACTTCAACTTATTGAAATTGCACAGCGTTCAGTAAAAACTTCAAGATGAAGAATCAAGTATATTCCTGTATGTTAGCAAAAGGCCTAACCCCCCATGGGAAGAAGCATATGGTGTCCTCATCATAGTCTATCATATGTAACAATGGCTTTATTTTATTGTATTGCACTAAATGCTTGTTATAATTGGTATGTCTCCACTGAACATCTAAGAAACATTGACTATGTGGAAAATCAGAACTCTACTAGCTATCATGAGCTCTCCAAGGGAAAGCAAGATATAAGTTTGATCAATAAATGAATAAATAAACATAACTGTAACCCAGAGACATGGCAATATACCTGTTTATCCTACAGCCTGTTTATATTTATCCTTGTAATCTGCAAAGGAAGTCTCTGATCTGTTGCAATGTAATCTTAGATTAAAATTCAGATAAAATGATGAATGATCAAGATAAATTGTCTTACACTCTTTAGAAAATATAGTTGAATATTTTTTTTAAATAAGGCAAATAATAAATCTGAATCTAACTCATAATGCTGATTCTTGGTAAAATTAATTATTAATTATAAAATTAATCTTCACTAGCAAAGCTTAAGCACATAGGAATACATGGAGAGCAGTTTTGACAGAGTATATCTTTGGGGCAGAATGGTTGTCATCCATCCCTGTCTTGAAGGTCAGTCTTGAACTAAGATCTATCGGAAATACAACTTTAGAGTTTATTAATTTAAAAACTTAGTGTAATGTATCCTCAGTTTCACAGAACTTGATGGATCGAACTTCAGGTACAGGTGATAAAGTTTCTGTCCAAACTTCACCTACCGCTAAAAAGAAGTCTGATTTCAACCAAAGTAATCCAGATAAGGCATTTAAATATGGATCAGTACATTACATTTAGAACTTTTGCATCAGTTTACATCATTTGCATACATATATATGTATTGTCATTTGTGTAGTGATGCTACTGTAGATAATGATTTAACAGTCAATTGGGAATAACAGGTCCCTTTCATCAACTGATTTTTTTAAACTGAACTTTTTATTTTGTTTCTGATTTTTGCTGCTTTGAGAGCACATAGGACTTAAACTAGAATAAAATATAACTGAATGAACAGTAAATTATCTGAGAATTGCAACTCAAAGAAATATCATTTTTGCACAGAGTCTTATCAGCAGCAAATCTCCCAGGATACTTTATATTGTATTTGCACTCCAAGCTCTTAAGTATTTTCTTTTTCTTCTTTTGTTAGTATCCATAAAAAGAGTGCAATAGATCTTTTAATTTATAAATATACTAGTGAGATACCAGGTGTTTTTTCCCGTAAAAAAACACTAGATATTGTATAATAACAGTTAATAACTGAGTAAGTTTTTTTTTTTAAAAAAAAGGTCTGTGCAGGCTTTTTATTTTATTCCATTATTATAAGCTACCAAGACATAAGCTGCATAAAATTAAGCTAAGCACAATTATTTTTCCTGGAAACACTTTGAACGAAAGCTACATTGTTTTAGAGCACTGCATTCCTTTATTTAAAACAGTTCAATGACTTAATGATCTGGACTACATAAAAGATATATCACCCTTGATGGCTTTTTAATTATCTGATTTTGTCTAGACCCAGCTCCTAATGAAATCTTAGCTTTTTGCAAACATCAAAAAGTTTTGCAAGTCTGAGAACAAAAACAAATCTATTTTCCAAATCCAAATGTTAGTTCTCTTATCACAGGAATTAGATAACCTTCCTATTTAATGCTGACTTGCTGTATAAAAATTGTTTTGTCTGGACAGTGGTTTATCCTGATGATCAAATTATGGATCCTTATACTGTATTTCATGACAGATACATAAATGCCACTTTCTGGGATTCTTGTTAATAAAGTTAGTATTTGGTAACAAGGAGATTAATTCATGGCTAAAAGGCTGTAGTCCCCAACCTATCATTCCAGATATCATCTTCTCCAAAAGAACATCTCTAAATTTTGTAGACTCTATGATATGAAATCATTGTGCAAAAATGAGCCTGCTCACAAATTTAAATAAGCAACTGGCAATGAAGACAGAATTACTCTTTAAATTTCCACACTAGTGATTTGTAGTATTATCCAGCTAAGATAAACACCTTTCTGTATTAATAATATATGGACTCATATAGGCAAAGTTGCCTGGTTCAATCTCTCTTATCTCATAAAACACCACTAGCAGGGCATAAAAGTCAAAACTACAGGTAGTCCTTGACTTATGACCACAATTAAGCCCAAGGTTTATGTTGCTGAGACATTTGTTAAGTGAGTTGTGCTCCCTTTTACCATATTTTTTGCTACAGTTATTAAGTGAATCACTGCAGTTGTTAAGTTAATAATATGGTTGTTAAGTAAATCTAGCTTCCACATTGACTTTGCTTGTCAGAAGGTGGCAAAAGGTGAACACATGATCTTGGGACCCTGCAACCATCATAAATATGAACCAATTGCCAAGCATCTGAATTTTGATCATGTGACCATGGGGATGCTGCAATGGTCATAAGTGTGAAAAACGGTCATAAGTCACTTTTTTCAGTATTGTTGTAACGTTGAATAAGCACTAAATGAACTGTTGTAAGTCAAGGACTACCTGTAGTTCTTTGCATTGCACCAATAACCCTACTAATCAATGCATAGCTTGCAAATTAAGTATAATATGATCATAGCAACTGGCACTAATCAATATCCAAGCTGCTGCATTTTGGACCGATATAATTTTCAAAGTGGTCTTCAAAGGCAGTAGTATGGAGGTACATTGCAGAAATTTCACCACATGGATATCATGGTCCAACCATTTTCTCTCCCTGTCTTTTTTTCTTTTTCTTTTTCTTTTTCATTTGCTTTAGGTGAATTTCTAACATTTGGTGAGAAGGACAGAGGCCAATTCAATTTTTTTTTTAAAGGAAAGATGGGAGTTGTAAATATATAACCAAATGACAGGATCTCATCAATTCCATAAAAAGTAGAAGATACTTCAGCTGTTAAAATGAATCTTATCTAAATATGAAATAATTACAAATAAATACATCTATAATGTCTGAAATATAATAATAATGTATAGTATAATAAGTCATGATTAAACCACACCAATAGATTTCATCTTTATGTTTTTATACTTTTCAGTCAGTGATTTTTTTAATGCAATGAAACCTCCTGTATGATTAGAGTAGTTACATCTGCTCTTGATTTAACAAAGCTATTAGAAAAACAGCTTGCGACAGAAAGCAATAATTAAACCTTAAAAAATTTCCAGCCTTGGGCTCAAAAGCAGATATGTCAACTCCCTAATTAGGTTTATATGATATAAAAGTTTATTCCAGATGAAAATGGGATGTTTTTAAATTGTTTTTAAAAGCCCTGAGCTTTGTTAAAGGAAATGTTGGGGAAAATGATTCTTAGATCATTTTTGTCAAGGATTAAACAAGGAACCAGTTCTATGATAATACAAATAGTTGGTACAATTTTCAACTGAGAAACTGTTCTGTAGCTGTGTATGTTTGTATAACTAAACCCAAACTGACAAATGGTTTGAGGAAGATTATAGAAGTTGTTCTTTATTTAAAGGGTCTAAGAAAGAAAATCTAATTCAATTCTGTGGAAAAATGCTGAAAGCAATTTCAGGCTGTGAATAACCAACTCCAGGTGGGAGTTGGAATGTACTTTCTGATGTCTTTTTGTCCTAGTTTCATTCATGTAATAGCACACTGACTCTGACTCCTGTGTTGCTTATCCAAATGGTATATGGTGCCTCTAGGCCATAGTGAATGATGTTGCCACCTCTTGCTGATGCAAAGATTTACATTTTTACAATGCAGTTATTCAGAAGGAGGGCCCCCTAAGCTTTGCTGCCCTAGGCCAGCACTTACGTGGCCTTAGCCCTCTGCCCATTCCTTCACCGCCCCCCAGGTTGCATGTATGTATAGAAAATAGAGCCGTCCACTTAGTTCTCCACTATATATATGCAAGGCAGTAGTGGAGAACTAAGTGGACGGCTCTTCTGGATGGTACATAAATGAAACTCTTTTCATAATCTGTATTGGCTGACTGTTTCAAGATTGCATATTACATATTTCTATACTCAAATCTTTATACAATCATTTTTCTTGAACGCAGTGCAATAATGAGATTATATAGTATTACTTTTCTAGTTAGCTAATAGAACATTTGTGTATGTGTGTGTGTGCTCATGCATTTACTACACCGCTTTTTGTTTAAAAGAGTTAATCAAATGAATATAAAATGAAACTGCCATAACAGTTATTAATTCTGTTACATATTTGACTCGATTATTTCAGCAATTGTACCTGTAAGTGATGATTTCACATTTGAGAGTACATTAAATGGATTATAACTATATATTATTTTCTTTATGGTGGCATATATTCCAGAGAAATATTTCTGATCATGTCCTTCTGAATGTATTTAGATATTGGATGCATTTGTATGTTTTGTAGTAGAATATTATTTAAATTCATAAAGTATATCCCAAATGCTGTTTTTTATTATTTAACTCTGATTTTGATTTATAATTTGATATATAATTTGATTTTAATCATGTGCACAGTAGCTGTAATAGGACTGCAAAATAAAATAAATACTGGGCAATATTTATTTTTCATTGTATTATCATTATATATCATTTATGGGACATAGAATATGATGTAGCTGTAGTCACCAAAACAAAGAATGCCACTTCTTAATGAATTAACACACAAAATAATAAAATATAAAACTTGTCAGCATTACAAACAGTACAGCATTACAAAGAACATAAAATTATAAAAGATCAAACATCATATCAAATCAGCGAAAGTGCTCTGAAGTAGCTCAGCAATTGAGAAGTTTCAAAAGACCAGAAAAAAGAAGCTAGGTCCATCTCTATCAAGAGAAAGGCTGTTAGCTATCTAGAGCTAAGTGAGAGAGGAAGGAAGGAAGGAAGGAAGGAAGGAAGGAAGGAAGGAAGGAAGGAAGGAAGGAAGGAAGGAAGGAAGGAAGGAAGGAAGGAAGGAAGGAAGGAAGGAAGGAAGGAAGGAATCCAGTGGTGGGATTCAAACACCTGAACAACCGGTTCTCTGAGTGGGCGTCCAAGGCTAGAACGGACTTCCAGAAGTGGCATCCACGCACTTCTGGCGGGCCGTTCTAGGAGGCCTTCTCCAGGCCTCCGAGGCCTAAAACGGACTTCTGGAAGTGGCACCCATGCACTTCTGGCGGGCCATTTTAGGCCTGGGAGGCCTCCTCCAGTCGGTTCTCCGAACTCAAAAAAATTTAGCTACCGGTTCTTCCAAACCAGTGTGAACCATCTGAATCCCACCACTGAAGGAATCCTAAATATAAGGACAGAGCTCTCTTCTCAGAATCCTTTATCTAGATTTAACTTCCTGAGGACTGGCATTCAGGGGAGAGTTGGAGATACAAGGAAACGAGGATTCCCTTCTCAGTATTCATTCTAATAATCCACACATTTCAGTTTCCATTTCTGCAATAATCATTCAGCATTTTGTAGCCATTACAACACAGGGTGTCTCACTGGGCTGGGCTTTTCTTCGTTTTAGCATTCTCTCAATGAGTGCTTTATTTTTGCAAAGCTGATACTCCAGAGGCTACTGAATACTTCTCTCTTATTCATGAGTGGTACTGGTTTCGCTACATAAGTTGTAAAATTTGCACTTAAACATTGGAATTAATGAAAATAAGTGTTCCTTTTAAGAAGAGAAAGAGAGAGAGAGAGAGAGAGAGAGAGAGAGCTTCTCTTATCAGTATTAAGGATTAGAAGACAGTTTTGTTTGGTATAAAAGAGATGAACTGTAACTCAATCTGGCTTTGAGTTTTAAGTAATGATCAATGCATGAATGAAAACATTGTGAATTTCCATAAATGTTTGCACTGCATTTGTGTTGCTGAAATATGAATGACCTGGCCAAAAATATCCATGGCATAATATCTTCTAAAAGAGACTTCTGCAGCGGATTGTGTGAAGTTATCTTTAAGTACTTCTAAGAACTGAAACTAAAACACTAAACTGGATTAAAATACTAAATGCATCCTCTTGATGAAATAATGGAGTTATCTTGTCTGTCAGTCCATTTGTAGATACAGTTCAGTGTTGCTGGTTTCCTTTTTATAGAGAGTTAAATACTGATTTTATGTACAAACATTTACATTTACCTTGTTACAGAGTATCATATAGAGAATCTCTTCTGGAAATAAGATGGATTGGCTACTTAACCCACTTTCAGCAATGACTTTACAATTCTTCAAATATATTTTCAAGCTTGATTTCAGTGTTGTTTTTATCCTACTCAGTATTGTTGCTTGCTGTGATTTCATTGTGAATTCTTAAATTTCGTCTCTGAGAGTTCAACTAGCCCTAGTTTAAAATGAAAAATAAGTTTATAAATCCATTGACTTTAATACACATGAACACTCATATTCATCTTATTGTATAATGCAGATATGAGGATAACTTGACAGCAATTTGATATCTTCTGGAATGCATTAAAATAGACAAGTACATACCTGTATTTCATGAAGAGTAAAACAGTGGTTACTTATTATTAATATCAAAAATTTCATGCTTCTCAATACTAGTTGCTAGGGAACATAAACAGGACATGCTATTTGTGGGTCCCCTGTAAACATTGTGTTGTGTAGTCTTAAAACAAATTGCAATAGATAAATCTGTAGTCTGGTCCAGAATAAATAAGGTAAATTTTAAAATAATCTGAAAGCCAAATTTTTCTTCATTATTTTCTCTTGACAATATGCTAATTCTTCTAAAGTATTATACTAAGAAATAACACAATAACAATGCTATTCAAACCTGTTCAATTTATAATAGTCATCCATCACATAGTAAGCATGTTTTTCTTATTTAATTATGTAATATATTCAGTATTTGTCAAGTGCATTCTAAATTACTTTTGCTCCTGTTTTGTTCATCCATTTTTATTTATTTAAAACAATGAAGGCATGAGGAAGAAATATTGTTATAGTTTAAATATTGGACTTAGCATCATTTGACACTTATTAACTGATGATAAATGTACGTGTCTGTGAATGTGCACAGAATATACACTTCTGTTTCATTGGACTATCATTTTCTTTTTCATTAAAATCCTTAAGGAGTTTTTATGTGCAAATTTCACATAGTTTTTCAATTAATACTTTAGTGGGTGCTTAATAATTAAGAAAAGCAACAGATAATAGAAAATGCAGATAACAGATAAAATGATGGATAAAGAAATTCAAGAAAAGGAAGTGGTGATAGACACTCTTAATATCACTAAGTACTCAGGCATATTTACTTCATAAACAATAAGTGTCTGTAGATATAATATAATTTGATCTTTGGAGATAACAATTAATTAGACTCAATCTTTTCTAATAGAATTATATTTGACAGGTAGTTGGAAGATTATTTTTCTCACTTGCCAAGTCATAGTATGCCATTATAGATGTACCAGAAAAAACAATAGCTATCTACTGTATACCTCTAGAATTATTAGAATTCTGCTCAAATCAAGTTTCAATTAAGTGTTGCAGAAGCTTAATTTTTTTTAGAATGTATATCTTGGAATACCATATCCTTCTGTCATATAACCAATAACCAATGGGATTATTTCACTATTAATTAAAATGCAAAGTGAAACTCTATTTCACTATTAATTAAAGTGCAATGTGAAACTCATCAAAGATTTCTTTATCACCTTTAATTTGTAATTTAGTGTTAGAACCCCTAATATGCTTAATAAAACAAACACAAAATTTTAAAAAATGTTTGCTGAATAACATGCTGTAAGGAGCAAGTGATTTTTTTTAAAAAAGATTGTCAACAAGCATTGATAAATTTTTAGGTACGATATGTAGGTATAATAAATATACTGGATATTCAATAAACTGGACAGTCACTTGACAATTGTCAAAAAAATTCTAAAGCTCATAGAGTTAATATTGGGTTTTATATATTGTTCCAAATTATTAAATATCTGGGATTACTATGACAACGGAAATACCCAGTATTATTTATTTATAATATCCAATATTATCTATAATAGTAGATAAGAACATTTCAAAATTACCATCTAGATAGAAAAAGATATGAGACAGATAAAAATATCCATACTATGGTGGAAAAATATATTTTTTTATTGCAAAAATTAATTTTGCATTAAGACTGATAGATAATATAAAGCAACATTGGTTCTACTTATATATTTCAAGAAGATTGATAAGCTTAAATGTTATTTTTTTATGGAAGGAACACAAGTTCCTTCCATAAATGCAAGTTAAGATAGGCAAGAAAACGGTAAGTGAGCACCTGTCCAGCCTAGACGAGTTCAAATCACCAGGACCAGATGGATTACACCCCAGGGTTCTCAAGGAACTGGCAGATGTGATCTCAGAACCATTGAACTATATTTTTCAAAGATCCTGGAGCACTGGGGAATTACCGGAGGACTGGAAAAGAGCTGATGTAGTTCCCATCTTCAAAAAAGGGAAAAAAATGGACCCAGGAAATTACAGACCTATCAGCCTGACCTCAATACCTGGGAAGATTCTGGAAAAGATAATCAAACAACGAATCAGTGAACACCTAGAGGCAAACAAAATCACTACTAAAAGCCAACATGGGTTTGTCAAAAACAGATCATGCCAGACAAACCTTATTGCATTCTTTGACCAAGTGACAAAATTAGTGGATCAGAGGAATGCTGTGGATATAATTTACTTGGACTTCAGTAAGGCATTTGATAAAGTAGATCACAACCTACTACTTGATAAAATAGAAAAATGTGGGTTAGACAGCATCACCACCAGATGGATTCGTAGCTGGCTGACCGGCCGTACTCAGCGTGTGGTCCTCAATGGAACCGCATCTACATGGAGGGAAGTGTGCAGTGGGGTGCCCCAGGGCTCTGTCCTGGGCCAGTGCTCTTCAACATCTTCATCAACGATTTGGACGAGGGGATAGATGGGGAACTCATCAAATTTGCGGATGACACCAAGCTGGCAGGAATAGCCAACACTCCAGAAGACAGGCTTAAGATACAGGAGGACCTGGACAGACTTGAACATATCTAACAAAATGAAATTCAATGGTGAAAAAAGTAAGGTTCTACATTTAGGCAAGAAAAACCAAATGTACAGGTATAGTATAGGGGTACCTTGCTCAATAGTAGTAACTGTGAGAGGGATCTCGGAGTCCTAGTGGACAATCACTTAAATATGAGCCAGCAGTGTGCTGCAGCTGCCAAAAAAGCCAACACAGTGCTGGGCTGCATTAACAGAGGGATAAATCAAGATCACGTGAAGTATTAATACCACTTTACAATGCCTTGGTAAGGCCACACTTGGAATACTGCATCCAGTTTTGGTCACCACGATGTAAAAAAGATGTTGAGACTCTAGAAAGAGTGCAGAGAAGGGCAACAAAGATGATTAGGGGACTGGAGGCTAAAGCATATAAGGAACGTTTGCTGGAATTGGGTATGTCTAGTTTAATGAAAAGAAGGACTAGGGGTGACATGATAGCAGTATTCCAATATCTCAGGGGTTGCCACAAAGAAGAGGGAGTCAAGCTATTCTCCAAGGCGCCTGAGGGGCAGGACAAGAATGGATGGAAACTAGTCAAGGAGAGAAGCAACCTGGAACTGAGGAGAAACTTCCTGACAGTTAGAACAATTAACCAGTGGAACAACCTGCCTCCAGAAGTGGTGAATGCTCCAACACTGGAAGTTTTAAAGAAGAGACTGGACAGCCATTTGTCTGAAATGGTATAGGGTTTCCTGCCTGAGCAGGGGGTTGGACTCGATGACCTCCAAGGTCCCTTCCAACTTTATTATTATTATTTATTATTAAGTTTTGACAATGCTAATGATGCTGGCTGATTTGTTAATCACAGTAATGGAATGCACATAATATTCACTTCTACCATTTTGGGCACAGCTTGAGAGTTTTACTTCATCACTTTTATAGGTGAATGGAAAGTTCTTGGTTCTAACAATAGGAATTTGGTTTCTTTTCCAGCATTTAAAATAGTTAGATGTATCAGGGGCAGAAAATTTGAATGTGATTTTTCATCACACAAGGAATCTTGAATATTCAACATATGAAAGCTTTCACTGTTGCAAAAAAGTGATTATGTACTCATGAAAGAATATTTGTGTCCTAGATGGTCAAGACTGGCTTAAGAAATGTTGTGAGTTCTCAGATTTTGGTCTAGCTTTGTGCTTCCTGCACCTAGAATGGGAAGGCAGGGAATGTTGTGGGTTCCATCTCCTAAGAAGGTACATCTGGCAGGACTCAGAACAAGGGCCTTCTCTGTGGTGGCTCCCTCCCTTTGGAATATCACCCCCACAGAGATTTGACATTCTTTCGTAGGGCCCTGAAGACCTGGCTCTGCCAATGGACCTGTGGAAGCCAGAGTGGGATGGACCCATCAAATAGCTTGTTTGATTGCTTGCTGTCGCCAGGGTGGTGGTGGTTGTGGGTATTGTTTTTATTCTTTTATATTGGGCTTTTATGCTTGTAAATTACCCAGAATCACTGAGAGTGAGTGGGCGACCGTGTAAATCTTACAAACAAACAAACAAACAAACAAATAAATAAATAGTTTCCCAGTGCACTTTGGAAAGCTACATTGATTTAAGAAGTAAAGACTAGAACAATGGAAAGAAGAACTAAGTGAAGGTTTCTTATAGAGTAGTACAAATTAAATGCATATTTGGACAGGATAGACATTAGTTATTTTTAAGAAAGGTCAAAGTAAATTTCAGTGTGATGTTGACTCTTGGAGAATTTAGGGTCATGTCCATGTACTTTTCTTGGCCACAAGACAGACATGACTTTGCCATGGTTTTCCTCTCTCAAGGTATTTTCTCCACTTCCCAGGGCAGCCCGTAGAGAAGGCTCCTTGAAGTCTTCCAGGCATTACATTTTAGCTTCCAGGCCCAAAGTCAACCAGATGCTGCCTCCTGCACAGGCAATTACACTGAGTCACTAAAATTGAGAGCAAATGCACTGAAGTTAATAATATTTAAAATAATCCTGTCTGCTGTTTAATATTAACTTTTTTATGTTGCTTGTTTGTCTTTAGAACTGATTCTTGGCTATTTTCGACCACAGCGAAAATTTGAAGAAGCTGTTGATTGGTCGTATTCAGGTAAGCACATTATCTGCTACTTCACCAAGGGTGCTCACAGAATGTGGTCAAAAACATCAAGATGCAAGCTCACATAAAAACAAGCAATGCTTTGATCATACCATTTTGACATTTTTTGGATATTCCTATTTCACAATGCTTCATTACTACATTTCAGCAAGTCGTTTTTTTCCTGACCAAATCAAATTGCTTGTGTTGGCTGCGGTATGAGCTGATAAAGATCAGTTATTAAAAATGTGCTCTGTGAACCGAATTAAAAATATTAGAAGGTCTTATGACGGTCACTTATTCACCTATTGCATGAAGCCTCTGGACAACTTTCTTATAGTTCCCAAAGCCACACTTGACTACAGTTTTCAGAAACCAATATCATGATTTTGTACTATTTCTAGCATGGAAAAAAAAAAGGTGGTAATTCTTGAAATAAGCATAGTCTAATCTGTGAAGCAAAAAACTGCTGATCAATCTTTCAAATCCAGAAAAGAATTAAAATCTTTCTAACCATTCCAACTATTGGGTCCTGAGTGTCAATGTACTTGAAATGTGTGGTGGGTCATTAAAAGGTTGCTTACCCTGAGTTACTGCAAAGAAATATTAATTTTTGAACTGCATTTGGCTAGATATTTTTTTCCTTAAAGGCACAACCTCTTTTCACTAAAAACACTGCTGCGCTTACTACAAATCTTTGTACTTTCAGAATATTTAGGACAATTTTGCCCAGCAATCTCATTTCCCATGATGCTCCTGAATTTTCTTGATATATCATTTGGGTTACCAATGGGCTGGTGCTCAGTCTGATCTACAACCATTGCAAGGTCTGATTTGTCATTTTCAAGCTTTTCCCTTTTCCTACCTGTGTAGCAAAGTGAAGTCTTGCTAGCTGGATCCTGTCCAGATCTGGTTTACCAGACTCTGCTTTTTTTAAAAGAGATATAATTGATTTCCCACTAGTCCCGAGGCCTTTTCCTCTGTGTTTTCACCATCACTACCAGGACGCAGTTATCTCCTCTGAGATTACTCCAGGTTTTTTTTCCCTCACTGTTCCATCATTATTCTACTGCTGCAGTAATCAAAGCAATAGGAAACAGATTGTTCTTTTGTTCCTATATTGCTCTCTAGTTCCATGGAAACTTTGTAGCAAGGATGAAAAAGTGATTCAGTATCATAGAAGTAAGTAGCAATGCTACTACACTGCAACTTAAAGAGGTTTTTTTGAAAACGAGAAAGGGGAAATTATATTTTGCTGTATTGTTGGTTTGAAAGAGGTGGGAATGCAGTGGAAGCATAGAAAGTTGTGTCCACTGGGAGACCTAAGAGTTCAATGAAGTATGAGCTTCTATGGTTAAGGATAATTTGTTGATTTAATGGGTCATTATTAGATCAATCTGAACATTATTTGATCACACTATCACACTATGAAAAAAATAACAATTACCAATCGCAGGGAATGTAAGAGCCCAATAGATAGAAACATATGAAGGGTACTTCATATAAAGATATCAGTGTAAACATATGAGGAACAGTTGCAGGAACTGTTCTAGTGAAAAGAAGGACTAGGGGTGATATGATAGCAGTGTTCCAATATTTGAGGGGCTGCCACAAAGAAAAGGAGGGCCAATCTATTTTCCAAAGCACCTGAAGGCAGGATAAGAAGCAATGGATGGAAACTAATCAAGGAGAGAACCAACCTAGAACTAAGGAGAAATGTCCCAACAATGAGAACAATTAACCAGCTTGCCTCTAGAAGTTGTGGGTGCTCCATCATTGGAGACTTTTAAGAAGAGACTGAACAACCACTTGTTTGGAATAGTATAGGGTCTCCTGCTTGAGTAGGGGATTGGACTGAAGACCTCCAAAGTCCCTTCCAGCTCAACAGATTATTTTATCTGTTATCAGAACAAAATGGCTCCCCTTGACAGTGACCAGCCACTGGAGGGAAAGGGGTGTGTCAGGCCCTGTAGCCAGTTAGAGTTGGGGCTGCTACTAGGGTGAAATGAATTGCTAAAGTCCACCTGTTTGACGGGCTCAGGTCAGAAAACAGCAGTTTTGAATCAAAGCTAAAATGGGTATGGGGTGCATTTTTAGTGAGCTGGGGAGGGGAAGGAGGATGAT
Source organism: Azemiops feae (assembly GCA_023970755.1). Lineage (NCBI taxonomy): Eukaryota > Metazoa > Chordata > Lepidosauria > Squamata > Viperidae > Azemiops > Azemiops feae. The sequence goes on along the minus strand of JALGBA010000503.1, from coordinate 813,649 downwards.
ATCATCCATCCTTACACTTAGGAACTAATGACTGGCCCATTCAGCTGACAGACCAAGCAGAAAAAAACAAATTATCTTTTAGAAGGCAATCACCTGAGACTTCAAAGAGCCGGTTTGGTCCAGTGCTTAAGGCACCAGGTTAGAAGCCAGGAGACTCTGAGTTCTAGTCCTGCCTTAGGCATATAAAAGTTGCTGGATGACTTTGGGCCAGTCACTCTCTATCAGCCCAATCCACCTTACAGGGCTGTTGTTGGAAAAATAGGAGGAGGGAGGTGTATTATGTTCCTAATCCAACTACCTTGAATTATTTATAAAAACAATAAAGACAGGGTATGAATGAATGAATGAATGAATGAATGAATGAATGAATGAATGAATGAATAGTCTTGATTCTTTTCCAATTGCTTGAAATCAAAACAAGTTTCAGAACATGTGGGGTAGGTCTCAATGCAAAGCATTTGAGAGAGGTGCTTCATGTTGCAGTGTGCTTCAGTATGCAGTGCTTCATTGCACTAGAGATAATAGATATAGTTTGTGTAGAGGTTTCCTTCTATGACTTATTTACGTTCCCTTTTAAAACTATTTAATGTGTTTCTAATTAATTAGATTGATCTTTTCAGAGCTGTTATCATTTTGCTTCTTACTATCTTTCTCTTTGGGTAATGGAATGGAATGTGCATGCATAGACATGTAGAAACATATAGAAGCAGCTGCCAAAGCAGCACATAAATCCTGCAAAAGGTGTGGCTGTTTTAATAATGCAGAGTGGTGTCAATCATACTCCCATGAGTTAGAAAGTACTACTTACACAGCCCTAGTTTCTCAGGTTCATGTTGCACTGCCGTTATATTGGGTACCCTGATCTACCAAGAAACTCCTATGATGCCTATGAATTAAGTATGAATCTGAGTCACCTGGAAAGTCAGCCAGGGATGTAGTTTCATGTTCTGTAGATGTTAGTTCACCATGTATGTCTGGTCATTATCTTTCCTTAATAAAATAATCTAGCAAGGAGGCAGAGTGGACTGGATTTATCATAGTAAAATTCTACTGTCTGCTCTCCTGATTAATACCCAATGTTCAGATATTCACAAATTAGATAATTTTACGTACATAATTGTACTCTTTAAAAGCTCATTCAGCAGACACTCATCCAAAATAGCAATTTGAGAATAATCAGACAGTAGCATACTTTTTCATTATTTCCTTCTGCAGATTTTTGGAAAAATACTTTTGCTTCAGATCTTCAGCTGAATGTTTAATATCAATTAGGGTTTTCCCTATTTTCATTTCTTTGGAACATAAAATTGTTTATATTAAAACCATTGAAATCCTAAAAGATATATTCCAATTGAAATGATTAGGGATATATAGTAAATATAGGAGGCAGTAAAATTACATCTTCCAACATAGTGTTAATACTATCCTTAGTAAAAGAAAAGAACTCTATCTATCTATCTATCTATCTATCTATCTATCTATCTATCTATCTATCTATCTATCTATCTATCTATCTATCTATCTATCTATCTATCTATCTATCTATCGTCTATCGTCTGTCTATCTATCTATCTATCTATCTATCTATCTATCTATCTATCTATCTATCTATCTATCTATCTATCTATCTATCTATCTATCTATCTATCTATCTATCTATCTATCTATCTATCTATCTATCTATCTATCTATCTATCTATCGAATATTTGTATGTGTAACCAGTAAAATAGACATCTCCTTTTTACTTTTCTTCATTGTGCTCAATTGTATTTACTGTCTTGCCTTTAAGACAAGCATATATTTTGTTTATTCGAAATGGTAGAATCATAGATTTACTTAGAACAAGAAGTCTTATCCCCAGGTTAATGCAGAACTTCAAATTAAAACATTCCTTACAGATGGTAATCTCTCTTGCTTTTCCTATCACTTCTATTAATATTCAACAAGTAGCTGCTTTTCTGCAATTTGGTGATATTATTCTCTGTCCTCTACTCTGGGACAATAAAGAATTGATCTTTGCATCTTGTGTAATATCCTTTAGGATGAATTTGTCTTCAGAGTGTGCACTCACATGCCCCAAATCACTGGAGACTGATGATTAAATTATTGCAACATTGTCTGCATCACCATTTTAGGGTGTTCAGTCATCTATAACCCAAGTGTCAAGTATCTTCTTTTGGAATTCCGGGGTCAGAATGTATTGGTTTGTCAGTTTGAATTAACTATTTCTTTGCTATAGGTATAGTAAGAGGTAGTGAGAACCAGATTGTAGTGGGTAAGGCACCAGGTTGGGAAATGGGAGACTGTGAGTTCCGGTCCTGCCTTGGGCACAAAGTCAGCTGGGCAACAGCTTGGGCCAATTATTCTCTCTCAGCCCCAGGAAGCAGGCAATGGCAAACCATTTCTGAAATCTTACCAAGAAAACATAAGGGACGTGTCTAAGTAGTCAACACTGACTCAAAGGCATACGTACACACAGAGTGATAAGTACTATTATAATTCTTGGACAAATATAATTCCTATTTCATTCCTCTTGAAGCTTGACTCCAATTGACAGGACCATTAGAAGACAATTGGCTTAGAAATCAAACAGGTCTTGCTCAGTTATTGCATCCATATTGCCACTTTGATTTAATTTTTGTCCTGATCGCTTTACAGTATTGCTCAGCACAAGAGGAAGACATTGTGGGCAGCTATTTTGATAAACTGAAATGGATGCATTCTATTGTATAAAGCCCTCCCTAGGATGGCTCCTAAGTACCTTCCTTCAAACAGAATATTCTTGCCCTGAACATTCAACCTAAGATGACAAAGAAAAACCCTTTCACTAACTGCTCTGTTATGGAACTGCCTTTCTTTGGAGACCCATTATTGGGAGACACCAAAAGTATTTTGTTTCACCACAATGTAGAATCTAAATGGTCAGTGGGCTGACTTTTTATTCATATAATAATATGATTTTTATTCTATTTTATTTTATTATTATTGAATTTTGATTAGGATTTGTAGTGCATTTGAAAGACTTTGGTAAAATTGCTTTTATTATTTTCTTGGTTGTAAATTGCCTGGAGAAATCCTTAACCTGTATAAATAATAAATAGTTGTTTCCAACTGTTTGGGCTTTCTGGCCTTCTGTTTCTCTTTTCCCAGGCCTTTAGTTTGAAGTTTGTCTTCACTAATAGTTTCAATTATATTTTAGTTCTTATGATGTTAAACAGTTTTCTGTTGATTTTGTCTTACTTAATATGAACCATGCCATTGGAAGCAAGTCAGGGAACCATTGAATATAATATAAAAATGATTTTACTTGATTCAAGTTAACCTAGACTTTTGTCAGAAACCTAGAGGGAGATGGGAGAAAATAGATGTGTTCTCCTACCCTTCACAGCTTTCCCCATAAAATTAGCAATTCCATCACTAATCTCCTGCATCAAATTAATTTTCCCTAAGTCTTTAAACTATAATGACTTCATATTGTTTTATATAAATTAAAAACCAAAAGAAATTGACTTGCTGCCAAAAAAGGGATAGTCATCCAGAATGGCAGGTGACACACTAAGCCTATGCTAAATCTTGTGCGGTTCTTTTTATAGTAGTTTTGTGGGGGAGAGGGAAGAGTTTGCAGTTATGGCATATGGGCATGGAGATTACCTGCTGTGGTCCCAGGATGAATTCTCCTCTGGAGCAAAACACCAGCACGGAGGGTCAAGTCAGATTTGAAGTTATTGCAGTGTCTTTTCTCAGTCCAGTCCATGTGTCTCTGCAACTATAATTTTGTAGAAAATCACAAAAAACTTATAAGATTATTATTTCTAGTTTGAACTGAAGATAGAGTAAAAGTATTTTATTTCATTTCACAAAGGACTAAAGTTTCAGCCCTAGATACATTTGCAGAAAGTAGGATTTATGGGTATACATGGGTAGGATCAGACGGCTTACCAGAGATGTATATTTCATTTCAGATACCAAAGCTCTTGAAATAGCAGTCAAAGCATGTTTCACTCGTCTACCATTGTCAAACATTAAGAAGAATATGCCACTTTTCATTATAATGAAGGCTTTGCAAGAATATTAAATGATGCAAAGAAATGGCCTTTTTGAAATCATGCTCCTTTCGAAAGGCAGAAAACTTACTACTGGCTTTCAAGTCAATTCTTTAAGAGACCTGCATATTATCACATTTTTTGAATGCAAATTTAATGTTTCATTCTGTTTCACAAAGTAAATTGTTTGGGTTTCCTAGATGATCTGTGACAAAATAAATTGTTTTCAGCATTCATGAGGACGACTTTTGGTCTTAATCCAGGTCATTAATTGGCTACTGCCAGCTCTCTTCATTGAGCTTTGTGAGATGAACCTCCTTTATCTTTAGGATATTGGTAGCAAAGAAAGTCAAATCCTGCTGTCATATAAATTGCCCTGTGTCACAGGTTCTTTTTAAACTATACCCAATTTGATTGACTCCAACTCAAAACGTCAATAAAAAACACAGGACCTTAGACAATGGGATTTTTATATCTCCCTATAAGAATTAGAGAGATGTTTTATTTTGAAAAAATATCCAAGATACAAAAATGAAACATACAAATATATATGTGTGACTCTTTCTATGTATGTTGTGATACTTTATTTCTATTACTGCTTATATTTATACAATGTTCTCTACTATTTTACTATACTGTTATTCATCCTTCTATGCTGTACTGTATTATTTCCACTAGAAGTATATTATTACTACTACTGCTATACTACTACTATTATTAGGATACAACAGTGTTTTAACTCTTATAGACCCTGGTCTTTCTTTAAATCTGTCTCTCTCTCACTCTCTTTCTCATTATATTTCTATTTTCTTCTTCATTAATAGCCAGCAGATAAAGTACTGGGATCTTTTTAGTGCTGTGCCTCTTTTTCTTCCTTCAGTCGCTGAAACATTCTTTTATTTGGCTGCTTTCTCTGTTTGTGATGGTTGTTGAGCTTCCAAAACACACACAGCTCCTCCTGTCTCCTCCCCCACCTGCTTCAAGGTTGTGGCTTTCATAACCAATTCTGCCCTGCTGACATTGGGGAGAAAGCTCAGTACAGGTACCTACTATTTTCTTAATAGCCTATTCAGCCACACTCTGTGACTATAAAAGTCAAGGTTGCTTGTAAGTTTAAGTAGTAGCTATTGTAAGTTTTCCATAGATTAAAGTGAGTCTGTTGGGCATGAAGTTAGACTATGATTATGCTTGTGGCACATCAACCAGTACCGGGTAGTCCTCAACTTACAACCATTTGTTTAGTGACCATAAAGTTACAACAGCACTGAAAACAGTGACTTATCACCATTTTTCACACTTTCAACAATTGCAGCATCCCCACAATCACATTATCAAAATTCAAATGCTTGGCAACTTGCATGTATTTATGACAGTTGCAGTGTCCCAGGGTCATGTGATCACCTGTTGCAACCTTCTGACAAGCAAAGTCAATGGGGAAGCCGGATTCACTTAACAACTGCAGTGAGTCACTCAACAACTGTGGGAAGAAAGGTTATAAAATGGGCCAAAACTCACTGCTTAGCAGTGGAAATTTTGGACTCAATTGTGGTAATCTTTTGAGAACTACCTGTATATGCTTAGCAGGAAATAAGTTATTTGGTAACTTAATGCTGTCAGTATAGCTAAAATGCTTTATGTGAAAATCTCTGTTGTCCAAAGCTATGATAGATGGTGAAGATCAATATCTGTAGACTCATTTGGGGATAAGCATGAGATGTGGAATATTGAGATTTGGAAAATAATAGAAGTCAATCATAAAAAGCAAGAATTTAAGCAATAAAAATATGTATCTCTGAAACAAAAAAAAGGGAGATAAGTCAGAGTGAAAGTTTCCTGAGTTTGTGGAATAGAATTTATGAATACATCTATGGAAAGGAAAATGTTGATTTAATTATGAATGGAAAGGCTAAAATGCACATCACAAAATATGAATCTATGTTAAGTACATTTTGTGGATGGAATTTCTAAGTGGTGATAGTTGCATGTTATGTTCCAGTGAATGATGATCAAGGAAGAATTTAGAAAAGAGTTCAGGAGGAAATTGTGTGACATGCTGAATGACAATACCTAGTTTAAGCACAAATCTATTCATAGTGTACAAAGCAAAGAAATGAATATAAATCTAAATTTATCATCATAGTCATAAAGCTTGAATGATTTGGTTAAATATGAATGAACAAATTAGAGAAGGCTGTCTGGACATGAGAGAGATCATTTTTGGTAGCATCAAGAGTAGATCTTGGGGAAAAAATTCACATGGAAGAGAAAGAGAGTAAAGTAGAGTATAGGAGAATGACTGCATAAAGGAAAAGAGTCCTTCATGAAAACCATTGGAACATAGATTAATCACCCAATAGAATGAATTGGACATAATGGGAAGTGATTTGGAACAAAGTGAAAAGAATTAGAGAATGACACAGAAGAGTCCCAATAATGGGAAATATAAAAAGTGATACTTGATGGGATGACAAAGTAAAAGGGGCTTGGATGAGAAAAATGTATGTAAGAGAGGGATTACTACAAAAAAATAGGATGAGAAAAACATATTCTCTAATGTACAGAAACAGAAACATAGGAATGAATAATTAAAATTAAAAGAGACTGAGAAAATGCGAAGCAGTTCTGATGGAAATAAATTGTTTTGGAAGTCGGTGAAGAGGGCTGAACAAGACATTTGTAGTAAATTGAATAGAATTAAGAATAAAAGTGACTGAATGATTTGGGAAAAAACTGAAATGAGAAGTATTTGAAAGAAGTACAGCATCTGAGAAATGTACAGTATACAGGAAAGATATGTTGAAGAATGGAATTAAAACAAATTTTATACAGAAAATGTTAACATAAGAAAAATAGCTGAGAAGAACATTGTAAATGTGTGTGTGTGTGTGTTTTTTATATATATTTCTATAGCAGTATGCACTAGCCATTTCTACATCAACAAATCAGGCTAATAAGTAAAACCCAAAATCATAGTATCATTTTTTTCCACCTCAAGCACAAAGTCCAGAAGCAGTTCCCAAGTAGAAACAAAAGTACTTATATTCTTTTCTTTTATCAAAACAATCAATTTAGCCATCTCTGCTAATTCCATCAGCTTTTGTAACCACTCGTCCATAGTGGGAATCAAAGCATCCTTCCATTTTTATGCATAGAGCAGTCTTGCTGCCGTCACCATATATAAAATCAGAGTTCCAATTTTTTCCCCCAAGTCTTTTTCCATTAGACCCAGAAGGAAAGTTTCTGGTTTAATCTTTATGTTCACTTTAAGAATTTTCTGCATTAATGTATGAATCCAAATCCAATATTTCTTTGCTTTATGACATGTCCACCATAAATGATAAAAAGTCCCTTCTTTACGTTTACATTTCCAACATTCATTTGAAATACCTTTATACATTCTAGATAGGTTACAGTATCTGGTGTTAAATACCAGCGATACTTCATCTTGTAAAAGTTTTCTTTCAAGTTATAGTTTATTGTAAATGTTAAGCTTGTCATCCACATATTCTCCCATTGTTCAAGCCTCACATTATACGCAAAATTGCTTCCCCACTGGATCATACAATGTTTTACATCTTCATTTTCCAAATTCAATTTTAATAACGTTTTATAGACCTTGGCAATAATATGATCATCACTATCGCATAGTAAAATTTCCAGTTCATTTTTAGCAAAATCAAACCATGGCTTTTTTATCTAGTTTAAATCATTCATTTGTAGGTATGTAAACCAATGGCAGATGTGACTTTCTAATTCTAGTTCTTGCTTAGACTTGAGGGTGGGGTCTCCAAAGTTGAAAGTTACATCCACCAGTCCAACTTCACTACCATTTCTTTTCTTTAAAAAGCTTCATTTCACCCAAAGAGGCAACTTTGTAAAGAACCTTGTTTTATATTTATTCCAAACTCTTAATATGGCATGTCTAATAAAATGATTATTAAAATCAACTTTTACTTTAACTTTATCGTACCATAAATACCCATCCAAACCTTAATTCATGGCCTTCCAGATCAAGTAGCCTCTTATTCTGGAGGTTCACCCACTCTTTTAACGAGACCAAATAGAATGCATCAAAGTACAATTTCAAGTCTGGTAAACCCAAATCTCCTCTTTCCTTAGCATCTTGCAATAGCTTATATTTAATTCTTGGTTTCTTTCCTTGCCATATAAACTTGGAAATATCCCTCTGCCGTTGTTGAAATGGAATATGTGTTCCAAGTATTGGTATTGTCTGGAACAGAAAGAGCATCTTTGGTAAAACATTCATTTTAATTTTAGAAATTCTGCCCAGTAATGATAAATGTAGTTTGTCCCATCTTTGTAACTACTTTTTAATATCATTCCAAAGAGGTATGTAGTTATTTTGATACAGTTTTGTGTTTGTGTTTGTCAGAATGACCCCCAGATATTTCAGCTTTTTCTCAACCTTAAAACCAGACTTTTTACTCAATATATCACAATCCTGAGAGGACATATTCTTAATCAACATAGTTGTTTTCTGTTTGTTTATTTTAAAACCTGTTTAAAGTCCTGGAAGAAATGGACGTTGGAAACAACTTCATTCAAGGAGTTAAAGCTATTTACACATCACAACAAGTAAAAATTGTTATTAATGATGATTTAACTAATGTGAAATTCAAAAGGGCACAAGACAAGGATGCCCCTTGTCTCCTTTGTTGTTTATTTTGGTGTTGGAAGTTTTAAATAGAGATATTAGGCAAGATGAGAGAATAATGGGTATAAGCATCAAGAAAGAAGTTTACAAATTGAGGGCATTTGCTGATGATTTGGTTATATTCCTGCAGGACCCAAAAACTAAGATAGAATATATGATAAGGAAATTATGATGAGGAAATTAAATAAATTTGGGGCCTGAACATTGTAAATGTTTTGAGGTTGTTGAGAAATAGGAAGACTACAAATGCATATGAAATTGTAAAATGTTTAAATGTGGGCGTGATTCTACAATATGTTTAATGTGTGTAGAGATTATATTTATGCAGATAGTGTATAAAATGCCACTAGGATTATGCATTTTAGTAGTAATGTACCAAAGATCAGGATAGTCATATCTGACAGGAAATAATTGCAGTTAAACAGAAAGGGCGAAAACTTGGAGCAAGTTAGATGAATGTTTGTATTTTGGTAGCAAGTGTATTAAGGATGGCAAATAACTTGTAGAAGGCCTATCTATTTGGTTGCAAAGAGTTAATAGTCTAAGGTTTCACTTAATGTAATAAGCATATATTATAATTATAGTAAGCAAAATATATAAATCTTGTATCAAAATAACATATTACTAAATCTGAGAAGATAGAGCAGTAAAATTTTGTTAAAGAATTGTAGTTTTATATTGCACTTTGTAGATACATTTGGTTTCTATAATGTCTATAATGTTATTGATTCTTCTATATATTTTTCTGGTTTTTATTAGTACTGCTATACTGTTGGTTATACTTTTTCATATCTTCTGGTTGTAATATTTATCACATATATATTATTTTTAAAAAAATAAAAATGGGTACTTATGAGGTTTGTGTAGAGATAGAGTAAAAAATAAATATAGACTGATTACATAAGTTACTGACCAGGATAAAAGAAGTAAATTGGGATGAATTGGTCATATTATTAAATTTATATGCTATCCATCTTGCTTTCAAGTGACTTATAGAAGGAATTAATGAGAACTGAATTGAAAACAAATATATTAAGGGAGAATGGATGGACATGAGGAAGGGGAAGACCAGGATAGTCATAATTGGATGAAAATGATGATGTTCTCAACAACAGGATTTTTTTTAAAGGCAGGGCATTTTAAGAACAAAAACGCAATACTGAAATGGTACATGGAGTTGGTAAAAGCACAGATGGTGTACAAAGAGATATATGAATGGTGCTAGTATAGAATAAATTTAGCTGTATTATATTACATCTTTGAATTCTTTGGTTTATGATCTTTTACTCTATTTCCTATTGTATATTATATTGTTTATCTGGAAAAGGATTACCATGGTGAGTAAATGCCTGTATTGTTTTACACAAGAAATGACCCTTTCTGTCCCATCTCTTCTGGGTTAATTAATGAATGTGCTAAACTGTGAATTAAGAATTTATTTAATTGTTTTCTCAAGCCTGATCAGTGTTGCTGAACTACATGCATTCAAAGAAAGAACATTTCACTGGCTGCTGAAAGATTCAGGGATAATAATAATAATAATAATAATAATAATAATAATAATAATAATAATACTAATAATACTAATAATACTAATAATACTAATAATACTAATAATAATATTAATATTAATAATAATAATAATAATAATAATAATAATAATAATAATAATAATAATAATAATAATAATAACAACAACAACAATAATAAAGTTGGAAGGGACCTTGGAGGTCATCTAGTCCAACCCCCTGCTCAGGCAGGAAACCCTATACCATTTCAGACAAATGGCTGTCCAGTCTCTTCTTAAAAACTTCCAGTGTTGGAGCATTCACCGCTTCTAGAGGCAGGTTGTTCCATTGGTTAATTGTTCTAACTGTCAGGAAGTTTCTCCTTAGTTCTAGGTTGCTTCTCTCCTTGATTAGTTTCCATCCATTGCTTCTTGCCCTGCCTTCAGGCGCTTTGGAAAATAGCTTCATTTTCTCTTCTTTGTGGCAGCCCCTGAGATATTGGAACACTGCTATCATGTCCCCCCTCGTCTTTCTCTTCATTAAACTAGACATACCCAATTCCAGCAGCCGTTCCTTATATGCTTTAGCCTCCAGTCCCCTAATCATCTTTGTTGCTCTTCTCAGTACTCTTTCTAGAGTCTCAACATCTTTTTTACATCATGGTGACCAAAACTGGATGCAGTATTCCAAGTGTGGCCTTACCAAGGCATTGTAAAGTGGTATTAACACTTCACGTGATCTTGATTCTATCCCTCTGTTAATGCAGCCTAGCACTGTGTTGGCCTTTTTGGCAGCTGCAGCACACTGCTGGCTCATATTTAAGTGATTGTCCACTAGGACTCCGAAGTCTCTCTCACAGTTACTACTATTGAGCAAGGTACCCCCTATACTATACCTGTACATTTGGTTTTTCTTGCCTAAATGTAGAACCTTGCTTTTTTCACCACTGAATTTCATTTTGTTAGATAGTGCCCAGTGTTCAAGTCTGTCCAGATCCTTCTGTATCTTAAGCCTGTCTTCTGGAGTGTTGGCTATTCCTGCCAGCTTGGTGTTGTCTGCAAATTTGATGAGTACCCCATCTATCCCCTCATCCAAATCGTTGATGAAGATGTTGAAGAGCACTGGGCCCAGAACAGAGCCCTGGGGCACCCCACTACACACTTCCCTCCATGTAGATGCGGTTCCATTGAGGACCACATGCTGAGAACGATCGGCCAGCCAGCTACGGATCCATCTGGTGGTGATGCTGTCTACCCCATATTTTTCTATCTTGTCAAGTAGTAGGTTGTGATCTACTTTATCATGAATTGCTTGACCATAAAAATGTACAAATCCATGAAAAATGGTTTGATGTAGTGTTGACATCAATGAAAGAAATTAACACTAAAGGAAGATTACATGAAATGATGTGAAAAGGGGTACTAAAAGTTGAGGGGAAAACGAATATTAAGATTTTGATTATACTTCATGGCTAAACTATATAAATATCCTTCTTCACATGATTATAGTTCAAATCCTGGAATTGCAGAAGTATATTGTAATTTCTAATTAGTCTCCAATTGTATTATTACTGATTATATGCTTTCTCTGTCAGAGATTCATAGTAAGTTTTGAAACAGTGATAATACTAAGAAAAAGTTTATTACAACACTGCAGAAATATGACAAGAAAGAGTTTTAATAAAATATACATTGATTTCAAAGTAGAATTTAACTTAATTTAACAAAAATGTCAAGAGAATATGTATAGTTTGAAGAACAAGAAAAAGCACACTTAGCATAGTTTTAATGTTTTTATCTTATTCTCCATTTTCTAACATATTGGATTTGGAGATAGCAAAATGAATATTAAGAGTTTCCATATAATGGATTAAAGTGATAATGGGAGAAACCAATAGTTCCTTAAAGAAATTAATTGGCCCTGTTCATATGTAGCAAAGATTTTATCATAATAAGCAATAAACTTAGTCTAAGAATAAATGTTCCTGAATATAGAAAAACGTGCATGCAGAAATGTACAGTATTATTAGAAGCAATATAATTGTGTAATAGTTGTTTAAAAAATCCCTAAATGTTATCCCATTTTCTTAATAACCAGTATGAAAGATTACAACTTTTAATTAAAGCAATTTTATGTATATATAATATATATCCTAAATATATTAGTTATACTCAGTTCTAAAACATTTTATTTCTCTCCAAATGTAAGATTTCATTATGTAGGACCAGAATAATAGCATTAATTTCATGCTCTGTAGGCTTTAAAATAATATTGATTACTGAAAATGTCAGAAAAAGAGAATATAAAGCAACATTTCTGCCTATTTTATCTCTTATTCTGACATATATTATTATGGTGCAAATAATACTATGATGAGTAATGTGAAAATGCATAATTTAGTACAGAAATTGTGCAAATAAAAAATAAGATTCATATGTATATTTTTCGATTAGGATTTTAACATTCAGGTCATTTATCAACTTAATTGATTCTTATAACTGGTTTGAATTACTCTTAGTGGTGAGGCATGTATAATCACTCCTACTGTATATTCTAAAAAATGCCACAAATCCAATGTCTTTTCATAGTTTCTTCCCCCATTTCTTACTATTGATTGAAAAGAATCAAAAACCTAACAGCATTATTTTTGCACCAAAACAAAATTATAAAAGGTTTATACATTCCATCATTTGATGCCTGTAGAATTTCCATGCGTGTTTGTGGATTATGAGATATTTATTAGGCAAAGGAAAGAAAAAGTGCCTCTTTGGGATTCTGTTTCCATTCTGTTCTTTATTGTTGCTGGGATTCCTGATTTATTTGCTTTCCAGTACTTAATTTTTGTTTAAAAAAATCATGCTATTCAGGATAGCAATTTTATGCATTTGTGGGTTTTGCCTTGTTGCCAGTTTCTTTTTCTAGCACTAATCAGCACCGTATGGATAGCGGCAACTAGATTCTTCAATGCAAAACAGAAAATGTGTGTCCTTTTGCTTGACTTTTACTCTAATTCAGATATGTCAAACATAAGGCCCATAATGTAGTTGGAACAGGCCCATGGAGCCACCCTGGAAATGATGAGGGTCTCGCCCCAGCCACATCAGTGCCGGCCTGGCCAGTGAGCACAGGAGGAGGCAAGCGCATTGGGGCTGGTGGAGCCCAGCAACAACTGCAGCTCGTTGGCCCCTCGGCTGCTCATTGGCCAGCAGCAATGGCCAGGGCGCACTGGCGCACCTCGGGGCTCCGCAGCCAGGCCACCTCCTCCCCACAGCAGCAGCAGGAGCCCTGTCATCCGTTCTCTCTCCTCCAGCCCAGGAAGCCCACAAGCCTGGAGGAAATGGCCAGCACAGCCTGCCGGGTGTCTGATAAGCTGCGCTCGGTGCCTGCCCCATCTGCAGTGCATTCGCACACCTCAGGGCCCTGCAGCCAGGCCACCCCTGCCTCACGTCGCCCCTGTTGAGATATATTGTTTTATTGTTCATAGTATATTTGAGTCGGGTTTATATGTTATTTTAGTGTTATACTGTAACTACTTCTCTGATCATTAACCAAAATAAATATTATTTTATTATTTTCATCTGATTGATTTAATTGTTGTGAGTTCGCAGAGTTGTGTTTTAAAATAAGCAGTGATATAGGTCTTATGGATGAATAAATTAGTGTACTGCAACATTTCTATTCTTCCCAATTTTTGTTGAGTTTTGTTTCCTTGATTTTCTTAAAATCTTATGGTTTATTATATGACAATATTTTATATTAATGCATTATAACTTAGGTTAAAATTAGTGAATTCTACAGTTGCCATTGGCATCAAGTAGTTTATTTGATTAATGTAAGACATCAGAAACAGTCAAAGCAACGGTTGCTGATGGGCCTAAATTTAGATTAAACGTAAACTTAAATTTAGATGAGACTTCTTGAATGCTCCAAATTAATGAATAACTTTCATTAAAACAAAGAAGGTATCTTTACAGTTATTAAAAAAGTAGGTTTCAAATATCCAAAATTCTATTGAAAATAAATTCATGTCGATATCATAGTTTGTCAGAACCATATGCAGCTAAGTCTTCCCCTTCTAATTGTGAGCTCTCTCTCTCCCACACCCTATTCCCCAGTTGAGAATTTTATTTTGTTGATCCATGTGGAAATAAGATTGTTATCCTTCATTCATCTCAAGACTTTGGGACAATAAAATTATTTTGATGGTCAGATACCACCTTCCATATATAGAGCTCAAAGTTGTTGAACAGCTGCAGTGGCATGGGCCTTCTCTTGTTTTTTCTGCTAGAAGCCTCCAAGTACTCAATAATTTCAGTGAGTTCCTCCCCCAGACCCTCTGCTCTTGGACAGCTTCCTGTGGTCTACTTTCTTTGGAGGTCTCATTCCATTGGCATTCACAGAGAGCACTTTGTACCTTACTGGTGTGCTCTTCCTCTTCCTTGACGAATCTTAAAAGTTGCATACAAGTATATTCATATTCTCTTCCAGGAGGGATGCAAGTTTGCATTTCAAATAGGCATAATTAACGTATCCTTTTTATATATCTTATAAATATGTGAAAGAAGAGGAATGTTTAAAATACAAAGCCTAACAAATTTATCAACATTCACTTCAAGAATAATTAATTCTCAATGCAATGAATAGATGAAATCATCAATCATATTCACTGGGAAGAGAATCTTACTAAGTTCAAAGGAGTTTATTCATTGTAGCTTAACTGTTGTTCCACGCCATCACTAATAAATGTATTAGTAACTTATACAGCATCTAAAAAGTTATTCAGAACTCTCTTTTAGCATGAATTTGGTATAGTGATTGAGGTTCAGGCTAGAGACTGGAAGACTATAAGTTCTAGTCCAGCCTTAAACGTATAACCCAACTGGGTGACTAGACAACCAATCACTCTCTCACGCCTTATCGAAAAACTCTCATGCCTTACCAAGAAAAACCTTATCAAGAAAACTGCAAAAACTTGTCTTGGCAGTCTCCAGGAATTAAAATCAATGCATTCATTAATAATTTGCCTGAAGTATCATCACTTTAAAAAATCATTAGTAACAAAATACTGGCTTAATTTATGGTGCATAGGGGGTCTATAAAGCAGTTACTGTAGTTAGATAGAGATACAGTATTTGCTCTTGTTTTATTCTATATATTTTCTGGTTTTTGTATGCTATTTTTAATCCTATAGAAATAAGTGATACATTAAAATCATGTAGTAAAATAAATAAATCAGCAATTCATACTCAGTGAAGTGAATCTGTAAGTTCCTTAGCCACTA
Organism: Azemiops feae; assembly: GCA_023970755.1. Classification (NCBI taxonomy): domain Eukaryota; kingdom Metazoa; phylum Chordata; class Lepidosauria; order Squamata; family Viperidae; genus Azemiops; species Azemiops feae. The sequence continues at coordinate 798,141 of JALGBA010000503.1, read as the reverse complement.
TACTACAACTGAATAATTTCACCAATAACTTGACTATGGGAATATGTATGATTCCACAAACTTTAATACAGCCTTGTTGACTTGTTTTATGAAATACTTTTTCATATAATAATAATTTATTAAAATTCTATGACGCCCAATTCCCAATGAATCTGGATGATTTACAATTGTTGAAACATTTAAAAACAAAGAACAATACAAAAGCAACACAAGACAAAAGAACAATATTGGGAAATAAATAAATCCAGGGGGGAACAAAAAGGAGGAAAGAGGCTCAATCAACCTCTCCAAAAATGTTTTCAGGATAAGAAGAAAACTGCATCCAGATTGTTTGGAGGTAGAAAGATGCATCACATTTGGCACAACTAGGCCAGCTTTCTTTTACCATAATCCAGCCAATTCAGACAAATTATAGCTGGAGTAGAATCTAGATGTCATTCGAACTGTATTGCATTTCAGTGGGATAGAAATTTTGCTGCAAATATGAACAATCTTCATCTATCTCCTAAGAAATCAATTACAAATATCTGGATTTTATGATGTCATTGGGTTTGCACAATTCTGATTGTTTTACATTATTTACACATTTTTAAAAAGTGCCCTAAAACATTAAAGACAGAAACAAAATAAGAGAGTAGAAAATGCCTGTTTCCTTTCCTACAAGCATTTTGTATCCTCTGAAATAATAATAACTTTTGCACTTCATGAAAATTCCGTAGGAATTTTATGTCCATAGGAGACATAAATATGAATAGAACTAAACTTCTAATGAGATCCAGTTTAGTACAGTGGTTAAAGCATCAGGCTAGAAACCAGAAGACTGTGAGTTTTAATCCCATCTTGAGCACAAAGCCAGCAAAGAGATCTTGGGCCAGTCACTTTCTCTCAGCCCTAGGAAGCAAACAATGGCAAACCACTTCTGAAAAACCTTGTGAAAAAAATTGAAGGGACTTGTGTCCAGGCAGTCTCCAAGAATTAGACATGACTGAGTGGGGAGAAGGGGATTCAAATATAACTTCCTTATACAAATTATACTTTATTTGCCAGTGTTATTCTTTTGTCTGCTGCTTTTGTATTGTTCTTTGTTTTTAAATGTTTCAACAATTGTAAATCATCCAGAGTCATTGGGAATAGGGTCCGTATAATTTTAATAAATTATTATTTTATGAAAAATATTTGTTAAAACAAGTTAACAAGATTATATTAAAGTTTGTGGAATCATACATATTGCCATAGTTAAGTTATTGGTGAAATTATTCAGTTGTAGCATAGTGGCTAAGGAACTTATGGAGTTACTTCACTGAGTATGAATTGCTGATTTATTTATTTTACTATCTCTATGCTTTAATTTACTTATCTCTATGCCTCCTGATTCTGCAAGTGATGCAGAATATTAATACTCTTCAGATGCTCAGTTGTTCCAACTGGTGAGACATGCAGAAATAGGACCTTTGAAAAAGTTTTTCAATTATGATAAATGAAAAGTCTTCTTATTTTGATATCTAAAGTGCAGACTCCGTTAGGTCCTCTGTTGAGATGCAGATACATTGAATATGGAGAGCCATCGTGGTTGTTGGGCAATATCTTTCCCTTGGAAGAAGCTCTGCTGATATTGAGCTATAGCATCCAGAATGTCTGGGACTGCTAGAACTTCCAATTCAGTAATATCTGGAGTGTGACAGATTGTATACGATAGTGTAATTATTAAAAGTCTTTTGTGTTAGTGTACAAAGTGTTTGGGGTGGTAACCCTCAAGTTAATGCAGTAGATATGTTCTCAGATGGCCATTGCAACAATTTGTGTTGGGACCTGTCAGAGGGTAGGTATTGATAGGAATGAGGTTACACATACAGATGCACATGTGCATGTACATACATACATAGAGCACACACACACAGAGAGAGATAACAAGTGAAGTATAGTGATGTTTACTACTGTACAGGTATGATATAAAAATACTTAGCAATAATATAATGGAGCACAAGATCAAACTTGAATCTGAAAGATTCAGCAAGACTTTCTAAAATATTTATTATAAGGGAGTGGGATTGTAGCATAAACCCCAACTTTAAAATATGCTTAATTCAGTTAAAATGGAAAAAAAATCCCAAAATGATATATATGGAATATTACAGCCACAAAAAAATGTGACATTGTTTCACAGACTGTGAGGTTTGTCTTTTTTCTGATCTATAAATTTATAACTCAGAATCAACTACAGCTACTGAGACTACAATTATTTTAAAGGTCACCTGTACTGATATAATTCAGAGAGGAGCTTAGCTTGAATGTCACTTCCTAGCCAGCTGTTCACAGCAGTCCTTTTTTTTTTAATTAGTGGAAAATGAACTTTTAAATTTTGAGAATGATTATCAGATTAAAAGTTCTGATATTTTCTCTGGGAGGAAATCTATTCAGTTAAAGAAATGGCATAAATATTTACTCTTTATCACAATGTTATTCTATTTGCCTACTGTGATCTCAATTCTTGTTAATTCATCCAAGAACACTTTGGGATATTTTAGACTTTAACCTGAAAATAGTTCAACTCCCTATAGTGAAGGTAATCCTTGGCTAACAATTGTAATTGGAGCTGTGAATTCTGTCATTAAACAATGACGTCATAAAGTGTGATGTCGTGTGACCATGCTGACTTATGGCAGCCATTCCAGTGGTGGTGGTTGTTAGGTACATTGCCCATGGTCGTTGGGTACAGGATCATGGGATCGACATTTGCAACCTCCTGCCAGTTTCCCCGTTTACTTTGTTTGTTGGAAGCCAGCAATGAAGGTTGCAAACGTGATCATAGGATGCTGCAACTGTTGTAATTGAGAGCCAGTTGCCAAGTGCCCAGATCGTGATCATTGCAACTTCAAGGACTAGCCGTAAGTCGCCTCCTTCAGCATCGTTTTAATTTTAAATGGTCGCTGAACCATGGTCGCTGATGGTTTTCCTGGGCTCTTGAAATGCCTGTATATGTTTCAGTTAACATTTTATTCATGAAGTTCAAGTACAACTATCTGAAAAGCATCATTTGTGCAAAACTATGTTATTTCTTGAAATGCTTTTGACATTATTGGAATATTAAGACAGAACAGCATTAGTGATATTTAAGTACAATGGTATTTTGCAAATGGAAGTATTCCTCTCTGCAAAACTTTTTGTCTTGCTTTTGTTTCACAATGTTATGATAATCAACAGGTTGGTAGTTTTTCTAATTAATTTGCTTGCACAAATAATCTGTTAAATTCTATGAGCTGATCTATTTTTGTCCTAAAATAGGCAAAATCATACACTGTCCTAACTGCTCTGTCCTAACATATCCCATGTTGCACATTGAGAAAGCTGGCAGCCTTTCAAGTTTAGGGCACATATTTCTTATTAAAAAGGATAAAGTGGCTGCACAGCTTGTTTCTATTTCCATTTTCCAGCAATTACTTTGCCTGGTTTCCTTTTCCAATCACAAGACCAGTTATCATGCAAGTGAGATGAGAAAATAATATCAAATCAAACAGATCTTTCTAGCATTAGCTAGCTGCAGGGTGACCAGTACAGTTTTTGGTACGAACAATAATCCTATTGTGATTGAGATGAAAAAACAATTTGTTGTTGAATAAGAGAATTGGTCATGCCTTGTTTACTTCTTTCTATTATTATATTGTTCAAAATAAATGTTTAACATGTGTTGAAGTTTATATGAAAGAGAGAAACAGAGTGCTTAGAAATATGTAACTATAATTTGTATTAGCCATGGTGGCTAATGCAGTATTGCACACTAACTCTACCAACAGCCAGCAGTTCAAACCTGACTGGCTCAAGGTTGACTCAGCCTACCATCCTTCCGAGGTCGGTAAAATGAGGACCCAGATTGTTGGGGGCAATATGCTGACTCTGTAAACCACTTAGAGAGGGCTGTAAAGCACCGTGGAGCCGTATATAAGTCTAAGTGCTATTGCTATTAGATGTAACTAAAGAAAAAAATACAAAATCGATGTACCAAATGACAAACCTAAGATTTTCCTATATGTCAATTAAGCAGACAACATGGTTCAAAGCTGATTGGCAACCTCTTAAATAGGAAATGCATTGACAAGCAGGGAGAAGTCCAAATGTGCCATTGTGTGTATTGGTTGTTCAAAACAAAAGGGAGAAATAGAAAGAAAAAAAATCTTTAGTGTATATAATAAATTGATAAATAATGTAGCCACAGCGTGCAGAGAATGACTCCTGGAATTCCTTCCAACTTCTGACCAAGAGCCAAGGTGCACCTGTGTTTTCTTGTTTCTAACAAAGTGATGTTTCTAGGTGTAAATTTTTGCTTTCATTCATGTTGCACCGAGAGTGCTGGGAAGGGCTATGTAGGCTGCATGTGCTCCACTCTGAATCAGGTGACTGGGAGGGGTTAGGACTTAGAATAGATAAATCACTAACATTCTGAGTCACTGACCAATATAGGGATCCACTGGTGATTTTTTTTTCTTTGTAGCTCTCTCCCTGATCTTTTTCTTTTGCTGGCTTCTTCCTATTTATGTCAAGGTTCCGACAGACAGAGACAAATAAAGAAGAACTCCGAGGCTTGCAAGTTCCTCAAAGAACATGTTTATTGATACAAAGTATTGGTATGTCAAAAGTGAAACCAAGTCTGAATAGACACATAACAATCCCCAACACAAAGTTAAGAAATCCTACCCCTAAAGCTATGCAAGCTACTATGTTCCCCAACTTCTTGGTGGGCTTTTCATGAAACACCCAGCCTGCAGTCCTGGGAGCAGACGATGACCTTGGTTCCCATGGGAGAAAGTATGTTTTGTCTAGCGAAGCACCTGGTAAACCCCCCTCCCTCCGTGCTATGTGTCAACCGAAAATGAGTAGGGAAAATGGCTGCAGCCACGCTCATTTTCAAAGTTGATAACTTATTTGATTCCAGACTGTTCAGTTCTCAGAGTTTTCTTAAAATGTGGGGTGTTTGATGCTCTCTGAGTGTGGCTGATTTCCTGCAGACATTTCATTACCACGTTAGGTAATATCATCAGTACACCAATGATGCCACACTTCAACCCTGAGCTACAAATATTCTCTTCCATCAATTTATTAAACTCGTGGACAGAATTTCAACCTCCTTTCTTTCAAATATTCTGTTGTATAAAATAGAACAGAAAATAAAATACAATACAAGGATAAAATACAATACAGTATCTGTCAGCTGAAGGACTAGCATCTTAGGATCAATTCCAATAAGCAGCAGTGAAATATAGAGAGGACATGGGAAAATACTGTGCTAAGAATATTTTCAGAGTAGGACTAGAACAATTGCTGCTTGAAAATCATAGTAATTACCTGCTCTGGCAGAGAATGAGGAGATGACAGGCTGTTATATATTTCTGTTCTTTGTGACGGATAATATAGAAATCAACAAAACTGAGAGTAATCAAGCAAAATGCCAATGTAACAATATTTTTGATGCAATTCTGGCTGTCTGCTATGAATTTAAATGGGTGACAGAGTTTGCAAGGTTAGATTTATAATTAAAAGCTTTGTTAAAATTTGATGACTTTTAAATCTAAGCAGTCAGAAGCCAGTTGTTTAATAGATGACAGTTCTTAACTTTTAGAGATGTGTAAAATAGAACTAGGAGGAAGAAGTATGATTGTTTTTATTTTTAAGTAAACTTTCTGTTCTGAAATATTGCTCAGAATCCTGCCATAATGGTAGAAAATCATAGTTTAATGAGTTACATTGTTACATTCTATGCCCTTCTTAAAGTTATGTGTTGCCAGATTATCAGAGATAAAGAGAATATGATGACTTTGGCATGATCTTGTTCTGCTCCTATTATTCTTGCCAAGGAGGTAAAATCTGGCCTTATTGTTATTTCTATCGAGGGTGCCCAGTAGAAGACACATTTACATCATATCCAGCATTATGCCCATCTTCATGTAATCATGATTGACACATAATACATGTTTGCATAATAGTATAATGATATGTATGATGTCAGTTTCCTTTCTCACTTTAATGAATCATCTAGTATTAGGGTTCAAGTTAGCAAAGCAGCTGTCCAGCATAATGTGTACTGCATCAATGTTTCAGCAATGGCTAGTCTGCAACTGAGTAGCTTTATAGGTGTTCTTGTTTCACTCTTTTGGAATTTGTGAAAAGAACCTTAATTCCAGAATATGCTTTCATTTAGAGGTATTTAGCATGCTGTCAGACCTAAGTTGGTGATTCTGGGCATATGTCAAGTGATACACATTTCTTTCTTGTCGTATGAAGGATGGGGAAAATAGATTTCCTGTCATGATTCCATCCTTTTATATGTACTGTAAATGTTAAATTTCAACAAGACATCTATGTTTCCATGAGAAATTTGGTGATCCACTAGGATCTCAGTCTACATTTCTACATTTACAAGGTTCTACATTTAGGCAAGAAAAACCAAATGTACAGGTATAGTATAGGGGGTACCTTGCTCAATAGTAGTAACTGTGAGAGGGATCTCGGAGTCCTAGTGGACAATCACTTAAATATGAGCCAGCAGTGTGCTGCAGCTGCCAAAAAAGCCAACACAGTGCTGGGCTGCATTAACAGAGGGATAGAATCAAGATCACGTGAAGTATTATACCACTTTACAATGCTTTGGTAAGGCCACACTTGGAATACTGCATCCAGTTTTGGTCACCACGATGTAAAAAAGATGTTGAGACTCTAGAAAGAGTGCAGAGCAGGGCAACAAAGATGATTAGGGACTGGAGGCTAAAGCATATCAAGAACGTTTGCTGGAATTGGGTATGTCTAGTTTAATGAAAAGAAGGACTAGGGGTGACATGATAGCAGTATTCCAATATCTCAGGGGTTGCCACAAAGTAGAGGGAGTCAAGCTATTCTCCAAGGCGCCTGAGGCAGACAAGAAGTAATGGATGGAAACTAGTCAGGAAAGAAGCAACCTGGAACTGAGGAGAAACTTCCTGACAGTTAGAACAATTAACCAGTGGAAAACCTGCCTCCAGAAGCGTGAATGCTCCAACACTGGAAGTTTTTAAGAAGAGACTGGACAGCCATTTGTCTGAAATGGTATGGGTTTCCTGCCTGAGCAGGGTTGGACTCGATGACCTCCAAGGTCCCTTCCAACTTTATTATTATTATTATTATTATTATTATTATTATTATTATTATTATTATTATTATTATTATTATTATTATTATTATTATTATTATTATTATTATTATTATTATTATTATTATTATTATTATACTTGTTACCTTGTAACAATTTCAAAGAATATGGAAATCTAGGGAGATTTGCTGACCTCACATGACAGGGGCATTTTAAATTTTACAGATGCTATATCAGAAAGAAGGACTATGAACATCACATTGCTACTCTTGCACTAAAACAATATTTGACATACTTATGGTTAATTAGACATTGGATGAAATAGAGAAAATATATAGAAATTCAAACTTAAGAGGAATCACTCTTTGATAGGTCAACTTTGCTTAAGAAATGAATTTTGAAACCAAAGTGATTGAGAAAAAGGGCTGAATATTATTCTAAGGACCAGTTGCGTTTCCAGATAACTCTACTTTAAAATAATGAAATGAATAATGAAAATGACCAGTAGCCTCTAGAAAAAATTGCAATGATGCCAAAATGATGACATGGCTATGTGATGTCATATATGGCCCATGATTGTATATTTGTGTCCTGATGCCTGATTCAAAATTTACAGGCATCATGCAGTATATTGCTCTGTATCAGCCCAGCAAGTTTGAGTCACAGTTACTTTTTGGATTTGGAAGCAATAACCATATGAATATAACCATAAGAACATATGGCTTTTTTCCAAGGCAGTATAATAAAATAACATTAAGCATAAACATAACTTCATAACATAAAATAGCAGAATATTCAAAAATACTCAAGAACAAAAGAAAGACAAAAGACTTCTTCTGCCAGTCAAGGAACCCAGAAAAATGATGGGGGGGGGCCTCTTCAAAGCTATTGGATATGTAGCTCCTTGTGTCAATCAGGTCTGCATAGAACGTCCATCTCATGGGGGTTGCCAACCAGCTTATATAGATTCCAAAGCATAATTCGTCCTTTCTGTTCTCAAAAGCATTGTCTCACTTAATTTTGCCAAGCCTAAGAGGATAAGCTTATCCCTGGAATGCACCACCCATTCTGCCAAAGATAAGACCACCCCAGTTTAAGCATTATTGAAGATGAGAAAGATCATCGAACTTTGCACAGGTATCCCATATCAAAGAAAGGACAAAATAAAGTATCAGCCTTTAGTGGTTAAAATAAATGCTTGCTTAATTGTCTATTACATACTGAAATACTACATGACTCAGTATTACACAGCACTTCAAAACCAGGTCATAATTACTTTGGGGGGGGGGGTTACTGAAACTTCGAGTGGTTGTTAAGTGACTGGTTGTAAGTCGAGGACTATAGAATAGAATAGAATAGAATAGAATAGAATAGAATAGAATAGAATAACTTTATTGTCATTTTAAATGTATACTAATCAGCATACATTAAAATGAAATTTCATTGCGTACAGTTCTCAAAGGGTCACCACTTCCAATATACACTACATAAATATGGCAAAAAAAAAATGCATATACCCACATATATTCTATGACACAGAGAACTAGTCACTAGTTCAGATGTATATATGTACATGGTGAGAAAAACGAATCTTGCGAGTTTACCAGATGGATGGCATAGGGAACAAAGCTGTTACAGAATCTGGTAGTCCTACTGGAAATACTTGGAAACCTCCTCCCAGAAGGGAGCAACAGAAACAGACCGTAAAGTGGATTTGTGGGGTCTGTAACAATGCTTTGAGCTCTAAGCACAAAGCGCTTATAAGCAGCATCCTGAATACCGAGGAGCGAGCTTCCTATGATCTTCTCGGCTATCCTTACCATTCTCTGTATGGATCTTCTGTCTGAGGCACTGCTACCACCAAACCAGAGAGTGATGTAGTTTGTTAAAATGCTGTCAATCATGCCTCTGTAAAAAGTGGCCGGGACAGAAGGAGAAAGATGTGTTCTCCTCATCCGATGCAGGAAATGCAGATGCTGGTTTGCATGCTTCACTATGGATGTGTGTACCCCCAGATACTTAATACTGTTGACCACCTCTATATCTGCATCCTTCATATTGAGTGGAGTGTGACTATGCCAGCTCTTTCTAAAATCTACAATGATCTCCTTTGTTTTATTAACATTTAGAACCAGATTACTTTTATTGCACCAGTCCACCAGAGCCTTTACCTGTTCCCTATAAGCGTCTTCATTGTCATCCCGGATAAGACCTACCACTGCCGTGTCATGCACATACTTTGCAATGTGATTTGTAGCAGATTTGGCACAGCAGTCGTGCGTCATCAAGGTGAACAGTAACAGATTCAAGACACAGCCCTGTGTGGAACATGTACTCAAGGAGATGGAGTTAGAAATTTTTCTTCCAACTCGCACAAACTGGGGCCTATCAATAAGGAAATCAAGTATCCAGTTACATAAAAGAGTATTAAAATCGAATAGGCCCAGTTTGTTCACCAAATGCTTGGGAATGATTTTGTTGAACACCAAACTAAAATCAACAAACAGCATTTGCACATGAGTATTCTTCCCCTACAGGTGTGCCAAGTTAAGATGAAGCACACAGGAAAGTTCATCTTCTGTAGAGCGGTTCTTCCGATAGGCAAATATAATATAGAACTTTTATGTTCCAACAGCCATTCCCCCTCCCCACAGCCACATGAGCACATTTTGTGTGCTCAGCAAACAGTTGTTTGCAACATCCTGCAGTCATATGACTGCAATTCACATTTTTGACAAAGAATTGTGCTTATCTCTGGTTTTTGGCAAAAACACCTCATAGCAAACAATGGGTTCACTTTAAAACCACATAAAAAAGGTTATAAAATCAGGTTGGTCACAACTTACAACCATAATCGGCAGGCTCCTTTACAACCGTAAGGACAGACATCTTTACAATTCCTCCTCACCCATCTTCCAGTGAAACCATCTTTACCAAATGCACATGCCACCATTTGTCCCTCTTGCCTTCCTACTGAAACTGAAAATGATTGTGCTAAAACTCAAACTTCATGTTCAAGGAAAAGATTCATACTCTGATGTACTAGCTTTGCTGAGGATTTGTGATCTGGCAGGACATTTGTAAATGTTACTTCTAATAACTTTTCTGGCATTGTCATATATTGTTGTAAAAGCATGTGAATTAGAGGGGAGCTTTAATATGAATTGTCTTCTGGTTCAGAGATTAATGGGATATGTTTTAGAGCACAATTTGTTGCTTTTATATAAAAAAATGAAAAGCTATCAAATATGTTAGCTAAATTAGTTGCTTAATTCATTTTGATTTTTAGGAGCCTTAAATCAAACTAAGTGGGGAAAAAAATATCCAGCATGCAATGGTGCCAAGCAGTCACCCATAAATATTGACGAAGATCTCACTCAAGTAAATGTGAACCTCAACCAACTGAAGTTCAAAGGTTGGGAAGAAGAAACTTCAGAAGACACCTTAATCTATAATACAGGCAAAACAGGTACAGAATATATATTCATATTTGATTTAATATTCATAGAAGTTTTTGTTCACATGTGAAACAATTGTTTATAGTTTTTTTTACAGTCTCTTGATTTATTTTCTCCTTTTTTATCTTTTTGAAATTAAGATTCTTGCAATTAATGGGAAGACAGCTGGCAATAGCAGACAAGCATTAAATCATGAGGCCTCCAGGGACAAAAGAAACATATTAACAAAAATAGCCCTTGAAATCACATAATTCCTATAATCCAATCCTCTCTATTTTCTGAATATAAATATATTTTCAGCATAATATGCATGCCTATTAATACAACCCACATTATGCATAATGTTATGTCACAAAGACCCAGCTAATGTTTTCACAGAGTGGTTTATAAAGATATCTTTAAAAATTTATCATACTTAATTGCAATGTTCTAATGCAAGAGGCATAATTCTAATTATTGAGAGTTTATTATGTACAGATTATCAATGTATTGATAGGTCACATAAATAAATGAGTTCAAATAAATCCCAAATATGCTGAGTAGTGCAAATGGGTGTGGAGCCTTCTTGGAACTGTTGAAAGGATTGTTGAAAGATAGATGATGTCAGATCCCTCCCCCTCTGTTGAGAAAGGGCTGTTCAATTTTGACATAGTTGCACTACTCAGGTGACCTTGAAGACACAGATAAGCCTCCAGATACCTTTAATGAATGCAAATGAACAGCTGTCCTTTCATTCCCCACCATCCAGTCAGAGCTGAAGAAGCTTCTTGGATGGGAAGTGAAATGTCTTCAGAGAAAAACAAGAAAGTCCAGTGGCCTCATGGAAAAGCATATTTGGGATAATTATGACCTGGATGACAGAATCTCCATAGAGTTGAAATAAACATATCATCTATGCAATTTGTATTTAATTATATAGAATATTATATTTGTTTTATGAAATCTGCAAATCTTCATATCAATTGGTTCTAATGATTTGTATTCCTTTTGTATAAGAAAGTGCTGAATTATTCCTCACAAACATACATTTGAACCACTAAATTACTTAATAATGCTTCATTTGAAAACTGAAGGGAAATTCCAAAAACTTGAAGTATGGAATAGAAATCTGTTGAATATTTACCAGGCCTATAAAATATATTTAAACATTTGAAACTGAGCTATCCATTTAATTAAATTTGGTATAATATTTAATATTAATAGGTTCCCTACTGTAACATATTGTACCATTTATCTGCTGAAACTATGTAGTTACAAACCAATTGTATAGCCACATAATTTATTTTACTCTTTTATTTTTCAGAGAATTTTTAAAGCAAACTGAACTTTTGAAAATTATAAATTGGAAAACAAAACTGATATGTAAAAACATTGTACTTAATATATATATTAAAGTTCATATAAGTAATCTTATTTAATCTAACATATGAACACCAAATATTAATGCTTAGTTTAGATTCATTTTTAAGTACATTATGTTAACAGTAAACCAGGATTTCCACATGGGCAATGGGACATGTTTTCATAGAAATGTGTAGAAGAAATGCTTAATGGTGCGTGAACATTTAGAGGTGGGAGGCAGGGAGAGAGAATTATTAGTAATTCCTTGACTCTCATCTCTAAAATCCTTAGAAGTGATAAACATTCAGTGGTGCCACAATGAGAGTAGAAAATAATATTTCCTAGCATTAAAATTAACCCTTTCTATATTTGAGTCTACCTGTATATTTCCATAATTCCCATCCATAAAGTATAAATTATACTTGCTAGATTAAATTCAAGCTGTATTCTGAGTTGTATTATTATTGTTGTTGTTGTTGTTGTTATGCCTAATTTAGCTCAAATCCTGCTGATTTCAGTGAGGAAAAATGAAGTCAACCTATTTTAAATTTCACTCATGGAGTGATATCATTTGATTTGATAATTTTAAAATTAATGGTGACAAATTTGAAATGCAAGTTGCTTTTTTCTTCTTAAATATAATGAGTAATATTATTTTTTGTTTTTTTTCCAGTGGAAATTAGGCTGAAAAATGAATACTATGTAATTGGAGGAGGATCAGAAGCTATATTTAAAGCAAGCAGGATAATCTTTCACTGGGGAAAATGTAACATATCTCATGATGGATCTGAACACAGCATAGATGGACAAAAATACCCCCTTGAGGTAATGAATGTAATTGATTTAATAACATTATAAATATCAATATATTTATGCACATTCATTTGACTGGACATAATTAAATAGCTATAAATGGCATTAATGTTTACAGAATCACTTCATTTCAGATTTTTTAAAAAGCTCATAGCTCATTTTTTAATGTCTTCATAATAGCTTTGATAGAATGGAACAATTAATTGTACTTTTGATATGATAACCTCAATTAGTTCCAAAAAATATAGCCAGTTTGCCATGTGTGCTAGTTACTAATTCTGGACCCAATTCGAGGTGCTGCTTTTAATCATTCAAGTGGCACAGATTTAAGTTTCATTCCTTTGGTTGAATCCTTCTTGTGCCTTAATGTTTTCTTCAACCCCCTTTTTGAATTTGTTGTATGCTCTTACCAGAGAGATGTAACTAAAGCTATTCAGCCAAAGGAGCATGTGTTAAAGGTACCAAGGGAAGGGGGGCACCACAGAGTCTTTTTTCTCTAAGTAACATGACTTTTATCCCTTTCACTGCCACATTCAACTTTAATTTTCAACTAAAACTATTGAGTCTTAAGTTACGTTAATCAATGACAGGGCTGAAGAGCACCCCTGTTAGGCTGTGCTTAGGTTGGCCTTAATCTAGCTCCACCTGAAACCTATATTATGGTCCTATGTTTGACAGCTATAAAGAGCTTTTCGGTCTCAGTCTTTTTAAAAAAACATTTAGTAGAATTGGAATTTCTACCATTTTGGTATTTTATGGGCTGTCCTGTCACTTTCCTTGTTATTTTTTTATTGATGATAATTTTAGAACAATCAGAACAATCTAGAGTCAAACTCTTCTGAAATCTAGCACAATATCAGTTGCATAACAGAGGATTATGCATGGCTTTTGAGTCATTTAAAATATTGCTAATGTCCAGTGTCCCCTAATAACTTCAATATGTATTTTATTATTATTTTTCAGCTTTTAGATTCAAGCTACTCTAGGAGTTTAATCTGCAAATGTTTAGTGTACTTTTTATTAATTTGCCTCAACACACTGATAGGGCAGAAATTGGTGGGGTCACCTCTTTTATCTCTTTTACAAATTGGAATTATAACAGCCAAGCCAAATCCTTGGGATTTGGGTGAAATTGTTTATAGCTGTGAGTAAGGAGTTGATCTTCTCCTTTCTTTCTAAAATTGCAGGGTATTCTGACTTATTTTACTTACATTACCCATTACAGTATCTACTTCATTGCATTATCCAGCAAACACTGTTCTGATTCTTTAAATGTTGCTAACTGATGTGTATATATGCAATGTTTTCTCCTTCTTTTCTGATCATAATAAAATCTAAACATATGAGAATGGAAAAATAATCATTAACTATATAATTTTAAAATAATAATAAATTTAATTTATTATTTAATTTAATATCCATATATTATATTGATTGAAACCAACTGATATGCATCAGAGCATATCAGTGCTTTAAATTTCTAAAGTTCCTTGTATACCAAAACTAATAAATGTCCTTTGTATATTCTTTTCACAGTTCTATTAACTTTCTTAATTGTATTATATTACAGATGCAAATCTACTGTTATGACTCAAATGAGTTTTCAGATATAGACAAAGCAATTGAAGGAAATGGGAAATTAAGAACTTTATCAGTTTTACTTGAGGTAATAGTTTTTAATGATTATTGATTGTTCAACTTTGAAGGGTAATTGTTTCCATTTTGAGCTTAAGAGTTGTACTATATATTTGTATTATTAATTAATTTTGCATAAAAAGAATTAACTTTATTTTCAAAAAAGTTTGGGCATTAAGGTCTGTCTGTGTAAAATATTTTTAAAATGTAGTTTTTATAATTTATTAATTGTCAAACTAATGATATCTTGCATGATATCTTATTGAAAAAAATTCAATCTTTCTTCAACAGGTTGGTCTGGAAGATAATATAGATTATAATTCAATTATTGAAGGCGTGGCCAGTGTTAGTCGATTTGGTGAGTCTGTGATAAAATATGAGAAATTATATGAATAGTTATCAATTTTAAGATTCTAAGCCTGGTGATATATGAATTTATGGAATCTGGATACATGGTGAAAATTTATTGAAATCCTATAGCTGAAGTTATATAAATAGTAGGGTTCCACACACCATCCAACAGGCACTTTGCATCCCAGTGGAAATTCTTCTGGACATGCTTAGACAATATGGCAAAATGCCATGCCAAATCTTCAAACGAACATGGCTCTAATGCTGTGCAATGGATTTTAATGAGCCCTGCTCCCCCATTATCACAGCCATAGTATTCAATACCATTTTATTCGAATAAACATACTGTTTTCTTCCAAAACAAAAAAAACTTTACATATCATGACAAAACATGAACCTTCTTTCTGCTGGTTAAAAAACAACAACAAAATAAAACAAAATCAGAAGAAGTTAATGACAAACTATTTCCATAAGATATGTGAGATCACCTGGAGTCAGGTTCATCTCAGAAGAGACTTTAGTGCACAGGGCATCTTTGCACCTCCCTCAGACCCTAATCAATATAAGTAAACTAAGAAAAAAAAAACAGTTAGTCAAAGTGTTTCATTAGCATTTAAGTCAGGGATAATGTAAATTGCACCCAAACAAGCTGTAATAGCCTCCTTTATATTTGGTTTAAATATTATGGATTAGAATAGCATATATCAAGAGAGTGGCTATAGCAAATTGTTTATTTGAGAGATCTGGGTTTTGAAATAAAACACAGCAAATATAACGCATTGCTCTCAGTAAGATGTCACCATGACATGTTGTTCAGCAACCCCAGCGAAGAACAGATTTAAGGCATTGGAACTCTGCTGTATAAGTACCACCCCACCCTTCCTGAAATGGGTCCTCCTAGCATTTCCATGACAGAGAGATCTCTGCATATGTGTTCTGTTTGGAAAGAAGAGGCATGGAGGCATGGAGAAGAGAACTGCATCCCTTTTTCTACCAAAAGGAAACTATGCCACCATGATGGAAAATGTGTGGCAGCAATGGACACTTTCTGTAGTTCACAAGATAGATGGCAGAGCTGGTGAATTGTAGTCATTTCTGTTGTTTATAAGAGATCCAGTTGGAGACAATCACAGGCTCAATGAGTTTAGTGGAATCTGCAAATATTAGATTCCCAGTACGACAATTTAAATGAGACTTTGATTAATTAAATATATACATTCATTTTAAGAATTCCTGGATTAAAGAAAAAAAAAACATGTAGTTTACCATAAACTAACAAGATTCTTCAGGGAGCTCATAAGCATAGCATTAAAGAAGTAACCTCGGCTCTGTTTTTTCTCTTCTACTGGTATCTTAATCTGATGGTTCTTTTTTTATTATTATTTCTGATACTGATACTAAAACTGCAGCTATTCAGGTATAGCAGGAAAATATCAGCAGGCACAGAGAGATTCCAGGATCTGTAGGAGGAGCAAAACTGAGCAACCAAGCTTGATAAGGGACTTGGCTGGATGACTGGATTACTGAATGTTTTAGTCCACAGCTAGTGGTCACTGATTAACAATCTATTGTACATGAATTTATGTAATAGGGATGCTTTAATTTGGTTTCCTTTCATAGACTTAAAGCACTAATTTTGCCCCTTAACCTTTCCATTTTTCCTCATTGGGCAAATTGGCTACCTTCATGGTAGACTTGGGAAAATTTTAAAAGATGTTAAGGGAGCCTTATACCATTGCAAGGTTTAAGGCACCCTTTATCCCCCAAATTTGGGCCCTGGCATTCTAGAGCTCTATGAGGTATAAATTAGGTGTTGGGGACAATGCAAACTACAGGTTTCCTTATTTATATATTGATTTTGAATCATCTTGAAGACAATTTAGTCTTGAAAAGTGACAAAACATTTTAACCTAGACAGAGCCATGCCTTCATCTAGCGACCCCATTTCTACACTATGCAATTTGGATTTTAAAATATCATCATGGGAACTTCTTTATATTTTGCAGGGAAGAAAAATGAACTGGAACCTTTCATTTTGTTGAATCTTTTGCCAAATTCAACAGACAAATATTACACTTACAATGGATCTTTGTCAACTCCTCCATGCTCAGAAACAGTTGAATGGATTGTGTTCAAAGACACTGTTAACATTTCAGAAACTCAGGTGATTTATACATATCTGAATGAAAGAGTTGATCCTAATTGTAAGGAAAAATGATATGCAGCCAGCATCAGTCCACAAATCTACATGATTAGAGTGAAATAAGGACAGAATTTCCTCAAAAAATAAAAAGTTGTGGTATCTGTATCTACACCAGTTTCAGGAAAAGTATGCGCTTTTCCGAACCAACAAAATATATTTGCTTGTTGGTGATTAGAATGTTATCTGTACCTACAAACTGACTTTGTGATAGTATGGACTGTATTTATAACAATGTTGACCAATAAAAAGTATTTTGTTAAGGCTCAGAATGAACTTCAAACTTTACAGTGTGCTACCTCTTTCTCTTCTCCTCTTCTCCTTTTATTTCTATTGTGGTTTAAAATGCTATTTTGATGCATATCTGAATTCTTTTATTGACAAAAAGAATGACAAAATGAGGTTCTGAGTATGTTTCTTTTAAACAATTGCTTGAGATTAAAATGAAGTGGGGGTGGCATCAAAGTGAAAATCCCTGCACAATGCATTGGAGTTTCTTTAGAATTATAGCGACATAAAAAAGAGAAACAAGTCCATTGGAATGGAAGGTATGGAAAGAGTTTAATAATGAAGTCAGCAACCTTGATATACTTGTCTAGAAAGATTCAATTTTTATTCTAGAAAGATTCAATTTTTATTTTTTTAAATGTTTGTCCATAAAGTTTATGAACTCTCTAGTTCTAAAGAACTAATGTTCTGCTGAACAAAAAGATTATATAGGAAGAATCAGGCAACATAACATTTAGAGTAATACATGTCTCTCCATCATCTGAATGTGGCTTTTCAAAAATGTACTCCTTAATAAATTACTTCTGTATTTCCATTTGTTGTCTTTTTCCAGCTGTCAGTGTTTTGTGATGTTCTAACCATGCAGCAATCTGGTTATGTGATGCTGATGGACTATCTACAAAATAATTTTAGAGATCAACAGCATAAGTTTTCTGGCCAAGTATTTTCATCATACACTGGGCAGGAAGAAATTCATGAAGCAGGTACTTGTTTGTTAGAATTGTGGGCTTAAGCACAATTTTTGCCACAATGAATTGCTCCTAAGGAAAACAATAAGAGATCCTTATTCAACTGTCCATATGCAGAGAGTTTTAAGACAATTATATCTTGTGCTAATTAGCTGTGGGGCATGAAGCAAGGAGAAAAAAATAAATGGGTAAATAAATTCAACCTTGCCAAAACTTGAAAATTTGTCCAGCATGATTATACCTTGAGACTGTTAGCACATCTGGAAAACACCAAATTGGAAAAGGCTGCTCATATTACCCTCACCTTGGTTAAGTGAACTATTACTTGCAATAGAAATAGCCCCCGTTCACAACAAAAAGTGTAGATGTATAATAACTATCATCCATATGTGGTAATGGCATCTTGCAAATGCCACAGTTTTGTATCTAAAACAAATATATAAGCTGTGGTATTTGATGATACCTTCACACACATTTGTCACACGACCCATTCCACATAGATTCCATGATTTACTGTTTTATAATTTATAATTTAACCACACTGTGCATGAGCTTAGTCAAAAGTCCAAAAAGCAATAGATACAACTGAGTGAAGGCTTTTTGCCCACTGGATAAATCAAGGGCTCAGAGTGTCTGCTTAGTCTAATAAAGGAATATGTAACAAAATCAGGCAAATGATCATTAATACATTATCTGTTTAATGTTTTATTCTAAAAGAAGCTTTAAATGGGTCACACATTAAATAAGATTGTGTTATTAAACTTCAGTTTAATAAAATGGGGAAAATACCAATTTAAAATGTATTTTGTTATGCAAGTTTAATGTTGGAAAACTATACTGAGTATTGAGTGCCCCCTTGTGTTCAAAAGACAAATTCTGAAATAATATTAGAGAAAAAACACATTAAAAAAACTTAAGTGAATCAATTTAATGAAAATTGATTGGGCAATGGTGACATCTCAGTAAATGAGTTAAGGCTTTTTTATATCTGAATTTAGGCCAATTTATATTTTAAGGTGGCTGCATTGAACTAGTTTAAATCTAATTAAAGACAATTTAGCTTTTCTGGCCTGTGGGAAATCATTGATTTTTACCACAATACCACAGAACATGTTTTCATTGGACCCAAATTATCCAAGCATTCACAGCAATTCCATACTTAATTGGATATAGAAAACCCACTGTTGTTTTTTTTTGAAAACCAAAAACCATCTCATAATCAGATGTGATACATCATTCAAGATCTTCCATCTTAAAATGAGATTTCCAGATTAAATCTCCAAGTTTAAAAAAAAATGTGAGCAGGGTAAATATCATATATTTGAAACAGAGATGATCGTATCAGTTATTCATTTCAATTCTTTGGTTATGTTTTGTAATTCTAGTTCCTGCAATTATATTATAGCAATAGTACATGTTTTATTTATTTCCTTATCATATTTATTAAATTCCCCATTTTTTAAAAAAGACATAAATTTAACAAGTTAACATGCTTTTAAAATGCTTATATAAGAACTCATAATATATAAAGACATATATTGCAGTATGAAAGCCAAAATGTAAGGCTAACATCTTAAAATACTAGCAGATGTTTTTTAATGTCTGCAGAGGAGGTGAATTCTGTGTCAGGTTATGTATATATGCCTTCAAGGCAGTACTGACCCATGGTAACTGCCTGGACAAGTCACTGCAGTTTTCTTGTCAAGATTTCAAAAGTGGTTTGCCATTGTCTCCTTCCTGGGGCACAGAGAGGAGCTGGTCTAAGTCACCCAGTTGGTGTTGAGCCTAAGACAGGACTAGAACTTATGATCTCCCAGCTTCTAGTCTGGTATCTTAACCACTACACCAAGCTACCTGTCTCCTGTTAGAGTTGCCAGGAAAAATACTTCAATCTCTTTCCTCATGAGATGTGCATTGTTCCAAATCTGAATCTAATCTTTTAAATATAGATGGCTGAACAGTATTTTTTTTTAACCAAGGGCCACATTTAGCCTTTTCATAGCTTCTGGAGTAGTAGAAAGTGGCAAAAACTAAATATTATTTAATTTAAATAAAATGACTGTAGTTAATTAGATTATCCCCCATGTATTTTAATGATATTTTTCTGTAACAGTAAAAATTACAACTTGGCAGTAGCTCTAGTAAGGATTACGGAGTGCTGTACTCAAGTCTTTTGGGGAGGAGGACCATATATTGCTTAATTAAAAATTGGATTTATTTTATGGATGAAAGTCAATCTGTGAATTTTCTCTCTGTAGGTCTATCTTGTAGTTGTTTTTTTAATACATAGTTACTATAACTTGTAAACCACCTTTACTTTTTTTAAGTTTGCAGCTTAGAACCAGAAAATGTTCAAGCCGACCCAAAGAACTATACCAGTCTTCTTGTTACTTGGGAAAGGCCACGAGTTGTATATGACACGATGATAGAAAAATTTGCTGTTTTTTACCAACAGTTGGAAGGAGAAGACCAGACCAAGCATGAATTTCTAACAGATGGTTATCAGGACTTGGTAAATGATCATTTAAAAGGTTTTTTGTGAAGGTTTTCTATAGAGCTGGGAATATGTTCCAGTGAATCAAAATGTATGGGATTGCACATTTATAGTGGATTAGTATAAGCTTGAAAATATGACAGCTTTTGCTTACCAAGTTGGTTTCACCTCATGC
The DNA here is from genome assembly GCA_023970755.1 of Azemiops feae. NCBI lineage: Eukaryota > Metazoa > Chordata > Lepidosauria > Squamata > Viperidae > Azemiops > Azemiops feae. The sequence goes on along the minus strand of JALGBA010000503.1, from coordinate 777,583 downwards.
AGTACCCTATAACCATTCCCATTCCTTACAACCATCCCCTTTACTAATACACTTCATGGATTGTTATCCAAAAACAAAGCAAAACCCTTGCCACAGAAATAATTCGCACTGGGATTCTGTTGGTGAAATTGAGCTGATGAGGAGACTAATCTACCAGCCCCACAGCTAGTCATCTACCAAGCTATTGGAATCTGCAAGTGGGTTAGCAGTGGAGTTTCCCAGGCTTATGATACTAGTGAAGATCAGCCTCCCGTCCATGGATATGGATTTAGAAACGAACCAGGAATATATGGTCATTATGGCAGCTATGTTTATCTCTAAACTAACTCACAGTGGGGATCATATATTCGATCTGGTTTTTAATTCAGGTCTATGGAGACATGATCTGGAATAGAGTGGTGTCTCTTCTCTCCCTATTTGCCTTGAAGTAATCTGTGACTGCTCCACTGCAGGAAGATAGGACCTAGTTGAGTAGTCTGTCCCAGCACCTGATGGATTCTTATTGGGTTTCAGAGGAAATTTGGTCTTGCCTTGGAGCTCTGGTACATGGTTCCACCAGAGCCTTAGATGCTTGGAATGATGATTGAACTCTCTATGTTGATTATCTGGACCCTTTTCAGCCAAATTTTAGACCTGGTTACAGCACTGTTGATGAACTTTGGCAGGATTGTAGGGGGGGGGCTTGAGTATGAGCCTCCTGGGTTTCCTGGGCCTCCCGGGCATGTTGAGGCGGGAAGCAAGCCCAAGCTTCAGGTGTTGGTGGGTTCTATAACCTGCACCAGGCCCCTGAATGACCTCCTGAGGCCCTCCTGCACAGACTACCTCAGACTCCATCCATTGAACAACTGGCAAGTTCACTTAACAACCACAACCAGGAGTACTGGGATTGCAGTTATTAAGCAAAACAGTTGTATGACGTATCATTTAATGATCACTTCACTCAACAAACAAGATTCTGGTCCCAATTATGCTTGTAGGTCAAGAACTACCTGAATTGGCATTTGTCATTGTCTGGACACTGTGAGAGTCTGGATAGGGAATACCTTTGGCTCAACCCTGACAATATCAATGGCTATGGGTTTGGAGAACACTTCTGGATCTGAAGATTTTCCATCTTTAATTCTGAGTGGAGTTGCATTCCCCAAACAGAGTTAGTATACTACTTCGGGCACTTTCTGCACTCATTGTAAGGTTAATCATGCCCATTTCTTGATCCACACTACTTACTCCTGGGCATCCCTGGTTTAGTTCCCCTCTGTTTAGATTATTGCAATGTGCTCTGCATGGCCTGCTTTTCAGAACATCTAGAAGCTGCAATTGATCCAAGTTGTGGTGTTAAGAACAGCTTGAAATGTCTACCTAAAACCAGTGTTTCATGAGCTGAACTAGCTCCCAGTAAGATTTGGAGTGCAATTCCAGGTAGTGGTTGTTACTATAAAGCCTTAGAGCAGGGGTGTCAAACTGCCGTCCCACTGGCCGGATGCGTCACCAGGAAACCGCGCCCACCTCATTGCCGGCAATGGGGAAAAAGCTCCGATACGTTGCGCGACATCACGTGACATCGTGAGTTTGACATGTCTGCCTTAGAGCAAAGTTGTTTGTGGAACACCCTATTTTTTTTTTCTGCTAAACCCACCAGATGCAACAGGTTGGCCCACTCCAGGTCTCACCTATTAAGCAGACTAAGACCCAGACATGCTTTCTCTGTCCCAGCACCTGTGGAGTAGCATATCCCCCCCACCTCCAAGATTCAGATGGCCCTGACCCTGTTGGTGTTTTGTAAAGTCTTAAAAGATTTGATTTTTCCCACAAGCATGAACCTTGTTGGTTATTTGCTGCCTATTGCAAGATTAAAGGGATTGGTTTGGACTTCCAGTACACTGCATATCAATTGTTATTGTAGTTGTTTTTTAATTGTTCTATCAGCTGTTCCTTTTGCTTTATTACTTTTAGCCTGCCAGGATCATTGGAGCAGGTTGGGAAACCACATAACCTGTGTAAATAAGTACATAAATCTCTTACAATAAAGATATTATCAGAGGCACAAGAAAAATCTGCAAATAATTACTCATCTGAAATAACTTACTATCACAAATAATGACAAAATCAATGGTGTGCAGTTCACACATCATTTAAGCCAATGATATTCAAATTCATATTGATTACTTGCCTGAATGGACATTCAGTGCAGCTCTTAACTCCAAATGTTTTTATGCTTAAACCCATTTTAATGTTAAATGTCCTTGTGGATGGTATCTAAAATATCATCTGATTATATTATAACTAGTTGTTTGCAATGTTATAAAATAATTGCTCTGTGAATCAGCTGCATAGAATCATATATTGATGGAAAACCTTTAGGGCTTAGCTAGAGATACTATCCTCAGTCCCAAAATAAATAAAGTTTAAAAAGTTTAAAAAGTCTGCATGAAGCAAATTTCCAAATTCTTCTTTTCCATCTTCTCTTTAAAAACTCTCTGGATTGTCTCTAACACAATGGAGAGGGACATAGGCATAGCTGGAGAATAGACTCACTCCAAATCTTAGGTAAATTAGTTTAAGGGATATTAAGAAAAAGAAAGATTTGCTGCCCACTTTTTTCTACCAGTCCCTTTTGCAGATTGACTTGTATATCATCTTATTTTCAGAAATGCTTTTTAAAAGCTGTGGAACCTTTAGCAGACAGGTGAGAATATGAAATTATGAGTCTCAGCCCTTTATATCTTTAATACAATTTGCAACAGGGAAAGTTGGTGCTTTTTGTAGCCTGTACCAATAGTGTCAGTGGTACACTGAGTCCACATCTTTTTTCTTTTAACAATCCTGTAATCCCTTGCATCAGGGTAGAGTTGGGGCAACTGAATAAAGCTGAGCATTTACTAACCGGATGCCCTTCTTGACGCCTATGCGGAGTCTGCAGCAGATATTTTCTCTTTGTGCCCAGAGAGAGAAATATCTGCTGCTACCTAAGATCAAACTGACAGCCTCACAATTGTGACATGAGAATTCCACCTCTAGGCCACTATGCCGGGCCATTCACTCTGAGTCCACATATGTTAACATTAATACTGTCTATTTCCAAATTGATTGCAATGATGTTAAATAAACTATGCAGGTGAAGTACAGGTAATCCTTGATTTGAAACTATTAATTTTAAGTTATAATAGCACTAAAAAGTGACTTAATTTTCAGTTGTTTTGTCCATATAATGAGCTATGGATGTGTGAAAGTGTTGGAATTATTAAAAGTTATTTTGAAATCCTTTTCTTGTCAATGGAATTTTCTGTGACTAAAGAAATAAAATATGTAACTTTATATGAAATACAGAAAAGAATAAATATGGTTTATAAATTTAAATCATTGCAGGGAGCAATTCTGAATAATCTGCTGCCCAATACAAGTTATATCCTTCAGATAGTTGCTGTTTGTGCTAACGGTCTATATGGAAAGTATAGTGATCAAGTTATTGTTGACATGCCTTTGGATGACCCAGGTAAGTTTACAAAGGTAAATTTTATTTAAAAATCCACAATTTATTTGCAAACCAGCTCAAAATACAATGCAATGGTATTTCAATATCAGTGTTCTTCACCTTAAATATCTCATTTTCTCTGATATATTTCAAATAGAACCAGAATAAAAATACCTGGGGATCCATAATAACTTTTTTTATGAGCTGGTACATAAAATATACCAAAGATTATTTTTAAAAATAATAAATTAAATCTAAATTCAGATTCCTACTCGATATAATTTCAATTGGAGAAAAAAAATATAAGTATCTATGATTAAAAGAATGTGTAATACGTGACTAATTTTTGTTTATTAAGGAAAAGCTTATGACAATGGGACACAGTAATTAACAAATTATGTTCTTATGATTCTGAAATTCCATTGCATGTAGCTTTTCTGAAATGAGATTTCAGTGCAGTGGTGATGGAATTCCCTTGCTTTTTAATGTTGAATTGCTGAAATCAGAAGACTAACAATTAATTTCACTTATTTCAAAACTTTATTTTCACTCTTGAAAGACATAATATGACTCACTTGTTTCATCTGTTTCCCACTGAAATGAATATTATCCAATTTTGCAGCTAGTATCTATTGTATTGTCACTAATTTCTTAAAATTTCTCAGCTTTCATGTAAAACAATAGTGCTATTGCACATTTGCTGGAAGGGCTGAATTTCTGTGAAATAATCTTTGAGCAAACGTATTATGCTGACTCAGAACTATAAATATGGTTGTCTTTAACAATTTTTTCCCCAGCAGAACAAATTCTCCCTTTCTTCTCATAGATGCTCTTCTTACAGCCTTTCTGTTTTAAATCTAGTTCAGAAGGGTTGGTGAACTTTCAGGATTCAACAAGAGAACAAACATCCGTTCATGAATTTGCTCCCTTGCTTGTTGTAAAGTTTTGTTGTTTTTAAAGAACATATTTCCAAACAGCTTTAAGTTGATAGTTTTTATTTTTTTCATCAGAATAGCATGAATTAATAAGATTAATGAATGAATGAATTAGTAAGATTAAATTTATTTGTTATTCCCTTTACCCAGTGGTGGGATTCAGCCAGAACCGGTAGCTAATTTTTTGTTGCCCAGGCCCAGAATGGACTTCCGGAAGCGGCATCCACACAGAGGACTGGTTGTTCATATATTTGAATCCCACCACTGCCTTTATCAACAAGAACTCATAAAGTTATCCAACATGTGTTTTCTTCCAAGCAAGGAAGTCTGACATTAGGAAGCTTCTTTGTTATAGAAAGCTCGAGAAGCTATTTTGTCTTAGATAGACTTATTGTGATGAACGTGATAAAAGCTTTTGCGTCTTCTCAAACTAGATACATCCTGATTTTTCAGCATGGTTTCTGGTTTATGCAAATAAAGTTCACTCACATTTATTTCTTCATCAGTATTCAAGGGAGACCTGGCTCTTCATCGTGAGCTAATTCTGTGTTCAGTGTTTTGTTGGTAATTTAAATTGAGCAAATGATGGCAAAAATACAAGAATGTGTAAAACTTTATCAGTGAGTGTTTTTAAAAAAGAAGAGAAGCAACAGTTGCTTTTTTAAAGCATAAAGGTTTTGGCTGGAAGCCATCCAGTGTAGTTTTTATATAATTAAGATAAGAAAGTATAGAATCTGAAAATAAGTACTTTTAAAGAGTAATAAAAAGGGAAAAGGTGAATAAGTTCAGGCATCAGTTCTCCATGGCTATAGTTTCCAAAATATCTGTAAGATTGTGCTATAATTGTGACTAATGGATGAAATAGAAAAAAATATTTAAACCACAAATGTGTGTGTGTGTGTGTGTGTGTGTGTGACTTTCAGTATTGAGAAGCCAGGGAACATTATCATCATTTTATTCATTAGCTTCTTAGTATTCAGAACATAACAGGTAAGATCATTTTTCCTAAACATTTAATAAAATTCTGCATCTCTTTTTGCTTTGTTTATTTTTTTAAAAAAAACTGTTGCATTCCATTTTTCCTAAATATGTTTTCTTGTACATTTGTGTATCTATGTACACTGTTTAAATACCTCTGTACACATTCTACACCAGAAAAAGTATGGTGCAATTTTTTTTTATTTTTATGGAACTTCCAGTTATGCCCAACATATTCCAATTATTCCTAAATTATTAGTTAAGGGGTACAACTAGTTCTTGGGGCAGATCACACTGGCTTGCAAGAGGCAATTGTTAAATTTCCTGAAATTTTGTGAATTGGTTGAATGTGAATCTGAGCCCCAATGACTGGCCTGCCAATTAGCTTTTGGGTTAGCAGTACAGCAATGGCAATGGAGTTGCCAAAGTTGAGTTTTAAACATTTACCAGCACATCAACGGTTGTAACCTTGTCAAGCCTCTTTCTTTTTTGCTTGTGATTTGGTCCTGTTGATGCAAAAAATAGCATATGCCTACATAGTTTTGTTTTTCCTCTGATCAAATAAAAAATCTTGATATGGTTGTTGACTAGCCTAAGATAAAAAATGCTGTATTTTGAATTGACTATTTAAATATATTTAAATTCTGCCTTGCATTAGAGTGAGATTTATGATATAATACAATAATAAAAAACTAAAAGACAAATAATTGCTGATAATGAACAAAAATGCAGATGTATTAATATGATATTTGTCTTGTTTTATTAGCAATCAGTTCCCAATGTCTATTTTGTGCTGCCATACCACACCACAGCCTTATATGTTGTTAAGGGATTACAATCAGTAATAGAATAACCCTGTAATAAATGAAAAAGTAAGACTAACTTCTTAGACTAATTCTAACATTCCTATGGAATGGGCTGTTCAATAGATGAACATGTTCAATAGATTCAAGTTGAAGGAAATTACAAGGGTGCATTGATTTTCCTGCTTCCTTAATAAACAGGCTATAATGTGGGAATTCATGACTGGAAATTTGACATCTTTTGTTTGCATAAACCTAGTCACAAATTTAATATTTTGGAAAGTGGTGAGGATATTATTTGTGCTACACATTATCGATTTTAAATATATCATTTATTTAAAATATTTGATAACAACTTTAAACATTCATCAAAATACTAAAACATAAAATATTAAAACAGAACATAATTCAGAGATGATAATATCACGAGTAAAATATGGGATGAGCAATATTAAGACTAACTTCCATAGTATGGCCAGTTCCAAATTTAAGACACACAAATACATCTCTGGTACTATATGAATCAAAAGATAGCTACCTAAATTGATTTTCCCAATACACATGATTTATTTTATTACTATGTGTTTCTTTTATCTATGTGATCTATGATCCTATTATCACCACAGTCACATATAACTTGGTCCTTGGTCATAGAAGTTCCAATAGTAAATTAAAGATTAGCTTTTTAATCTTCCCTATACTAGAATAGATTGAGTCTATCAGAATTTTCTAGATAATTATTTCTGCTCCTTTGTTCATGTAATATCAGTACTTTATAATGTTTTTGCTATATACCATACTACTAGTATCTCAGGAATAATTTTGCTGGAAACCAGAGCACAGAAATTATTCAGTAATTCCATTAAAACTTTAAAAAAGAAATACTTGTAACGTGATTTTTCTTTTTTTAAAAACTTTAGAAACTTTAGAATAGATCTTAAGCACTTAATAAGTGCTGTGTATGAATTTAAAATGTTAGTTTAAACATTCATATTTTTCTTTTGTAGAAATTGAACTGTTCCCTGAATTGACTGAAACAGAAGATTATGAGGTATTGTTATTACATTGTCTTTCAAGATATTATGCTACTGCTATTAGAAAATAAAACTGTTGAGTTTAATAGTATATTTAGTGGGAATATTTTGACATTTAAAGTAAGCTATTTAGCACAAAGTCAGTCTGAAGCATTCTAAATAATATGTCAAGTTATATTAAAGCATGAAAAATGATTACAGGGCTGCAATTTTATAACCTGTGCCTAGAAATAGGTCCATTGAACGTAACAGCACATATATCTCAGTAGACACTTATAGGACAGGGCTATTGATTGGCTATATGAATCAGGCTGATTTATATCAATGACCAGATGCTAAAGCATCTTCTCAAAAATAAGCATTATACAAAATGCAGAAAACAGCCATGCCCAAAAATAGGTTTGCCATGTGTTCTTTTAAATAAGTTTCCCAGTCATGCTGTACTTCATATTGAGGAGGTGAAGACTTTGAATGTTATCATATATTGTACATTTTTATCAATAATTATTATCAAGAGAGAGAGGAAATAATCATGCATAGAGCTTATTATTGGATGGGAATTAAATGTAATTCATGACGTCAAATGAAATTATTTTCTGGTTTATTATTATGTGTATTTTTTAATAATGATTACGTATATCACTGAAAGCATTCTGTATTTTTGCAAAATTGTGGAATATTGCTAATTCCAAAAACAATTTGGCTGCTACTTTTGGCAGCCTTTTTCAAAAGGATAGTCCAGAAAAAGGCCATATTGCAGTACTCTATTACAGGGATCCCCAACCCCCGATCCACGGTCCACTACCAGGCCATGGCCCATTTGGAACCAGACCGTGCACACAATTCCATTTGTGCAAGTGGCGGGCACATGTGCCTGCCACTTGTGCAAATAGAGCCATGCACATGCACGCACTTGCCCGCTGCTTGGACATAACCATTCCCTCTTCCTCCCCATCTCCAGTCTGCAAAGCCATAAAGGTTGGGGATCACTGTTCTACTACTATAAGCTACAGAAATACAATTCTTTGTAATATTTTAATTCACTTACTCAGGCATTATTTAAGAGGGCATTAATTTACAAATGTTTGTTGCTTGTTTTTAAAGGAAGAAGATGAAATGGAAGATGAAAGGACAGGATTGGATGAAGACGCTACTGTAATTGCCAGTAGAGGTAGTGCGACAAACCAAATACAAAAAAGCGAGTTCCAGTTTACCACATCTAGCTACAGTCAAGAAAGAATGGAAACAAAATTCAATGAAGATGGAACACAGAGATATCTCACAGAAGAGAAAGACTTGCATGAAAAACATGATCATTCCAAAACAATTTTTCATCGAACTTCTCCACCTATCACTGAAGGACTAAAGGAGGAAGAGGATAACCCCATGGAATTTCAAGCAGCAACAGCAATTGTTCCTCCTGCAAGCAGCTCCACCAAAGGTAATGAGGAAGAGTATGCACACACTTTTTCTGGCAATGAAACAACCAGAGAATCTGCTGCTGATAGTAATGAAGATGATATAGAGGTATCTGCTTTTAAGCCTGACCTAGAAACTGATGACTCTTGGGGTTCTCTTCCTATCACCTCTGCTACCCGGTTAGTTACTATGGAGATATCTCAGGAAAATACTTTTAGTTCTGGAAGTCCAGAAACAACCACACAGGATGATCTTTCACAAAACTATGTCAAAATTCTATCAGAAGACATGTTACCCTCAAAAGCAGAAGAATTTGCCCCCAAAATATCTGCAATCAATGAAAATGAATGGTATCCTAATAGCACAGATAGTACTGCTGTTGCATTGGATAGCAAGGATCTTTCTAACATTAATTCCCCTATTCCTACAACAGCACTTTATCCTAATGATCCAGAGGGGCCACAAGATACTTCAGTTGCAGTTACAGTATTGCCACATTCTTCTACCTTTGCTCTCTCCTCTTCTGAGTTGTCATCTTACTCTGTCCCATCAAATTCTGAAGAACATGGCTCTGCTTCTTCTGGAAGTGAGGTACTCTCTCAGACAACTCAAGCAGTTTATAATGGTGAGATACCACTTCAACCTTCCTACAGTAGTGAAGTGTTTCCTCTAGTCACCCCTTTATTGTCTGACACTCAGTTGCTCAACACTTCCCCTGAAGCATCAAGTAGTGATGTGACCTTGCATGCTACACCTGTATTTCCCAGTGTTGGTGTGTCATTTGAATCCACCTTGTCTTCCTATGATGATGTACCTTTGCTTCCATTTTCCTCTGCTTCCTCCAGTAGTAAAATGTTTCACCATTTGTATATGGTTTCTCAAACATTTCCACAAGCTGCGCCAGCTATTGAAAATGATAAAGAGTCCCTGCATGTTTCTTTGACATTGGAGGAGGGTGGCACATTAACCCAATCACGCCTCACTCAGTTTTCTGATGTGACATCATATCAGATGGTTCATGCTGCTTCAGAGACATTGAGATTTGGCCATGATAGAACGCACTTGTTATCTCAAGTAGAATCACCAGGCAATGATTTCAGTGGGCATGCGGTGTCTACAATGTCTGAATCTATTTATGCTTTATCTGGTAATGTGGGCTCTCCTCAAACTGTTGCTGCTTCTTATTACACATCTGAATTTGTGCATGAGTCTGTTGGCACATTTCATCAGGGTCCATTGTTTCGCAGCTATAGCAATATGCCAGTGCCTAAGCCTTCTTCAGCAGTCTCGCAAGCTGATACTTTTCTGCGGCCTCCATGTTTTCTTTCTAGTGAAATGGATTGCTCTGAAGCTCATTCTGGTAGTGAGTCCCTTTTGCCTGACACAGATATTTGGTCGATACTGAAAGCTTCTTCGCATGTTTCTTCCAGTGAAGTAATGTGCAGCACACCTGAGGTTGAGATGGCTCCCCAAAATGGTGTAATGCATGGATATGACAAAGGACTGCAAATTTCTGCTTTCAGTAAAATGGCTTCTCATACTGAAAATGAAATGACTGAACCTCCTACATCTGTTTCTAATTATGAGATTCCTAAGCAGGATGCACATTCTCAAGAAAGCCTCATTACTGTCTCTAGCGCAAAGGGAATCCTGCCAGGATCTATTGCTTTTCCTGTTACTAAGGTGTTTGATTATTATGTTAGTAAGCGCTTGGAACATGTTCCTATTCAGTCTTTGCATGTTACAACTCCGACCTTTGATGACACTTTGCTTAAGCCTATGCATAGTGCAAGCTCACAGCAAGCTTCCTCTACCCCTGCTTCTAGCAAAACATTGCCTTCTCCCAGCCAGCAGCACTTTTACTGGGCTTCAGCTACCCTAAATAATGTTTCATTGCTGCAAACTTCCTTTCAATCTTCCAATGACGATACAGTGCGTAAAACATCTGTGCCTGGTGATCCAGTACTGGTTGAAAAAGTTACAAGAGGTCACAATAGTAGTTCTGTTTTTAACCAAATATTGCCTCAGATGGCAACAAATGCAGCTGAAAACAAAAGAGTATTGCATTCTGCATCAAAACCATCTGCTGTAAATATCTCCCATACTGTTGGTAAGGCTATCAGTTCACCAGAAAGTTTAACTTTTCCCCATATAAGTGATGAATACATCTCTCCCTATTTGCATAACAGTGAAGACATACAACAGGTTTCTCCTTCCTTGTATAATAATGGTGTGCCATATCCACCAATCAATTTTGAAAATAAAAATGCTTTCCCCCTGAATGCAGTGAATACAGTGACTATTCCTATTGTGCCAACTGAAATGTTGCCAGATGCAGCTACCTCTGCTCACAGTTTCAGCTTTCCAAATGATTTGCCAAAAACTGAGTCTCTCACTTTACCCTCAAGTGCTAAGATAGTTGATATGACATTTCCTATGCCTGAAATAATTTCTGGTTCTATTCAGTATGCCTCTATCAATGCACCAGATACACATAGTTCTCTTACGGCTGATTCTTCCAGGAGTGAAGGCAGCAAAAGTTTAAACCCTCTATTAATTCCCACTCAATTGCTCCCCACAACCACTTCTGATCCTGAACTGTGGTCTTCTTTTGTTGATCATGAATATGATGAGTATGATAGTGGCTTGCCTATAATTGGTTGCCACACATGCATTTCCAACAGAGAAACTCAGGAAGAGCTAGATGAGCCAGATACTGACCTAAACAGTGTGAACAGTCATCAGAACATAATTAGAAAACTACATTTTGAAAGGCCTCAGAAAAAGGAAGCAAAGAAAATCCTCAGTTCTTTATCAGACCATACAGTTACTGAGGAGATGGACAAGTTCAAGCAAGCATCAGTTCCAGCCATGGCTTCAAACAGGAAGATGAAGAAGCACGGTGATCAGGCTTTACTGGATAATTCCATTCAGACTCTTAGCAGCCCATTGCAAAAAACATTAGAATCTAAATCATGGGCAGTTTTTACCAGTGATGAAGAAAGTGGTTCTGGCCCAGGTACCTCAGATAGCATAAATGAGGAGATGTCAACAGATTTCAGTTTCTTTGATGTTAATGAACATGACTTGGAGGGGGTAGTTGGAGCAGGTAACTCAGAATTAACTTCTGGACTGCAACAGTCATCAGTAGAATTCGTATCTAGAGCTGTCTCCACAGTATTCAACATTTCTGAGGCAGGTTAGTTGTGGGTGGGTATTCATGATTTGCATAGCTATAGCAGTTTTCTAATTTGATTTTAATATCTTTTTAAAGAGAATTCCGTGGCTTGTAACTTGGAGACGATACTGTGAGAAGCCCCATGTTCATTCAAAACAATGTATTCCCTGAATCTAGGAAATGTTCATTAATATGACATTTTTGGGAGATTAATTTTAAAACATTTGCTTTATGTTAGCTTACATTCTAATATAATACAAAAGAAAAAATGAAGTGAGACAGGAAGAAGACAAAGCATTAGTGTTGACTTTTAGAGCTATGAATTGATTATATAATATTCAGCTGGAATAGCTGGTGATAAGACAACTCTTGATCTCAATTGTTCTGGCATAAAGGCTTTGCTATCTGCCCTCACACTAAAACTGAAAGAAGAATTAAATATCTTTCTATATATCAATATGATTTAATTTAAAATAAACATTAGGGAACTAAAATCAGTTTTTATTCACATGATATAATGCAGTGTCAAAATTATGATCTCATATAAGACAGATTTAAATTAAATTTGATAAATTGAGTGTAAATTGCACACTGAGGCTGTATCTGTAGAGGGCAGTATTGTACAACCTTTTATCTTTTGTGTGTAGGAAAGAATTGTGTCTTTATGTTTCAGCCTCATATACAACAATTTAAGCTACTGTGCATGTTTTTCTTTTTTTCTTTTTACCTTTACTGAAACGATGTTATGAGTATCCAGCATAAATTTTAGATCATCACATGAAGTATTCACCATCGGAAGAATCCAGTAATGTATACCCTTGTGTCACTGAACAGCTTTCCAATAGTATCATTAATCAGGTTATTGACAATTTGTATAAAGGGTAGAAATGAAATATACAAAGAGTTAAGTGAGGACTATACATTTAATTTAACAATAAAATTTGTGTGCAGTTCACTCTAAGCAGCAATTAAAGGATACATTAAAAATGTTGCATGCCATACTTCATGGGAAGCAACCCTTGATTTTCTACCCCTTCCTGGTATTGTAACACTTAATTATCAGCATTTTTTTCTACTCTGCTTTATTTTTATATCAGCAGAGCAGCAGTTAAACATTAATGTTTTCTATGAAGTGGTATTTGCTAATCAACTAGAAATGCACATGAAATCTAAGTACAGGAAATAGGATAGTTGAGTAAGCCTGAAGTGGTGTAAATGATTTTAAAGTGTTCTTCATGCACAAAAAGAGAACATCTACCGCTTCATGGATTTTCAACTCTAAACAAATGGATTGAATATTAGACTTAACTGTGGCTACAGACTGTGGCTGAGGGACTTCATTTATTTATTTAGCAGTTTACAATAAAACAAAATGCAAAATTCAGTGACCTGGCTATTTGACTCTAAACCATATATATAAGTAAAGCTTTTTGTCCCTAAATAGATGAGGTGCCCCATTATAATCATTAATCATTACAGAATGGTGGCTACTTTTGAAGCAGCAGGTCTGCACATACAAGTTATTTTCAAAATGGTCAGCAGCAGCATAGCTTAGAGCAGTCCTGCTGGGTGGAGCAGCATTTACAGGTTGTTACCATATCTGAATTGCACAAATCAAGGCAACTGTAAGACAGCAAAACTGAGAGTTTTCTATATCTCTCTGATGCCACCCAGAGTTCATACTATGCAGCACAGAATAAGGCCCGCCACTGTGCCATCTGTGGCCCAACTCTGCCAGTGACTAATTCTATTTCCACTCTGCCAACCTAGGCAAATGGCAAGGTACTTCTGTGAATGTGCACTAGTCTTCCAGCAGACCAGGGTGGGGGTGGGGGGGTGGGCGGTGGATTAGAGTGAAGATCCAGGACGGGCTCCAATTCTTGCAGATCCCAAGGTGGTCACCATCCCTGCTTTGACGGCATTTATGCCACTGACTTTAAACAAAAAGACCTGTTATTCCAAGTGTGCAGGGTTGTAGTAAATAAATGAATATTAGCAAAGAGGACGGTTTCATTAATAGCATTCCTTTAGAAGTAGGCAAAAAAAAATAGCAGATTAAGATGTGTTGCTCTCTATAAATGGTCTTTAAATGCTGTCCACTATTCTGCATTCACTATACAGTACTTATTATGTTTGCAAGGCTCCTAAATACCCCAGCCACTTCAGTGGAGGAAACATCTCTTCAATGCTTTTACATGTTTTGATTTGTTTTCTGCACTAAAACCACATGGATATTCTAATCGGATTATGCAGGTCAGATCTGTTGTGAGTAAGACAAATTTGAAAGCAGAAGAATCAGTTGCCCTGAACAGATTTTTGACCAGTCAATAGATAGTTTTAAATAGATTATTTAAAAGGCTGCTTACGTGTGATTTTTTGGCTGTACATTTTGGTGTATGAAGTCCACAGCTTATCTCCTTCCATTGTCAGTAATATAAATTCAGAAATCTGAAGAAGTTTTTTAAAAACTTAATTGCTTTACAGGCATTAAGATGTTCTGTTCAATCTTGTGTAGTTGGACATGCTGATAGCTTAAAATAGGAAGCCTAATGTTATTTTAGATGCTAATATGTGTGTGCAGTTTGGTATGAGTAGTGACTGCCTTTTCCCTTAGGATTTTGTGAAGTTTTATGTGCACACACTTCTTTTGCACAGCACCTATTTTTTCACGATGTTACAGTGAACGAAGGGCTGTCTGCTTACTCCAACCAGTTCAAGTGGATTCCATACAAACTTAATCAGTCTTTCCCTTTCTTTCATTCCTTTTCCTGTGCTTTCCAAATCTACTTAGCAGAATCACTGACCTCTTTGCAGAAGGAGAAATCTATTTTGCTAGCCATATCCATTCTGTTGATTGTTGGACATAACTCCATGGGCTACACAACATCTTCTTGAAGTCATTGTCAGGATCTCTTCAATGTAATAATACGTTAGAATTGATCCTCATTTTTTTTTTAAATTAGGACTAATTTCTCTACTCCTATGATGCAATTTAAATACAGACTTTTCCATCAAGTTGGATATTTACTAAAGTATGAACTACAGAATTTGGCCAAAAAAAGCATTTTCTAGTTTTCTTGATAGAATCATTTATTTCAGGTAGTACGTTTTCAATCTGGCACCCTGCCATGCTGTCCTCCCCCATCCCATTATTATTACTGTCTTCATTTTCAACCAAGAGCTCAGATTTATGTATGGGTTCCACAAATGCATTTATATTATTATTGCTGGGAAATTTACTTAGAAGTATTTCACAATATGTGCCTATGTCTCCAGACTGAGTTAATATTTCAGATGTACTCTATGAAGATTTAGAAGGTTATAATTTTAGCTTCCAGCGTCTACTGTTTTCATTAGATCATTACAATATATTGAGCTTTTATGGAACCATTTATACTTACAAGAATACCTGCTGTTTGATATCAATATATTAATGAAGAAAAGCAGACATTTTGATACAAAACATTCTACAATTTCTTTCAAGTTCTCCTGCTGGAAAGGTTAAGCCTGGTCTATTTCTGGGTTGTATTATTATAGCAAAACCCAATTTTCCTATGGGATTTACCTTAATGCAAGCCTGATCTTCAGTGAAGAGCATATTCAAAACCTTTAATTATAAAGTATGAGTAAAGAATGAAAATGGTAAGTTAGAAACAGTAATTGCATCCTATCAGCATTAAACCCTAGGGAAACTTATATATGAAATTATTTTTATTGTTTCTAACCATAAATAAAGTACATGCCTACTTTATTTTTCTGGATTGAATTAAACTTGATTTTTTTCACCATAAAGATCATGAATGGCAAATGGGATTCTGGACTATGAGGGGGTTCAGTTGCTTAAGCGTGACTTCTCCTGCTGTGCTGCATTTTCTGTCTATTTCTCTTAAACTGGTTTGCAAATGTACATGTACTCTCTATGTATACACATATTCACACACATTTTGCTCTGTGTGCTAAAGCATTAGGGTAAGTGACAATAACCTAGGGATCTGAAATCATGGCCAGTTATGTGGTGTCTTTTGCCAAAGTTTAAATATAGGCTGTTTCAATTTTCTCCGACTGCAGAAGCAAGTAATAGTAGCCATCAGTTGATTATTGGACTGCCAGAACAGAAGACAGTTATACCCCTTGTGATCGTATCAACCTTGACATTCACCTGTCTAGTGATACTTGTTGCTATTCTAATATACTGGAGGTAAGCTTTTCTTTTTTGTCAGCCTCATTTATACTCTTGTGTTTTTGTTAATAATCTCTTTGCCTGATACTGGTAAATCCTGTTTGGGTAACTTTTTAATATAGAGAGAGTTAATGAACTCAGATGAATGAATTTAATAGAAAATCATAATTGAAAGTCTGAACATTAGTTCCTTGTTTGAAGTAAAATTTCAACCACATTAAAATGCTGTTAAAATATCAAGAACAATCCTAAATATGCACTGTGATATTGAATAAATGGTGTCTCATGCTTTTTCAACTGAAGTAATACATTGTGTTGAATAAATGGATGGTCTTCTGAGTTATGCTATTTATTCTGGGACCGTTCCATTGAATTGTTTGAGAAGATGATATCTCCACAACTTAAAGTCCAAGCAAATTATTAGTATGAAGATACACATATTTGATTGGGCACTAGTAATGTTTGCTTGAAGCATATTTTGGTGAATTCCTAGTTGTTCTTTATGGCACATTTAAGCCAATTCTGTTAATATCTGTATAATGTGAAAACTCATGTAGATATTGTGATTATTAGTACTGTGTGTAAAATAGAGGTTCTGTGTTTTCAGTTGGTATGAGGGGTTGGAAACATCATCACAAAAAGATGTGAATTTCAACTAATAATTGAATCTCAATTTGTACATTGTTTCAAAACACAAATTTATCAGATTCATGTTAAAGTACAAACCAAGCAACATTTCCTATCCCTCTTCTTGGCACATGTGAAAAGGAAAATGTCTATGAACTGGTCATGCAAAATATTTATTTTCATAAATACTATAAGGATAGTTTAGGCACTCTCTTAATTCTGGATGTGGTAAAGTCACACAAAAAAAGATAAGGAATATTAAAATTGTTTTGTAGGGCAAGGAATTAATTACATATTTCATTTAACATATAATACAGAGTCTTACAAGGCATTCTGATTCATCATCTTCAGCTCTTCAATATCTATAGCTTTGTCTCAATGGAAGTTGTTCATTTGATGGGATTTTCATTTTGTCCTACTGATTGTTTATTTTGTGCCAGTTAGTAAAGATTTGTGTTTTGGCCATTTCATGAAATCTGCAAACTTTACGGCAATGTCTAGCCAACTCACCTATGAATTCATGTTGTCCTTGCAGCTTCCCATAAGTAAACCTCCTCTGTATAGTCTTGTTCTTGCCAAAAAGTTTGAAAATAATAATATAATAATAAATAGTAAACAATAATTAATTGATGATAAATAATAGATTGTGATTAGGCAGTAGCTGGCCAGTAACACTTGCAATCTATACACACACACACACACACACACACACACAACTTCTTTCCCACCTCTGGCTATCAGGAGCTTGCCTCCTTGTCCTTTTCAGGCCATTTCTCTGCTTCAAAGCCTGCAAATTCTAACTCCTGCTGGACTTGAACCAATTTCCAGCCACTTTCCCAGAATAAGAAATCAACTGCTGTACTTGCCTTGTATTTGAGGTTATCCTTTCTAGAGCTGCTGCTATGTTCAGATCCTTCTTTTGACACCATTTAATACTTGTGTGTTTTCTCATATGAGAAAAGACCAGTGCTGTCTCATACAAGAGCAAAAGCTTTCCTTCTGTCTTAACACAGAAATATTCCAGAAGTTTGGAATATTTTGTGACTTAAACGTCTAACTCTCGTTGATTGGAATTGATCTGATTTGACTTAGTAAATTAGATTAATTAGCTGAATATTCTGGCTATTTCAGTTGCCCAAATTAGCTATTGTTTATACATGTTTTAATATTATTTCATCCTCTTATATGTTAACTTATAGTGCTTTCATATTAAAAAAAAAATACTAATGTATCAGGATATTTTCTTTTTCCATGGCAAAAAGTTTATTGAAGGAAATTTTAATGAAGTCTATTAAGTGCAATGTAAAAGAATTTTCTGTCCACTATAATATATTAGTATTTAAATCAGTGGGAGCATAATATCTTTGAAAATTAAAAAAAATCCAGCTTCATTAATTTATGGATTAGCCAGAAAGCAAATGCAAAATGAAAAAGAAAAAAAATGACTCATTTGAATGAGTAATGCTTTCTTTGCAGTTGTCTCATATTAAAAAAGCACGCTTTGCAAATAATATTTCTGATAAAATAAATGATCCATATAAAGTGTTATTAGTAGACATAATTATCTAAAATTGATTTTTTTTAATTAAGGAAGAACTACATTTTTGAAGCTGAAGTTGATTAGTACTGTTTTTTAATTTGCTAATAGGCTCTTACCAGATGCTATTTCTATTATCATCACATCTGGAGTACTGAAAGAATATTCAAATTATGTTGTGCAACACAGTAAATGTTTTGACTTAAATTGCTAACTTTCTTATTGATCAATGAAATGTTCTATAATCTATAATGAAAATGAAATGTTCTATAATCTATAATGAATGGGCATAGATGAGGAGTGCAACAGGGTGATCATTTGATTAACTAACCTTTCCTCCCTGAATTTTAGCTGTTTTATTGGAAACTACTGGAACCTCTTCACAATGGTTTACTTTTTCATTAAATCCAATATCCCTGGAGAAATATACCTCAGTATAATATAAAAAGGTGCTTGAAAGAGCAGATCCAGAACTATGCTAGCTAGCTTATGAAAAAGACACGTTAAGGAAGCATTTGGATTTGATTGCAGTAATAGTTTTATTATCATTGAAACATTGAACTTGATTACTAATAATATGTGTTTCAGTGGTATATCCTTGCCACTATGACAGATGTCTGCTATATTTTCTGCATCTTCTTCAGGTAAAAATTGTCTAAAAAAAATAGTTGTGTCATAGAATGTTTAGCCAAAATTAAAACTTTAAGGTGTCATTGCATATATTTTGTTAACTCTCATTTAGAAATCAAGGCAATATAAATGTATTAAACTTTTACTGAGGAATGCCCTATTATTATTTGGAATGTACTGTAATAATGTTGACATGCAGGTACCAGAAGATGCATGCCAGAGGAGGTTTTTCCCCCAAAGTGTTTTGGTCATGATGTAACAGACAAATAACTGCATATCACCCTAATACTGGGTGGAACTGTCTTATATTTATGTGAAGTTTTGTTTTCTTTTGTTTTAGGAAATGCTTTCAAACTGCACACTTTTATTTAGAAGATAACACATCCCCTCGGGTGATATCCATTCCCCCAGCACCAGTCTTTCCTGTGTCAGGTAGTGTGCTTAGAATTTATGAAAAATGGCTAGTTTTCATAATGGTGATTAATGTACTGTTTCAGTAAATAGAATTGTGAGTTGACGAAGAGACATAATATCAACGTGATATACCGTTTAATTATCTGTTGAATAGACATTCCATTCAGGTTTTTACAGTCAGATTATAAAGTCTAAGCATCCAGCAGAAAAACATCAAGATAAGTGCTATATGCAGAATGGAGGCTTATGTTCTCCTGGATTTGGGTATCTGATCAGAAGCCTGTTCTGAAAATTTCTGAACACGGTACATAATCACGGGCCGCTTTCACTTTGAAATGTAATCATGAGTGATTCTTGGTCTTCTGCATTTCTAGAAGTGGTTCCTAAAAGGCAAATTTATTCATTGTTTTAAAATTTTATGAAACTATATAAGAGCACAAAGCAAAGAAGTTTAAACTTAAATCTATTTTATCATCTCCTGTGCCACCTTCATTGTTAACAATGTCTGTATATATATAGATATACAGAGAATATGTCAGGTTTAATTACCATTTATAGACATTAATCAAAAAATTATTTCTGAAGGGAGATAAAAGCTAAATGTATGTGCCTTGCATTTAAGAAAATATAAAAGTCTGTAAAAAAATTCCAGGATTAATCATCACACAGAAAAAGCACAAAGAAAAGGCTGGAAAAAGAGTCCTTATTACTAGGTTTTCTAAATAAATGTGTGTGGGCTCTATCTCTAGTATGCTGGCAAGCTTCAATTGATAATGAACGATGAAAATCACTCTCTCAACAATAAGCATATACAATATGCTCACAATATGCTAGTGAGCAATTCTCTAAATAAAATTGTATTCAAGAAGTTTTATTTTATGCTGTGTTCCATCTTGTTGAAGTGAACTTTCTAAGCAGCCTAACAGTCGCAAGCTGACCTTCATACAACTTCTCTTTCCATTTTAATTATTTATTTTGCCACATCTGGATCTTTATCCCTTGTGTGTTTGTATGTGAATATTTTCATGTAAGTTTATCCCAGTTTATATAATATGTAATTTTTATGCCTATTACAAGTGTGCATGTGTCTTTTCCCTATAGTAAAATTGTATGGCTATGTGTTTAAAAAGAAATTAACATATAGTCTAATTTCATTAAGAAATACATTTTGACAGGTTCCTTCAGCAAGGTGTGAAGTTATTCTTGCACATTTATGCAGTTTTATGCAGGTTTGAACTGCTAATTTGATCTGTGCATTCAAGCCTATTCAAATAAAAGAAGAACAGATGGATCCTAATATAAAACAGCAAATTATTGTTAGCTGGAGCTTTAAAAAGTTATTTAACTTAAATAAGGGAACATCTGCTGACATAAATAGAAATTACATATGAACAACATGCAAAGCAACCTATTGGTCATATGGGGGGGGGGGGAGAGATTAGTTCAATATCTTATTTCTAATAAGATAATCACATTAGCCCTCCAAAAAACATACAAGAAACTCAAGAATAATAAGCCAGATCCTTTAAACATTTTATGGGAAATGCCATTCAGACACAAAGCTAATTAATCTTTTATCACTGAAAATGTTTATATATACTTTAGTCTTTTTTGGCTTTAATAAGTTGAGGACCTGAAAAATGTGTATCTTCCTGAAATTATGATTATTTACTTGGAAAATATATATGGCTACCCATTTAATATACAGATTTCATCCAGCTAAAAACAGTCAACAAAAACAATTAAATAAAATCTTTATAATATATAATATGTATATATATTGTCTCTATAAAACAAACAGAAAGCTTAATTCAAAATTAAACTTAGTACAATAATTAAGGCCAACAGAAAATATATCGGGCTCATGTATCATCGAGCCCAAAGGCTGGAGAAAAAAGCCAAGTCTTAACCGCCTTTTGGAAGGCCAAGAAAGTCAGAGACCTCTAGATCTTAAGAGGCTGCTCCTTAGGGCAGACTCTGCAACAGAGAAGGGTCCTAATTCCTCAAAATGGCATTGTTTAATAGAAGGACCTGAAGCACACTCTCCCTATCAGATCTGGTGGGAAGAGATTAATATTTTTTACATTATCATTTTGTAAAACTTTGGATATATGAAACCAGTGAGACTGTCAGCTCTAAGTCTCAAGGGAACATTTTCACACAGTGAGGTGCTTTGGAGTTAAAACTGGTTAGCTTTGAGTGAGCCAATGATTGTTATCACCAGAATTACATTTTGAATAAGTCTTACGGTTTTCTATTTTTCCTGAAAATCTGTCACTCTTTCAGTCCTTCATAGACTTATACAAATTGTGCTGAATATTTACTTAAATAGCATTATTCCCATGGATAATGATTATCAGCCAAAAAAAGTACACAATATGTATAAAATATGTATGTTAAAATAATAATTAATGTTAAAAAAATATTTTAAATGTTAATAGAGTCACAGAAATTCATAAGAAGCTAATGTGGGATTAGTCAGATAAATATTTCTGATATTTAGAGTCAGATTTCTTAAAGTTAAAAAGAAAGACTAAAGAACTCTGGTCTGGAGTTGATTCTCCCAAAAAGTAGAAACAAGTGAAATAAGGCACTCAGTTGCAATGTGGTTATTCTAGTTTTCAGGAGAAACCAATCAATCCTGTATATGTATATAGTTTGCTGATATATATTTTATCCTAGAACAGATGTCCTTAGATAAATGTGTACATTGTGTGGCTTCAGAAACAATTTTCTATGTTCCATTGGTGCATTTCAATCATGGAGAGATCCATCTTCTGACATGTTTATGAATGAACTCATGAAGACTAGACTGGCTTTTACTGTTCAAAAATAATAACTTAAAAATAAATACTTATTTACATTATTTACATTTCTTCTTTCCCACCCATTGCCCCTTTTCTCAATTTACCTTTAAGATGATGTTGGAGCAATCCCAACAAAACATTTTCCAAAACATGTTGCGGATTTGCATACCAGTAATGGATTTGCTGAAGAATTTGAGGTACGAACTATTATTCCTTCAAAATTAAAGGCATAGTTGAAAGAATATTCATAGGTGAAAAAAGATCAGATTTTGTGAAATTAAAAGAATGAAATGTGGAATGTCCATATTTATATATGGAAAAGACATATTTAATTTCAGATCAAGTTGAGTGTATAAATAGTTTTTCATCTTAACATTTTCAGAACATAAGTTTCTGTACGAAAAGAATATCTAGGCCTGTGTGGGGTTGAACCACACTTTTAATTACTATAATAGAAAACTGTAGTAATAAGGCTGCAAAAAGTACACATAAGAACTAACTAAAAAAGTGCAAGAAACTATATTTGAACTTTTTCTGCACTCCACATGAAGCATTTGAAGAGGAAGTTTTATTCTGACAGTCCACAGTAATAAGTTTGAGATCTCCCCATCTCAAACTTATTATTGTCCTGTATTCCCATTTCACATGTTATACATTTCATAGGTGTGAGGTTCATGGATGAGGACTGGGCTAAAAAATCACACATTCCTAACTGCACTAGGTGTTAAACGTGAACTCAGTTGAACTCTTTCATTTGACATAGTTGAATTGCCCTCTGTGTTTAAATACAGTTCTCTTTTCGATCCACAGCATTGTAGTTTAAACCTCTTAATTTTTCTTCTGCCCTTTCTCCCTTTTCAGTGGACTTCTCATTCTGTACTTTATACTCTTGGAGCTGAGCAGTTGTTGGGTTTTGACATAACTGGCATGTTTCACCTGAGAACTGCTGCTTCTGATCTTAATTCTGAATAATAAATATGAAAGTAAAATGGTTTTGTTCACTATACTTAGAGTGTGCTCTGAGTACAATAACAGAATAATACATTGAATTTTACCTTATTCAGTTTCACATCTTATATTTATGAAACTCCCAGTGTGTGTTTGGTGGTTAATTTCATAAGAACACATGAATGCACTACTGATTTTAGTGAGTCTCCTCTAGGAAGCAATGCATGAATAGTATGCATTCAATATAAGGCATTGAAAACATTAAATGTTATCCCATTAAATATCTAATTTCTGTATCTTGCATCAATGAAATAGAAATTTAACTTCATTTGCAGTTCATATATTTTACCCGTTCTATGCATGATTTATTATTTGCATGTTTTAATGGAAACATTGCCATTAATATTTTTATTTGCAAAACAAGTTTGCATTTACTAGCCACTTTCTGTTGAAGACAATACTACTGATTTTTTTTTTTTTTTACACATTATGCATTGAAACAGCAACTTATGATTAAGATAGCAAAACGATGTATTTCCACTGACTTCAATGAACATTGTATTATATATCTAGGCAGTAAAATTATGTTTTGAAATGATTTTAATTGCATGCCTTATATTGGAAATACTCAGCAATGTTCAATTATCAACATGTATATATCTATACAGTATATGTGTGTCTCATAACCATAATTGCTTTCCATTGTATTTGTAATATATAAACATTCATTTGTGTGCTGTGAAATTTGATTTATTTTTATTTTTGCATTCATTCCTTCATTAGACACTGAAAGAGTTTTATCAGGTAAGGAATTATTTAAACAAATCTTATTTTAGTAAAGAAATAGTGGCAACATATGGATATTTTGTGGGGTGGGGCCATGTATGCAAATATAAATGTGTATTCAGCAGCATGTTTCTATTTTCTTTTTTTCAGGAAATCCAGGGTTGTACAGTAGATCTAGGTATTACATCAGACAGTTCTAATCATCCAGATAACAAGAATAAGAATAGATACATAAATATTGTTGCCTGTAAGTAATTCTACATATTATTTATTGTAAACAGTAATATAAATAGCAAGGTGCCTGAGAAATTCTAGAAGTCCACACATCCTAAAGTTGTTAGTGTTAAGAAATATGATATAAATTAGCTGCTATACTTCTATGTAATTGTAGAAGCCATCTTCACTATTTGCTAGAGAAGGAAGCTAAGGTATAAACTTGAAACAGGTAACTATACTGTGTTTGGGTGCTGATTTTTTAAATTCATAACATCTTGGTTTCAATGATAATGCATGTATAAGTCAATATGTACAGAACAGAAAGCAACCATTTCTCTCTCTAGAGACCCCAAGGAATCTGTTTCTCTAGGAATAGTGTGGACTATCTACAAAAGGAATATTTCACTAAAAACTCACATAGAAGCTTTCATGTATAACAAAACACTGTACCAAAAGCAATTACACTCTCTCTTCGTGTCATGTATATTTTTATTTTAGTTTGTTTTCACCTTATTGTATTATGTCTAGTAAGCATAGGATAGTGGATGCACTATAAATAATTTCTGATTTTTTAAAATTAGTTCACTGCTAAGAAAAACTATTATTCCTGTTGCTAAAATATTTTTATTTTTGCTTTCTTTCCAATGTAGATGATCATAGCAGAGTTAAACTTACCCAGCTTGCAGACAAGGATGGAAAACTTACTGACTATATTAATGCCAATTATGTTGATGTAAGTTTGCATCTTCCCACATACGGTTCTTTTATTTCTGTTTATTCAACATTCTATGTGAGTTTTGAACTTGGATTCCGGAAAGATTTGCCCTTTTCCAGCACTAGAAACAATAAGAAACTGGAGAGAAGTATATCAGGTTGCTGAGAAAAAGGGAAAAGAGACCCAGCTGAGAGCTTAAGTCACAGAATCAATGAAATAAATTAAGAACATTAAGAAAAATTATTCTTTGGAGCAGTGTTTTTCTGCTGGCTGGGGGAATTATGGGAGCTGAAGTCTCTGTTTTAAAAATCCGAGTCCCAGGTATATTTGTTTGTAAAAAGGAAGACATACTGATCTCCGGGACATAAAATTTATTTCGCACTGAGCTTTTGTTAGCCACTGCTAACATTATCAAAGAGTAAAAAAGTAAGGTTCTACATTTAGGCAAGAAAAACCAAATGTACAGGTATAGTATAGGGGGTACCTTGCTCAATAACTGTGAGAGGGATCTCGTAACTGTGAGACAATCACTTAAATATGAGCCAGCAGTGTGCTGCAGCTGCCAAAAAAGCCAACACAGTGCTGGGCTGCATTAACAGAGGGATAGAATGAAGATCACGTGAAGTATTAATACCACTTTACAATGCCTTGGTAAGGCCACACTTGGAATACTGCATCCAGTTTTGGTCACCACAATGTAAAAAAGATGCTGAGATTCTAGAAAGAGTACAGAGAAGAGCAACAAAGATGATTAGGGGACTGGAGGCTAAAGCATATCAGGAACGTTTGCTGGAATTGGGTATGTCTAGTTTAATGAAAAGAAGGACTAGGGGTGACATGATAGCAGTATTCCAATATCTCAGGGGTTGCCACAAAGAAGAGGGAGTCAAGCTATTTTCAAGGCGCCTGAAGGGCAGGACAAGAAGTAATGGATGGAAACTAGTCAAGGAGAGAAGCAACCTGGAACTGAGGAGAAACTTCCTGACAGTTAGAACAATTAACCAGTGGAACAACCTGCCTCCAGAAGCGGTGAATGCTCCAACACTGGAAGTTTTTAAGAAGAGACTGGACAGCCATTTGTCCGAAATGGTATAGGGTTTCCTGCCTGAGCAGGGGGTTGGACTCGATGACCTCCAAGGTCCCTTCCAACCTATTATTATTATATTATTATTATTATTATTATTATTATTATTATTATTATTATTATTATTATTATTATTATTATTATTATTATTATTATTATTATTATTATTATTATTATTATTAAACCAACATTGCGTGCAGCTTGGGAGGCAGGCGGCGGGAGGCAGGGCGATGAGAGCTACGCATGCATTAACTAATGCAGCTGAGCTGGATGTGACGTGTCCAATTATATGCGGGCAGCGAACTGATGGACTTATTACATGCTCGATGGCTAAATAATTAGTGGTTAAAGGGCTATAAAAACAATGTCTCTCCAATGTTGGTTTACTCTTTGATAATGTTAGCAGTGGCTAACGAAAGCTCAGTACGAAATAAATTTTATGTTCCGGAGATCAGTATGTCTTCCTTTTACAAACATTTGTTGTTGTTGTTAGTTGCGAAGTCGTGTCCGACCCATCGCGACCTCATGGACAACGTTCCTCCAGGCTTTCCTGTCCTCTACCATCTTCTGGAGTCCATTTAAGCTCACGCCTACTGCTTCAGTGACTCCATCCAGCCACCCCATTCTCTGTCGTCCCCTTCTTCTAGTGCCCTCAATCTTTCCCAGCATTAGGCTCTTCTCCAGTCAGTCCTTCCTTCTCATTAGGTGGCCAAAGTATTTGAGTTTCAACTTCAGGATCTGGCCTTCTAAAGAGCAGTCAGGGTTGATCTCCTCTAGGACTGACCGGTTTGATCACCTTGCAGTCCAGGGGACTCGCAGGAGTCTTCTCCAGCACCATAACTCAAAGGCCTCAATTCTTTGGCGCTCAGCCTTTCTTATGGTCCAACTTTCACAGCCATACATTGCAACTGGGAAAACCATGGCCTTATATATATATATATATCTTTTTCCTCTCCACAATCTGATAAGTTAACCTTAAAAACAGATCCAAAGCTGCCATTAAGTATATACAGGATTCATTGATACAGTGGCATCTGCAAAAACTATAGTGACACCCTGTTGTTGTTAGTTGCGAAGTCATGTCTGACCCATCGCGACCCCATGGACAACGTTCCTCCAGGCCTTCCTGTCCTCTACCATCTTCTGGAGTCCATTTAAGCTCATGCCTACTGCTTCAGTGACTCCATCCAGCCACCTCATTCTCTGTCGTCCCCTTCTTCTATTGCCCTCAATCTTTCCCTTCCTTCTCATTAATGACATTCAAAATGAAGTCATCACACAAATGCTGCCATTGTATATTTTCAACCTGATGTCTGATCCATGTACGTGACTCGTGTTTTTGTCTGCTATTTATACCTGCTACATAATTATTTTTATACATTCAATCTCAAAGTGGTGTTTGTGGACAACCTTATACATTTTGAAGTAATTCCTTGAATATTAGCTCCAAATTAGGTCCCAGCTACTAAAAGATGGAATTCTTTTTCTTTCTTTCTTTCTTTCTTTCTTTCTTTCTTTCTTTCTTTCTTTCTTTCTTTCTTTCTTTCTTTCTTTCTTTCTTTCTTTCTTTCTTTCTTTCTTTCTTTCTTTCTTTCTTTCTTTCTTTCTTTCTTTTTCTTTCTTTTTCTTTCTTTCTTTCTTTTTTTTTCTCTTTTTCTCTCTCTCTCTCTTTCTCTCTCTTTCTTTCCTTTTTTCTTTCCTCTCTTTGTCTCTCTTTCTTTCTTTCATCTGTCCTGTTTAAGATAAGTTACATATTGGTGTTTACCTCATGGGTCAAATAGCAGTTGGTTAGGAAATGGAACAAATTTACATAAAATATTGGTCTCTCACATACTAATTCACATTATTCCCTTTTGAAAAAAGTGTGTAAAAGGAGGAGAGAGCCAATCATCGATCCAGTTCCACCTGAAAGTCTGAGAAATCTATGCTAAGCAATATTTAACATTTCATCCTCCAAGAAAAAAAGTGTAATTTTTATTTCTCATTTTTTAAAAAATGAATATACTTCTAGAGTATTGCCTGAAACTAAATGTCATCGTTTAGTTGACAAACAGAACTGAAGCCATTTTTCATTTTGTCTTCATTGCCACAGTTTAGTTTAGAGCAGGCATGTCAAACTCGCAACGTCACATAACATCGCGCAACGTATCGGGCCGGTTTTGCCATTGCCGGCAGTGGGGTGGGCGCGGCTTTCACGTGACGCGTCCGGCCCACGGGCTGGCAGTTTGATACCCCTGGTTTAGAGATTTTAGATGAAGGAGGGGGAGGGGGGATGTTAAGTTTCTTAAGTTAGCCATAAGGATACCTCTGTGTGAGAATCAAGGTCAGTCCTGATAAGAGTTTTGGCAGGCTGAAAAACTGGAAGGAGAGCCCGCGTTCATAAAGAGGAACCATATGTCACTGTCCTATCATGAACTGTCTTCTTCGCTTTGTTTCCTGCAGGGCTACAACAGACCAAAAGCTTATATTGCAGCCCAAGGGCCTTTAAAATCAACAGCAGAAGATTTCTGGAGAATGATATGGGAACATAATGTGGAAGTCATTGTAATGATAACCAACCTTGTTGAGAAAGGACGGGTATAAACCTCTTAGTTAATATTCTTTACCTTTATATGTTGCATGAACTTCTCAATAAAGCCTATTAATTGAATGCTTTCTAATGATAAACTCATTAGAAAGCAGCTTCATTTTAAATAAACACACATAGGTTTGAAATACAAAACTCTCTTGAAAATGACCCATAACCGTGGAAGACCTAATACTAGTATGGAGCAATCATTTGTTCAATTAACATAAGTCATTAGAAAACCTGAGCTGTTCAAATTCAGTTGAGGGGATTTTTTTTATCTGCGCATAATAAAATCCTCTCTCTAGCTTTCAAAAGTGATAACTGCATTTTCAGGAACCTTGAAGGCAGAAGTCTGGATTTGATCTTATTATCATCTGTACTGGTGAATTCCATAATTCTAGAAAATTAATGAAAATATTGAAGAAAGTTGGAAAGAAAAAATTAATCCTTGATTGAAAGTAATTTAGTTTAGTACTATTTTTCAAATGTGATTGGCCATTTTCATGCCTAGCATTCCAACTATATCCATTCAAATCAGATAAAATATTTTAAAATTCCAAAATTTGGGGGAAAATAACAGCTTTCACAGACACTTTATACAGTATATTTAGCAGTAGAGATATTTAAATACACATGCCCGGACAGTTTACTAGTTAAAATAATGCTTTATTTTTAAGCTTCCTTTCTATATTAACATTGTATATTTCTTGGCTGCCAGAGAAAATGTGACCAGTACTGGCCTGCTGATGGCAGTGAAGAATATGGAAACTTTCTGGTGACACAAAAGAGCATTCATGTTCTTGCCTATTACACTGTGAGGAATTTCACTATCAGGAACACCAAAGTGAAAAAGGTAGATATTCCAGTTGGTTGTTGCTTATGTTTTTGATTTTGTTGGGATCTGCTGGTTTTGCTTTGTATTGTATTATCTTGTATAATATCATACTCATTTTGTACATTGCCAGAGTCACAAACTTGAGGTGTGGCTTTATAAATCTATAAAATAAATATAAATGCTGTGATTTAATTTTTATTCTATGTCATAGGGCTCGCAAAAAGGAAGGTCAAGTGGTCGTTTAGTTTCTCAGTATCATTATACTCAGTGGCCTGACATGGGTGTTCCTGAGTATACATTGCCAGTGCTGACATTTGTTCGAAAGGCATCCTATGCTAAAAGACATGCTGTAGGTCCTGTGGTGGTTCATTGCAGGTCTGTAGTTTTCACCTTTCATTTGTTAGATGTATATCCCACTTTTCCCATTTTAATTATTAGGAAAAACATAATGAACCTCTCCATAAGCAAGCTTATGTTTTCAATTCAAGTGAATTTCAATCTGCTTTATAACTTGGCTTTCTCATTTAGGTTTCACTTTAACAAAGCAGATTTTGAATCATAAAGTGTAAAATGTTGTTTTCAACTGTTTATAAGATGTATCAAGCCCTTTTTTCTGTGGGTAGCTCCTGAATAACAGATTGTGAATGAACAGATCTGAATAGTTGTATTAATGCTTTTTCTCAGATTTAGATATATTCTTCACTTTTAATGTTTAACAGTGCTGGTGTTGGAAGGACAGGCACATACATAGTAGTAGACAGCATGCTCCAGCAAATTCAACATGAAGGGACTGTCAACATATTTGGATTCCTGAAGCATATACGAACACAAAGGAATTATTTGGTGCAGACAGAGGTAAGGAAAAGGTTTGCCTTTAATTAGTTTGTCCATGTTGTATCATGAAAACTCACAAAGGTAACTTTTTAAATGGATTTAAAAGAAGCAAATCAAAATACTCTATTGTTCCAATACCAGTTACAGAGCCCAGTTATAAAATGGCTCCCCTGACCCACCAAAAAACAGGCAACATTCCACCTGAAAGCTGATTAGTTCTGAAAAAGAGATATATAGATAGTCATTAACTTATGGCCAGATACTTAGGGACCATTTGAGGTTACAATGGCTGCCCTGCAGTCACATGATTGCATTTTGACCCTTTGGCAATTTACAGCCATTTGCAGCGTCCCCTGGTCACTTGACCATGAATTATAGCACTTTTTCCCGGAAACCAATTTTACTTCTAGTTTCCAGTAAAAAAGGGCCATTGGATATAATGGGTTCACTTAATAACTGCAGCATTCACTTAATGACCACAATGTTCACTTAATGACTGCCATAAAAAGGTCATAAAATCAGTCATGGTAATGTGGTGATTCACTGAATGACTGCCATATCTTATGTCCATAATTCTAGGCACAATTATTGTTGTTAGTCAAGGACTACCTGCAATCTTTTCAGTGTATTAGATAAATATATTTAATTAATTAATTAAAATCTATTCTATCACAGAAAAATGGCATGTGCACATTTTACTTGTGGGCTTCATCCACATTTTACATTGCAGTGGCATGCACATGATGTAGGCAAAAAAGGAGATGGTATCCACACTGATGCTATTGAAGTTCCACCTGATTTTATATGTGCTGATCACACCTCTGGAGCCATCCATGATGTTTTTACGATACTCCATTGGCACCACTGCTGCCTTGGAACAAGAAGCCAGTTGTACAGAAAAAAGGGTCTTATGAATCTGGCTGTGTGTCATTTGGGAACTCCAAAATGAAATAATGCACTGGAGCGGTATTTTAAAAGCTATTATAAGAGAAGTGTAGAAAAGGCCTAAATCGTTTTATAAGATAAAATCAATATCAGCTCCCTGATTTTTGCCCTGCAACTATAATAATTAGAAGAAATCTGAAATGTGCTTACATGGACAGTAGCAGGAGCATTCAATTGATCTTTCTTGGCACTTTTTATAATACATTACTTTTATAATGTTTCCATACCACATCTTACTTTTTATGAAAACTTTTTATGACTTCTGATCTAGATCTAAAACGAAAAACTAAAACTTTGTCATGCAGATCAGTTCTGGGATGGATTTAAAATATAGCACTGTTCAAAATATTCTTATATACCTGCAAATATATATGTGTGAAAATAGTATACTGTGTTTCCGCGAAAATAAGGCCCGGTCTTATTTTTTTTGCCTCCAAAAGAGGCACCAGGTCTTATTTTGGGGGGGGTGTCTTTTCCATTCACCTCGCGGTGGCAGCATCAACAGCCCTGCCCAGCCAGCCCACTTCTTCTGCGGCTGAAGGAGCAGCTTCATTCTGCAGCTGAGAACGGAGCTCCGGCCTGCATTTCGCCATCAGAGGCCTTCTGGAAAGCCCTCTGCAGCCAAGAACTGAGCTACGGATTGAATCTGTAGCTTGGTTCTCGGCTGCAGAGGCCTTTCCAGAAGGCCTCTGATGGTGAAATGCAGGCCAGGGGATGCCACAGAAGAAGTGGGCCGGTGAGGAGAGGCAGGTGTCAATCCATGGGAGGCCTGGTAAGTGGGTGCGGGGCCCTAGCTTGATTTTTAGGCGTGTGCCTCACCCCAAAACTAGGGCTTATTTTGGAGGTAGGGCTTATGTTCGGGGTAGGTCTTACTTTCGGGAAAACATGGTAGTAATTAAAGGTAATTCACAATGAGCACAATTGGGACTAGAATTTCCATTGCTTATCAAGATGGTTGTTAAGTGAATTGTGTCTGATTTTATGACCTTTTATGCTACAGTTCTTAAGTGAATCATTGCAGTTGTTAAGTGCAGTGATTAAGCAAATCCAGCTTCCCCGATATTGACTTTGCTTGTTGAAGCTGCATGAAAGATCACAAGAGGCAATTGCATGACTCCGGGATATGCAACCGTCGTAAATACGTATCAGTTTCTAAGTGTCCAATTTTAGATCATTTGGCCATGGGGATACTG
Organism: Azemiops feae; assembly: GCA_023970755.1. Lineage (NCBI taxonomy): Eukaryota > Metazoa > Chordata > Lepidosauria > Squamata > Viperidae > Azemiops > Azemiops feae. The sequence goes on along the minus strand of JALGBA010000503.1, from coordinate 745,444 downwards.
CAGTGGTTATAAGTGCGAGAAATGGTTGTAGGTCTTTTTTTTAGTGCAGTTGTAATTTTAAATGGTCGCTAAATGATTGGTTGTAAACCGAGGACTACCTACACTGTTGCTATGAATGGTATACCTTCCTTTCTTATTTGCTTGTACTTTCACACTAGAGATCTATAGGTGTTGATTTGACTGGACCTCATACTAAATCCTCAAGATCTAAGGGGAACTCAGCAGTTGAGTGTGTAGTCCAAACATAGGAATCTACATATGACTGACACGTTCTAACAAGAATGAAACATTATACACATGATAGTTTTTTGTTGCCTCCTAGTGATTAGTAATGAATATAATCATGGTAATGTAGCAATATCTATAATTATTGTAATTGTAGAAAATATGTTTCTGACTTTGGAATAAAATGTGTATAATCATTAAAGGGATCAATTCTATTTGGCTGTATAGTTCATAGTAGAACATAATCTAAATTAACTGGCATTGAATCATATTAAATATTAATGCTATGACCAAGACTATTTCTTCATGTTGTAAATCAGGAACAGTACATCTTCATTCATGATGCACTTGTGGAAGCCATACTAAGCAAAGAAACAGAAGTACCCGAAAGTCACATTCATGCCTATGTGAATTCACTCTTAATACCAGGACCAATGGGAAAGACAAGATTAGAGAAACAGTTCAAGGTGAGGCTGTTTGGATTTCAAAAAGTCAAAGGCAAAATTGGCAATTCTGCCTCAGCTGTTTCCTCAACTGTGTTGCAATGCTGCCATGTGAAGCATGCAAGTTTATTTACCTCTAACTATGGTACCTGGCATTTTGTTTTGTGCCTTCTGCATGCTAATATCATTGTGTATCAGTTGGGCAGCTATATAAATTTGTTTAATAAATAAATAAGAAAAAGTAAAATTAAACTAAGTTCACACTACTCGTCAGCCATAAAGAAATACTCTAGGCGTTTACCGCTTGACATTTTGACTCACTGAAATCATAGGACCATTACCATACGTTTCTGGGGTCTGCAGATTAAGGAGCAAATGACAAAATGTCTGTTATGACTTTATAATACAATTGATATGACTTACACAGATGTGTACAACATTGGGATGCAAGAGAAAACTCCAGGGTTTGCATTTTGACATCATGTTTTGTCATTTTTCCATTATTGCAGTTGCAAGGCCAGCAGGAATAAAATGGAGCTTTCTTTTGAAAAAGAATAATAATAGCCTAGATATCTGTGGCAATGAATATACTCGACAGTAAGCAGCATCCTTATGGATACATCATGTCCCAGTTGCTGCTATAGAATCCAGATAATGATATTTAATCCTCATCAACTGCTTTGAATCTTAAACTGCACGACTAATTACAAAACCTCTTTCACTGAGGGCCAGTTAAGTCTAGTGATTAATGCACCAGGCTAGAAACTGAGAGTTCATGAGTTCTAGGCCCACCTTAGACATGAAAGTGTCTGGTTGACTTTAGGCCAGTCATTCTCTCTCAGCCCAACTCACTTCACTGGCTTGTTGTGGGGAAAATAGGAGAAGGAAGGAGCATTGGCTGCCTTGAGTTATTTCTAAAAATACCAAAGGCAGAATATAAATAAATTTGTTGTACTTTGGAATTCCATCATTAACCTATTTTACTTTTTCATGGATGAATGTTGATTATAACTTGAGATTTAGAAAAATTATAGATGGCTGGACAGAACCTTTTATATGGTCCCTAGGTGTATCCTGGTAGTTAGGGAACTGAATGTAGGTCAATAAGTTTTATGCAGAAGTATTGCAGTCATGTTAAAGGCAATAGACCTTAACTATTCTGAGATAAGAGGTTAAAGAGAAACATGCATTGCCTACCTAAGCAACCCTTCATATTATTATGATTCATTGCAAAGTCAGCCAGTTGTTCAGATTGGGCTTGGCATTTTTATTCATCTATCAAGTTCTTCCCAAGGATCTGGGATAGGCAGATGTGGATATTTGATAGTGTTAAAGGTATCATCGCAGGATGTAGTCTGTTCAGAATAAAGCTGCCTTTTGTGATTGACTGATGGTAATTTTGTCAATGCTGATGGTATTCAAGTGGTACTACAGTTGTTTATTTATTATTGATATACTATTATTATGTATGTATTTATTCAGCTTCTGAACCAATCTAATATACAGCAATGTGATTATTCTACTGCATTGAAACAGTGCAACAGAGAAAAGAACAGGACTTCATCTATAATTCCTGGTAGGTTTGTCAAAAACAAAATTCACTGAATATAATACAAAATTAAGACTGATTTTGTTGCAGTTATTATTAATATACCAGATGTATACCAGTATAAAGGAAGTTTGGGAAAAACAAACTTGCTGTTTTGCGCTTTCTCTTTTTAATATTTGTGGCCAATTCTGAAGTTAGCTATGCAGTATACTAAAAATTGTGGTAAGTAGCGATTTACATTAACTTTTGGTATTTCGTTGTATAAGCCTACACAGATATAATTCAAAATGAATAAGGATGAACCTCGAAATGGCAATGCATTTATGAAAGACTGTACATTTCAGATGATCAGACCATCCCAAACCCTGTTTTCAGTTTTGTATTTCATGCAGTTTTAGAAGAAAGAAAAAGAAAGAAAGAAAGAAAGAAAGAAAGAAAGAAAGAAAGAAAGAAAGAAAGAAAGAAAGAAAGAAAGAAAGAAAGAAAGAAAGATTCCTTCTCATAATTTACAGACCTTTCACATTGTATTAAATGGAGGAGGAGCAATTTACCATATCTTCATCTGAAGGGATAAAATGTATGGATCCAATGTACAAATGATCCAAAATGTATCATTTACTTAGATAGAAGAAGAAAGAAAGGAAGGCCCCATTATTCTTCCAGATCTAGGCCTCTCAGTAAAATAACTGCAATAGATACAGCTGCAGATATGTAGCTCCTGTGTTAATAGCAGGTGCTCCTCCAGTTTCTGTGATTTGGAGAATTTTAAAATATACGTCAGGAAATGATTGGTGTTTGGCACCACACTCCCCAATAAATTCTTATCTTTGTGTTACAGTGGAAAGATCTAGAGTTGGTATTTCATCATTGTCTGGTGAGGGCACTGATTACATTAATGCTTCCTATATTATGGTGAGTTACCTTGTAAATCACACTGCAATTTGAATTGATCTACACATTGATGTCAGCTTTCTGAGGAACTTCCTTTGTGTCAGCCAAGGCCTGCCCATTTGACCAAACAAAGTAGCAGTGGGCCTAGAAGGGCAAGGAGAACATCAAGAGCTGCAATTATCTTGTGTGAATTAAGTGCAATGCCTAGGTTGAGCCAATTGGCATAAATACATGTGTAATCAAGTAAAATGTAAGGACCAGCACTATATTATACAATATCTGGCTTTGATATGATGACACAGCTTTCTTTAAGTTGAAGAGTTATTCAGAAATCCATGCCAGTCCTTAAGGTTAGGAAACAGGAGCTATTTATAGCTGGTGATGACAGTTTAATATTTATTTTTAAACCATCCCAAACCCAGGATGGAGTAATTGCAGCTTCAAGCAATCCCCTCCCCTCCAGTTCTGTCCTGAAAGGACATAGAGGCCAGGGACTGCAGGCTCATATTGGGATCCTTTAAATGAAAGGCATCATCTTTGGGAACCTTAATTCACCTATTTTGTAACTTTTGGAAGGAAAACAAAGCTAAATAATCGGTACCACTGAAAATCCATGGTGCAATCTGAATGTGTTCCATGGGTCAGTATTAAAAGAGGAAAAAATATAAAAACAAATACAATAAAAGGAAGAGGAAAAGTATCACAAAAACACATTTTGTTATATATATAAAACAATACTTCAGACTAATTTTTCAACACAAAGATCTCAACTAATTGAGTTTTGTCATTTCTGCCATCTTTTTTGTTGTGTTGTTGCTTCCTTATTTTTAAATGCTTTTAACAAGCTGTACAGTGAAGAGGGGGGAGTAAGACACTATATCATACTATACCATGCTATGCCATGCTATGCTATGCTATGCTATGCTATGCTATGCTATGCTATACTAATTGAAGGGGAAAAAACAGTGGAAAAAAATCCCTAGAAAATAAGAGGGAAATTAAAAACCTATAAGCAGCTAAAAGGAGTTAAAAGTAAACCACAAAAAATAAATGCACGAATTATTTATCATTCTAATTGAATATATAAATAGCCAATTTAAAGTGTATTTACAGAGAATTAGTAAAATTATACTACATCAACATTTTTAGATCAATTTTGAGCAATGAATTAAATACAGAATTGTGGTGTAGGTACTATTAAACTACTGCGGTTATTTTTGCCAAGATTTACCAGGTCTTTCACTTTATCCCCAATAGCTCTGCTTTATATGATTCAATTAATATTCTGCTTCAAGTGCATGAAGAAAAATAACTTCCTGTTTAGCTTTCATAAAAGCTTTACAAATAATTCTGATGTAGGTTATCTTGCATAGATGCTCAAAAATAACTTACTTTTACACAAATATCTATGCAGATTTTCAGTCATCCAGGACATGGTTATCCCAAAGGTGCTTTCTCAAAAGGCAACTGGACTTTCTGTTTTTCTGTTTGAAGACATTTTGCTTCTCATCCAAGAAGTTTCTTTAGTTCTCTAAAGAACTCTGAAGAACTGAAGAAACTTTTTGGATGAGAAGCAAAATGTCTTCAAGGAAAAACAAAGAAAGTCAAATTGCCTTTGAAAAAGTACCTTTGGAATAACTTTTAGACAAAAATTAACATACTCACTGTCAAAGAAATGAAAATGATTGAATATTCTTCCTTGCCAATATAACCATTAAAAAACCCCCTAAATTATGTAATTATAAAACAGGTCAAGGAAAAGGTTGAACAAGAAACCCTCTTAAGTGTTTCTGCAGTAGTCTGGGGTCTATGCACTGGTTTAATATTTCATCTTCTAGATGAATCTTTTTGCTTTTAATAAAATTATGCTGTTTCTGATGCTTCTAAGAAACAGCACAATCCTATTAAAAGGAAGAGCACTCCTTATAATAAACACATGCTTATAAGAAACAGGGTGTCCTTAATTTAATTTGTATTCTTTACAGGGTTATTATCAAAGTAATGAATTCATTATTACCCAACATCCTTTGCTACACACTATCAAAGATTTCTGGAAAATGATATGGGATCACAATGCTCAAATAATTGTTATGCTCCCTGATAGTCAGAATATGGTAAGATTAAATGCTTTGCTTCATATCAGCATTTTTATTACTTACTAGAGTTGTTAATCACGAAACAGAATCTCATCGCTTTAATGATTAGTGAACTCAATGTTAAAAATAAGAAAATGATATAAAAACTACTTTTCTCATTACTAATGTCTTAATGAAGACATGGGAAATAGTCTTTTGGACATAATAGGGATAATAAAATAAAATACTTAAAGTGATGGAATTCTGGAAAGATAGTATCTTTCTACCATAAGAACAGAGATAGGAAATTGTTGCCTGGCATGTATTATCATGATAACTTTGTTTAAAAGTTGGTATTTATGCTTTAAAATGCACTGAACAATTACTGATTTTCTAAACAAAACCATGACAATGTCTTTTAAAACATATTTTAAAAATCTTGATTGTACTCATAACGTTTAAGGTCATCATGATTACTGACCTATTTTAGAATGTGCAATTAAATTACGTCGTGGTTAGTTTGTTAAAATAACCATTACTTTTCTTCATAGCAAATCTAAAAGGGTTTTTTTTCTTTTTCTTTTCTTTTCCTTTTAGCAGGCAGAAGATGAATTTGTGTACTGGCCTAACAAAGAAGATCCTATAAATTGTGAGAGCTTTAAAGTCAGCCTGATTTCAGAAGAGCATAAGTGTTTATCCAATGAAGAGAAACTCATAATCCAGGATTTCATTTTAGAAGCTACACAAGTATACTTGCTCTCCTATTATATAATAGAGTATTATTGTCATTTGAATTCAGACTCAACTCAGATGATTGTTTTGCTTTTATGGGGGGATTACAATAGCTTGCTTTCCAGCCCTGTAATTTATATTTTTGTAATTCCAAGTGTCATAATTAAATATGCCATAGTAAGACATAAAGTAAAGCCATGAATATAATTATTCCTTCTTTGGTTGGAATATTCTTAAAGTGTTTATTCATAACAACCAAGAGATTTGGATTATTGATATATAGAGATATAAAGAAAATGGTTAAAATTAAAATTTTCATGGAAACCATTTCTAAACTAGTACATATGTATATATAGTTTTATGAAGAACTTTTTAACATTTTGGAGATTCTTAATTTTTATTTAACTTTGCCATTGAATGTTATCAGAAATTCATGTAGTCTTGCTGATATGCAAAAGAGTCTGAGTGAATAAGTCACATTGATGCTTGTTTCATTTATTTCATACATTATGAAATTTCATTTCATTTCATTCAGAAACATTTCATACAATATGTGGTGAACAAGTATGAAAAAGTAATTGTTTCCATTTATTAAGTATCTGGTTATAATACCTTGCAACCATATTTATTTATTTACTTATTAGATTTTGTTGCACCTTTATCACCTTATAAGTAACTCAAGGCAGTGAGTTAACAATTAATTAATTGATTAGTATGCTTCTTATAATTATTAGTTCTTTATATTCCTCTATCGGAACTTTGGCCATTACTCCATGCCAAGCTGTTTCAGCTCAATAACATTTCAGAATTTTCTAGCGTGAGCAGCTCATTTCACAATCTGTCAAAATATTAGTATAAGGTTTAGGTTTTGATTTGACCTGGCCATTCCAAGCAAATCTTGAATGTTTTTAATCCATTTTGTGTAGACCTGTTTGCATGTTAGTAATTTGCTTCTTAACCCACTTGTTCTTCAGCTTCTTTAGTTAATTGTTAATGTCCTGATTTTCTCATGTACAATTCTCTGACACAAAGCAGAGAATTTAGTTCCTTAAATGATGACCAAGTTCCCAAGGCAGCAAAACAACAACCATGGCACTATTTCCATGCTTCATAGTTGGCATGAAAGTCTTACTGTAAAATGCAGAATTTGGCTTCCAGAAGGCATAACAATACCAATGTACACCAAATGTGGGCATGTTTGATTCATCTCTCCATAAAACATTTCTCCATAGAGACACTTTTTAATAACTGAGATAAGCAATCGTCTTGGCAAGCAAAGGATTACAGTTCTCTTGATGTTGTTCTCAGTTTCTTTGTAACTTTCTGGACAATTTTATATTACACTTTTTTATTAATTTTATTCATTTTAACAGGATGGCTATGCTTGGGAAAAATTTACTGTTTTTCCAAACATTCTCCATTTTAAGAGTATGTCTCTGACCAGAGATCAGTAGAGCCCCAGAGTTTTAGAAATAGTTTTGTAATCTTTTCCTGATTGAAAGGCATCAGTGACTTTTTTACCCAGGTTTTCAAATGTTAATTTCAGAGGTATGATGACTTGCCTTTAGAATTTGCATGATGAGAATTTCACTTGAATGAGCTAAAAATTTATATAAGACAGAGTTGACTCAGGTCACTCCTGTTTTCTTAAAGGAATATAGATTGACTGGTACATTGTGTGTAGGATTATTTGTTCATGAATGAACATGTCCCAAACATTTGAGGAGGAGGTTGAGGTTTTTATATATCAGTAATTCTAATACATTTAGTGGCAAAGATATGTAACCATTCAGAAAATCCTAAAGGGGGCAAGTTTCTTTTCACAGAACTGTGGGAAATTTTCAAGTGAAACATGTTTTTTAGTTATATTAATTCACCTGTTTCAAAAATGTGAATCAATTAAATGCACTATTTTTTTTAATCTTTGAGGATGATTACGTTCTTGAAGTGAGGCATTTTCAGTGTCCAAAATGGCCAAATCCAGATAGCCCTATTAGTAAAACATTTGAACTTATAAGCGTCATAAAAGAAGAAACTTCCAACAGAGATGGTCCTATGATTGTGCATGATGAGTAAGTATTAATTCAATTTAAATAGTTAAGTTGGCATCTCTATGGTTTGTAGTATCTGTGATTTATAAAAGTCATATTTATGGGAAGAAATTCGAACCAAATTTCTCTTCCACTTAAAAATTGCCAATATTCAATATCTCTGAATAATGCCTTCTTGACTCCTCTCTTGACTCTGCCAGTAGTTCAATATATGGCATCTATGGGAACTGTCCATGGAGTAAAACAATTTAAAGAGTGTATGGAAAACAATTAGCAACACTTTAATAGAATAAAAATATCATTATAAGTAAAAGATAATGCAAAAGCAATGACTAATAATGTCATACTATTCAGTCATTGCTGTGTCAGGAAAAAATTAAACAGGAATATTTTTTTATTTTTATTTACTTATTATTTGCATTATTATTTATTTGTATCCTGCCTTTATTATTTTTACAAATAACTCAAAGTGGTGAGCATATCTTGAGTTTCTCCTTCCTCCTCCTATTTTCCCCACAACAACAACCCTGTGAGGAGAGTTGGACTGAGAGAGAGTGACTGGCCCAAAGTGATTCCTGGCTAAAGAAGGACTAAACTCACGGCCTCCCACTTTCTTGTCAGGTGCCCTAACACTATCTTCTATAATTTAAGACAATGAAATGTATTTACATGGTCTATTGCAATATTTGCACATTTAAAACAGCATGCATATAAAACTATTTAAAAGGATAATAATAAAATATGTAGTAGCACGGAAAAGTTAACTGTCATTAATTAAGCTTCAAAATAGACCCAAGAAATACATACAAGAAATTATTTTGAGAAATAGGAAAAAAGGACAAAAGAAAGCTGGTAGAACAGCAAGCATAGTTTTGGAGTAGAAGGCAAGAGATTTACTGGATTATAATGACCCAATTGTTAAAGAATCCAAAAGTAGTGTGCATACATCATTTTTTTAATATATTTTTATGTTTCATAAAAACTGCAACAATCAAGCAGGTCAAGTTGTAACTAAGGGTGCTCTTAAATAAGAGAATGTGAACCCTTTAATATGTTTTTTTAATGGATATGCCCATCTAATGGTGAGTAGAACAGAAGTTGATCATAAATAAATCACATTTGATTGATTCTCTACCCTTATAGGAAGTCCTAAATGGCATTTTTATTAAGTAGTTGTGTATTTTATCAAAATGTAGAGCATATCCTTTTTCTAGATGTACATTCATATATATATATTTTTTCATAAGGCATGGAGGAGTGACAGCGGGTACCTTCTGTGCTTTAACAACACTTATGCATCAATTAGAAAATGAAAATTGTGTGGATGTTTATCATGTAGCTAAGATGATCAATTTGATGAGACCTGGTGTCTTCACAGATATTGTAAGTAGGCAAGAATTAATCTGCATAATAAAACTGCATTCTTTGTGGGGTGAAATTCCTTTCCCAAAGAGATAAAATCTCATTTTAAGTATTTAAAATAGCAGGTCTGGTATTGCTTCATATTGGCAACAATTAATTTGTCAATTATCTGGCTATGGATATACTTGATCTATAACTCAGGAACAGCTACTTTTACCATTTTGAATATATCACTTCATATTTTCTCCCTACCATCACCTAGGCACTATTCTTGGAAATAGTGCAAGAAAATGCTCTCCTTTCTCTGGGGTTGACAAATTGATGGACAAATGGTGTCTCTTTCAACAATCTCCTGAGTATGCGGTTGCTTGTTTCTTACTATCTGGTCACTGAATGTGCTATTAGTGATTCTTGTAATCCATACAAGCCACACTAATCTCCCATCATTTTCTACCCACCCACAATCTTTTAGGACCATTACCAGTTTTTGTACAAAACTGTCCTCAGTCTTGTTAGTTCAAGGCAAGAAGAGAATCCCTCGATATCCATCGACAGCAATGGCTCAGCTTTACCAGATGGCAGTGCAGCTGAGAGCTTGGAATCATTAGTTTGACTTCAATCGAAATATGACAGAGCAATTATCCAGAGCCGGAAATATTTCCTTTTTTTACATGGGGCAGGGTGATGTCCAGCTATTAGATAATCTTTTTTTATTTCATTTGGTTTGAATAAACATTTCTTGCAAATGCATTAACAATGTGTGCCTTTTTGGAAAAAAAATCTCGTAATGCATTTTATTATGTTTGAACTAATTTTACTGAACTCTGCCGTTTCTAAGAATGATATTGTAGTCTTTTACAGTATTAGTTTTTAATTTTTGTGATTACATTTTCACTTAAATTTATCATAACTATAGATGCTGAAGTTTTCAGCACAACACACGTTTTAGTATCCAATTCCCTGTTATTTATAGCACTCCTAATACCATTTGTTAGAAATTTAACTTTTAATATGGTAAATGTAAATATATTCTCTGTAATATTCAACATTTTAAGATTTTGGTAGGCATTTAGTAGAGCTGATACTTATTGTAAATATTTCTAGAGTGGATTCCATGGATCAAATTTATATTTATAATTGTAGATTTTTATATTTTACTACAAAGTCAGTTTTCTAGTTCTGTGTAATTGCATTGTTAAAATAATGTAGTTCATTACCTGTTCTTAATTTTAGTAGTTTCTGATATATTATCATGCATCCTAAATGGTAACTATCTCTGCATGTAATTTTAACTTTTGTGGGAAATTGAAATATACTTGTTTTGAAATATGAAGTTTTTATGAAAATAATGTCTGTACTAAGCATTGTTTCAATGGTTTTTATCCACAGCATTGCAAAAATGAGTATCAATATTTCAGCTTGTACTAAATACTTGGCAAAAATAAAATCTGCCTCATCACTCTTAAAGACCTCCATTGTACCTTCAGAGATGCCTTTTCATTTTTCAGCAGCAAAATATTGGCAAGACAGGAAAATGTTCACAGGCCTTAATATTTAGGATTAAATTTGGCACTCAAATCCTCCAAGCTGTTACTGTTTTTTAAGGACTGTGGACATGGTAACATCTATGCAAGGTCTTTCCCTATAAAAGGCAAGTAAGATGACTCTGTATTATTCAACAAGACATCTTACTGTTATTAGGGGTTTTTTAGATGGTGTTATTTTCCTTGTTGCTTTCATTTTTTTTACTACAGGTAGTTCTTAACTTACGATTGGGACTGGAATTTCAGTTGCTAAACAATGTGGTTAAGTGAGTCATCACATGACTGGATCTTTCATTACAAAATCAGGCAACATGCTAAAGAAGTGCATCCTGTAAAAGAGGCCAAGGCTATGGATATATAAGCTTATCCATTAAGATTCATTTTGACATTCATTTTAACATTGCAGCAACTTTACCAATCCTCATTAATTGTGGGGGGAAATTCAATTCATGATCCATAGAAGGTCTTCCTTTTAGTGAACAAGCCACTCTGTGAGTAACTGTACTTTTCTTTTTAACCAAACTTGAGTGATCTCAGAAGCTAAGGAGATTTAGCTGAGGTTAATACTTTACTAATGAATGCAGTCATCAGAAATTGAGATCTTCAAACAGAAGGCCTTATGGGACCTCTGACAGATGCCTTATCCTTAAAAGAATTCAAAACATTTCTACATGTAGCTCTAACGCTTCTTTGCACTAACTGTACATAAACTATATTATAATAATAAAGCAGTATGAACGCCCTTGAGTATGTGAAGAATTGCTCCTATAGCTTTACTCTAAAGATGCTCACACACATGAAAATCAAACATTTTTATTTTGTATGGCAGGATAGCAAAAGCACCAGATTCTTTAAACCCAATGTAACACATTACCCTTCACTTTATCTGCAAGAAAGTAATTTTCAAAACAATACAAATACAAAATAGTCTCTCAGAAGCACACTTTTTATGTCAGTGACTCTGGATTTAGTTAGGCAATTTCTTGTCCCTTTCCGATACTGTAAACTGAAAACCATATAAAACTAAGGCTTCCATGATAATCTTTTTATTTGGAGAGGAGAAAAGAGTAAAGATCTGAATCAACTCTGGATTACCTGAAACAAAATTTCAAGTAATCCAGAAATGATTCAGACTTTCAAAGCCCCAAAACAGTCTTGTCTAAGAATCAGGAAGACTAGTCCCAGGCTCTATGTTGCAAAGGGCAGGTTTAAGATTTTTTTCTCTGCAGTTCTCTTGAACAGGTTGTCCCTTTTTCCCTGAGTGAAGTCTATAAACTTGTACATCATCCCTCCTGAAACTCTACTGATACATTTACTCACTTCTTAGTTTCCTTATTCTCCCACTTCAATCAGAATAGAACTGGAAGGAACCTTGGAGGTCTTCTAGTCCAGCCCCCTGCTCAAGCAGGAGACCCTCTACCATTTCAGACAAGTGGCTTTCCAGTCTCATCTTAAAAACCTCGAGTGATGAAGCACCCATGATTTCTGGAGGCAAGCTGTTCCACTGGTTAATTCTCCTCACTGTTAGGAAGTTTCTCCTTAATTCCAGGTTGCTTCTCTCTTTGATCAGTTTCCAACCATTGTTTGTCTTGCCCTCTGGTGCTTTGGAAAATAAATTGACCCCCTCCTCCTTGTGGCAGCCTCTCAAATACTGGAATACTGCTGTCATGTCCCCCCTAGCCCTTCTTTTCTCTACACTGGCCATTCCCAAATCCTGCAACCATTCTTCATATGTTTTAGTCTCCACGCCCTTAATCATCTTAATTGCTCTTCTTTGCACTTTTTCCAAAGTCTCAACATACTACTAGATGCAGTATTCCAGATGTGGCCTTACTAAGGCTTTATAAAGCGGTACCAATACTTCACATCATTTTAATTCTATGCCTCTGTTTATACAATCAAGGATTGTATTAGCTTTTTTGGCTGCTGCTGCACACTGCTGATTCATGTTTAAGTGATCGTCCATTAGGACTCCAAGGTCCCTCTCACAGTTACTGTATTTGAGCCAGGTTTCGCCTAATCTGTACTTGTACCTTTGGTTTTTCCTGCCCAGGTGTAAAACCTTGCTTTCCTCCAAATTAAATATCATTTTGTTGGATAGGGCCCATTGTTCAAGTCTGTCAAAATCTTTTTGGATTCTGAGCTTGTCTTCTGGGGTGTTGGCTCTTCCTTCCAGCTTGGTGTCATTTGCAAATTTGATGAGATACCTTTCTATTCCCTTTTCTAAGTCATTTATGAAGATATTGAAGAGTACTGGGCCTAAAGCGGAACCTTGTGGTACCCCACTGCTTACTTCCCTCCATGTTGATGTAGTACCATTAAGGACTACTTGTTGAGTACAGTTTGTCAGCCAGTTACAAATCCATCTGGTGGTGATGCTGTCCATCACATATTTTTCTAGCTTACCACAAAGTAGGTTGTGGTCTACTTTGTCAAATGCCTTGCTGAAGTCTAAATATACTATGTCCACAGCATTTTGCTGGTCTAGTAATTTAGTCACTTTGTCAAAGAATGAAATAAGATGGTTTGGCATGATCTGTTTTTAACAAACCCGTGCTGGCTACTAGTTATAACTTTATTTGTTTCTAGATGTTCACAGATCTATATTTTGATTATTTTTTCCAGTATCTTCCCAGGTATTGATGTTAGACTGATTGATCTGTAGTTTACTGGGTCTGTTTTTTTTCCCTTTTTTGAAGATGGGAACCACATCACCTCTTTTTCCAATCCCAGTGCTCCAAGATTTTTTAAAGGTATGATATAATGGTTATGAGATAACATATGCCAGTTCCTTAAGAACTCTGGGATGTAATCCATCAGGTCCTGGTGATTTATATATATCAAGGTCAGACAGGTGTTCTCTTACCATTTTCTTACTTATTTTAATTTTTATTTCTAGTCCATCTTTTACAGTTATGTTTTGGTAGGTTGGTCTATAGTTTCTTTTTGTGTGAAGACTGATGCAAAGAATGAGTTAAGCAGCTCTGCTTTCTCTCTACTACATGAGCCATAGAAATGCACAGTAACACAGCTTTATGTTTTAACCTTTTCAAATTTATTTTATAACAGGTTTTTATGTTATGGGATTGTACAAACTGAGGCATGTTGTTGTGAAATTAGGTGGCAAATTATTTGCAGGCCAGCAGCCCTCAAATTTTTTTCTGAAAAATTTGCTAAGTGTAAATGAAGCAATTCCACTACCTTCCAGTGAATATTTTGTACTCACTTTTCCTACTTCTCAGTGAGTGCATCAGGCAAAGAAAGAACATTGGACATTGTGTTAAAAAAATTAAACAATTTCAGATAGCAATTATCTTTTGTTAACATAAGTGAGCATCAAAAAAATGAAATTAGGGATATTAATGCTGTAATCATATAGATACTAAAGCTCTGATACAATTGCGTATATACATTACATTTCATGGCTACAGTGGAATTTACTGTAATCATATAGATACTAAAGCTCTGATACAATTGTATATATACATTAAATTTCATGGCTACAGTGGAATTTACTTTTTGGTAAATGTGCACAGGATTATAAATATTAAAAATTGCTCTGACCTAATGCATCAAAATATCAGGGGGCCATATGTAAATTTAGTATTTGCAGATTTAACCAATTCCAAAAATACTAAGAAAAGAGCCAGAGCTACAACTCATTGTAACTTGGAATTAAAACCCCAGGGAAAATTATGTTGGCATTAGTTTAACTATCTGAATGGTCAACAGTGTTTGGCTGCAGATGTCAGTGGAAACTCCACATTTTTCCCATCCGTACTTCCGAATTCTGTCCATGTTTTTTTTCCTCCCTGGGATACAAAAAAAACACCAAAACACCTTTCTCTATTTGAGAATGGTTTTAAGGAAAACATCCTGGTTTCCTCTCTATGCAGTAAAACAGATAATTCATATTACTTGTGTGACACTGGTCTGAAAGTCCATTAAAAAACAAGAACAGATTTTTATATGTATCAGATATCTACATAATATATTGTTTCTCTCCAGTATTGAACCATTTAAGGACCTTACAAGGCACTGCAGAATATCCTGTCTTCAAAATAATGTAAATAAATAAACTAATTGGCAACTTTACATAGCACTTCAGAATTTAGAAGTCGTCCAATATATAAAACATAATTTCAAGGAATATAACAATTGGCAAATGTAAAGCAAAGTAGATCTTTTTTCCTCCACAATAGGATTTTCAGAATATATTATAGAAATGTCTAGACAATCATATCCTCAATACATAAAAATGCCACTGATTAATTTCTAGAAATTAAAAGTGCAACTGGAAAATAGTTTCCCCTTTGGCTATAAAAATCATATCTCCATTACAGCTGTATCAGTTTTATGACATTCAAAGAACTGTTCATACATTCTAAGAATATGGGAAGCTGCAGTCCCAATACCTTTGGAGGGTAACCAGGTTAGGAAAGGCTGGTCTATTGCACATTAACATCTCCTTTTTAGGAGAAGGTCTTCAGAGTTCCAGTGACAGATCTTTTCCAATTCTGTTAACTGTAGCCTTTAACTGGAAATACTTAGACTGAGCTAGCTCCACAATATGATGTAAGTTTTAAGAAAGCCAAACTACTTTTGACTCTATAGTTATCATTCAAGGAATCAGTGTAGATACTCATCAAGCATATGGATCAAATCACAAAGTGATTACAAAAATGGCTCATGGAAAAATGAATTACCCCGTATACATTCTTAAAAGACCAATGATATAACAAAACTTAACATAACCGTATCCGGGTGAAGTGGGAGCTTTTGAAAACCAATAGTTGGGGCACTTAGATCATAAACTTCTTCATTTCTAATAAAGAGCAAATCATTCTAAATTTAGAATGTTTTAAAAATTCATTTTAAATACTGTACTAGAAAATAGTCTTAACATTCACCATATGCAGCAATTTTGAAGCCTTTATGAAACAATGAAAAATACTTTTGTACAGCCTTAAGAGCCTTGCCTCATGTATAAAAATCCTACATTTCTGAAGAAAAATACCATGCCATACTATGATAAATATTGGGATAAGTACACAAATAGAACAGCTTACTCAGAAGTCATTGAGACTTGCTTCCAAATAAGTTAGTTGGGACTGTAGCCTTTAATAAACCCAATTCGATAGGATAATCTCATGTGAAAACCTGAACCAAAGGCTAGAGGTTCTCAAGATAATAGAAACACTGTTGCTCTTCTGTTCATTTCAATGGGTTCAGCACAGAAGACTTTTCAACTGAAGGTATCCATGGCAGATTTTCAAGCTTCAATTTGCGCATATTAGAAACTCAGTCGATGGGTGGCTAAGAGGAACATCGAGGTCTGCCTTATTGCCTGATAACACTCTGGGTTGTGTAGGCAATGCCTTCTGCTTGAATATGCTTGAGTATTGGTCCATATATATCCTTTGTCAACGGGACGATCATACCTTTGTTGTTAATTTCACCTGAAATACAAAATAAGAAATAACTTATTATTTGAACAAATTTTAGAGGGGCATAACAGCATAATATAAAATTTCATTTAAGAAAGTGTAAGTACTCATTTAATAAAAAATATAATGGCATTCTACTTGCAGTTAAGACTTGCGTCTTTATTTATTCTTGAAAAAATTACTACAAGTGTATTAATTTCAAGTGAATAATTTATTTCCTTTCACTCAGAGAAAGAGAGGTGAAAGAAAAATTAAAATGGGGAACATACCAGGAATAGGAGAATAGGACCATTATGGGAAGTTACTCCAAACATATTTCTAGGTTAGAACAACAGAACATATCTTAACAAAATCTCACTGAATGTAACTGAAGCCCTTTAAAATAAGTAGCTGGGCACTGAGGCTTACCTTACTACATAAATAGAAAGGTATAATAGACATGTATAATAAGTAAGTTATGCTTTTTCAGGAGGTATTTTATAACAAATTACCTAAAGCAATCACATTACTTTCAAGGACTCCTTAATTAAAAGAGGGGAAGATACATACCTTCTAGAATCATCTTTGCTGCAATAGCAGTAGGGTATCCCACCGTTTTGGCCATCGCAGAATATCCTTTATCATCTCCATATACCACAAGATTAATATATTTGTCTTCCAAATGACCAGAGGGATGCCTAATTCCTATTTCATTCCTCATAACTATCATATCTCGCTCTCCAGACCCTAAACAAAAGGAAATTGTTCTTAAAAAATTGACAAGTTGTGTATTAAAAGTGAACTGCAAAACTATTTCAAGAACAACACAACTTTTACTAATTCGACATTGACCAGTAACTATCTGTATTCATAGACAATGTTTTTTGAAAATACATCTTTAAGTACAATAAAAGGATTATAATAAAAAATTAGCACAGAGCACTGTTAATGCACCTTTTGAAAGAAGGAACTGAATATATCTCTCTATGTATATCTGTATGTGTTGTTATTGCTAGATAAAGTTTTAATGATAAAAAAAAATCTGTACTTACATTATGAAACTCAGTTATCACTAAGTTTGCCATAAAATAAAAATGCATTAAAAACACCAGCAGTTTAACTCCCATCCAAATCATACTAAAGATTCGCTTCTCTATTTAAAAAGGTCATGTGATTGCTATACAGGAAAAAACATTTGAGGAGGTTGAACAATGTTATGCCCAGTCTAGTATAAATCAGCAGATGCTGGGAAAGTTGCTCTGAATAAAGGTAGCAGAATTATTACAGAAAGCCTATAAAGATTCTCAGTCATCCAGGTTATTGCCATCCCAAAAATGCTTTTTCAAAAGGCAACTGGACTTTTTTTCCTTGAAGACGTTTTGCTTCTCACCAAATGCCTTAAAACTACCCCTCTAGATAAGATTTACCACCTAGCTGGCATTGCCCTGCCTGCTGTTCACAGAGAAGCAGCAGCATTACAGAGAGACTCAAATCATCAATATCTAGACAACACCCACTCTATGGCCTATAAGCAGCTCAGCAGAGATTAAAATCCAAGAAAAGCTTCCTTAGGTCGATGGAAGACTGAAGAATTTGAAAGCTGAGTGGATCTATGGAAAGCTACAAAGAACCAACACTGGATGAACCTATAGAAAAGCTGGCACCTGAGTCTGATGAAAGCTGGGAAGTATGGAAATCATTGAATATATTGTGCACAGGTATAACAAGGTCCAGAGACACTCTGAACAAATGGGGCTATCCGGTGGCTTCTGCTCTTTGCAATTGTGGCAACATGCAAACGATAATGCATATGTATAACTGCCCTTTGTTCCCCGATCAAGGTACACTTGAGGACCTCATGGCAGTGTGACAGAACACAATTAATGTTGCTAGTTTCCAGACAAGATCTGTTTAATTTGTACATATTTTAATCTTGTATTTTATATTTTAAATTTTATGTCATATAGTATGCCTTATTTTAATTGTGATGCTTCTGACATAAATAAACAAACCTGGGACAGCTGACACAATCATGCTGATTAACAACAGATTTTCAAGTCCCAATTAGCACTGTTAAGCGAGGACTATCTGTACTGTATTATTTGAATGTCTGACCATCTCAATGCTCGGCTGTTCCCTTAACATTAATTAGGACAGGTTGGATGAATCCACCTGGTATTTCCCTCCTTCTTTTTATTAACTTCCAGATTCCACCAAAAAATATTCATTGGGTAAAATGGATACATTTAACAACTGCAGCATTTGCTTAATGACTGCCACAAAAATGATTGGAAAATCAGACACAATCAGCTAGTGACTCCCTTAATGACTGCAATGACTTAAGACCATAATTCCTGGCTCAATTACAGTTATAAATTGAGGACTACCTGTATTGGAAAATAAAACTATGGGTGAAGAGCATATCACCTACCATACGAGAGCTTCGCTTCCATGTGTTTGGCCAATGCATCCACTATACTATGTGCTGTTGGAACAGGTTCATCTCCAAGTAACCCCAACCTGAAAGGCAGATAAAAACAGGTAATGCCAAGAACAATAAGAAGACTTTTCCCCAGTGCAGCAGAGTTTGATCAACAGGTGTAAAGTGCAGAAGATAAAGCACTTGAACTGGTTTTTTTTTATTCTATCCATATCTGAACAAGTATCATTACTGCCATCCTGAAAATTATATTTTCATGGACGTAGGTAGGCTATGTAACCTGAGCTTACACAAATTTCGGAGACAATTTTCTTATTAAAAAATTCACACCCTAAAACATCAAACTGGGAAAAGAAGCCTGAAAGTCTATACTCTGCTAAGTACATATAAGATTTACAAAGATGTATGAATTTCACATTCTGCGCAGGAATAACTGACAAGCAAAATTACAGTAGACCTAGACTGACAACCATTTGTTTAGTGACCATTGAAGTTACAATGGCATTGAAAAAAGTGACTAACCATTTTTCACATATGAGCATCCCCATGGTCACATGATCCAAATTTGGACACATGGCAACTGGCATATATCTATGAAAGTTGCACTGTCCTAGGGTCATATGATCACCATTTGTAACCTTCCCAGCCAGCTTCTGACAAGCAAAGTCAATGGGGGAAGCCAGATTCACTTAAAGACTGCATGATTCATTTAACAGCAAGGTCATAAAATGGGGCAAAAACTCACTTAACAACTGCCCTGCTTAGCAACAAAAATTTTGGGCTCAATTATGGTCATAAGTCAAGGACTACTTGCATGATATTAAGCCTATTTCCAAACTCGTGAGTTCACCCCATATATTTATGAGGTGTACACCAATTTGGTACTGTGACATAAATGACAGATGAACAGCTATACAGAAGCATTTCCTTCAAGGGGTTTCAGGTTGCTACCATGGTTTTAGTCTCCTTGTGTACATTTGCTGTGCAGAGAAGGGACTCTATGAAGAAATAGTATAAATAAGATATGTAGCAGGGGAGTCTTAGTTTTTCCACTTCTCAGGAGGCAATTCTCTGCCCTAATGATTAAGCATCAAGTCTAAGAGAACTTTTGTGCCTTGGTACAAGCTATGGTCTTTTTTGGGGAAACAGACTTTTCTGTTGATATCAGGCCTAAAATGAAGATGAGTTGTTGTTTTCACATTTATAGACATAATCCTGCCAGACTGAGGACTTTAGTATCTGCAATTTACTATGTGAACTATAATGGTGGGGCTGTCTTCACCCACTTGTCTCTCTCACATAAAATCAAGGTTGAGTTGCCTCTTACTCCTCTGGAATGCGCCCCTCCCTCCTACATTCCCTCAGTCATATGATTTAGTGACCTTCAGTAAAGCGTTCTATATTGAGCCTATTCAGCAAAATCAGAATATTGTTGATACTTTTAGATCAGAACTTGTCTTTTGCTCTCTCTATAATTAGTCTCACTAATAAGGTTACTTTTGTTCTAAACATTATTACACTCTCCTTATGGGTATTTGAGGGCTGGCAGCTAAAAAAAACAGTAAATTAACCTCTGCCAGTAATCTTGTAAGCAAATCCAAGTACTGATTTCTTCACTGAGCTAAACATTTCAAGACAAACATGATTGATGCACATTTTAAAGAAAAACATTATAGCAGTCCAGTATATGAAATATCTGAATGCTAGAAGTGGAGAAAAAAAGAGAGGAAATCCTATAATTTCTATCCTACCATTCCACTGCTTCCAACTGTTTTTTGTTCTCATTCAGATGATTGTAGACAGCCTGTTGGAGTTCATCATATTTGACAGAAGACTGAAGTCCAAGCAACTTACACATTAGCTCTTTCTAAATACAAACAGTTTAAGAAAAATGATTGAAATTCTGAAAACCAAGGTACACAGCCTTTAAAAAATGCAGAAAAAATTATAAAAAAAAGAAACAGCAGGCAAGGAAAAATGGGTAACATATCAAGATTTGTTAATACAGGAAAAATGAGAATTTGAAATCATGAGAACAACTGACCATAGAACAGGGGTGGGCACCTCTGACCTGTAGACTTCAACTCCCAGAATTCCTGAGCCAGGAATTTTGGCTCAGGAATTCTGGGAGTTGAAGTCCACAGGTTGCAAAAGGGCCTTAGTTGCTCACCCCTGCCATAGAAGGATTTGTTTTTCAATGGTTTCTGTATGCACAATTAAGGGAGAAGTTGAATATAGATAAAAAGCTACAAGGTACAGAACAAATGATGAACATATAATTGCTGAAATGTATAAATGACTGTTGAATTATGAAATATAAGATGAGCTAAAAAGTGCACGATAACATGAACTAATAACATATTACAACATACAGATTGATCAATGAGAAAAAATGTGGTTAAAAGAAGTGAAATTTACACTGTCTTATAATTTAAGAGAGATTTTGTTTATAAAATGATATACTGTAGGTATATATCACTAGAGAGATTTCCTGACATATATTCAACAATATGATGCCATTTATGGCTGTTTGCCATCATGTGATTGTGTTTTACTATTTTTGACAAAAACCAGCACTTCCACTTTTTGGCAAAACTGGGCCCATAGTGAACCATTGGCTCACTTAATGACCATGGTGTTTGCTTAACTGTGGCGGTTTGCTTTGCGAATGCTGCAAAAAAAATGTGACCAGTTTTATGACCATTATAACATACAATAGGCTCCATTATGGTTGTACGGTGAGAACTATCTGTAATGCTTGAATTATAGAACTTTGGGAAATCGTTCAGATCAACAAGTCCAACATTTGGCTCCTCCCAGCCCCTCCCTCCCTCTCTTCATTTATTTATTTATTTATAAAATGCATAGGCTGTCCCTCTTTCCTCAAAGTAACTCTTTAATTGGATTCAGCATATATATATATATATATATGTGTGTGTGTGTGTGTGTGTGTGTGTGTGTATATGTATATATATGTATATGTATACATATAAATATATAATATATATGTGTGTTGGTGTGTATATATCTATATGTGGTGTTTATATATTATATATATTATATATGTGTGTGTGTGTGTGTGGTGTTGGTATAGTGTATATATATAATATATATATATACTTATACCACATGTGTACACCATATTAGACACATATACACACATATATATACTATATATATACACACACCCACACATATACACACATATATATATACATATATATATGTATGTATATATATATATATATACACACATATACATATATATATATCATATATATACATATAACATATATATATATATTATATATATATACATACATATATATAATAGATATATATTAATACATACATACTATATATATATATCATACTACATATATATATATATATACCTACATACATACTACATATATATATATATGTGTGTGTGTGTGTGTGTGTGTGTGTGTGTGTTTTCTGAGGTTTTCACGGGTTGTATTGGTCTTATATTATATTATATATATATAGATATATACACACATACTTACATATATATATATATACTATATAGATAGATAGATAGATAGATAGATAGATAGATAGATAGATAGATAAGAGATAGATAGATAGAATAGATAGATAGATAGATAGATAGATAGATAGATAGATAGATAGATAGATAGATAGATAGATAGATAGATAGATAGATAGATAGATAGATAGATAGATAGATAGATAGATAGATAGATAGATAGATAGATATCACTAATTGTTGTTGGAAACACCAAGAACATGAAGGGCCATTTTACCATATTTGCTAAACTTGTGAAAAAGTTTTTTTAAAAAAGCTGGGTACAAATACATATGATGATGCAGAGAATTTTAAAAATTAATATTCACCTAAAACCAGAATTTTTCCTAATAGGACTTAAAGACAGACAACTAGAAAAGACTTATGAAAGTTTTGGTTTTATATATGAGAACTGCAGTGAGGCTATTATATGCGCAAAGATGGAAAAATATACAAATATCCACAATGGAAGAGTGGATCAGGAAGATGGCAGAATGTGGAGAAATGGCTAAATTGACTTATTTGACTAGAGAAGGAGCAATAACTACTTTTATAAAAAAACTAGAAATCCTTTATGAACTTTTTGCTAAAAATAGATAAAAATGAACTGGTGATCTCTGGACTTATTGACTAAAGGGGATTATAGATGGGAAGAAGGGAACTATGTTATGTAATTTGGGGGGAATTAATTATGCTTGCAACCTCTGCAAAGATTGGAGTTGCTTTTTTCTTTCTCTTTTCTTGATACTATACATTTTTCTTTTATTTTACTTTTTATATCTTTTTCTCTCTTCTATATTCTTTTTAATTTTTCTGTAATTTTAACTTTGTAAAAAAATCTTCAATAAAAATTATAAAAGGCTGGCAGACATCAAAGATTGGGCCTTCTGAATGGTGGCCCCTGTACCCAGAATCCCTCAAGAGAAAATGATTTTACAGGTTGGCTCTTATTTACACTAATTTAAAACATTACATTTTGTAAACGTACTAAATTTACAGGAACTAATTGATTATTATACCAACCTCAATTCTATTACTCTCATTTGGAACAGATATAAGAGTACTTACCCATTTTACAGAAGGTGAAGTCGCACTAAGCATAGGGCATGGTTCTGGATTTATTAGTCCCAATTTCACAAAACCTTCTATAGCTTTACAGTAACCCTGGAAAAGACAAATGGAAAAGATTAGGATATGACACAAACCTTCAGACCTGCTAACCCAATAAGCATGAAAACAGCTCATGATAATATTGGAATACCACTGAATGATTTTTCAGCTTTTCCAACAGGCTATTTGTCAGAAATCTGAAAATCGTGCTGGAACAATAGTTGTATAATTCTGCATTGTTTAGCATTTGTATCATCATAAAATCTAGTATGACAAAGGCTATTATATAAATAAAATATAGTTTTGTTTTTCCAAATCACTCATTCATCCAGCCCATTAGTGCTTATATAAATTAGCCATTGTTCTGCAAAGCTTTAAACAAATTTTCTGTTGAATTTTGCTTCAAGAGAGTCTTGCCTTAAAAATATTAGACAAATTAATTGAAACTCATACAAAGTATGCCATGTTTCGCTAGTCTGTGACCCACTGTAATAAGTGTTTGATGGAAATATTTTAAATACAGCACATAAAAGAATGCCCTCATCCTCGACTTATGACCACAATTGGGATCAGAATTTCCATTGCTAAGCAAGGTGGTTGTTAAGTGAGTCATGCCCAATTTTACAATCTTTTTGCCGTGGCTATTACACGAATCACTGCAGTTGTTAAAGGAATCACAGGGTCATTAAGCAATTTACTCTACTGACTTTGCTTATCAGAAGCCAGTTGGGAAGGTCACAAATGGTAATCAAATGACCCTGGCACACTGCAAGCCAGTTACATGCCAGTTGTAAAGAGCCTGAATTTTGATTACATGACAATGGGGAAGCTGCAACATTCATAACTGTGAAGACCACCCATACACTGAGGGAAGAAAATATTTGATCCCCTGCTGATTTTGTACGTTTGCCCACTGACAAAGAAATAATCAGTCTATAATTTTAATGGTAGGTTTATTTTAAGAGTGAGAGACAGAATAACAACAACAGAAATCCAGAAAAATGCATTTCAAAAAAGTTATAAATTGATTTGCATTTTAATGAGTGAAATAAGTATTTGACCCCTTCGCCAAACATGACTTAGTACTTGGTGGCAAAACCCTTGTTGGCAATCACAGAGGTCAGACGTTTCTTGTAGTTGGCCACCAGGTTTGCACACATCTCAGGAGGGATTTTGTCTCACTCCTCTTTGCAGATCCTCTCCAAGTCATTAAGGTTTCGAGGCTGACATTTGGCAGCTCGAACCTTCAGCTCCCTTCACAGATTTTCTATGGGATTAAGGTTTGGAGACTGGCTAGGCCACTCCAGGACCTTAATGTGCTTCTTCTTGAGCCACTCCTTTGTTGCCTTGGCCGTGTGTTTTGGGTCATTGCCATGCTGGAATACCCATCCACGACCCATTTTCAATGCCCTGGCTGAGGGAAGGAGGTTCTCACCCAAGATTTGATGGTACATGGCCCCGTCCATCGTCCCTTTGATGCAGCGAAGTTGCCCTTTCCCCTTAGCAGAAAAGCACCCCCAAAGCATAATGTTTCCATCTCCATATTTGACAATGGGGACGGTGTTCTTGGAGTCATAGGCAGCATTCCTCCTCCTCCAAACATGGTGAGTTGAGTTGATTCCAAAACACTCGATTTTGGCCTCATCCGACCACAACACTTTCACCCAGTTCTCTGAATCATTCAGATGTTCATTGGCAAACTTCAGACAGGCCTGTACATGTGTTTTCTTGAGCAGGGGGATCTTGGAGGCGTTGCAGGATTTCAGTCCTTCACAGCGTAGTGTGTTACCACTTGTTTTCTTGGTGATTATGGTCCCAGCTGCCTTGAGATCATTGACAAGATCCTCCCGTGTAGTTCTGCGCTGATTCCTCATGGTTTTCATGATCATTAAAACTCCACGAGGTGAGATCTTGCATGGAGCCCCAGACCGAGGGAGATTGACAGTTATTTTGTGTTTCTTCCATTTGCGAATAATCACACCAACTGTTGTCACCTTCTCACCAAGCTGCTTGGCGATAGTCTTGTAGCCCATTCCAGCCTTGTGAAGGTCTACAATCTTGTCCCTGACATCCTTGGACAGCTTTTTGGTCTTGGCCATGGTGGAGAGTTTGGAATCTGATTGATTGATTGATTGCTTCTGTGGACAGGTGTCTTTTATACAGGTAACAAGCTGAGATTAGGAGCACTCCCTTTAAGAGTGTGTTCCTAATCTCTGCTTGTTACCTGTATAAAAGACATCTGGGAGCTAGAAATCTTGCTGATTGATAGGGGATCAAATACTTATTTCACTTATTAAAATGCAAATCAATTTATAACTTTTTTGAAATGCGTTTTTCTCAAATACATAATCCATGTGGTTTGAGTCATGACATCCATGTTGCCATTTCCCCCCTCCCCTGCGGGTGCCCATGCTCTCTCTATGATCAATCACACTTCTATAATGGCAAATGTACCTACCGTGTACCTTAATGTTCCTCTTAAAAGAGTATGAGCTGATTGAATACCGTAAGGTTCAGCATATTTTGTACTATCCCTGTTTGGAAAACCTTCCAAATTTAATCCTGGGAAAAAATCCATGACAGTAACAGAATCAAGCAAAGCTCCTCCGGCTGGAATATTAATAATCTAAGGATTATGAAAAATAATAATCATGTAAGTGTATTATATTTGAGGACAGGGCCCGCCAAACTTTTAAGCTCCTCTTTTAAAAATGCCTGTCTCCCACAATTATGAAGGTTGAACATCTCTCCCAAGTCTTATTTATGGCCACTTCCTTTCAGGTCTCTGCTCTGTCCTAATTTCTCTGTTTTTTCACAAGACCTTCAGTGTGCTACATTACACACAGAGCCTGCATTCCCTTAACAGGAACCTTCTCAAGACAAGTTTTGGCACTGTCGCACATTTTACTGATCTTATTGATTCATGCCCTAAAAGCTAAGGTTACTATTCAGAATTAGGAGAAAGTGGGTTTTCCTCTTCCTTGCTGGTAGCTCATCAATGTTTTGATTTTCTTTAAAACAGTTTCCATGCCAATTATAGCAACATGAAGACTCTTCTTGCTTTCTTATTATTTATCAAATTTATCTCTCCCGTAGAGTGATATCTTCCTTGATCACCTAACCACATAACAGTTAGGTGACCACTGTATTGTCCATTGATTATTCCAACAGGGAGGAACTAGCCAATTTAGTTAATAGAACAGGTGATTGGCAACTAAGGCTACATTTCCTTTAGCCATAGATGAGATGGGAAAGAAAACTTAGGAAAGGGTAGTGATATGAAAATGGCTGTCCTTTGGTTGGCTCAGTTGTATCTGCCCCTGCCTAACTTAAATTGAAAATGTTCCATTAAGAACTAACTTTGTTCACATCAGAAGAGTTTTCAAAACTCTTCAATCTGATACAGCTATAAGCCACATTTTCATTTTAACATATATATGTATACACATGGAAACCAGTTTGGTACAATGGTTAAAATCAGAAAGCTAGAAACCAGGAGTTCTGGTCCTGCCTTAGAGGTATGAAGCCAGCTGGCACTCACACATACAAACAAATGTATATACTTTTAAAGAGAAATTACGTCACCTCTCCATCTTTTAAATAGGTTGCAGATTTAACTGTGTTTAGCAGGACTCCCTGTGGACTCCAGCTAAATTTATATCTCAGGGGGTTGTCAGAATATTCAGGAGCAGGCAAGCCTCCACAGAAGGAAGTGTAGGATATCACCTGGAGTGAATGAAAATAAAGATCTCAATTTAAATTCAGTTAGTTTATCCAATAGAGATTCCTGAATTTATTTCACATAGCCTAACTCTATATTTCTGATTAATCTAGTTTTACAGTATTCTACAGAAAGACATCTAAGACATTTATACTGTTTTCTTTAGAAATTCATTCATTTAACTTTTATAACATCTAGTAACAAAAAAAGAATTAAAAATTAACTTAGGATCTATTCATATAAAGCCTGCACATTCTAAGCACAAACCAATCACACAGTGAGTTCCCGGCAATCCTATAGCTATCTATGAGCTTCAGAAAAAGAAATGGGTAGACATGAACAGGATTCTACTACACACCCCTCTGAAAATGATGGGATTTATTATAAATTTATTAAAATTACAGCAGCTGCATAGTATTGGTTTCTGCGGGACTTAATTATGATTAATTTAAAATGTATTCTCAGCATATGGACTTGCTTTTCTCAGGTGAAATTCAAAATTTAAGATTCATCAGAATTTGTCTTTTCCATTTTGTCTTTGCGTGTGGTAAAAGCTGATGCTTCATAGAAAAAGCAAAGGAAAGAAGAAAGCTTTCATTTTTTTTAAGGAGGAAGAGGAGGATAAAAACAAAACTGGGGACAAGGAGCATGGGCTATGACTTGGGTTCTTTTTTCAGTTGAGCTTACCGTAGCACCCACTTCTTTTGCTTTATCAATACATTCCATTGCCAACATATGATCGAGGCCAGGATCCAAACCCACTTCGCTGATAATGGTAATGCCAGCTGCCTCTGTGCTATAATACAAGGAAAGCTGTCAGGTGAAAGGCAACAGCAAGGTATCTCTACAAAGTACAGGTAGCCCTCTACTTACGACCATTCATTTAGTGACCATTTGAAGTTACAACAGCACTGGAAAAAGTAACTTATAACCATTTTTCACGTTTAACACCACTGCAGCATCTACATGGTCAAGTGATCAAAATCTGGATGCTTGGCAACTGGTTCATATTTATGACAGTTGCAGTGTCCTGGGGTCATGTGATCACCTTTTGCAACTTTCTGACAAGCAAAGTCAATGGGGAGACCAGATTCACTTAACAACTGTGTTACTAACTTAACAAATGTAGTGATTCACTTAACAATTGTGACAAGAAAGGTCCTAAAGGGGGCAAAACTTACGTAACTGTCTCAACTAGCAACATAAATTTTGGGTTCAATTGTGATCATAAGTCAAGGACTACGTATATATTCCCCTGCTGAGTGAACTCAGTAACTCCCAAACCATCCTCTAACACAGAGCTTTTCAACTTGCAATTGTTAAGAAGTGTGGATTTCAACATCCAGAATTGAAACCCATCCTGGCCAAGGAAATCTGGGTATTGAAGCCCATAGGTCTTAAAGAGGCCAAGGTTGAAAGACACTGCTCTGGCAGGTGGGTACGTACAATTAATTGTATTTCACGTTGTTTTCAAATACAGTATCTCTGCAGTGAGTTGAATGGGCCACACTTGTTTCCTTCAGTGAGTAGGCTATACTGATATACATGTGCTTTCTACACATAAGCAATTATGTTAAAAAACCAGTTTTTAACTTAGATAACTTTTCTTCAAAGAGGGGTACCCAACTCTCAATTCATATGTACCGTATTTTTCCTATAAGACGCACCCTTGTATAAGACGCTCTGGCATACGAGTTTCTCCATGCCAATCGACGCTCCGCCGAACAGCTGAGCCGGCAAATCCAGAAGTTCGGCCGGCCAATGATCTTGCCCCCTCCCCCCTCCCGTCAGTGGCAAGCCCACAGGGGCTTGACACCTGCACCAGGCGGCATGGCAACCCACCCTGGGCTGCGGAGGTTACCATTATTTTTCCTTGTATAAGACGCTGCACTTGTATAAGACGCACCTGATTTTTGAACAGGGTGTTTGCAGGAAAAAATAGCATCTTATACACGGAAAAATACAGTAGGTCATATGTAGTCTTTGAACTTCCCTCCTTCCTTCCTTCTCTATGTCTCCCTCTCTTTTTTTCCTTCTTTCCTTCCTTTCTTCCTTCCTTCCTTTCCTCCCTCCCTTTTCCTTTCTTCCATCCATATCTATCTATCTATCTATCTATCTATCTATCTATCTATCTATCTATCTATCTATCTATCTATCTATCTATCTATCTATCTATCTAATCTATCTAATCTATCTATCTAGTGTATCTTCCTATTATAATTGCCAAAAGTCATTGGCATGGGTTCCCAATGAGGTGGGAAAATTGAAAAGAAAAAGTTATTTCATGTGCCTAAAACATGTTTAATAGCTTATAAAACAAAGCAAAAACTTGGGGATGGATGGCTGGGAAGCCCAGAATATAGGGGCATGACATCATCCAGCCTGCTTTGTCTCATCCTCAGCTAAGTCTTGCCACCAAAAGGCTGTTTGTATTTCTTAAGCAAGATAATCCAGCAATGCTTTGCAAAGGATTTTGAGGGGAAAAACCTGGCTAGCTATCCATTCTTGCTGGAGGAAGTGACATCTGAAGGGGAGGTGAAGACCGGCCAGACTGTTGTGAATCAGCAGAACTGCAGAGCTATCACAAACCTTGCCCCATTTGTATGTTTGTCACAAGATGGGGGCAATGTTGTGACTTAGCCATGCTGGATTTTGATATTCTGATTAAAATGGCAAATTTCTGTGGTTGGAGATAATCCACATTTAAGTCATTTTCCTGACTTAAACTTACATTCAGCTTCAAAAATAATGTTGAGAAATCTGCAGAGGACGCCAAGTACTCAAACATGCTCATACCTTTTTTGTAGCTCTTTCATTTCGGGAGTCAGGTAACTCGCGGTCACCAAGTTCACTCTGCTGTCAATGCATTTCTTAGCAACCAGAGGATGGAATGAATATGGCAACAAACTAAAATGAGAGGGGGGAAAAGTGAGAGGAAGGTCATCACTAGAAAATGCCAATTCTTTTCTATGCTGTCAAAACAGGCAGAAAACCCAAGTCAATGTTGTCTCATTTCTCAAGAGAAAGATAGCCATAATTACCAATTTCTATAAAATCAGTTTAATTGGAAAGGTCACTCTCTGACTTTTAAAATAAGGTTAGAAAGTGAAAAGAAAAACATCTTTTTTTCAGGCACACTTACATCCACAAATAGTATTCAGTATCAAGATTTAAGAAGGAAATCTTTGTCAGATTTTTTTAAAATAAATTTTCTGAGAAATGATCTAACTTGACTCTAAATATGAATTGCTCTAACTTATTTTTCAAACATTATTAAGCAGCATTTTTGCAACAACATATAAAAATTGCTAAATGACATTTTGAGAGGGCCAGGGCATATGCTACATATGTAATGGTCCAGGTTTAAATCTGGAATCTCTCATGAAAACTTTTAGCTAGAAGACCTATACCTTTTCCTGTTTCTGCTCAATCATTATGGGAAATCAATAGTTGGCAGTGCTAACTCAAATGGATCAATACTTAATTAAAACTGAGGCAATTAATGCATTTAGTTCTTGCTACATGAGCTTTCGTGTGTGTGTGTGTGTGTGTGTGTGTGTCTGTGTGCAAGCACTCACACACTCACTCACAGAAAAACGTATTTCTTAGGTCCACGTCATAGTCCATTGAAATCAGAATTATGAACTTCTTCAGTCACTATGACTAGTTTGACATTGAATAAATTGGATTTAAAATAGTAGAAGGCAGAGTGGTTAGCGGAACTTGATATACTGTATGTGCAGTGGCATTTTTAATTATGCATAAGATAATAGTAATAATAATTTCAGACAAATGGCTGTCCAGTCTCTTCTTAAAAACTTCCAGTGTTGGAGCAGTCACAGTTTCTGGAGGGAGGTTGTTCCACTAATTAATTGTTCTAACTGTCAGGAAATTTCTCCTTAGTTCTAGGCTGCTTCTCTCTTTGATTAGTTTCCATCTGTTGCTTCTTGTCCTGCCTTCAAGTGCTTTGGAGAATAGCTTGACTCCCTCTTCTTTGTGGCAGCCCCTGAGATATTGGAACACTGCTATCATGTCACCCCTCATCCTTCTCTTCATTAAACTAGACATATCTAATTCCAACAACTGTTCCTTATACGTTTTAGCCTCCAGTCCCCTGATCATCTTTGTTGCTCTTTTCTGTACTCTTTCTAGAGTCTCAACATCTTTTTTTACATCGTGACGACCAAAACTGGATGCAGTATTCCAAGTGTGGCCTTACCAAGGCGTTGTAAAGTGGTATTAACACTTCACGTGATCTTGATTCTATCCCCGTTAATGCAGCCTAGCACTGTGTTGGCTTTTTTGGCAGCTGCAGCACACTGCTGGCTCATATTTAAGTGATTGTCCACTAGGACTCCAAGATCCCTCTCACAGTTGCTACTATTGAGCAAGATACCACCTATATTATACCTGTGCATTTGGTTTTTCTTGCCTAAATGTAGAACGTTACTTTTTTCACCATTGAATTTCATTTTGTTAGAAAGTGTCCAATGTTCAAGTCTGTCAAGATCCTTCTGTATCTTAAGCCTATCTTCTGGAGTGTTGGCTATTCCTGCCAGCTTGGTGTCGTCTGCAAATTTGATGAGTTCTCCATCTATCCCCTCATCCAAATCATTGATGAAGATGTTGAAGAGCACTGGCCCCAGAACAGAGCACTGGGGCACCCCACTACACACTTCCCTCTATGTAGATGCAGTTCCATTGAGGACCACACGCTGAGTACGGCCGGTCAGCCAGCTACGAATCCATCTGGTGGTGATGCTGTCTAACCCACATTTTTCTATCTTATCAAGTAGTAGGTTGTGGTCTACTTTATCAAATGCCTTACTGAAGTCCAAGATGCTTCAGCTTTTGTATTTATTATGTTTCTTTTTAATTGTATCTTTGTTGTTTAATGTTGGTTTTTATTGTTTCCACCCAGTTATTTGCTTCAGATGCATAGCCATATGCAGTACATTTTTAATAAATTAATTAATTAAATAAGATCAGTGAATGAATATGGGCCAGTTACTATCCTTCTTCTTTCACACAGATGTTGTAAGAATAAAATGGGAGGGAGTGAGTTTACATCTCATTACCATATATAATCCTGAGTTCTTTGGGGGGGAAAACACCAGAACCAGAGAATATACTGTATATTTCAACTAACCTGGAACATGTTCTTAGTTTAAAAAAAAACCAAGTTTTAAACAATAATAAAAAAGGCAACATCTATATAAGACCAAATGTATTAACATATAATCTTTTGTGAATTTCACTACATTTCATCACAGTATACTTATGACAGATATGAACATAAAAACATGTAGATTTTATTTTTGAGATCATTTTATCATTATAATTCATTTGTATTGTTCAATGCTAATGCTATCTAATAATGGGACATATTTTGGATGTAAACACTTAAAAGGTTTTAATAAATAAAATTCCAACCTGAGTGACTGCTAGGAATCAGATGCTTAAATTATCAAGCCTTATTCTGGAACAGTTCATTTGCACTTTCTGAATTTCATGATCAAATACCGACCTAATCACAAGATTATGTTTCTTCACCAATGATGATAATCTCTCGTCTTCTGTGATGTTCATAATGATGGGAACAACATTATTGTATTTCTTGGACAACTGCTCAAGTTGAGTCTTCATGATAGAGGCTATTGGAGAGTATGAATGATAGATGAAAAAAACTGGCTCCCACAACATTTTTAACTTGTATATCATCTTTGAGAGGTATGCTGCCTCTCAAAACCAGAACCTGAACCATTGCTTAGCGTTATCAGATGAGATCACGAAAACCTTGCTCTCATGCACTCCTCCTCCACTGAAACAATGTCGGAAAGTTTCACATCCTTATCAGATTAGGCATAGCTTGCTGAACCATCCAGAAAAGAAGGGGATTATCTCTGAGATATAAAGCCCAACTGGTCATGTAAACAAACAATGGGAATTTTTTTTAGTACCTTAGCCATCACAAGTTGGCAAAATTATTTTTCTTAAGCAATAAAATAGGTGTAATAAACTTCCATGATTTGCAATGGTTTCTTAAGGCAGCCATTAGAACAGGGGAGGGGGGGCAGCATTTTAAGATGAAAGGAGAATGAGGTATCAAATAGATTAGAGCAATAAAACTTCAACAAACAAGGCTTATTGCTGAAAAATATTATCTGTAGAATCAGTGACCAAAAAGTGAATATTCTCTAAAACCATGTTGTGGTACACAGTGGCAAGAACAGGAGGAGTAGTTCTGATCGATATTTAGCTAAAACTAAGCTAATCCATGCAGGCAAAGCAGTACCTGTTCTAGGACAAAGGCTCACCGAAGAAACTGTTTGGAGGGGAAAGAAATCGAGAGTATCAACAAACGAAAATAATGAAATGATGGCTTAGTCATTCTAAGCCATTCAGGTCAACTACTCCCACATTCTCCACCAGGCAGGGAATTAAAGTGGGTGACAGTGTAGGCAGTCAGGTACATTTTAACTCAACTTGCTAGCAGTTGGATTTTCAACTAAACAAATAAAGCAAAAGAAAAAACACCCCACCCAACAATTTTATCAGTCATGGATGGAGAGATGTTGAAAACATCACTAAATAAAATTTCAAAAATTAAAAAGTAATCACAGTAAGAAGGGCTAGCCCAAGATTCCATCCAAATCTCAATTCTCAAAATCTCAATTCTGCAATGTAAAAAAAAATGCAGAGATGCTAATGCAAGTATTGGAAAAGTTAATTCCAAAAGAACACAGCATATTTCAGGGAGAAGATCAAGCAGCACATTACAAACACAAATGCATAGAGGTATATTGGGTTAATTTCATCTTAGGTAAGTATCTCAGATATGTGGTTTTTTTAATTTATAAACATGTATAAACCTCAGTCACAGAGGCAACTCTAGGCAGCTTCCATATTAGACTTTTAAAAAAACACACAACATAATAATAAAAAATAGGGCACTGAGGAAGAGCAAAGCAAATATTCACACATGCAGGCCTGCAGATGTACAGAATCCCATCTGGTACTGAAACACAGGCTTGCCTTCTTCTGCTTTTACCCATTTTCTGATGTAATTCAATAATTATTAAGTGGGATACACACTGGTTGTTTTCATAAGATTTAGTTCAAAAATATGTTTTTATGGTAGGATGCTTCTGTAAGAGTAGAATCTATGTTTATTCCACCCAATGGCTACACAGGTGGTCCTTGAGTTACAACCATTTGTTTAGTGGCCATTCAAATGGCACTGAAAAAAATCACTTATGACTAGCCCTTGCACTTACAATCAATCCCCATGATCAGGCAAAACAAAAATTGGGTACTTGGCAACCAGCATGTAGTTACATTGGTTACAGTGTCCCAGAGTCATGTGATCACCATTTGCAACCTTCCCAGTTGTCTTCTGGCAAGCAAAGTCAATGAGGGAAGCCAGATTCACTTAATGACTGCCTGACTCAGTTAACTGCATTGATTCATTTAGCAACCATTGCAAAAAAAAGATTGTAAAATTGATTGTGATTCACTTAACAGCTGACTTGCTGAACAATGGAAATTCTGGTTCCAATTGTGGTCATAAGTTGAGGACTACCTGTACCCTAGCCAATAATAGAAGAAGGAACAAAGACAGAATCCTTCTCAATAAATGAGAAATATTTATAAATACAAAGCAGTTCTCCATTAGTTTCAACAATGCTGAGATTTTAGGGTTATAACCTTACTTACAAACCTGCTGTTATTTCAACATTGGGATCTCTTGTAAGATATTCTATTACAGGCTCAGAAACATATCCAGATCCAAGTATTAAAACCTTCTTTTTCTTATCCATGGTCAAGGATTGCATATATTCCCTACAATATATACAATTAAAAGTGAGTTTCAGTAAAATAAGCATCAAAATGGTTAACATTATAAATTTGCTTTAAAAACTTTTGATTACTAGGGTTTTATTCCTTCAGAGCTCATTTAACCTCGGCCCATACGAAAATATTTTCAATATTGCATTTGCATTTGATGGTGAAAAATGGTCAGTTTAATGATGTGCAATTTTATGCCTCTATCCCTATGCCTCTACTAATTCTAGCAGTAGCTTTACACTTACAAGATTACAGTGAAATCAATATATATTTCTTTCTTCTGCAATCATAATATCAACACATATAGCCCAAGAGATTATAGCCATTACTCTATTGATCAGTGAGGTTTGTTTAAATATAGGTGTAAGAATCTGAATTCATTCACAAATGGAGGGATGAAAATAAATAGACAATAGGGCTTAATCCCACAACTATTCCCAGATAGAATCTTAAAATCCTCAACAAAGAGGACACAATATGCAATATTATTCCTGTCATATCAGACAATTACTGCATGTCCCAATTAAAAGGCAACTAATTTATATTAAGAAGTAGTTAGAGGCAGTACCTATCTGACCTTGGCTGATTTCAAAAAAACTAAGCAAGATCAGAGCTGGTTAATACTTGGATGGAAGACTACTAGGAAAAAGCAGGGCTATAAGCTAGACCAAGAAGTCCAGAAAAAGATCCAGGAAGAATGCTGTGGCAAAATATTTTACATACATCTGCCAAGAAAATAACATGGATGTGACAAATAAAAATTTTGACCAGTGCCAGAGGGTGGGAAAAAGGGATGGAACTCATAGTTCTTCTCTGGCTTTAGCTTAACAAACTGTACATATACAAATCTATACAATTTCAGTGGGGCTTTTGCCTGCTTCACTCAATCACTCTCTCCCTATCTCTCTCCTGCAGCTTCTTCCTCTTCTTTCGCTTCTGGGCTCACTTCTATCCTAGGAAGGTGAACAGGAAGAGTAATTCTTTTTTTTGGACTCCAGCATCTTAGTCAAACTGTCCTCGCTGATCCGTAATCTGTCCTCCCTGAAACAATAGTGCTTTCCACCAGCTGTTCATTGGGCAGATCGCTTTCTCAGGCTCCTGCTTGCTCCTGCAGGATTGCGAACTGCAGATTGATCCTGCTTTGTACACACTGTATCTATCACCAGTCCAAGCCACGCAAAAAACAACTCCAGGAATGTCCAAACATTCTTCCTCAATGCTTCTGCCCATTTAGATATTCACAGCTAGAAGGCAAGTGTTTTACCTAGGCATGAACTGTCTGTGTGACACCGAGCATGTTTTTTGTCCACCAGCCTTGAGACTACTACATCATCCCAACTCCATCAGGACAACTTATCTTGCCACAACCCAAAACTTACAGAGACTTATAATGGCAGTATTAAATCTATTGCCTGAGGCCAGGACTGCATGATAGTGGTGGAAGTCTTTCCAAAAGAACTCTTAAGTGAGATCCAGACTTAAAAAATGCTGCACAGCCCTGCTCTAAAAGCTTCTATAAGCAATGCAAAACCAGAGGTTAGCTCCCCTCGTGCAACTTGGAAGCTCCTCCTTCTCTCTGGGGGGGGGGGGTACTGAAGGAAATGCTTCTATAGAGAAATAGAATCATTAAGAGATTAAAACAAAGCTTTCAACAATCACTTACAACCCCTAAAAGATTCTCTGTCCAAAATTGCTAAAAATGGTAACATGTTTTTTCTGAATTGTGAGATGGGAAACACATAGAAATATAGCCTAAGTCTTAAAACATGATTGACATACATTTTAAAACAAAAAAGAATCCAAATCCCTCCAAAAACCCAAGGGGAAAAAGATGACAAATTTCAGCATCATTACTTCTCCTGCTGTGATCCTTGGCATCTCGGTAAATATTAAATGCAGACTCTGAATTTGCATTAAAGGTGGGAAACAGCATCTTGGGTTCAAAAGCCAACGAGCAACCAGTGTAACCCTTTCAGAATTAATGTTATATAAGGCCACTTTATTGTTTGTTTATTAATGTCAGAAGCATCACAATTAAAATAATGCATAGTATATGACATAAAATTTAAAATATTAAATACAAGATTAAATTATGTACAAGTTAAACAGATCTTGCCCAGAAACTAGCAACATTAATTGCTTTCTGTTGTACTGCCGTAAGGTCCTCAAGTGTGCATTGATCAGGGAACAAAGAACAGGTATAAATATGTGTTGTTCTCTGCATGTCGCCACAATCAGAAAGTGCAGAAACCATTTTATTATACCGTGTTTCCCCAAAAATAAGACCCGGTCTTATTTTCTTTTGGGCTCCGATATAAGCACCAGGGCTTATTTTCGGAAGATGTCTTATTTTTTTCACATAGAGGAAGCAGCGAGCGCAGGGGCCAACAGGAGTGGGAGCACTGCTACTGCAGGCCCCACCCTCACCGTCCCACTGTCTACTTGCTTGCGACTGCAACACACCAAACTCTTGGCATGCCCCAGCCTCCGCCTGCCCTGCCTGCTGGCCCTGCTGCTGGGACACTTCTCAGCCCCTGGCCACTGAGCAGCTGCCCATGCTGCTGCTGGCCTCATGGGGGCTCTTCACTTTCCTGGCAGCGCTGCTTTTGGCCACCCTGCCGGGCTGCTCCTGCCTGGCACAGGGCAAATCAGCCGAGATCTATGACCTCAGGAGCACCCCCCACTGCCGCATCACACAGCCGGCACGAGAGCTGCAGCGCCCAACAGGGCCCGGCATGTTTTGGAAGGGAGGTAAAAATAAATCCTGCAGTCTCTCATTGCCACCATGCAAAGCCCAGCATGGGCAATAGCAACTGTGGCTTCTCCCTTCCAAACATGATGGGATGTGATCTGAATAAGATCCAGCTTGACCTGCTATTGAAATGCCTCCCGGCTCTTTCCCGAAGGGAAAGTGGCTCTTCTCTATGTTTCACTGCCTTCTGCAGTGTAGGGGTGGCGGCGAGTACCACTTTTTATTTTCAACGCTCACTTGCAGCAACTGGGACCGCTGTGAGTGGCGCCCGCAGCAGGTGGAGGCAGAGGCACAGGGCCGCCCACTCCATATCCAGCAGCTGGTGCAAGCACATTTTGGGAAAGAGTTGGGAAACGTTTCAAGAGTAGGTCAAGCCAGGTCTTATTCAGATCACATCCCGGCATGTTTTAGAAGGGAGAAGGCACAGCTGCTATTGCCCGGGATGTGATGTGAATAACACCCAGCCTGACCTGTTATTGAAACGCTTCCCGAAAAGGGGAACAAATGGGAAGGGCGCTTTGTTTTGATTCAGGCGCTGCTGCTGACTTGAAAGGAGCAGCTTTTACATTTGCATGCCGTGTCTCCTGAGAGGTCTTGCGGAGAGGTGGGTGAGTCCCTCGTCCTTAGCTGCGCGGCTTCTTCCCCTATTCTCCTCTGTTTCAGCCCAGCCTAGCCCTCCATCCAGCAGCTAAGGATGAGGGGCTCGCCCACCTCTTCACGAAGCCTCTCAGGAGACATGGGCATGCAAATCAAAACAAAGCACCGCGAGTCTGATCACCCTTTCCATTTGTTCTCCCTTCCTCTCTCTCTCACCCCCTCCCCATCCCTGGGAACTGTGCGGGGGCAGGGGAAGGGCCATCAAGGGAATGCTGACAAGACACTCCCGGGGAGAGGAAGAAGTGGCCCCACTGCTGCTGACTTGGAAGGAGTGGCTTTTACATTTGTACACCATGTCTCTTGAGAGGGTTTGCAGAGAGGTGGGCGTGCCCCTCATCCTTACCGTAACTGCATGGCTTCTCCCCCCTCCCCTCTTTCTCCTCTGCTTTAGCCCAGCCTAGCCCTCCATCTCCCTCCTAGGAGGAGACCAGGTTCAAAGAGGATGGGAGGGTTGGGACAAATCTTCAAGAAACAGGCACTTCCTTTCGCGCCAGGTTCCCACGAGCAAGCCCGGGGAGAAGCTGGCGAAGAGGCAGCCCTCGAGTGACTACTCTCCCTTTCCCTCCTTCTCCTTCCCTTTGTTTCTGAGGTGAGGAATGAAAAGCCCCATCGTTCCCAGCTGCCAGGACAAGGTTAGGGTACCTGCCTCACCATGCTTCTCCTGCACACATCCACCTGGGAAAAGTGGTGGCTGTTCCTCATGCTGTGTTTGGGTCACTTTTGCAAAAGCATGGGAACCCTCCAGGTAGCATTGGGCTTGTTTGTTTTGGAAAGCGGCAACTACTTCATTATCTTGAGATGGGGGGGGGGATGATAAAAAGCAACAAATTGGAGCCGTGTCTCTTTAAGTTCCCGTGAATGGATGGAGCGGCTGGATTGTGGTTTGCCGAGTGTGTGTGGTAACGCCGAGAGCCAAGTGCCAGCCTTGGGGAGAGTTTACAGCAGGATGCCTTTGAATCGATCCTGGATTTGCCAAGATGGAAATGGATTTGGAGAGAGGGTCGTTTGTAAGCCCAACAAATGATCTCTTACTGGCCATAGGGGCTGGATGGATCCCTGTGGGGGGAAATCAAAGAGCCAGTTTGCTGACTGGTAGGTGCGAAGGGGGACTTCTGCCTTGTGTGGATCCAGGAGAAGGGAGATTGTTCCTTCCGGATGATACCGTTGCCTTTGGAAAAGGAGGTCAGGTTTAAAAGGGGGAAAACAGCCTTGAGGATAAGTCCCTGCAAGCAGCAGGTGGGACAGATCGTGTGCCTCCCCCCCCCCACGCCTCTGCCTCCACCTGCTTCTTAGAGGAACTTACCCTCAAGGCCTTTTAAATCAGAGTGCGTCAGCCAAGAGGCTGGTGGGCTGCAGATGCTTCCGGACACCTTCAGCCCCTGCATGCGCGCTCGCCACCTCCTGTGCTGGCCACGCCCACCCCTCCATCGCCCACTGACGCTCTTAACTAGGGCTTATTTTGGGGGAGGGCTTATATTGCGAGCAACATAAAAAATCACGCTGGGGCTTATTTTCAGGATAGGTCTTATTTTCGGGGAAACACGGGTACCAACTGAATTCTGCACTGTTGAATTGCCTTCAAATGAATCCTTCAAATCTGAATGTCACCTTCAAGTGAATCTTTATATACCACACATTTCAGTGGCAAGAGACTATAATCCAGCTGATCACATCTAAAAGTAAACTTTGGACATTTTTCCAAAGAATCACAAATATCTAATCATTCGTGATGACACTAGAAGGAATGGTCCATATTTGCTCTTTTTGTTTTTGCCTGACTTCAGATAGACACGTTGTGATTGTTGTGTTAACTTCATCCCATAAAACAAAACATTCATATTAGCATGCAAATATAGACTCAATAATTTTATACTTGAGATGAATATATTCTGAAGAGGAAAAAAGTAAACCTTGTATTACCTGTTCTCCCTCAGTTTCTGGATATATTTATACTTATCAGTCAGTGAACCATTGGATGTAATCACTGCCTAGAAAAGTACATGAGAGACATAATTACTCTCCTTACAGTTGACCTTGGCATGCAGATTTCCTTTTTAAAGTGTGTGGAAGAAAGACAATTGATTTATAAGACTTACATCTCTAACTACAGGCGAGTAATTCTGGCTTTCCAGGGACTCTGAAGCATCAGAGAGGAGCTGTGGAGAGCAAGGTTTTCTGTTAGAATACTTGCTTTCACATAGACATACATCCTCAGATATGTAATTATGCTGAGAAGGTAAGAGAACCTTGAAAAATGTTTATTAAAAACGTAGGAACTGTCAAGACAGAAACTCAGATGAAAACGCTGGCTGCATGGTAGCCACGTTATTTTGAAAATGAGAAATTTTCAGGAATGTTAATTGGCAATTAAAACTTTTCTAGGATTAACTTCTCCACATTTTAACTTAATATTAACAGCACTGAGGTGAGAAAGATACAAGCACAATATATTTTTATACCACAGACTATATTATATAAAGAGGAAAACCAGTTGCAACTTTTTATCAGAAGGATAACTGGTCTGCAACACACTACAAAAGCTGGAAGGCAGGGAGTGTGATTAGATAGAAGAATGACAAAATACAAACAAAAAGCCAAATCTACAAGACATTCCCTGATAATTACAGGTTTTATCTAGAAGGCAAGGGACGCAAGAACTATGATTCTTGGAAAGTAATATAAAAGATTATTCTTTTTGCTTGAGTAAGATTTGGAAAGGAACTAAGTTTAACAGAAATAAGTTTTCATATCACAACAACAAAGCAACTATTTAGGAAACTATAAGCAACCAGCTTAACAACTGGATTTTACAGAAGCACTGTGTAAAATAGAGGTAGGCAAACTGATATCAGACCAATAACTGTGAATGTTGTAGTCTAATATATTTGAATAATTCTTTATAGCAAAGGAATAATTTGCATTGGAAGCACCATAAAATACTTTTGATGTGCTATGAAGACACTTGAAATCCATTTCTAGCCAACAGATTTGCTTAGTCTTATGTGAGATTATTCCAAATTGAGTCACTGGTGTCTCCATTTTAAGATGTACTTAGAATCCAAATTGATTAAAATTTGATATTTAACATATATTTATTTTTAATAGCTGTTTTGAAAATAGTATCCTCAAAACAGTCAATAATGCTGTTATTTATTTAATTCATTGTTTTCATGTCATACAATTAGTGATTTAAGATATGGAATTGCAGCCTAGTATCTAGAAAATCATTGCAATAGTAATGGCCCTCTCAAGATAAGATATTTCCTAACCTCTATTTATCAGTTGTCAGAAAATTGTTTTACTGGCTGAATCAATAAAGATAAAAGTAAAATCAGGTTAACTATAGTTGCCAGAGGCATCCATAGGATTGGATGCTTTTGTCAAATGTCAAAAGCAGTGCTGCACCTTTGTGATGTGTGTCACACTATTCAAAAGAGCCAATAAAAAAGCTAAACAGGGAAACAAAGACCATGTTCCACTCCAGCAACCAACACCCAGATAAGCAGAAATTAACAGTAGACAAAATCTAGCAAAACCCCCAATACCCTAATCAAGAAACTACGAGGAGAAAACCGCATCCCTATCAACAGTGGTAGAGCAAGCTAGTACATATATAAACAGGGAGTAAACTGTACACTCACTAGCTCTGATGAAATTACCTACTCAGGTAATAAAACATCTGAAAGCAAACAACCAAGTTCAGAGACTCCACAAATAGAGTTATTACTTTACCCAACTCTACTCAAAATATATTTTCAGTGCAAATTAAAGCTGTATTAAATATTGTAACCATTAGCTGCAAGTGTTCCTGTATTGGTTTTCTGCTGTCTAATTTTTCACTGGTTTTACCATAACTATTTACAGCTGTTTTTTTTTCTCAATCCAATAAAATCCATTTTCCATTTTAAATATCACAAATGTAATATCATGATACCACAGTCAAGCAGATTGCAATCCATTGCAATTTTTTTAAAAAATGTTTCATTAGCCATCTTTTGAAGCACTGCCCAAATTAGCACAGATGAAAAGAGCCATCATAATTTAGGTAGGAAGACAACTTTAATGAAACTGCTCCTATATGATATACTGTATGTATGCAACTTTCATCTCCCACATTTTTTATCCCCAGATGATGAATTTTTCTCAAACAATGTGAGCAGAGGAAGAAAGAAAAGCTGTCCAACAATATTTGAAAATATTAAAACTTTAGCAAGAAGAAAAAGAGTATCTAGAAATCATTTCATGAAAGCCCGTTACATTTTACAGCAGATTTCTTTTATTTTGAATAGACCAAAAGGCACATCATCTACTTACCATTTCTTCAATATAGGGGAACAGCATGTCTCCAAAACATTCTGTTGACTCTATAGGAAGCTGAGCTGGTAGGTTATCAATAGAACACATCAAAATCCCAGATCCCTCCACACTGGAAGAGAGAGACATTTCATTCCATGTAATGAACAGCCAAAAAGATGTTATGGATGGAGTTGGGGGAGAAAAGAACTGTCTCTTAAGACTGAGGAGACCACCTATCAGATAGGGTCTAGGACCGTGGTGGTGAACCTATGGCATGCGTGCCACCTGTGCCACCTCTCTGTGGGCACGCGCGCCGTTGCACCAGTCCTAGGCCTTCAGTCCCATCCATGAGCAACCTGCAGGGTAACCCATGCAGGGTAAGGTTGCCGCACCTGCCCCCGCCTCCCCCAAGCATTTTTTTACTAACCTGCTTTTCAGCTGCATTCCATTTCTCCGTTCGCTTCTCAGCCTTCGCCGCATGTTTCTGGGACTATCAGTAAAAAAAAAAAAAGTTCCATCAGACTTTCTAACTTCTCACGAGATCTCAAGAAGTTAGACAGTCTGATGGAACTTTTTTTTTTTTACCGATAGTCCCACAAACACGCGTTGAAGGCTGAGAAGCGAACAGTGAAACGGAATGCAGCTGAAAGGCAGGTTAGTAAAAAAAAATGCTTGGGGGAGGCGAGGGCATCTGGGCGGGGGCAGGTGCGGCAACCTTACCCTGCATGGTGGCAGGAGGGTGGGGCGCGTGCCCTTCCCGTGCCAGGCCAGCCCCTGCAGCCCCGGGGTGGGCGTGCTGGGTGGCTGTGGGCAGAGCTTTGAGGTGGGGGCTGGCAGGCCGACTAAAGCAGCAGGTGGAGCGCAGAGGCTCAGGGAGGGAGGGTGCTGAAGTGGGCGGTCGGGCCATTGGCAAAAGCAACGCGTCTGAACAGAAAGCGGCCTCAGAAGAAGTGGGGTAGGTAAGGAAAGAAATCCTTGCTGCCCCCAGAAATTGCCTTTCTTTCCTTACCTGACTCCCAGCCCTGTGCCGTTTATCCTTCGCGATCTGCCGCTGCTGCCGCGTGCAAGGAAACAAAGGAAGTTTTTTTTGGGGGGGGAAGGTCAATCAATCAATTCCAACTTCTCATGAAAGATCGCGAAAGATCACGAGGGAACCAACCCCACCGGCGGTTGGAGTCGGGCTGCTGGAATGGGGCTCCAGTTATGGGTCTGAGGGGAGCGGGCGAAGGGCGAGGTATTTGTGAGGGGTGGCCGGAGTGAATGAGAAAAAAGGAGGAGAATTTCCTCCTGGAAGGTTATTTCGGGGTTGTGTGGAACTGAGGCGATGAAAGGTCGGGGGAGCCGCCGGGAGGGAGGATGCAGTCGGCCTTTGGAGGAGCATCCCGATCCATGAACGGGGGGGGGGGGGGCCGCATCCAGGTGAAGCCCCGAGAGGTAGGCAAAGCTGGAGGTAGTGGAGCAGCTCGGAGGAACCGGGAGTGGTGGTTGAGAGAAACTTCATTGGCCTTTAGGATCCAGGAAATGGTGGAGTAAGGATGGGGACATTGGGATGTGCCCCATGGGAAAGAGGAATGAGGTCCTGCCAGGCAGGTTCTTCTGCACTGAGGTGGTCCGGAATGCCAATCAAGGAGAATATTTCTGGCTCAGAGTTAAAATGAAGGGTCCTTGGGGGGGGTGTCTCTGAGGATGGTGGTTTTCTTGTAGACGTTTCAGGACCCAAAGTGGGATAATAAGTGAACTAATGATGTTACCTAGTTTGGGTCATGAGATGTCTACAAGAAAGCCACAAAGCTCAGAGAGGATCAAGGAATCCACAACCGCCCTCCTCCTCTTTTCTTCTCCTCCACTCCACAAACCCCATTCTCTTCTGGCACTGCTGATGTTACCTAGTTTGAGTCATGAGACGTCTGCAAGAAATGCTGAATGGAAATGGCACCCCTGTCCTGCCTCGCCTTGCCTCACCCCACAGGATGAGCCTCCTGCCCACCATCCCTCCTGCCTGAGACCCCCTGGATCTCCCGCAATCATGCCTGGCCCCCACAGGCGTCCCTCCCCACGAGCAACATCGAGGTGGCCACGCCTACCCTGGCCACACCCACCCAGTCTGCCATGACCACTGCAGCCACGCCCACCCAGTGGGCCACGCCCACCCGGCACCCAACGATAAATAAGTGGGGTTTGGGTTGCAGTATGGGCACTCGGTCTCTAAAAGGTTCGC
The DNA here is from genome assembly GCA_023970755.1 of Azemiops feae. Classification (NCBI taxonomy): domain Eukaryota; kingdom Metazoa; phylum Chordata; class Lepidosauria; order Squamata; family Viperidae; genus Azemiops; species Azemiops feae. Next base: position 700,551 of record JALGBA010000503.1, on the reverse strand, counting down.
CATTACTGGTCTAGGAAATGCTAGGGAGGATGACCTACTTCCCAAATCTGGCTTGGATCTTAAAGTAAGCAGTACACAAAATTTTAAAAAAAAAATCTCTCTTCCAAAAAATGTGATGAATTTTTGCACACTATTTAAGAGAACCCTTACCCTTCCAGAGTGGTTTGAGAAGGGGCTCATGTACAAATGACTGCCAAGAAAGGGGTGGTTAGAGAGGAACGTTTTATTTCCAGAAATTTCTTAAACAAAATTATTTTGGCATCCCTCATGCTTGATTGCATCCATCCTACTTAAGTAAAGGATTCCAAAGCCACTATTAAAAAGACAAAAAAACCCTGAATCCTCAATTCAAAAGCAAGCCAGTACAAAATTTAAAAATAAAATCTCTTACCTGTCATGAATGATATGCTGGTCAGCATCGTACATACCGAATGGACTATCAATTGTTGTACATTCTGTCATAAATTCTATAGATCCTTCAGTGTCTGCTGAGATGTCACATATTGCAACAAGTCTAGAATTGATTAAAACAAAATAACAATCCATTGACAAAAAGATATCCCTCAGAATAATGAATGAAATACAGGTAGTCCTAGACTTACAACAGTTCATTTAGTAACCGTTCAAAGTTACAATGGCACTGACAAGAGTGACTTATGACCATTTTTCACACTTACGACTACAGCTGCAGAATCCCTGTGGTCATGTGATCAAAATTCAGACGCTTATTTATGATGGTTGCAGTGTCCCAGGGTCACGTGATCACCTTTTGTGACCTTCTGACAAGCAAAGTCAATGGGGAAACCATATTCACTTAACAACTGTGTTACTAACTTAACAACTGCAATGATTCACTTAACAACTGTGGCAAGAAAGGTGGTAAAATGGGCCAAAACTCACTTAGCAAATGTTTCACTTAGCAACATAAATTTTGGGCTCAATTGTGGTCGTAAGTCGAGGACTACCTATATGTCATTATGGATAAGTGAAAAAAATTGCTATCTTCAGAAATTATATGAATTGTATTTTTGAATACATGTAAGAACGTCTAACCATGTTCTAATTGGACAGTGACGCAAATTAGGAATATCTCTACAGCTTCCTCTGTCTCTCTCTGCATATACGTGTCTATTCAACATTACTTATAGCTTATATAGTGAGGTTGATTTAACTACATTCAACTAAGCAAGATTGTCATTAATCATAAAAAAATGATAAGACTGGAAACCTGAGAAGCATTCCAGGGTAAAATTTTATTAAAAGGGAATGAAAGCAATGAGGAAGAATGCTAACATAATGCTAGTCACACAGGTAAAGTTTAGACCAGTGGTGGTGAACCTATGGCACGCGTGCCAGAGGCGGCACTCAGAGCCCTCTCTGTGGACACGTGCACCGCCGCTGCCAGCAACTCGCGCAGATCCATTAGACTGCTGCCGCCGCCTGGTGCGGCAGCCCCACCCAGCACAAAGGAGGCGAAGCGGCCAGCTAGCAAGCTCAAGTAGAGGTGGTAGAGCATGCCCACACCCAGCAAGCCAAAGACCACCCCGAGCAGGGAAAGCCGGATCCCCATCGGCACCATGGCCCCCCAGTCCCAGCTAGGATTGCGTGCCTCCCCCCATCTATGCTGGGCCTCCTGCCCACCGCCACACCCGCCAGAGATCCCCTGGATCTTTCCCAACCCTGCCCAGCCCCCACAGGCATCCCCCCATGAGCAACATCGAGGTGGCCATGCCCACCACAGCCACGCCCACCCAGTCTGCCGTGACAACCACAGCCACGCCCACCCAGTGGGCCATGCCCCCATGCCCCCCCTGAGGGCACCACAATGCTGATGCAGCCCTGGCACTTTGCGATAAATAAGTGGGTTTTGGGTTGTGGTTTGTGGTTTGGGCACTCGGTCTCTAAAAGGTTCGCCATCACTGGTTTAGACGTAAGTACAGTAGTATGAATATATTTTTCTATTTATTTTGGGTATTTTTAAAGGTATATTGAAAATCAAGACTGCACAAAGTGACATGCCTAACATTAATGAAATCATAACGCAATAACCACATACAGTAGATCATATTAAGATAGAGATAGGTAACTGTTGTCATCCAAATAGTTTGGATTCATTTTTACCAGCACCAACCACCAAGGCTAGTGGCAAGAGACTGTATAAATCCAAACTATCTGAGGTCACCAGGTTACCTAAACAAGATAGAGAAGTGTAGCTGAATCCACATGAATATCTGAACTCAGTAGAGAAAAAATTATTATTAGCAGTAACAGAAAAGTTACTGCATTGGTAAGAATAGACTAGAAGGATACCAATTTAGTCAACTATGACTTCAGTACAGAATTATTCATTAGAAATGTAATTCTAGGATCCTTCCCAGAAAACCCCTACAATTGGGATTAAATGTCTCTTTCTAGAATTGATATATTCTATTCAAACTCAAATGATTGGTCTATAAATCTTGACATCATTTGAAAACAGGCTATTTGTAAGGATTTTAACTTTCTTCAGATTGGCAAAGAATTCTTCAATGTTACCTATCAACAGGCAAAGAACTTTTCATCCAAACTTATCTGCAGTTTTTAAACTGTCATGCTTGCCGTAACAAGTTTTAAATGATATTTGCCCTATATTTGTTGCTGACAGGCCGTTTAATGTTCTCTTTATAAATTGGGGAAAGCTATTTTATTACTATTTGTCTTTATTGGACAGGTGAGATATATTTAACTAGCAACTAGATAAATTAATTGTCACTGTTACTCTGCCAGCCTAGCCAGCATGACTAATAATGGGAATGATGAAGAGAGTAGCTGAAGAAGATAATTTGGCATCTGGCTACTCTGGATACATTAGGGCCAGTTCTCCAATCATCATCTGTCCTGCAACCTACAGTGCCTCCTCTCATCGTGTTCCAGAACATCAGAGCATCTTCTGGAGTAATGTTAAAATGGCATAGGGAATCACAGACGGAAAGGACGTTGCTTTTCCAGTGCTTTTCCAGCTTCTTCTTTCAGTGCCAGTCAAGCTGGTTCCAGCTCCACCCATCCATCCCACTGTGACACTGAGCTGGTTGTTTCCAGATCATGTCCTAGTTAAAGCATCTTACTTGTGCGGCAATTCAGGACAGCCTTCTGTAGCAGCAGGAGAAGGCTGGAGAGGAGTCAAAAGCTTTTGTGCATCCTGTCTGCTTAGCAAGCGCGGGGTGTTCTGCTCCCAGTAGATTCCATTTATCACGCAGGTAGCATAGGGCGCAATCTGTAAATGAAACTGTACTTTACTTATTCCCTGTGATGTCAATTATACATGAGTCAAATTAATTATTTTCAACGGCTGTTTCCATCAACTGAATGCCTTGCACTTATTCTGACATCAAAAGAGTTGGGTGCAGAACAGGCTGCCTGATAACAGGTGGTCAAGATGGACCTCCTTTTACAATGCTGAATGCTTGAGGAGAGATTGTACCACTCTGATTCCCACCTCCAGGAAAATTATCCTTTCCCTATGCCCAGTGCTTTTTTTGTTAAAAAAAAAAAAGGGGGGGTGGAACTTACATCTTGTTAATCTTTTATTTAAAAAATTATATATCCAGTTCTTAACATAAATTTAATTTATTGTATTTAAGGCAAATGTTCATAGTAAATTCCAAAGTTTACAGGAGGTGCCTCCACCCACGCCACAGCCCTGCGGCAGCCTGAATCCGGGACCTATGGAAACCCAGGAGGAGCCTGGCAGCAGCTTGCCGCGCATTTCTTGACCCAGAGGGCTCGGAGCTGGGGCGCCTCTGCCAGTCAGCAAGAAGCCGAGCCGCAAGCACTGCAGCAACAGCCTAGCCAAGACTGGCGCCACCGAAGCCGGCCTGGTGCCTAGCAGGAATCTGCACCACCCACCTCCCCCCCCCCCGTGCCTCTGCCTGCGCACTCGGCCTGCTAAACCTCATATCTAGCCAGATGATCGATTTAGCGAAGACACAGGGAGAGGCGGGCGGTGCAGATTCACCGTGCATGAGAAGTTGGCGAAAGAGGAAGCAAGCGGCAGCCCCAGCGGCAAGAAGGTCCGCCGAAGAGAGCGGAGTCTGTGTGTGCGCCTGCCTTGGGCAAGGCAGGCGCACACACAAACTCCGCTCTTTTCGGCGGACCTTCTTGCCGCTGGGGTTGCCAATTGCCTTCCTCCTCATGCGCGCCTGCTACGCGCTCACCTGTCAGCCATGCTCTCCACGCCTCAGATCAGCTGTAGTGTGCCATGGAGAGCAGGGCTGGCTCGGGCAAGGCAGGCGCACACACAGACTCCGCTCTTTTCCATTGGCCCTTCTTGCTGCTGGGGCTGCCGCTTCCTTCCTCCTTCGCCAACCTCTCATGCACCGCCCGCCTCCCCCCCGTGCCTTCGCTAAATCGATCACCCGGCTAGAAATGAGGTTTAGCAGGCTGAGCGGGCAGGCAGAGGCACGGGGGGAGGTGGGCGGTGCAGATTCCCTGTGCATGAGACCGGGTTTTTTTTTTTCCCGCTGCCAGATTTTTGCTGCCATACTGTTTAAGTTTCTTGATGCAGAACGGGAAGGATCTGCATTCTGCATTAAGTAATCTTTAAAGAAACTTAAACAGTATGGCAACGAAAATCCGGCAGCAGGGGAAAAAACCTGGTGTTTTGAGATGCCAGACTGGCGTGCACTCATGCGCCTCCAATCCCCTTGCTTGCTGCAAAGCCAAATTGGCATCCTCGGGCTGCTCCTTCCAGCCCATTTCGGAGCCAGTCCAAAAGCGAAGGGAATGGTTCCCACCCCACCCAATCACTGCGGAGCTTCGTTTCCAAAGACCCTCTGCACAGGCTCCGGACAAACCGAGATATAGGACTGAAAAAGCAGCAGTGGGAGCGAAGGGTTGTTCAAAGGAGGAGGAAGAAGGAGAAAATGAAAGAAGTCACTACTGAACAGGCGAGGTGTGACAGGTGTCGGGGCGTGGTAGGCCTGGCTGCAGGGGTCCTTCGGCACGGTAAGTGGGGAGCATGGGGCAGCTGCCCCCCTCCCCCACCTGCCTCGTGGCAGCGCCCCCTGCCTCCCCCCTTGCAGAGAACCGGTTGTTAAATTGTTTGAATCTCACCACTGGGTCTACCTTTACATCTGACCAATACATAATTAATATATATTGTCATTAATAATAATACCTCGAATCACAAGACATTGGCTTTATTATTATTCTTCCCCTCTGCAGTTTGAATATAAAGTATAAAAGACTAAAAAGAGATTTTCGTAGACATCCCAGCCTTTGAACTACCCAAGGAACCGAAACAGCAAAGTTTCGCTATCGGGCAAGCTTCCACGCCAGCCGCCTTTCTTTCCTCTCGCTTTGCCCTCTTTTTAACCTCACATCCCACCTTCTGTAAGGGAAGGCAAAAGGCTCGTTCACCCTCTCATGAAAGATGGCCTCCATGTTTATGTGTCTCCCACTGCCACCATCGGCTTCCACACCACATGGTCCGACCCAGCCAATCAAGCCACGCTCTGGCTGTGGTGCTCCGGTGCCTCATGGCTCCTCCTATAGGAGGCGGACAGCACCGGAGGGGACCCCGCTCGGGTGGGCTCGCACCCTACCACCAGCGGGACATTTTCAAAAGCAAACGAGGATAGAAAGGACAACAATAGGAAAAGAATGCAACTCTGGAAAATCCGTCGAAAAATGACAAAAAAAGCCCTGCCTATGCCACTGAACAGGGAGCCTTTGGTGGTAATTGAGAGAGAATTTTGGTGACAGCAACCTGGTTCCTTCTGAAGCTGATACTTTTAACCATTGAGGGCTACATGCAAATTATGGGCTTTCTAGAAGTAGGTCTAGATAATTAAGAGTTGAAGAACCCTCCCCTCCAAAAAAATCAAAAAAAGCTTTGTTCAGGTAGCATATGTTGCCAAGAATTGCCAGCATTAGCATGAATTTCAGACAAGTGTTTGATGACTAGAGGGAAGGCGCTCACAATCTATGGTGAATGTCAAAGAACAAGGAGCTCCTAACATGGAAAAACTAGAGGCCCTACTTACATCATTGTTAAACCGTGATGTATAGAGTTCTGGATGCTTGTTATATTCTACTGGATCATATACCCCATCAGTTTTCCTTATAAGATGATGGTGTCGACTTAGTACTGTTCCATATACTTTTCTAAGGTCTGTGATGAAATAGACAGTAAATCAAATAAAGATACTAGATACTGCAAATTTCTAATGCACATATGATTGATTTAGTAGTACCTCCAGTTCTAGAGACCTCCTTCAACTCATGGGGTTCCACAAACTCACAAGGCAGAGCATTAAACATTTCCTGGGCACCCTGCAGATAAAGGCATAAGACTTTAGAAATAATGCAAGGCAATGGGAAAATAATATTTATACTAAAGACCTTTGTATACCATACTTTATAGAGCCAGTATGCTGAGTCAATAATGGTATGATGCTCAAATTGGCCAAGGGAAAATGCCATTCAAATCCTACCTGACTTTAGATCATCACTCCCTCCTTCTCAATCCTTGCTCTCATTTCTTGCTCCCTGTAGACCCTACTACTCCGATCCAAAGCTCATGTAAGGTAGATATTACAGAGAAGGACCACAGACCACAAAAGGACATTTGTTTCCCCATGTTATTTCAAACTCTGACTCCAAGGGGCAAAATATATCTGCTTTCAGCCTAGGAATCCTATGGGGAGATCTGAGAAAGCCTCTAAAATCCTGGAGATTCCACCAATGTGTATACACAGTCCCAATGTGGGATATAGTCAGTTTTAATATGACTAAACTTTTGTAGCCCATTTTCATTTACCTTTGAAAAAAAGAGGTAGCTAATGAGGAAAATGTGTGTTGAGTCTTGTGGAATCTTTATAATGAGATAGGCAGCATATAAATTTAATAAATAAATTAAATAATACACCTATTTTGCCCTTACTTTCTTTCCACAAAGCATTACAAAAATCTTACTGACTATCAACTTTATAAATTAAATTTCATATTGGACTCCTAATTTACCTTTCTGACTGTTGCAGGAGTGTTTATACTTTTTGAGGCCATAAAGCTGTGAGTGTGTTAGTTTTTAAAAAGTCTATTGTTTGTGTGTGCGTCTCTCTGGGGGGGGGGAGAGACTTTGCACTTAAGTCTTTTGCAAAACTCCATCTAGTTCTCATGAACTGTGGGTTCCATAGAAAACACAGTGAAAACCACTGGCATATTTGACTATCTAGACAGCTTACAACAATAAGAGAGATTTAGTGATATCTGTAGGGATGGTCCTGGGGCCAAAAGAAAAAGGTAGGAGCAAGGCATCAGGAATGAAGACCATGAGTTTCCCACTTTGATATAAGGGCAATACCTTGTTCTATCTGCCACTTGGGGCAACCACGTTACTGCACTGAGTATTTATAAGGTAGATAGGTATTATGTACTTCTAAAAACTATTTATTTTACCCTGATCTAGATAATAGTGTATGGTTTCAGTGAGAAAATGTATTAATGTGGAATATTTCAAGTGTGTCTTACCTTAGACACATTGCCAGTTCCTGTAAACACAAATGTGAGGGGCCCAATAGATTTTGGCATCAAGCCTAAGGAAATTTCATAGCCAGCATCCCGAACTGCTTGAACAGCCTGGCTGCTATTTCTATAATTGTGGGCCATACCAATATGCTGAAACCAAAGACAGAAGACTGTTGTCAGTAACACTTTCAAAAGGTTAAAAATGCTTATAATCCAACATTTGGCTGGCAGTTTGGTACATAGTCTTACCATGAATGGGGTATGATGTCCCAAAGCAAGGAAACGTAATCCCATTCCATGTAAAATATTGATCATACCTGGATTAGAATTGCAATATATACAATTATTAATCATATGATGCAATCATGTTGACAAAACAAAACAAAATCAATTGAAACATAATGGAATTGAAATAGCTTATATATCAAAATTATATCATCATCCTTTCCAAAACGGGTCAGTTATGAAGTTTAGAAGTCCCTTCAAACCTTTATCAAAAAAATTACTAGGAATGAGGGGAACTCTAGCCTATAGTGTTTGAAAGATTCCTGTTGGAGAAAGTTGCTAGCTATTCTTATCTAAAAATGAGCCAGACCAGATCCTACACATAAATGTAATCTCCTATTCAAATAAATACTGGATAAGATCATCTATTACTTATCCTATTGATTAGATACTGTGGACCATCCACTCCTGAGTGAGGCATTGCATTCTAGTTTTTGTTTTAATGGGAAGAGGCAGGATTAGTAGCTACCAGGCAGACTACAACCTCCCAAATGAAACTGAGTATACAAATAACCTGACTTGTGATTAAGGTAGAATTTTATGGTCTAAGAGTGCAATATGTTGCACGAATTTAAGACATTCTAAATGAAAGAACTAAAACTGAGCAAAAACAGAAATATCACTATGCACATTATCACTTCATAGTTACCCCAAATATCTTCTTGAAAAATAAGTGCACAATATTAATATTCAATCCAGATACCTGCAACTCCAGCCCACTTTCCGAACGCTACAACTCGCACTCCTCTGTGATCCACCATTTTCTCATAATCTATCAATCGAATATTCTAAAAACATAAAGCAGAGAGCATGTGTCATAGAAGCCTTACTGCAAGTTGCTTCTCATATTAGTCTCCATAACCCAGATAGGTACATTTAACAGAAGTGAATATGGTTTCGGTTTTTATATCTGGTTTGGGCGCCTCATAAATCCTATGCATATATCACTGAAATAAATGGGATTGAAGGAAGTATCAAAGATTAAGTCAGCCTTAATATCTTTCATTTCAGAAATAAAAGCTTAAGAGAAATGTGCCTTTATTTTCCCCACAATCTGAATACAGTTCAAAATATTATGTATGCTTTCAAAAAATCATTAATATAAATTAAAAATCAGCTCTGTCCCCAGAGGGTATTTCTTACTATTAGTGACTATTTTATTTTAGTACAATCTTGATTTTTTAATTTGCATTTGATTTATCATTCTCCACTTGAATTTCTTTAAATAATCTGAAATACAATTTCTCTCCAATCCTTTGCCTAACTTAATAATTAATAATTTACTGTGTGAATGAAGGAAAGTTCATGAAAGATATGGATGGGAACAGAAAGGAAATCCAATTAAAGATACACATCTTTTAATTATAATAAGAAATTAAATCAAGTGTTTGTTGCATGTCTACTGAAATGTAAGCCATGTTTATGGGAATGTTGTCTGCTTAGATTAATATAGTCTAAAAACTGCACAACAGTAGATTGAGAGTGTGTGTATTTTTCTCCTCCCTTTTGCCTTTTAAACTCCTAACACACATTATAGATAATTGTCATAGTATGGCAAGCTAATTGCACGCTTGACAAGGATTCACACACTGCTTCTTTTGCATTTCATAATGGTATTATCATAACAATAGTTCTCAGTAAGTGCAGTATTATTACCTTGCTTAGGATCTCATCCAGCAAGGACATATTTGCCCCTTGAGCTTTGATAGTATGAGAGAAGAATGCATAATTCTTGTTGGGAATTAGCTTATCTTCTGGAGGCCTCTTCACACCCACAATAAGGCAAGCCTGGGAAATATCTTCTTGTATAATGCCTCCCGCTTTAATATAGTCCTGCCAATGGATCATTAAAAGGTTACTGACACAGCCAAGATGAACAAAAGCAGGAAACACAGATACGTTTTCTAGATGCTTTTCTGAATGAGTATAATTTTTATATCTATACTGGTCAAGAGAAATGTGCAGCTGTTCCAATCTGATTTTGAAGAGGTGTTTTAGAACACAGGCAAGTCTGAATAGGGGCAGTCCTCGAATTACAACCACAATTGGAACCAGAATTTCAGTTGTCAAGTGAGTTGTACCCAATGTTACGACTTTTTCCGCCACGGTTGTTAAGCAACTCACTGTGGTTAAGTGAATCATGTAGTCATTAAGTGTGGGCACCGGTGTCATTTTTTTTTGAGTGCCACTGTAAGGTTGAACGGCCACTAAATGAGTGGCTGTAAGTCAAGGACCACCTGTACAGAGTCTGCCACTGATTAAAGCAGTCACATCTGTTTCCAGGATCACAAAGCTACAGTAGAAGCCTCCTCATGGAGCCGTTCTACAGTCCTGTAGAGAAAAAAAAACTTTTGATTTTCAGTTAGATCAGCCCAGAGCAGAACTGCAATATGATTACTTTCACATGAAAGGAGACTAGAAGCTCCTGAACAAAAGATTCCTCAATGCGAATAATAATAATAACTTTATTACGGTCATAGACCAGCAATAGACATCACTTTTTACAATATATTAAGAAAAAAATAAAATAAAATAAAAATAGTACTGACATTAATAATAAATAATAACATCCCTGTGAAATTCATCCTTCTTCACCTCTGCTGCTCTTGCTTATCTCTAATTCTTCTTATCATTTTTTCGGTGCATTCCTTCTTCTGAGTTTCGCTTTTGATCTAAGTCCTGCTTGAGTTTACTGACATCTCAGGTATCTTTTTCCAAAGTCGCTGCTTCTTCAGTCTTTCTTTTCCTGAAAGCCTCCAGCTGCTTTACTCCTGAATAAGGGCATTTCAGCCCATCCATGCCAGGATTTCATTAGCTTTCCACAAAATCTCTATACCTAGTATAGACAGCTTTTGCTTATTAATTTGCCCGTGCATTACATGTATTCCTTCTATTAAAATAGTACCCACAAACGCCACCACAACCCAAACATACCTTTTCATGGATGGCCCTGCGATTGGATGGTTGCACCAGAACTTTGTACCCCAAGTTGGTCAACATCTTGACATGGCGTGGTGCTAGAGGGGCTCTTCTTTCCCAGGCATTAACATCCTCCCTCCTGATTGCCAGGACAGACTTATGATAATGCTGCCATCTTGAAAGATGTCTCTCAAACCGATCTCCCGTGTGCTTGAACGCTTGCAGCATGATTAAAAACCTTGCCACAGCAAAGATGCATTAACAAACAAATACAGCATAAAAATATTTTGAAGCAGCATTTTAATGGAACAAGAGAGAAAGAAAAATTGATTCCTTAGAAATCTGCTGTAAAATTTAGGCAGCTAATAAGCCATAATTGCACATTGCCATTATTATTACCATTGCTGCTATTAGTATTACCATACTAATAGTCAAGCACTTTCAGCCCTTTTCTATTGTTCAAAGGGCTCCTCTTTACTAAACAAGAACATAACAGAACTTTGCAGGTAACATATCAAAAAAAGGAGAAGTGCTGTTAAGTATACATGTGTAATTCCAAAAAGCAAAGGTGCTCCAAGAAGAACTCAAAAAACAGATCCAAACCAATCAATCCTAGCTTTGCCCTAGAATTCACATTGTTCATGGTTCTGGATAAAAGTTCCTACCAACCACATTGATCAAAATTATAACAATCCACAATCCACAATCCACAATTCATTCTATCTATCTATCTATCTATCTATCTATCTATCTATCTATCTATCTATCTATCTATCTATCTATCTATCTATCTATCTATCTATCTATCTATCTATCTATCTATCTATCTATCTATCTATTTTATACATTTATGAAATTTATATGCCATCTCTTCACTGTAACAGTGACTCTGGGCATGTTACAGCATAATAAAAAGATAATACAAAAGAATTAAAATGAAGAAAAATGAAATAGATTTTAAAAAGCTACAGGATAGGTGACACAAAGGTGGGGATCTTCTCTCTAACCCTTCAGCCACTCCCAGCCTTGAGTGCTCCTATCGGGATTTTAATTCTCTTCCAGAAGGACCACAGTCCAATTTTTTTTTGGGGGGGGGGCATGTGTGTGCTTTCAAATAAATTCTTTTTTTTTTTAATTCTGATGATCTCTTGGAGTAGTCTCTGCAGTTTTCTTGGCAGGATTTTTCCAACATGGTTTCCCATTGCCTACTTCATAGGGCTGAGAAAGAGTGACTGGCCCAAGGTCATGCAGCTGGGTTTTTTTGCCAACGCTGGGACCAGAAGTCACAGTCTCCTCAAATGTCTAGTCTGGTGGCTTGACAACCACACCAAACTGGTGCAAATGGGTACAAATACCAAACAATGCAACTTTAAATTTATCTTAAATATTTATATTAATATTAAGAAATAATATTCTTATACTCAATGAAATAATGTTTCAACATATATTTATAAGGAGGATAGCAGAAAGGATCTGACCTCATCTAACAATTTTTTAAAGGATTAGATAAAACAAAGTTCAAAGAGTTAGTTTACTGGAAAGATATACAAATTGGAACCCAGTGAAACTCCTCAGGGAAAATATTCCAAATTCCATCACAGAAAGCGTTCTCCACATCTGACATGTGCATTGTTTGACATCAAAAGTGCCTGGAGAAGATCAATATCTGTGTTCATAAGAAGGTTCACAAGAGAAAAAGTGGCATTTCTCATATTCAGGTCTACTCTGGATATCTGAGGCCACTTCGGGCTTTAAAGCAATAATCAGAACTACTTCAGTTATGCTCAGGAAAACACAGGACAGATAAGATATTTCTGAACTAATATGATAAAATCAAGTTTCAGTTAATTTCCTAGCAGTAGTACTACTAGTAGCAACAACCCTAAAAGAAAGTTAGGTTTCAAGAATTTATTTATTTATCAAATTTGGACATCGCCTTCTCCCTCTTTACCAGAGAAACTCTCAAACTGCACACTGATTTATGCCAGTGTGGAGTTGAGATAATGGTTTTAGATGTATTTGGACTAAGTTACAAACATTTTATAGTCTTGCTGTGAGATAGTCTTACCCAAGCACAGGGATACATTTTTGAAACACATGAAACTCTGTGAATCAGAAGGTGGCAAAAAGGCCTGTTCTCTGCTATTCCAGGGGAAAAGATAAGACATAATCTATAGAACAATAGATTATGTTCTGTTCAAGATTAGAAGTAACCTCCAATGGAACCAAAGAGAAAGAAGTTTTACTTCTTGCTGATGGGAGTTTTCAACCACTGTACCCACAATTTCAACAACCCCTATACCTCCAAAGTTAGAGGGTCCTTGTAATTCAGTGATTTACATGGTCACTGCAATTTTGGAATGTATACAAGTACTAGCATTAAAACATATATGTAACAAAAAACAGCCTTAAAAATGTTCCACAAATAAATCTGTAATTGTGTACAGCCAATTTTAAACACTGTAGCGAAGATATTCATACTGTTCTGCCAATAGTAATATTGTTTCACAGTTTAGTTGCCACTTCTAGAATCAATATACAGTTATATAACACCTTGACTATTACAATTACCAAAATGAGTAACACGGGATAAGAAGGCACATATTCTTTTGAATTGTTAACTGACTTAAATATAGGAAAGTGAAAAAATGGACAGTTTTCATGCTTGAAAAATATGCAAGCTGGGATTCTATAAGGAGAGCAGTGAGTTGGTCAAATTTACTAATGCTTTTAAGTTGTTAATTATATTAAAAGCAAAAAGAGATTATAATAAACTCTAATAGGACCAATCCCAATTATCAAACAGCAAACAAATTAAATGGAAACAAGGATGTCATTCACATTTTTAAAAAATCTAAACTTCAAATACACATTAATAGGATCTAAGCAGATCAGAAGACCTATTTTTGAGCCACAAATGGGTAGTTTAAGAAAAATAACTGTCTAAAGTAGCTCCATGGCCAGATAAATTTAACAAATAAATGAATAAAATAAAAAGTATCAACCGAGTGCTGAAATGGAATCATTTGGGAACCAAGAATAAAAACGACAGCAACAGAATTTCCTTATGTGACTTTATGATGACTTCAAATTTGGAGCACTGCTTATCATTGTGATCACACCTGAAAAAAGGATATTCTAGAGCAGGGGTCTCCAGTACTGGGCTGCAGCATGCCAGCAACTGGGCTGCACAAACAAGCAAAGCCCCATCCATGAGATGCAGGCAGCACACAAAACCATGCACCCTCTGGTCCGGGGAAAAACCTCTCTCCACGGAACCGGTCCCTGGCACCCAAAAGGTTGGGGACCTCTGTTCTAGAGCAGGGGTGTCAAACTGCTGGCCCACGGGCCGGATGCTTCACACGGAAGCCTCACCACCCCAGCTCCAGCAAGAGAAAAAAATTGTGATACCTCATGACATGCCATGTGATGCGGCAAGTTTGACACCCCTGTTCTAGAGTATTGGTTGTCAAAGTGTGATGTGGGGGAACCGTGGGCCTCTACAAGGAAAGCCTACAGTTTTGGGGACTTTACTTATTTACTTATTTTTCTTTGCTGCCACTCATGAAAGTGAACAAATGCTAGAAATACTCTGAATTTTTATAACCAACACAATAAAATCAAATCAAATAAATACTACAATTACAACTAAGCATCCAACACACCTATTTATTTTCTCTGAGATCAGGGGCAGCATATACTGACTAACAGTTGCTAAGAAATGGAAATGGAAATCACTGTCTCCTCTACATTTCTGAATTGTGCTATTGGCCTGAACTTTACAGTATGGAAACAGAAAATCATTCTCTGATACAGAAACAATCCCAGAAAAGTTGCAAAAGTAGTATTTAATAACATAGCCAAACTGTTAATCTAAGCAAGAACAAGAAAATAGAACTAATCTAAAAGCCAATTCACATAGTAAAATGTTGGATGGGGATATAGGATGGAGCGATAACCTCAAAACTTTCCTCTTCTAAACAATGAATGCTGCTTTCTATGCAATTGTCTATGCAATTTCTTTGGCAGCATTTTCAGTGGTGCTTTGCCATGGCTTTCTTTCTGGCAGAGTTGAGGGAGAAGGAGTGGCCCAAAGTCACCCAGCTAACTGGGTGCCTAAACAGGACTAGAAATCACTCTCTTGGTTTCTACCCTAGTGCTTGTATTCGCCATACCAAACTGCCTCTCCAAAGGGACTGCTATGCTATATACGTTAAATATAAAGGTATAAATTGCCTTTGGAAGTGGCTAATCTCTAAAGCAATTGTCTAAAGCAAAATCTTCAACTGCCCCAAGACCACTGAACATTCAGTACTCCAAGAATTTCTTTAACAGGACTGATCTGGGAGCCCAGAACTTCTTAAACTTTCTATTTCGCTTTATGATCTGGTGGCTAAAGAAACTTTTGAGCCAACCGCTTTCTCTCACTCTCTTTCCTGCCTGAGGAATTTTCACGCTGAGAAAAAACGAATATTTTTATTTTGCTCCTCTGATGCATCTCCAGAATGTTTCTCCCAGGCTTTGCACGAATAATAAACCCCAACGTGAGGGACCTTACATGTATTGAAACCATAATTCCCGAATGCCGATTGGGAATGTGCCCCAAACAATTTGGAAAAGGCAAGCGAACTCTATACCCAAAGCCACAGGTTCGGGGGGAATGGGAAAGAGAGAAGGGGGGTGGGGTACGAAGCTCCCATTTAAATGCCAGGAACAACAACAACAACAACAAGTTCATAGGAGATGCAGGTTGAGTGTAGAAATCGGAGGAAGAGGAGGAGGAGGAGGACTCGCTCCTACCTCCCTTTGCTAACCTGGCGCGCCGCTCCCACTGCCCATGCGCTCCCCGCGAGGCCTACTGCAAGGGGGCTCCGCAGGGAGGACGGGCAGGTTCTGCAAAAGCAGCAGCATACGCGCGCCTTTGGGACTTTGGGCGACTCCTAGGCCCGATTCGCCCAACCCATCCTCCGGAGTGACAAGGCGCTGCTTTCTCCCGCCCAGCCTACACGGAACCGCTTACCTTAATGGTAGAGAGTAACGCCAGACCTGCCGCAGTTCCCGAAGAGGGCTCGACTTACAACCCGGCGAGCAGGCGCCAGACCCTGCCAAGCGACGCTATTTACAGAACGGGGAGGCGCGGCGGGGAGAGTGAAGGCGAAAGATGCCTCCCTCCCCGGCAGCCAATCCCGTGCCACTTCGTGGGTACGAGCCTTCCCTTTCCGCCAGGCGCGGCCGCCCGGCAGAGCCCTCGCCTCCCCTTGGCCCGGCGCGCCTCGTTGGGTGGCTGCCCTGGGCATCCTTCGGGGAGTCGCGATGCTTCATCCAGAAGAGTTGCAAGTCCAGAATGGCGCCTTAAACTTTTCTGGGCTGTTGCGCGTGGCGAGGCGATCAGGTGTAAAAGAAGGAAGGAAGGAAGGACTCACATCTGCATTTTAATTTCAAAAATTGCTGATTTCTTCATCCCAGCAAACTACGAGCACAGCGCTCAACTCATCACCCGACCTGATAGGATTTAGTTTGCCTGACTCCGCTCTACACTCTATTTCCTGTTAGGGGCCTTTGTCCCGCTGATGAGTGAAGGCCTTTCCATCCAGCCTTGAGATGGCAGAAAACTATCCTGGCATGAAGTCTGTAAATGTAGTCGGAAGGTGTTTCTTTAACTGCCAAAACTATCTACTATAATTTAATTATTATGCATAAAATATTGCCAGTATAATTCAACCCACACTCAAAGATCTCTCAGTAATGAAATGGCCTTTGGTCAGAATGTCACCTAACTTCCCATAGTTACTGTAAAGATAATACAGATGAGGAAGAGATACAGATACAGCACAGGGGAGAGTTGCTTGGGATACAAAAATTGTAAGTAAAATTGAATGCAAAATAAATAATAAATATTTACCCAGCTTACCAGGCTAGATAGAGCATGGGTCCCCAACCCCCGCTGCCCACTACTGGACCATGAGCCGTTCAGCCGTTCAGGTCTGCAGAAGCAGTGGGTGAACATGCACGAGCACTCATCCCCACTTGCATGACCAGTGGGTGAGTGCGTGCACATCCCCACCACTCCCGAAAATGGAGCTGCACATGCTTGCTTGCTGGCCTCTTGTGCGGAACCACTCAGTCCGCAAAACTGGAAAGGTTGGGGAACTCCAAGACAGAGCGATCACTCCTAATCCCTTGCACCTTATGGGAGCCAATAAAGATTGCACCTTATGGGAGCCAAGAAGCCAGCCTCTGCCCTAAGGAACACTCTGCCCCCTGAAGTTCTGCAGGCCTCTACCATCCTAGTCTTCTGAAAAGCACCAAAGACCTAGTTTTTCCCTAAAGTGTGAGATAAAGCTAGAAAGTGGGAGATGGTGAGTTCAGGTCCTGCTGTAGCCATGAAAGCCAGCTGGATGACTGGTCTGGTCCCTCACTCTCAGCCCAACCTACCTCACAGGGTTGTTGTTGTGGGGAAAATAGGAGAAAGGTGTTTTGGACATGTTCACCATCTTGAGTTATTTGTAAAAATAATAAAAGGTGGAATACAAATAAATAAAATGAGATGACTACATTTCGGAAGCTTGACTTGGCAACACTCTTATTCTTATCTGTTTGGATTTGTGGTTTTAATATGGTTTTAATGTATCAATTTTTGATTGGGAGCCAACCAGGGTTTGTTATACAATGGACAGCTATTTAAATGTCTTACATAAATAAATAAAATGAAAGAATATTGAAGCTATTGTAAATTATCTACCACATCTGAGAAGCTTCAGATTCAAACCCTGAAGAAGATAACAGGAAGAAACCTTATCTACACTATTTTAGTCTTCTGGAAGGCCATCAAGATGTGGCTCTTCATCCAGGCCCTGTGACAGAGTGATTGGGCCTATGAAGGGTTGTTGGGGCACCTTAGGAAGATGCTTGCACTGGTGTTTAGTTTTAATTTTTCCTTTTATAGTTTGTATGGTTTCTTATTTTTTCCATGAGCTGCTCAGAATTGTACTCTTCATATGGGCAGCCATACAAATCTTTTAAATAAATAAATACAATTGTAAGAAGGATTTTCCCATGTAACCTTCATCTGTGTAGCCATCCTATCATCTCCTCCACCTCCTCCTCCTCCTCCTCCTCCTCCTCCCCTCATTAAAATCCAAATTCTACATTGGTCAAACTCCTCCTTGCATCTGAAAAAGTGGCCTTCAGATCACAAAAGCTTAAAACTTTTAATAAAATATATTAATTGGAAAATTGGCCACCAGACTCCTTCTGATTTTTGGATACCGTAAACTAACATGGCTCTCCTACTACAATAGCTGAAGACATAACTGAAGTGCCTGTGAAAACTGCCTGTGTGATTTGTAAAACTATTCTGCCAAACAAATATGTTTAAGAGCATGAAAGTGCAAAACCCAAGTTTCATGGTTTCAAAAGAATCCTGGGAATAGAAAAAATAGAATCCATTTGTAAATCAGCTTTCCATTTGTAAGACAGAATGATGTATAAAAATCATTGTCTGAGAACATTTTAACCTTTCAACGACAAAACATTATTCATGGAGCATTAGAATTGTTTAAGTGTTGTAGTTAAGAAGGATGAATAAAATATATTTAATGCATTTCTATTCAATATAAAAGAAAGATTCCATATTACAGCTAGTATAGAAATATGATATACTGTTCTATACTAAAAGTTTAACACAGACTGAATTATTTTAAGGTCACATAAATCTATGTTCTCTGTTTGAGATTCTAAAGGAGACACGGAAGTGACCTAGAGACCATGAACACCTTAAGGAATCAGCAAAAAGCTGTCCACAGGGAGGGACAAAAAAGTAATGATGGAGACTGCAATTTTGTGACTGAAGCATCATTTTTTTGGATATGTTAAAACCCCTCAAGACAAGTTTCAATCACCTATTCCTAATTGCCTTCTTTAATTCTTTTAGCACCACTATTTTGTAGATGCCCCTGTTCCCAAACAACTCTGGCTTGAAGTCCTCCATCTTTTTTTCTGTTTTCTGTCACAATTGAATCAGTAAAATATGGCGCAGTGGTTAGAATGCATTACTGCAGGCTACTTCTGCTGCCTGCTGCCTGCCAGCAGTTCAGCAGTTTGAGTCTCACCTGCTGAAGATTGACTCAGCCTTCCATCCTTCCGAGGTCAATAAAATGAGGACCCAGATTGTTGTGGGCAATATGCAGACTCTGTAAAATGCTTAGAGCTGTAAAGCATTGTGAAATTGTATATAAGTCTTAAGTGCTATTGCTATTATCTGGAGAGAAAAAAGTGGGTTGCAAAAAGTCTTATTCATCCAAATCTCTTCTCTCCTTCTGATTTCCACCACTTGTTTTGTGTCAAATGTCTTCTTTTTCAAGGACTTGGAAGAAGGTAATTGCTTATCATCTGAATTTTGTTGCTATGGAAGTATTCATTACCTTAAATAGGCAAGACATACAGGGAAGCCTTGATTTCATTTCATATAATATGAGCTTTTTAATCTTGCCATTTCCATTAGATTACTGATGCAGTGCTATAATTTGCAGTAAATGTTCACCCACTGACTAGCTATGTTAAGCACTTGAAATAACTTCTTAGAAAGAAAGAGAATCTAGTGCTCCAAGCAAAGTAATATATCTTTGTGACAAATAATTATAGCAACACAGAATCAGACTATTGCAGCTCCAAGAAAAAGTACAGTTTTTGTAGCACATGAAAAAAAAAATAAGGACATAATTTGTTTTTAGCCCTAAAGTAACCCTGGGCTAACTTATGTAATTTGCTAAAAAAAACACAAAATGATCTGAGAGACACAACTGAACTGAGTCACTGAAGCATAGTAAGTTTTTTTCCCTTTTATCTTTTTCTCACAGTCTCCTAAGTGCAATAAACAGTTTGAAACAATATGTATGGGAAAAGGAGAGGCCGCCGGTAGCTCCCTGCCCAGAGCCTGCATAAAAGGTAATCAGCAGGTTTATCTGGAAAATCTACTGCAGAAATGCATAACCTAAAGGAGACTGAGAGCCACACCTGTCCTTGAAGTGACATGTTGGGGCAAACTCCAAAAAATGGAAGGAACCAGAAGAAAAAAAAAATGGTTTGGTATGATACAATTTTATTACTTCCCATATGTTACACATTAGTAGCAATTTGTGCATGAGCTCTGGAGTTGAACTCAAGGATTTTAGAGAGCCCCATGTCTCTTTAAGGTCTTAGGTTATCAACCCCAATCTACTGGCTAGATCTAGATTGCTCGATTTCTTCCAGGAGATTAGGAAGGGGTTTTTCGCTTACAAATGTTTAAACAGTAACAAAAAATGGATTTTTGCCTCTCTTTTTTTAATGTCTATTTCATTGTCATAACTCAGGTATAAGGTTGTACTTATATATCCAACATGTTCTAGCAGTCTTCTCCTACCTGGTGCTCATCCGAATGTATTGCATTTCAGTGTCCATCATGCACAAACATAACATCTAATTCCCTGCTGGCTGAGAACAATAGACACTGAAATATATTATCTGGACCCATTAACCATTCAGACCAAGACTGTGACAACACTGAACATGCATGTGGATTACTCTGGCAGGCTCAGGATGTATCAATCCTTTCCTTCCTTAATCTCTCAGACATGGTGCAAATTACATCACTGGTATCAATTTACATCATATACATAACAATTCATTAGTGTACAAATTATGCAAACTGAAACAAAGGTGTAAATCACTACAGAGTTTGTAACATTAAGATAAAATAAACTTTTAACCTACTTTATTTGCCTCTTTCAGATGCAATGGACTTGTCTGTTACTTCAGTGGCATGTGTAGATGGATATTTGGTATTCTGCATGTGATCCATTAAGTGAGGGCAGAATAAATCATGATTTCATTACAATCATTTTTGTGGGGCTTCCAAATGTGGGCTGCAAATGTACATAATCCTCAAGTTACAATCGGTCACTTAGCGATCATTTGATGTTATAACAGATCTCCCAAGAAAACTACTTATGACCCAGTTTCAAGTTCTGACATCAGGGGCATTCTCCCCATGGTTTCATATTTTGAGTTCTTGACAACTGGCCCTCATTTATAGTTTTTTGCAGTGCCACACATAACCTCAATTTATGAATGCTTTGCTAGAAATCAGCATTTCCAGTTTCTACAAAAATTACCCCATAACAAACATTATATATAATTTTTACAATAACAATCTTTAGTGTTTAGTAAACAGCGTGTTGTCTGGGTTCATATATTTAAAAAACAATAATAATTAATTTCTATAATTCCATAATCAATATATTAACTAATGATATATTTCTTTGATCTTCTCTTCTTCCAGTAGTATTCTCCTTTTGTCAACATTAAACAATTATAGTTCTTAATACTTTTGATACATATAAGGTTGGATATAAACATTTTTCTTGTGTTTGTATAAATAACAGCAACATCAGCATATAACATTTTTTCTGATCAGCTTATGTTTCAATTGTATTTATAAAAGTCATCCTATTAAGTCACTATATGTCCTGTTTTCAAGATTCTTATTTAAGCTTTATTTCCCCTCTGTATTCAAACTATTCTTAGTAGTCATAATTTTCTCAAAGTTAATTACCTTTAAATATCCAAACTTTTCATTCACATACACCATCCCAATATTTTTACATTTCATATATTATAAAAAGTACTATACTACTTGTATATCTTATTCTCTCTTACTGTAGGGCCCCTTTATATTCATAACTTATCTATTCTTTTAACCATATTCAAACAAGTGTTTAATCATATAGTACTCCATCTGGTAAGTCGAATCAAATCTCTTGAATCTAACTCTAGCCTTCTTCTTTTCCCAAGTAGCTTTCCAAGTCAGTGTGTTCAGCTTGCCAGAGGATTCTTCCTGTATTTTTGTGAATGTTGTTGGGAGTAGGAAAGACAAGTTAGGTAGGATGTGCGTTTTTTGTCTCCCAAACTCTATAATTCTCTTGGCTGCTCTATAATCCATTTTGTTAGACCTTCTTTCCTATCTTCAGGTCTATTTTGAAAAATAAAATATCTTTTCCATTTCCATTGTTGTGTCAAAATCTTGCAAATTTTCTTTTGTTTGTATTAAGCTGTGGTTCTCTTCATTTGTAGCTTCCATCTTTGGGTCACTTTCCTCTGGTTTATGTTCTGTTATCTGGTTTGTTTGTTTATTCTTTGTCGTCATTTTCTGAGAGTTTTTTAATTGTAAGTTTAGGTTAAAGATGTGCTCATTTATGTCGTCAAAGATGTTTTTAATCTCATCATGATTTGAAACCATTGTCATTTGAATCTGTCACAACATTGCATATATTTCCTCCTGGAAAATATTTGCCTTATCTTGGAATATTGCTCCTGCAGATCTCTGATGTTCCAGGCCGGGGCCTTCAGAAGGAGATATTAAGTGTGGTTTCCTATCACTTTTAGATAGGTATGAAACATCCATTTTATCTCCCCCCTCCAGATAGTCTTTCATCAGTACCATAGTCTCTGTAATTAGCCTTGTCAAACCAGCCAATCTTAAAGTCCAAATAACCAAATCTTGTATAGTTCTTATCTTTATATATGGTTTTTATAATCCAATATGTTTCCAATTGTCAAAGCACCACTAAAAGCAGTATTTTATAACAGTTCTTCTATTCAGGGGTCTTACAATTATCAGCCAGCCAAAGTTGCAGTCCAGAATGTTTAACCATCTAAGAGCTTTCCAGTAAATTTCCCCCTAGAAGATTAGCCAAAAGTCAAGGTTTTTCTTTTTCTGCAAACAATTCTTGAGCTTAGAGATCATAGCTCAGTAAATGTTTATAATCCCAGAAGGTCAGCAGTTTTTAAAACAAGTATAGTTCTCACTCTGTAGTAGGTGGCCCAGTATATTTTCTTTCCTCTGTTCCCAGCTGTTCTCTATTTAGCTAGAAGTCACCGAGGTTCAAAGGGAGAAGTTGTTCTTTGTTTCTGGGCATCTTGCCAATTTCTGAGTCAATATAGCTGCTGTTCTATGCTCTAATCCTCCATTAGATGTCAGTAGCTATTCATTTTCCAACTTTTAAAACAAAGAATTATTTTCTTGAGTTTTCATCAATACTCTTTCAGATATGAAATCTTAACAGTTTTCACAATTTTCAGATTTATCCAGACTGTAGTATTATTAACTTCATTTAAATATATTTCTGTCTCCCATAAAGATTAAATCACCACTTCCATCTATGGAAGGGTGGGGGTGCGGTCCCCTCCCTTCTCACTTTCAGAGGATTTTTTGCTTCTTGGGGATCTTTTCCAGGAAATCAGTTACAAAATAGAAGAGAGAAGATCAATATTCTCACCCAATTCCAAGTGCACTGTTCACAGTTGTTCTGGTTAGTGCTTTTGGTCTTCGGCTGCTGGTAGCTTGGGCTAGTCACTGAAGTGTAGCTAGCCTTTCTCCTGTCAGTTTGGAGGACTTCCCCCAGATCAAACGCATCAACCACCATTGTTCCACGATCATCGGGGGGACCCTCCTTCTTCACCGCCTCTCCGGAGTGACTTTAGACCAGACATGTCAAACTCGCAATGTCATGTGATGTCGCGCGATGTATCGGAACTTTTTACCCATTGCTGGCAATGGGGTGGGCGCGGTTTCCTCATGATGCGTCCAGCCCGTGGGCCAGCTGTCAGCATCCTTACCAGTCTCTGGCTCCCTCAGATGCAGAAGAAGGATATCAAGGTGACCGGCAAACAGGAACGATCCAACAAGTGATTTAATCCACAAACAAAGTCAGCACTGGGAGTGGTTTGCTCCCAGTGCCTTACATACGATCCCTATCTGCAGCTCCGCCCCCCCACACAGCAGGCCGACATCCGGTGCCTGCCCTTGAAAGCCGCACCGCAGGGGCCTCTCTCTCTCCTGGTCTGCCGCTGGATGGGACCAGCTCTGTGCTTCGCAGCTGAGCGTCGGAACCCTCTGTAGCGCAGGTAGGCCCCCTCCCCCCTTGGGCACCGCATCAGTCCTTGCATGCCAGCTGATCGGCGGCCTCGCTGCAATGCCTCCTCGTCCAGTCGGCAGCGTGCTGCTCAGCAGCCCCGGTTCTGAGCCATGGGGCTTCCCTGTCTGTCGCTGGCGGCGCTGGCCCCGAGCTGCAAAGCTGCTCGGCCATTCAGCGGCATTGGTGCAGGGCCTGGTTGTCCTTGCCGGCGTTGGTGTGGGGCCTGGCTGTCTGGCGGCATAGCCACATTGGAGCTGTGGGTGTTTTTCCCCCCTCCCTTGAATGTTGAGCCCTTGGGGCTTGACACCAGCAGTTTGACACCCCTGCTTTAGACATATTTAGGCAGGGTAAAACCAGCCATGGGATGCGGAGCCCCACAATCCATCGACCGTATAGCTACGATGCAAGACCAGAAGTCTCCACATGGTGAGCTTCTTTATGACCAACTTACAACCACAATTGCCAGGTTCAATTCCAGTCATAACTCAAGGACTTCCTGTTTATGAGTGGCCACCAGATAACAGGAAAAAGATGCTGCAAATCCTAACTGTAACCTTTTCCATGTTTACATCCAGTTTTTAGCTCAGTTTGTCTTCTCCAGTAGTCTCATAAAAGGTAAAAGATTGAGGCTCCATCAAACCATTTCCATAACCTGAACGTTGTTCAAATATTTCGTTAGATTAATCCCATGTTAGTCACCTGTGAAAGCTGAATAGCACAGAATACTGCAAAAGGAGGCTGTTTCCAACCCCAATTCACAAACGTTTTTTTTGTAAGTCTTCCACAAGGAGTTCTAGGGGGTGTCCACAGAAGGGTGAAAAAACAAAGCAATATGGTGGTCACAATGGGATAATCAAAATTGCCAGTTTTTTATGTTGTGCAATACACATTAAGGAAAGGTGGAACTTTGATTGCGTCATTGTGGCTGTTATTTTTATTTTTGCTACTGTACCCTGTGGGCACCTCTGAAATCCACCCTAAGCAGTCAGGATACACACTGTTACCTTGGATCAATAAGGCTTCCTTTTTCTAGAGCATTTAACTAAGCGACTTTCTCATGTACTTTTTCAGTTCAATCAATTAATGTTACAAAGCCTTTCTGTGCAGAAAAAAAGGGTCCTTCGGTTTCACAAGGAGATTAAGTGACACCGCATCTTTCCTTTTCCTCCCTTTAATTTTTTCAAGTGGGCTCCTTCTTAGTGGATGACCAATAAATGGCTGTAACTCACAATGCTGCTTCTTGGTATAGCAAAGACATACAGAAATCTGTAACTCTTTGCTCTTATCTAATGGATGTACAGGTTTTTTTTTTCTACCATCAAATATACTGTATGTTTGGATTTTTTCTTTATTAATTTCTTGTTTGAGTTATATGGCTGTGAAATACCTTGAATGCTTTATTGTTTATACTGGGACCACTTTGCTTTTAAAAGGTTTTAGGTTTGCTTCTTTTTATTTTTATTGCATATGGATATATTTAGATAACTGATATATAATCTTAGTTTTATAATCTTAATGACTTGACTACCAATGATGAGAGGAAAACCATATGGGACACTCTCTATGTTTCTCTGCCTGGATTTTCACAGCCCAAATATGGTAGGCATATTTTATGAGAAGGAAAAAGAGGTTAGCTTTAAATTTCTCTTTATTTTTTTCTAGTGCTTAATAAGAAAATCTTTTTTATTATTTCATTTATTTAGAATATTGACCTCCCATTGTAAGAGTTGGAAGCGTAGAAGATGAGAGATGGGACAATATTTATAAACTGCAATACTGTAATTTTAAATAGTATCAGTAAATCGGATTAGTAAGTAGATAAACTGTACAGCACTTATGTTTCAATTTAGAAGTATAATAGATGGCCACTAGAGGGCGCCACATCTTGCTCTTTAAAAAAACACTATTTTCAATAGCGAAGGTACAATCTTGGACAACTTAAATTAGTGAGCAGCTCTGATTTCTTCATATGAAATGCCTGCAAAGAATTCCAATGGATTTTTCCTTCAAAATTATATTCTAAGCAGAATATTAGATATGAAATAAAAAAAACTCAGCTAAGAGAAGTTTGTGACAAACTAGTCAGAAGCAGGAGATGGAAGATTTATTTTAGCAGGTAACTAAAGCCACAAAAAAACATGATCATACCATAGGTGTGATGAGGAATTTCTGGCATCCGAGCATAAAATTTCAGAGAAAAATATCTGGACAAATCCATGCAGGTTTTTTTTGGCAAGGTTTTTGAGAAGTGGTTTGCCATTGCCTCCTTTCTAGGGCTGAAGAAAAGTGACTGGCCCAGGATCACCCACCTGACTTTGTTCTTAAAGTGGGACTAGAACTCATGGTCTCCCAGTTTTTAGCCTGATGCCTAAGAGTTAAAATAATAGAAATTTTGGGTTTGTGTGATCAAATATTGTTAGAATTCTTGGTTTTAACAAAAAGCTTAGGAAAAATAATCAAACAAAAAGCACTGATTTTTGGAAAGCCCAACTCTAATAAAGAAAGAGGAGCAATAAGCAAGATACCAGAGAAAGAAGATCTTAAAAGGCAAAATGTTGTAGCTAGCTGGGACTTCTTGGAAAGGAAATTAAGGATAAGATGGTCTCAAACAATATCACTGAAGAAGAAAATTAGCCCCCTAAAGACACCAGTCTGATTGAATAGGCAAGTTACAAAAGAATTGAGACTAAAAAAGGATACTAACTGGAAATGGAAGGAAGGGTTAATGACCAAGGAAAACTACAAAGCTTCACTCAGAAATGCAAGAATAAGGTTAGAAAAGCTTAGGCAGAAAATAAGCTAAGACTATCAAGGCAGGCACAATCCAGAGAAAAGCTTTCTTCATATATGTCAACAACAAGAAGACAAAAAAAGGCAATGGCTCATTGCTTATTTCAACTGGATAAATCTAAAACCAAGAGAAAGGAGAGGAGTTCAACTCCTTGTTTGCCTCTTCATCAAAGGAAATGATGATTTAAGTAACAAAGTCTGGAAACAAATACAAGGGGGGAGGAGGTTATACATCAATATGAATGTAAGAAAGGATGTTCTAGTCACCTTCAAGTTCCTAGGCTGTGATGAAATACAGCCTAGAATATTAGGAAACTATCTGAACACCTGTCTGAACCTCTATTGATTATCTTTGAAGAATCCTGGAGAAATTAGGGAAATACCAATAGAGGAGAATATTGTACTCAGGGTTGAAATGGGGGTCCTTGGTGCTCTCTGAGCTTGGTTGTTTTCTTTCAGATGTTTCATTACCCAAACTAGGTAACATCCTCAGTGCTAGGACTGATCAGTGTTAGCACTGATGATATTACCTAGTTTGGATAATGAAACATCTGAAAGAAAACAACCAAGCTCAGAGACCACCAAGGACCCCTAAATTAGGAAAGGCCAAAGGACTGGAAAAGAGAAATATGGTCCCCGTCTTCAAAAAAAGAGGGAATCCCCGTAATTATCATCCTAGCATCAATACATGGTGTTATGTATTGAATATATATATAAATTGTGTTAATCTCTGCTAAAGTGAAACTAACTCCAACTGCTTGTGAAGCTAAAATGAAACTAACCTTTATGACCCTGACTGTTAACTCCAACTGTTTTGGAGGGAAACTTTGAACATTCATATTTGGGCGGGCTTTTTCAAGTATTGTGATTGGTTAAGGCCCTGTGGGCTCAGAGTATAAATTACAGGCAATTGCCTGCAGTTCTCCAGTTCTAGTTTGAGTCAATAAATAACGTTGTAACTATGCTGGTCTGCTCCTTGCCTACTGAAACCCACTACACAATACATGGAAAGATATTAGAGAAGATATTAAGGCCCTTAGAAGCACCTTGAAGAAAAGATTGTGATTGTAAGCAGTGAACATGGCTTTGTAAAAAAAAAATGGCCATGTGAAACAAATCTTGTTATCTCCTTTGACAATTAAAAACTGTGATGGACATTGGGAACTCTGAGGCTATCATCTACCTCAGTTTCAGCAAGGATGACATATTTCCATATATTATCAATGACAAACTGTTAAAGTGCAATTTGAATTGTCTGTCTAACCACACTCACTCATGCTTAATTGCAGAGCAAATTGCAGAGCGGAAACTGCAGGGGGTTGTCCCCCAGGGATCTGGCTTGTATCCATTACTGTATTATTCAACTTTTTGCTAATGATCTGGATGACGGAATGGATGGGCTGCTTATCAGAGATGTGGATGATGCAAAATTGGTCCAGCCAACACCCAAGATAAAGAATGAGTTGAAATCTGGACATGTTGTAAAGCTAGACTGAGAAGAACAACAAGTCCTTTCATAGGGAGGAGAGTATTACATTTAAGGAGTGAACACCTAGGACAGAAATGCAAAATGGGGGATTAATGACTTGGAAATGCTACAGTACGTTAGAGAACTGCTAATTGTGTTCATTGATGAAACTCTGAATATGAGCCTGTGTGTGAGACAACTGCTGGAAGCTACAATTGCACTGTATGATAAAGAAAGAGATATGGAGTCTTGATTGCCCTCTGCGTTGGCAGGATCACACCTGAAATTGGATGTACAGTCTGGACCAAAATTCCAAATGTTGAAATTATCCTCCAAATCTATTTTAACCTCCAAACCTATTCTAACCAGTCACTTATTCTAAAAGATAACTGACTGGTTAGAATAGATTTGGAGACTGTTATATTTTTTTTAAAAATGTAAGGAAAAGCTTCCTGGCAGAAAGATCCATACAATAGAGGAAGTGTTTACTTATTAGAGTTGAAATTTGTCTATCTCTGGAGATTTTTAAGAAGTCTCCTCTCAAGCATGGTTTATTTGGATTTTCTGCACATTGCATAGGGCTGTACTAGATGATGATCCACAGGCCCTTCCAACTCTATGATATGCATAGCGGTGTGCAGGAAATAAAACATCTGTAATCAGCAGGACAATTTACTTGTTTATTGCTTGAACATTTTTGTCTTCTCTTAAGGGAACATCTTGTAGCTACAGGTCTATAAAATATCAAGGCTCTTTTCAATGGCTGGTTGTGCTTACCTGTTATGTGTAAATGGGGATCACAGGAGAATGTTTTTCCCATATTTTGGAAATTTCCTGTCTTGTAGATACTGGTTTATGTACAATGTCATAGTATAAAATCTAGATTATGTCAATTTATTAAGCTTATTAAATGAAGGCTATAATAACTTTCTAAATATACTACTGCCCAGTAAAATATGTACTATGAAGAATAGAATAATATTTTTTTGTTGAAGCACTTTGGATTTAGTTTAAAGAAGCATACACTGTGCTTTGTCCCTTCATTTCCCTTCTAAAATAACTCTTTGAGGTAGGTAAGCTGAGCAAAAGGATGGAGTTGAATCTGGGTTTCCTCAGCACCAGTCCAACACCTTAAGTCAGTGTTTATCAACCTTGGCAACTTTAGATGTCTGGACTTCAATTCCCAGAATTCCCCAGCCATTATCCTAAAAAAGTCCAGATGTCTTAAAGTTGCCAAGCTTGAGAAACATGTCCTTAAGCAGTACACTCTACTGGGTCTCATGGCAAGCTATTTCAAACTACAACATATCACTAAAAATAAAATGAATTTAGAACTTGACAAGGAAGAAGCAAAATGTACAAATGACCAGGTTTAAATTATCCTACTTCAGATACATTATGCAAAAGGCAGTTCTCTGGAGAAGATGCTGGAGAAGTCCTACATAATGCTGTGTAAGGACTAGCTATCATACTGTATAGACAAGGATGCAATAAATGATGACATTAATCAAAATGCACAAATAAATAATGAATTCCAGGTTTGCAAAAAGTTTTTTTTTTCTTACAGAAGACCCCAAAGTGGTAATATTATTGCTCGTAGATTCCCCCCTCCCCAATTTTTTTAGATTAACCAAGACTATGACAATTGGAAAACTGAGCAGTGGGTAGGCAGGCCATGGAACTCCTTAATGTTATTATTGGGATCAGACTCCTGTTCACCCATGTTTCCTCCTTAGAAAGTTTTGAAATTGATCAGCACTCTAGAATAGCTTTTATAAATTCCCCAAACTAAGTATTTTTCTTCAGCCACTTTAATTGCACTTTTCCACACAGAAAAGAAAATGCTGCTGGTTCCTTCAGGAGCTGTCTTAAACATCTCTGGCTCCTCCTATCTGACTGAGGAGTTGATAATGCCTGTGAGGGCTTGGCAAGGTGCCCCTTTCTTTTTAAGTAAGAGCCTCAACCAATACCCTTCAGCTATGGCCTGCACACCAGGTCTGCTACTCTGCCCAGAGACGGCCAAATTGAATAGCGTTTATTCTGTGCAGGGAGCTCCAACAGGAGTTGGCCTCTGACAGTCAGACTCATTTTGATGTGTGAGCTAATCCAATCTGAATTCAGATTTCCTAGAATGGGCATCTAGCACGTTATGAAATGAAGCTTCTTTTCTTAAGCATCAGGAAATTAAACCATTCACATCGCTAATTGCACAAAATCAGTTTGCGGTTGTAACCTGCACAAAACCCACAATTCATACCCATCTGAGGCAATTTACATCTGGAGAATTAGCCTGCGTATACATTACTTTCATAAAAACCTATTCTTCCGCCAATATGTATAAAATCCATTTTCCCCATCTTTCTTTTCTTATCAACATACTATTCTTCACAATTGCCTGGGGATTCAAGCAAAAGTGTTTTTATTTCACTCCCAAATTATTTTGGTATCAATATTATCTGCATGACTGCTTATAGAAATTAGCTTAGTGGGGGACACATCCTTATTCTTATGGCTGCTCATGTAAAAAAAAAGAAATATTTTTGTCCCCATAACTTTTAGCTTGTTCTGAATATATTGCAGGAAGACACTTCAGATTTTATATTACATTTATGGGGTTTAAGGAACCAAGGACCATCCTCAATTCAGAGGTAGAAAGGGGCTCTAATTCTTTGTTCCAATAGTGATCCAGGTTCTTTCTCTCTCCCCTTCCCCCCCCCCATGTTCAAAGAAAACATGTGAAATGGTAAAGGCAAAAAATGTTCACTAAAAGCACTTTTTTCAATCCTCAGAAAGACACCGTCATTTTAGGCATTACCTTACTATGTACCACTATTGTCTTCAATAAAAGAAAATAAAATTAGTAATATTTTTAACAATTTAAAAGAAAGCAAGAGAAAAGAAATGCAGTTCTGAATTCCACTGGTGGTCTTTGGTGACAGGTTCCTGGGAGGCCTCAGTAGCAAAAGCAATAGCATTTAGACTTATATGCCACTTCATAGGGCTTTACAGGCCTCTCTAAGCTGTAGCAATGTCAGCATATTACCCCCCCCCCCCACAATCATTTCACTAGCCTTGGAAAGATGGAAGGCCGAGTCCACCTTGAGCCCTGTCAGGATTGAACTCCTGGCAGTCAGCTGAATTAGCCTGCAGTACTGCATTCTAATCACTGCACCACCCCGGCTCCTCAAGAAAGGAAGAGCCCACAGGACAGTGTAATCTCCTTGGAAGCTAAAAAGATAACTGGATAAGTTGGACAACTACAGAATGTTACATCCTTAGATATTTCATACTCTGCTTTTCTTTTCTAAAGAAGGGAGGAAGGAGCAAATCCCTCCAGATTGGAAATACGATTATTGATTAATTTAAATTCCAAACTGAATGAAATTACTCAACGCCTTGTAAATTACATGCCAGCTAAAAAGCTGAGATAGGAGGTTAACTCATTCCCACATTCCCAAGACATACCTCTGATCACACCCCAAACCAGGTTGCTGGACTTCAGCTCCTTAAAATGAGGTGTCAAAATGCTATATCTTTTCTCCCTTCCATATCACTGCATTGGGACCTTGTCAGTTTAAGAAGAAAAAAAGAACCATTCAAAAGAGTAGGAAAAATATACAGGTAAGACTGTTTAAATTCTGGACCCAAAATGGGGACATGTTAAAAAAAAACTGAAGGAATATAGTGGTACCTCAGTACTCATTGTTAATTGGTTCCAGGAGGGGCAATGAGTACCAAACAATTTTTCCCATAAGGAATAATGTAGTGAATCACAAGGCAGCTGATACTGACAAGTTCTAGCTCAAACAAATGAATACCTGAACAAAATGTTTGTGTCAAAATGTGTTGAGTACCAAATTCGATGAGTTTCAAAGCAGTTGAGTACCAAGATACCATTGTCTTGGAATTGACAGCATGTTCTGGTACTGAGATAAGTGATAATTACGGAAACTAAGCATCAGAATATCCCAAGTGAATGAATGGGGTTGGGTGTCTTTTCCCAGCTGCCATTTTCAGCACCTTTATTCTCTGTGTAGACAGTGTGTAAATCTCTTTTTCATCCCATTTCCACTTCTGGACTGGCAATAGAATTCAGTTTTAAAAATGACAATTCTCACTTCGTTTTCCCCAGAGGTCTTCAGATTGACATTATTGTGACTAGTCATTACTTCTTTGATTGTTGTTCTTTCTTTTCTTAACTGAGTTCAAAGTGCTACTAAACAGACATAACATCAGGATGATAGCCTAAATGGAAATCCCCTAAAATATCCTGGCCAAAAAATGAGCTTTATAAAATCAAATGGAAAAAGGTTATTGTCTTAAATCAACATTGCTGAACTCATAATCCTTCCCCATAAGGAACATCAGTTCCTTACTGAAGTATCTTGCATTATTTTTTCACAAGCTTCTGCAAGGTCTCTAAAGAGCTGTCTTGACCAGATCTGTATATACATGTTCACAACCTACTGCCTTCTGGATATCTGGATGTTTCCTTCTTATTTATTCCCAGCTAGTCATGCATCTTAAGAGAACACCTGGTTGGAGATATAGTTTCCTTTCAGAGGTGTTCTACTCCAGAGGTCCCCAACCTATGGGCTGCATGAGTGGCTGGCCAGTGCACATGCACTCATCCCCCCTTGCACCAGCACTAGCCTTGCCATGAGCCTCATGCTGGTGCTAGCAGCCCCATTTGTGGAGCACGCATGCTCGCAGCCCCGTTTGCATGCATGCGCAGCCACATTTGCGTGTGTGCGCATGCATGCATAAAGGTGCCTGCCCCTCCCTTTCCCACTGGGCCACCAACCCAGAAAGGTTGGGGACCCCTGTTCTACTCCTGGCAACTTCAGGGACACCCACATGACTTTTGCTTGATAGTGATGCACAAGCATTTTGCCACTGCCTTCTTTGGAGACTTCATTTTTCCACTTTCCTATCTATCCCACAGCCCTGATATCAGTAGTGGGATTCAACCAGTTCGCACCACTTCGGCAGAACCGGCAGCTAATTTTTTGTTGCCCAGGCCCAGAATGGTCTTCCGGAAGCGGCATCCACACAGAGAACCGGTTGTTCACATATTTGAATCTCACCACTGCCTGATATTTCCTTGTAGTTATTCACATGAGCACTAATCAGCTTTGTTTCTCCTTAACTATGAAAAGTCAATTCTGCTTCAGATTACTGAATTTTCTGCATGGGAAGAAATAAGGAATCCTGTGATAGCTGAACAATTTCATGTACAATTGAACAATTTCATGTCACTTTGGAATTCCAAGTAACTGTGTGAAATTTTGAAAGTTCAGCAAGACCTATTGTTGAATGATCAGGTTCATATGAGTCCCATATCTCTGAAGCCCAATCTCTCTTTTCTAGTTAACCATCATGGGAGAGAACAAGATGGCCCATGACACTTGAAGAAGTTCATGGTAGAACTAGAAGAGTACTAAAAGGAACCAAGAACATAATTAAGGAGTTCTCCTGCAAAGAAAGGGTACAGGGTTAGAGACTTTTTAGAATTCAGTGAAGGTATGTGAGAGTAGATATGATAGAGATGGATCAGGTCAGACACATTAAGGAATAAATGGATAGAGATCTTTTCTCCCTTTCTCCCATTGTTAGAATTTAGTGTCACCTATCAAAGCTTAGTGCTGAAGAGCGTTCCTTAAACATCAGCTACTTGGGAAGAACGGTGGAAGAGGACAGTCACTCTTGTCTATGTATCTGAATGGCCATCATGAGACATTGAAAGCTGGCCTACATAAGTCATTGGCCTGATGTAGCAGGGATGTTGTTTTAAAATTAATTGTTATGGACCATGTTCTAAGAAGGACCCCATAATAGCAATAGCAGTAGCATTTAGACTTATAAAGAGCCGTGGTGGCACAGTGGTTAGAATGCAGTACTGCAGGCTACTTCTTCTGACAGCTGGCTGACAGCAGTTCAGCAGTTCGATCCTCCCTGGCTCAAAGTTGACTCAGCTTTCCATCCTTCCGAGGTCGGTAAAATGAGAACCCAGATGGTTGGGGGCAATATGCTGACTCTGTAAACTGCTTAGAGAGGGCTGTAAACTGCTTAGAGAGGGCTGTAAGTGCTATTGTTATTGCTATATGATGCCCCATAGTGCTTTACAAACTTTACAAAATGATGCCCCATAGTGCTTTACAATATACTCAGCATATTTCTCCCAACAATTTAGTCTTCATTTTGTTCTTCTGGCAAAGAACAGGATGGAAGGATCACTAACCCTTCAGAGTCAACCTTGACTCTATCAGGATCAAATTCCAGACTGTGGGCAGAGTCAGCCTGCAATACTGCATTCTAACCACTAAACCACCAGGGCTCCTGCTCACAACAATCAAGGTTGTGAGCAAAGATCAGAGTTGGCAGATTAGCTTTCCCCGCTCTAGGACACCTAAAAATATATTTACTAGGACTCACATTTCAAAACAACTGTTGCTTTCTTGGATGATACTTGAAGCCCTTGTGGGTCACCTCTTCATTTCTTTGTATGGCTAATGCATGCCAGGAAACTAACATAGTGAAAAGATTAGCATGCTACATTCAACTTCCTTTATTGTTCATTAACATCCTTGGGGCAAACAACATACAACTCTCAGTCTAACCTTCCTTACATATTTGTTGCAAGGCAAACAATAGCTTTGCCGGAAGAACAAATTATAAGAGGAAGAAAGGAAGAAAGCGTTCTTTGTTCCAGAATGTTTGTGATAAAAGATTATCATTTTGAAATTCACATTAGCCACGGAGATCAAGTTTGGAATATTCAACAAATTAACATTCAAGGAACTGTAGGTTTCCATCCCAGGACATTTGGTCATAATAGCCTTCATTGTTATGGCCCTGTTATACTTTGAGATAAAAATAATTTTCTACAGATCTCCCATTCATCTGATGTTCCACAAGCTCCCCCAACTCTGCCAAAGAATGAGAATATAGTTCTACTCTTAAAACACTTGTACTGTTGGTCCTACTGCTTTGGGTAGTCCCAATAACTACCTGCCTCCATGGTCTGACACACCAAAGAAAGTGATATTTAATCATATTACCATTCTAGATTGATGGTAGTCTTCAACAGCTTTTGCAATATTTCCATAAACATTGCTTCTTTTTTAAGTAGGACATCCATGAAATCAGACACTATCCCACCTGAACAATATATATTTGCACAATGGAAAAGACAGAAGATGTTTAGAAAATAATATCTAGATGGCAACATTTTAGTTTATTAATCTCATAACTCCATAAGGGTTTTTTCAGAGCCCTTTCTCAGTGATCTTCATGTACCCCTTTTCTGATAACATTTATAAAAAATGAGGATAGGGGACACTAATAGAGAGTTTCAATGAAGTGGATGTCTCTCTGATCAAATTAAGAGAAAGTGGATCCAGTTAACTAGTTCAGCCAACCAACACAGCTCCAATATTATTCAGACAGCTTACAACCTGGAATAAACTGGCAAATGCTTCATAGTTACTGGAGCATTAGCCATAACTATAGAATTTGACTAAAGCTTGAATTAGTCCTAAACCACCATTTGCTGAGCATTCTTTAGAAGAAAATATATAATAACAAGGAAAGTTTTAACATTTGAAACCTACTGCTCCAATCTAGAAGAAGATGAGGAGGTGAGGGAATAAATAATCAAATTCAAATTTTATTAAATACTGCAATTCAATCCATTACTACAGATCAGGTGTAGATTACTTGTTCCAGTCCTACATAACAATTATTTTGACCAAACCCTACAATTCTTCATCTTTGGATAAATTCAGATAGTCAAGAAGGACATACTCATCCTTAATATCCAATGATCAAAAGAGTCATTATACCTTGTTGATTTGAGCCCCAAATGTGGATATAATAAAACAAGCTCAAACTATATAAGTTAATGTTCTAACATCTAAACTGCAACTCCAACAATAACATGATTACAAGTCATCCTTATTAAGTATTCTCTGAAGTGTTCAATGTGCACAAAAATATATAAAAGACCAACATTGCATCTGTAAACTAATATTCTCCAAATATATCTTGCAGCGTGAAGTTCTACAGACAAAGTTCCCAGTATTTGCCAGGAATCAAATACTTGAGCCAAAGAGGAAAATAATTTTGATTCTTATTTCATACACTGACTAATGCTAAATTAATGCTAACCTGAAAATGTGGAAAATTAATTTCAATTTTTTGAACAAAATAAAGTATTCGGTATCTTATAAATTATCTTAATTTGCTAAAGTAATCTGGTGGAATAAAAATAGGATGATCTTTTAAAATGTAATTCAGATTTAGAGTTAAATTAATCTTAATCAAATTTATTTTATCCCCAAATTCAAAGGAATTGTAAATGATCAACCTAGTCCTAGATCTTTTTTTATTGCAAAGTAGGAATTAGTGTAAATTTACCAAATAAGAAAGATGCCTGAGTTTCTTTATACAATAACAAATAATCAGAACACAACTTAACACCTTGATACTTATATTTGTCAGTATTATTGCAGTAATTCAGTGGGATCTGTTTTATGCCAATTTATAGAATAAGGAGGCAAGGTATTAATTTAGTCAGATTAGAAATTGTCCACGTATAGTAGAATCTTATATCCCTTTAATATTTTAACATTTTCTCTATATAATGCTATCGGTAAGAGATTCATTAAATCTTTTTAAAAGAGTAAGGAGCTCAGCTGTGAGACCTGCCCCAGGCTCAGGGAAGTCCAATTCTCAGTTAAATACATTTATAATCTGAAGTAAACAGAAATGGAGTAAATAGTCAGTTGGCTTTCAGATGAAATAAAACATAGAATTAAAAAAACTTAAGTTTATTTAGAAGGAACCCTGAATCCCAACTATAAGGATTCTTCAAAGTAACTTCTAAGAAAATGTACTGTGTCAGTTCCAGTTCTGACTCTTTATCAAAAATATTTCTCTGGGAAGACTAAAAGAAATCTGGTAGCACTTTTCCCAAATAGTCCCTTTTTATTAAAGGACAGAAACTTGTATTTGTTATAATAAGGCTGGTCCTCTGCATTGTCATTATTGTTCACTTACATTCTGAAAAGTGACAGGCAAGCATTGGGTGAAAATGTAGAAAAACAGAATTAGATCAGAATTCTCCCATTTAATTATCGAATAGATCTCTGTATTTTTTCACTTCTAAATAAGGGGTAATCAGGAGAGCTGCAAATTTAACATTTAGCACATTTTTTTCTCAGGGTCACTGTATAATGTGAAGACTGCTAACACAATTTAAAAATGGTTGTCATGCATAAACTGGTGCAACTGCCAGCTCTGCAGAACCACATATATAGGGATGAACTCCCAGGAAAGAAAAGAAAAATGTAAAGCTATGCTGGCCAAACATTTCTTCAATTTTTCCACCTCTGCACAGCCAGGGGTCTCTTAATGCAGAACTAGAATCGCCGGAAGAAGTCTAGTCAGATGACTGTTTCGCTGGGCATTTACTGTCTTCAGACATCACACTAAGATGTGATTTGCTTAATCTTAGATTGATCAGGGTGAATTGCAAGTAATGCAACAGTAGTAGGCTATAGTGTAATTAAAAGCACAGAAAATGGTCCTTTTTCATTGTATTTGTTTTGCAATGAGTTGAAATTGAAATAAAATCCATCTAGGACGGTTTTTGCACTGGCTCTTCCTCTTTGGGTAATCTTCTCCCTCTCTGATCCCTCTCTGATCCACAGAAGGTCTGTGCTCCTAGGCAGCTCCTGAGAAGAGAGTCCAATCCAGCATCAATATTTATTAGTGTGAAAATATTAATGGACAAGAGGAAGTAAACAAGTAATGTTTACCTTCACTCTGACACTTCCTTTAGTGATGGTTCTGATTTCCAAAATTAATTTGTGCACAGAAATTTTAAACTATGGGCTTTGGAGAAGCCATGAGAGTAGCCCCAACAGGGAAGTTTGAGAAGCACAGTGAAGGGGAAAGACTAAGGGAAGGGTGTTTTATACTGTATTCAACCAAATTCTCCATGGACTGGGGAACTCAATAAGGAGAACTCCCAGATTTAAGGGGAGAAATTCCAAGTAGGATTGAGCCCACTTTACTGAAGTTTCTAAGTCAGTTTGTTTTCTCTAACAAGTCTCTCTCTAGCTGAAAATAATCTTGGATCACTCCTGTATAATAGATGTTACTTATAACAATTGCACTCTTTTCAGAAGATGAATGTATAGCAATTAGAATGTATGAGGAAAAATAAGGGCCACCTTCCTTCATCAGCTCAGACACGAAGGGCCACCAAATTCAACAGGCGAAACAGGAGAAAGGGAAGAGGAGGAGGAGGAGGAGGAGGAAGAAGGAAGAAGGAAGAAGGAAGAAGGAAGAAGGAAGAAGAAGAAGAAGAAGAAGAAGAAAGAAGAAGAAGAAAGAAGAAGAAGAAGAAGAAGAAGAAGAAGAAGAAGAAGAAGAAGAAGAAGAAGAAGAAGAAGAAGAAGAAGAAGAAGAAGAAGAAGAAGAAGAAGAAGAAGAAGAAGAAGAAGAAGAAAAGAGATTCCATCATTCTGTGGAATTTTCCGTGTTTTGCAGCATTAGGTGGGGAGTGCATCTGGAACATAGCCCCAATGAGTGAATTTTTGAGTAGAATTGCACAGGGCATGGAGGGGGAATTGCACAGGAGAAGGGAGGGAGGGAGCCAGTCATTCCACCTTTTGCCTTACCAGTCAAACCAATGCCCACTTTAGTGTGATGAAAATCACAAATCCCACTGAAGGAAGAATTTAAGAAGGAGTATCTTTCTCTTTCTTCCCACCACTCCTCCCCATGTGTAAGTGGAAGGCTCTTTGCTGTAAAAAAAAA
Source organism: Azemiops feae (assembly GCA_023970755.1). Taxonomy (NCBI): domain Eukaryota; kingdom Metazoa; phylum Chordata; class Lepidosauria; order Squamata; family Viperidae; genus Azemiops; species Azemiops feae. The sequence goes on along the minus strand of JALGBA010000503.1, from coordinate 661,800 downwards.
AGAAAGCCTTTTTTTTTCTCCTTCAAAGAAAATATAAACAAACCAAATCCTGTTATAGGCATTGTTACCAAGAAACCACTTTTCCCAATGATAAAAAGACCAGAATCTTTCAAATGATCACTTGCAAACAATGGGAGAATTGGTGATTTGTTTTCCCCAGCTCAAAATCTGAGGACAGAGGCCCTGCTGAAGTCCAGGGGAACCCAGAGACAACGGCCCCAGAAGATTGACCACAAAAGCTGCCCCTGCAGAGGGAGGAAGTGAAAAGCATAAGCCAGACATTTCAGCAGATGCACAATGGTACCCTCAGGTAGAAAAAAAGAGGATTGCTGGAACCAAGCAAGGTCTCCTTTTAGGTTCCTTTCCTCCTTGCTCATCACCCTTTGATGCCAGGAAAAGCAACACCTGTTGAACTAAAGCATTCCAGTCTGTGCCAGGTTGCAAATAATAACTGTAATGGGTATGGATAAGGGTAGGCAGCAATGGATTGACTGGTTGTTTTCAATGGGACTCTGGGCAGTTTGCAAAATAAATAAATAACAGAGCTGTACAATAAAAGCTCTGGGGTGTATCTGTAAGATAAGCCAACAAATCAAAATAAGAATGAGCTTTGTTTGTAACCAGCCACCTTCTGTTTAACTTGGTCAGCTTCTGAAGCCATCCCCTGTTGATAGTTTGAATTTCAGTCTGTAATGCTGAACTATCTAAATTCATACACTAATACATAAACAATCACAGAATACTGGGTTGAGTGAATCCCCGCTATCTCGGAAACAGTTGAAAATGTGAAAGCTTTATGTATGGTGTGGAATAAGGTATTTTCTCTGTTTCCCTTCATCCTAGAAGCACAAACAAATATGTACGTAATTGCTTGGGTGACAGATGAAGACCGTCAGAGCAGAATTGCTAAAGTTTTATTTATTGAACTTCACCACCCCACTGAAGCAGGAAGCTGAATCTAGAATAGAAATAATCGGGTTTCTTCCGCATGGCTTGCCTGCAAAGCTTTGGAGCATGAAAAACGTGGCAAACACGACGTCAGCAAATGAGGTGCAGAACAAAGCAACATTTGCTGAAATTCCTTCTAATGCACAACCAGTAAAAATAGAAAGCCTTGTCCTCCCCCCCCCCCGCCGTCTCAGCTACCCTTTGAGACCAAAAAAACTGAAATGCGGGGAAACTGTACTGCGCAGGCAAAGGCAAATATTATGTACAAATAACAGCCCTGCTCCTCAATACGAGGATAAATTTTACGGACTAGCATCTTTTTTTTGTTACTTTTGCCATCCTCGGCGGCAAATCTCGTTACTCCAAACGCGATCCTCCCCTCCCCCCTCCCCGATTCTACCCTCTCGGTTTGAGGGAACAAGAAGGCCTCTCCCGAGGGCCAGTTTTGGGCTTCCCTATTTCTGCCTTTTAGGAGTGGAACAGACGAAGGGGGCTCATGCTTTGGTCTTCGTCAGCAGCAGCAGCAGCAACCTTGCTTGAAGAAGAAGAAGAAGAAGAAGAAGAAGAAGAAGAAGAAGAAGAAGAAGAAGAAGAAGAAGAAGAAGAAGAAGAAGAAGAAGAAGAAGAAGAAGAAGAAGAAGAAGAAGAAGAAGAAGAAGAAGAAGAAGAAGAAGAAGAAGAAGAAGAAAGAAGAAGAAGAAGAAGAAGAAGAAGAAGAAGAAGAAGAAGAAGAAGAAGAAGAAGAAGAAGAAGAAGAAGAAGAAGAAGAAGAAGAAGAAGAAGAAGAAGAAGAAGAAGAAGAAGAAGAAGAAGAAGAAGAAGAAGAAGAAGAAGAAGAAGAAGGGGAAGAAGAAGAAGAAGAAGAAGAAGAAGAAGAAGAAGAAGAAGAAGAAGAAGAAGAAGAAGAAGAAGAAGAAGAAGAAGAAGAAGAAGAAGAAGAAGAAGAAGAAGAAGAAGAAGAAGAAGAACCGCTTAGCAAGGGAAATTCCAATAAAGGAGAATACTTGTAGCTCAAGGTTGAAATGAGGAGTTTCGTTACCCAAACGCGCCAACATCATGAGCGCGCTGATATTGTTACCTAATTTGGGTAATGAAACGTGTGCAAGAAAACAACCAAGCTCAGAGAGCACCCAGGATCCCTCAAAGGGAATTCCTGCCGACCAGATCAGTTGGTCTCCAGCTTTTCTTTTCTTTTTTTTAACAGCACCGTCCCACAGGGTCCGGATTGCTTGGGACACGGGCGCGAAGCCTTTTCTAAACGAGTTGCTCAGGACTGGAACCCGCTCCCCACTCCCCACCCCCCGTGGAGCCTTTTGCTTCGGCCTTTGCGTTCCTAGAGCTTTTGTCTCGTCCATCTAATCTCCTGAATCGACGGGCCGCCGTTGGAGCAGAAAAAGGGGGAGAAAAGTGAAAGCAAAAGGTCATTTCCCACTCCTTATTTCGCCAACTGGAGGGCTGGAGGGGCGGACAGAGAGAAGGGGGAAATTACAGGGAGGAGAAGCAGAGCTAATACGCCCCGGAGCGACCTGCTTCTGGTTCTGCGTGTCCTGCCCCAACACGAAGAGTATAACCATAACCCCACTTGCTCGCCGTGGCCACGGATCACGTGCGAATACAGTCCTCTAAACCTGCGATTGATCCGACCATTTACACGCTTGCTAGAAGGTTAAGACCTCGGCGTCACGCTGTTCAAACGGCCTGGCGCCTAACGGGACGCTGGATAGAGCTACGGGGGGGGGGGGGGACCCGCAGTCTCCAAGATTGGGTTAAATATCTGTTTTCAAAAGAATGTGAGAATGGGCGGTCCAAAGTTCGTTGCCTTCTACCTGCCCGGGAGAAAGGAAAGTGCTCCGTTAGCTTCCAAGCACCTTCTCTTGAAAGAAAACGGCGTTTCAGGGCTCGGGGAGAGCCGAAGCTGATGGGACAGACCCTCTGCCAGATGCGGGGGCGGGGGGGCACGTCGGTACAGCTGCGAGATCAAATCCCGCGGCTTCAACGGGGTTCACTTTGGGAGCTGGGCCGCGGGGTCAGATCCGCTTTCTTTGGAGACCAGAGTCAAGCCAAGCACGTTTTGGGGACTTAAGGAGAACAGTCACATACCAACACATATACACACACGCGCGCGCTTTCCAGTTACGTCGGACTACATTGTCCATTTTCCCCGGCCAGAGGGTTACGCAATAGCCAATACATCCGGAGGGCAAAAGTTGGGAAGTTCTTCTTCTGGAGCAATCGCAGCACGTGGCGCAAGAGAAAGCGCATCTTTTAAGAGCCCCAACGACGCCTAAAACTCTTCCTTCTCTGCAGGTAGAACTGCCGTGCAGAATGTCGGGGGCCGGTTGTCTTGTTTCTTTTTTTTTTTCTTTCTGTTCTATTTGTTAAAACTTTTTTCTCTTTTCTTGCACTTTTTACTTTCTCTTCGATTTTTTCCCCTTTCCTTTTTCTTCCCGACTTTATACTAGTTTCTATCAGTTATCTTTTTTATATATATAAAAGTTTTCAATAAAAATCATATTTATTTTTTTAAAAAAAAAAACCTTCTTCGAAGTTCTCGGTTTTCCGGATTTCATACAGCCAGAAAAGAAGGAAGAGATCACTGCATCTGTAAAAAAATATCAGGTTCCCCCCCCCCCCCCGTTTCTATTTTAGCTGAGTATTCAAAACTAAACCGAACTAAATATAAAACAGTGAGGAGTGCACCTTGGGAGCATTTAAAGTGCTCTGCCTAATTTGGTGTCCTCCAGATGATTCGAGTTTAATCTCCCATTATCTTTAGCCAGCGCACCAACCGCCCGAAACAGAACTGGGAAACAAAGGGGGAGGCTTTGATCTAGCTACAACTTTCCTTGCTAACAACTTCAGCCTCCCTCTCCCTCCCCCCCTCCCAGTGCGGGGGGGGGGCTTCTACAATCCAGTGGCAGCCGTTCACGGGGCACTTCCAAGCAAAGGTCCCAAGGTTGCTTTCTTTCCCTTCCCCCCCCCCCCCCCCCGGTCAAAGAAATCCTGACCCCGCTCCCCTGAAGTGGCATTTTTGGGCGCCGCCTAAGAGATGCTGTGGCGGAAAACCAATCCCAAACCAACTAGCTCGGTGCTGATAAGCCCACTGGACCGCCGGATGCCGGAGAAAAATCTCCCAGCACTCAGGCGAAGCCACTGGAAGGGAGACGGTGGGTCCGGGCAAACTCAAAGGTTTCCAGCCGGGCGGGCTGCAAAACGGGCGGTGTAATTAAAACCACGTCTCGGGTCGCCTTGGGTACTTTTCCCTCCCCCCCCCCCCGGCAGAAAGCGGGTGTTTTTAAAGTTTCTCATCCCAGCGAATGAACGAGTCTCGTCCTCCCGCCCCCTTTTTGCATCCTTCGAGGGGGCAGCCGTTGACATTCCCACCCCAAGCACCCTGGGGCTGCGCCTGGGTGGGTGGGTGGAGGGTTCCGAGCCTGGGTGAGGGGCTGCGCATGACGACCGCCTGCCTTTGGTGGGAGGGGGCAAGCGGAGCTCAAAGCAGGCCCATGAGAGGGAGGGGCGGCCTTTGGCTCCTTTGCCCCCTCTCCCACCTTCTTCGGGCTCCCCGCCGCCCCGGCGCTGTCAGCACCCGCCAGTCTGGTTTTGGACCCTTTTTGCCCTTTTTAAGCACTACCGTTATTATTTTTTTTTTTTGGGGGGGGGTTGTTTCTCACGGCACAGCGAGGCGGAAGCCGGCGTTTCAGCCCAAGCTCTTTCAGACACCCGCCTCGTGGAGCACGTGGGGCAGGCTTTCATCCTGAGTCGGTAGAGAAAGAGGTGCTTGCAGGCGTCCGAGCGCTGCGCAACCCTCTACTGCCCGCAACCTTCTTGGCCGCTTGTCCCTCAATCTGTTCCGGTTTTAGTTATTCGGCGCGTCATTTTCCTGGTCTAAGAAAGCGAATTGGTCTCATTATAATAATAATAATAATAAAATTGGAAGGGACCTTGGAGGTCATCGAGTCCAACCCCCTGCTCAGGCAGGAAACCCTACACCATTTCGGACAAATGGGGGAGGGCGGTCGGGCCTGCTCGCTGCTCCTGACTTTTACATTTCGCCCCCCCCCCCTCACACACACACACCCTGTATCTGCCCCACTCCCTCTGGATCCCCTAATCGCTCGGAGCCGGTCGCTCGGTCAAAGGGGAGGGGGGGGAAGTTGCCTCTTTTTAAAAAAAAAACCACCCCCCCAAAAAAAAAAACCCCCAGCTCGGAACCAGGAGAAGATCTTTTATTGGTCACCAATTAGCGCCGTGCAAGCACTCAAGTCGCCCGCTCTTCCTCGGGCGAGTCAGCCGCCAAAGAAACCGGGGGGGGGGGCGGAGTAGGCGAGAGGTAAGGCCCCCTAAACTTGTAGCTTGAAAAGGGCAGAGAAAGACTTCAGATCCCCAATCTGGCCTCTGCCTGGAGTAGAGCCGTTCTCACTTCAGGGGCGACCCGGTCCGAGAGGTGGATGCCGGTGCTTGCATCCCCTCTCCGCATCACTTTCACTCAGTTATCACAGAAGGGCAGGTTTCTCTCTCTCTCTCTCTCCCCCCCCCCCCCGGACTGGTCAGCTATCGCAAGAGAAGGGCGGCGTAAGGACAAAGCTCCCTTTTAGCTCTTTCTCCTCTTTTTGCCAAGAAGCGCGCGCCGGGGGGGGGGGGAGTTTACAGAGGATCGCCTCTCGAGGCCCGGAGCTTTGATCAATCCGAACTAATTACCCTCGAGTCTTAATTAAACTCTTTTAGCAGTTAGATCCATGGCTTGGCAAGCGGACAGGAGCGTTTCGTAGTTAGACAACACCCGCGCCGGCGGCTCGGCTTCTCAAGGACCCACGTTGGCACCTCTGCTGCTTGGCTCCCCTTCCGAGGTTGGTGGGCGGGCGGGCGGGCGGGCGGGCGGGCGGGCGACCCCCAGAGGGATCCCTTCCCTCGGCCCCTCCTCCTTGCCAGGCAGGAGAAACAGCCACCGGTTTTTTTTTTTTCCGTTTTAAAGAGGCGAGCCACCTCTTTTATTTGCCACCGAATCCACCACCCCCAGTCCCTGGTTTTTTTTTTGTTTTTTGCACGTGCAATAATCATAATTATAATAATTTAAAAAAATACAACTGGAAATTTCAGATCCGTACAAACCTCCACAAGGGGTAGAATAGGATGGTCGGGGAAGTGGGGAGGAGATGAAAGGTGGGTCGTGGAAATGGCGGAGGAGGAAAAAAGGAGAAGCGACCCACAATGGAGAAATCGAGAATCCGAGGGACAGACAGAAGCGACCAGCAGGCAAAGTCAACCAACACAGCGGGTGATAAAAATCTCTATGTACAGCAAAGGAGTCTGGAGGACGCCTAAACGGGGATTGCCAGATCCAAGGGGACACGGCGGAGGCCTCCAGGAAGGAGATGTGGTGGTGGTAGTGGGGTGGTGGTGGTGATCCCCCCCTCGAGGGTGCGCTGGAGTACTTTCAAGGTATTTAGTGACAAAATTAGGTCTTTCTGGGTAAGACGCTCAAACCCGCGCACGCATCCATTCACACATGCAGTCCAGGGAAATCTTTGGGATTGTCCTGGGGGGGGGGAGAAAGGGACGCCCGCAGAAGGAACGGGGGGCCCCTCGACAAGAAACCTGACGCGGCTTCCCCTTCTTTCTTTTGGACTGGCCTTTCAGGTCAGCCCTTTCTGCAGCGCGGGGAGTCTGCCGGGATCCTCAAGCTAGGGAAGGGGCGGCCAAGGAGATCGGGCAGGCAAGGGGGATGGGCGCCTTGGATACCACAAAGAAGCGCTCTTATGGTTCAGCTTCGTTGGAAAAGAAGCGCCTTGGCCCATAGGGGCAAAAAAATCAGGAGGAGTATAGTAGCCCCTTTCCTAGTGGGCGCGTTTCATTTAGAGGCCTAACATTTCGGGAAAGGGGCTACCCGGGAGTAGTTCAGGGCGCCCGTTCAAACAGTCCGCTTATCAAGAGAGTCTACCGAGATCCACCTTCGGGTCTTGGGTTAAACCGATTTACAGAACCGACGCCGGATCCAGGTAATTCAGAGAAACGGGACCGAATTTCTCTTCCCGGGTTCTATTAGGAGTCGGAAACAAATAGGGGGCGATTTTGCTCTCCTTCTGGGTTCAGGGCCAGGTCTTTGGAAGGACCAAGAGGGGCCTTCTTTTTAGGGAGGAGGGGAGCACACCCTCTTCGCTAGTGACTGCGAAGGGACCGCCCGGGGGGGGGGGTAGGATGCCCGAAGTATTTGCTTCCAGGAAATGCTTCCGGGGGACAGGGAACTCCCAAGGACCAGCTGAGGAGCTTGCACTGAGTTCCTGGCCAGATGAAAAACAAACTCACAGACTTCGGTGATCCCCCGGAGGATCCCACCCCACTTTTTTCTTTCTGAGGCAGCTCCCACACTTGGAAACAATAGAAATAATTGAAAATAAAACTGGGATCGGAAAGTGCTTCCTTCCAAAGCACGCGCCTCTGCATTTGCTTCCTTACTGGCTGCAAAAGCCTCGTTGGGGAAAGGAAAGGAAACGGGAAAGGAGACCACGTGGAAAGACACGCACTCTCTTGACATGCTACATTTTGTCACCAGCACCCCTCTCTCCTTATCGGGCGAGCTCAAGCACCGTCAGTCCGCAGAGTCAGCCTTGCTGCTCCAAACACACGGACACACACATACACACACCACACACACATGCAGGAACAACCGAGAGAGAGAGAGATCACCAAGGCGTCCGGGTTACAGAGCGGGCCGCGGCTTGGATCTGGCAAGGCTCAATAAATACATGCCCGGAGCGTCGCCCTCCGCAAATCATGTGTGTGTGGGGTGGGGGGGAGGCGGCGGCTGCAGTCTTTTTGCTCCCCCTCCCCCGGCAGCAACCAAGGAGCCAAAGTTCACGGAGTCCCGCTGCTTCTGCCAGCCAGCAGCGCGGCTTCCTCGGGAGCGGGTGCGAGAAGCCGGGGACCGCAGCCGGTGCAGAAGGGCGCGCCCAGGGCGCTTCACGGGCGGTGAAGCAGCGGCGGCGGCGGCAGGTCTGGCTCGCTGCCGCCTCGAGGGAGCCCCAGGGAGGCGCCCCCGCCCCCGCCGCTGTCGTGCAGTTTGCGGACGTGTTTCTTGAGGTCAAAGTTCCGGCAAAAGCCTTTCCCGCAGGTGGGGCAGGTGAAGGGCTTCTTGTCGTTGTGGGTGTGCATGTGGAAGGTCAGGTTGTAGACCTGGTGGAAGGCCTTGTTGCAAATGGTGCACTTGAACTGCTTCTCGCCGCTGTGGGTCAGCTTGTGGTTTTTGTAGTTCCCTATAATAATAATAATAATAATAATAATAATAATAATAATAATAATAATAATAATAATAATAATAATAATAATAATAATAATAATAATAATAATAATAATAATAATAATAATAATTACAAAATCATCATCGGTCAATCACAAAAGCCAGCTTTACCTGGAACAGCTTTTAATACTATCAGATTTCCGTGCCTTCCTATTCTAGGTCCTTGGGAGTTGGTGGATAAAAATGCCCAATCCGGTCTAAAAGTTTGGCTGATTTCGATGAACTACTATAATAATACAACAAAATGGGGGTTCTGTAACTCAGCTCCGCATACTTTCTTTCACGGGTCTGCAACTCACATCTTAGCCAGCCTTTTGAAGTCCAGATCCGCGTTATCAACCAGAATAGTTTCATTCACACAACTTGCTGACTTCATGCCCTGTATGCAGGTTTCCCTCCTAACAAATATTTAAGTTGGGCTTCTGTGGTTTGCCTGCTACTCTTTGGACAGAAAACTTTGCCACAATGGAACAGAATTTCACCATGATCTCTTGAACAGGGAGGAACCAACTCAGGCGCAAAATTCCAAACTGGAATCTCCCGAAGTCTTGGATCCAATCACCAAATAGATATTTGCGGGATTCACAGGGTTCCCCGGGTAGATCAGCTGGAATCGGTTTTCCTTAGCATCCCATTTCTGAAATGCCAACCACCAGCAGCGGAATCAAGCCAACAAAATTGAACAATTTTGTCCTTTGTTAAATCAGGATGCAAGGGTGCACAGACATTTTGTCTTACCTGGCTGTAAAGAAATAAATTAGCTTTTGTCAGAACAAAGTTCCGAAAAGTGAACTATAAAACTTTCCAGCGAAAATAGCTTTTATGTTTACATAGCCGTTGTAAACAGTGAGGTTTAATCCCAAATCGGTAACTCTGATTTTAGGATTTTATCTTCTGTTCTTTACAGATCCGGCTAAAATAGCAACGGATATTTTTCTCAGAAGAAATGGAAGAGTTAAAAAGAGCAGGAGAGGTAATTTCCTCAATTGACACAGCCTCTAAGCTTAACTTTGTTCTGTGGGGAATAAATCCCATTCACTCCTGAATTACTCTTCAGTAACTGAAAAAAAGCCAACCTTAGGCTGTAATTTTAGACATTTCTGAATAGGGATATCATTTTTTTTTTTTTTTTGCTTTCTGACAAAAGGACAGTAGACTGAGAATTTTCTCAGACTGCAGTACAAGTAGCACGGTATTTTGAAATTTGTGCCCAATCGTGGAACTTATTTCCAGGTAAACATTCTTTTGTAAAGAATTGTAACTGTGAAATTACAGTTACAATCATGTTTAACGTTTAAAAATCAAATAAATTTCTTACTCTACCTGCCCGATTAAATACATCGAAAAATAAAACTTAAAAGATTAGGTATAAGGCAAAACCTTATCGGTTTTGTGCAGAAATGGACAGCAACGGTTTCCCACATCTGAGAAACGAAAGTCAAAAACTTTTTACATTTACAATTTCATATATTTTCATATATATATATATATATACACACACATTTTTTTGTATTTACATTTTCACAGTGCCATTTCCCTATTACTCTTCTCTAAAACCAGACGCGCTGAATTCCAGTTCCGTGGCTGGGAATGGTAGTTTTAGGGCAGAATCTGCTGCTGGTTTACTTGTCAGGCCTCCCACCAGAAACAAACGGACAGGCACCCCCCCCGTCCCCGCCCAACCCATTCCAGTTGCAGGCTCCGTTTTACAGCGATAATTCAGAGCCAGCCCTTGTTTGACACTCTAATCTCAGCGGTTTGGTTTACCTTTTTGGTGAAAGCCTTTTCCGCAGAACTCGCAGACGAAAGGTTTGTAGCCCGCGTGGATCCGCGTGTGGGTGTTTAACGTGGAACTCCGGTTAAACGCTTTCCCGCACTGGTTGCACTTATGGGGCTTTTCCTGTGGGGAGAACAACAACATCAAAAGCACATCCACGCTCAGATGCGCGCTTGGGAGAAACGGGGCCGCACCTGGTCCTGGTCATCCCGCGGCTGTAATGTGATGTAAAGAGCAACAATCACGGGCTTGAATTTAGCCATTGATCTCCTATCCCAAAGGCTCACTGAATGGGGCCCCACCCTCCTGAAACGGCAGCAAAGGGGAGGAGATGAGGTGGGGCTGGCTCCGAAGGGGAAAATCTGTGGCCTCAGCGCACTCGGGGGTGTGCTGGGACTCTCTCGAGGGACCGAAGCAGAGTCGAGCCCTCAAGAATTTACTAGACTAAAATGGATTTAAGGACGCCCTGTCCAGGGTAGAGTCTCCTTCACCCAACACTCCAAAACCTAAACCAGATTATTAGACCACAATTGCTGCGTTCGCATTATCTGCCAGCCGGACACCAACCATAGCGTGATTTAGTTCACACAACACATTAAGAGAAGGACCGAGTAGATTTCCCCCGAATAACGAATCGGTTTGCGCAAACCAAGGCCCTTATTTCAGACGAGGCGGGGAGATGGGGAACATTTTCCCGAGCAAAGGAGTGAGAAACGAAGCAAGACAAGAGAGCCCCCATTCCTGCGTCTCTGTACGCCTCGCCGCCTCTCTTTCTCTTTCCGCGAAGCGAGCATCGCAGAACAGAGGGAGAGGGGAAAAGTTGGGGCAGCCCCCAGAACCCCGACGGGGAATCAGGGGCAGGAAAGGCGGAGAATCCTGGCTGACAGCCTGGGAGTCTGGACCTTGGCCGGGCGAGGGATGTCTTGGGGTCGTGGGCTCACCGGGGCTCATCTGAGACCGCCGTTGGCCCGGTAGAAAACCGGCCCGGCCAAAGAGGCTAAGGCGGGAGGCGGCCGGGAGCGCTACCTGGGTGTGGATGATCTTGTGGCGGCAGAGGGTGCTGGCCTGGCGGAATCCTTTGCCGCAGACCTTGCAGATGAAGGGCCGGGCGCCCGTGTGCACCGGCATGTGGCGGGTCAGGTTGTAGTGTGCGTTGAAGACCTGCAAAGAGAGAGAGCCAGGCGCGATCAGACGGGGAGGCCTGGGGGGAAGGGGAGGGAGGGAGGGGGGAGGGGGCCACGCGCGGGGGTCACTTGCCTTGCCGCAGACCTCGCAGGTGAAGACCTTGGGCTTGGCGCTGGGCGAGCCGCGGCTGAAGTCGGCCGACACCCCTTTGAACGGCAGCTTCTCCGACGCTAGGAGGTGAGCCGCGGCGGCGGCGGCTGCAGCGGCTGCAGCGGCGGCGGCGGCGTTGTGCAGCTGGGCCTGTGCTAGGTCCTTGAAGGCTGCCTGGGAGTATTTCTCCGGCCCGGACGGCAGCACCTGGAGCTTGTTGCGCTCGGCCAGGTAGGTCTTGGGCGCCGTCGAGTCTTGCAAGGCAGGCGCCGGCAGCGACGAGCCCAGGAAATAGGAGGCCACCGGGTGCAGGCTCAGGCCCGGCGGCTGGGGCTGCGGCTCTGCCGCCCGGCTGAAGTAGCTCAGGGCGCCCAGAGCGTGGAAGGAGGAGTGCTTGATCACCCGCGGCCGAACCAGCTTGTAGTGGGGCGGCTGCTGAGGCAAGCTGAGGGCCGGCTCGGCGGCCTGGGGCTTGAGGCCGAGGGCGCAGCTGAGCGCTGACGAGGCGGAGGAAGAGGAGGAGGCCGGCTCCAAGGGGGGCTTCCTGGGCTCGGACCCCACCTTGGCGAAGGGCTCGTAAGCCAGCGGCACGAAGGGGATCATGCAGGGGATGGAGGGCCCCAGGCTGAACGCCGGATGCTGCTGCTGCTGCTGCTGTGGCTTCAGATGCTCCGCCGCCGTGGCTGCAGCCGCTTTGGGGGCCCCGCCGCCCCCTGGCAAGAAGTGGGGCAGCAGCGGCACGGCTTGGGGCTCGGGGCCCGACCTGGCCATGATGCGCTCAATGGAGAAGGCCAGGGGCTTGGGCGCGCTCAGCATGTTGCCCCGCGCGACGGCGAGGCTCTTGGCCGCCGTCGGGGGGAGCTGCTGCTGCTGCTGCTGCCGGCTCTTCTCCATGGCCGGCGTCTCGCTTGGGTCAGCGCGGTTCAGGATGCTTTGGCCCCGCTGCGCCCGGTCACAGCGCGACAAGCAGGGAACCTCGCGCCGCCGCCGCCGCCGCCACTCGGGAAGCCGACCTCAAGCCCTCCGAGGACGCTGCCGCCACCGGCGCCCTCCGCGTCTTCATCGCCTGCGGCACCAACAAGAGCTCCGGCGAGGTCTCCATCCCGACAGCCGGCGAACGCCGCCTGCCCGTCCCGATGGACTCGCGCCGGCCCATCGCCGCCGCCGGTGTGCTTCCTTGGCGGGGGATGCTGGCACACCCCTCCTCCTCCTCCTCTTCCTCTTCCTTGGCAGCGTCTCTCGCGGTTCCTCCCCCCCCCTCCCCGAATGGAAAGTGTTGGGTCAATAGCAGCAGCCACGATCCCGCCAATCGCTAACTTCCAAGAAGGTAAACTAGATAATTGCTCAATTCGCGTCCAACAGGCATCGGGAGGAAGGGGGGGGGAGGGGGGAGGGAAGAGAGAGAAGTTGAGTCCCTCTTCCCTACCACCTCGGAGAGCCAGTGGCTCCTTTTCATTGGTGCCTGCGCCTCCCTCCGCCCTCCCCTCGGAAAGAAGGGGGGCTCGTCTCGCCCGCCCCCTCCCTCTCTCTCTAGATCGCCCCTGCTCTGGATCCCTCCCTCACCTCGCCTAGCCTCCAATTGCCTCTTCTTGCTAGGATCAATCGGAGCCCCAGCTCCAGCCCCCCCCCTTAACCCACTCCTGGTAATCCTTCCCACCCCCTCCTCCCATCAAAAGACCAAGGACTCGCGCGACCCGGTCAGCGTCGGGAGAGGTCCCGTGACGGACGGGCGCGGGTTTCTAAGCACTGCTGAGCGAGCCAGCGAGCCAGCGAGCGAGGAGAAAGTTGCGTTGCCCACTCGCTGTCCCTTTCAGGCTGGGCGAGCCCGGGAGCGGGGCTCGGCTGCTCCGCCAGCTGCCTTGCTGACTCGCCTGCTCGCTTCCCGTTAGCGCTCCAGCGGGACCCCCGAGGCGGCGGCTGGCTCGGCTACTGTAGAAACAGAGGCGAGTGAGGCGAGGGGCGAGCGCGCTGGCCGGCCTCGCCGGGCATCCCATCCGCGAGGAATCGGACTCCTCGTGCCGAGTCCCCTTGACTCAGAGTTGAGTGGGCGGGTCCGAAGGGATTGTTCCCCTTGCAGACGAAGGGCTGCGCTTCCCTGTAGCGACGCCCGTTTCTCTGATCTGGGTCTCCGCATATTTGGCGGTGCTTTGACCTCCGCTTGGTCCGAAGCCCCGTTGATCGGAAGGAGAGCTTGTCTTCTCTGCTCGCGCCTCCTGGATCCTGGAAATGCGTGGATTTCTTGTAAGGAAAAAAAAAAAAAGTCGAACCAACCATTCTCAATAGGATTTCTGCTTCCTTTTCCCTATTCTGAGCTGGTTCTCTTCTTTCAGTCCTGCAGAAAGCCCTGGTGGAGGGCGCCGAAGGTGCATCCGTCCCTGGGACGGGCCCCATAGACGTCCTCTTGCTGCGTGTGGCTCGGCTGCTCCTGGGCCCTTTGAGGACGGCTGAGGGCAGCCTTTCGGCTCCGATCAGCCCTCCTTAGAGCCTGCTGGCCCTTCAAGCAGCCCAGGCCAAGAGCTAGTCCAACAGTCCTCCCTGCCGCAAGGAGAGGCTAAGGCCAAGAGAAAAAGGCCGCTCCGAACTGCAGTGAAAGAAAAATTTAACAGACCAAGAGTTCTCCTGGCCCCAAAACACACACACACACACACACACCGCTTCCAGGGAAGACTAGGTCCAGTGGTACATTGGGCGCTTGTTACTATTTATACCTTTTCATGGAACCGCAGGAGAAACTGTCGCTGCTCAAAATTAGTGTATCATACCGACGACCCCCGCTGTCTTGGCGGGCCCTTCGCCCTCTTCAGATCGGCGTTGGTCCACCACGCCATCCTCTCTTCTCCCCCGCCCACCTTTTCAGAATGTGCTTTGCCACCCTTTCCTTGTATTTCGACCTCCGCGAGGCGGTTAATGGGAGCTCTTCCCTAGAGCAGGTGGGTTGGTGCTAGCCTATAATTGCCACCCTCCCCAGAGGGGTATCGGATTCCCTCTTTAAGCACCCCGATGCAACGAGGGGGGCGGCGGAGAGCGGGGGCAAAGACATCGGTTGCGGGGCCAAGCGCTTCTACCTGTACAGCGCCCGGCACACAACGTAATGCAACTTGAACTGAGACCTGGTTCTCGCTTAGCACAAAACGTGCTTGGCTGGCGCCGAGGCGAAGACAGTCTAACTGAAGCACCCACGTTAGGGCCAAGCGTCAGCCTCGCTCGCTCTCCCAGCCTCCCACGGTAACTATTTGCGGAGCTGTCCAAGTCTGCGTCTCCTTAACGCCTCCGGAGTGGCCTCTTTGCTCGTCCTTTAGAGCTCGGCTTCCCCCCCCCCTTCTCAGAAAGGGAAGGAATCAACCCTTTGAGGAGCATGAGTAATCCCTTCTCAAAGTCGATTTACTGGCTCTGCGGGGCCCGTCAGAAAATGCCTAAGGGCAAGAGTAGGAAGTCAGAAGCCTCCCTCCCTCCCTCCCCCCTGCCTGCCTCACCTTTGCGCATCTGAGAGACAATAAGGGGACAGCTGTTGGGACCGCCCAGCCCATAGAAATCCGAGACAGCCTCACTCCTGCCAAGCTAGACAGGGCAGATCTCACCTTTCCCCACATGAAACAGAAGGCCTAAACTGCCTCCTCCAGAGCAGAGGATGAGTGTTGGGATCTGGGCAGGGTTTCTTTAAAAGAGAGATTGCATTCAATCCAGTACACTTGTTTTTGCATCCTATAGAAGAATTGCTGTGAGTGTCAGAGGAAACGGGATTTGCCCCCACTGAAAAGCTTTGGGAGGTGTAAAGGTGAAGAGCCTTGCTTGGCTGCTGAAATGCCAATGTTGTTTCTTGGAGGGGGCGGGGGGGGCGGGGGGAAGAAGCTGCTTGGGGTCAAAAGAAACTTCGAATAGCTGCTCTGCTCACCGTTCAGCAGACTCACAGCCTGGATAGCCTTTGCTAAGAAACAGTGTTTTGCTTCCCAGTCTGTGCAAACAATAACCATGTATGCTAGTAGTTTTGAGAGGGAGGCACCAGGGAAAACCAGGCTTAGAGTTGTGCTCCAGAGCCTAAATTAAATGTCTTTCATGCACTCTCTCCAGCAAAGGGAAAGTTTGCATTCCAATCAAGGGCAGTCATAGCAGGACCCAGGCTATTATCTTTTGGCAAACCTGGCTCAGTGATGTTAATACATGGTTCATTGGGTGTCCAATCCAGAATATTAGATGCACTGAACCAGTAAGCCAGCATTCAGGTAATCATAAGTAAATGCCATGCAAACACAGCCTGTACAGGTAGTCCTTGACTTATGACCACAATTGAGCCCAAAATTTCTGATGTTAAGTGAGATATTTGTTAAGTGAGTTTTACCCCATTTTACATACTTTCTTGACACAGTTGTTAAGTGAAGCAGTGCAGTTGTTAGCAACCTATTTGTTAAGTGAATCTGGCTTCCTCATTGACTTGTCAGAAGGTTGCAAAAGGGGATCACATAATCACATGATCACGGGGATGCTGCCAAGGTCGTAACTCTGAAAAACAGCCCTAAGTCGTGCCTTTGAACGGTCACTAAGTGAACTGTTGTAAGTCGAGGACTACCTGTACAGGCTTATGTTGTGAGAGCATTTACTCCACAGCTCCATCAACTTAGAGGGTGGGTGAGAGAAACAAGTCTTTTTCTCCTGCTGAATGAGTACATAGTCAAGCAGGCAGACTCAAAGCATTGTACCTGTTCCTGTGAGTGCCCCTTAAAGGGCCTTGCAGGGAAGTCGATTAGGATTAAAGTGAAGGAGATAGCAAAAACTATGCCCCTAACTCTAAATCTGTGACTTTGTGATGCAAATCACCCTCATTTGCTTTGGAGCTGAATGCTGTACTCTTCTGCTATGATTCCCATCCTTGATCCAATAGAAAACGAAACTGATATTGACCGCACCCAATGACGATTTCTCTCAACTTTGTAGCTGCAGATGCCTGACTTTCTTTCAAGGCAAGGAGTAACAAAGGCTCACAGATTTTGCATATAGTGGTGCTGCCCTTGGATAGTGATGGAGGGTGGAGGAGTTGGAAAAAAGCACCCTTTTAACATGTATATATTTAAGGATGACCTAAAGATGCTCTCCATCCTGGGGCAGTGGATGTGATACAGGCAATGCCATGAGAATAGAACGGCAGGAGGAAAAAAAGATGCTGCCAGAAGATGCTTGTGCTGTAGTTAGGTGCAAGTGAAGAAAGTCCATCAAGGCAACATTGATTTGGCCTGCAAACAAGGGAGGGCATAGAGAAGGATTGCTTCACAGCCTTTGCCTCCACCGGAGAACCAGAGGTAGCCAGTTCTACTTCTGGGTGGGCAAAAAGGTGATTGTGCAGATTCTGGGTAGGAAAACTAATCACAGAGAACTATAGCTAAATTCCAACTAGGGGCAAATGCCATTTCTGCTTCATACTGAAAAGTTCCTCTTTCTGCTAATTCGCCAACCATTCATGCCAATCAAATGAGGGCTGAACCCTCATTTGACACACTGAACCTGTAGGTGACTCTTTGAAAGAAATGGTGTTTTCTTGATCTATCCCAGGAAAAGAAGCTGCTGCTTTTAAGGGGTTTCTTGTGGACAAGCTCCATGTTTGGGTGTCACTTTGGAATCAGCAGCAGAAAGCAGCCCCAGGCCAAAATAACTTTTTTTGGCCCCTTGCGCTTCAGTCTTAGGACATCACCAGCCCTCTTCATGGCTGAACACATCCAAATTAACGGGCACAAAACTTCCAGGCCACCATATTTGTGTTTTATTTTAGATCATTTATTTCAACTGTATTATTTTTTTATAAGTAACTCAAGGTGGTGGACATAGCTAATACCCCCTTCTTCCTCCTATTTTCCCCACCATAACAACTCCGGTGAGGTGGGTTGGGCTGAGACTGACTGACTGACCCAAAGTCACCCGGGGCCGGCTTTAAGGTGGGACCTGAACTCAGTCTCCTGGTGTCTAACCCCGTGCCTTAACGTTTACACCAAACTGAAGCCCACCGATTACTCAGATCGAGTACATAACTGTTATGTATGTTGTGGGAGAAATGGAAGGAAATTCTGTATAGCTAATTTTCCGGGGGGAAAGTTTTTTTGTGTCCCTCTCTTCCACTCCTCCAGGCAGTCCTGACAATTAGCAAACCGATCCCGTAGAGCTCAGTGAGATTTACTCCCAGGAATGTAGGCATAGGGCCGCGGTCCTCTTCCATCCCAGAAGTCTTTGGCCGGGGGGGGGGGGGCGTTTTCTCAAGATTACTAGCGCCCAACCGCGCTGTCTCTTTCCTGCTAGGGTCAACCCCCGCCTTCCATTTCTGAGCTAAAATGAAGGTCTTTCTCCCTGCCGGCCCATCTCCTCCCGTCGGGATTCCGCGGCGACCAGAGCTCCACGCCAACGGTGACTTTGCCTTGCTCAACCTCGCGCCGCGCTCCGGCCCTTCTAGAGGTCGAGGCGGCCCGCTGGGCGGCTGCCTTGTCGCTACCGGCAATTAAACTGGCTTCCCCGGAAAAGCAGCGTGTTCTTTCCTCGTTCTCTTCCCGGGGTAGGTCTGACCTTGGCCTCTTCCGACGGCGAAGTGCCGAAGACCGCGAAACGCCCCCCTTCCCACGTGCCTCCAGCGGCCTCCAGAAGGCGCGCGGGGTCTTCCGTGCCCTCCCTCCCCGCGCCACTGGATTCCTTCCAAGCTCTCGGGCGGAGAGGGCGGCAGGCGGGCAAGGCTGGTGGCTCGTTTCTCGGTCGCGCTTCTCGGCGTTATGGGGGCCCGCAAAGGCCCGTCTGCCGAGGGGGAAAAGCAACCCCGGAGCTCCCTCCAAAGAATCGGCGTGAAAGCCCCGCTGCTTCCCTGCTCGACAGCTTTGGTAGCCTTGAACCTGCCCGAAATCCCGCCGGAGGGGAAGGCGAGGAGGGCCCGGGCTTGGCCAGGGCCAGGAAAAAGCAGCCTTAGCGCAGAGCGAGCGCCTGTCGGGCAAATAGTTGGCCGTCCTTCCAGCCCCCAAGCTCCAGAAGAGGGCCGGCATTCCCGTCCCTCCCCCTCGGGGGGCCCGGCTTCTCCTCGCCCTCGGCAGGGTTTGCGCAGCGCAACCCGCGCCTTCAGCGGGAACCGTCGACTTAGCCTGGGAGCGAGCAACGGGGCGCCCGGGCCGCCTTCTCCAGCCGACGTGGCTCTCGCAGCGACCTGCCAGCACCCCCTCCGCCCCCTTCGGGCAATCGAAGCAGCCCTTAAACTAGCCTTCTAAGGCCACGAAAGTTAGCCAAAAATCATAATCAAGTCAGGGAAAGGGAAAAAAAAAAACCGACAGAAAATCCGGATAAACCCGCTCCCGAACGCGATGATTACGGAACTGAAAGTCGTAGCTGGCGGTTTCCAGTGTGGCCCGGGAGCTGAAGCTGCAGAAAAGTTGGGAGGCGTCTGGGGAGTGGGTCTCCTTCTATGAGGCCCATCTTGCTTCTCGTGGCCTTCCCGCAGAAATGTTGGACTTGGCTCTGGAGAGGGAAGGGGCGCCGGAAGATCCCCAGGCCCCGACTCCAGTGAGTCACAAAGTACTTGGCAGATGTTGCCCGAGGGAGTCAGGGAAGGCCCAGGAACATCGGGCCACCTTTTGCAAAGCTAGTTTGTTGAACCACGGATCTCAGCGAATAAACCGTCGTCGGCGGGTTTATATGCCGCAACGGTTAGGTTCCGAGTTTTTTATTAATTTGCAGGGGCTATATTCCTAACACAGCCCCTATACACACATGCGCCGGTTTGCCTGATGGGGAGGCAAACAAGCGTTATTAAAATATTTAATAACATGTATTTAAAAGTTATGAAAAGGAGGGGATCGCCCTCAAGTATCGCCTTATTTCCAAAGATGTTGGGATGTCCTGCAGGGTATTGGAAAAATCACCGAGGGAGGGGCGGGAATGGCCAGTGAAGCACTTTCTTTAGATTTGTGTGTGCCCAGGAGGTGCCCCCTGCTCGTGCCAGCCACGCTGTGAATTTCAGGAGAAGAGAACATCTTGAAGCTCAGGGTTGAATTGTGCAGTCCTTGGTGCTCTCTGCGCTTGGTTCTTTTCGGGCTTCAGCGCTGAAGTTTTAATGCTCCGAGCACTGAAGAGGTTACCTAGCCCGGTAATGAAACGCCTGCAGGAACACAACCCGGGGCAAAGAGCACCCAGGACCTCACTTGGTGAATTGCCTCCTTCAGCCCTCGCCAGTTCCGATTCCAACGCCCAACGCGGGCAGCCCTGGCTACGAGGCTTTGATATGAACCCTATTTCTCAGGGTAGTCTAAAGTGGAAACAGTTGAAAAAGAGGCTGGCCTGTTTTGCATGTGCTTCGCTCACCCCCTCAAGGCTGCCGTCATATTTTCCCCCCTTTCCCTCCCCCTCCTCCGAGTTTTCTATTTTTTAAAAATTTATCTTTGCGTTTTATATTTTGATAAAACTAATAAAAATGTGAAAAAAGGCTGCCATCTTGATGATTTCGAGCGTACCTTGTTGACCTTCGATAGTAGTTAGTCTAGATTCGAATATCAAGTCCGCAGCCACCTCCCTATTTAAAACAGAATACCCAACCAGCTAACATCGACACGGATGATATCACCTACTTGAGTAATGAAACGTCTGCAAGCGAACAACCAAGCTGAGAGCACTCGAGATGCCCCGATAATTATCTTTTATTCGGGCTACGACCGACTATGAACACCGGACATACTAACGCCATTGCTTGGTCCAGCCTGGCACGTGGGAAGGGAGACATTCGGCCACGGGCGAGCCTGCAAAGCAGGGGGTCGCCGCAGGAGACGGGGCGCCATCGAGTCGCGGGTCCTTCGGCGGCCTTTTGCCAACACAATGTAGCCCAATGCCAACTCCCATCATCCCAGCCAGCACGGCCAGGTTCAAGGCGGGGGAAAAGAGCTGGGCTCTTTTAGTCACGCCTTCTGGCCACGCCCATTCTCCCCCTCCCCCCCCCAGTTGTATCAGGGTGAAAGGCGCCATTCGTTGAGGATGAGTGAGACGGCCTGGCCGGCAGGTTTTGTTTATCGCGGTTTATTAGCGGCATCCTCTGGTTGGGGCTTTGTGTTGATTGGCTCAGCTCCTGCCGGGGCTGACGGGCTCCTGTCTGCCAGGCAGCGCTGGCCGCCTTGCCAGCGACCCCCACGCTGGCTGCGTCTTCGCGTGCGCATCCAGGACTCCGGGTCTGGCCTCCTACTTGGAATGCCGGAGAGGCGTTCGGACGAGATGCGGAGCCTTTTCTTTGGAGAAAGAGCGAGCAAGAGTTACTTGGCTGATCCTCCCCTTAGTAGTTTGTGGTTGGCTCCTATTTAAACGAGTCGCGTTTCAAAGCCCAGTAAAGCAACTGGTTTAGGATGGGAGAACTCGGAGGAGGTAATCAAAGAGGGCGAGGAGATTGAATGAGGTGCGGGCTAGAAATTAAAACGGACTTGAACTACCCCCATGTCTCTTAAGGCTGCAGTGCTAACCCTGGCCCTTCCTTCCTTCCTTCCTTC
Organism: Azemiops feae; assembly: GCA_023970755.1. NCBI lineage: Eukaryota > Metazoa > Chordata > Lepidosauria > Squamata > Viperidae > Azemiops > Azemiops feae. Next base: position 641,024 of record JALGBA010000503.1, on the reverse strand, counting down.
CTTCCTTCCTTCCTTCCTTCCTTCCTTCCTTCCTTCCTTCCTTCCTTCCTTCCTTCCTTTCTTTCTTTCTTTCTTTCTTTCTTTCTTTCTTTCTTTCTTTCTTTCTTTCTTTCTTTCTTTCTTTCTTTCTTTCTTTCTTTCTTTCTTCCTTCCTTCCTTTCCTCCTCTCTCTTCCTCTCTCTTTTCTTTTTTCTTTCTCTCTCCTTTTTCTGTCTTTTTCTTTCTTTCTCTATTTCTCTTCTCTTTCTCTCTTTTTCTTTTTCTTTCTCTTTCTTTTCTTTCTTTTCTTTCTTTTCTTTCTAGCAAGGGACAGTGAACTGTTTTTGAAGGGACAGTTTTAAAATCCATCCATTTGCCTTCTCTTGGGATGGGCATCCCGTTCTTGCTATCTAATTTTAACTATTTAATCGGTCCACCTTTCCTTTTTATATCTTATTCAGGTTAGAAAAGGGGGATAAATTAAAAATAGTTCAGTGTATCACAAGGAGCCACCACTCTTCACATCTGTCACCTCTCTGTTAATAATTTCATGACTGACAACGATGGTTCCCCCCCCCTCCCGCCTTTCCTGGGTTTTTCAACCTTGGCAAGTTTAGAAGGATGAATATAGGGAACAGTAGGATAAAATCAAGGACCTAGGAATCCAGTTGAGCTCTTTTCAGCACCAGCCAATCTGACCAGTGCTTGGCAATGATGTGTTACCTTCAAACTCCTTTGCTACTTGATATCTTTCAGGTGGTACTTTTCCCAGAGCCGGTTTAGTTTAGTGGTTAAGGCAGCAGGCTGGAAACCAGGAGACTGTGAATTCTAGTTCCATGTTAGGTATGAAAGTCAGTTGGGTGACTTTGAGCCAGTCACAGTCTCTCAGCCCAACTCACCTCACAGGGTTGTTATGGGGAGAATAGGAGGAGGAAGGAGTATTATGCATGTTGGCTATCTTGAGTTATTTATAAAAGTAATAAAGGGATAAAAAATCTTAATAAATACTGAAGTAGGATGTGGAACTATAAGAAAACCATGTGCATATATGCCTCTGCCATTCCCTCCCACTTTATAAATGTAAATGGACAGCAAAGGGCTGTCTATTGTGTGACAGTTTGCACTATCTTTTCCAGGTGGTCTCTACCCTCAGGCATTTGTAAAGCTTGTGCCTGTTGGTGGGGGAAGTGTTAAGAGCTTTCTTATCCAAACTCAGAAACCCCTCCTGGAGCACAGGGGTTGCTATGCTGTGAATTGTGCCCCCCCTGGGAGTTGTGCTTGGCCGCTACACTTTCCACTTTTTGATTATGAATCAAGACTACCCACTTTAACCCACTTTGTCAGTTGGAGTTGGATGATAAAACAATTCTTACATATTTTATTTCTTACCGCTGTCTTCTATGCTCCATTGCTAGCAGAGATAATACAAATACATATCTGGGAAGTATATTTCAACTCTTCATAGAAGGTGGTGAGATTGACTCTAGAAATGTGGCAAAAAAGTAGCTCAGTGGTTTTGCCTCCCTTGAGTAGAAATTCTTCCCTTGGTGCAAAACAGTGATGTTGATAGTATCTGGAAGCTTACCTTGGACGTAGAGGCAGCGCCTCTCTCATGGTTTAAAGCAGAGCTCTCCAACCTTGGCAATGTTAAGACTTGTAGAGTTCAACTCCCAATTCTCGGAGCTGAATCCACAAGACTTAAAAGTTGCCAAGGTTGGACACCTCTGCTTTAAAGCTATCAGAAAGGAAATATGAACTTTTAAAAAATAATTATTGGTTGAAAAACATTTTGCAGATGTGATGGCTTCTTGGAACCCCTTGTAAAAATACACTTGAATTTTTTATATCCATTAGTTGATTAGCACAGAGTCAGTTTGCTTTAGGGGTTAAAGCAACAGGCTAGAAACCAGGAGACTGTGAGTTCTAGTCCCTCCCTTAGACATGAAAGCCAATGACCTTGGGCCAGTCATTCTCTCAGGCCAACTCACCTCACAGGTTGTTGTGGAGAAAATTGGAGGAGGAAGGACTATTAGGCACTGTATGTTCGCTACCTTGAATATTTATTAAAAAAAAATAAAGGCAGTTAAAAATCTAAAGTTGTACTGTTATGCTTGATCATACAACAGAAGGGAATATTCTAAAATGGATGAAAATTCGAACAGTTCTCCTAGCTGGTTCAATACTATCCTGAAGTTGCAGGAAATAAAATCCATGTATGTTTTAAGCCTTTTTTGTAAGTGAATGAGGGCAGGATCCAGGCTCAGTCCACTGCATTTAAAATGGCATACGGTTTATTCAAAGTATATTCAGAAGCCTCCACAGGGAGGCCACTTCCATTATCCATATGGTGCCTCTCTACACCAGCACACTAAAGCCTTTTGAGCCTCACACTATTTGAATGAATGCGTAGATATTTTTTTAAAAAAAAATATGGAATAAAAAGCAGGAGAGAGGAATTGTAGAGTGGAGTGTATTTGTAAATGTATGATTTACAAATACACAAAATATAAACATGCTGTCACTATCATGGATGGAAACGCTTCCTGCTGGGATTGAAGCAAACTACAAATTAATTTAAGCAGTTTATGCATTTGTAACTTAAAAAACAAACCCCAAGTTGAACATCAGAATTTTAATCAAGTTGTTTAGTGAGTGTCTACGGATGTTCTTTTCTTTTAATGTATCTTCATTAGCTCCTAAAAAAGCCACCCTGCCTGAAAGTAACATCTACATTCTGAGCAAAATTAAGGCAAATTAGGATTGTGTCTCTAGCCTGTGTTCTATCCTGTTGTCAACACACAAATGCAAGCTGATGTGGAGTCTCTGAAGAAGCAAAAAGAATCATGAGATTGACACGACCATCTCCTAGAGCAGATCTTTTCCCCCTTTTAGTGGGGATGGCTGAGAAGAGTAAACTTTATTTCAGAAGAAAGCATGGGGATAGAAAAATTAAACCTGAGGTAAAGAGATGTTTGTGCAGACAGTATGCCTGGACAGAATATTTCTTGGGCTCCCATCCACTTCCTAAATAGATGTATTTTAATTTCTATGGGGAATGAGTGCCACTTTTACAAGTAGCCAGGTCCTGTTCAAGGGCATCTTGTTTGCCCATGTTCGGCATGATTTATACGAGTGCTTAAAAACAAAACAAAATGAAACCAGCTTGAAAGCTTGCTACTTTTCAATTCTTTGGTCCTTTGTCCTTACACAACAGCCGCGAAGTTGCATGACCTGCACTTGCAAAGAACGGTTGGTATAAGCAACCAAGATTCTGAATTGTTCAAGGAATTCATTGGAGTAAAACACTTCACTACTAAATTAAGGGTCAATGGGAACATAAGTAATGTTCCCTCCCCTCCTTCCCATACAGCCCTTCTTTGAGCAACGCTGTTCCTGATGTCTTTGGAGCAATTCAAATTGTCAGTAGGGGAAAATGCATACATTTGATTTGAAGATGTGTGCATGTACATACACGCACACCACACATATATTCTGTTTGGAGACATCTATTTTTGTATTCTTATAAATGAATATGTGTTATAGACTGGTCTTTATATAAAGCAGCTAATCACATGCATGTATAAAATTTTGATACCTCCCCTTTGCTAACACAGGAGGTCAAATTGTTTTACATACGATAATCATCTTTTAATTTCAGAGTTTTATACAAATATGGGCTAGATACAGAGGCGACATGGATGACAAGAAGGTTCTTATTGCTTGCATGTTTCCACAGAGACACAGAAGAACCCAGGACAAGCTTCCTGACACCCCACAAGATGACAATATTTTTTTCCACTGTGAAAAAGATGCCAAGATTTGAAGAAGCAACACTTCAAATTTCATTTTCTGTGTACTTTCCCAGGAGTCCTTGACATTCTCCTGCCCTTATATGTAGCCAAATCAAAACACTAAGATACAAGAGTAAGATTTTTAATGTTTCACCTGATAACGAAAGAGCAAAAATACAACTTCCTCAGAAAGCAAAACCACAGCAGCATCAAACCATAGAAAATACAGGTGGGGTTTCACTCTTTGTGAAGTGCCACAGTATTGGCTGTGAACAATAAAATGGGAGAATTTCTAAGAACGGCTGCCAAAAGGGTTGGGTGGTGTCTGCAGTTTGCATTCTGCACAGGGGCATGCTGTACTGAAGGCATGGCAAGAGGCTGCAACAATACAAACAAAAGGTAATGAATCACAAGGGGAGCCTTATTGGCATATTCTCACAGTACAAAGCAAAGCCACGTGGCAAAAGATGCAAAATCTACTGATGTCAGAATCTCCTTGGCATCAACACTGCTCCTCACCATCGCCCTTCTTATGTCATTTTTCAGCAGTCACTTTTCTCTTCCCTTCAAATGGGAGGAGCTCTCATTGTAATACCAGGGCATTAAGGCAAAACATACATTCAGACATGAGGACAAGTTATGAAACAGATACTTGGGAAAGACATAAAACATCAGCCTTCTTCTTCATCGCTGTCTTTCATGGTGATGCCTTGCAGTCCACCACCATTAGATACAGAAACGGTGGTTTCTTCTACTGTGAGACGGCTATGAACTGTGTTGTAAGTTTTACTGTTTAGGGTTCCTTCCAGCACACCCTGTAACCGAAAGTCCCGATAGATTTTCTGTTGCAAAACAAACAAAAGCAAAACTCAAGATTAAGAACAACTGTTATATAAGACATAACCTGTTGATTTAAGTATTGTATTTAATAAAGGAATGTTGGGAATGGTTCTATCTGCAAAAGGAAAAATGAAAGGCATGAGTTCATCGATAAAAAATGTCACTTTATAGGCTGTATCTGTTAATAAAGTATTACATGCAGCAAAAGAAAGGCACATGGAAGTACTAGACTAGTAGCCTTTTTTTTTTTTTTAAAGAATAGTTATACATACAATATACATTGTTACAATAAGTGCTTTAAAAAGTTTTAGTTTTCTTATTACAGCTTTTGAGTCCTGGGTATTTTCATGTTCATTAGATACTTGCTGGGCTGCTTATTTTGTATGCAGGATATTTTTTCCTGATCACCTCAATTTGATTAATGTAGTTTTGTAAAGTTTCCGTGACATCAAAAGCCACCTCAGGACAAAAGAGGCATGGCAAGTTGACCCACAGCTCCTGCCTGCAGCACAATTCTCAGGCATTTCAGCACGAATTCCCCAATATAGTCCTGAACTGAAACACGAGTTCAGTTTGATGAACACAATATGAATTCTTCAGCTGATCAGACTGATCACAAGCTTACAGATAAGCTGTTCTCCATAATTTCTGTAGAATATTTGTATACGTCAAATCAAATTGAATAAAAGCTTAGTATAAAATAGTGCAAGACTTTCCTACCAATTTTAAATTCCCTTGCATGCCACTATTCCCATATAAGCGCAGATAGAAATCATAGGCGGAAGTGTTTTGCCATTCATGTTATCTTGAAACTGGGATCTGCTCATCAGCCTCCATTCATGCTACGTGCCATTGTTACTTAATGTGTAGCTGAACAAATTCTGATGATCTTTTAACTATACAGTTACATAATTCATTAAGTGGCTTCTGAAGTCAGTTTCTGTTCTGCAGTATTTTAGCTCAGGGGACCAAGGCTGGTTCCTCAGAAGGCTTTTGGTTGGTTGGCTAAGAATAATTGGAGACTTGGAACAAATGGCACTGTGCATTAAGTCTACATTTCAGATAGTCCTTGATTTATTACTGTAACTGATCCTATAATTAATGTTGTAAGTCGTGATGGTCACTAATGCAGTGGTCATAAAATGAACATAGTGGTCATTAACCACAGTTTTTGCTGGAAACCAGAAGTAAATGCCCGTTTCTTGCAAAGACATTTACAGTTGCAAATATCTGTAAATGCAGGCTGGTTGCTCAGCACTTAAAATGCAGTTATGTGACCAGGGGGGGGGCGGGGGGGGCGGGGGAGCTATCAGAATTTCAAATCCAGGTCATAAGTACCTTTTTTGGATTCTGGTTGCTAAGCGATCAGTCCTACGTTGAAGACTACCTGTATACAGTATCTCTAGTCCAGAAATACTACAAAAAGTCTTCCCTGTTAAGGTGTTAAAGTTTTTGATAATAAGAGGAATAATTTGTTGCTGTTGCTTCTGTTTCCAATGCTGCAGTGCAATCACATTCTACTCATATTTACCTTTACTATTTTGATGAGAGTCTTCAGCTGGTAGATATGAAGTTGGAGATCTAATCTGTCAGCCAGCCACACACATATGACTTTCATGGAGCTGCTGTACCACTGCTGCAAAAAAGAAGAAGGGAAAAAAAATCCAGTCCAATTGTACAGAATTGACAATGAGAGGTAAATGGAGCACTTAGAAATAGCTACAAATCAGCACTTGAATTCAATAATGCCTTAATTTCTGTTAATAAAATAGCAAGTGTTGTTGCTAGGAAATCAGTTAACTGGACCTCAGTTGGTCTTGATATGCATTAGCAAAAAACTGTTCAGAGTTGCATCCCATTTATGTGCAAGAGTTTTTTACCCTTTGCCTCCCATAAACAGAAAACAATAATAGCAACAGATTTATAACATGCAAGTCAAACAAAAAGACTCAAGGTGTATAGAATTGGAAACATAATACAGATACAAGCTAAGTGCTAAAATATTGAGTCATTCAGGAAATGCAAAAAAAAAAAAAATCCAATCACCCATCATCACTCAAGCAAAATTACAAATAGCCCGAGCCTCTGGTGTGTTTGAAAAGCTAAGTTTTTAAAGCTTTTCTAAAGGACAGCAAGGTTAGGGCTAGATGGATCTGGGGTGGGGAATGATATCAAACAGTATTAAATGCACATCCCCCTGAAATAGCTATTGAAACAGTTGGTGGAGGGAGATATTATAGGGAAAAAAAGGTAAATTTAATTAGGGAAAGGAAATCCTCTCAAAATCAACTACTGCTGTTGTCTTCATACTCCCACTGTATTCATAATTGTGCCTATCAACATTCCCCCCCTCCCCCAATTTTAGGACCTGGACTAGGGGAAAATTGTTTTGCCAGATTTACATAGCTTTGATGTATATGAAGCTAAATCGTGTTTAGGAGAAAACCTGAGCTTATGTTTATGAGCTTTTATAAGCCATCAAAAGACACATTTTAAGGATAATTAATAACTGGGGAAAGTTAGTATTAAATATGAGGTCTTATAGTAGATATCACAGAGGAGAAACCATTCGACAGGATGTCATGGAAGATGTTGCTACCTAGCAGAAGTTACCACTTTGAGACTTAGGAAAGGCTGCATGATTCCAGGTAAAGAGATTTGGGACCTCCACTGACAGCAAAGAGAGTTTTACTTATATCATCATTTTTCTTTGTCAAGAACTATGTTGCTGTGTACTGGATCTAATGTCAGTTCTAGCATGAGCTCCAATCAACCTAGCATGGGCCCCTTCTTCCATCACCTCCAACTTAGGTCGATGGAAGACTTTGAAGAATTTGAAAGCAGAGTGGATCTATGGAAAGCTACAAAGAACCAACACTGGCTGGAACCAATGGAGGAGCTGGCACCTGGGTCTGATGAAAGCTGGGAAGTATGGAAATCATTGACTAGATTGCACACAGGTACAAGATCCAGAGACACTCTAAACCAGTGGTTCTTAACCTGGGCGATATCGCCCCCCAGGGGGCGATTTCATTTTTCAGGGGGGCGATGGAACGAAAAGGGGCGATGTGGGGGCGAAGGAACGAAAAGGGGGCGATATGGGGAGGGGGTTGGAGCGAGAAGTTTTGGGGACACTTTTGAGACTTTTTCGTACAGTGAATCGCTGTATATCTGTCATACAAAAACATCAGATCGCTTGCTATTAGTGGATTGAATTGTGTTTTCAAATGTTCCTCCAGCTAGTTTCAGTACAGAACGCCGTACATATGTGAATACGCATCGCTTATCTTCATGCGTGTTGCGCAGCAGCCTCTACCCATACAGTGGCGCGCCATTGGCCAGAATGGGCAGTGATGGAGGGGGGAGCGCTTCTTTCGAAACATCGCATGCTGAGTGGCTGTCCCCTATGACATTATATTTTCTTTGTGTCTTTTTAATCCTTTTTACAGTGTGCGTGACTATATATACTTTCCTCGAATCTTAATTTAGTTTCAGAGTTTTCGTCTTGAAATTCTTAGTTTTTCTTTTCGGGCATTTCACTTTCTTGCAATTGAATTTTGTTTTCAGTGGTCATTACATTTAAGTGTCTTGAATAAATAAGATAATAATGAAATACATGATTCACGAAGTTTGGGAATAAAGTGACAGGTGGCACCAAAATTTTTCACACAGTTGAGATATGGGAAAAAGACTGGAAATAAATTATTTGCATCGATATGTCCCGATGACAATTTTAAAGAAAACAAAAAAAGTGTTTGCATAAATTGAAGAATTATTTCCTATGTTGTGATTGAGAGGTTATGTTGGGGGAGGGGGGCGATGACAACTTCCTCATTGGCTCAAGGGGGCGATTCGTTCAAAAAGGTTAAGAACCACTGCTCTAAACAAATGGAGCTATCTGGTGGCTTCTGCTCTTTGTGATTGTGGTGACATGTGGTGACAACACATATGTATATCTGCCCTTTGTTCCCTGATCAGTGTACACTGGAGGACCTCATGGCAGCGCAACAGAACACAATTAATGTTGCTAGTTTCTGGGCAAAATCTGTTTAATTTGTACATATTTTAATCTTGTATTTTATATTTTAAACTTTATGTCATATAGTATGTCTTATTTTAATTGTGAGGCTTCTGACATGAATAAACCATCAAACCTCCAAGTTCTCTCTTCTTTTCAGGTGCCTTAATTGGCAGTGTAATTGCATCAGTTGTAAACATTAATATTAGTCATATATTATGTGGCTTCCCATACTATTAATACAACCTATGCAGACTGTGATGTTTCATAAATCTATAGTCAGTTTTATTAATTAGTTGAAGAGCTGCATAAATATGAGAAAATAAAATAGCATGAGGAACTACACTATCTGGATAAAGAGCAGCTGTGATGGGTGTGATCAGGTAGATTATATGCAAAATAAGAATTCTTTTTTAGTTCATTTGCTTCTGATGTTACCATTGGAGTAAAAATATGCTTAAAATAGCTTTTAAAAGGATAATAACTTCTTAAAATATATATTTGAAATCTTATTCATATGTTTTTAAATATATATTTCAAAAATAAAGTAATTCTGAATTTTAACCCATGGCTAACAGGTGGCATTCAATGACTCCTGTCAGGCACATTAACATGAGTATCATGTAGCTTAACAGATGGCATCTAAGTCAATTCACTTGTGGTGATAAATTCACACTCACCTGATAAATCTCTTAATTGCCATTTGTTCTTTTGTATCTGTTCATTGTTACATGCAATATGATAGGTCCAATCTGTTCTCTTATCAACCAGACTTTTAGACAAATTAACCTCAGAGGTACCCATGTGATTTGGTGCTGAGCACAATGGAAAGACTCTCAGTAAAGGAGGGGGAGCTCCCCAGTTATGCAAAAGAGACTGGGCATCAAACAATTAGTCAAGAGCCAAAGTGGTGCTTCTTGCACAAATGAGCAAACCGCAGTTACTGTGACAAGTGCTTCAATTTGTAATTCTATGAAAGGAAATTAATAGGGTTGCATGAAGATACTAGAACCCCAACCACACAAACGCCATGTGTCCCGTGCACATAAAAAGATGGGGCCAAGCTTCTCTCCCATCCAAATATGCAAAACACCAAAAATGTGGAGAAGGGAACTTGCAGCCTTTAATTTCGTCTAGTTGAATTTTACCATTTTTCTTCATTGTCCATGGCTACTTATAATGAGATGCAAAGTGGAAGGTTTTAATTGTAAATAATCGGCACACCATTTTAATATTAATAATGCAATATTAATACTGCAGAATGTTTTTTCAGCAGTATATTTTACATCTCTCACTTGCTTATTAATGTAAAATAGCTGCCTGTGGGACAGCAAAACAAAAGACCACCCCACCCCCACAAAATTTGCCCAGAATTCCCAGCAAACATGCATTAGTATATTTTTAAGCAAAAATATGGATAAAGATTATCGCATTTGCATATTTCTTATGTGACATCCAGAATAAGTAGTTGGAACTTATTTTTGAACATTTTTCCTAACTAACATACAGTAACTGAACTAGGAAAGCCGCATTAAATGGGATGTGCAGCTTGGTTTAAAGATAATACAATCTTGGGATTGTATAATAGGACCCTGAAAGCAATGGACAAAGCAATTAACTGTGTTTATTCTAGGAAGAATATTGTGTTCCCATAATAAATTCACAAATTTTGATTCAACTTAGTATATGAAGGATCACTACAAAATAGATGACTTCACGCCTCTCATAATTCTAATGAACCAGAGGACCCACATCTCTTGATAATGCTAGCGTGTAGAGAACAATATTTACTGGGATAATTGCTGTTCAAATTAAAGAGATGAAGAAAGAGCAAACTCTGGATGAAATTTATCAGCCCTCTGCCTCCCCCTCCCCAAGTTTAGCCAAACCATCCCCTTCTAAGAGCCTCTAAGGGGGCAGACACAAAAAGAGAGGGCACTGGCCTCCCCTGCAACATGAACAAAGCAATTTCTTCATTAGGTCGAAGAGATGTTGACAGGCAGCAGGCAATCTTTTGGTGCTTTTTTTTTTTTTTTTTTAAAGGAAAGGTCTTTTAATATTAGTGCATTCTATTTGCTAGAGATCAAACTTCCCTAAATTACCCTCCAGGCATGGAAAAGTCTTTGAATACATTTTTTTCAGTCTCCATCCCCTATACTAGAATCACATTCTTCTGAGCCTGATGGGGGGAAAATTGAAAAAAAAAAAGCATTATAATGCCCCCTGATGTCAAGCCTGTGGCACTATTTTTCGATGCTGTGGTCGACATAAAATAAAAACAGAATGTGTATCTTCTCTGTATTTTTTCACACTGGCGCATGACAACAGCCAACCATTTAAAAATAAAATGGGTTCTACCCCTCTCTTGTTAGTGCAGTCAGCTCCTGTAAGGGCATGAATTACTCACTTCATTTTCCCTTGAAATATCTCTTTTGAAGTTCTTTTCTTTTCTTTTTTTTTAAGAGAGAGGAAAAAGGAAAGGCTAGGGTTGACTCTGCAAGACCCCTGTATTTATTCACACTTATTGTGCATGACTGTAGACTGGTAAATCATATTAGCAGCCCGTCTCCCCATCAAGCTGCTACTTGCTTTTCAGCCCTGGGAAGGTTCAACAAATCAACAGGAGCACGGAAAACAGAACATCAGTCTAATCTAGTGTTTAAGGTGAAGTTTTCAAACCCAATCTAAGAAGATCTTTAGAGCAAGTAACAAGCTGAAGGGCTCAGAAGGTGGTATTGACAATGAAAGAGTGTTGAAATATTGAGAAGCGCAGCACTTGTGCATTTTTAATAACAAGAGGGTCAACAAGGACACAGCCCCCTCTGTGCCAATAGTTGCCACCGCCTATGGAAATTGCCATGCCGGAGCCATAAACGCTTTCAGTTCATCAGCCGTCTTAAACACCCTACACCTCCTCGGTGGACCTTTAGTCTTGAATTAACAAACCAAAGCAATGAAAGAGGGTGCAAGCTGAATGGCTGGCATTGATCCCCAACTGTGTTCAGCACTGCTACAAGCCCTGAAAAACTCTCTCCATTGTCAATAGAAATTGACAAACCCTCCTCTCCTAAATAGTACAGCTGAGCCAGGCTGGATCCATGCAGCTGTAAAGGGCTCCACTCTCAGGGTCCGGGAACACTAACAATAGAACAAGCATGAGCTCTTTGTCAGCTGCAGACTCGGCAATTTTCTAACAAGGATTAAAGTTGTTTCTCGGCAGTGTTAGTGAAAAGAGATTTAGCAACATACCGAGCTTTCTTGGGCAAGTTAAAGAGAAGTAGTTAAGGAATTTCATTATTCTGTTGACTATTGGAAAATACAGAACAAATATGTTCAATATTCACAATCCTTATCTCCCTCTTTTCTTTGTTTTGAGAGCAATTAATTAGATGTAATAACTTGTCTCTTGAAATCATGCACTCCAGATTTCTCCGTCTCCCTCTCCCTTCTTTATTTCTTTTCTATTTTTTTTTTTTTTAAAAAGATGCAGCTGTTTGCTACCTGGAATGAAAACTCAACATGTAGTAATACACAAAGCGGCAGTCCATTCAGTTCCAATATTTCTGTATCTGAATCACTGGACCACATACAGTTTTTCTTTAGGTTGGTTCTTCTGGCAACTGCCACTGACAGAATGTGTTTTTGATGAAGAGGGAGCAAGAAATGGTAGCTTTGTTTAGGACAGATCAGCACTTTTGTCCTACATTAGGGCACAAAGCAGCAATAGTAAAATTAACAGAGGAACACAAGAGTAGCCCCCAATTTTAAAGTAGATTGAATAATTAGGAGCTGTTCTTATAAAAATCCTAATAGATTTCGTTAGTGATATTAGATACACTCATAACAAAGGCAAAGACTACATATTCCTCTGACATACCTGCCGATTAAAATAGGAAATGCATAAACTATGTTGGTAAAGACAAGACTTTGCCTTTTTGGATGCTAGAACATTTTTTAGCACCTCACCCCTGGACAAAATGCAGCACTGATTAGACATTAAAAATATATTTAAACATTCTGAAAGGATTCTTTATAACAAGAAGGTGATTTAATCCTGGGTAGATAGGAAAGAAAAATAAAATAGTATTTAAGCAGACAAAGCTAGAATCATTCAATGAAGAAGTCAAAAACTGTGTAGCACAATCTGTATTATTTAGAGAATTTTATATTATATATGATCCCTGGAAAAAAATAACAAAACAACTGTCTGCACATTATAGAATATTTTTAATAAGATTCTATTTATACAGATCTCTGCTCCCAGTATATTTTCAGCAATCATGTCTTAAGGAGAACGTGACTGACCAAAATAATTACATGGAAACATCTCATATCACTCACCATTTAAGTTTTTTTCATATATTTATGTGCTTTAATTACCTTTGCAAAATTAATTTTCAAACATAAGCAACATGGATGCATCAAAATGCTTCCAAATCTGACTTGAAATGAAAAGGAAGTATAATTTGAAAGATTATCCCAGAACATTTCAGATACTTAAATATTTACATTTATGATCGAACATTATGGACCCACTATGAGGAGTCTGTCAATTGTATTCAAGTATATCATATGGCCATGCATAAAATATCACAGCATTTGAGTGTTCTTCATTATCCATGTGCAATTCAAAATTAACATCCTATTAAGCCCCTTGACTTTTCTCTTAAATTTTGACTTTTATCATTGAAACTGCCTATTAACTGAATGCAATCTTCTGTTATGGCACATTCACCCCACTAATTATCATAGATTGGCTAATTTATAGTTTCCTAATCTCTATCAATGCACTTGAAATGAATATTGGCTAAAAGCAATTCTGCTTGTGTTAGTGTGCAATGCTAGATAACATCTGCAAAGCTCTGCATTTATGTCCAAATTAATTTTAAACAATTATTCTGTTTGTTTGTAATTACATTACATTAGTATCAGGACAGGAGCACTGCTGTTGTGTCTGTGTGAATGGGACAGCTGATTCCCACACAGAACAATAACTTCTTAACCATGTGAAGTTCCTAAATGATTTAAATTATGGTTATGAAATCCACTGCTTCATTCTGATTTTCAAGGCAGATGGCTAAAATGTTGGAGAAAGGAAACCAGATCAGAGGAATGTCTTGTGCATTTGCTCATGTTCCTGACATTTCCCCCCCCCCCCCATCAAGTTATGGTTTTGGCCAATAGCAATACTTCATAACCTCGGAAATAAAGGAAATGGCGGGAATGGGATTTATTCCTCGGCAGCTATAGTGGGGACAAAAAAGATTTTCCCTTGAAGCCCAACTATGCCGACAGTTCTTTTCAGGATAGTTGCTTGGAGGCCATTGGTTACAAAGTCTATTCAAAACATTTCTAAATTATCTCCCTCTGCTTCCCAATGAAAACATTTTAGTGGTCATCTGCCATTAAATGTGCATTTATTAAAAATACATTCAATAGACTAAAAATCCAGGAATTCTGGTATATATATATGGAACTTCAGCATTAAATTTTCCTAAATATGCATGGCAATCGTCTTCAACATGAATGCTGTGATGCTCATGTAAAAATTTGTGCACTGGAGTTAGCATATGCAGAGTTCTTTAATAAGAGTTCTAATTTCTAACATATTGTTTTACACACAACCTTTCCTTGACAATTTGTTTTCCAGTCTAATTTTTTTTGCTATTGCTTTATTTCAAAAAAGGATCTCACTGGAGAACTTCATTTGAGTTAGCAGATAGCAAGGAAAAGGCAGTGCTATTTTAAAAATCAGAAACATATCCAAAGCAACAAAAGTAGCCCTGAATTTGGGACCTGGTTCTCAAGCTGGCCCCACTACCAATAGAGAATCTAGGACCATACCAAATTGGCAAGGGCATCTGTTAACCCCTCATGTGCTTCAAAACAGGGTTAGCCAACCCTAGGGTCATTTCATTTTAGCCCTCTTCTGAAAGCTTTTCAACTTTGGTAAATGGCAAAACTGCAGCCACTATAAAAAATAGTTGTTTTTTTAATGATACTGCCCCTCTCTTTAGAGTAGACAGCTCATTCTGCCAGCAACAGAGTCTGAAATAGCTATCTTAAAAATATAAAGTCACTAATATTAATCCTTTTAAAGCTAGCTCATGTTTGCATGGTCAACTACCACTAAAATATATTCATGTATTCTATGATAAGAAACCCCTCCCCCAACTGCATAATAGTTGGGTACTTGTAAACATATTTCATAATCACTTTCACCCTTGGCCAACTGAATCCATAGGAGTTAAGGGAATCACAGATTATCTACAGGACATTTGCTGTCTTCTTCTGCTCCAGAATATAAACTCTTTGCCCTTCTTTGGTTACTATAAAATAAGGCAAAAAAGCAGCTCAGTAGAATTATAATAAATTAAGAGACAGAAGTTATTTTTAATAAAAAAAGACAGCATGGCACTTTAAGAAAATTCGACAGGGCAACAAAGTTTATATTTTCTTTCATGGTCTTTTCCCATTGTGAATACCTGTAAAACTGTTGCAGTATAACTCCATGCTGCAACTGTGAATACCAACTAGGTATAACTTCCTATAAGCAGCAGTTCCCAATCTTTTTTTTTTTAAATTACTACATTCTCACTGAAAAATTTGAAGAGCATCACTTAAAGCCATTGGTTAACAATGCAACACCTGTGGACATGGCATACATGACCCTTTCACATAATGTCTGCAGAACCCCAACTTAAAGGGTCATTAATTATAAGAAAATATTTTATGGCTCAAATAAAGAATGCTAAACCCTTGCAACATTTGATGAACTTGTCACATTTTGGGTATTTCAAAAAAGCATCTATTATAGTGCCCATACCACAGACTACTACCACTACTCTGTTGGAAGTCACTGCTCTAGGATACCAAGTTGTAAGAAGATGTGAGTTAGCTCCCCAAATTTTCTAATTATACCTCCCCAGCAGCTCCAGCCAACACAAGTAGTGGGATGAGCATTGAACATTGGAGTTGTATGTCTGGACTATCTGGAGGGACAGAGGCAGTGGTGGGATTCAGCCGGTTCGCACCACTTCGGCAGAACCAGTAGCTAATTTTTTGTTGCCCAGGCCCAGAATGGACTTCTGGAAGTGGCATCCACACAGAGAATCAGTTGTTCACATATTTGAATCCCACCACTGGACAGAGGTCCCCATTCCTGCAAGTCTCAAGAGGTCAAACTCCATTTTTCTAATTGACAAGAGACCATATTAATCAGACTTATTTTTTTCTGTCACTCTCTCCCTTTTTTTTTTTAGCACCTTGAATTTCTGATACTTCCATAGTTACTCAACTACGATGTTTCTGTTTCTCAAAAGTATGGCCATGCTTTTGGTCATAATTGGCAGTTGGTCATTTAATTTCACCCAGAAGAAATGAAGTTGAACTGTTTAACTGCCTTAATAGATTCTTAATGTAACATATATTAAAATATTTGGTTCATATGTTCAGTAAGCTTTGAAAAGATGCTTCAGGGGGAGAGCTCCTTTTGTTTCATTTATGATTTCAAAGTTTTTCACAAGCAAAATTATTGGCTATGAATAATGGCAAAAGCTAGCTTAACATATGCAGGGTTCAGTAGTAAAGGTACTAGCAATGCATACTTGGTTGCAGAAACTGTGAGCTACTCCTGCTGATTAAGTGTATATATATTTACAGTACATGAGGAAATCAATAAACCCTCAATGGTGCCTTTGCCTGGCATTTCATGGTGGAAAACATCTGACCTAAGACAATCCAAATGGTAGAGAACCTATTGATTTTTCTTTACTACACAGAGGACGGCAGGCCCAGTTAACACTTTCTATCAGATTTACCTAGAGTTTTAGAGCTTTGCAGCTGGATGCATCCTATTGATCTCAGTAAGGTACTTCTATACGATTTTTAAAGATACCACAGTAAAATGCATATGTAATTATGATTCTTTTTTTGTTCTTATCTCTGGAGACAAACACAGTGCTTTCAGTTGATGGGTTTAATTCTAAATTACGACAATATAGGAACCTTTCTCTCTCCCACTCAAACATTTTGGTCATAGTGGCTATTTTTTTTTTTTAAAAGAAGACAATGTGGTTCATTTAAAACTCATTTTAAAAAAACATTTTTCTATTTTAAAAGTTTTTTTTTATAAAATTAGCTTAACAAATTTATTTATTTGTACAAATTCATGTACTGCAAAACCATAATGTTACAGCACTGTGTACAAAATTATTCCATGATTCAAATGCATTTCATAATGCTAAATAAATGTTATGAAAAATCTCCAGTGGTACAATGTATGACAAAGCTGTTTGGAAAGAATACCTCTAAGAATTTCTTTGGAAATGTAACTATTTCACTGAGCAAATTTTCTTTCTCTTTTCTTCAGCAGCATGCAAACTATATTTTAATTTACACAAATACCCCAAATTATTTTTTGGAGGATTCTTGTTCCTCACATGTAGGAACATTGGAAGAAATCAAAGAGATCACATGATTATGTTTCTGAAGAAGAAATGGCAGGACTCATTCTAAGGTGTAACCTGCTGATTGAAGTATGAAAGGAATGATTGCTCACTGAATACTCAACTTGATCAACTTGAGTAATATAAAGAAAGCCAAGATATAAAAACACTATAGGTTTTATCTGGATCGGCTAACATGGATCCGAAACCCTAAAGGTAATGTTTTAATCTATAATCTATTCTGACAGGATAACAAATTAAAGACCATCAAACAATTACTCTAATTCAGGGGCATGAGAACATTAGTGGTATTAAAATCTTCAAATTATAGTTTAATTCTGAAACCAGGTTCAAGGGGGAAAAGTATTAAGGTAAAAGGAGTAGTGTGAATTCTCTTAGCATTGCATATTGAAATCTTACTTCTGAAAAGTAAGTGGGAAAAGGGTCTTAGGATTGTAATTTATTAAGCAAGTAAAAATTAAATTTTTCATTACAAAATGAGCTTACTTTTACAATACAGAACACATATTCAGAAGAGTTTGGAGACACTTTATAATATTTGACTTTATAATATTTGACAAGTTTTAAAAAATAAAGTATTTAATTCTAAAATATAGTTTAATATATTATTATAACATTATTTTATTTGATATTTACTTTTTTCTCTAAGATTGGCAGAGAATAAATACCAAGAAAACCAATTTTTCATTGTTTCATCTTTACACAGTGTGGTGCAAAATTTGAGTTATTATTTTATACATTAAAGCAGACTCACGAATATAATAGAAGATGGAATATTATGAAGAATTGGAAATGTATATCATAAGTGACTTACTGACAAAGCAGTCTATTAAGCCGAGCGGCTGCCCTTCCTCCACTTATTTTAGTAATGTTTGTGAGGTATCTGCACTTGCCTTAGTGAGAAAATAGGGGGCTGCTCCCAACAGTGTCTGTGAATTGTGCTTTGTGCCTCCACACGCGTACGCATGTGTGTGAGGTTGCTTTCTCCCACAACAGTCTGTTAATATGTTTGAAAATTTACGAGATTTGCTCTTTCATGCTCTATAGGGAAAACCTGATGCTACAAAGCACATTAAAGGAGTCAATTATTTTGCTCTCTTAAATAAAGAATCTCAGACTGATTCTTATATTCTTTTATTGTCTATGGCAGCCTTAAAAAAATGAGGCTTAATTAAAGGTGAGTTAAAGCTCAGTAGAAACGTAAAGAGTATCAGCAAATCTGAGCACTGCTCAGCTTTTGAATTTCTTTCTTTCTACCTTTCTTTTTACTTCTCAGTTCTTTTAAATGGTTTTCTATGGCAGGAACATTTTTCTTAATTAGTCACAGCTAATTAGTGTTCTGGCATAGACAAGTAATCAGAAATGTCAGAGCTACAAGGCTACATCTCCCTAATCCTTTGATAATAATTTAGCCTCCTGGGAGGGCCTCAAGCTGCGGTAAGTAGTAGTTGACAATAAGGCAAAATTAGGTGGGCAGCAGACCATTAGGACAGAAAAATAAAAAGCACTACCAAGTCCTGCTGAGCACCATCAGGCAACTAACTGCATTGCCAGATGAGGTGCCTGTTTAAGCCTGAGTTGTTAATTAGCTGATTCTACCAGACCTGCCACATATGTCCAGGTGCATCAGGAAAAAAACCCCAAGAAATCTATTTTTGGGATTGTGCCAAGTGACAGTTATGTTCCTATCCAGTTTCTGGAAACCTGATAGCAGAAGTTCACATATTTCTTGAAGATTATTTTGATTTATCAAAGAAATAAGCAGCTCAATACAATGCATTATCTTGTGGAGTTTCTCTGGGAATTAGGTACGCTTCATTCCGATTTCTTAGACCTTCATTCCCATGCAGGTTTTGGATGCGAGAAGAGGACTTTTGAACAGCTTCCCACCCAGTTTTAACTTGCAGGTGTTGTCCTGGCATATAATTGAGATCAAAAGAAGAACATTTTTGTCAAAGCTCACACCTACAAATGATAATTTAACACAGAAAATGATGATGAACTGAAACTAACTTGACAGACTGTAATCTGAGAATGAGCGATTTTGAACACTGACATTTACATTTTGAGAGAGAGAAAAAACAAGAAACAAAAAACTCTCCAAACCTTTTCACTAAACGGGAATTATTTGTTAGACATACTTCAAACTGATCAATAAAAAGTCAACTGAACTGCAGCTACTCTTCTACCATTCAACAAATGCCGAAAAAGGCATATGGATACTATGACACATGTTTTCAATATAATGATCAAAATTTTAGCACTGAATATTTAAAATCATTCTGCAGTTCTCCATAGCATGATTAGTAACTTTAAATTGCTTCAGATTTAATAGGACTTTTGAAGAATGGATACTATAGAAAAGTAATACATATTTTAACATTCATGGCTGAGAATGAATATTGCAGACTCTGTAACGTTAAAACAAAGTTCTGTAAAATGAAATCTACTTTCACTAGGAAGTCTCATGTATAAAGCCTTTAACTTGAAAACAATATTGAAGGACTTAAATATGGTTTTAAAATGTGCAAAAATAGCACATTATATGCATTTGTTGCTTTAATCTAAAAAAAGTAATTCCAAATGTTTCTAAGCCACAATGCAGTCTTACCTACACTCCTGTTTGATATATGAATTTGTTAGATAACATGCTGGTAATATGTTAACATCCAAGTCTTTTTTCATTTTCACTGAGTCCAGATCAATTACAAGCAAGTATTTAAAGTGAGAAGACACTGCATTAGGGTGACCATGTGTCCTACTTTTCAGATAGGCCTCTAATATAAAAACATAACAAACAAGAGCAAATGCCTTTGAGTTACTCACCAAGAGTAACTGAGATAGCAAGCAAAGACATTCAATGGGAAGAGAAGATCATAGCAAGCTGTTGCATTTTTTTAACCACACTAATGTGCAGACTTGAAGTGTTTTTGGTACTATTACTACTGTGCTTGTAAACCCAATCGCTAAGAAATACTGCTTCATCTCATTCCAATTATCTAAGAGTTACATTTTAAATGAGGATTGGAAGAAGCATATCCCGAGATCCTAATATATCACTGGAATGACAAGGGAAACATTTTCAGGCTGTTATGAGGAATTTTAAAGTGCATAATGAGTGTCCCCGAGGTATTAGTGGGCACTTTTTAATTCCGTCCTTCCTAAACATTAGTCCAGTTCAGAAAACTTTGGATTGAGGTTGTTGTTTTTACCAACCTCCAAACATTAGAAAAAAATGTACTATCCCACATCTGTTGCTTCTAGTATTTATTTATGGAGTTGCACAGTACTCTGTGAAAACCAGTTATTCTTGAAAAGCTAATTATAGTCCATAGATGAGCAGCCCTGAGCTAATTGTTTTTTAAAGTAGTGTTTCTCTTTTTTTCCACAGATTTCAATCTAAATTGCTTCCAGATTCTACCTTGTTCATGGACTTTTTAAAAACTCTATTGAAAACATTGTCTTTAACTTTGAACTCTTCCCTGCCAGAAAAGTTCAGGGAAAAAGCAGCTCAAGGGGGAAAAAAGCTGGCACAATACCCCTTGATTGGTACTTCCAGGAGACCTCCATCTGAGAGCGCACCTAATGACTGCTTTCACACTTGTGTAACCTCAATGCTAGATTAATGCATTTCCTCTTAAGTAGGAATGCTTAATCAGTACTCAAGAGTTGATGATGCAGGAAGGTTAGTGAGAGATGCCATTCTATGAAAGTCTTTCCAAACATTAAACAGTAGGTTGGTGTTATCTAGAAAATCCTTAAGAATAGAGTCCTGGATTTACAGAAGAATTACTTACTATTTGCTCCATCATAAGTACTGCTCCTAAAAGAGAACATCCTACTGACTTTACTATTCATGCTTTAGGATTAAAAATAAAGGCACTGAGAAAATCTCTTGACTATGGGGTTTCTCTCTAGTATAGTATTCCAGAAGTAATACGCTTTTAAGAAAGTATGTATTGAATTTTGGATTCTGCAGTTAAATGTCAAATTTGCACCAATTGTGGTCACATATAGTATGGAAACATTTTGAGTGATGTAGCTATATGGTACATCAAGCATTTCAAGAAAACACTTCTATTGAAGAAGTATACAACTGTAGGGAATTGACCCATGCTAGCAGACTAATTTATTTTGACCTAGAATATGGTGTTTTATCATTTTAATTAATGATAGTAAAGTTGTACCTGCAAATCCCCTCCCCCCCCGTTATCACATTGTCTCTCAATATATGTGACCTAGAACACTTTTCAGTAACATGTTACAGGGATACATTATCCTATTGCAAGAAACAGAAGAGGTGCAGAGTTTAGGCAGTCCAGAGTGGACAGGCAGGCTCAGTGCCAGAACCTGTGTGCTGTATCCCAGAAAGAATAAGAACAGGTGCCCTTGGGAGATGGGGCAGATGCAAGCATCTTGATGCTGGCTGGTTAGATAGTAATGATAAGTAGGTAAGATGTACTGCTGACATGTAAAGGCTTTGGAAGGAGATCCCAGCTCCTTGTTCTACATACAGTCTGGTCCGATGCCAACAGCTTGAGAAAAGCTTGTATTAAGACGAGTAGGAGCAAATACATTCTCTCTCAAATTTGCTTATAACTCTCACTATGAGAACCTCTACTTTAATTGACAAAGTGGTTGAAGCATCTTCCACCACAGGAACTTTAGACAAAGAGGAAATGGGATGGTTCTGCACCTAAAACAGAGGGAAGGGTTACTTTCCTCTTCCAAAATGTAACCTTGCCTTTCTTCTGTCTATTTTTTTTGGCAGTAGTTACAGTACTTGGATAGTCTCCCAAGCCAGCTTGAAACCTTTAATACTTCTCTGCCATAGGCATTTCTCACTGCACATTTGCCTTTTACCTCTATCCTTTAAGCTTTTAATTTTACTGTAACTTACATGTACCCTGCCTCAGTTTCCCTGGAAGGCACTGCACTATCCAATCATTGCCAAGGAAGTCCTATCCCATGAACTCCTCATCATTTTGGTGACCAGTTGTGATGTGATCACAAGAGTTATCCTTGAGGTTAAATATTCTAATTATTTATTGTATTCTGCTACTGTCTTACTCAGGAAGAAATTTATTCAATTGCATCTCTCTCTCCTCCCCACCCCTCAATCTGACACAGTTGCTGCATCATTGTCATCCACATTGCTTTGGGGGTCCCCCCCATTCCCCCCCAAACAGATTAGGAACTGGGAAACTGCAATGAGCATTTTGTAGAGGATTAGGTGGAATGTCTATGGAGATTCTCAATCATCCACGTCATGGTTGTCGCAAAGATGCTTTTCCAAAAGGCAACTGGACTTTCTTCAGTTTTTTTCTCATCCAAGAAGCTTCTTCAGTTCCAATTAGTTGGAATGTGATGGTTAAACCTTTTCTGTTACATGTTTCAGTTACATAATTTCAAATTAGTCCAATCTGGTTTTGGATGTGGGCTTCTCTGAATCCTGACCAGAGCTCCATTAAAATCCATTCATTCTAAGCTCAGTTTATGGTTTGGGATTTATCATGGATAATTCTAGAGTGCTCGTATCACATGCTTCATCTGAATCTGGATACATTTTAATCCATGCAATGTTCAAAATAAGCCATATTTCAAAGATTGAAATGTGGTCTACTTTCACTATTTGTATTATAAGGAAACTACCAGAAATTAATAATTTATGATAACATAACACTTAGCTCATTGCAAAATGTAAATATTTTGCAAAACAAAGAGTAAAAATACAGAATTAAAACAAAAGAAGTTATGACAAAAAGAAAAGATGAAAAACATTCTAAAGTAAAATAAAAGTGGGAGCATATGTGTTACACACAGAAACAAATTTACACACACTTACCCAATAAAACATCACCAGCCAGTTTCTGATAGATACCCAGAAGCTCATAGTTGATACCAAATGCAAAGAATGTTAGATCATATGGTTTCACTTTGACCCAGTACAATTTCACTACATTTTTAAGCAGGGTTGTTTACTTATAATTGCTTAACAATAAGACTGCTTTAGTTTTATGAAAACTTTAATTGCAGCTTTATTACATACTGAATCTATCAGCCTAATAAGTAAAAGGCACAATCTATTAAAGAAATTTTAGACACTTGCTATTAGATTGCCCTAACCCTAATAATGGACCAAATTTGCATTCATGCAGTTTCTACCTACTGAATGCTCCATCTTCTTGATAATTCTTCATATATTTGATTATGACTGTTATAACTCTTTAATTATCTCTAAGTTTAAGCTCTTGATTTACAAATTAAATACAAAATGATGGACCACAAGAATGCTGACAAATTAAAAAAAACTCTAAAAGAAATATGCCACTCAAGACTACACAGCCCACTCTGTAATAAGTAACACTCTCAGCTTGAAACTCTGCTTCCTTTTCAAAACACACCTTGTTCTTCCTATTTATTGTACAAATGACAATATGTCAGATTGACATGTAACCTGGAGAAATGCTCAGAAGCATTATTTCAGGAAAAAAGCATGTATATGGATCAGAAAGCATGTTTTCCACAGAAATAATATTTTTAATGAGCAATATTCACCTCTGACATATGACCAGGTTAACAACAGCTAATTTTATTTTTTTTTAAGTCAGATACTTTAGCATCTCATTTAATAAGCATAAAGCCAATTATAACTCCACTAGAACAGATAGAATTTAGTGCATTATAAACATTTCCAACAGAAATGTGAATGCATGCTTACTCACCTATTGAAAGAGCTTTCTAAAACAACCCTAACCAAAAATCACTTAGTACAAAAGAATATGAGACAAAGTTGCAGTTATGGTGTTATTTTAGAAATAGATGAAGCACAGATGTAGTTAATCTTATGAATTATAGGCCAATGATAGCAATGTTTATTGATTAAAACTGAAAACTGCTCTTCATCTCTGGAGATATCAGGGCAGTCTACAAATATAATATAAAATTCTAAACCCTGTATCACGAGGGGGGCAAAAACAACTGATTAATACAGTTTGACAACCACAATGTTTAAAGTTAGCTCATAAACACCACTACTAATTCCAGTCCAATATCCATGATGTAAAGGACTTCAAAGTTGGATACCAGAATTGACACCAAACTATCAAGAGCATTTTTTAAAAGGAAGAAGCTGCAGCTGATATTTGGATTCAAATTAGTAGATCTTGAAAAGCAAGAAGTAATAACTTGAACTGGGTGTAAAAGCAAATGTATTCTTATGGAAATTGGCCCACATGCTTGTAAGTTTCAAAGTTTATAAGGTCTTAGTAAACCAGGTAGTTAGACACAGAAGTATTAAAGAAAAAAAAAGAGACTGGAACAATAATTTCAATCTCATTTAATCTCACAAAACCTAAATAAGATAAAGTTCAGAATCAAAGGAATAGAACCTATGTTACTGGGAAACTGAAGTACATGCAAAAATCTGTAAAAAATTATTTAAGGATCTCCAACCCCAAAGACCAAAATGGCCTCAATCATTTTTTCCAGACATGATATGATCATGATTAAAGTCACAAATTAATTCTAACTCAGTTCTCATGATTGAAGAAATTATGCCTTGTTAAAAGACAAAAAAGTAAGTTCTTCAGTATGATAGAGACATTATTGGTTTTGCAATCTGACTTCATCTAAGTTCAAAAATATTCTTCCAAAAAAGCTTCTATGGTAATAAGACTATTATAGTTTTAAAGAAGAGGGTTTTTTTTTTGCCTCAGAGAGATATTGATGGTGACTTTTTGCTTCCCTATGATAGTTTTTTGTTTCAGTGTGGTGTGCAGGGAGGAAAAAAAAGAACGGAGGGAAGATGTGTTTATGGAGGAATACATGGAGTGAAGGAGAAGATTACCTCTATTAGGACTCACAGACACAGTCAAGCACTTCCACTTCTTTGAGCTTTGCATCTCCAGCACCTGTTCCTAGACATTCCATGATGCTCAAGCTCACGACAAAGATGTTGCCCCTGTGCAGGTGGAACAATAGCTAAGGATGCAGGCTACCCTTCTTGTTTCTAACTCAAATAGACAAGAGACGCTCTCATATTAATCACAGTGAAAAATCTATTACTAAAAATGGAGGAGATAAGCAATTCTATCACATCATAAAAAAAAGGCAAAACCTGCTCTTCCTTCCTTATGCCAAGGTGCCATTTTATCTGCCTATTTTCACACCCATAGACATTTTAAAATTTGTTTTTAATTTAGAAAAGACCCTTTAAACAGTGATGGGATTCAGCCAGTTCGCACCAGTTTAGCAGAACCAGTAGCTAACTTTTTGTTGCCCAGGCCCAGAATGGACTTCCGGAAAGAGCATCCACACAGAGAACTGGTTGTTCACATATTTGAATCCCACCACTGCCTTTAAACCCATTCAATCATAATCAAGGAAACTATGTCTGAACTACCTCCAAACCTCTTCCTTATTGTATTTAAGCTGGGAAATATTCACATGTTGGTATTTACAGAACAAAAAAGCAAAAGTATCTATCTATTCATACATTTAAAAAAAATCTCCTTAAATAAACAAACACCTGTTATATGAGAGAAATGTGGAAAAGAATGTTAGTGGAGCACCCAGTAATTCAGACTTGACCAAGTTAGTCACATGCACTAAACTTTTCAACAAGGTAATTTTGAAACAATATGGAAAATATGTTGAAACAATATTAAAATATGACTAGGAAAAGCTTCCCTGTCTTCGGTTTGAAAGGCTGAAAGCTATTTTTAGAGGTTTCTTCTCAATGAGACATAATGGTTCAAAGGGTGACAAGTGTGCGTTAATTCTGAAACACTGATGAACCATTATTTTAAAATACTGTAATTTATTTTCATTCAACCACCCCCTAAAGCATGAATTATTTTTCAGTCTCCCGCAAATTTTTTTTCTTCATATTTTTATTTCAATATATCAGAACGTGAGTTTCCTCTTTCACTTTCATGCATGATTAAAAACATTTTAATGCTTAAGAATGAAAAAAAAACCCCCACTGGTAATTCATCAGTAAGAGCTCCCAATTCCCAATCCATTCACTTCTTGTGCACAGGACAATGAGGAGGGAAGCCATTACCCAATGGCTTGAAAATAGCATGAAGTCTACTGTCCCATGGCTGATGATACTCTTAGTTGCTTAGCCATGACAGGGTTTTTCAGGGTCTTATTCAGATTTGGAACCATTGTTGCTGGCCAGGCAAATATCACTGTCAGATATTGTGACTCAACACAAAGATTACAGGGTGATGTCTTCATCCCTTCCTCTCACCATTAACCCAGTTATCAGCCTCATTTCTGTAACATGGAGTGGATATGGTTTTTCACAACAGCATGTGAACCGATTCCTTTAGAAAGAAGACTTCCGTTAATAGAAGCTTCTCTTTGTGGTAGCTCATTCATACATGCTACTTTTTGTAGTCTTGTAAAATATAATGAAATTGAGTCCTTCCCTTAGAAAAGCTCATTTATATATGCTAACTATTTGATTTAGCACTACTGTGAATCGGATCACTGCAGCCTGACACTGACAGAAAGAGTATGTGACAGATCTTTCTTTAAATCTAGGATCAGATATATATATATTAAAAAATAGAGTGGAATGAAACACAATTTTAGAGCCATTGGAAGATTGAGCAAGGGAGCTAATCTTCACCCATGTCTGCTGTCTTGCCTAGCAAAGCTCAGCTGAGAACATTTCTACACATTCTGTTCATGGACATACCACAAGTGAGCAAATATACAATTTGCATCAAACCTATGTTTAAGCAAATAAGTCTGTAATTATAGATTGTTTGAGCTTCATTGGTCTAATTCTTTGCACTGAATAGCTCAATTACTATTTATTTACACAAGTCCTTTAAGTAATACTATACAACACATATCTTGATACTGTAGTTGCAGATGCAATCTGAGTGCATAAAATCCCAAACCTATAAATAGTCAGCTTTATTTGGACTTCCCAAAATGGTTGAATTTTCCAGGTGAGATGAGTAAACAAAACAGGGGACTGGCAATTTTAAAGATGAAATTGTTAAGTAGTTTTTTTTCCCCTCTGCATACTCATGGATTTTTAGAATTTTGCCAAGCTTAAAAATACCATAACCTAGAAAATTAAATTACTCACAGTGCTGGAAATATTCCTAAAGCCAATTTATCAAATCTTGTACTGTACCAGAATATATTAAATCAAAATAAATGAACAGTAATTTGCCATAAGGAGATATAAGGAGATATAAAATTAAGCTATTGTTTATACCCAAATAGCTTTGGTGTTGATACAATTATTCTTGATCAACCAGCCAATTAGTGCCACTGGACTGAGCCTGAGTAGACCCAGATTAAACTTTTTCTGACTTTTGATATACTGAGGGACTTATACTGCATAAATTATAAAAGCAAAATTGTTTATTTGCTCATAACTTTGCCTGAAAAGGACAGGAAAGCAGCAAGTTGAATTTTTGAAAGTTCCCTGAGCCTTGATCCTAAAACAGAGTTCAGAATGTTATATGAAAAGAGCGAGTAATTTATATTGCACAAGTGCTATTTGTTACTTGACTTTAACATGTATAGAAATTCTCTTGTAAGTAATCAAAAGGTGAAAATTGGACTTAGTCTTGAAACAGCCAATTGAATTTACTATGTATGAAGCAACACCTGAATATAATTTCAGAAGTGACAAGGTTGGGGAATAGCAATAATACTGTCAACTCTAGTAACTAATAACTAGTAACTTACTCTAGTAACAATTCCAATTCCAATTCCAACACAATTATGGTTTAAAAAACATGGAGTATATTAAGACTACAAGTAATTCAATGATAGATAAGAGCAGAGGCAGTATTCAGATGTTTCATTCTTCTTATACTTTGCGAATTCATAGGAATAATTAACAACAAAAATACTGTACAGCATTATAAAATACCACAGGCACAACAAAATAAATGTAGCTTAACTGTCCATCTGTAGTTCTGAATTTAAAAAATCCTGTAAAAGCACTGAGTCTCTCCAAATGCTCCCTATTGCCAGAAGAGTGAATAGTGATTGTTACCCAGAAGTTTTAAACATTTAAAAAACAGCAAAGTAAGCTGTAGGAAAGAAAAAAAAACCTTCAAAGTGGACCATATGCTTGTCTATCCACAAAAACTAATGCAAAGTTGGAAATATGGCTCTTAATACTTTGTAAAAATGCCAGCTGAATGAATGAATTTTCTCCCCTTGCAAGAAATCAAAGCTCTTGCAAAATAAATATATAAATAAATTTTCACACATAGTAACACTTAGCTTATTATACCAGATGATACTTTTCTTCTAGACCTGCTAGCAAATGTCTGTAAAAGAGGGAGCTTGAACAAGATTTATTTCAATCAGCCAAGATAAGAAACAACAAACACTGACATGACATATCCATGGCAGAGAATCTTGTGTGGTGAGACCTTGCACAACTGATATGAGTGAAGTGTCACAGCAAGGGCTGTGAATTGCTGTTATGAAAACATTTGCAGAAAACTTGCATAATTAAATGAAACTGCTAGAAAAGCTTTTTGAAATGCCATGGAGATTGAATGTAAATAAATACCTTTCATGACAAAAAAAAGTATTCAGAATTATACTGGAATCAACTGTGGGAAACAGCAGAAAGTGGGTTTCACAAGGAAAATAGACGCAGCTGATTATGAGAGTTAGATTGCCCAGAGACAAACAACAGGCTAGCAAATCTGACCATTGCAGGAAAAAGTCACAAATAAGAACATTTTATTGATTGTATTTTTATTGGTCAATGACTGAAATAAAGTTCTGTTCTGGCCCTTTTGGGCAAAAGAGAGAATGGGCAGACTATAACACACTGGGAAAGAGAAAGTAGACCCAAATGGCTGGAATAGAATAGTGCTCTTGAGACAAAGCAGTCACTAGAATTCTCTCACCATGATTTTCTAACATCTCTTTCATAATTATGTATGAGAAATTCCTGATTTCTGCAAGCTTGTCTAATTGGTTCTGTCTATTGTGTGAAGCCTGACACTAATATCTGCAACACTACAATCTCTCTCTCATATCAAAAAGATTTTCAAGGAAACCATACCAAGTTGTTCAGTAGCCAAAGGAGAGTGAAAGGAAAATAAAGAATCTATAGCAATTAAGTTTGGAAATAATCAAAACTGATATTATTGCTGAAAATTTCTCCTGTTTTGTTTTTAGTTCTCATTTGAGTTGATTGGGAAAAATTGCTATTGTTCCCACCCTACCTCTTCAGAGAAGGAAAAAAAAAACCTTGAGGAACAGCAAGAATTTTTCTGTTTTGAAATTCTTGTATTATGAGGTGGCCAAAAATAAATATATGGACAACTTGTCTTTATACTGAAAGAATGTAATATGAAGTGCTGGGTTATGTTATTGAATACATCATTATAGAGCAGATGTATATCCAGAAAGGATCCATCTGTTTAACTCCAATCTAAACATATAAGGGAGTTTAACATTTTCTTGTATATGAATATGGTATTTCCCCTATTCCGCTTAACAATTTAATTTCTTCTTCTTACAGTACATACAATAGAAAAATGGCAATCTTTGTCAAGAGATCATTTCTTTCCCAACTCTCCTAAGCTGAGGAGAAAAAGGCAATGCTATAGTATTTCAGCTGTGTGAAGTACCTGAGATTGGAATCTTTTGCTCCAAAAGTAGATGGTTTTGTGATGTTAGTACCAAAGGAAACACAATAGCATTGTGGGGAAAAAAAGATAGAATTATGAGTGTGGTAGGGATGAAGATATAATCAAGGATGGAAAGATATGACCCATACAGCTGAAGAGGTATTTCAGCTACTATGAAGATTATGGTCTCTGTACTTACCTCATAAATGGCCATTAGACATGGTGAACTGGCCACTTAATAGTAGGATGAAACTACTGCTGAAGCAGAATTGACTTGCATCTCAGTGATGTATTGTGTGAACATAAATCCAAAAGATTCTCACAAATCATAAGCTTTCTAGCTCTTCATTTTTACAAAAAGGCAATGAAGACATAGTAATATTTTTCAGTTATTTCATTTCCCAGAAAAAGTATTTTTGAAATCCAAAATCAAGAATGGTTTGTAAACATTGTGATTCCTAAACTATAAAAATAAGCAATAGAAGGCAGGTGTTTATAATATTCAACTGTATGAAGTACTATTTCTCATTGAGACAGTTACTTACATCAAATATTTTTTCTATGTACATTTCTTCATTGACTTTATCTCGAAGTATATCTTGATTTTGACGAACAAACATAATGTAAGTATCTGCAAGATCCATCCCTGGTTTCTATTTTAGTAACAAAAAGAAGAAAAGTAAAAAAAAGATGAGAGAGAGATATAAGCTACAGAGGTACAACTTGCAGTGTTATTTTTGTCATATACATGTTTGTATGTGTATACATATACATTATAAAATGCACATGCATGTACATATACATGATAAAATAAAAACCTGCATGCATATGCATATTATTTGTCTTATCCAAAGTTCATATAAGATTTAAGTGCAATTTAGATTAATTAATATGGAGTCCTATTTTTTTTTTTAACAGGAAGCTGATTCTACCCTATTTTAAAGTTCCAGGGATTTTTTGAAATATATTCAAGAATGTATTTTGAAGCAGCACTGATTATATATATGTATGTGTGTGTGTGTGTGTATGTGTATGTATATATGTATGTATCCAGGTGCATATCTGGATATATTTTGCAAGTGTGGACACACAGAGGCAATAATCCAAAAAATCCCCAAAGAAACCCAGCACACAATAATGGGAGAAAAATAACATGTTGATTATGAATTAACAAGCTTCTATAAACAGCATGAGGAAATACATGAATACTATGAATAAATATTTAAAACAATTATATTTACTCATCCATACATACACAGTTGTGGTCTGCAGTCTGGATGTATAGTAGTATAGCATGGATATGAAAACAAAAGATGGATACATTACAGATCAAGAAAACATACTATTTTTTACTAAATTCCTCCTGTCTTATCCCACATCACATCAGTCATGGAATCATATCTACTTTAATCATATCAAGTCATGACACAGTTTGTAGGAGAACAAATGCTAACACTCTTAAATGATTACTCTTTACTGGTTACTGATCATAATAAAGATTATCAATCAGTCATTACTTCAATAGCCCAGTCTGAAACATTTCTTAGGTTCTGACAAACGAAAAACAGCAATTACTCATGATAAACATAAATAACTAAATTACCATAATAGAAATTCAAAATCATCTTGGAAAACCATTTAAAATTCTAAATCAAAAGCTTAAAAAAGGAATGAAGAAAACAAAGAGACATAAGACTTTTCGCATTTGGCCCTGATTCAGAAAAAGTTCCAGAAACTCAAGTGGAATATGCCATTATTTGTTATATTCGTTTTAGTGTAGCTTTAATAATGTACTAATTGTTATTTTAATAGTAGTAAACCACCAAGAATCCACAAAAAATGAAGTGGTGGATAAAATGCATAAATAAATAAATCAAAAATAAATATTTATAAAATATCTGAAAGTAAAAAGAAAAAAGATACAGCTTGGAGATTTCAAAGAAAACAATATTAGAATACAAATATGAAGACTAGCATATAACCTTTGTTAGTACCATTCTTTGATACTATACACCCAATATTTTTTATTAACTTCAATAGCTTTTTATTTTATTCAATACACAAAACATTGTATATTTTTTATACATACATTGACTCTTTGGGATTCAGATTTATAGAGGGAAATTCATCACAATGGATTTAGAGTTTTTAAAAGGGTCTTTATAGTACAAAATGTAGCATGCATCTATACAAAATAATTGTGTTTACATTACAAAAATTACCCAACCATTCTCCGCTCTGGTCATTAAACAATGTACACCATAGAATGACACAATCTGTCATAAAGTAATCATGTTTCTAGCTTTCCTAATCACTACAGAGTAGGCTGGGATGTTGTCAGTTTTGTCTTCACCATCTGCCTTCTAATTCTTTCCCCCACTTAATAAATACATACTCATCGTGCTGTTCTTTTGTGACAAGCAATGTTATGCAGAGTGCAGAAAAGGAGTAAAATCTAGTAAATCATAGAAATGAAGATCAGAAAAGATCAGAAAAAACAAAAAAAAATTAGCTAAACCTAATCTACAACACCACCATTCACTAAACTTATCCATAGCTTTCTTTCTTGCAAGCTATCATTGCTTCCACCATGATCATAGAAAAACCATTCTGAGAAGATGTTTCAGGCATGGAAGCTCATCCTCATGTAGACCCTAAACTGTACAAAGACCCCTGATATTTTGGAGGATGAAAGATGATGATGAGAAGGTTTAAAAGAGACTTGGGGCTAACAGGTTTTTTTTTTTAAATTGCTATTTGGGAGAAAGTGAAAGCTGAGGTTTGTCAGAATGTTTGAAAGTACTGTTCATCAGAGGTAGAGCCTGATAGTACATCTATGTGATGGACGACAGATTTAAAGACTTCCAGAAAGAGGCACATAGCTAATAGGTCTCAGACCGAATATAAAGAACAGAAGAGAGCAACTGTTAACTCCCTGTCTCTATACTTTATACAGTTAACTAAGTAGGAAACCGGACACATAAGGGAGGAGTCACAAGAAATAGCCACAAAGCTCGTTTAGCTAGCTAAAAGTGAAGACAATTTTCCCATGTAAGGTTGGAGATAATAACTGTTAATAAAACAAGTCCCTTTTTAACAAGTGAGAAATCAAAAGAAAGAACTTGCAGAGAAGCAGTAAAACAATACCTTTATATTTAAGAAAAGTAGAATCCTTAAAGTATCAGAAGAGCAACTTCGGAAGAGTTTTGTTTATAATATAAACTCATTGTAAATAATCTCATGCAATTCTTGAACAACCCCAGTTTAGTTTATAAATAGTCTGCTAATAAAAATGATTCCCCATCAGCAGTTATCTATGATTTATCTAGTTTGTTCCCATCCTGAAAACATTTGAACTATGATAACTGTTTCACATATTACCTTTATTTTTTTTAAAGTTCTCACTTGTCTCTTTTTGAAGATCTCATCAATTCTACCCAACAACGTTTACAATCTTCCTCTTGACACATTCCCTCTTCCTTCATATACTTGTTTTGCAATTCATCCTCATTCATTCTCTCTACATGACAAAACCTCTTTAATGTACTTCTTTCATACTTATAACTCACTTTTGCATTTTTTTTCACATTCATACAGCTCTCATATGATCTTGATCCTATCTTTTCTTAATATGTATACTTTTTAAGTACTCCATTCCCACACCATTCAATTTATGTTTGCTTTTCCTGACATACCCAATTCTTATTTTCTTATAATAATAGGCAGGAACAAAATCCTAAATACAGCTCTTTTGCTTCTTTCACCTTTTATTCAATGCAACAGATCTCTTCAGCATTTGGCCTACTTCTTCTACTTTTCTTCCATCTCACCACCTTTAATAAACATCTTAACTAGGAAACAGAAATTCACTTACCTGTTCTAGTTTTTTTGCCACTGGTGTCTTACCTGAAATCATTCACTCTAATTTTTCCTGTCAAACACAACTATTTTGGGCTCTGATATTTTAATTTTTAGACTGATCCTTGTTGCAACATATAATATGTCTAATGTGAAGTTTTTTTGCGCTCCCCAAGCATAGTTGTTTATTTGCAGACATTTCATTAACCAGTTAGGGTAATTCATTTACAATTGTTGTTATCTAGTTTAATAATGAAATGTCTGTAATAACCAAGCTCAGAAAGCACCAAGAACTCCAGCAGTTCAACCCTGGGCAATAGATATTCCATTCTATTGAATCTGTCTAATGTGTACAGTATTATAAATCATTTGAAGTCCCATTGTCATTGTCCACACACAAAAGTGTATCTACAGTCATGTCCCAGGTACTACACTTCTATCATAATTGCATTATTTATATTTAAGTAACATTAAACAACCAAGGGGACAGCATATATTCTTACTCTGTCAGAGTAAAACGAGGTACTTTAGGGTGGGTGTGGGCATGCTGTCACTGGCTCCTTCACTCAAATGTGTATTTTCATGAGACTGAGCAGCTAGTTCAGGAGCTCAGAAAAACATACACTTTCTTTAAGGAAGCATCATCAGATAACACATCAGCATTGTTATTTTTGCTTTGGATCCAATTGTAACATATTAACATTTCGATTTCATTATCATTCAATACAAATCTTCAGTTTATTCCCTCCAGTATTCCCTCACTTCAGCTTCATTCAGCATTTATTTTTGATTCCATTCAATCTGCTAGAAGCTCCTTATTTAGCACTTTTAATCCACTTCCAAATCATTTTTGGAATATTTGTTTTCTTACATGCATTTTTTCTCATCTACAGGTTCTTTCCCCAAGGTTCATATCACAGTTCCCATTAGTATAACTCCCTACATTATAGTGACATTTTGTGGACATATTCATTTCACACGTCCATAGCTATATCTTCAAGCAGCTTCCAAGTCTTCTTTCCTTCCCATTCATTCTGTTGTGAGATTATTTTTCTTCTACAGAAAGCAAAGATAGGATGAGGTATAACAATTAAATTTAATGTTGTTCCTCTTCCACTTCTGCCTTGCTAGTTTGTCATTGGCAGAGCACAAATTCATTGGAACATGAGTGGAACATTCTGACTTAGCAAACTGATTAGTTTCTTTGTGGGAATCAGGAGCATTAGGTATTCTCTTTCGAAATAAATTTCAGCATCAGAAGTGTGCATTATAATTATATGAGGAAGGACAATACCACTTTTGCACTCTGTACCAGATAGTTAAGTTAAAAATTAAGATGTAATGTTGCAATATTGCTCCCTACTAAAGCATTTGTGAATTAATGTTATGCTGAAAAATAATTTTCACAACAAATCACAACTTACTGTCTTCATGGAAATCTGTTTTCAAGTTTTTAAAACATCCTGAAAATAGTCAATTCTTGAGGGAGAAATTCCTATTAGCAGTTTTTCCTCCTTTTTCTTGGAGCTGTTTACCTAATTTGTGACATATGGGAATTTCACACCTAGTGAATATATTTTCATGTAGCTTGTGGCACGAGACTCTAATTATTAGGAGAATATACACAAGTAAGATAGATGCAACAGCTGGTGACATTTACCAATTAGAATTACAGTTCTTTAAAACACTTTATACTTTTTCTTCCCTGCCCTGTATACAGGGTAATTATCTCTGATAAATTTGTTGAAAAAAAGATAATTTTTCTTTTAAATAGTTTTAGTTGGTATATATACACGTCTGAATATACACTACTGATGCTTCAAAGAATTTATAATGGCAAAGCCTCTAGTTAAAGCTAATGAAACTATATTACCTAATTAAGATATAAAAAAAATTAATGAACAATTACTTAAAATCTTTAAGTAAAAATATATCCTGTTAATTTAAAATAGTTGAGACATGCAAGGTAAATTCTAATAAACTGTTTTAGCCAGTCTAACAAACAATAATCCTGCTTTGCCTATCAATTTAGTTGGTCATCACAGAAGAGAGGTCAATTTCATGGCCTCTGATATGTGAATGGTGCAGTGGTTGATCCTCTCCTACATGGTTTTCAACATCTGAAGTCTAACCTAATGAAGAGAAGGATGAGGGGTAACATGATAGCAGTCTTTCAATATCTGAGGGGCTGTCACAAAGAACAGGGAGACTGTTGTGATTCCTCACCAGCCAGTGGATCCAGCAACTGAGTCTGAGGAATCAGATGAGGAGGAGGGGCCTGGAGTGACATTAGAGTCAGAGGAAGGCTCTGAGGAGCTCCAAGATTTATAGCCGGATGAGGAGCCTGGCCCCTCTACTTGCGTTCAGGCTGAGTCACAGCTGTGCTGGGAGCCTGAGTTGGACAGTGATGAAGAACAGTTGGGACAAATCCAGGATGCACAAAAGTGCAGGCAAGAGAAGCGAGTAGAACAGAGGAATGCAATGGGGCGGCTCCAAAGGCAAAGGAGAAGGCATTAGGAAGCCACGCCTTGGCTGAATTATAAAAGGGAAGATGTGGGAGGTGCTGGTTGCCAAAGGCAACCGTTCATGTTGAGGATCGAGTTTCTGTGGACTGTGTTTGTTTGCCTTGGACATTGACTCAGGTCTGTGAGAATAAAAGGGGTTGGTTTTTTCTTGCGGTTCCTGCCTGTTTCTTGGAAGAGGGGTTTCTCCTTGTGAGCATAACAAGGACTCATGTAGGCTGAGACAGAACAGAGACAACCTATTCTCCAAAGTACTTGAGAGCAGGACAAGAAGAAATAGTTGGAAGAGAGAAGCAACCTAGAACTTAGGAGGAATTTCCTGACAGTGAGAACAATTAATCAGTGGAATGGCTTGCTTTCATAAGTTGTGGATGTTCCATCACTGGGGATTTTTAAGAAGAGAGTGGACAGCCATTTTCTGGAATGGTATAGGATCTCCTGCTTCAGCAGGGGGGTGGACCAAAAGACCTCCAAGGTCCCTTCCAACTCTGTTATTCTGTATTCTATAGGACTGATGAAGCTCAGTTATACATTACCAGAGAAGGTTGCCCTTGCAACACAGTTAAAGTCTGATCCCAGTATCTGGAGGATGTCAAGATCTGGATGGGAAGAAACAGGATAAAGCTGATCTCAATCAAGACCAAGTTGCTGTTAGTAGATATGGGTTCCCTGTTGATTTGGTCTTGGGGTTTGGCATTCTCTGCGCTTGGTTCTTTTCCTGCAGAGGTTTTTCTCCCAGTCCAGGTAACATCATCAGTATATGGGAGAGTGAAATTTGTTGGATTTTTACTCATAATAGCTTGCCCTTTAGCTTTGGTTGGGTACCGTTATAGTTTCTTCTTCGATAGTTCGATTACTGTATTGTTTCTTTTCACATTGTATACCTAATTTCTGCTTATGGCTGCTGGGGAGGATATGTTTCTGGACTTTTCTTTCTTTCCTTGACTTTTGCTTACTGTATATATTTTAAATGGAATTCTAATGATTTTTTTTCTATATGTGTCAATTGATAGATGATTTGTCAGAATTCTGAGTTTCCAGGAATTCCCTAGCATTTTTTAATTTCAATTAACAGTTTCTAAGTTGAAATTGTAGTCTATATTTTGATAGATTAAGGAATTTTTATTATGTTTTCTAATTGCCAGATGATCACAGATGTGTTCTGCCAATTTTCCATCATAGATATTACATTTCTTATGTTGTAAATTGTAGATGATGTCCAACATACGAGGGCTCCAGTTTGATATTTATTATGAATATTTTAATCATTTCTTATTATTGTCCCATGGATATGTATAACGTTCTTTGTAAAATGCTGAAAATCAAACAACTGTGGTGCTTAAAAATCTGACTGATAATAAATACATTTGGAGGGAAATTAGTTATTTTACTGTAAAATAATATATATTTAAACTACTGAGCAAAATATGGACAACAAAAGTACAGTTAGATGTCCAGTATTCA
Organism: Azemiops feae; assembly: GCA_023970755.1. NCBI lineage: Eukaryota > Metazoa > Chordata > Lepidosauria > Squamata > Viperidae > Azemiops > Azemiops feae. The sequence continues at coordinate 603,443 of JALGBA010000503.1, read as the reverse complement.
AAAGTGCCATGAGAACATTTTTAAGAAAGTGGCCTTACTGCATTCTAGTCTCTTAGACTTTGCCCCAATGCCTTGTCACTGATCTTAGTCCTGAACGCCAAGTCAATCTGTAGTATGGATTTCTTCATTCTCACCTTGAATGAGAGGACTAATCTCGCATGTTTCACCCAGATTTGGTTGGGTACAATTCCTCTCTTCGAAATATGGCCACCTGGATTTCAGTTGTACCAGTTGTGACCCCAGGGTAGAGGTAGTGAACTATCTCTACAGATTATCCTCATTTAACTACCATTCATTCAGTGACCAAAGTTATAACAGAGGTAAAGGAATGGTACTTATGCCTGGTCCTCAAAGTTACAGTCATTGAAGGGCCCCTGTGATCACATGATTAAAATTCGGGTGCTTGTTAGCCTGCCTGCATTTATGACCACAGAGTGTACTTTGACTCCTCACCTGCCTTTTTCCCCCCATCTCCACCTTTCTGGCTGCCCTGCAGCCCACTGTCCCTGCTGCCCCAGCTGACCTTCACTGTCTCCTTCCCCCTACTGCTAATGAAGTGCACCTGCCCTGGCCTTTCATGAAGCAGTTGCTGGCCACATGACATCTTCTTCCTGAAGCTGCTTATGGCCTGAGGCTTACCCACTTGGAGACTTACCCACTTGGCATGCTGACATGACCTCAGTGATCTCAATGCTATGTGCACACTGGCTACCAATAGGTTTCTGGATATCATTCAAGGTTGGTTGTCATCTATAAAGTCTTACATTGTACAGTGTTGAATTATTGTAGGGTTTTTGATCTCTTATTACTTTAGCCTGTCTCACAAGATCTGAACAGGTGGGTATGCTCTTGGTCCCTTCTTTTAACAAATATCTGATGGGACCTGGAAGGAGATATATCTTCTCTATCTTCATGGAGACCTGAATGGCCATTTGAAAGTCCTGATTCTTTTCTTGGGCCCTGAGTCAGAATGTTGGATGCCTTTGAAGTATGCTTAGGCAGATATACGAGTGGGATCAGGCACAATTTGCTTTTAGGATTTTTTTCATTTGACATCCTGTTTGCTGTTTTAATCTGATATTACCCCCACAAAATCACTCTTATGAGTTGGGTAGCTATATAAAAGGAATTATAAATGTATAAATGAAATGCACTGTATTAAATAAGTTAAGTAGGCAAATAATTGGGTCCACTATTAAGATCTGGTTTAAACAAAATTTAATATTACAGAAACAAGCTTACTTCAGCTTAGACCGGGGCACTCTACTACTGGTGCATGTGCAAAGAGGGGGTTGGAAACATCATGAAAGGCAACATGCTTTAAATGATCCTTATTGAAAATGTACAGGCTTGTGTTGTTCTGCCTCTGTGTGTCCTATATACAAGTAGCTGACTAGAGTGGGTACAGGATGCTGGAATTAGTTCATGGGTTTCTTCTTATGTTTCCAGTTTAATATATTATTTCTGAAAATGACAACTGTGGTAATATAAACTAACCAGGACCAGACATTATCCTTACATTCTGGCTAACATAAACAAAACATTGTTTTGTCAAATCCTCCAGTTTATCCTTTTTGATATGAAATAGTAAATCAGTTATCATTTGGGAATGGCTGTTTCTAGCTGAACATGTTTATAATTCTAATGTCTTCTTTTGAATTTTGCCATGTTTCATTCTCATAAGAATCTTATTGAATACAATAAATAATTTTCTCTTGCAAGGTTCTAAAGATGTGGAATGCACATTTGGAATCCTACAGGAAATAGTTTGGAGTAGGAGAAAGAGGCTTGTAGTGGAAAGCAAAGGATGGGAAGAGGATTAAGCTCACGTCCTGCTGTTTCTCTGTTCCAAATTTCATGTTCCTAAAGCTGCTTTTCCAAAGTGTCATTCCACACACTTGAAATTCTTTACAATGTGAGTCTTAACACCACAAATAAATGTGTCTGCTACGTATGAACCAAATTTGGCATATTCCCCAAGGACTGTATGGACTGAAACTTTGTCATATCCTTAAGAATGTTTAAAAGAATCTAATATATAATTAGGATATTTCACTTCTTTTGAATACAATGATAATGACAAACATTTATTAACTCTACTAAGTGGGGCAGGGGATTGGTCCTGATGAGCTAAAAGGTTTCTTCAACTCTGCAGTTCTGAATGTGAGTCACATTGGTTAAGTTAGCAGGACACTGTGACTAGTGACACTGCAAGCAAACTGATATATAAACATCTATTGGCATCAGGATCAGCCATCATCCCAAAACACTGAGCAGAAGCTCAGGGCAAAGATTTAACTGGACTGAACTGTGTCAGCACCAGAGGAGCATCTTACTTTCCTGACTTTTATATTCTAGACATTTTATGCAACTTCATAATAATAAACTGTACAACTGTTTATGCAGCTTAAGGCAGCATATATATTATTAGCAGCATTGACTAGAAATTTTGGGAGTTGTGTGAACCCAATAGATTTCATTGCTAAAAATATCTACCTTAATTTGTCACAAATGCTCAACAGTATTAATGGGTAACACTGTTACAATATTAGCCCAAGGGCATTGTTGTACCCTAAAAGAATCAACATTTGCATGGTATTTTTAAAAGATTAGGGGCCAGTGTTATGCACAATGGAAAGTACCATTTTGCTTGGTAAACATCTGATAAATAAATGCCAGATTTCAAGAGCAGGCTACAGCTTTTTGTTTGCTTGTTTTTGGTGGAATTTGATGTTCATGGAAGGAGTCATTGCTTTCAGATTGACCATACCCACCTGCCAACACTACACAGAGCTAAATGTAAAAAACTGTGAAGCATGAATAGAATACAAGGAAATGAAATTTTGTAACAGGGACACTATTTGATAGGTAACACAGATAACCAAGTGCACTAGCAAGAGGGAAAAAAAGAGAGAAGAGTTTAAAACAAGGAAATTAACAGCAGTAAATCCTTTTCTTGAGGTTAATCACTTGTTAACCTGATGAGATGAACAGTATTTACAAAGAGAGAGGCAGAAAATTTCTGGTTAATTATATATTGCTTCTGGGGCTCTTACTTCCTGTGGCTTCACCTAATCCTGCAGGTGTGGACCGTCCCTTCCCATTCACTGGTGAGGGGAAGGGGGTCCTTTCTATACAGCTTTCCTCTGGCCCTGCAAGCAACAGATTTAAATACAGAAGGACACACTGAACCTTTTTACTGAATGTTAACAATATAAGAAAAGGGCATATTGCTTTTTTTTTTAATGAAGAAGATTCCCAATGCTCAAATATACACTTTAAACAATTACCTTAACACACAAAATAGCTACCTCGTATTTCATTAAACTAGAATACAAAATATATTTTCCCTCAGGATTATTCAGCAAAGTCACTGGCACTTTTTTGAACATAAGCTATTTTGTAGTCATTGAAATAGATTCAAGCTGCTATAAGAATGTGGATATAGAATGAGTCCAAATATATAGCATGTAAAAATCTTAATTAGTTCTAATAATGATAAAAATAATAATTGGAATAGTAGACTTTGCTCAGGTTTTACAGTGGCTAGATAATTTCATGAATTTCTGTAATTTAACACCGCCTGCTTTAAGTTTCTGGCTTCAGTGTTATTGGTAGGCAGATATCAAATATTCATTTTGCTCATCACATCTGATCTTGGGAGATAGTTTCTTCTGTGCTGTTTTTTTACTGGGATATTTTTCTCACTTTATTACACCCATTTTATTGAACATGTCAGGCAGAGTTGAATTTGATTTTTTTTTACCTCACCATTTGTCAGATCAACGTTCAGACATTTCTACTAGAGTGGTCAAATTCTGCACCTCCGCCTGAATAACAATTGACTAAAACATCAATTAGTCAATTAGCTAAGGTACTCAGTTAAGATGCTGAGTAAATTGATTTAATTATTATCTTAACGGTTTACCCAAATGTGAAATAGTTTCCTTACCAAATGTACACCATTGTGATCATCCAGATCATCAAAAAGAGTTGAAGCACAAGACACATACTTGAGCTGGTGTGAATGATTTGAAACAAACAGATTAATTGGCCTTTTTGCTATACTATATTTTAAATGTGAAGGATTTGTCATGGAAAATATTATCATATATGCAAATATTACTTCTCAACTTAAGAAAAACAGTTTCAAAAGGATTTAGGAAACATGATTAGTTAATGTTATCATAGTTTGGATTTTTCTTTTTTCTTTTAAGCAGAGTATATGAAATATACATTTGTATACCCAAATTTAGTTAATTTTCAAAAGAATCTGGACATATAGAGATATTCTAAATTCTGAAGGGAATTTAAAATCTAAACAAGAAATGGAAAATCAGGGTATCAATCTATCATGGTGGGCACAATTACAAATGCAAGTTAGATATGATAAAGATGTTATACTGTATGGATTTTACAAGGACAAACTTTGTTTGATAAGATATTATTAACCTCTGATGAGAAACTAATTAAGAAAATTTATAATTTTTTACTAAATTTGAAAATGGAAAGCGAACAAGTTAAAGAAACAATGATAAGATGGGCAAATTATTTTGGATACAATATAGAATTAGAAAAATGGCAAAATTTGTGGGAAAGAAATTATAAACTGACAATGTCAACTTCTTATAAAGAAAACTTATATAAAATGTCTTATAGATGGCACTTGCCACCAGCAAGATTAGCAAAAATGTTTAAAAACATGTCAGACAGATGTTGGAAATGCAAACATAAGTCAGGTATGTATTACCATGTTTGGTGGACATGTGCCAAAGCAAAGAGTTATTGGAAAAAAATACATGCCTGGCTAGAAAAGATATTGGGAGAATACGTAGATTTAAACCTGTACTTTTTTTATTAGGTATAATGCCAGAAAGGACTGATAAACAAGGCATGTATTTGATTCTGCATGTTACAACAGCGGCAAGAATTATATTTGCGCAGTATTGGAAAAACGAAGAAATACCATCAGATGAAGAAATAATTAAAAAAATACTAGAATGTGCGAAGATGGATAGACTGACTCTGAGGCTGAAAGAAAAAGAAGGAACGAAATATTACCAAACTTGGGACTTATTTTATCGATGGCTAGAGGAAAGAATAAAGGATTAGGAATTAAATATGTACTAGTGAATGTAAACTCAAACAGCACGTTTGTTGAACAAATATTATTGAATGTATTAAAAAAATCAATAAAAATCTTTTTTTTAAAAAAAGAAATATAATACAGGTTTTCTTGATTTTGTTTTCTTGATTTTAGTTCTTTGTTTAACACACACACAGATACATATACACACACAGACAGTAACTTGCATTCACTAAGGAGACAAAATAAAAAGAATTTGCATTTTCAATTAAATAGATAGCACCTAAAATTTCTTCTTTTTTCATGAAATCTAAGGATATTTCTTGTTTGTAAAGAAATAAAAATCATGACTTGCATCTGTTCCAGATTGGAAACCCATTTTTCTATTAGGGCTATGCTATGTCTTTGATAAAGAAATAAGAGGAAAAGAAAGGATAGGAAAGATATGTAAAGCTCATCACAAGCTCAATGCATTTATTTTGTGGATTGATTTATTATTTTAAAACATTCAGTAATGCTTCTATACCATAAAAGGTGGTATTCAAGAAAAATCCTTAAATTATTGGCTTTCTTGAAAAGGATGTCCCAAACTTGTTTATCAACTTGCTTAAGTATGCAAGAAATAATTGACATGGTACAGTCCTTGAGATTAGAGAAAAGGCATAATAGATAAAAGTCAAGGAAACAGATCATTGAACAAGCAGTTTCTAAATATCTTATCCAGATTCTCAGATGACAATAATTGAAACTGTTCTCTCAGATGTTTTCATATTATGTATAAACTTGCCATAGCAGGCCTCGGAAGTTCTAAGACCTCTTTGAAGGTGAAAAATAAGAGGGTTTCTCTGCTATGATTGCCAAAATTATGTTCCAAACTTAGCATTGTTGGTATGAAATTTATATAATAAACCTACTTATTTCATTTTCTCAATGAGCCAAAGAGTCAGTGCAATTCTGCAAGACAGTGAACAGAAATGACTATTTCACAGTAAGATCAAGACACAGACAGAAGCATCAGTCAGTCCTGTTCATTTATGTTCATTTACAATCTAGCCATAATCCAGGAGAATTAAATCTCCAAAAGAAAGTTACAAATTTCTGGGTGCATATCAAGTTAATAATTCCTACACCCCTGCAGAGGGGATAAACTATTACTAGTCCTTTATGAGAAAACTGACAGGAGTGCTATTAAGACAGAAATGGATATAGATGCTGGTCTAAACATAAATGAATGCCTATTGATTACCTCCAAGATAAGCCTAAATATCAATAAATAAATGTTAAATAAATATGTAGTTTTGATGAAACAGTAAGTCGTGAAGGGTATTATTTGCTAAACTATGTTTTAAAAAAGACAAATTAAAATAGTCAATTAAGGATTGATTTGGAGAATTATATTAATGTTTTGCTCCAAATTAATATTGTAAATTGTATTCTTAAACACAAAAGTTACAAAAATGCACTTACTAGAGTGACAAGGAATGGTTGCCTATCCTTTCCCACTGATGCTGTTCAAATCCTGATTATGGCAACTTCTTGTTCAAAAAGAATTGTTGGATTCCAACCATATACAGCATATTTGCACTGATCCTACATAACATGACCACATGACCCAACATAAAAAGATCACATTCATGTGTGTGCACATGAATGTGAAGAAATGATGTATGAACTCTTTACAGAATCTGATAGATGAGCTACAGAGTACAAAGTACTATTTTTTGTAGCATCGTTTCTTTCCAAACAATCCAGTCAAGTGTTCCACTATCAAAGTAATAACCCACAAGAGAACTGTATAAGAACTTTATTTAGATGAGCACAAACACATTGCAGCACCCATGAACACCTGAAAAAGGAAATAAATAATCTATACAACATCTTCCAACAAAATCAATATCCATGCAACTTTATCAAAAAGCGCTTGACCACTCAATCCAATATAACATAACCAACACAAGCCATAAAAAGAATAACACTGCCATACATCTCAGAAACCACCAACAGATGTCTACAACTATATGGAATCAGAGTAGTACACAAAACCAACTAAAACCCTCCAAAATATCCTAAGTAAACCAAAAGATTGATCAGCCCTAGAAGAAAAAAACAGGAGTCATTTACAATGACATACAGTGTAAAAACTGCTACAGCCACTACCTAGGGCAGGGGTGTCAAACTTGCAATGTCACGTGACGTGTCGCGATGTATCGCAACTTTTTTTCATTGCCGGCAATGGGGTGGGCGCGGATTCGGCATGATGCATCCGGCCCACGGGCCAGCAGTTTGACACCCCTGATCTAGGGCAAACAGAACACATCCATGAACCCCAACTAGCAGTCAGAAGACATGATGAAAACTCTTTAATTTCACAGCACATGGACAAACTTAGCCATAATTTCAACTGGGAAACCGTGACCATCCTAGCAAGCCAAATCCAAAAACACTAGAGAATTCCCGAAAGCCTGGTACTCTGACAAACTGTCATCAATAGACATAGACATAAATAACATCTACATATTATGCAAAAGAGTCAATCAAGCCAAAAAGGAAACAAAAAGATCAAAACACTTTCCCATCAGCAATCAACATCCAGGTTAGCATAGATTAACCACCAAGATTGACATCAGACCAACAATCAAATAAACAATACCCCACTCAAGGAACTTCCAAACAAGTTAACAGTAAACAACCCAACCAAAGAACCCCAAGACCACTCCCACCAACACTGACAGGGTAAATCACTAGAATATAAATTGAGAGCAAACTGCATTCCTTACTAGCACATAATGTTACCTACTTTTGGTAATGAAACATCTGCAAGAAAACAACCAAGATCAGAGAGCACAAAGTACCCTCAATCCAATTTGAATTGTGAACTACTATATACATAGGTTTCTCCAAATTTTCTCTTCATTTGATCCATTGCTGCATTTCTCTGCAATATATTTTGCAGATAATATTTTTTCCTCTTTCCTCATGTAACTATTATTTGTTGCTTTTAATTTCCCAATGCCCACAAAGAAGAATTTGATACAAGTGATACTTAAGGACTGCTCTTTTCTGGACCCTGTATATATATAAAGCAGTGGAGTGGAATGTCCCTGAAATTCTGAAGCATTGTGGAATCATTGTTATATCCTAACTAATTATATCATAGTTGGGCAATGCAATGTAGTAGTTAAAGTTTTAAGCTAGGACCAGGAGACACAGTTAAGACACACTTTCATAAAAACTCTAGTGAGCTAAACCTAGGAACAATTACACCCAAATGACAAAATTTCTCCCATGACACAGTTTCTAGGTTACAATCCTCACTCCTGCACAACTGAAAAAGTACACTGAGAGTAATCTGAATTTCAAAGCTTTGCTTTGAGACTTTGTAGTAGCTTAAGGGAAATGAAATGCCCTCTAGGGGCAAGAATGATCTGCTTAAATACATGATGTGTAACTATAATCAACCTTTAAAAGAAAATGCAATGATAATACATGAAAAAGTACACAGAGTAGAAAGCAATTAATTTATTGCATTCATATTTAAAAGAAAAATACTTACAGGAACATCAACATATTTTGCAGCCGCTTTTACCTTTAGAAAATGTAAAAGTAGAAAATAAATATCACTTGGTATTATAGGCTCATAATGGATTTTTAAAATCGTTATTCAATAGTTGTACTTACAGTGAATGAAAGTATTGATGAGAAGAAAGTGCCTTCATCATACCTTGATAATTTAGAGAGCACACCTTCTAGCACTGCAACAAACTATATTAAGAAACACAGTATGAGAGATTGACCTTTATTGTCAATTTTACTATGAGCACAATGGCCCACATTAAAAATGAACTCTCTGTTGCCTGCTCTCAAAACAAAGTATATATCTACCCATACACATACTTAACACACATATACACATGCTATACACACACACACACACACACACACACCCCTACCTATTAATATATATACATATAAATATTAATCATTGTCCATTTAGAATACACAGCAGAAAGAGGAAACTTGAGAGTTCACAAGGTTGATGCTATGTGGAATAAAACTGACTGAATCTGGATGTTCTGCTTTGGATACCACAAAGCCTCCTGTGTAGCATCCCAGACAATACTGCGGACTCTGCTCAAGCATCACTTATATGCTATGTCCTGGATAGAAGGAGGTGAACTTCCAATAATCGTTTGTGCCATATTCGTAATGTGTAAAAGGTTTTGAAATTACTTTAAACAGCTACAGAAGGCTGCGGAGAGGGGAGACCTTTCCTTTATGGCTTACATATTGTGCCAGATAATACCTACTGTCAAATCCTTAGTTAGATGTATGGAGTACTTGATGCTTTCTAAGCTTGGTTGTTTGCCTGTAGACATTTCATTACCCAACTAGGTAACATCATCTGTGTGAGTGTGGAGCTTGCTCCCATTTATAGATAGTAACTTGCCCTGCCAGTTTTGGTGATGAAAATTCCTTAATCTCACAACACCTGGACAGATTCAACTACAGTAGCATCTTAAAGAAAGGTAAAAGTTTGCCCTGTCCAGTTGTGTCTGACTCTAGGGGGCGGTGCTCATCTCCTTTTCTTAGCCAAAGGAGCCGGTATTGTCCTGTACCCAGCATGACCATATGTTGAAGTGCACAAAATGCTGTTACCTTCCCACTGAAATGGTACCTATTAATCTACTTCTATTTTCATGCTTTTGAACTGCTAGATTGGCAGAAGCTGAGGCAAGTAATGAGAGCTCACCCTGTTGTGCAGCACTTGAGTATCAAATCTGGGCAGTCAGCTTTCCAGCTGATAAGCTCAGTATCTTTAACCATTGTGCCTCCCCCCAATAAGCATCTTAGACCGAAACAAATTTAAAAATGATAGGGAATTTCTAGAAGCTTGATATTTAACCAAATTAGATATTAATAGACACATAGAGATAAACCATATTTACATACCATTCAAAAGAGACAATAAAAAAAGCCAAGAGGGAAACAAAAAGACCAGAACACTCCCTCTCCAGCAACTTTACACCCAGATGAGCAGGGATTAACACCAGGCAAACAATCAAGCAAAAAACAATACCTACTATTTCAGTGATATTAATTTTAAGCACCAGTAAACGTAGATCCAACACAATGCAAATTAAACATGTAAAGAATTTCTTAACTTCTTAGGTTATTTTATGGGTATACAAAGCAGACAGCAGAAAAGAATTTTGATGACAGAATTCATTGGAAGTTAGAAAACTATAAGAAATTTGAATTACTGTAATAATATCTACAACTAAGGAACTTCCTGCTTTGGTTGGTCACTTTCATCAGTTGGTGAATATTTAATTATCTTGTCCCAGAATCACACAGTTGGAATTGGGTGGCCTTATAAATCTTGCAATAAATAAATGTAAAAGTACTAATTGCACAATTGCAAAACGTTCACTACTGTACATATTAACCATGCATGTTTTTTTAAAAAAAATATGTAACCCTTTTTATGTAACTCTTTTTCTTTGTGTTATTGTATAATGTTATATTGCATTGGTTTCAATAGTAGCCAGCTACATTGAATGACTCATATACATTAAAAGAAGCAATACTTCTACATATAAATAGAATAAATCTATTCAGTTATTGCTGTTGTGAAACTGTTATGGCTCTTCTGTTACAAGATTATGATAGCTATAGCAAAACCAAAGGAGAATACACCATTCTGGACTCCCTTCTTAGTAACTTTGCTTTTACTGAATAAATGTAACAATATAGAACAAATGGCTAATTGCAGTGGGAGAATCCTCAAACTCTGTCAAGGTTGTGCATGTATTTTTCATTCAATTTCATTGAATTTCAGCTTTCATGAATTCTACCAAGCAAATGTTGAGAGTTATTAGAAACTTTTGGTGGCCCATGTTTTCCATCTTAACAAATAAAATAACCATGCAGTAGTCTTTTCCAATCTGGTCTTTTCCAGTCACTACCATTCCTAACAGCCTTTGACATTACACTATCTGAAGATTAGTTCAACTATAGACTAATAGACATGGAAAGAACCAGGTTGTAAAAACAGACAATTTCAGAGCATATTATTGACTCCATATTTTCTGTGATTGGCAGGTCGCTATCAATGTTCATTTCAGTGTTCACCATGTAGATGAATCATTATTTATTTATTTATAAATTATTCTACATACCACAATGGACCATTGAACACAGCAATGTGTGTGTATAAGTATCTGTGTGTGTATGCATAATAAAATAAAATCAAATTAGGGTGAAATTAGGAACTAATTAGGAATTAGGAATTGAAGTTTGTTTAGCAGAATAGTCAAAAGGGAAGAAACAAAAATGTGCTATTCAATACATTTTTTTTCAGCACTGTGTTTCTTCATCAAATCTCTTTCACTGTTGTTCACATTCTTTATTGGTAATTTCTTGGAGTATTGTTTACACTTTGATTCTGGGTCTAGTATTAATTTTGGTGGTAAATTCTGCTTATCTGGGTGTTACTTGCAGGAGAGGAGATCTTTATCCCAATATCCCAATCAAGGAACTGCCAACTCAGACAAACAAGCTAACAGTAAACAACAGTCTAATCAAGGAACCACCAAGAACACTTCCACCAACACTAAAAGGGCAGCCACAAGTACATAAACTGAAAGCACACCCCATTCCTTTCTAGCACTGATGATTTTACTCAGTTTGGTAATGAAACATCTGCAAGGAAGCAACCAAGTTCAGAGAGCATCAAGCACCCCACAAAACTCTTAATTAAAATAGAACTATTTCTACTTTTCTCTTTTGAGTACAAAATATTAAGAGGAATTAGATTATGCCTTTCTTATTTCCTTTTTGTAATAAAAGTCATATTTGTAATCCACTAATCAGAATATATACTTAGACTCTGAATACAGCCCAATTTCTAAAATCATCATCACAATTATTTTAAATAACTTATAAATAAACCCAAATTAAATAGGTCAACAATTCTGTTATTCTTATTTTGGAAATTCTATGTGATACAAACAATAATTAAACCTTATCACACTTTGAAAATATACAGTAAAGATAGTATTTTTAAAAACATGTATGAATACAAATATTTATATGAGAACATTACTCATTGTCACAGTTACTGCAAAATGTTTATAATAATAGAATGACTAATTTTATAAGTATTTTGAAGAGTAATTGCTTGACATCTAAATCACATTGCTAGAACATAGGAGTGAGAGGACAGGACAAAATTCCATCTGGCATGTTGTTAATGGCCACTCTAACAGTGTCATAACAGTGTCATATTTCTTGTTCTCTGTAAGGATTTGAAAGTCTCACCTTGCAGCAATCAAAGACCCTAACGGTTTAACAGAGTGATAATAGTGAGCTTATCTTATTCTGTTTTTCTTATATCTTTATACATTTAATACACATTCTTCCTTCTTATATATCTTTCTTTTTATATCATCATAAAGATAATTACAGAAGAAGAAATGAGAGGGATTAGAAGTAAATGAATAGATAACTAAAGGCACTTCTTTATTCATCACACTAATTCTGTGGCCTCCTATTAGCAAGTCAGTCAGTATAGAAATCCTCATCTTTCCCAAGAGTAATTTTTCAAAATGCTAGTTCAAATTGAATTTCTGGAATTGTTTTATTTTGTTGAATTTAATTGCTAAATTAAAGTTAACATTTGACAACATTTATAAAAGGTAAGAATCCAGTTACTTAGAATGATTCTGTTTCATGGTGAAGATGCTTATGACTGGGGTAAATCTAGAGTCAAATCTGTCCTCAGCCATGGAAGCTCATTGGATGGTTTTGAGTGAACCACTGTCTCTGCCTGACCAGTCTTGTAATATGGTCATGAAAAACTTGCAAAGGGAATGCTGGACATGGTGCTTTGAGCTCCTAAAAGGAAGCAGGATAGAAATCTAACCGATATATCAAACTATATTGGATACAAAGCAAAAATGAAGTATTATCTTGGTTTTGCAGTCACTTGGAAATCTAGGGAAAAGATAATTATATTCTTCTGAGTTCTAGTTGACTTATGGCAACATAAAAATATTATGCAAGGAGTGGTTAACTGATTCCAATTTTATATTATATTCCAACACAGACCTATTGGTACTCCTTGGTCCTAAAATCTTTTTTCCCCTTAATGATGAGAAACAAAAGTTTAATGTTACTGAAGCTCCCCTTTAAGATCATGTAAAATTGAATGCAAAAATAATTTAAATCTTAATACATTGTAAAACTCTTAGAACTAAACATATAAATTTGCTCATATTCTTCCTATGGAAGAGAGAAAATGATGGCCCCCATTCTTGTGCTTTTGCACCTTTATTTTGTTTATTTATTTGCATGGCTGTTCATTTGACACACAATTTAGAGGGGCGAACAGTAAGTTTCAAACACTAATAAAAAATATCAACCCAAATTAAAACACAGCATTCCTAGGGCAGTATATAATAACCCTCGAACAAGGAGTTCCACTAACTTTCTGGCCCAGGGCTTGTGTTCACTGACACAAGATCCCAGTGTATGCTGAAGAGCTATCTGAAGAGCTTTCCTTCCATAAACATAGTGCTTTGTGTTGTATGGAACCATGAATAAATTTCCTCTTCTGCTTTTTCCTAAGACTTAAGTACACGGAATTAGCTGTGGTCTTCACTCTTTTTCACAAGAGCGTCTCCAAAGTTCCTCTTTGAAGTTGGCCACCTTAGCCCTTTCACTTTAATGGCATTTTCAGGCTATGGACAGATTGTAGAACTGTACTAAAAAAACCCAGGTAACTGCACATCTTTTCCCCCTAACACTTATAATCATTCATATCCAGTGCAATTCATTACTTTCCATTCCAAGAATCTCATTAATTTCATCCATCCGTCCGTCCATCCATCCATCCCTCAGCAATGCCCATAACAACTGCGGTGAGAACAATATAACAATATAAAATGCAGCATTTGTGTTATGATGTCATCATATTTGTGTTGTCATTTGCCTCCTATCTGTCAGCCCACTGGCACCCATATTGTTTGATATATCCTCAAACTATCAGAATTAGTTAAAGAGTGTACATAAAAGCAGAAAAACTGAATAGCAACATTTAAAACAAGAAAGATTAAAAACAGATTAGCCAATGTCTTTTGAACTTTTTCATATAAATGTAAGCAAAAGTAGGCTTAAAAATCTTTTGAAGAAACTGAAACATACTTTTCTTCACTGCAAGATGCAGCAAACCAGAATTTCTTTTATCTAATTAAAGCTAATCTTCGAATAGTAAAAATGTGGTCATATTAAATGCTGTTAATTAATTAAGGCACTGTAGCATGAAAGATAAGACAATCATATCTGCTAAATAGATATTGCATAAAAAGATTTGTTCAAATTGGAATCCAATTTACACTTATAAGTATCTTGATGATCTCATGGAGTGTTAGTCCTTATTTTATTTTAAAAACAGGAACATGGAAAATATCAAAAATATTTCTTTATAAGAAGCAGATATGGATATTTTTCTTTCTCTCCAAGTGCAATTTTTCTGGAAAAAAAATATTTACCTTTGAAACAAGAAGTGAAATTACTTCTTTCACGGTTTCTTCAATCAAGTCATCAATTTTCGAATGATATTGTTGCTGTGGTTCAGAAAACCAAAGTAGCATTAGTATATTAAATGAGCACAATGCTATTTGTCATAAGTCACATTTGCACAAAGGTACAAAAACCGACAGATAAAGAGTTATTTAAAATTATTAAAGTAATAGGTTTTCCGGTTTGCCAGTGCGGCCGCTGTGGCTGCTGGAAGGTGAGTTCCATCTTCCGCGTTCGGTTTCGCTCCGCTGGGGGACCCTGGAAAGGGTCGAGAGTCGCCCTGTAGGGGTGACAAGCAAGGAGGGGACCCCCACTTGATCACGGGAGGGCGGTAGCCCTTCCCCTTGATCCGCGGCAGTCCTCCAAACCGGCGGACGAAAGACTGGCCATAGAAATATGGCTCGTCACTAGGCTGCAGACAGCCGAAGTCAAACTTACCACCAGGCACTTCTAAAGCAGCGTGGATGAGACTGGGTGAGATCTGAACCTCTCTTCAATCCTAAGTATTTTCTCCTCCTGTAAAAGCTGCCCAAAGTATCTTCTCCCCTATGAGAAGAGAGGGAAGGGAACTTCTATCCCACCCTCTAAGAATAGCGGCAACTGACTATCCAGGGGAGTTAAAACACTGAAAGAATAACCTTAATCTAACTGGATTTATATGCTTCTAAAATTTGGGGACCAAAAGATTTCTTATCTTTACTGAAGACTTTGGTTTTTATTTACAAAAAAGAAATAAAATTGGAAAAAGGATTATAAAAATTTTGGACTTAAAAAACCTTAAATGGCATTGGTGACATCTTGTGGCCATGTTTGATATTACAACTTGTTATTGTCTAAAGGAGACTTGGCTTGAAGCCCAGACTACAGATAAGACTTTTTCAACCTTGACAAATATCAGCTGTGAGAAGCTCAGCTGTGTTCTATACTCAGTTATAAAATTATTTTCATTCTCTGACTTTAAAGCCCTCAATTTAACACACCATTAAGAGAATATGGATGAAGACCAGGAACAGATTCTTTTTATGTTGAAAGCAATACATGAAACCATTCTTTCAGCTTGTGATGAAATAAGATACTACAGAAAAGAACAAGATGTCAGCCTAGATATACGAACCCAAATTTTGACTACAATTAAAGAATCAACTATGCAGAAGATAATAGAAGAAGTGGAACAATTAAATACTATGATAGAGGATTCAACTGACCAACAAATACAGTCAATGGAAAATCCAGAAAAGGGACTGACAACCCTGAAAATGGAAAAGACTTTCTATATAAACCAGAAGAAACTTGAGGAGCAAGAAGAAGAACAGACCGAAGGGAAGACAAACATATCAGGACAACTATGGGGATCTGGAATAATAGAGAGACGATTTGCTAGCCCTTCCCAAAAAATGGCGACTGGATGGTCTCTTTTATTTCAAATAATATATATAACAACAGAGGGAGATCTATTTGATGATTTAAAAGCACTGATATGGAAGGCGAGCTGGCAAAGGAAGAAAGCCAGAATAAGGCTGAAAAAAATTGGGGTTTTGATTTATCAGAGAGGATTTTATATTGCTAATTAAAATAGAATATACTCAAATAGACAAGATATGTATTTTGAATACTAGATTTTGTTATGAATTGAGATAAAGAAAATTTTGGTCACTTAAAACTTGGAAGTATAAATATTAAAAGTTAAATTTGAATAAATTTGATGGGAAATTAAAAATTGGGGAAAACAAATAAATAGGATATTGATTGTCTATACAGATTGAATGTAAAAGTAATTAAGATATGTATAAGCTAAATATTTATTGATAAATGTAATAAATATGTTTTTACTTAGTTGATAGAGTAAGAACTGTATTAGCTTAAATATGAGACAGTAGATATTAAGGAAAAAAGAGAGGAAATATTTGATGTTGAAATAGGGGAAATTTTGGTCATTAAATTTAAGGCATTTGGAAATTAGTTGAAAATAAGGATGTTATACTGTATTATTAACTAGATGATGTAAGATGGTGGGAAATAGAACATACTCAAATAGATAAGATGTGTATCTTGAATATTAGACTTTGTTATGAATTGTGATAAAGGAAACTTTGGTTACCTAAAACTTGGAAATTATAAATATCAAATGTTAAATTTAAATATTGATGGGAAACTAAAAACTGGGAAAAACTAACAGCAGGACATTGATTGTCTATAAAGATTGAATGTTAAAGCAACTAGGATATGTATAAGCTAAACATTTATTGATAAATGTAACAATGCTATTTTTACTTAATTGATATAATAAGAACTGTATTAGCTCAAATATGAGACAGTAGATATTAAGGAAAAAAGAGAGGAAATATTTGATGTGGTAGCTTGAGATTTGTACTAAAGATTTTTGTATGTAATTGAATTATCGATTAACCCAGCCACCACATTGGTTTTTAAATACTTAAATGTAAAATTAGAAAATCAATAAAATATTACAAAAATAAATAAATAAAATTATTAAAGGAATAAAGCCTTGAAAATGATCCACCCACAAATTACTTTCTTTCATACAATATCCAGAAAATTTTTCCATGTATGCATTTGAGTTAAGCAGCTAATGGGGTTATTATTTAGATGCAGCAAGGTCTTATTCAGGGAAAGGAATGTGAAGGATATTTTTGTCTTCTATGTAATTAAGGTGGCTATGTATTCCTCTACCCCCGAAGGGCTGATTTAGCTGCAAAAGCAAGATGAAAAGAAGATTTAGTAAATAAACCACTTTCTGTCTGATAACTCTCATTCACATGTTATGTTCTTCAGAAATAAAATGAGTGGCCAATTGTTTGCTCTTCAAAAAAACCTTTTAAGAGTGAAGTGAGCTGCAGGTTATACAATTCCTATACAATCTGCTCTAAAATGGGCAAAAAATAAAAATTAATCAGAAAACCTGAAGGATGGTAATAAATTACTCAACCATAAAATATATAATAGCTAAATCAGTTGCCGCTCTCCATCTTTCTACTACTGCCTTTTTCTCACTAATGAAAACATTTTCTTTAAGAAACACATTTTAAATCTGAAAGACTTTCACATTCTGTTTTTGATAATAATAAAGCAAGCATCCATCCTGCAATTTGTGGGAGCAAAGGCTCTTTCTTTTATTCTGAACATATATTCATTCAAAAAAGTAATTCTTCCATCAGAACATTTGTTTGAAAGCAAAGAACGTTCCACTAGCCCACTTCACAAAAAATGTGTCTTATAAAGACTAACCCTATCTTGATGGTTCAAGGCTACATGAATCAGCAACGGCATAATGCTTTGAATAAAGAACAGCCAGCATCAGTCTAAACATTCACTCAACTTTGTAAGAGCCCATGGCATAGTCTTATGAAATTTAGGGTTCCTGAAGGCAATTTACTCCCTTTTTCAAAGTGTTACATACACATACTAACTACTTTTAAGAAAAGTATGTTAAGCATGATCCCCAGTGCTTGGTTTACCTAGGGGCAAACTACTGAAGCTATCAACCTTCCCTAACCCCTGACCTTCAGATGTGCTGGCCCTACAGCTCTGCTAAGCCCAAAATTTCTGTAGGATATGTGATGTCAAGGAGTTCCACATGCTATAATGTAACCCACAGCTACAACTGTCACTAGGATAATCATGTCAAGATTGTAATCACAGAAAATGGTGTATTTTCTTCTCCTCTTCTGTAATGGGAGAGACAAATGTATAATGCCAGGCTGGATGGTTTTCTAATTCTGGCTGCTTTTCTGTTACATGAAAAACTGAAGGATTTTGGATATTTAGTGCAGTGGAAATGGTAGTTGCTGGAAGGTGTCCTTACAATGATTACCAATGCTTGCTGTTCAGAACTTATTCCCCTTTATCATTTCAACAGTTGC
Organism: Azemiops feae; assembly: GCA_023970755.1. NCBI lineage: Eukaryota > Metazoa > Chordata > Lepidosauria > Squamata > Viperidae > Azemiops > Azemiops feae. The sequence goes on along the minus strand of JALGBA010000503.1, from coordinate 584,894 downwards.
CAAGGAAAAGTATCTAATTGCAAAGTTGATGGTTATGATATCATATTCACAGGTCTCAATGGGATTTTTTTTTAATACAGAAGGAATGATAGCTAGGTAGCTGTGCAATTTCACTCTTTCATAAATGCTCCCTAAATACACATAAAAGTTTTGAAAATGTCAAATTGGGGGGGGGGGAATGCATAATATATCAATTGATTTCACCTCCATTTTTGGGCACTGATTGAATTAATGGCATCCTTCTCTTAGTCCTATTCCCTATTAGCAGGAAAACTCTGATTGTCTCATATTTTAGTATTCCATATCATTAGAAGTAACAAGAGCAGTCTGTTTTAAAAGGATTGGGAAGTAGAAACAATGCTGTGAGGAAGTGCCCATATATACTGTAATTATAAATGTAGACATTGCTGTCAGGTTTTGCTGAATAAAGGTGTGCAAATCACCTGATTAGGCATTTTTGCTCCTCTGGATCTAACACTTTGCTTGCAAAGACCTACTGCTGGTTTAATAGGTTCCTTCTTTGAGATTAGAGTTTGATTCTTGTTAAATCTAAGAAAAGCTACAACCTGTTTTGCCTATAGTGACATTTAAATAGAGTAGATTGCATTATCTGATATCTGTATGCTGGTCTGTGACTGTAATAATGATTTGATTTGATTATCTGATATTGGAAAATTTTGGGGATTCTTTTAAAAAACTACAACAAAGAATTAATTAAGACATGAGATGAGATGAATTTGATAAAAGATGTAGATGGTCAGACAGATGGTCAGAAGCAAAGCAAAAGCAAAGTCCTCCCACTGACACTGGGATACACATGATAATTGTAGTGTTGTTTGAATAATGAAAGGTTAATAAAAATGAGAAAGTGGTGGGTTAGAGAATGGCAGATAGAGCACTAATGAAAAGCTGAACCGTTTTGAAAGGTTTTTTTTTGTTTGAAAGTTGCAAAGGAGAACTGATAACTTTTACTTTCCCATTTACCATAATTAGGAAGACAGATTTTTCTCCAACTCCAAATAGGTACTTTCTTAATTGAGAAGGGTGTGTGTGTGTTTCATTTTACATTCCATAGAGAACACATTGGAAGATATTTTAGAAAACAACCAAATGGGTGAAGAAATAAATGATTAAGACATTCTTGCTGAAAAGCAAAGATTAGCTTGAACCTTGATGCTATAAATAATCATTTTAGGATTAGGGAGAATCCTTTAGAATGCAATGTATGGTATGTTTTGAGAAGTCCAACTAATACAGTGATAAGTCTTCCTTCATATTCATATGAAAATATATGTGACTTTCCCCCAAAATTGCATAATTATCTGCCAATTTTTTTTTTACTCAATCAACAATTGGGAAAAATGATTCCTTTGAACTACATGGTCTAGGCCTGTTTTCATTTTGTTTAGGGATATATAATCAGAAATTATAAATTCTACCCAAAGCAAGTAAAGATAGAAACACTTTGGAAAACAAACAAACAAAATTTAAAGCAATGAACTTACCCATTGATTTGCAAACTGGTTGATACCCCGAAAGCCCCCCCAAAAGAAGAAAATTGAGAAAAAATTGTGAAAATAATTATAAAATAATATAGAAAACAGCAATCTTAGCTGACTTAATGAAAAGCTTGTTTAAATAAAGACAAAATACAACAAAGATGGCTACAAAGATAAATGCACATAAATAGCACAATTTACTGCAAAGTAAAACAGTATGGTACTGTAGCATTGTGAATTTGAAAAATCCAAGAAGGATCTGTACTCTAAACTGGCTTGGTAGTTACCAATGCGTCTTGGAGGAAGCAGGTTCTGGCATTTCCATCTCCTGTTGGACAGAAGCATTTGCCCCTTTTATGGCCTCTCTTTGGTACTTTGTGGGGACTGGTTTGCAAGAAAAGACAGACTCCTCTATTTGAAGCTATCATTTTCTTGTAGCTCATGACTCATATGTACACCCAACAATATGTAACTTAGTCCTAATTTTTAAATTAATTAATTTTCTTAAAAAGGAAGAAATACTCTTTCTTCCCAGATAGTTATGCTCAAACTTACACCAACCAATAGGAAACACACCTTTTTTTCTGGTGTTTTCAATTTTCTCATGGACATTGATGACTGCAACTGGAAACAATGTTTTTTTTTAAGGCTATTGAAAAAGGGCAGTGCAATTTCTGTTGGTTTTGGTAGTGGGGATGATGGAGACTTGTAGCATAACATAGCAAAAACACTGAAAAGTGATTTTTCCCCTTCCCCAAGACCTTGGAAGTCTTAGTCAAATACAATGCAGGAGAGTTGTCAAATACATCTCAGACTATGAAACATGCGTATTCATCATATGTTAACTATGAAAAAATGAGGGACTGTAATTTTTAGAAACAAAATACCTCAAACATCAAATATTTATAGGACTGAATTTACTCAAAAGGAAGATGACCCTGAATGTAAGACAACTATCCACAAATTAAGAATATTCAGGAAAAAATACATATTCATGAAAAAACATCATGTGGAAACACCCAGCTTGCCAATATAGTATTATCAATTCCACCTAAAAGCTAAAAGCTAACCCACCCACCCACCCACCTTGTCAGGAGTTAGTCAGGAGTCATGATCCTAGAATTAAGGAGAAATTTCCTGACAGTTAGAACAATTAATTAGTGGGACAACTTGCTTCCAGACTGGAGGTTTTTAAGAAGAGACTGGACAACCATTTGTCTGAAATGGTATAGGCTTTCCTGCTTGAGCAGGGGGTTGGATTAGAAGACCTCCAAGTTCCCTTTCAACTCTGTTATTCTGTTATTTATACTATGGATGAATGGATGGATGGATGGATGGATGGATGGATGGAAGGAAGGAAGGAAGGAAGGAAGGAAGGAAGGAAGGAAGGAAGGAAGGAAGGAAGGAAGGAAGAAAGGAAGCAAGGAAGCAAGGAAGGAAGGAAGGAAGGAAGGAAGGCATCTATGCAGCTTCTCTATCAATCTATCTAATCATAGCTACTAATTGTATATGAGGTTCCTAATTTATTAAATTATTTAATTCCCATGTACATATAAAAAGCATTCTCTCTCTTTCACACAAACCACTCTTATATCAGAAATACAAAAACTGCAAAAAAGAATTAGACACAATGAAGGTGGGAAGAGAGGGACAATAATTGCACATGAAACAGAAGGGAAAGCAAAATTTGGAATGGGAAATGCAGAAGAGGTATCCAGATAGGGAAGGAAAGAAGAGAGTGATAGAGAAGCCCTATTTCAATGTTAGGAAAGGGACTAAACTCAGCAAACAATTCAGCAGCTGTATCTATAGGTCTCTGCATTTTATGCTCAATGTTTTTGTTTTCAAGAGCTTTTTCTATTCTGTAAGCCCCACTTGTCCCCGATAATTATTTGGGAAAAGAATTCATTCATGGTAACTTTTTTTGGATGAACTAGTTACCAGTAGAAGAATTAACATCATCAAATCCAACTCTAAATCCATTGGCATTTACGAAATAATGTAATATAATATTTTTGAACATCTGGGCTTTTTTTCTTAAAAGATTGGTTACCAATTATCATTGTGTTTCTGAAAATCATGACACATAACAATCTTCATTGTTTAAAGCAGCACCACATTTTCAAATTACTGTGTAATTTTGTATTTTGTGAAAAAAAGAATGTCCATATGATTTATGGAAAAAATGAGGTTTACAGTGTATGTGCATATGTACATAGGGAGGGGCATTGTGTGTGTGTATGTGTGTATCTCACACACAAACACACAAATGAATAAATGTTTGGCATAAAATTACCCCCAAACCTTTTGCATCTTTATTAAGATTTGTCATCATGAATGTTCCTGCTGGAATTCTCTTACCTCCTGCCCACCATTCAGAATACAAAGTTTAGCAGTTTGCTTCTTGGCATCAACTAGCACGTTGAACATTGTGCATACAGAAGAAGGAATACGCAAATCTGTTGATTTGTTTGTCTTCTGCACTTTGAGTTCAAAAGCAGCTCTTGTTCTATTAATTGAAACATGGGATTTACAGAAATAGAAAGATTTGTCACTCATATTTTAAATAAACTAAATGAAAAGGGGAATTCAGTGAAAACATGTGAAAGGCAAATATGAAATGTTTAGATGCGTGTTACATTAATTAATGTGATTATCATATTTATAAGTACTAAAGTCCGATAGTCCTCTCAAGGTTAGATACTGATTTAACAAAATAGCTGCTTGTCAAAGCATAGCCCAGATAAAGCACAGATTGTTGAATGTTTTCTGCACAAATTTCAAATTGACAAAAGCTGATCATAGACCCCAGTATAATATATTCAAGGATTCCTGACAATTAAAAATGTTAAAGAGTTTCAGAACATGTGACACATTTTAAATGAGCAGGGGAATAGATGGAAAAAGCATAATAATTGTTCCTTTACAAAAATAACTCCCACAGAGGTATAATTCAGAAATAACTGGCATGGTGAAGCCAAGAATAGATTATGGAAGAATGATTAACACCTGAAACAATTAAAGATCAGTGGACATATTATAGTTTCCTCTGCTTGATGAATCTATTATCATAACTGTACCAGGACACTTTGTGTTTATGGCAGCATGGTGAAATATGGCTAGTCTGACCAGTGCGTATGTACTGCTACCATTCTTTCAGAAGATATTTAGAGTAGTCATGATGTAGTCCTTGTACATGACTTCAATAATCAAATATATACAATTTATCATGAAATGTTTTTACTTCTGCCTATTCATTCAGTCATTTGTTTAGCTCTAGCTTGTATTAGTAACCTGAAAAACAACAAGTTCTTCAAGAGCTTGAAAATGGAGGACACTATTGAATACCTTTTCTAAGAATCTTCATTTTCTTCACGTCCAGTGATGAAAAAAGCATCAATGTCGCCTGCTTGAGCTGGAAGCTGTAGCTAAATAGATCTTCTGCTGTATGCTTTTGCTCCCCAGTTGCACATTATAGTGATTAGGGGTTCATTTTGCCATTTTGTCGGAAAATTCACCATATGCCTTAGAGCTACTCACATAAAGCCTACTTATGTGTAAATGCCAGGATTTGAATCCCAACTCGAGGAGCATTTCTTGCTGAACATTCCAAGAACCATGAACACATTGTGCAGAAACTCTATAATATGCGGAGTTGTCACTTGGCATTGTGGGATAGAGAGGAAAGTTTTGTGCAGGAAAAGTTGCTTCAATGGATTGGTTTATCAACTTAAGCAATACAAAGTAATCCATGAAACTGAAGGACATATATGGAAACAGAATGTTAGCATCTGATACTATTTTTGGTGTAATGGTTAAGGCACCAGAGTGGAAAAGGGAGACTGTGAGTTCTAGTCCCCTTGCCCCTCCAGTACATAAACCAAGGCAATCAGTATGCATTTAAATGTTAGCCCTAAAAGACTTTTCACCATGTAATGATATATATAGAAATGACCTTAGGAGATGAGAGAAAGAGCCACAGACTATAGACAACTATCATGTAAAGATATCTCAGCTGTAGGAGGGGAGGGAAGCATTTCAGGAGGGACCCTCCCTAGTTTTCTAGAGAGTAAAAGGAAAGAAATACTTTCTGACTTGCAAGATTCTGTCAATGGAACCTTGCAATAAAGATAGAGTTAGTACTCATAGTTGTGCTTTTTATCTGGACTACCTCAAAGGGTTAACAGATTAACTCCACTGATTGGTACCAGCTGAAACCTGTGGCATAACTGAGATTCCATTGGAGCTCTGGATCTGTTGCTGCCCATTCTTGCTTTCAATTTATCCGTCTCCTTTGCATGAACAATGAACATAGCAAAGTAAACAGAACAGTCATTTTTTCTTTGCCCTGTGCTCTTATACAGGTCAGGCCTACCGAGAAGTGATGAGGAAGTATGCTTACCCAGAGATATAACCTGTTTCTTAATTAAAATATCTTCCCAAAGGTCCTTTACAGCCTGGATCCGGATGTATTTTTTTTATAATTATTATATAAATTAGATACAAAATTACGAACACATACCTTTTGATGCAAGCTTCTATCATATCACTGGCCATAAGTTTAAGTCTCTGTTCTAAGTGATGGGCAAACTCTGGTTCTGGCCAATGGAGATCTAAGATGAACATCTGTAGGGCATCCAGTTTCCAGAAGAGGTCTTCTGATGTTGCTGACCCATTACTAACAAACAAAAAAAATTACTATTATACTTGAACCAGAGCATTAGATAAAACATAAATACTATTTCTATATTTATAAGCATTTCAGCTACTTGCCATAAACACGTGACCTGGGATCACTATTATTTTGCTGTAATTACTGGGTAGCTTTGTCTTATACAAATTTGGTGTGGCTCTAACAGTGGTTGATTTCAGCTCGGAGAGAAAGGAACAACTCAGACATGAGCAGTAGGGTTATTTAATGTACTGAAGCTATTTCATTTCAGGTGTGAACCGAACAGAGCTGAGCAGGAAGAAGCAATTTGGTCTTAAGATAGGACTTTGATATTGATAAAAAAAATATGGAAGTTTGGAATTTATTTATCTAAGTTACTCTGCTGACTTTTGCAACTTGGTGGTGATGATTTATTCACATTATTGCTTAATATCATTTAATTTTCTCCCACAATATAACGAGAGAAAGATATCGCGGAGCACTGCTTTTAATCACATTAATGTCCTAATTGGAGTCAATGGTGCCAAGAAAGAAGTCAGGTCTCCATCATCATTTCTGGTCCAATTCTTGGGGACTTTACAGAGGTCAAGTTGAAATTCTGATATTATTTCATATCTACAGAAATACATCCTTAACAGTAAATTAACTATTAAAAAACAAAAGCAAAGCACTAGCACTAAGATTACAATCTTAACATGTGCAAGTTCTTGTTTGTTGTGTCTGACAGAAAATTACTATTTATGCTAAGTACTGGGAATGGGCCGAAAATGATTTATTACACGTTAAGGGATGGGGAGGATACCAGGCCGTTTATGATCATTTTGTTGCTACAAATGATACAACCAGTTATTTTCAATCAGATGTTTCCATTTCATGTGTGTGTGTGCATGTGCATGTATGTGTATGTATATATTTCCTGATAATATTGTTAGAATAGAATAGAATAGAATAATAATAACTTCATTGTCACTTTGAATGTACACTAATCGGCATACATTAAAATGAAATTTCATTGCATACAGCTCTCAAATGATCACCACCTCCAATATACACTACATAAATATGACAAAAATAAATACAGAATTATGCATATACCCACATATATTATATGACATAGAGAAACAACAGTCTAGTTCTGTTATAAGCTATTTCCATAATGTGCACTGATTAGACTTGAAGTCTGTCATGGTCATATATTGTTCTATCATGAGAAATCAAATCTTAGACTTTTGTGACTGTTCTATGTAAAAAGCAACATATGGTTACTATAGTATTAGCCTTATTTATACCTCAGATTTTATAGAATTTACTAATGATAATTCTGTCATTATAGGCTTGGGTTCAAGTTCACCCAGTCCTTGAAGGCAAATGAATTTATTATTGTGAAGGTCATATGTAGTGGTGAAGGCAGAATGCATTCTGAATGCAGAATGCAATTGTGTCCAGTCTATTCATCTCCAGCTTCCACAGAAGAACAAGATATGAGGAATTCTTAATAAACTTAGATACTCAGGAGCATTCAGAAACCCTGTATGTTTCCTAATTTTCAGGTAGTTCTCATCACTCCCAGCACAAAGGAACAAAAAACAAACAAACCAGAATTACAGATACAGAACTACAATCTAATTAGTTAATTAGTTGTATATGAAAAATAGGAAGTATGTCAGCCTTCAGCATCTATATAGCATGTTTTTTGTCTGATGAAGCATCAACCCAGAAAGAGCAGTGGAATATTTATAATCTGAGTAAAGCTCTCAATAAAGGAAAAACATTTCTACAGTTATTTTATGCTGGTGCTGAGATTTACATGATGCCATAATTGTTCAACCCATTATCTGAATTTAGTATTTTTATAACTGGCAGCAACAAAATTTATTTACTTTGTTCGATGATATCAGTAGAAGGAGCAGGACTGAAAATGTTGATTTTTTTTTTTGCTTGTTTTTGATAAGATGGAGGGGAATATATTTTATTATCAACAGTTAAGTGTTTTGGAAACTCATCATACCCATTTTCTTTTACTTCCTTAGGAATCAGCAGGGAGTTACATTTGTTGCAGAATTTTGCCAGCACAATCTTAAATTGACAATGAGATCTAAAAAAAAGTCATGAGTGCTACTTGATAATTATGGATTATGCCCTTTTTAGTCCTATGCTAAACAACAAATCATATGGAAGAATGAATAAAAAATAAAAGAAACTCAATATTTCTGCCCAGAATATTCCTGATATGTGTTGAAATAATAGAATTAAATGTCAATATTCTTAACAGGCTTCGATCCAGTGTCTGAAATAGGTGAGTTTGAAGTTAATGCCAATAAATAAGTTTATTTTTAAAAAATGTTTTTATGCTTGCATTAAATATATGCATTATGTTTTAAAACTGTTCATACTCCTTATAAATACTAATCTTCATAATTATTACAACATTTTGTTGCAGTGATTAAGCTAAATGAATAGATATAAAATGTCCTTTTATAAATACACTTGTTTGACTTTTATAGAACTTTTTTCTTCTGTATAGTTTAGATTTAGAATGCTCTTGAGAAAATAAATTCATTTCCAAAATATGCTAGGCTCCAATAGAATCATTTTAATGACCCTTGGGACTCCTTTCTTTTCCTTTTCTCAGAATAGGATTGTAAGAGACAAATATAAATTTATGTATGAATAAATTTATGTATTTAAATTCATGAAAAAACATATATGCATACCAATATACTAATTTAACTGTGAGAGACAAATACAAATTAGATCAGCTTTGATATTTTTATAGAGCCAGTGTCATACATTTTGGAAGCAGTATTTCCACTTCAAAGTTTGGCTATTTATTACCTAAGAATTCAGATTGCAAAAGTGTAATTTCATGCCTTTAAGAGACTACTGGTTCTGCCTAATTCCAGATCCCTGGCAACTGATTTAGAGTGATAGGTTCTTAATCACTGAGTCACAGTGCCCCAAATCATGTTAAATATAGCTCAAAACTATAATTTTATTTGTTGGCTCATTTTGTTGGACTCATTAACCCATAGGAATGTGTGTCTCCTCTTGCCTCACTTGACCATTTACATTCCTGATACTACAAACAAGCCTCTGAGTTAGCACAGAGGTCTTATTTAGAACTGTAAAAGTGAGCACTGAATGGAAATGAAAGAGTATCTTTGAAAGAGAACTTCTCTCCTGGCTAATTATATACCCTTTCTTTCTTTCTTTCGCAACACATTGTTCCAACTCCCTCCTGCTTCAAGTGTGTTTCCCTCAGACAACTCTAATTCAGCATGCTTTTATCGTCTAGTCAAGATATCCTCTGCACTAGATTCTCAAGGGACCAATCAAAAAGAACACTGAATACTACACATAGCATTTTGCTCTCTTAATACCTCCTCCAGCTTAATACACAATGGCCCAAATGTACCATTAAAGAGGGTGGCCAGCAAAAACAACTGAAAACAAAGTAATTATGTTCTTGAGACTGTAATGACAGGTAAGAACACACATTTACTGCTCCTAACCATGCACAGAAGAAAAGCACTTCTGTGAATAGAAATGCCACCACAAGAGCAATATTATAATTAATTGTTTAAAATGTGTACATGGTTATGTGCAGGTCTGTCTGCAGACATGTTACATAAAAAGAGGATCCAATCTTATTTCAGCCTGGCTCCTCCACGCTTGGCAAGGAGCAAGCTAGTGGGATTGAGAATTCCTTTCTCAGAGATGTACAACATCCGGCTTATCTAAGAGACCATGTATACATTATTTAATGTGTATCCTAAACAATATTTTAAAATACAATTTTTTAAGAAATTAGAAAGGCAATCTGTATCTCTGTCATTCCATGACATTTCTAAATCCCTGGTTTATTGATCTGAATTTTATTTTTTCATTATTTTTTAAAATAAGACAAGTAATCAAACAATTATTACTTTCTGTAAATTGTGCATTAAAATACAAAAAAATGAAATCTTTGAAATTCCAAGGACTAATAGATTCGGTAAGATTTAAACATACAGTATACGATAAAAGAAATTGAATATAGGTATCAATCTCGACTGAGAGGATTAACAGTTTTCAGGTGTTTGTAATTATACAGCTGAATCATAAGGGGCCATTTAGGTAACCCAGCTTAGGGGAAATCCAAAATTAAAAGACCCATTCAAGAAAGGGAAGCCCCAAACTCTCAGGTTCCCCTGTCAAACTGTTATGAATATTTTTGTCACATTCTCATTTGGGAGAAATATAAAACAGAGGGTAATCTTTTGCGTAACATTCCTTCATCCTTTTGAAAAACAATATTTCACCATGTGTTGGAGCAAACACTTCTGTTAGAATCGTTAAAGCAGCCATGTATTTTTCCAGTTTTTTATAGCTGTTTATCACCTGCATTTAAGAGCGTGCACAGCCAAGAAGATGCATTTCTGTGAAGCATTTCTTTTGAAGAAGTTACATATACTTATTCCTACTTCCACTTCAGTCTTTTCAAAGCTGAACAGTTCCTGTTTATTCAACTTCTCTTCATGGGGCTTAGTTTTTAATCCCCTAATCACCTTTATCTTTCTCTGAACCTATTACCATTTTTGTGATACTTAAAAATTGGTGCCCAAACTGGGCACAATATTTGAAATAGGTTTTGATCAAAAACAGAATAAAATAGAATGATATGATGAAAGGGCTTACGATTGACCCTTGTGGCACCCCCACTAGATAACTCATTCCACTTTAATGATGAACCATTGATGAGCATTCAACGAGTTTGTTTTTTCAGTCAGGTATATATCCTTTTAACTATCATGCCGTCAAGTCCTCCTTAATTGTCCAGCCTCTGCCTATACTAGCCATTACTTTCTGAGTATCTAGTTCCACTATCAAACTGTTATTATTACTACAATGTTTGTTTTTTAACATTTAATCAAAATCTCTCTTTCTTTAACTCAAAGTCATAATTCAGCAAAATACTGCTAAAAGTAAGATACATTAAATCTACAGCATTCCCACAATATATTAAGAAAATTATCCAACTGAAAAAAATGTTTGTTTGGGAAATAGATGGACAGATCCATGTGATATTCTGGTAATTACTACACCCTAAAATCTCCCAGGAATTAATACCAGACTGATTAGTCCATAGCAGGCATGTCAAACTGCCGGCCCACGGGCCGGATGCATCACGCCAAAACTGCACCCACCCCATTGTCGGCAATGGGGAAAAGGTTGCGATATATCATGTGATGTCACGTGACGTTGCGAGTTTGACATGCCTGGTCTATAGTTTCCTGGATTTCTTCTTTAGGATAATTATATCATTTTTCCTTCATTCATCTGACCCTTACTCATTTTCCAGGATTTATCAAATATATAATGCTTCAGCAAAACAATCAGTTAATAACTTACATTTCCATGAATGAAATATATGTGACCCTGAAGATTTCATCTCATACAGAAGAAATATTATTCCTTATATCAATCACAAGCTTGAAGCCAGTTCTTCCATACTGCTGTTCATAACTGCATGATTGAACTCACACTTTTTTGTTCTAAAAGACTTAATCTTAATCAGTAGTGTGAAAAATAAGGTCTGGCATTTATGCAAAAAACCCAAATGCACTGATATAAAATAGGTGGTATCTGGCTCAACAGTAGTAACTATGAGAGTGATCTAGATCAGGGCTTTTTAACCTTTTCACCCATTGTACCACTTTTAGGATATGGCAACATTCGAGTACCACCAGTCGCTTAGCAAGGTGTCAAAAACTTGATGACAAAAGAAAGGAAAAAAGTGATAAAGTACAGGTAGTCCTCGATTTACAACAGTTCGCTTAGTGACTGTTCGAAGTTACAGTGGCACTGAAAAAAGTGCCCCCCAAGCCACAGCCGAGCCCGGCGGTGCTCTTCCTCCTGTCTGAGGTTTCCATTGTTGTGAGCATTTCTGTTGAGGATTGGCAGCGGGGGTGGGGTGGGAGTGTTTGGTTTTTATTTCCCCCGTCTGCTGGGTGGTTGCAGCAGGTTTTGGTCATTTCACATGACCCTGGGACACTGTGACCGTCATAAATATGAATCAGTTGCCAAGCATCTGAATGTAAATCACAAGACCCTGGAGATGCTGCAACATTCCAGCTGATTGGTGCTTCTTCTGGGCTCAGCAGAAGCGCCAGGATCAGTGCTGCTTTCCAGCTGATTGGTGCTTCTTCAGGGCTTAGCAGAAGCACCAGGATCAGCACTGAGCTCCAGCTGGAGCCTGGCGCTGATCCTGGCACTTCCACTGAGCCCTGACAGCCCCGAAGAAGCGCCGATCAGCTGGAAAGCAGCACTGATCCTGATGCTTCCGCTGAGCCCTGACAGCCCTGCAGCTCCAGTCATCTCTCACTCAGGCTTATGCGGTGCTGCCACCGGTTCAGCTCATTCCTCTCCCCCGCTAACACTTTTCTAGGATGGTTGCGTACCACCTGCCAGGTGCCAATGTACCACAGGTGGTACCCGTACCACTGGTTGAAAAGCCCTGATTTAGATATCCTAATGGACGATCACTTAATTATGAGCCAGCAGTGTGCTATAGCTGCCAAAAAAACCAATGCAATCCTAGGCTGCATCAACAGAGGGACAGCATCAAGTTCATGGGAAATAATAATACCGCTTTATATTGCACTAGTGAGGCCATACTATACCATGTCCAGTTCTGGTTGCATGATACAAAAAAGATGTTCAGGCTCTGGAAAGAATGCAGAGAAGAGCAACAAAGATAATAAGCAGTTGGAGGGTAAACCATATTATGAGCGGTTAAGGGAATGTCTGGTATATCTAGCCAAATAAAGAAAAGGACTATGAGTGACACGATAGCTGTCTTCCAGTACTTGATGCAGACACAGTGAAGAGGGAGTTATTCTCCAAAGCAGCTGAAGGTAGGACAAGAAGCAATGGATAAAAGCTTATTAAAGAGAGATCCAAACAGAAACTAAGGAAAAATTTCCTTATAGTGAGAACAATTAATCAATGGAACAGCTTGCCTCCCGGAGTTGTGGGTGCTCCATCGCTGGAGGTTTTCAAGAAAAGATTGGACAATCATTTGTCCAGGATGGTATGAGGTCTCCTGCTTTGGGTGGAAGTGGGGTTGGACTAGAAGATCTCCTGGGTGCTTTCTAGCCCTACAATTCTACTTTTAAACTAGGAGTATCTGTGCCTTTTATTTGCTACTGATAAGCACCTTGCCACCTTCATGAATACCTAGTGCACGGATTCTTTTTATTTTGAATTTATCTGAAGCATATTTTTCATTGATGTTAGCATCTTTAACAAATCTCAGCTCATTATGAGCTCTAGTTTTCCCATCAATCTCTGCAGTGTCAGGATACTGTATATATTATTTCTGGGTGATTTATCTCTCATTTCACCACCAAAATTTGTCATTTTCCATTTTTAAGTTTTATTAAGCCTTTTGAGCAACCCGAATGGATTCTTCTTCTTGGAGTTCAAGATGTAAAATTGACTTCAATCAGCTTTAGCAGAAATTTCCATGAAAACAAGAAAGCTGTTTCCAAGAAGGGAAAAGAGTCAAGAAAGTGCTGTAAAATACTTCTTGATTCTGCTTGATTAGAGATGTTGATGCCTCTTTCATTTGAGGACCTGTAGCAACCTCCAATGCTTGGCCCTTATTAGCTGGTGACACTATCTCAAAATTAAGCTTTGTCCCTTATGACCAGAACCAACTTCTAGATGGACTGAGGCAGACACATTACTCACAGGTAGCTGATATCTTGCTATCTCTTGAACTGCAGGCTAAGAACCCACTCTTTAGTGTCTGAATCAGAGAAATCCATAATGACTCTAGGAAAATTCCAACTGCTTTCTATACTGCCCAAATCTTTATTTCAGTTGCTTTCTTCAAATTTTCATCAGATGGATGAAATATGGTTTTTACATTATCTTAAGTAATACAAATGCACAATTCTTATGTTCTACATTTTGAAAATATGCTTAATATCTTTAATTCAAAAGTTTATTTTTTATTTCATTTTTAAACTTAGAACAATTATATGGGAAACAGAAATACTGGAAAGCAAAGTGTTAACATCTAATGTCATCTTTATCTAAATACAATATAGATCCCATAAGTCAGTCTCAGAAAATAACAAATGGGAGTGGATGAAACTATTTATTCAGAGGTGTGGCCACTTTCTAAAGTTCACCAGGTTGACTTTTGATAAATGTTTTTGTAACTAGACATGCTCACCTTGAAAACAAGCATAGCGCTTCTGAATCAAATCTAAACATGGCAAGGGTTAAAGTCCCTCTACTTCACATACAAGAATCCTGATACAAATCAGCCCACCTACCTATTTATTTCAAACATTCATTTATACAATTGGTGATCTTATGAATGAAGCCTTGCTTTGTTTGGTCTTGAGTTAAATATAATAAGAATGCAAGAAAATGTAAAATACAGTTATCTTCACCATAATGTTCCGGTCAACTAATCAACCTTGACCTCTTCATGAGTCCATGCTATTCTGGATATTTTTTTTATACTATTGGAAGTGCTGTAATTTCTAATTTTCCTTCCTTAGGCATGAATGGTTTTGTTATAGCTACATAAACAATAGAATCTCCAATTACAGGGAATGAGACAATAAATAGCAGAAAAAATATTGGTATCAACAATTATATGTACATGTAAATCTACTGAATTTTTTAAATTAGTGGATACAGTACACTTAAATGACAGGTTTTAGTGAGTATAGTACTTCTGGATGCATCCAGGAGAAGCTTTTATGTTGGGATTGCCTTGTTGGAATCATACAACCATGTAAAAGTTGAGACCTTTTTTTACCTTTTTATAGTCATCCCTTATTTTCCACCATTTCATCTTCTCTCACAAAGAAATTAGTGAAGAAACATCATAAAAATTGGACAATGCCTCTTGACTAGTACAAATTTGGAAGTCTCTCTTCACATATTGCTAATTTTGTTCAGTTTACTGAATGCATTTTCCTAATATAACATAACCGTATGTATACAGTAATTGTAAAGTTGCTCTTTGAAAACACAGAAAGCTATCTGATTCTGTTTTGTAAAAAAACAGAGATGGAATCTCAGTCGGCTGCAGTGTAATTAGTTGGGAATTGAACTCTATTAATGCTAGAACTGCCTTAATAAAAGAAGACTATCAAAGTCTCATAAAAATAATAAAACCAACTGCTACTGCTGCGGCTTTTGAAATTATTCGGCACATGCAGTGGATTAGTAACAACACGCCAAAACACAAAGAGCTATTGACATTAAAAAAAAAACATACTTGAG
Organism: Azemiops feae; assembly: GCA_023970755.1. Classification (NCBI taxonomy): domain Eukaryota; kingdom Metazoa; phylum Chordata; class Lepidosauria; order Squamata; family Viperidae; genus Azemiops; species Azemiops feae. The sequence continues at coordinate 569,432 of JALGBA010000503.1, read as the reverse complement.
TACAATAATTTAAAGTGCTTCCACACTGCTTATTAACTAAATAAGAGCAATTATGTAATTAAGGGTGATGACTGTTAAGTGTATCATAACAAACCTTTACCTAGTTAATTTTAAGTAATATCCTACTGAGATCTTATACACCAAAAAGCACAATCCAATGACATTCCATGCTTGGCTGTCAACCAAAAAATTCTAATTTCCAATCCAATGATCACAAACACCATGCGGTCCAAATGCAGCTGTACAATATGACACTAGCAAGGCCATGCAGAGCTGAGACACACACAGACACTCAAAGTTCAGTCAAGAATACACACGTGGAGTCATATAAAGAAGCCATCCAGGTTGGTGTAGAAAAACTAGGTATCTGTGGAAGATTAAGAGGCAAACTTGGAACTTTTGGAAGAGCTACATTGGGAAGACTGTTGGTGATGGTCCTGTGAAGAAATAAACAATGCATGGAAACCATAAAAATAATATATAAAAACTAACGTTGAGGAGAATAGCAAACCAAAATGAGAATAAAGATATTATAGGTTCAGTTGGTGTAGGCTTTCCAGAAACACTTACTTGACAGGCTGCCATGATTCCTGTTCAAGACCTCTGTGAAGGGACTGGGCAATGGATGATTCCATGAGATCAATGTAGCGGATGACCAAGGGAACAAAAATCTCTTGCAAATGCTTGTGAAACTTTCCATTGCACAAAAGTGCTTGAAAAACAAAACAAAAACAGTGCAAATAGTTGTGATTACTTCTTTCTCATTTGTACAGGCTTAAGATAAAAAAGCTAATGTTTCATAAAAGACTGTCATGGGTAAATTAAACATAATCAAAATTGGATTTAATGGCTAAGCACTTCCTGAAGAATGCATGACTATGTACATCGGAGAGAAAGCAAATTGATTTCAACAGAATCTTGCTTTAAACATGAGTAGGATTATACATCTGTAGACCAATAACAATAAACAGCCATGTTTTCAAAATAGAAATGTCCTAAAAAAACCCTCCAAAACATAAAATTATCTGGAAATGAAATGTAACCCAATTAAAAAACAAATTTAAAAATGGAACATTAATTCGGAATGTGAAGATAGATTTGAAGTGAACAAACATGCAAACATTTAAACAGTATACTCGATGTTTCTGCCTAGAACAACATTTGTGCAGACAAAGGAAATTCAGATGGAAGCACTGCTTACTTAATATATTATTTTCATATAGATATATGGGTATGTAAAGAAACACAAATATATTACAAGATCAGAGAAAAACTGAAAAGAGGAAAAATACCTATAGAAAGAATTTTTTTTAAAAAATGAAAAAGTTATTTATTTACTGAATTTATATAGCCTTCCATCAAAATCTTGTGATTCTGAGTGATGCACAATGCATGCAAAAATTCCAAGAAATAATAAAATATTGCAATATAGCCAAACTCCCTGAAAATTATAATTCAATCAAGCCACACATATTGGGTTCTACTAACTAGATGACCTCAATGATTGAAAAAAAGCCTAAGTCTGCATCTTGAAGAATGCTATTCCATAAAGCAGATGCTGCAACTTTGTGGGTTCCATTAGGTGGCATTGTTTCAGAGAAGGGATCTTCTACACCCATCTTGTCAAATCTGGTGGGAAGGACAGGTATAATTGGGGATCGGTGATCCCATAAATAATCTGGCCTTGTGGGGTTTTATAGTCACCACTAGCACCTTGAACTGTACCCATAAACCTACTGGAGCCAGTGTAGTCCATGAAGCAGAGGTGTCACATGGGCATATCATGGTTTCCTCAAATTGCCTTAATATTATGAACCAGTTAGGGCTTCTGAATGCTCTTTATGGGCAGCTTGGGAGCCCAACTGGGAAGTGGCTAAGGCATGAGTAATTGGGAATAGAATTTCCCATTCTAAGAAGTACAATTGAAGGACAGGATGAAGGTGTGTGAAAGTCCTTCATCCTGTCAGTTGCTCACTAAGTAAGATCTCCAAATTGTGCAGTGACTATCTGAGAGACTAAAGTTCCATTCTGAGTCAAAAATGAAATATCTGGAGAGTTTTAAAACCAAGTTATCTCATCTTGTCATCGTTGAGTCAAAGTCTGTTTTTCCCCATCCAAACCGCTAGAACCTCCTGGCAGGGGGAGAGAACTCTATATAGAAGCAGGACAGAAATTTAGAGCTGAATATCATCAGTCTACTGATCATACTTAATTCCATCTCAATAGATTGCCTCACTCAATGGTTCCATGTAGATGTTAAATAAAAGAGGGAGAGATCAGGATACCAATTGTGACTGGAACCAGATCTGGAGGAACAAGGAAAACCACCACAAAATACTGCCTGACACATTCAAGGGCCTGAACTGGTGCAGAAGAATACCATGATTGATAATATGTCTGAGAGATCTAGCAATTCCAGGACAGAAGCACTACCTTAGTCCTGTGCCTGTCAAAGGTAATCCACAACCACAATCAATGCATTTTTGGTATTATCACCTAGGGTGAAACCTGAGTGAAAAAGCTCTAGATAATCCATGTTTCTCCAGGATCTTTGAAGGCATAAGCCTCCCACCCTCTCCACGACTTTCCCCAAAAAGGGAAGGGAAGAGAAAGTTGGAGATCTGATGAAATTTCTCCAGGTGTTTGCATCTACCAAATGTGTCTTAAGGAGAGTTCAGATCAGTGATGGCGAACCTTTTAGAGACCGAGTGCAAAAACTGCAACCCAAACCCCACTTATTTATCACCGGGTGCCAGGTGGGCGTGGCCCACTGGGTGGGTGTGGCTGTGGTGGTCATGGCAGACTGGGTGGGTGTGGCCAAGTGGGCGTGATCACCTCGATGTTGCTCGTGGGGAGGGACGCATGTGGGCCTGGCAGGGTAGGGGGAGTTCCAGGGGGTCTCTAGCAGGTGGGGCGGTGGGCAGGAGGCTCGTCCTGTGGGGTGAGGCGAGGCAGGACGGGGGTGCCATTGTCGCAGGGCAAGGCGAGGCAGGGGCTGGGGCAGCTGCTGCCTGACACCATTGGCCCCCGCACACAGAGGCCAGCGAGTGCATGGGTGCTGGGATGCATCCGGCCACATGGGACCTTGGCAAGTTAGTGGGCGACTGGTTGAAGGGGGATGGTTGCCATCTCCGGGGCATGGCGCGTGTGCCCACAGAGAGGGCTCGGAGTGCCATAGGTTCGCCACCACTGGTTCAGATCATGTCTTTTTTCAAAGCAGATGAAACCATCCCCTTCCCCAGAGAAGCATATACTACTGCATGGGTTCAGCCATGTCGTATTTTGGGAGACCTTGACAGACAGGTGAGACATGGATCTAAACACAGGAAGCATAATTCATAGCCTGAACAACCCTGTCCATTTCCTCGGGACTAATAGCTTAAGTTCCCTCTAGAGCAGGGGTGTCAAACTGTTGGCCTGCAGGCCAGATGCATCATGTGCAGGCCACGCCCACACCGGCTTATACATCACATGATGCAATTGACAAGGGACTGAAGGTAATATCCATCAATAACAGGTCATGTTACCACTCCCTTGAGACAAAAAATAGATCTACAGGCAGCCTGGCTTACCAAATGCCTTGTTTAGTGACCGTTCAAAATTACAACATACTGCAAAAGTAGATTTATGACTGGGTCTCAAAACTGCAGCCATTGTAGCATCCCCAGTTACATGATTGCAATTCAGGCACTTTGCATCTGGCCCACATTTACAATGATAGAAACTGTGGTCATGTGATCACCATTTGCAATCCCCACAGCCAGCCTCCAACAAACAAAGTCAGTGGAAAACAGGCAGTAAGTCACAAATTGCGGTCATGTGATGTTGCACTTAACCACAGGTAGTTTGCTTAACAACTGCAGTGGAACAGATGTCATTAAGTGTGTGTGGGGTGGTGGTGGTCATGTGATGTTTCACTTATCCACTATACTGCTTAATAATGGAATTGCCAGTCCCAATTGTGGTTATTAAGTGAAGACTACCTCTAGTGTGTTTTAGACTGCTGCCATGAACTTCTGATCTATAAAATCAAGACCAGAGAAAGCAGAATTGAAGTTTCTCAGGATCATAAGGCTGGAGAACTCTATTGTCACCTCAGCCATAATATGCAGCAGGAAGGCTGCTACAATAAGAGTAGCAAATCCATCTGACCCTTAAAACACAATTTCTCAAGTACGATCTCACCTCCAGTTATCTGTACAATCATCTTCTTGGAAGTCAGCAGAATCACAAATAGCAATAGTCATTTCACCACTCCTGCCCCAGAATCATGGCCCATACCATACCCCAAACCCATTGTTCAGCCAGATTTTGGTAATTCAGAATAGGCTGGCTTTCTTAGCCACAATTAAATCACAAAGACAAGCTTTATTACATACCAACATTACATTAGGAAACAACAAACAAAGACAAGTCAAACAAAGACATTGATATTTTGAAGACCAGGCACTAGTGGTGGCTGAAATGCAGAATCATTTCAATCACTAGCTATATCTTTTCATGCATTTCCCTGATCCATGCTCTCCCTCCATCAAACTAAAGACCATCCAAAAAGACCAACACATTCGTCTAAATAGCCAGGTGGTCTGAAGCTTCACTCAACATCTTGGATGCAGCCTGATATCTGCTTATCCTCTCCCCAACATTGACATCCATTCACAAAAACTTCTCTCCTTCTTCCCATTTCCTGCTTTTACCTGGACAGGCTGCAAGGAAGAAAAGCACATTCTCATTAATCAGGAAAAGCAGAAAAACTGGTGTTGGACTGATGATCCAAAGTTAAATTACAGAGTTAAAGAGATATGTCCCAAGACCATTATATCAGCTTTCTCCAACTTTGTGATCTCTTGGTTTATGGAGTACAGAGATCACATCAGCTAGGATGGTCATATGATACCTTAAAATATTTCCACTGAGCTTGAAAATTCAATACCCTGGAAGGTGAGACTCCATACATGCTATATTCACCTTAAGCAACTGGCATGGTTACTTGAACACACAACTAATCCTTGGAGTAAAGGGAAGAAAGGAGAAAGAAAGGAATCAAGGAGAATGCATTGATTTCCCAACTGTATCACTTCAATTGTCTGAGCATTCACTGTATTTATTCGGACTCATTATTAAAGATTAGGATTGCAATCAATGACTCATTCCACTGAAATTATGGTTAAAATGAAAAGCTGCTACTGTGGTATACATAGGCTATCAATGACTTCTTAGTCATTCTAGTTGAACTGCATTTGTGAAAGCAGTGTACTTAAGCTGCAAAGTGGCAGAAGAGGACCAGCCATAGTAATTCAGGCTGAGTTCATTAGTACCACTGACAAAGAAATCAACAACAGTTTCCCAAGGCACCTGAATTAGATTCAGATCACTTTTCTCCAGGTACTACAGGTGGTTGTTCTTATACATGACTTAAATACAAGCAACTACCCATCATTTTTTGTTGTTGTTCTATCTGTTTCCTACTTTCTCATTCCCAATCCCTCCCTGAATCTAACCATTCCATTATTAGTTCCACAGCAGATCTTGAACCAAGACCCAAAGAAAACATATATTAGATAACATATGCGACACACATATGCAGCTCACACCTGCAACTCCTCTACTTGTTTTTGATTTTTCTAGCTTGACTAGCTGAGTTATCCTCTTCTACCCAACAACTTTAATTAGAGTGTTAACTCGCCTTCATTAATATAGTGATAGGATTTTGTGTGCTTATATATGTTTATCACATGTAACTAAGTCTTCCAAAGGTCACGTTAATAAGACTGCCTGCCTGTATGAGTACTCTAGGGGGAAAAAAAGGTTTCCCATCACACTTTTCCTGGTAATACAATATAAATTCCATTTTAAAATATTTCCAGGTTTACAAAATTTCACAGTTGATTTATTGGCAGAAAATAGTAAGAGGAAATTAGTATTGGATATGCTTTATGTATATGTTTCCTCCAGTTAACAAAGTAGGCAATAGAGATATGAAAAATTATGTTTAACATTTGGAACAGAAATTAAAGTTATGTTCAAAAGACAGATCAATGGTTTGAGTCTGTGATACCCATCACTATATAAATGCTTCAAAAACAACAGATCACAGCTTTTACAGGTAATGCAGAACATTATCGATTTAAGGTAGATAACCCATAGAGCCACTACACATAACCAGAAGCTTGCTGGCTCAAATTCCTACAGTAGGATTCAGGGAAAGGGAGAAGCTGCAGAAAGGCCTAAATACCATGTCATCATTCCTCATCATCCTTCTGGAGACCTAACACATTAGTGAGGTCTTTCAAGGTATCTCAACTTGGACTATGACCTGGACAATGGGGACTGGCAGGTGATGAAACATGTGTCAGGACACCAAAACTATGAATCCCCACAAAATGTTGGGATTCAAATACATAAGGGGCAGATTTGCATAGAGACAAATAGTTACTGGAAAGTTCCTTGAGCTTCCTGAATATTTTGTGAAATGCTCTGTGGTAACTGTTATGTCCTGGGTCTTGCTGAGTCATTCAGCAAGGCTCAGGAAGGCTGCAGGAAAGCTGCAGAGACCATGTGTCTGCCCGGGATCCAGACAGGCTGTCTCCGGCCTTGCGCGCATGCGCAAGGTGGGAGAATGGCCTGCAATGATTGGATGTGCATCCCCTTGCAAGGGGATATAAAAGGCCAGTGGCCATTGTGTTCTTGCTTCTGTTCTGTGAGCGTGTTTCAATAAAGAGATCTTTGTTGTGAACCAGCCTCGTCTCGATGTCTTCTTTGCAAGAACAGAACATTGGCAACGAAGGTGGGATTCGCCGCAAAGGAAGCTAAGGAAGAAGAAGCTAGGGCCAACTCACCTGAAGGCCTGAAGCGAAGAGAAGCGCGGCGTCCAGAAGAAGCAACCGCCTGCCAGTACGAATACGCTGGAGGTGGGCTTGGCTTCGTGGGACCTCTTCTCCTTCCTTGCGGTGAGAGACATCGAAGAGGCTATCGGTCACTATGATGTCCAAGCTGAGCCATCTTGTCGAGTTCGATACTTCGCACCCAGAACGATGGAGCTCTTACGTAGCTCGCATTGAGAACTACTTCAGGGTGAATAAGATCCAAGAAGACGAATTGAAAACTGCTACTTTGCTGTGTGTCTGTGGGCAAGAGACTTTTGACATTGCTGAGAACCTTGTAGCCCCAGCACCATTGGAGTCGATCGCCTATTCAGATCTAAAGAAAATGCTGCTCGAGCATTTTGAGCCCAAGCTTTCTGTAATAGCTTGGAGGCACCAATTCGAGCAGCGGGATCAGCTGTGGACTTCGTCGCGGCTCTGAGGCAGGTTGCTAGGCCATGTGCATTCCAAGACTTGGAAGAGAGGCTCCGAGATCGACTCGTCTGCGGATTGCGAAGCCGTGAGATGCAACAAAAGTTGTTTGCTAGAGCCGATGTTTCATTCCAAGATGCCCTGAGAGAAGTTGCAGCTGAAGAAGCAGCCGGCGGCGCGGTGAAGGCCTTGCGGTCGACCAAGAACCCTCCAGCAGCAGTCCCCGTCCATCAGGAAGTCGTGTGAGAGGCCTCCAGAGAAGAATCCGAGGAAGAAGAGGTGGACAGACTTCAACAGTCAGCGGAGAGAAGACTGCAAGAACGCACAGGGAAGACGCCTGCATCCCTTCGGTGTTTCGGCTGTGGGGGTCGCCACAGGAGAGCCAACTGCCGTTTTCGTTCTGCTGTTTGCCGGGCATGTGGCAGGCAAGGCCACATCACATCAGCCTGCTTGGGTCGCCAGAAAAACAGGTTCCCCGAAGAGTTGCCTCTGAAAGGTACCAAGGTCCCCAGCCAACACAGGGTGGGTTTCTGCGCGTCCCGTAGGGGGGTATTCAACACTGGGGTTCACCGGCCCCTTAAGAAAAAGTTTCGCATTGATGTAAAGTTGCAGGGAGTTCCCCTGGCCATGGAGCTGGACACAGGGTCTGCTCTTTCTATTATTTCTGCTGACATGTTTAAGAAGGTTTGTTCCAGGAGTGGCTCACGAGTCAAATTCAGGCCCTCCAATCTCATCCTCACTGACTTCCAGAATTCATGAGTCAATGTGAAGGGGGAGGCCACGCTTAGAGTACAGCGTAAGGAATTTGATCGGTTGCTAGATGTGGTGGTAGTTGGGGGTGATCGAACGAGTCTTATCGGACTCGATTGGTTCGAGGCACTTGGGATCCAAGTGACTGGGCTTAACCATCTACAAACTGTCAGCCTTGCAGGAGTCTGTAAGGAGTTTGCTGATGTGTTCAGCCCAGAGCTTGGCTCATACAAGGGGCCTCCTATTGCTTTAAGGTTAGACCCAGCCATCACACCCATCAGGGTTAAACCAAGGAGGGTGCCTTTTGCCCTCAAAAGTAAAATAGATGCTGAGTTGGACAAACTGCTCCAACAAGGCATTCTTGAACCTGTGGATTCTAGTCCATGGGAAACCCCCATAGTGACACCATTAAAAGCCAATGGTGAAGTCCGAATTTGTGCGGACTATAAATGCACTCTAAACAAAGCCTTGCAGCAGCACGCATATCCAGTGCCGGTGGTGAGCCACATCCTGGCCTCACTGAAGGGGGGAAAGGTATTTGCTAAGCTTGATTTGGCTCAGGCCTACCAACAGTTACCTGTTGATGAGGCAACAGCTGAGGCCCAAACTATAGTTACTCACAGAGGGGCTTTTAAGGTAAAAAGGCTGCAGTTTGGGGTCAATGTAGCCCCTGGCATTTTCCAAGGGGTGATGGAGCGAACGCTCCGTGGTATTCCTGGAGTCTGCCCTTATTTCGATGACGTCCTCATTGCAGGAGAGTCACCTAGGAACTTAGCTGAAAGGCTGAGAGATGTCTTGCTGCGTTTCTGCCAAGCTGGGCTGAAGTTACAGCAAGACAAATGCAAGATAGGTGTAACATCCACCGAATTTCTAGGCTTTCGTATTGATGCTGAAGGCATCCACCCTGCAGAGTCTAAATTTCAGGCCATTCAAATGGCCCCCAGTCCCCAGTCAAAAGCTGAACTCCAGGCTTTTCTGGGCCTACTTAATTTTTATCATTCATTTCTCCCCCACAAGGCTGCAGTGGCTGAGCCGTTACACCGGCTCTTGGACAAGCAGACTCCATGGAAATGGACAAATGTCCATGAAAGGGCTTTTAAAGAAGTCAAGGCCTTGCTATCTTCAAATGCGGTCCTGGCGCATTTCAATGAGCAATTGCCTGTGTGCATCGCATGTGATGCTTCCCCTTATGGGGTAGGAGCAGTGTTAAGTCATCTCAAGGCTGATGGGACTCAGGTCCCTGTGGCCTATTAGTCCAGAACTCTCTCATCTGCAGAGCGTAATTACGCGCAGATTGACAGAGAAGCCTTGGCAATAGTCTCAGGCATCAAGAAATTTCATGATTTCTTGTATGGCCGCCATTTCACGGTCTACACTGACCACAAGCCTTTGCTGGGTTTGTTTACAACAAACAAACAAACCCCACACATCATCTCCCCCAGAATGCTGAGGTGGTTAATTTTCTTGTCAGCTTATGACTACACCCTGGTTCACAAACCAGGGACAGAGATGGGCCACGCTGATGGCCTTAGTAGGTTACCTCAAAAGCAAATAGAGACAGACCCTGCTCTGGCTGTACATATTCTTTCCATTCAGGAATTGCCTGAATCTCCCCTCAATGCTAGGGATGTGGCTGCTGAAACTGCCACTGATCACATGTTTGCACGCGTGCTGACATGGGTGTTGTCAGGATGGCCTGACACGTGTCCTGGTACAGATTTCCAAAGTTTCTGGCGTAGGAAACATGAGTTTTCCACGTTCAAAGGGTGTATCCTGTGGGGTAGCAGGGTAGTTATCCCGGCCTCATTGAGGACTAGAGTCTTGCTCTCTCTGCATGAGGGACATCCGGGAATTGTGAGGATGAAGGCGCTTGCGCGTAGCCATCTTTGGTGGCCTGGACTCGATAAGGACATCGAGGCCCAGGTTCAGGGGTGCCAAGTGTGCCAACAGTCATGGCCTGAGATGCCCCAGGCCCCTGTACATAGGTGGGAGGAGACACACACTCCATGGTCACGCGTACACATTGACTATGCTGGGCCTTTTCAGGGGCAATTCTTTCTTCTCCTCGTGGATAGCCATTCCAAGTGGCTAGAGGTCATTCCTGTATCTTCCACTACTACTGCCAGGACCATCCAGGTGCTAAGAGGAATCTTCGCTTCCCATGGCCTTCCTGATGTCCTTGTCTCAGACAATGGTCCCCAATTTACCTCTTCTGAGTTTCAGGCGTTTCTTCAAGCCAACATGATCCAGCATGCCACGTCTGCTCCTTTTCACCCTGCCACTAACAGTCAGGCTGAACGCATGGTGCGTACCACCAAGGAGGCATTAAAGAGAATCACTCAAGGACCCTAGCATCACAGGTTAGCCGATTTTCTCCTTGCACACCGCACCACACCTTGCACGGCTACAGGAAAGAGCCCAGCTGAACTCTGCTGGGATTGCAGACTCATCACGAAACTGGACAGATTGCACCTAGACCGGGTGGCTTCACAGGTGTCACAACCGCGGGCACCTAGGAGACTCCAAGTGGGTGATCCGGTGTGGGCCAGAAACTATGGGCATGGACATCTTTGGGTAATTGCGGTAGTCTGCAAGGTCTCTGGGTCACTGTCCTACGACGTGGCCTTGGAGGATGGTCGTGTGCTTAGACGCCACATTGACCAATTGCACTGGGGGCTCCCTGGCCACGTTTCCGCTCCTGGCTCTGCTCTCAGGGGGGGAGGGGGACCCCAATTACGATTGTGGACCACAGTCTGTCCACGAGGGCGCTTATCCAAATGTTCCTACACATGTTCCAGGTGGGGGTCTTGCCATGGAGGCGGCTCCTGACTCTGGCATAGACTCCGGGGGTCTTGCCATGGAGGCGGCTCCTGACTCTGGCAGAGGTCCCTGGCTAGGGGCAAATGGCCGTAAATCGGCCACTCAGGGTACTCCTGCTGCTGGTCTTGGGCTCGAGGGACAGTGCTCCCAAGAGGAGTCCAGTGGAGTTTTGGGGAACTCCACCCCAAGGGACTCGGGGAACTCAACCCCACCAAGGAACTCTGGTTTCTGTTTGGTGGATCCAGCCAGTCAGCAGGGAACCCCTGAGTTTTCTGGGCGACAAAGTCCTGGTTTGTTTTGCGCAAACCGGGAGCAGGCACTCCAGGCACCTATTCCTAATCCCACACCTACGACTACACCTGCACCTAATCTGGCTCCACAGAGATCAGAGCGGGTTAAGGGTCCTCCTAAGCATTTAAAAGAATATGTAAGGTCCCTATTTACTATACAGGAGGTTTATTAGTCCTCGCCATCTAAAGGAGTAAAAACAAGTGTAGTGCTGCGGTGTGAATATTGTCAAATAGTGAAAGTACGTGGACACTACAGGGAACTAAACTAATGGGTTGCAAGGAGTAAAGGTTGGCTGTATAACGTGCCAACCGGCCTGCCATGATGTGTTATGTGTAAAATGTTAAACAATATGTTTAATTATTGTTTAATCCAAGGGGGGAGGGGCCTGCAATGATTAGATGTGCATCCCATTGCAAGGGGATATAAAAGGCCAGTGGCCGTTGTGTTCTTGCTTCTGTTCTGTGAGCGTGTTTCAATAAAGAGATCTTTGTTGTGAACCAGCCTCGTCTCGATGTCTTCTTTGCAAGAACAGAACAGTAACCTTCTCCTCAAAGGAATTTGCCTTAATCAAGCCTCCTGGGCATGTGTTGCTGTTGAGATGTGATTCTAGGGGAATAAAACAGGGAGCTAAGGACATACAAACCCGACACTAAAATATTTCTCACATAAGCAGGATTGCTCTGTGCAATTTTGCAAGATATTTTTCAACATAAGAGAACATACACGAAGTGCCTCTCCTCAAATCACTGAAGTAGCCATGTTTTTTTCCAGGCTGCGGAGACAAAAATGTGGAAGACTGCAGACAGATGCAGCTGCTTTTAATGAATAGAGATTATTCATATATGTGCCTTATATTGTACCTCACAGTCAATTGGTATCTATCTTTATATTTAACCCAACCCTTAATGGCAGCTCACAAGTTACTTTCTCTTTTTCAAGAGCACCATTCACCTTTCTTCAGAGCAGTTTGAAATGTTAAACACATTTTTAGCATGAGCCTAGGCTACTTTCTTTCCAGAAAATCATAGCAGAAAATGATCTCACGGGTCTCTTAAATAAGACTTTGTGAGCAATGTACATGCAGACAATAAGTGGGTTATCTCAGAGTTTGTTAAATAATGCTTTGTTTGTATGAATCAGGATCTTTGAGAATGTGGCTGTTCAAACATTAAAATTAACAATCCAGGTAGTTTGAATTTTAAAGTAGCAAAAAATGCAAATTGATTTGTTTATTTATTTAGCATATGGCATGTTGTACATGGACTAGAAAAATATATTAACATATATGGGGTGTAAAGCTAGTTTGCCTCATTGTGGTGCACCCTGGATAGAGTGACAGAGTGAGCTAAATGAACTGGCAACTACTGGCAGCCAGATTACTCTGTAGACTTTCCTGGTTCTCAGAATACATGGCAACAGATGCAAAAATATATATTGACAGATAAAACAGTAAAATTATCCAAAAAGGGATTTGAGAGTTATAAACTTAGATTTATTTTGCATCTGATTACTGGAAGTCCTCAACTTACGACCACAATTGAGCCCAAAATGTCTGTTGCAAGGCAAGATAGTTGTTAAATGAGTTTTGCCCCACTTTAGACTTTTCTTCTACAGCTGTTAAGTGAATCAATGCAGTTGTTAAGTTAGCAACATGGTTGTTAAATACATCTGGCTCCCCTATTCACTTTGCCTGTCAGAAGGTCACAAAAGGTGATCACCTGACCCCGGGATACTGCAACCATCATAAATATATGCCAGTTGCCAAACATATGAATTTTGGTCACATGACCTTGAGGATGCTGCAACAATCATAAAAAATGTTCATAAGTCACTTTTTTCAGTGCCATTGTAACTTCAAACAGTCACTAAATGAATGGTTGTAAGTCGAGAACTACCCGTATAGACTGGATTAGCTCTCCTGTTGTATTGCAATAGTGGACATTAGTCCTCCTCATAGTTCCTATATTTAGTATAACTAAATTAACTGCTACATATTGTAGTTATATCATCATGATCAAAGGCCATGTTAGAATTTCATAGACTTTCCTATGTATTTTCTTCAAATATTTAAAATCACACTGTCAATTAGCTGATGAAAGAGAGATAAATATGTCTAATGAGTTCAGTGATTTGGAGAGAGCTGAACCAAAGAATTCCTATAGTAAATTCTTGATTGCTGTTGAAAATTGTTACCAACTTTTTGTGTAATATAAAAATCTTTTAGGTATATCAGAATAGCATCAAACTGAAATAAAATAGATTAATGAATCTTCATATGTAGATTTGCAAAGGAACAATCTTAACATTCATAAAGGTTTGCAACTGAATGTATGTAGGTTTGCTTTTTTTTTTTTCTTTTTTTTTTACAAATTATGATATTCCTGCATGGACTTATCACCAAGTAGACAGATGTGCATCAAAGTGTGAAGTTTATAATCACTCCATATGGTCCAGTAGGAAGGAATAATTATTACAAGACAACACGTGATCCAAATAGCAACTTTGTTCATTAAACATTTGTTATGATAACATTTAACATTAGCATTTTAAAGCTTGACCTTTAGTCAAATGTAATATTCTATACAGTAGCATCTCTCACTAAAATTATGGCATACTTTCTAAAAATTTTTATTTGTTTTTAAATCTACTTTATAAATATAAAAATCCTTCAAAATCAAGAAAATGAATTGCCTACTGCTCAACAAAATTTCACGGATACATTAACTGTTAACATTGTATAAATCTACACAATATATTGCTACCTGAATATTTTCTACTGAATGCATTTGTGGCAAATAAAAAAAACCCTTCAGCTTTCTGATAAACTATTATTTAGGTACCAGGGACAAGGTCAATAAACAGAAGAGAATAATGAGCTATAGAGAATCCATCCAATTCAAGGTTTTCTTTAGGCACCTATGAAAAAGAAGGAAAACTTGCCCAAACACCTACTGTATACAATCATGTGAAATGAGAATAGTTTCATTTCTCAATGTGTAACATCTCCAAAACACCAAAGATAACCCATTACTTTGTATTTTTTGTATAAAAATTATTGAAGCAAATTAATTTGCATAACTTTTGTTAAAATAATAGCTCAGCGGAAATAAATGTTCATGAATTATACCAAAACTAATGTTTTTTTAGAAAAAGTTTGATAAAGATTAAAAAGAGTTGCTTGGAACTTTATTAATTTTATTAAAGATGAAAAATGGGCATAGTGTATGCGGTAAAAGATTGCAGGTTTCAAAGCACCTCTCCCAAAGATCTCTGGAATATATTGTACATTCTAACTCTAACTCCTATCTTGGCATAGCAGTTTGGTAGTTACTGCTGCCACCCTCTTGCTTTGAGCAGGGTGCCTCCCTGGTATCACCTCCCCAAACTCCAATGAGCTTCCACAATGTGTATTATTTTTCTGCTAATTAAAAAAGAAAGACACAAATAATATAAAGCACGTTGTATACTGTCATCTCTTGAGTGTGTTACATTTCAACATGTGGCTAGGTAAATCAGCCCCTTGTTCCCGTAGCTTTTTGGAAGCTAGACCAATCTTATAAGAAACAAAGAAAAACAAAGTTAAAAAATAAAATAAAAAACAACCACCTTTTTTTTTGTTTTAAGCACTAACAGCAAAGTATTTAATGGCAAAGGAGATTAAAAATACAGAATTGTACATCTGTTTATTTGGTGATAAATCCACTCAGGCATAATTTGTAAAAACATAATGTGACTTAAACAGATCTCATATAGAAAAATACGAAGGAAAGGCTCTGGGCAGACTACAAAATGGGGCTAGCCTGCTTCTAATTTAAAAGCAAAACTGATAAACAAAAGGTTCCAAATTGCTTCCCTATACAATTTCTATTTAGATACTCGGGAAGGTTTAATTTATACAAGAGTTGTTGTCTTTGTGTTGCTAGTATTACATAAATAACAAATATTAGCAATTCAGTAAATTATAGGAATTGAGTTTATATTTTGAAATGTGTTGCAATCCTGAAATCTAGAAAAATAATTGATCAGGACAATTGAAACTTACTTTAGTGTTTTGAATAACATTCTTAATATTATCCAACTTTATGAACACTTTGACTATTGACTTTATTAATGTATAAGTATATTAAAACATATGAATATAAATTATATATGTACATGTATACATGCATATGCTTCTGGGCTAGATTAAGGATACCTGATGCCCTAAGCACAGCTCAACAATGTGCCCCTGGATGGAAGCAAGATTCTCACAGTATGAAACAGGAACAAATGTGATATCCAACAAGACTTCAAACCCAACTTTTAAATTTTAGTTACTGTGCCAAAAAAAGTTTTTGTAACAGAGCAGAGCAAAGTCAAATATCATAGATAAGGGCAATTACAAAATATTTGACTAAAGTTGAGTGTGACTGGGAAAGTGTTTCAGGTCTTGATAGGTGGGAAAAAAAATATGTGGTGCCCCCCTTGTCTTGGTGCCCTAAGCACATACTTGTATTGCTTAGTGGTTAATCCAGGACTGATGTGCATCTTTGTAGAATTCTATCAATCCATAAGAAGAAACAATGAAACACAGACAGAAAAATCTAAGTTATTCATATATCTAGAAATTCTTCACAGATTCACAATGTGGAGGCTGTGGAAGAGAACAAAATGCAACTGACCACAGTTCACATTTGAAAGATTGAAACATTAAAAACGTTAAAAAAAATCTGAAAGATACTCTCTGATGCTGGCTCAATGAGAGAAAAATCCAGTAGGATTTTCACCTCTTCATTTTCTAATGAGCTTTTTGATAATGAGAGGTTAACTTTAACAGTCACTCTGGGCTCTATTATGACTAATTTGACTCCACTTCATTCTCCCTGTTAATTATTAACACTAGCCTTTTTATTCTCCAGAGAGCAGAATTTTCCTTTTTCCTTAGATTTGTATGAGCCTCTTTTTAAAAGAGATGAAAATATCCAGCAATAAATTTGAACAACTTCATTTATTAGCCATTAAAAGAAGACACATGACATCAGTATCCTAAGCATGAAATGTCCTCTCTGACAGCCTTAACGTGTCCACTCTATGAAAGGGCTGGTAATTATGGACTCCAACGCATCTTCAAAGAAACAGCTTTGGGAAAAAGGAATTGGTGACTTAGAAGCAGGAACTGCCCTGATTTTTCTACAGCTGAAGCAACTACTCTTGCATTAAAAAAGTAACAGGAAAGTTAGCCCTATAATTACTGGTATTTCAAGTTCCATCAGCAGCACTTTGTAACACAGGTCATAACTGCTTCATTACGAACATACATTTTCTGTCATTTTAATAAATACATTCTCCCCTTAGAAATGGTTTTCTCATTATTATTTAAAGTAATTCCATATTTAACTGACATAAGGGGAGAAAAAGTTTAAATTCAAGACTTTACATTATTGTCTACTTTAAAAAAAAAAAGATCCCTTTTTAATGTTTCTGTTTGATAGTATTACTTGTTGGCCTGAGTGAGAAACTAAGTAATATTGACTTAAGATGGCAAAGCAGCTGTGATATGAAAGAACAGGAAGACTATGGAATATAAAGGTTTACAGTTTCTGAATTGGCATTGATGATACAGTAGGTGAAGTAATCCCATTCAGGTATTTTTTAGGTGTATCCTGGGTGTGTATGGCTGTGTCAAAAAATTCACAAAATGGCAGATGTAGCATTGTGATCTATGCTTTAGTAAGATTGACACATGTACAAAAAGACCAAAGCTGCTACATTTATTAAATATTTAAAATATACTCTTTCCCCCCATACCAACCCTGTCCCCATTTCTGCTTTCGAGCTGAGCAATTTCTACAATGATTCATGGTTCTAAGGATATGATTGTATGACCAAATGCAAAATTTTCTGCAAGAATATTTCTCATTACCAAACTAGGAAAACCATATTATAATTTAAGCTATGATATGTAGAGTGTCCTTTGCTACATATGTAGCCAATTCTCCTCTTCTTTTTGTGCTTGCAGTGGATGTTGAAAACCCTAGTTAAGCAGACTCTCCCATTTCATCTTTTGGAAAATGATGGTTGCCAGGTTCAGAATGTAAACATCATAAACCATCATGTAACCATAATTATAAATCTGGGTTGTTCTGAGCTTGGAAACATAGTTTTGTAACAGAAAAGACTAGCAGAGAGCATCCATGAACATTTACTAGCAGTCAGAAGACATGATGAAAACTCCTTAATTTCACAATACATGGACAGACTTAACAATAATTTCAACTAAGAAAATGTGAACATCCTAGAGTCCAAACCAAGTCCAAAAATGCTAGAGAATTTCTGGAAGCCTGACAAATTGGCCATCAACAGGCACATAGACATAAACAACATCTACATACCATTCAAAAATGACAATCAACAAGCCAAAAGGGAAACAAAAAGACCAAAACACCTCATCACAAGCAATCAACACCCAGATTAGTAGAGATTAACCCCAAGATTAACATTAGACTAACAATCAAGAAGCAAGGAATACCTCAATCAAAGAACTGCCAAACTAGCTAACTTTAAACAGTCCAACCAAAGAACCATCTAGACCAGAGGTCCCCAACCTTTTGGGCACCTGGGACCGGTTCCGTGGAGAGAGGTTTTTCCACAGACTGGAGGGCGCTTGGTTTTGTATGTTGCCTGCATCTTGTGGATGGGGCTTTGCTTGTTTATGCGGCCTGGTTGCTGGCATGCCGCAGCCCAGTACTGGTCCACAGACTGGGGGTTGGGGACCCCTGATCTAGACCACTCCCATCAACACTGACAGGGCAAGCCATTAGAATATAAAACAAGAGCAAACTCCACTTCCTCCCAGCACTGATGATGTTACTTAGTTTTGGTAATAAAATGTCTGCAAGAAAAAATCCAATGTCAGAGAGCATCTCATAGCTTTATAGTTTAGGTATCGTGGGAAACACTGGTTTATTAGACCCTTCTAAGTTTAAAGGACTTCTCACTATAAAAATTTCTGCTTCTCATCATAAAACAAATTCATGTACAGGTGAGATTTTTTTGTACAATTGTTTAAATTGTAAACTCACTTAAACTAAAGTCATTGTCAGCTGTAATCACAGATTCTTGCTTGCAGTCAGTAAGAAACAAACAGTTGCATGTATGATGCATTATATCTGGGTCCATTTAAACATTTAGAAATATATTTGAGAAGCTACAAAAATAAACTTGAGAGAGAAATAAAGCTCAAAATCTTTTTATGAAACAACAAGAAAGTCTCTTTATACTTCTTTGGATTATTCAATGTTAAATATCTAGAGCAGGGGTGTCAAACTGCCGGCCCATGGGCTGGACACGTCATGCGGAAGCCGCGCCCACCCCATTGCCGGCAATGGCAAAACTGTCCCGATATGTTGCATGATATCACGTGACGTCGCAAGTTTGACATGTCTGGTCTAGAGGAAAAATAGTTCTAATTGTAGTTTAAATGCTCTTTTGTGGAGATAAAATGTGCGCAAGGATCTCTACTGAATTTCTTGGGATTACAAGAAATTTGCTAAAGCCAATCTGTTTCCCTGTCTACAAAGAAGCCATGTGCTACCTGTAATGTAACAGCAAAAGAATTTCAACCTTCATCTAAAATCCGTTAATATTTGCCTTGTTGCCCAAGGCCTTGTATGTTTATTCTGAAATAAATCCCACTGAACACAGCAGGATTTACTTCCCTGTGCTTAGGATTGCATCGTTAACAAACCTAGAAAAACCCCAAGGTTAAATAAACGAAGCTAAAGATTCTAAGCTACCCTCAACTTTTTAAAATCTTAAAAGTTTTAAAAATTTAAAGTAACTGCAGCTATAGCAATAACCAAATACCAAACTTACAGTCATTTCTTAGGAAGTTATTAAGTAACTGGAAAAGAGGAAAGCTATCCCAGCTATCTTGTGGTTGTGTCTCCAGCGCAGAATCCATGTCAACAGTAAAAAGCGACCAAAACTTTTCCCCATGTTCAGCCAACAGATCTGGCCACCATGCAAAGGCCTGCATCATCAATTTAAAAAAAGATATGAGGAAAGAAGGCATAAAAATGGTACATCTATGAAATTATGGAATGTGGCATACATTTTTAAAAGCAATTCAAATTCTTCATTAAGTAAAGCTGAATTTTGCATCCAATGTAATTTGTATGTGTATATAGTATTTCAGTGAGAGTGTGATGTTTGATTAAAGAATTTGATTGACAGATAATCTTGGGACCTGATTATTTTTCTCTGATAATCTGGGAATCTGGTCTTTCATGTTACTGTAGATGTACTTATAAATATGAGAGCCAATGTAAGAGATATGACATCTATGAGAAAAAGGATGAAGACTCTTATCTTCAAAATGATTTCAGATGAAAAAAGGACATTCACCATCTAACATATGAAGTAAATATTTCTCTTTAAAATTGCAAGCCTAAAAGTGTTTCTTAATATATCAGACATACAATTGGATAGTTACATTAACAACTAATACTATCTAAATGCTATGATTGAAGAAAACAGCTCAATGGTTTTTTTTAACAATTTAATATTAAATTGGGTTTTTAAATTCCTGCATACATGAATCAACTTTATATAAATTTGTACTTGTTTTTGTAAAAAAACTCTATAGTATCTCTGTTAAATTGAAATACATAAACATCTTCATAAGTGGGGAAAAAAAACCCCAAAGCATTAAGATATCTTCAATACTTTTTATGTTCTGATAAGGTTTTTTTTTTTGGTATGAAGAGAATAACTGCATATAAAAGGATAATCGTGTTGATTGCTAATCCTGAGATTGAGACTGGTTTTTACAATAATTTGGTCATTGTCCAGTTCTTTCAAAAGGTAATGGGAAAGAACAACTTATTGTAATTAATAATTATAACCCTGTGAAACTCAGAGATCAGAATTTCCTTCCAACTAGCAAAGATAAAATAATATTAAAATGGAAATAAATTGAAAAAGCATGGCAGATTCCAATAAATCACATTCAATAGCAAAAGTAGAAATTTCCGTGAGTCTCTTGATCATACCCTGATCTACTGGTGCCTGGGAATAAAGTCATGAAGAAAGATTAATATCACAGAGAGCATGGTTCTGCCAAGAATAATATAAAACAACATGAAAAATGAATTCAATTACTGATTAATCACACAGATTCCAAATGGAAAAAGAAAAAAATGTATGAGTTGAAAGTCTTATTTGTTATATTACATGACTATTATTTCTAAGTTATATTATACAATAAAGCAACATGTGTTTCCTGTACTACTGAATTATAACATTGCAATATTCAGCAATGGCTCAATTAGTGATGTTCTGTCCAAGACTGAACTGCATAGGCTTTTATCTTCTTTTCCTATGCTGTCCTCAAAGAACTTGCAATAGGAGTAATATTTCAGAGTGAAAGGGCTTGTCAGATAATTTTTGGATGTTTGTGTCCATATCGTTGAGTAGATGCATGAATTGCAGCCATATTAGAAGATGCCAGCAAAACATTGGTATTCTGTATGAGCCAGAGGATACCTATTTGGTTGACATTGACCCGGAAAAGTTCTCTGTTTGTCACATGTATTTTATAGTCTCGAATCTATAACTTTATGAGTTAGATGAAAATTATTCCACTTTTACTTGTTCAAAGCTGGTAGAAGAAACTCTTTAAGTTAAATCTGTCTGATATCTACTTTTAATCAGCTATCTGTTGGACCAGGTATAATTTTAAAAAGATAAAAAATAATACAGATGAAATAATTAATGCCACAAGTAAATAAAATGAATGCCATCAGAGAAAATAATTGATGCCATACATTCAAAATTGTTTAACAATGCATGGAATCATGACCAAAATGTCAGTTTTGATTGGGATGAATAACATACCTCTTTTCCCTGGGGTAATCCATAATTTTGGAAATGTTGTGGAACAGGAGAAAAAAAAATTAAAAATGTGTTGAACTTAGCAAGATGCATATCCTTTATCTCCATTTTTGTATCATTATACCATTTTTAGATATATGCTTACTTTCAAGTATATAATGTTTGAAGTGAGGCACAATATACTGTATACTTAAAAAATCAGCGTTCTACTGATGCATTTAAATATGTTAGAAATAAACTGCCAGCTACTATGGTTCTAGTTACATTTCTATTTTGCAGAAGGAAAAGTATATAATGGACATTGTATTTTAAAACTAAATATTAAGAATGTACTTTTTCAATCATAATTACTGCAATTTCTAGTGATTTTAATTTAAATATATATTCTCAAAAGAGAAATTCACATATAAGCATTATTAAGTATTTACAGTGGCAATACCATTGTAGAATGCCTCTTGGGAATTAATTTCAAATCTTTGAAGCAGCTGTTTCTTCAGGATAAAATAAAATATCCATAACAAGTTCACACATGACAGATGTAAGCTAAAATCTAGAACTGACAGTGTGAGATAAAAGCAGATGTTTTGAATGATCATATTTATAGACATTACATCTTAGCTTACTACTTTGTGTGTCTCCACTGGAGAAAAAAATATATAACAGTTTTTATGTTAAAATATGAATTTCCAGTAGATTTGTGCTTCAATAAGGCTAGTTCATCAAACTTTTAAAATGTCAATATGAATATTAATGCAATTCTATAAACTTTATTTGTTCACTGTATTTAATTAAAAAACTGTTTTATTAATACAAAACCCCTGTGTTCAACTGCGGAGATTTGGGAATTGGCTTCAGCTTCTGTCCTCCCCAAATAACAAAGGTTTGCCGCTGAATAGAAGACTTGTTCAGATGATTTCACTGATAGGGCTCCCCAAAACTTTCATGTGGACTGTAGCAGTATTATTATTATTGTTATTGTTATCCTTCTTAAAAAGGGAAGTGTACTAAGAGGGAAGCGTACGAAACATGGCCCTCTTATTTAATCCGTGTATCTACATTAACACAGAAAGCATTTCTATTTTTATTGCTGTATGGTGCTTATTTTTATTCAGATGAGAATCTGGAGAATTATTTGTGAGATGATGGCTAGCACCACCTCTTCTTTGCTCTTATATTTCCCCCCCCCCAGCATTTATGTCTTTTTTCTTTTTTAACTATTCAAACCTGAAACCCAAAAAAATAAATAAAAAAAAATTGGAGCAGGGCTTTATTTCACTTGATTTTTCAAACCCTTCACAACTGTGAGAACGCTGCAAATGTAAATTGCTTTTAACATATATTAGAGGTTCTTTCTGTAATGTTTTTTGACAGACCTGCTTCACACCAAGGCAGTGCAGGGTGTAAAGCATTATTGTGCAGCTAATACGGTTATCCTCACCTCTGAATGATGTTCTTCATTCTGCTGCAGGACTTCAATGCAGAGCTCTGCTAAATGAATAACCTCTTCCAGCTTTACAGAAGGAGATGCCAAGTTCAGCGTCTCTGTAGTGAAAAGGAACACACAAACCAGAACGATTGTAAGTAGGAAAGGCTGGCATGGGAAACTTTCCAGATGACACACAACTAAACCATTTCAAGAGATTGACATCATCTAACACTTCAGGGATGCTTTTAATGCAAATTGTACAAATACATAAAATATTTAATCTGCCATGAAATGAGAGGGCACCAGAAGCACTTTCCAATTTAACTAGCAGTTGAAACTGCACTGGCACATCAGATGCTCAACTTCTGGAATAAGTAAATTCTAATCTTTTCCAAGGTCATCTCTGCAAAGAAAGCAGAAGCTACTGGTTTGTTTATTTCTTCATCACACAATGGCTGCAACATTATTTATACTGGAAGTATAATTGCGCTCAGTATGCAAAATTCTTGCTTTTCAGACAGTTGAATTCCAGTTATGTACAATGTAAAAGTAAGACTAATGTTAAACAGTGATCAGGATTGCTGATCTTTTTCTAAGATACATCACAATGAGACCATAGTTGAAAATATAGGTTCCACCACCAAAATATTAAAAAAGGAGGAAAAAATGGTCTACTATTTTCTGCAAAATGGAAAATATCCACAACTTTAAAGACACAAAATAGGATAAACATATCTATATCTAAACTATATCTATATCTATAATCTATATTTATATCATCTATCTATATCTAAGATAACTGTATCTGTCTATATATCTATATTTGTATGTTCATAAGCAGATACAAGAAAGTTTATCCCCACCCCAAAAGCAAGGAAAAACAGTAATGTTGAGGAAGTACAGTAATGTTGAGGAAGGAAAATTATGCTTAAAATAAATTATATTTAGTTTTGTTTAATTGTTATTTGTATACACATAGTCCTTGATATATGATTGATTGCTCAATGACTGTTCAGTTACAATGGACCTCTAAACAGGTACTTATGACCTGGATTCGAAGTTTCAACAGCCATCCCTCACATAGTCATGTGATCACATTTTGGGCACTCAGCAACCAGCCTATATTTACAGCTGTTTGCAGTGACCCATGATCACATGACCTAGAACTTTTTTTTTTTGCCAGAAACTGGTGTTTCTGGCAAAAATAATGCCCATTGCAGACAATAAGTTTGCTTAATGGCCATGGCATTCACTTAATGGCCATAGCATTTGTTTTATGACTGTCCCATTTGCTTAATGACCACCAAAAAAAGCCATAAAATTGAGCATGGTTACAACCACAACGTCCAGCATGACTGACAACCATAATTCCAGGCTCAATTATGGTCATAAGTCAAAGACTACTTGAATGCTTCCAAACTGAAGACATTTTCACATATTGCATGTAATGTATATACAGGTAATCCTCGCTTAGTTCACAGTTATGGCAGTGATGAAAAAAGTATCTTTATTACCAATCCTTGCATTTATTAACTTTGTAGGCCTGTACGGCAAAAGAAAGCTGAAGTAAAATTATAAGCACAGTCAGTTTATTTAGTGACCACGTCACTTAATGATCAAGTTGTTGGTCCCATTTGTAGTCACTAAATGAGGATTATTTGTAGTCTACTCTATGGGATATGTGCAAATACTTTATAAATTTATAAATATGCATATACATGTACTATAAAATGCACATATTCTGGTTAATCTTTCAAGATCCTTTGTTTCATATTATTCAGGTTGTGCTCTTAATAAGAACTAATGACTTCTCCCATAAACTCATACTTAAAAATAGATCTAGAGAGATGCCTCTTTTCGCAAGAGCATCTTATTAAACCACAGCTGAAGGCTACCCAGCTTCTTCAGTAGATATCTGCTGGTAAGTCTCCACTAAATTCCCCACAAGCCCCTCTCAAGAATCCCTGGCAACTCTAATTCATTCCCTTTCCATCCCCAGTTATTGTGTGTCGCTTTCCCATCTACAATGGTCTTCTCCCCTTTCTTTAGCTGAAAGCATAGTGCAGTCCTTAGGGTCTAAAAACATGTCCATACCTAAATTCTCCCGCCCCAAAACTGGCATTTTGCAGAAGTTCTGAAATACACCTCCATAGTTGCACCCACCAACTGGATGGAGATTATGAAAACTGTAATCCAATATATCTGGCAGAAATTGGGCTGGAGAAACCTACACTAAAGATTAAAACTCTGATCCTTTATCGTAGTATTTGACCTTTACCATATAGTGAATTTTTGATGTTTCTTGTCTCATGTGTTGGTACACAAGTATTTTAAATTTGGCTGGAGGTTAAGTCTTTTTTCATGCAAGTAATCAATACAATTTTTCATTTTCAAAAGTATTTTCATTAAAGGCTAACTAATGTAAATTTATCTGTAGTATTGCAGATATGAGATATAAAAAACTCTTTAGAACAGCAACAAGCCCCATATGTTTACCATCAAGGAAGTTTTTTTTTGGTATCATGAAATTGACAGTGGTAAGTATCATACTCAAAGAAAATTAGTGCTCACACAAACACTTAAAGCTTCCAAGTTTTGAACATTAACACAGGAAAACCTTTTGCTCAAATGTGAAAGGGCCCAATAAAGATATTTTGAATAGACAACTAATTGGTTTTGCCCTTGGTGATTTCAATGAAATGAACATATGTCAAGAGTTTGACACAAATAGAGGTGGCCTCCCACCACTTGCACAAATAGCTCCTATTTTGTTAAACAATGCTTGTAGTGCCCTTATTTTTTTCAAATACATTTGGTTCTGTGTTTTTTTAATTACTTAAAAATTGCTTAAGCAAAGCAAGATTCATCAAGCAATTAAAGTATAAGCAGGTTATTAAGAGCTCAGTTTGGAAACATTCTATGGAATTCACCAAGGATCCTGTAAATCAGACATGTCAAACTCGCGATGTCACATGACGTCGCGCGACGTATCGGAACTTTTTCCCCATTGCCGGCAATGGGGTGGGCACAGTTTCCTTGTGACGCGTCTGGCCCACGGGCCGGCAGTTTGACACTCCTGCTGTAAATGGTACCAGTTTCTGTTTCAGGTGATCCCATTCATGGAGATTCTAATAACATCTATTTATTCAACTCATTATAGGAACCTATACAAGATTTTCTTACTTGAGCTGTTTATTTCCAAGGAAATTAATATATAGTGCTAGAGGGAAATAGAAAAGTAGAAAAAATATAGGTCATGTTCCTATATGATTAAAAGCAAACAGAGTCTAAGCTTGTAATTTAATTTTCACTAGGATCAAGATGCTTTGAAAAGAACAAAAAAATCTTTCCTGGGGAGAAGAACTAGGAGCGCAACCCTGTCAGCAGCTCCCTTTTCACCACTCCCACAAATATCACTCAAATCTATCACATCACCACCTTGGCTGTCTTTGAAAATGGAAAGTGACCTTAACCTCAGGAACATCACCAAGGCAACCTTCCTCTTTGCTGAGACTCTTGTCATTTACAGTACTCTGCGGTAGCACCAAGAGTCCACACACAAAAATGAAAAAAAAAACCCATTATGTCAGGCATTGTATGTACATATTAGTGGAGCAAGACATTGAAAAGAACCTACTATAAGAGGCATATGTGGGTAGACACATATCGAGATATCCAAAATATTCTTCACTTGACACACATCAATCAACTTAGCATATGATTTTTCCAATCCCTCTTATTATTTTTTATTAATGGATCACACTGTGGCAATATGGACAATGGCAGATTCCTGTGAACAACTGAAAAACTGAAATTTGGCACAACTGATTCCTAGGAATGAAGAAATTCTTCAGCTAGTTTGTTTTTTTAAATAACTGAATCCTATGTGATTCTTCTGGAAAAACATTCGCTTACTTGTCTCTATTTTTCATAATCTTGTAACACAATGTGCAGTTTATAAAATGCATACAAATAAAAATAAAAATACATACAAAATTGTGTCAATTAGAAAAAAATACAGATAAACATGCCAACTTAGGAGAAAACCACTTTCAAAAATCATGCTCTCTAGAAAATACTCTTACAAAATTGTTTAAATTGAAAGAAACCATGATGCTTTAATTTTTTTAATAGTTTTCAAGCAGATCTGAAAATGAGCAACAACAGCAAAAATCTATGGCTTCTAAAACAAACAAAAATAACTTAAAATGAAGAAATTACCCATTTCCTAAAGTATTAATTGTAGTTAATTCATATCTGAAACAAAATCATAATATATGCATAAGCAAATGTAATGTCCAATCAGTAAGGAACAGCTGAAAAAGGTATACTAATATATTCCCCTACAAAATTGATAAATAAATAAGTAAACAAATACATTTCTCAACTTGGTAGGTAAGTTCTGGGTGGGGGAAAGTTTTAAATGCAATTGCATTTTGCCTTTTCATCTTAACCGGCTTATCATGGTTACTCTGCAAAGTATATATTAGATATAGTTACATACAAAGAATATGCTTTAGAAATACATATATTCTTTGTATGTAACTATTGTGATTTACTTTGTAAACTGACACTGGATTGACTCACCTTTCCTGAATTCCCCACATATTATATTTCTGGAGTTTTAGTCCAATACATCTAGATATCATTGATTGGTGAAGTCCGGGATAGAATTTATAGTTACTTGAGAAATACAAGAATTTCACTACATGTAGTATAAAACATGGTTACTACATGTAACCAGAAAACATAAAAGAATTGAATAAGTGTTTAATAAGTTACATTATTAAGAAAGTGTCTCTAAAGAACAAATCCAGCTGCTGAGATTTCAAGAGGTCTACTTCAGTCCTTAAAAATAAACTGATTTAGATCTCTTTCTATATTCTTTTTCATTGTCCAAGAATATAACAGGTATATATTTATGCACAATCTATTAACAACCTTAATATCTTGCCTTGTTAATAACAAGAGTTCTCTGACAATTCTTTAAGGATACAGTTCTGTATATTTATGCGCGCTTGGTTAAATTGTGTATTTCAACAACTCACCATGCAAACAAAGCTGATACATCTTCTACATAGTACAAAATTAGACACAACGTATTTCTGAAAAATTCAATTCTGTCTATCATATATACAGCTCCAGTTGAAACTGACTCAGAGCAACTTATATACCATATTTATATAAAAGGGGTTAAAAACTAAAGATTCTAAAACACAAACATCAAAAGAATATAAAACAGCCCCAAAGAAGAATAAAGCTCTACCATTCAGATTTCAGGAAGAAGAAACCCACAACATTCCTATCCCCAAGGTCTATTGAAAATAGTTTTTGATAGCTATTATGATAGCAGGATAGGGAAACAATTAACCTGTCTCTAAGGTTCCTGAAGATAGCAATTTGTAATTGAATGGACCTGAACTGACTCCCTTCTATATAACTGTATAAAATGGACAGATCCAATTGGGGAAAAGGTAGTTCCAAAGATATCAAACGAATAACTGCTATGATCTTCTCTGATTTGGAGGAGTTTGAGCCTCAGGTGCCCAGTGCACAGATTGTTGGGAGGAGTCAGCTGACAAAGGTCTCAAACTAGTTTATTTCATTTATTCAATATATAGAACTAGATTTATGTCATCTTAAGAAACAACCACATATCTATGTAAAACTTGAAACAATATTGATATCACTGCACACTATCATTTAAGAGACTCTAGAAAGAGTACAGAGAAGAGCAACAAAGATGATTAGGGGACTGGAGGCTAAAACATATAAGGAACGGTTGCTGGAATTGGGTATGTCTAGTTTAATGAAGAGAAGGACGAGGGAGGACATGATAGCAGTGTTCCAATATCTCAGGGACTGCCACAAAGAAGAGGGAGTCAAGCTATTTTCCAAGGCGCCTGAAGGCAGGACAAGAAGCAATGGGTGGAAACTAATCAAGGAGAGAAGCAACCTAGAACTAAGGAGAAACTTCCTGACAGTTAGAACAATTAACCAGTGGAACAACCTGCCTCCAGAAGCGGTGAATGCTCCAACACTGGAAGTTTTTAAGCAGAGACTGGATAGCCATTTGTCCGAAATGGTATAGGGTTACCTGCCTGAGCAGGGGGTTGGACTTGATGACCTCCAAGGTCCCTTCCAACTTTATTATTATTATTATTAAGAGGAAAGAAAAAAAGGGAAAGGGAAGAGAGTGGACAAAACTCAAAAAAAGAATTTTAAAACATAAAAAGGAAAAAATAATATTAATATTAAATTCTAAATTATACCCAATAGGTGAAAAGTGTTTCTTTTCCAGTGTTGGGGTAGCATATATTCTAATATATCGTAATATTTTTATGTATATGTTCTGGAAAGAACAGGCCTGAATTCAACTTATGGATAATTGGATATTGGATAATTATAACATTTTTCCCCCCCAACAGTTTGAGTATTTTTTTACATGACCATCACATATGATAAAATGTTCCTTCTGTTTAACATTTCAACATTTTCATTCAATAATTTATTTATCTTTGCAATTACTAATGGAGTTATGTACTACCTATAAAACATTTTGTACCACTTTTCTCTTAAATTATAACATGGGATAAATTTTACTCAGTTTTCCCACAAGCCCTCCCACTGCTGTAATGTAATCATTAGCTTAAAATTTTCTACTCATTTTATCATACATTATTTTACTTGTTCTGGTTTCATGTTGTATTTTAATAGCAATTTCTATATACGTCCTAATAGTCGGTCTTGTTCTGCATAAGTGTTTCAAATTATGCTATTTGTCTTAAAAACCTTCTTTCTTAAGGTTGCTTTCTTTCATCTAGAAATCTGTAAATACATCAACCATAGTAAATTTCAGCCTCCATCAGATAATTCTTGCTGTGTCTTTAATCTTTTCCAAGTCTGGATGGATCATGTCTGCATATGTAATTCTATTTTTAAAAAGAGGGTAAGGCTAAAGGAAAGATTGCTGGACTTATGTTTTTATGGAATTCTATGTTTTGAACAAGCTATGTCTTATAATATTTTGTTTTGAGAATTTGTGGTTTTTTTTGTATCCTTATCCCATAAATATCTGTGAAGTCTATTAGGTAAGTCAGCAACTTCCTAATATTGACATTCTAAATTTCTAATGAAATTTATCCATTAGATTATCAATGCACTACCTGGCAGTATACTATAATTTCATATCTGGCTATTTTGCCACTTTTATTCTGCTTGCTGAACACCAACCAGCAGCACTTTTTAAGGCAGGTCATTGCATTGTAAGGAAGGATGTCTGTGGGAATGACTAGAAAAACAGGAAGAAGTTCTGCAGATTAGACAACTGTCATGCAAAAGGTATCTCAGTCCACAGAAACAGGGGGCAAGGGAAGAGTTTCAGAAGGGATCCTTCCTAGTTTTCTGGAGAGTAAAAGGAAAGAAGAGGAAAATACTTAATTTGCAAGATTCATGTTAGCCCTTCAAAGTAGTCCAGACAAAAAACACAATTACAGGTATTAACTCTATTTTTATGTAAAATTATGTTAATAAAATCAAGTCTGAAAGTATTTCTCCTCTCTTCTCCTTTTACTGCCTGGAAAACAATATCCCTACATACCATTACTGTCTGCTATAACCATGTGAAGGGCCACTATGAAAAATTCTTCAGCAGTTGGAGAAACAAACTGCTCAGGTTCAAGTGGAGCTGGATTCCAGCTAGACCATATCATTGGAGCTGATTGGGGCCTTGTCTTGGGAAGTGATTTGGGCTCTAAGAAAATGGATAAGATCCTTTGCAGTGTTAGTTTAGCTATTTCCAAGTCAGATCCCTGCTCCTCAAGACTAGTTAAAGTTTCCCATGAAGAACAGGAGTTTGGATCCCAGAAGGAATTGTTGGTGAGGAGTGTTTCTATTATATTTGAAAAAAAATGTAGTATGCTCCCTGCTTAAGGTGACTTCACTCAATCTAATTATTTTGGATAACTTTACACACCTTTCCTTTGTTAGGAAAAACTGTTGTTCACTGTTGCCTTTACTTGCCTTATTTTTAGTATATTATAAGATGTTCTGGGAATTTTCCTGGTTGAGAAGCAGGAAATAGAGGTTTAAGCAAATTGTTTTGAAACTATAGTTTTTTAATTTAAGCATTACAACAATGTGTTTGTTTCAGAACAATCCTGTAACTCCTATGTGTTAACTTGCAACAATGAGCCTAATCATATCAAAGATTGGAAATATATAATTTGGTAGCACCTTTAAAAAGAAAACAAAACAGAAAAAATGGAACAAAAGAGGTTACATCATGTCCCGAACAAGTTTTTGCCCTTTTCCTTTAACATTTTTTATAAATCTCTATTTCTTTAAACATTTTTGAATGAGAGGTGCTCCTATTTTCCTTTCATGGGATGCCTATTATTTTTACATATGACTAACTTTAAAGGCTGCAGAAAATCATGAGATTATTGCAGGTATTCATTCCAACAAGCAGTGGATAGGGACAAGATCTTAAACTATTGCCACTATTGCTACAAGACAACTAAGAATAACAGGAGTGATGTTGACCTGCTGACCAATGTTGAACTGATGGTGATGTTAAACAATTCTGGAGTGGTTCAAATTAGTTAGCCCATATTTAGCTAATCAATACTACTGTATCAGTTTTTATAGATTCAGTTGTGATTCTGATCTTTGGCAATTTGCTTAGATAGGTCCAGACGTTTGCAAATACACACATTTAGATGCAAAACTAATTAGGGACCTTTAAATTGGAGGCTTTTGGAGAGAAAAAATGTATGTAGATTATCTGGAGAGGCTTACAATGAACACACACACACATTAACACACACATAAATAAATATAGATACAGATATTAAATTGCAGAATTCACACTTGAATATGTACATGCATACAATTAACACAACAGTCACCTGGATCCTTTCCATTTATAACTTATGTAAAAGGAAAGGTTGGAAAAAAAACCCCTCAAAAGTTGAGATTATTTCTTTATAAGAAAGCCTCTTTATTTACTCAAGATGCCCATAAAAACGACCCTATTCTGTACCAGTCCTGTATTGCTAGTGATTTCTGTTTTACTGAAACTGATATTATGATTTACAAAAGTGATATTTCTCTACTTCCTGCTATCATTGTAGTGTGGCTGGCATAGTACAGATCATATCTGTATGGTTGCTCTATCATAGCTTCTGCCCTCCTTATCCAAGAATAATATAGCCCCTTAACAGTAATACCATTAATTTTTGTGGCCACATCAATATGGAATTCTTACTTACTGCAATAATGCATTTTTCTCTTTATTCCACAGGAAACAAAGAAGGCATTTTCCTCTACCCAGGAGTTGCTTGTATTCAGACATGCTTAATTTCAGACAAAGGCAGGATTTGTGAGCTTCATAACACAAGATTTCAATTCTGACTTATGAATTTCTACTTAATTAAATATATGTGGTTCAACTGCAGAGAAAAAGTGATATTGCTGGTGATCATTCAGTTGGAACTTTAAAGGGTTCTTAGTCACACTTTTTACAAGGAAGACTATTTCTTATATTTTCAGAATATTTTAAAAGATATAAAGTAAAGACATATTTATTTCACCTGTAAACAGTGAGTTATATGCCAAGATTACTTTGCTGACTTTCAGCCCAGCTTTGGTGACTTCTTTTAGAAACTTTCTATTTTTACACCAATTATTCCAAACAAGCTTGTTAAAAACTCAAGATAATTGAACAGCAAGAACCCCTGCTGTAAGCATGCATTGGATGCTTGCTGAAGGTGAAAAGGTAACTTTCTCATTTTCAAAAAGATCTACATACATCCTCCTTCATTTAAACACAACATGATATCTTAATTAATTATGATAAACTGGTTACTAAGGTGCCTCCATGTTGTTATTCCCATGATATAATACTGGTTGCTATAGTGATGAGATGGCTTTTTTTGGACTAATCAGTGAGGAGATTGGTTAACCCATGTTTGTCAGTGATCCTGAAGAATGAGAAAAATAAGTTAAAACAAATGGTCATATATACTATGTGTATTCCTTTTCCCTGATTTTTAAAATAATATTCATGACTGCAATTTCACTTATACTAAAATAAATTGTAATAAATTGAATATAAACTGGAAGATTCTATAATATTCCTTAAACAAAATTGTAAAAACACATTATGCTACTGCTATAACTAACAAGTATATAAAATGCTTCATATTCAGAAGAGTCTAGAGTAAAATTCTGGAAAAAGCCCAGTATAAGTCTTTGATTTTTATGAACTTGGTACTTTTCAGATGTGTCAGATGATATATTCAGTCATAATGCCTAGTTGAGAAAACTGGTCTACCCAATAACAAGTTATTGACTGATTTGGATTTGGATTGATTTGATAAATCAGCTTCATAGAACCAAATATTTAAATTTAGATTTAGATATTTAGCACATCATAAATTATAAACTATTTATAGTTTGTTTTTCAAAACAATTACAAATGTGAATAAAGAAGTATAAACTATCCTTTAGATAATATTAGATATAAACCAG
The DNA here is from genome assembly GCA_023970755.1 of Azemiops feae. Classification (NCBI taxonomy): domain Eukaryota; kingdom Metazoa; phylum Chordata; class Lepidosauria; order Squamata; family Viperidae; genus Azemiops; species Azemiops feae. The sequence goes on along the minus strand of JALGBA010000503.1, from coordinate 536,444 downwards.
TAGGTAATCTTGAATGAAAGTTGGATATTGATGCAATAGTATTGTAAGAGTGATTTCTTTCCTGCCCTGTCAATTTAACTATGAGTAATTTGTCAGTGCTTCCTTTGAACTCTATCTGAGGTTGATTTCCATATGCAAATGCTGGGCTAAATAAAGGTTTGTATTATGCATCTGTATCCTCACAACAGTGTTTGCAAGCTGAGCTGATTTGCTTCATAAATTAATAATCTCAGCCTCTGTGGCATTTTCTCCAGATTGCTGAATGAATGATTGCCCATTGATTGGTGCCCCCAACTTGTCTTGCCTCTAATGTCCCCCTTCTTTTCTTGGGAAGTCAAGTTTCTAAGTCACTTTGGTGATAAGTAGTCACTTCTGGCTAAAAGAGAAACTTCGCAATAATCCCAGAAACCATCTATTTGTTCCTGTAATAAACCTTTGGGTCTTTCTTTACTTTTATAGTGTTATCATCCACAAGCTAAGGACCATGAATTAATTTGGCAATGTAGATTATCAGTTGTCTGTTAATAAAATAGTCCTATAATATATATTAAAATTCTGTAAGGATTAGTAATACATTATTCTAGATTGACAATAACAGGAACTTCTTGCTGTATGAAGCAACTGAGTTCAAATGTCAACACTGGGAAAGAGAATGTCTACCAGAACAGGCTGATCTGAGCCACTTTTGTGAAACATAAAACTACAGTTAAAATAAAGGACAAAGGACAACTTCAGCACAAAGCAAAGATCATTCATTCAAGCATGGTCCCAGGAGGCATATTACAGCAATGAATAGGAAAAAGCTCAGTAGTTCACCAGCTGAGATTTTAATGAGATATTTCCCCTTGCTGTGGTTCAGGCTTTTGCTCAGCAAAGAGAAAAGGCTGCTCACAAAATGCATGCAATGAATGGGCACCGATTGCTTTTACAGCCACTACAGTAGCTGATCACTGTACTAACCTTCTATTTTGGCATAATCTGTAAGTCGAGTGTAATTGATCAAGGCTGCTTTCTCTAGACATTTTCTAACCACTTTCTTCACTTCTTCTGCTGGTATGGGAGTAGCAATATCTTTCATTAAGACCTAAGCCAAAGACAATCAAATACTTTTGGTCAGATATCTTCCCAGAAAATTAAAAAATGCACTATTTAAAGAAAAGCTTTTGTAATTATTAGAAATGGAAAAGAAAGGATATTATTAATGGATAAAAGCTATGTTAAAACCATTGTTGAGGCCATAATGTTAAGGTTTGCCTATTGACATATTGTACAAAAGACTAAAATTATAAACAAAAGAAATTATAAACAATGTAAGTAGTATATGCTCAGTTACAAATACATTAGGTTTCAAAATTGCAAAACAAGATTACTTTTTAAATGTTATATTGCTGAATTAAGGAAAAATAGTTTGCCAAGGCATTTATACTATAGTACTGCATAAGACTAAATTCTTGTGTTATAGCCAAATTCACATGTGTCATTTCAGTATAGGATATGTATCTAGAAGCAGCACAAGAAAAATATGCGGGCAGGGAACATTTGAGTCAGGTCTTCTAATTCTCGCCAGGGGTTTTCAGGGATCAATCCCACCAAGAATGAAGTTGAACAGAAGTAATCAAATGCTTCAACAAATGTAGCAAATTTCCTCAGCAGCTACAGTCTAATGCATATTAACCTCATATTAACACTGTGAGATTGGTAATTAAGAGCTCAATTTTATAGACAGGGATTGACAAGATGAGTTTACTAAGGGATCCAGCTGAGTACAAGACTTACTGGGACCAAAACTTCCTAAGACCAAATTTAACTCTGCAGATACTTGCCAGCATTAAAGTTTTCTAAGGATTTTTCATTCTCTACAGGTTATTTTGGAAAGTATTTTGAGCAGTGTCATAAATGACTGAATTGGATTTATAGTTCATACTTTTAAAACCCAACATCATTGCTCAGGCTTTTTTAAAAAAAATCATGTCTGTGTCATGGCACTGTAAAAAAATAAAATAATATAAAGTATTTGAAATGTTACAAAGTGCTATGAAGGGGGTGATGTCTCAGGTCATCAAAGTAGAAAGACAGGTGATTTGGGGCTTTTTAGTTTATAGAGTATAATGGCTAGCATTATGTATATTAAACATTGGGATAAACATCTAATCATAATTAAATATGAACAGCACAGATCTGAATAGAAATAGGCTGTTCTGGTGTCCTCCAGAGGAGGACCAATGTCTCTGGAGTATACTAGCTAAAAAATGGTTGGTTTTAGTTGATGGACTTACCCTCTCAAGCAAGGAAAGTGTGGCTTTCAAAGCTCCTTCAGGACGCCCAAAAGGAAAGCAGTATCTTCAAAGAGACAAATTAAAAAAAACCCAACATATTAGAAGCCCACTTTCTATGGATTTTGCTAGATAATTTAATGCCTAATCCACTGTCTTCCTTACAGGGAGAAAATTTTAGAAGCTACGTTTCTGATTGAATACACTATTCACATATTTTTAAATTTGTATTTACTTTTATTTTGCTATTATTTGATCTGGATTTAGCTATTTATGTATCTGATTTAACTGAGCTGTTACCAAAATAAGTCTTTTTCTCTGCAGATGTACAACTGGATAACAATTATTTATAACAACTATTACTTCAACTACAGATTGGAAAATATAGTAGAAACTTAAAATTTAAAAAAGTGCATTACAGTACTACCTTAAAATATTCAGTTGTATCAAGCTAAAATCAAGTTAATGATTATCAATAGATTATTAGAAATGTGGAAATGATTTTTACTTTTTCTTTCTTCAACATTTAGTTCTCTCTTTGATTTCTTTGATTTCCTTTCCCCCCTTACTCTATATTAGTTTATATTAGTTTTTATCTTTTTTTTTAAATCCCCATCCAATCTCTTAAAACTTCCAGGCACCTGGCCAGCAGTGTGTGTGTGTGTGTGTGCGCGCGTGTGTGTATCCCTGCTCTCTCTTTCCCATAAGAGCCTTAACAAATGCTACACAAAAAATTGTGGATTTTTGTTGAATAGAAATTTCCAAAAATTAGATAAAAGTCGTGCCATGATTTCAGTGGGCTACCTTAGATATCACAAAGTTGAATAACTTTAGATACAACTTGTGACTGATAACTAGAAGTCCCCTCTAAGACAGGGGTCCCCAATCCCTGGTCCGTGGACCAATACCGGGCCGCGGCATGCCAGCAACTGGGCTGCACAAACAAACAAAGCCCCATCCGCGGGATGCAGGCAGCACACAAAACCACGCTCCCTCCGGTCCACGGAAAAACCTCTCTCCACAGAACCGGTCCCTGGTGCCCAAAAGGTTGGGGGCCTCTCCTCTAAGGGAATAATCCTGTTACCATTTTAGGAGCTCCTCTTCTCATTTCTGAATCAGTTATTTCTACAAAGATGCTCTATTATTTATAATTTATTTAACAAGTTTGTGTTTATTACTGTTACTTTATGTTATTTTTCAGCATCATTTTACAACTGCAAATAGGCTCAGGATAAATAATTTAGAAATCATCTTTGCAAATTTATTAGAAAACTTGGAAATGAAATTTGGATAAAATTGGGTGGGCAGCTCTAGTAGCAGAATACTATTCTTCTTTCTTATTTTTACTGTATTTGCAATTCTACAGAATCTTCATCAAATAGCAGTGTATGTATTTTGTAGTCCCCAAACTAATTTAGTGAAATATACTTAAGGCAAATAAGAAATGCAACTTCAACCTCAAATCCAGAAATTATCCAAGAATAACTGCACTTTCCTGTCTTTACTCCTATTTTTATTCAATTGATAAAAATATAAAGAAATGCTGCTAATCACAGATTACATTTCAAATCAAATTATTCCTTAGGGCTTTTTATAACTATATTGCTATGATATGTCAGTAAATGAATGACCAGTTGAAGCACATATAATTTTAAATAATGAAACATTGAAACAACTATTTAATTAATATGCACAATTTTCTTTTACAGTGCTCCTAAGATATAGTTCTATAAATAGCTTTTCTATAAAAACTAATTAAACATTCAAACATTTTAGAATGTCAACTTAGATTTGTATCTAATGAACATTCATTATAACAAGGACTTAAAGGCCAAGTTATATGTTTAGTACCAGGACATATAATCCTATGATAATAACATACAGTGCTATGTTACATCTGAATCATGTATTGCATGATGAGAGCTAGTATCGTGCTCTGGTAGTGAATTCTATGATAATAAAGAGAAGCTGAATCCTGCTGAGATTCTGGTTCTGGATGGCATTTAATTTTCATCTAGGAGGAGATATATGGGAATTCTAGAAATATTTCTTGATAAATTTTAAAAGTAAATTGCTTTGAAATTTGTAATAAAATTAAAAGCCACATCTGCATTTTAAATATACAAAATGTTAGTGTCCAATCCTTTTTAACACCATTAATGATAATTATAATAAACTTTAAAATACATCAACCAAATTATTTGAATTGTAGTCAGTTCTGGGTTTGAAATGACCAATTTAGCCTTCAAGGAAGACTTATGATACCAGATTGCTTTGTATCATAATTGGCTGCTCAAAGCTTGCACCTCACTCTTTGAAATACTTTAAGAGGCACAAATAAATGAATATTCCCTGTTTGTTTCTTGTCATCAGAGAGGACTCCTACATCTCACATCTCCTAATGTAATTGCTCCCAAGACTGGGGCCAGTGTCCATATTTAGAATTTTGAAAAATTTCACAGAACAGTTACCATGGTGGACATGACCAGTCACAAGCATCTTTTTACCAGAAGGCAATCTGCTCTCTTCCAAACGAACTGAAAAAAAATTCTTAGCCAGCATGAGGGAAATCTTTTTTAGGGAGTTGGTGAGAGTGGTCCCTTTAAGTCTGTTTTGTTGATTGGATAAGTCCATCCAATTTTCTTGGCAGTATTTCTGGAAGTGGTTTGTGATTGCCTTCTTTTTATATGAGAGAGAATAACTAGTCCAAAGTCACTTAACTGGCTTAGTGCCTAAGGCAGGACTGGCATTCATGTTCCCTCAGTTTTTAACTGGACACTTTGAAGTATTGCACCAAACTGTCTCTCATGAGGGCAACTAGTCTCTGCAAAAGTGACATATGCAATTATTTTTCAATAAGAAATACAATATATTAACATACTATTTGCTCTCCCTATCAACAACACAATGGAATATCATATACACTCCGCACATTAAAAAAATTCATCCTGCAGCAGTTTGATCATGTTCCAAATGAATGCTTGTAATGGTCAAAATCTTGAGGAGACAAATTTTATTCTAGCAATTAGGACAAACTATCTAAACAATCTGTTTGGCAGGTTCTAGAGTCAGTTCCTCATTCTTTGTTGACCTCTGCCTCTGAGGATAGACACTTCCTTTTTTGAGTAATTAAGTCTACCTTGCTAGAGGCCCATTTCAAGTAAACTAAACTACTGCCATCATCTTGTGCTATTTCCCAGCAAAGCCACTAAAAAGTTTGGACTTTTAGTTTTCTCTGGAAATCAAGTGAAAGTTGGACATTGGGTAAAGGAAAAAGGGGCTCCATTTTAAGATGAGGAATGAAGAAATGAAAACTTTCCCTCTCTAGAAAATGGATTTTTGATAACAAATTTATCCCAATGCTAAATTGCTATTAAAAAAGGTACTGTTTTTCTTTCTACAAACAGCAATGGGGAATTGGATATTGTAGTTTTTGTCACTGGATTCTTTTTCAGGTTTTATGACATGAGTCAGTGCCTGCTATTAATAGTTAAGAGGCCAAACATGGGTTGGTAGTAGGAGAGGGAGAAAGAGAAGACTTAATTGAGCTTAGGATCTTCAAGTGGTTTGCATCACTGAACTTATTGATAGAATCCAACTAGCCAAGCATAAACAAATCCTCTCCATCTCCATTAAAAGGTAAATTACAGTATCATGATGGGTAGAAATTAGCATTACAGTAATTAAACAAGAAACTGCACTACTTAATAAGGGGTGATTTGTAGAGCTATGCCACTTGTGCTAATTTAACACAAAATCAGCATAGTTCATATGTGATTAGCAATGTTAGGTAGGAAAAATGTCATATAGGCAGAAATCATCCGCATGAGATGCAAAATGATTCAACTGCTTTATAAAAGCAGAATATTCAAAACACTCATACCAGGGCTTAACGCCTAACTCCTTCTCTATTGTCTTCTCACAGTTTTATATATGTCCAGCTTGCAAAATGCAAACACTCACCTAAAGTGGCTTATTTGGTTTTCTAGAAGGGAAGAAAGCCTCTTCTTAATATCTTCAAATCTTTCTTTCTCTTCAACAGTTACAGTCCCAATTCCATCAGGCCTGAAAATTGATATTTAAAAAGATATGCACATTTTATTTATTAAGAGCACACACACATCCTCTCACATTTTTTCTTGACTCACTCATTTTGAAATTCATAAAGCACTTATAGTACACCAGTTATAGTTTCGTACAACACTTCCAGTTTCAAAAGAAATGGAACAAAGCATAAGCAGAATTAACATATTAGCCACAAAACTCTTCAACAGGAATAATATGATAGAAGTGTTGAACTGAATAAACTGACTATATCTGGCAATTTTGCACAAGATACAGGAAAGGAGTACAGTTAAATAAAGTTGTTCAAATGAGAGAAGCAATAAATCTACTAACAGGAAAAGCAAACAGTTTACAACTTATAGGTAAGTGAGCAGGGAAGAGCAATTTGCCACAGCAAATCCCAGAAATAGAACACCAGATAGAAGAGATTGTACATATAACATAACAACAACAACAACAACAACAACAACAACAATAATAATAAAAGTTGGAAGGGATCTTGGAGGTCATCTAGTCCAACCCCCTGCTCGGGCAGGAAACCCTATACCATTTCAGACAAATGTTTGTTTCTTTACACTTTATATCACACCTAAAGGAAAACATTATTTAACATAAAGCAGGATAGGTACTTTGGACTTTATCATGAGTACTATCAGAGAAAGGTAATAGTGAAAAGCAAGCAAGGGTAGTACCAATAGTAATAGGCGCCTTGGGTGCAATCCCAAAACAACTGGAGCACCACTTGAACACCATTGGCATTGACAAATTCACCATTAGTCAATTGCAAAAGGCGGCCTTACTAGGAACTGCTTCCATCCTGCGACGATATCTGTAATAACATCAAACATCCACATCTGCCTATCCCAGGTCCTTGGTAAGGACTCGATAGGTAGACAAAATGCCAAATCCAGTCTAAACATCTGGCTGACTGTGCGATGATCCATAATAAAGTTGGAAGGGACCTTGGAGGTCATCTAGTCCAACCCCATGCTCAGGCAGGAAACCCTATACCATTTCAGACAAATGTTTGTTTCTTTACACTTTATATCACACCTAAAGGAAAACATTATTTAACATAAAGCAGGATAGGTACTTTGGACTTTATCATGAGTACTATCAGAGAAAGGTAATAGTGAATGTGACCTTATTTATTTTCTTCTACCGCCTGCAGGCTCCCAGGATGTGTACCACCATTCTACAGATAGTTTTCAATTTGTTTAGTGACTGTTCTAACTTACAATGGCACTGAAAAAAGTTATTTATGACTGCTTTTCACACTTGTGACGTTTGCAGCATTCCCATAGCCATGTCCTCTAGTCCAACCCCCTGCTCAGGCAGGAAACCCTATACCATTTCAGACAAATGGCTGTCCAGTCTCTTCTTAAAATTTACAGTGTTGGGGCATTCACAACTTCTGGAGGCAGGTTGTTCCACTGATTAATTATTTTAACTGTCAGGAAATTTCTTCTTAGTTCTAGGTTGCTTCTCTCTTTGATTAGTTTCCCTCCATTGCTTCTTGTCCTGCCTTCAGGTGCTTTGAGAATAGCTTGATTCCCTCTCCTTTGTGGCAACCCCTGAGATATTGGAACACTGCTATCATGTCCCCCCTCGTCCTTCTCTTCATTAAAATAGACCCAATTCCAGCAACTGTTCCTTACATGTTTTAGCCTCCAGTCCCCTAATCATCTTTGTTGCTCTTCTCTGTACTCTTTCTAGAGTCTCAACATCTTTTTTACATCGTGGTGACCAAAACTGGATGCAGTATTCCAAGTGTGGCCTTACCAAGGCATTGTAAAGTGGTATTGACACTTCACATGATCTTGATTTTATCCCTCTGTTAATGCAGGCTAGCACTGTGTTGGCTTTTTTGGCAGCTGCAGTACATTGCTGGCTCATATTTAAATGATTGCCCATAGGATTCCGAGATCCCTCTCACAGTTACTACTATTGAGCAAGGTACCACCTATACTGTACCTGTGCATTTGGTTTTTCTTGCCTAAATGTAGAATGTTACTTTTTTCACCACTGAATTTCATTTTTTTAGATAGATCCCAATGTTCACATCTGTCAAGATCCTTCTGTATCTTAAGCCTATCTTCTGGAGTGTTGGCTATTCCTGCCAGCTTGGAGTTGTCTGCAAATTTGATGAGTTCCCCATCTATCCCCTCATCCAAATCGTTGATAAAGATTTGAAGAGCACTGGGCCCAGAACAGAGCCCTGGGGCACCCCACTACACACTTCCCTCCATGTAGATGCAGTTCCATTGAAGATCACATGCTGAGTATGGCCGGTCAGCCAGTTACGAATCCATCTGGTGGTGTTGCTGTTTAACTCACATTTTTCTATCTTATCAAGTAGTAGGTTGTGGTCTACTTTATCAAATGCCTTACTGAAGTCCAAGTAAATTATATCCACAGCATTCCTCTGGTCCACTAATTTTATCACCTGGTCAAAGAATGCAATAAGATTTGTCTGGCATGATCTGTTTTTGACAAACCCATGTTGGCTTTTGGTAATGATTTTGTTTGCCTCTAAGTGTTCGCTGATTCGTTGCTTATCTTTTCCAGAATTTTCCCAGTTATTGAGGTCAGGCTGATAGGTCTGTAGTTTCCTGCATCCATTTTTTTCCTTTTTTGAAGATGGGAACTACATCAGCTCTTTTTCAGTCCCCTGGTAGTTCCCCAGTGCTCCAGGATCTTTGAAAGATATAGTTCAGTGGTTCTGAGATCACATCTGCCAGTTCCTTGAGAACCTTGGGGAGTAATCCATCTGGTTCTAGTGATTTGAACTCGTCTAGGATGGACAGGTGCTCACTTACCATTTTCTTGCCTATCTTAACTTGTGTTTCTATTCTGTTTTTTATGGCACTGTTTTTGATAGGTTGGACTGTTTTTTCCCTTTGTGTAAAGACAGATGCAAAAAGCGAGTTAAATAGTTCTGCTTTCTCCCTGTTGCTTGTCACCTTCTTGCCATTTTCTCCCACTAATGGACCAATCATTTCCTTGACTTTTGTTCTTGTTTTTTACATGTTGTTAAGTGAATCACTGCAACTGTTAAGTTAGTAACAGGTTGTTAAGTGAATTTGGCTTCCCTGTTGATTTTGCTTGTCAGAAGCTTGCAAAAGGTGATCACATGACCCCGGGACATTGCAATCATAATACATGCCAGCTGCCAAGCATCTGAATTTTGATCACGTGACCATGGGGATGCTGCAATGGTTTTAAGTGTGAAAAGCAGTCATTTCAATACCATTGTAACTTTGAACGGTCACTAAATGAATGGTTCTAAGTTGAGGACTACCTGTAGTGGGGATAAGAGTGCCTATCCCTGACAGAAACATTCTTAGTTCTACTAGGAGATTTTCAACATGAAACAAAAAGTTGAGTACAAAGGCCCATCTAATTATATGATTCAATAATATAAATACAAATTTTGTTCGTTTAAGTCAAAGAATTATTTATGAATAAGGAGCATGCCATCTTTTTCAATGTCAGGAATGCCATGGAGTGATTCAGGAATTGCTCTGTGTAAACAGCGTGTGGGAATGTGTGTAATGGAATTCTTAGAGCCTTCAAAGAGAATGTCAGTTTGTAAAATATTATAGGACCAGAACATCTGCATGTTCCTCCAGCATCAAAGAAGTGAGTAGCAACCTCCCCATTGACACAAGAGGTCGTTAGCAAGAGTATTAAAGAATCCATACCTAAGAAATTTACTGATAATGATTTGCTAAAGTATGTAGATGCAGTTTTCAAGGTTCTGTAATATAATTCCATATTTTCTTACAATAAAACTTGTTAAAAAGACCTGAAAATCTCAACTTGATTGTGAATGGCTGCTAAGGGCTTAACATTATATCATTACTCTATTTATTTTTCTTGAAAAAATACCATGTTTTAAAGATGGAACAGTTATGTTTTCATTAGTAACTGTTTTGTTATTTTTTATTCGGAATGAATGACAAATCATTAATTTAAAAACCCTCCTAAAAAGAACCCACCATCCCAACAAATTGCTAAAGATGGTATATTTCTCTTCTACTACAATGAAACAGTATATTTTTCCAACAAGCTATGGCCAAAGTTTTTGTATTATAAAGTCAATATAAAACAAAAAAGTGCAATTAAAATTAATCATAATATTGGTGTCCCATACCTAAAATAGTTTTAATTCACCATGAATGCCAAGTTTGTCCTACAGGAAAAGTGAAAACTCACTTTGAAGATAATATTGCACCCTTAGGCAAAGACTGCACATCGTTCTGAGTCCTTGATGTGCAGCCATCATTGACAGGAGCACTATGGTAAAATACAAATCTTCTTCCTTCTTCATAAGTCAAATTAATTCCTTTGCTTGAGAAGAAGATACAATGAAGAGACTAGAATACTTGATTCTTCTCCTCCCTCCATCTCAAACTTGATATATACCAATGACTAGGTGTATCAACTCTTGGTTTTTATTAGAATGCATTTCAAATGTTACGAGTCGTTTACATATTATCTCTCAGCAATCTTTACAATAACCCATTTAAGTTCACTGGTAGCATTATCGTTGCATTGAAGATGAAGGACAAAGATAATGGAAGCAGGGCCTAGGATTGTCCCCTAAAATAAGATTCTAAGATTTTCGCAGCTCACAGACTCAGCCTTGATACAATTATATACCTGCTTTTTTGTTTGCATCACTACAAGAAGAGAGATTTATAATTATGCAGTCAGTTAAAATAATATCAATACTATTATCACCCAAAAAGTCAGGACAGCTTAAGCAGATGAAGTGCTAACTGAACATTTGGACAGTGAAGATAAACTATCCTCTGGTAATGACAAAAATGTTGCACCGGTAGGCACATAGCCATTTCCTTCTTTTAAGAGCATTTTTACTTGTGACCTCTCAGGTGAGAGAAAGCCACATTTCTTTGAAAATAATGTTGCAGGCTCAGTAACATCAGATAGGGCAAATCTCAGACATATCACCATACTCTTTCATAAATGTAATATGAAAGAATGAGTAACTTCTTTCTCACTCGCCCAGAATGCCATGACATTTTATCTCAGAGCCCTGACAAATGGAGCATCCTCAGATTCAGGTGAATTTTCCTGCCTAATTTGGCTGTCAGGAGACATTGCACTTTGCAATGATAAAGAAAACAATCTTGTCATATTAAACTTTGCTAGGGCATGTCTGCATCTGTCAGGAAACAGGCCAGAGGTCTTGATAATGACAAGTGAGAAAGGTAAACCCCAAGAATGTCACCATCTGTCATGCTCTCCTAGAAGAATTGTTACAGTTCTATAGAACATCTCACTATCTATCATGTCATACAAAATGCTCCTGACAATGCCTATGATTTTACAGAAGTACTTCTGACTAACCAATGTTATTAAAAGCTATAACTCATGAAAACATATTCTTTTTAAGAACTTTGGTTAGCTGGAAAAAGTGCTACCATGCTACTCCTCATTTTTTTTGGCTACAATAGACAAACATGGCTTTCCCTTCTATGATTTTATAATAGTTGATCCATTGCTATACAAAATCCATGCCAAACTAGAGTATGAGGGACCAATATGAAATCAATATGATCCAATTCTTCATCATTGTTATAGGAGGTGACAAAGTTTATCTTCTCTGTTTTACATTTATGGGAAATAATGTTTATTGTCATTCTCACAAGAGACAGCAGGTAACTAAATTATGAGCTTTTGCTCTTCTGTAAAGAGTTTGATCCCCTAAGAGGGAATGGCAAGAAAATACTTCACAGCAGACTGCTTTAAGATCTCAGGACTGTCCAGGTGATAAAAGCAAAACAGTTTTTCATGACATATTTATTTTCTCCTTTTAGCTTCTTGTTGCCAACAAACAATAAAATGCTTAAGTACATAGTTAAATTGACATTTCTTATTTTTAAAAAAAATCTTGTCCTTTTATTTAACACAGTTTTCAAGTTTTTGTGGATTTGTATATTGAAGTACAGACAAATATATGGAAGAATAGAATAGAATAGAATAACAGAGTTGGAAGGGATCTTGTAGGTCATCTAATGGTCCAACCCCCTGCCCAAGCAGGAGTCCCTACACCATTTCTGACAGATGGCAGTCCAGTCTCTTCTCGAAAGCCTCCAGTGATGAAGCACCAACAATATCTGAAGGCAGTCTGTTCCATTGATTGATTGTTCTGTCAGGAAATTTCTCCTTATTTCCAGGTTGAATCTCTCCTTGATCAGTTTTCATCCATTATTTCTTGTCTGGCCTTCAGGTGCTTTGGAAAATAGGTTGATCCCCTCCTCTCTGTGACAGCCCCTCAAATATTGGAACACTGCTATCATGTCTCCCCTGGGCCTTCTCTTCACTAGACTAGCCATGCCCAGTTCCTGTAAACATTCTTCATATGTTTTAGCCTCCAGTCCCCTAATCATCTTTGTTGCTCTTCTCTGCTCTTTTTCTAGAGTCTCAACATCTTTTTTATAGTGTGGAGGCCAGAATTGGATGCAGTATTCTAGGTGTAGTCTTACTAAGGCTTTATAGAGTGGCATTAGTTCCCAGTGGTGGGATTCAGCCAGTTTGCACCACTTTGGCAGAACCGGTAGCTAATTTTATGTTGCCCAGGCCAAGAATGGACTTCTGGAAGCGGCATCCACACAGAGAACCGGTTGTTCACTTATTTGAATCCCACCACTGTTAGTACCTCATGTGATCTTGATTGAATCCCTCTGTTAATGCAATTTAGGATTGCATTGGCTTTTTTGGCTGCCACTGCACACTGTTGGCTCATATTTAATTGATTGTCCACTAAGACTCCAAGATCCCTGTCACAGTTGCTATTAAGCCTGGTTTCACCCAATCTATATATATACTTTTGGTTTTTCTTGCCTAAGTGTGAGACTTTACTTTTCTCTATGTTGAATTTCATTTTGTTAGATAAGGCCCAGTGTTCAAGTCTGTCAAGATCCCTCTGGATCCTGAGCCTATCATCTAGGCAGTGGTGGAATTCAAATACCTGAACAACCGGTTCTCTTATTCGATGGAGGCCTGAGCCTCCGAGGCCTAGAATGGACTTCTGGAAGTGGCATCATACACTTTTTTAAGCTTTCCAAGAAGTTGGTTGTGGTCTACTTTGTCAAATGCCTTACTGAAGTCCAAGTATACCACGTCCACAGTATTCCGCTGGTCCACCAATTTAGTCACCTGATCGAAGAATGAAATAAGATTGGTTTGGCATGATCTGTTTTTAACAAACCCGTGCTGGCTTCTAGTTATAACTTTGTTTCTAGATGTTCGCAGATTTGTTTTGGGTTATCTTTTCCAGTATCTTCCCAGGTGTTGATGTTAGACTGATTAGTCTGTAGTTTCCAGGGTCTGCTTTTTTTCCTCCTTTTTTGAAGATGGGAACCACATCAACTCTTTTCCAATCCTCTGGTAGTTCCCCGGGATTTTTGAAAGAGATGACATCTGCCAGCTCTTTCAGAACTCTGGGATGTAATCCATCAGGTCTTGGTGATTTATGTTCATCAAGATCCGACAGGTGTTCTCTTACCATTTTTTTGTTTATTTTAACTTTTATTTGTAGTCTTTTTCAGTTATGTTTTTGGCAGATTGGGCTATAATTTCTTTTTACGTGAAGACTGATGCATAGAATGAGTTAAGCAGCTCTGCTTTCTCTCTTCTCCCTGTTACTTCCTTGCCATCTTCTCTCTTTAGTGGACTGACTGTTTCCTTGATTTTTTTCTTGTTATTTATATGTTGAAACTTTTTTTTTTATTATCTTTGATTTTTGTTGCAAGTCTTTGTTCATTCTCAGCCTTTGCTTTCCTGACTTCTTGTTTGCAGATTCTGGTTATCTGCTGATATTCTGCCTTAGTTATGTATCCCTCTTTCCATTTTTTTGTACCTTTTTGTCTTTTGAGTTTATCAGAGAATTCTTTGTGCAGCCATGCTGGTTTCTTGTTAGATTTCTTGATTTACTTTTTCAGTGGTGTTGTGCTGGATTGGGCTTTTATGATCATATTTTTCAGAGTTTCCCAAGCTTCTTGAGTTGTTTTCCCCTTTAGGATTTTCATGCAAGGAATCTTTCCCAAGTTCTCTTGGAGTTTGTTAAAATCAGGTCTTTTAAAATCTAAGACTCTGGTATCATTATGTTCTATTGCTTGCGTTTGCATTATATTGAATTTTAGTATGACATGGGCACTCTCACCCAAGGTTCCTGCAGTTTCAACTCCCTCTATCACTTCTTCTCTGTTCATGAGAATTAAGTCCAGTATGGCTGTCCCTCTAGTTCCCCTCTCTACCTTTTGGTCAACAAAGTTGTCAGCTAGGTTGGTCAGGAATCTATTTGATTTCTCACTTGGTGCAGAATTAGTCTTCCAGTTGATATCAGGGTAAGTAAGTAAGGGTAAGGCTGTGACAAACATAGTTTCCTACAACCATTTTTCTCATACTTTCTCTCTTTTCACTGGAAAAGTGCTGCATTACCTGCTTTCCTAACATAAATGCAATTTGAGGAGCAATGCAAATCAGGTGGCAAAGTGCTTATTGGGATTAAAAATGTATCTCCAGCTTTGAAGTGTTTTCCTTATGATTGTAGTTTCTTCAATTAGTTCTGAGACAGCAGCTGAGACTAGCAAAACAATTTTTAATATGAAAATACAGATATTCTGATCTGTTGTCTTGTAGGCTGTAAATAGTGTTTTTCCATCATGGAGCAAATGGCAACTCTGATTTACTGCTTATTTCATAGCAAAACAATATAGGAAATCTTTTTTTTTGCTACTTTCTCTCTCTCCTTAAATGTTATACAGGGACATTTGTAAGTGTTATACAGGGACATTTGACCAAAGCCATTCCCAATGTTGGGAAGAGGAACAGTTTACAGCTTATTTAAGCTGGATAGCAATATATACTTTTATTTTGAGTTTGAAGGATTTTTGCCCTACCCCCTCACAAATAAAATTTGTTTGGAAACTTGTTTTGCACTATCATTACTTGAATTTGCAGAACTGAGATGTTTTTAAATAGATGAAAAACTTACTGGAAGTTTTAAAATACTGTTGAATTCATAATTTTAAAAAGTAGTTTCATCTCATATTAGAAGCACATATAAAATTGCATGTTTTATTTTTCAATTATAAGTATTAGGATCATAATTTTAGATGTGTTAATTGTCCAAACAGCCATCATAATCTTCCTCTATGCAATAGATACAACTATTATTTCTGCATTCCTAGCACATATCAGAAGATCCCTTACCATCTTTATTACCTACTATAATAATAATAGCCTTGACATCACCAAAGCTAAAACAAAATTACTTGCATTACTTGTCATGTCACATCCTGGGAAATCAGTGGTGTCAGCATGGAACAGGTCTGGTCATTTAAATATACCTAAGTTTTTTTTTTAAGCAACAACACTCTGAAAAAGATCAGACAAGGGGGCAATTTCAAAAGCTCAAAGCTGAGCAAATGCCATTTTACATTTTATGAAATGAAACAGCAAACATCCAGCAGCAACTGAAATATATATAAAGTGAAAGTTATGATTCACTTTGCCTATATACATAGCCCATAAATATAAATATACATAGATATAAATGTAGCTGAAATACCCTCCCCTTTAATCTATTCAATTTAAATATGGACCTTACTTTATGGACTTCAATATTTATCCAATCCCTTCATAAGGTTGAAACCAGTTTGATTTCTATAGAGTCCTGCATTTGATTTGGCTGCTTGAATATTGGCTTAATTTACTTTGAGAGAACTATGGCCTACCTGATTTTTGGGGGACAGCTTCCTACCTACATGGTCAACCCCCCACCCCCCAATACTTAACTTTAACTGCAGGTCCACAATCTTTGCAATATCTGACTATGCTGCATTTTTAGTTAGATTGATATGAGTAAAACAACAAACCTTTGACACATAGTTCCAGAAAGACTTCTGATCTAACCCTAAAGTTTGCCACTAGGATTTTTCTGAAAGTTCCCAGCCCTCAAGATATCCTTTGCCTTCACCCAGAAGTGTTTTACTTTGACCACATACAACATGTTACTATCTGCATTCCTGGAAGATTGATTTAACAGAAATTTCCCACAATAACATCTTTGCCACTGTTTAGACGTGGCACTGCATGAATAGATGTTATAACCATCACCATCTTCTCCTATATTATCCTTTTTACTCAGTATGGTGCATAGATCTAATCTTCCCTTTTTTGACATTCTACCGTGGAAACTCAGAAGACAAATGGTCCATCTCGCAGCAAGTTATACTCAAGAATAATATATTTCACTGTTCTGCACACTTTTCCACATTTGAGATGTTCTAGAAAGAACCTACAACTTTTCATGTGCACCCATCTAGAGTTCTTTCTTAATCAGCACTTTATCAATTATTACCTCATCTTAACACTGTCACAGGCTAATATTTAGCAATCTAAGATCGCATCAATTTTTTCAATGAAAAAGGCTATAATTTTAGCCTATTTATACATTTTGCATCTACTTTTGTTGCCAATCCATTACTTCCTATAGCCTTTAGGAGCTGAAAGGTTCCTTACTTATTTCCTTAAGACATGAGGAATGATGTTTTTCTTGATCAATCTTAACCAAGAAAAAAAAAACCCCAAATACCATATAACTGCTTCCTATAAAAGCATGATTTACTTTTATATCACCTTTGTTCCTAAAGAAAGAGAGGACCAGAAATCCATGCAGACCCTGAAACTTAATTTCCAAAGTGCAAAATGAAATTGTATTAACATCTCAGAGGGATTGTTCAAACACAGGTTTTCAGTTAATAATGGAAAAAGGGGTCTCATCTAGCCAACTTGATACAAGTATAAAATAGGCTGACCCAAAATATTTTCTGGATGATGTTATAGAGTTGGCTGTTTCTTTCCTCCAAAACTCTTAATTTTATGATGCTATGAAGATTCAAGGGAAATAGCAGGAAACATGGTACCTAAGCTCTATTCATTTTGCTGCTGTACAAAGCAGTTGCCTCACCCAGATCCAGTTTAACATGTGTATGAAATAACTAAGCAGAAAGAATGTATCAAAACTTTAGGCAGGATATTGACAGAAGTTATCAGATTTTTTTAAAAAAATATTTTTACATTTTACATGTTCTAATATGGACATGGTCTATGACCTCAGTTTAGTCACAATATTTAATGTTAA
This sequence comes from Azemiops feae, assembly GCA_023970755.1. NCBI lineage: Eukaryota > Metazoa > Chordata > Lepidosauria > Squamata > Viperidae > Azemiops > Azemiops feae. The sequence goes on along the minus strand of JALGBA010000503.1, from coordinate 518,927 downwards.
TTTATTATAATTATACCATTTATTTATTTGTTTGTTTGTTTGTTTATTTATATGTTTATGTATTTATGTGTTTGTTTGTTTGTTTACTTACTTACTTACTTACTTACTTACTTACTTACTTACTTACTTACTTGAGAAAAAATAATATCCAGAAATAATTAGGAAGGAGCCATTGTCTTTAAACTTTATCTGCTTGTCCATGTTGCTTTTAAAAGACAAGCTTAGCTTTCATTCTATTTGTTAATGCCTTGCAAATGTTTGAAATGCATTCATCCATACCCACAAACACTATCAACATTTCAGTGCATCAGGACTTACCTTAAGGACTACATTGTAACAGCTTCTATTTCAATGCTACAAATCATATACTACTTTACTCCTTCAAATTGTGACCAACATGTTTTACAGGTAGTCCCAGTCTTATGACAGTAATTGAGCCTGCAAATTTGGTGAAGTCATGATGGTTGGATCACACTCAATTTTATGACTTTTGGGATGGTTGTTAAGTGAATGCCCCTAGTCTGTAAGTGAACCTATTGTTTGCTATGGGTGTTGTTTGCTGGAAACTAGAAGTAAATGCCAGTTTCCAGCAAAGAAAAAGTTGTAAATCAAGTTCCCGTGACTGCGGGGTGCTGCAAACATCCATAAATATGGATTGTTTGCCAGGAAACCAAAATGTGGTAATGTAACCACAGGGGGCTCCTGGCTATCAGAACTTTGAATCTGGGTCATAAGTAACTTTTTTTGGAGTCTGTCAGAACTTTGATGGGTCACTAAGTGACCGGTCATAAGTCAAGGATTACCTGTATTAGGAAAAGAAATTTCAGCCGGTGTAGTGCTATAAAGCATACACAGCAACACAGTAAATAAATACTTCCAATTGGATATTTTCTAAAAGCCTCTATGAATGGCAGTTCACGTTGCCATGCTCAGTTTCTTCAAAGGAAGTTCACATTCATTGCTAGAAAGAAAATACTTTTCTTTGCACTGGCATTTTCTTTTCTACCCAATCAACTATCTCAGATTTTCAGCCCAGACAAGAACCAGAGAGCTGCACATTCTAGTCTTATTCCTTGCCTACTCCTGGAAGTAATAATTAAAAAAAAAAAACCCAATAAAGAATAAAATTATAACATTGATGGCCACAGAAAGATTTCATTCCTATATGGTTTTCCCCTTTATTATCTCTTTGAAGAATGTTCAATATATCAGCTTCTGCCAAAGAGAAGTAGTAAAACACCAACCAGGAGTGGGGGTGGGAGGCTTCTTTGTCAATTCAGCTTGCCTCTCAGCAGGAGGAAAAAGTCACTTTGCACTTCATGTATTTCCCACCAACATCATTTCAGAAACAGATGGACAAAATGGGAAGTCGCAGCATGAAAACCAGATATAAGATGAGACGAAGAAGAAAACAATCGCTCTTTGCTGTATTTTGTAACTTCACTTAACTCCTGCTCTTACTGATAAGCCTATACTTTATTGATGTAATTGTGGTAATTTTGAAGTCAACATTTATCTGATTATCCCACTGTATATATATATTTGATAATAATGCAGTCACATTAATTACTTAATTTCTAAATATGACTATATTTGGATCGCCAACAATAAAATAAGGGAAATGAGTTAGCTGAGAAGGGCAAGCATGTTTACTAAGTTGTTAATCATGATTTTGGAAATATGTGAAAAAGAATTTCACCTTCAGTTTGTGATGTTTGGTTGCAACAAGTAATCTACAAGATATAACTGTAGATATAAATATAACGGAATAACAGAGTTGGAAGGGACCTTGGAAGTCTTCTAGTCCAACCCCCTGCTCAAGCAGGAAACTATATACAATTTAAGACAAATGGTTGTCCAATCTCTTTTTAAAAATCTCCAGTGTTGGCTTTTTGTGGATATTTCTGGCTATTGGATTTTAATTGAGAAGAAGGTTTTGACATGGCATAAATGTAAAGATGCAATCTTAAGGCAATATCTTTTGTGAAAAATTGAGTTAAAATAGTAGTTTTGAAGGATCTAAATTCTAAGCTTGCTTCATTTATTTACTACACTGTCAGTGCTATTTTTGATTACTGTTCTTTATAGACTCTACTTTTAACTAAATTATTGTATTTGCTCTTTCAAATAAATAATGGGCTTGCTTTTTTATTTCGAGTCTATAAGTTCCTCTGGTCAGATTATTTGATCACTCTGGTACTTCTTTCTAGGTCTCTCCAAATTGTTCAATGAAGATGCTTTACTTAAAAGTGAATGACTTTACTGGAACTGCTTCTTGAAAATGCTAAATAGTCATAGTGCTCAAGATCCTACTGATATTTTCTGGGTGTAGAAAAAAACAAAAAACTTTTGATCTCAGACCTTGAAATATGCACACAAATAGAGCACCACAGTGAATCTGCAAAGGCCAATTTTATTAGCTGTCTAACATTAAGGCCATAAGCTCCATAGCAGCATCTTGTGAGTAGATAATAAGAGTAACTTGTTTTACGGAATAGAAAAGTAACTTGCACTACAATGCACCGTGCTTTTGAAAGGTTTCTGCCAGGCTAGTAATAAGGTGATGATGGCCCTATTAACAACAGAATACACTGCTCATCTCATACACCCAAACCATTTAATCACTGGGCCATAAAAACCCTTTGTCTTGATGTTGTCATCTTTCTCCTTGAGAGCCTGACTTAGAAAATTAAGAAGTACAATCACATAGAGCAGCCTAGAACTTTGACCTATCATACATTGTCTGTAAAATTCTTTCCCCTCCCTTTATATTATTGTAAATGAATGAGTGGATGTTATTATCTGTATGTGTACAATCCTGAAAGAGTGCTTCTATTTGTGTCCTTGACTTACCTTTCTTCTCTCCCCTTTTCTTCATATTTCTTTTTCTCTATTTCAGTATCTTCATACCAGCCAGACCCCATATTTACAACAGTATTCTATTCTTTCATTTCTGTAACACTCATAATGTTGCACAAATACAGTGGTTTGAATAGAAGGAATACATACAGAATGCTCACCATCCTGGAAGAAATATGCTTGGAGATTTCAATGCTGCACCATTGTCCTTCACTTAATAGATAAAAGAAATTGTTCTACCTTCCTTTTCAGTTCTTGAAAACAAGTTTGGGCAATTATCAGTTACTCTGTATTGAACGTTAACTATCAACATTTTCAAATTAAAGTAACATAAAAGGCTAGCAAAGTAGTTGTATAATCAGACTTCCGTGCAAAAGTTTCTCTGACTATACTGGATTGTTTAGGAATAAACATGAAAAGTATGCTAAAAGCCTTGAAATCTTGATTTAAAAAAATAAAAGCTAATATTAATTCAATAAATAAAAGGAATTTTAGGAAAGGATTGTATCTCTGCAAATGCTTCAAAGTAGAGTCTTAAGGAATATATTTCAAGTGGTCCCATGTGTATTTGATACTAAGGAGGAAGGATAATCTGATTACAGGTATCAGAACTCAATATTATTATTTATCCTACTTTTCTTTATATATTTTGGTCACATCAAAATTCCTAATACCTAAATACTCCTGTCTCCTATTTTCCCCATAGCAACAACTGGGTGAAGTGTGTGTGTGTGTGTGTGAGAGAGAGAGAGTGAGTGACTGTCTCAAAGTCACCCGGCAGGCTTTCATACCTAAGGGAGGCCTGGAACTCACATTTTCCTGGTTCCTAGGCCAATCCCTTAACCACTGCATCAATTTGACTCTCTATTGTCTAATGGCCAAAGTTACTCTTTTTTTTTTCTTCAGAAGCACTAAGTTCTTATCTAAATGATTAGGCTTGTAATCATGAATCCATATGGAAAATATCATTTTTGTAACATTATGGGTTTTTTAAAAGAAGTTATTTGGGCTATGATTAAGTAATCAGTGCACTCAAGCAATGTGCTACACTTGAAAGCCCAACCGGATCAATCCACGCTATCCAGGAATGTGTTTCTGAGTGGTTAACTTACATTATTTAGGCTGGCATGATATTTAAATCAAATAACTGTCCCCAAACTTTGAAAAGTTCTAATACAAGGATGCTTTAGTGCAGGGGTAGGCAACCTTGGCTCTTTTATGACTCGTGGACTTCAACTCCCAGAATTCCTGAGCCAGCATAGCTGGCTCAGGAATTCTGGGAGTTGAAGTCCACGAGTCATAAAAGAGCCAAGGTTGCCTACCCCTGCTTTAGTGCCTTCCCAAAACAATTCTTCATGGCAAAGATAAAAAAAAGTTACATATGAGCTGAGATTATGTACTGAAGGACCCATTGAATCTACAGCCCATGTTTCATTGCCTTTAAAAAATGTTTTATAACTCCCTGTGTGGTGAAGTAACCAGAAAATTCTGACATTTTACATACAGCTTTTCCTGTTAGATCAGTAAGATTATATGAAACAGAAATTACACCCTTAAAAATCCAAATCCAAAAAAGAACAGAAATAAACAACAGAAGTAGATTTATTGTAACAATGTAACTAAAAGATTCTTCACACCTCTCCTGGACCCTGTTTGCACCTATTCAAGGGAAGCACACCTTACACTTTGGGAAATCCTGCAGTAGACTATTAGAAAAGGAGAGACTCCTGAGAAATTATTCTTCTTATTATTATTATTAAATTCGGCCCTCCAAGGCTATCCTCATTTGCCATTGTTAATTATAGGAAATGGCCAACCATGACAGTGACAATAGAGCCCATCCTTTTTTGAGCAAAATAAATTAAGCTCTTTGGCTATACTTAAATTGGCCATATCTTCTTTATGCCAATGCATATATTATTCTGAATTTTTATTATGAAATGTTTACTTTTAACCAAATAAATTCCAGAAGAGACATTTGCCAAACTGTACTCATTCAAATACACATGCGCACACGTGCACACACACACACACACACAAACACACATGCATAAAAGAATCTAGGTGAGTACTAATTCAAAACGGACCAATCGGATGAGGAATCAATCTGGAACCAGCTTTCTTGGGACTCCTGTGACATGGAACAATCAGAGATTGGCATGCCAGGTTTAAATGCAAGGGCCACTTCAGTTATCTCTGAGCTGCTAAGAGCTACATCTGAAAGTAACTCATGCTGCCTCTGAAGATGCCAGCCACAGCTGCCGGTGAAAACTAGACCACGGCCATTTTGCCTGAAAGCTCATTCACTGCTCCATCAAAGTACTGCTTATGAAGAAAGATCCTTTTAAAAATATATAAGAGGCACCTAGAATTCCTAGCCTATTCACTTTGCTAAGGGCTTGAAATAGTACCAGAATATAATTAACAAATTTTAATAAGTCACTGAGGCAGATAAAAGGCAAGGAGTCCCGCCTTGATTACTTAAAATGATTCACAAATGCATAAACTTCCTCTAGGATTTAATTTCCTATCTAGTTTTATTTCGGAAATGGCTTTTAATTTCTTAAGATCCAGTTCTCATACTAAATAAACATATATAGGGGCAACCACAATGCAGTCACAAAAAAACACCTTTAGGGCACAAAGGATATGTATATATCAGTGATTTCCAAACTGGTGGCCTTGGCTTAATTACATAACCTTTGAGATTTCTTAAGATTTCATATTTTGTCCTTGCTTTTTGGTATCACCATGAAACTGCTAGGAAAAGTAATCTGGGAGTTTTGGTTAAAATATCAATATGCAGCTGATATTCTACTTCTAATTTCCATCTCTTAATTTAAAAAAAAAAACCAATATAAATCTAAGCAAGTCTGTGATGAATGAGGAGAAATGAATTGAAGCAGAATCCAGGTAAGATTAGAATTGATGTAGAATGGGGACCATTTACTTTGGATTGGAATACACGTCTTCTAAAGAAGCAGGTACATTGTTTAGGAATTCTCCTGGACATATTTTTATTGAGAAGCTTTAATTAATATATATGGCCAAAGTGATTATTACATACTTTTTAGCTTGCTCAAAATGTTTTATAAATTTTAGCTTACTTATCCAGAGAAACCCATCCTTGCCATTATAGCCACAATGAACTGCTTAAATCCAGCCTTGATTATTATACTTTATTTCTAGTTGGTGCTTTACTTAAAGAAACCCCCACCTGATTTGAAGCTACAACTAATAAGGAATTTAAGAGTCATAACTATCTTTTGAAATCATGTGAAACTTATTTTGCACCAGCTGAATTGGATGCTTAAATAATGTAGTTTGGGACTACATTATTTAAAACATGGACATAAATGCGGAATTATCCAAGATGTAAAATCAATTTTGAAACCTATGTTTCTACTAAAGAGGAAGTGCCATGAGATTGATAATTAATAAGGGCATGACTGTGGCTCTGGTGGTTCCACATCTCTGGTGTCCTCTCTCCTAATGAAGTAGCTATGGTTCCACTCCACTAATCTTTAGGATTATTTTTGTTGTTGTTCTGGACCACTTCTGATTTCACCGTCCTTCTTTTCTGACTATGTTCCTCTGTTTGTAACTCTTTCACTGTTAATTTAATTACATATAAATATTGTTTTTACAGCTTGGTTATATAGTTTACAAACTAGCTTTGTTGGGGTTTAGTTCTTGAAAAGAAAGCTAAGTATCTATTAAATGAAACCATGCTGTTGGTGAAAAAAATGGTAGTAGATTTTTTAGCATCCCATAATATAAAAAAGTAGATATTCACTTTTTTCTAATGTTTAGCAAGAAAGATATGAATACTGCAATGATTTCTGGAAGCTATAAGTACTATAAGAACTTATGATGGAAGGTCAAAAGATGGAGGAGAGTTCAAGAAAATGGGAGGGCCTAATGGACTGCCCTGAAAACCTATGTGGATTAATTCTAGCCACCGTAGCCCTTAGCTGTTGGCTAGTTTTTGGAGTGGAGTGTTACAGCTTTCCATGGTAACATTCTATCACTCAATATCCTGTATGTGCATGTAAAAAATCCCTAAATACATTACATGTTCTTTTGCTATTTTAATACAAAGCCTTCAGTCTAGCAAAGTTAAACAAAAAATTTATAATCTTAAAATCTTTCACCCATATGTATATGTGTGTATGTGTGTTTAAGGATGTATATTCACACAAGTATGATGTTATATATGAATCATATGCCTTATGGAATTTATTTATTTATTCAATTGAAATATCTGCTTACTCACCAAATTTTCACCAGTTTACTGAAGTCTGTGCCAAATTTGCTTAATTTTTGTCCCTCAAATTAAGATTTTTTTGCCACACAAAATTTACTTAGAAAAACAAAATTTGCTTTAACAGAAGAATCCATTCTCTTCCAACTATTATGATCTAAAAGATGTAAAGGAGTCTTAGAAGTTGAGAAGGAAACATAGGACAAGTAGAGGCAATAAAACCAGGAATCACTATTGGAATGTCTATAAATCAAATCTGAATTCTATCCTGAAACACACCAATTTATTGACAATGTATTTAATACACTATGCATAAATATTTTTCATAGAAAATGTTTCCATAAAAATGTACTTTCTAGCTAAAGTAAATTCTCTTACCTCACTTTTAAAATTGTAGCCAAAGCTAGTACTTAAAATAAATCACTGGACTCCATGATGGATCTAGGTAGCTTATCATAATCATCACTGCTAAACCTGGACAGAGTTTTAAGGCATGAATCTAGGCAAGAATAATAAAAAGTGCAGCCTAACAGATTTTTAAAAATATTTTATTTCTTTGTTTCTTTGATTGAGTTATATCCAATTTTGTGTTTGGGAGGTCAAAGCGATGCTCTCTTCTTGATTTAAGCAGCAAATTGGGGTTATAAACTTCCTAAAGGCTTATGTTATTCATTTCATTTTTCAAAAACTCTATTCCCTATGCAAATAAACTGTATATATCCTGGAGTGACCCTTGAGTCAACCTAAGTTATCCATGTCTTGACTGAGCCATAGATTCATACCCAAATGTCAGAAGTCCTATCTATATACAGTAGTTGGTCTATAATGCTTTCTAAATCACATGCTATCAGATTAAATAATCTCCTGTAGCAATATCTTCTGTCTCTGCATTAGAATGTAATGTTTACCAGCATCATCCATCTCATAGTTTAAACATGGATACCTTGCTTTCTATTTCATGCCTTCCATTCCCAAGCCTTTCTATATTTCTCTAGCCACCATGCACTTGAGGACAATGGGATTTGTAGCCTGACATATCTGGAGGGTAACTGGTTGGTGAAGGTTTCTCTATACCCAATGGATAAAATAAAAAATAGCCTTCAAATAGAGGACCTTTGAAATGCTAGTCTATTTTAAACAAGAGCTCTCATTTATATAGAAAAGCATTTTATCACACTTCAGAACCAACAGCAATATTTTGTATGAATTTAACCCTTATACTCATTCATTTCTTTGCTCTGTTCTAAGTGGGAGAAGTGAAATCTAAATACATTGCTTGTTTCTCATTTATCACACAGACTAATGACTTTTTGCAGCATGCTTGCATATTAAAATACCTGTTGCCATGAACATGAGAAGCACAAAAGGCAAAGCTGTAATGGAGCAAGGTTGGGTCAATGACAGCACCATTTTCTGAGTGTTCCATCAATTCATTCAGATAGCAGAGATGGCGGTGACAGCCTCTTACTCCATAACGAGCACAATATTCATCTAACACGAAGACTTGGCCCGGGCTAAACCAGCCCTGCAAAAGATGAGAAGAGAAAAAGCCCTTTAATGAATATAGGCTGTTCTTTTTTCCCCCTCAAACAAGTTCTCAGTGTATTATATAAACCTTTTGAACTATTATACTTTTAATAAGCTCCATTCCATTTCTTTGGTCAATAAATTACGAGCTGCTAAATTCGAACAAACATTAGCTCGACAACTAAAAATGTCAGAAGTAATTTTTTTTCACAGTAGTTCATCCAAAAATATTCCACACTGTACACCAAAATGTCTAAAATGGTATCTCAGATACAATGGACTACAATTTCTTATGGAAAGGAGATTATCAGGAGAGAGTATTATATGGAAAAAAACTCTAAAGGAGTAATTAGAAATATTAAGTTTAGAAGATGTAAGTTCTGGAAAAGTGGAGGATATCCAGGATATTCCAGGATATCATCTAGAAGTCTGTGTTGACATCTAGATTCCATATCTTGCAATAGATATAGCTGAATCAACTGAAACATGTTTCTTTAGCTTAGAGCAGTCAAGCATTCTGGGACGCTGAGCACAGAAATCGTGATACAAAGCTGCTCAGCAAGGGAGACAATAAAGGAGGACTGATGCTTCAGAAAAGTAATAATAACAACAAAAACCAACAATTTAGCTCTCAGAGGCCTGGACTATTGTGATATCTTAAACATGAATAAGAACATGGCACAATATTTCATCTGACCAAGATCAGTAATAAGGACAATCATAGCATTAAATAGACATAAGATACCAGATAGCTAGACCCAAATTTGTGAAAATCTGTTGAACAATAAATCTGCCTATCTTTACACAAACTTCTTTCTCGTTATAAAAAAATTAAATCAAAGGTGCCTTTTCTTTCCTTGGTTAAAGCATTTTCTTGGTTTTGAGAGAATCATGATTTAGAAAAGGGCTAAACTGGGGATGTTCAATAGCAGACCTTTTGACAGACCTGAAAAGTCATGGCTTCTTGGCTAAAGAAGCCAAGATTACTCTTCTTGTAATTCTTAAAGAAGCATATGACAGGTTTATAGAGCCATTTGTGTGAATAATAAGCAAGGCTTGATTATTTACAGTAATATTTTGTTTTGTGAGAGCAACAGGAATAGGGTCCCAACAGGAAGCTGTCTTATAGCAAGTCAAGCCCTTGGTCTGTTTCGACTAGAATTACTAGCTTTGATTGGCAGCCTAGGGCTTTGGAGACACTTTCTCATTTCTCTCTGAAAGTGCTTGAGACTGAATGCAGGAAATGCTACACCTGAATCATTCTCTATCATTAGAATGTCCATTTTGTCATATGAGTCTTCATTTATTTCCCCCCTCCCCAAATTTGTAGCTCTACTGGCACAACAGAAAATTGAATTTTTAATTGGATAAAATTAAGATAATCATGTACTGTTTTATAGTTGCTTACAAGTTTTCTACTCCTTATCAGGGAGTTGAGGAAAGATACTTCAGCAAAGCTTATGGTTTTAATCAGTTTGTGTTTAAATCTAGATTTTCCACATTAGGCTTCTTTTCTTGTGTAAAGCAATAATGCATGTAGCTATTTTCATTCAATTTACCAAGATGCAAGAGACTCTTTTTTTAAAGTTATTTTCAGTATATGCAGATTGAAAAGAAGGAAATTAAAATATTCTTTCCAAATGCATGTTAGAGAAGAATTTCTACTATAAATTAGTCGATGTCTCTCCAGGTTTCCATGGGTGCCAAATTTCCAACTATCTATACTGATGAAAAAATGATGGGGGGGGGGTGTCACAAAAATAACCTTCTCCACACCCACACCATACTTAGCTTCAAATATTACTAATAAAGAGAAGAGCTACAATCAATGGCAAAGCATATGCGTTACTATGCCAGAGCAACCTTATTATCTGAAGTAGCATTGAAAAAGGTACCTATCTGAAAGATTGGGGAGTTACAGTAAATAGGTATACAATAAATTAGGTAAAATGATGGTTTTAATCAATATAAAGCAGTCTCCAATAGTCTACATTTCCCTAGTTCCTTCCTGCTGCAGCAAATAAGCTTATCCCCCTCACCTTAGTATACACCACCATACTTCACATTTAGTGCATCACGGGAAAGGAGTCAACAATGGTTTTATGTCTGTCTGTCTGTCTGTCTGTCTGTCTGTCTGTCTGTCTGTCTGTCTGTCTGTCTGTCTGTCTGTCTGTCTGTCTGTCTGTCTGTCTGTCTGTCTGTCTGTCTGTCTGTCTGTCTGTCTGTCTATCATCTAATTACTCAACCCATAATGGAATGGACAATATTCTACACATACCAGTTCATCTTTAAATATTTTAAAAATATCAAGTCCTCGATCCATCAAGCATGTCTCATCGAGCACATATATAATAAAGCTACTTTTCTTTAAAACTCTGCATTTACTGAATGGCAAACCTACGTTTGTTGTTTTATAAGCTTTGCCCTTATCTTTTTGTGATTAGTAATTTATAAATTAAAAGAAAACTATATATATAAGAATATGGCATGGCTAAAGCAGAAAATTAATGGGTCAGACCTCACAGCAAATTATGTTTTTCAAGATACCAGTTTCTGTTTTTGCCGTGAAAGCTATTATTTTTGTTGTACAATTCTTATTTTATCATTTTGATATATAAAAACTTGTACTAGGGTACGATCTTATCTTTTGTTCTGTTGGCTGGTGACAGTAATAAAATATGTTACAGCTATAAACAAAAGGAATCAGCAGCCAAACCGAAGACTGATGTGAAGAATTGCACATCACCTTTTACACTTTTTCCTCATACTCTTCTCAATTACCCACCTTCATCATTGCAATATCACTCTTTAAATGTTCTATGTGCTCATTTGAAAGTGAAAAAAAAAAGAAAAAAAAGAAATTACAGATTACCTCTAGAATGGTAAGTAATGCATTCAGGATTTAAGCTTAGGAAACTAACCTTGACTCAGCTGAATACAAGTGCAATAAATCTTCCCCCCCCCCCAGTGGTTTTGATTCTGTTCTTTTCATTTCTTTTCTCTTCTCAGTCCATAAAGGAGGAGAGAATTACCAGATAGATGACATAATGCTTGACATCTGGCAAGCTGGATTTGTACCTTAAAATGCCTGTACAGGTGTTAGCAAATCCTACCACAGAGGGTTCTATATTTATTAAAGCCTTCTGCTTTTATTCAGCCCTCCCAAGAGGAGCTGATAAACCATGGTTCAGAGACAGTTTGAATCTCTTCTCTTTTCTATTGAGTGGCACAGCAGTAGGCTGCAAATGTATAATTTTCAAATTTGAAGGCAATCGATTGAAATGCTTTATACTAACCTCACGCATAGTTATTAAATGCGTCTAGAAGAAAAGACCAGTTTGCAGTCTTTCTGTTTCTCAGTTTTTCTTTTCCGTCACTTCTTTTATTCCAGCCCTTTTACTCACCAAACAAGAATAGGAATCATTCAGTCGGTGATCCAAGGTCTGTCTCTGTAGTACTCTAAAGAGTGCGGCATGGTCAAATGTGCAAGGATTAGCAGAAATAAACTCATCCATGTCATGCTTCTGTGCATGATCTGCATCTGTGGGTAGAAAGGTAAAAATAATACTTTGATATAGATTATTTCACTTTAACAAGAGCTTAAAATTATATGGAGAACAGCTTTAATTAGAACCTGTCTTCTTTTCCAAGTCTCACCAGTCCTTTCTCTAAAAATACTGCCACAAGTAGAATCTAAACAAGTGACAATGATATAACAATTCATGGACAAACAGAGCAAAAGTAACACACACACACACATACACACACAAATATATACATATACATATACATATATACATATACACACACATATAGATAAGATAAAGAGATACACATATTCTTGTATATTTATATGCTTTAAAATTCTCACATATAAATAACAAAATATTCACACACAAATACTTTCAATATTGTTTTCATACATTGCCCACTGCAAAGCTTTCTCTGTAATGATGTTCTAAAATTTTAGAAAGTTTAATATCAACTGTTTTGCCAATACTAACTATGAGATGCCTGTTTTAACAAGATACTAACAGTACCGAAGATTTGGTTTATTTAAAACAACAACATGTCTTTGCTTACAGGCATGAAGACACTTATCTCAGAGGAAAGTAGCAAGGGAAGATAGCTGGAAGCCCATTTCTTAAACATCAAACTAGAGCAGAAATGAACACATAGCCCCATACAGGGCATTTCCAGTCTTTTGCTTTTTATATGCAGTTTTTAAAGAAACAAATATAAAGTAGTAATGGCAAAGAGCTCTTTCAGCCTTCCAGAACAAGAGTAATGAAACTGGAGACAATATTTCTTTGTGTAAATTATATATAACATACCATTTTAAATGGCACCTCAATCAAATATCTGAATTTATTGTTGTTCAGAGATTGCATCTTTCAACGCCTTTGAACCCCGCGGGTTTATCAAAAGACACAATCTAGTGATTCTTTCGTTAATGGTATGTTTTGTCAAAATCCTCAATGCAAGTTGCTATAAAGTATGGACAGAAAAAGCCTTACCATTGCCAAAAGGACTAGTTATGCATTAGCACATTAGCTCACTTTGATTTTGTACACAATATTGGGAGTGAACAGGCCACTATCAACTAAAAAATTGATTTGACCCTTACAATAAGGTCTTTGCTCTTCTTTGTTCTTTTAATTTCAAATATAGAGGTTTTTAATGTTTGTTACCAGAAAAGATGTATTCTCAATATATTCTTGAAAACTGTGCTACAAACCTAAAATTTCTATAAAAAAGGAGACAAAAGTTTATTGATTAAATCCAATTCTAAAGTTAGGTTCATAATAAGACTCCATATTGATCTGTGGGCATGATGCTAACATAATCAGTCACATTTAGAAATTTAGCCCCAGATCATATTGATCCATGTCAAGTCCAACTTTCAGATGCATTTGCAGATGGAAGAATTATTTAATTCAAACTGAAGGATCTACAGCATCATATCCCGAAAAGATGCAGAAACAAATTCATATCACTTGGCTCTGTATTGTCAAAGCAAGAGTCACATTCATGTGACAGATTTAACAAGGTACATATAGCAAATAAACTGTGTGATAACACATTGATAGGTTACGCTATGAGATTATCATCTACAGATAACAAGAGTAAATTTTTACAGTTTTTGGAACAATACTTCCCCCACTCCTCAAGTCCTAAGATATATTCATGTATGTAATTAAATGACTGTATTTAATTACCAAGCATAAAATATAAATTTTAGATATAACTACATGATCTAAGAATCTCCTGATGTAGAAAAGGATTTGAATTAGTCTTAAGTAGACTGACATTTTTTAACTGAATTGCGATGTAGCATATGTGGCAGTTTGCTATTAATTTCATATATGTAAAACATTTCTGATTAGCAAAGGATATGGGGAAAATTGTTACGCTGATGGCTTACTGTAATCATCTGATGATACAGAAAAGGAAAAGAAAGACAATGGTGATTTTTTTCCTCTCCTTATCATGCATATAAACTAGATCTAGATATTTCAAAATAATTCAAAGCCTTGATATTTCATATTAACATTCTTTATCTCTTAAAAAGAAGAAAAGCAAATTAGTTTATGTAAGTTCATTAACTTTTTTTGAAAACAAGTTTACTTATTATATAGTCCTATACCATTAAAACCTTAATTATTTGGTAGCATAGGCCCTTGAACTTATAATAAGAGTTATATCAACATAAATTGATGCCACATTGCTGCACTACCCTATGATAATTGATCTTGAGCTTCATTTGGATAAATACACAAACAGTCTGTTAATCCCAAAAAGAGCAGAAAGAATCCTATCCAAACGTAGGTTTTTTTAAGGGGATACTATTCAGTTAAAATTGTAAAAGTAAATTGGGAAATTGAGATGCAAAATGGTTTATAAAATGTTATTGTTATTTTCCTTAGCTGTCTTCATAGAACATAAAAGAAACAGAAAAATAGCTACTAGAATATTTTGTTAAAACAGAGGACTGTTTTAACCGCATTTTGCTGTTTTTGCTGACTGTTTTTGCTGCATTTCTGCCATTAGCATAGTCAGCAAGGGTTGGCTATTTTGATGATCCCCCATCTGTACTAAGTTCAATCAAGAGACAGTTGCAGGAAGTACGATGGCAAGGAAATTTGATAAAACAGAAAATTATCCTGTAGCTATTGTCAAGCAAGTAGACATAGATGGGATGCAGCAAGACGACAAGGAAAATGATAGTAACCCTTAGGTTGATACCTGCCAAACAGGACCACATATTTTGCTGTCACATTTTATATTTAAGGAATGTATGTCTCTTCCTAGCCTTAGGAGAAAGCAGCCAATATTTCTTTATGGAAAGTTTGAAGAATGAAACTAGGCATGCCATTCCTAAGGCTGCCTCTCATTTTCGATTTTAAAAATCGGTATCATTTGTATCAGGAAATCAATAAACATAAATGTGGGTGGCATCGTCCTTCAGAAGCACTGTCTCATATAAATGTTAAAATATTACTAAATACAAAGTAAGCCAAAAACATAAAAGGATGCTATAGTTACATATGGAAAAATATATTATGTGCAAATTACAATAGAAAGAGGTATTATTAAATAGGAATTAGTTAGCTAAGATGGTTGAAATGGCACTATATGCTTAGTCTCTGGCTATTTCTTTAAGCCAAAAGGGTGGTGAGTCATTGTTACTATTATATTATCGGCTTGTAAAGTTTTACAGCCATATGAGCCACTTCAATTGCCATAAAATCATGTATTGATAAAATCATATAATCAATAAAAGAACTACTAGAAATGCCTATGAAACTGGAAATAATAACTGAAAACATCAGTAGTAGTGAAACCTGACCCGCTCTGCTGACCAAGAGGCAATTACAGCAAACTGACTTTTCTTGCTTGATGGAACAACCAGGTTTTAACCAGCTTTTAAAAGCCCGAAGGAGCCAGTTACAGATCAGGTGAAGTGCTATTTCAGAGGCTAGGACAGGGGTGTCAAACTGCTGGCCCGTGGGCCAGATGCGTCATGCCAAAACTGCGCCCACCCCATTGCCGGCAATGGAAAAAAAGTCACGATACGTCAGAACGCATCACGTGACATTGCGAGTTTGACACCCCTGGGCTAGGAGCATCCACAAGCCAAGTGGCAACTAGTGCTGCTCTGTGAATAAAGGTGTTACATCCATCAGTATTTGAACTTCAGTATTCTGGACCAGCTGCAGTTTCAATGGCAGTCCCATGTGAAGCTTATTGCAATAATCCAGTCAAGAGGTAACTAAGGCATGAGTAACAGTAATTAATGCCAGCTAGGAAAAGTCACAATTGGTACACTAGATGGAGCTGAGTGAAGGCCCTATTTGCAATAGAAGCTTGAAGGGCCACCAAAATTGCCAACTGAATCTGCTAGGGAAGTGCAACCTTATTTAGAATTAATGGAGCAATATCATCAGAAGTAATTCTTGCTGGAATTAAGCCTTATCTCTTCTTTCCTATGCAGACTTAGATGGTGTTAGGCTTTTGGACAGCACTTTGACAGCATCAATAATTTGGTCAGTGGCCAAGATATAGAGTTGGGCATAATTGGCATACTGATGCAACCTGAAACATTTTCTTCCCAACCTTCCCCCAAAAGGGATATGCTGGAGACAGTCTTCAATAGTGAAGACAGTACATTAGAATTCCCATCTTGTCTTTAGAGTCCAACTTTCCACCCTGTCTTTAGAATCCAACTTTACTGGCAAGGCTTCACATCTGGTTAATTGCAGTAAAGTATCTTTTGATATCAATTACCCCACTACCTCCTCTTCCCCGAGTTTACAGCTTCAAATTCCTGGCAAGGAAGAGAATTGGAAAATTTCCTCAAATGAGAATTCATGAAGTGATGTAATCTTATGCTCTTCTTGCTCAATATTATTTCATCAAAATAATGATGCAACCGAGTCATGAATACCAATTGAAGGTATTTGTTATAAAATCAGAGCAAACCCTGAAAGAAAAATAATCCCTAAAAACTCTTTCCATGAGAATCTGTACTGAATTTTAATGATACCAATTACATATTTTAAAAAGTAATACAACAGCAATAATGAGCTACAAGTCAGGTTTTTAATGGTTATTAATACTATAAAGTTTCAAGAACAGTCAAGTTAAATCTGAATAATTATACAATTGAAATCCCATAAATTAAGAACAATGTAAACTTACTCTGTGATAAATCTGTGTTAGTATTGCTTCCTTTTGGATTCATCTTCTGTGCTTGACCTACAGGAACTGGCTTGTAAGACTGACCAGTAGCTCTGTACATTGCTTGGACCCAAAGTATCCGATCTTGTTCATCATCACTGGCAAATATCACTATGTCGCCTTCTTTGACAGCGTTGAAGAACATCTGACCACCCTGAAGGCCTGCAGAATTAGAAGAACTCAGGATTCAGTCAAGTTAACTGACATGAAATTAAGTTTTCTCTTCCCCCTTCCTCCATAACTAATAACTGGATTTATAGTCTACCTTTCAATCTAAAAAGAGAACTTAAAGCGACTAAATTAATAAAAACATAAAGGCACAGTTAAAATGTAAATGTTAAAAATCATTAAAATCACTCAAAAGCTAAATTGAAGAGATAGGCGTTGATGTCTCTGCTGCAACCAGAAAACATGGAGGACAATTTCAATGGGAGTAATATTATACAACTTGGAAGACACGCAGAAAAATGCCTAGTCCTGTCTACCCAAGAGATGGCATATTGAGCAGAAGCATCTTCAAAAGGATCTCTCAGATAATAGTTCTTAGAAAGAACATTAATGTTCTTCTGTAAGAAATTTCCCAGGTCCACTCAGTATAGTGATTGGAGTGAGGAGAAACAAACTCATGCTCACCTCAAACCCCAGTGACAAGAGAAAATTCTTCTATGTTGAGGATATTTCTAATTACAGCTGTACCTTTCTGTTAGACATGTAGACAAATGACACTTTGATCCTTGTATGTATATTAGTGGATTGTGCTCCCACTTAAATACATTTCTCTAGTTAACCAACTTTCCTTGAAACTTTCTGTCCTAAGCACTTTACTGTCCTAATTAACCGGTTGAGTGAGTTCTTGCTAAAGAAAGTATAAAGGAAAAATTTGTATGATGGCTATTATACAAAAGTGGTTACTTGGTAGCAGTACCATTTACTACTTTGCATTTGATATCTTCAGGAGGAAGAGCACTATAAAATCAGAATCAAAACCTTATCCTCACCTTTGAACAAAATATTGCTTTTCAATTAATATCAGTTCATGATATCAATGACTTTAATAGCATTAAAATAATATATAGCCTGGCAATTCAGATCTGCAATGAGATGGAGATGTTTCTGATATGATAGAAAATGATATAAAAATGTAACCTGACCTAAAATAGTCCCCCCCCCCCTCTCTCTTTCTATCTATCTACCTACTTACTTGATAGGATTTTATGAAAAGATAAAACAAGCCCTCTTTTCTAATTTTTTCTGCAATCAGACATTTTAACTCATTTTGCAGAATACCTGGATGGGGTGCTGTATAATCCACAGTGTATCCTTCAAGTTGCATTAACTCCTGAGGCTCTGATTTTTTCTCTCTGTAGCTGCACATAGCAAATGTATATTGGCTAACCTAGGTGAAACAAAAGAGAAAGAGAAGCCCTGAATTAGCTATACTTTACTACATCATGTTATATTGACATTCAGCTCTTAGTTCTGTGGGACATGGGATATAAACTAGCTGTTAACAATGGGAATTATAAATAGAACAAATATGTCAACTGTAGATTAACAACTTGAAATTCACAACAAAACAAATTGCCTTACAAAATACACTTAGATATCAGGACAATACCACTAATCTATTTGTATACTACATGTCTACAGCAATCATTATGCAATAATTATGAAGTCGTAATTTGAGAAATAAAAGCACCTTTTTATCTGTCACCAGTATCCATCTTGAGAAACAATGCTAAATTGAAAATGTAATCACTATTCTATATATTCCCATCAATACATTTTTAAACCAGGTATATGTAAGGCATTTGTTCATTTACCTTGAACACTGCATGTCCTTCCAACTGACACTAATACACATATATTTACCTTGAAACTTAGAGTGCACAAAATTTTGAAGGTCACATCAGACTTTGCATAATTTGTCTAAGAGCTGTACTTCAGCAATGGTTGGTGGATAGCAGGCCCTATTTTTCCCCCCAAGGTGGGAGAATGTGTACATGCAACATGATACACAGATATCTTTGTATCAATGAACTCACCACTGCAAATAAGACAGAAATGTTTGGCTTCACCCACTTGGGAAATTCTGAGGGCCACACATGAGATTCTGGTGTGCCCAATAAAGCCTCTGGTTACACTTTACAACTCCAATCAAAAGAGTCAGGAAAGGTATCCAGAAAATAATTGGACCTTCAATTCTGTGTCATTGGTGAGAAAAGTAATAGTTTTGAATACACACATGCCATTTGCATTTGACTCCAGGTTTTTTATTATTGTGGTCAGGTATAAGATTACAAAAAGTGCAAAGTGATCACCATAATCAGACAAAAAGGTTAAGTAGACAAACTCAATGCTACCTGATTTAAATGGCTTTTTAAAATTGCTGGATGGGGTTATTTATTATGTCACCCAAAGTTCATCTGCCACTTAATAACCCTTCAACATAAAGATAAAATATAAATTTAGCACAACTCCTGCAGTGTCAACAGTGCAGGAATTATAAAAGGGATGGCAAAATGCCCATCTGTCAGTACTATTCTTTATAGGCATTCTACACTAGGTCTATTCATAAAACCGAAGTGGTCAATTGGATTGTGCACTTCAGACTGCAGGTGAAGGAAACAACATCAACAACTTAGTGCACACTTATGTGAGTGGAATCAGGGGAACCGAGAGATATCTCTTTCAACTAGATAAGACTGTCGTTGGCCTTGTCTAAGCTTTTCTGAGAAACAGAAAACAAAAGGAAAATCATTGAAGAAGAAAATAGAGGCCTGAAATCTCAGGTGTTTAAGAAGATTATACATGGACAGATATCAATATAAGTTCAAAAGTGACTTGTAATAAAACATCACATACACTATGTTAAAGTATGCTTATATGAGTACTATTTAATTTATACATAATTCTATCAATCTGTGTCTGACATAAAACTGTAGGTAATAGCATTTGTGGATAGCCTAGCTTGGCCAATGATCACAAATACTACAAATGAATTTTAATGTTCTTAGTTTCCTGCATATTAGATAAAGGCATGAGATTGTATCTGTACTCTTTTTGTGTATTATATTCACATTGTTCTTTTCATATTTTAGTCATATACATTTTAGTCTGCCAAAAAACAAAAGCTACCATTCCTGCATTCCTCACTGAAAAACATACATTATGTCTATGGGAGCAGGAAGGGGCACAAGTTAATTTTCAATTTATAAAGCAGTTGTGGAGATTGGACAAAGGTATTTGGTGAAAGCCCTCCACCATATTCTGAAAGGTCTCTGGGGAAGGCCTAGTAAATTATGAAGGATATTTTTGCCTGCCAGCATCCATGAATATGGGGAAACCCAGTTGAAAAATGAACCCTTATTGCCATTACCTTGCCATAACAAGTTTCTTGTATCCATTCATCTTCCAACTGGAATACTTTGGGAAAAGACACAATGACATATTCCAGAATTTTTGGGAGGTAGCTTTAGCTTCCTCCGAGGTCATGCCTCTGAAGTTTCATAGATTTGTCAGCTGAAGGGACCTTGAGGAAGCCCAACAGAGTGCTGTAACCACTGGATGGTTGTCTCTTCAATCACAAGAGAGTGATACGGATGGGCTGATATAAACAACCTTACTTTATTCTCCCTGTCTTTGCTATTGCAGTCTGTACCAAAAAAATGCCTGCATATCTTAAACAACTCTATACATTTTTAAATTACCATAACAAATTACCTTTGTGGGAATTCAAGATTTTACCTAGCATGTTTGTGCTCACTGCACCCTATGATCTTATGTGCTCAGATCTCCATGAGAAATTCTTCATGAGAAAGACAGCTAAAATAATGAGAATTCATACTACCAATGCTTGGAAGTGTGAAGAGCCATTGGGTTATATTCTCTATCTGGGTCTGTCAGGATTGTTTTGTTTTTTTTGAACTGGGTATAGTATAGTTCCCAAACTCCAGCATGGATTCAAAGGAGGGAATCTGTCACTGACTAGATCTATTGATAACTTTTAAAATGTATATACATCACATACAGTATGATTATCATTGAAGTTAGAGTGAGAGTTGCAAATGTAGCATTCATAAAATACAGAATTGGTTTAATAAGTTGCCGGTGAATGCTATATTTATACTCTTACACACTCTGAAGCACCATTTTGGAATTGAATCCAAAGTGCTGCACAACCTTGACTGGAAGTGAGCATTTATACACTTGCTCTCTTGAATATAGCCTAGAAAGAAATTCAGGATTTTGTAAATGAGTTCTAATAGGACACTTAAATCCATAAATAATGGGATTACTACAAAGAGTTGTATGCACGGGAACTGTTTTGCTGAAATCAGCATTAAAAATATTTTATATATTGAAAGAAAAATCACTAACCTGCACAAGAACAAAGTAGCGCTTTTTCCATCGTTTCCAAACTTTTTGTCCAAGGGCATACAAATACCTGTTAAATGTGAAGACAAATCATTCTCAGTTAAAAATCTTACAATGAAATGGCCACAAATGAACATTAATGGAAGAATTGAGGATTTGTTTCTTATTACAATCCTCTATTTACTTATCTTTAATATACATGGATACATTTTGATGCATTTATTACTAGTACTACTTATCTTTTATATAAGGAGCATGAAACATAGATCTTGAAAGGTAAATCAGTATTATACCATATGCTCCACATGAAAACTGAGATTTAGCAACTAAGGCAACCCTATTAGTTTATAGCAGAGGCAAGATTTGAAATTGAGGTTTTCCAGCTCATAGTTCATGTGGTGTTTCACGAAGAAATCTGTGAGTTTATAGTAGTTGCCTTTCAGAATGCTATTGAATTTTCAATCAATCTTCTTCAATCTGGGGCTGTGAAGAATTGTTGGGGCTACAACTTCCAAGACTTCTAGGAAAGGCAATCTCAATAAGTCTAGAAGATCACAGGTTGAAAAAGCCAAGAACTAAAGATAGCTTTCTAAGGCTTTGTGGCTGTTATACAGTATAATAAAATCTGAGAGCAAACATTGGAGCAGATTCTTGATTGCAGCATACTTGCAGGATCTCAAGAAAAAATGTAGTTGAGTTAAACAACTGTTATGAAGATGGCAAAAGGGTATAACCATACATCAACACTGTTGCTTCCTCCTTAACTTGCTTCTATTGGATGAGCCCAGAAAGCACCAACAGATAATATGAAGGTACCTGCACTGGATCCAAATAATTCTCTATGTTTGGAACTTAATACTACATATTTCTAAAGCATGTTTTGCCCTCAAATGCACTGCATTTTTCAGCATACTCTGCATAATTTTATGAAATATATTTATTCTATTTGCATATATACTCAGTCACTCTGCTTACAGCTCTATAGCCAAGAATTTGTTGATTAAATAGTGATTGAGTTAATGTATTGTGCTAAGCCACAGGTGTCAAACTTGATCACATCATGTGATGTATCGTGACATATCATACTTTTTTGCCTTTGCGGAGCCGGGGTGGGTATGGCCTGCGCGTGATGCATCCAGCCCACAGGCCACCCTGTGCTAAGCCATTAATTCACAGAGTATCTCTTAATACAATAGTTTAGCTAGATACTTCTATAATGCTTACCTTCTAAAAAGAGGTTATGAAGTTTGTCGTGGCTATGGATATGCTACATTCTCACAAAACATATACCTAAAATAGGGGTGGGTGACTTGCTCCATGTTCTTGGGACCTTTAGATTAAATTTTAGTATTTAAACTACTTTAAGTAGGAAACATAAGAAAGCTATAGTGCAAATTCTAAAACAGGCATACCAATGAGAGGGAGGGAGGGAGGGAGACTATCTTTATAAACTCTACTTTCCCAAATCCCAACTATCTGTATTCATGAGCTGGCCTTATTTATTTATTAAATTTATCTGACACCCATCTCACTATTGAGTGTGACTCTTATCTTGTTTATAGCTTTCAGCCTTGTCAAAAATGTTAATGCTTTCCTTGATCATTATAAGGCAGTATTATGTCCCTAATTAAAAAGTTATCCTTACAAGTGAAGAAAGATGAAACTGACTTAATCATGGAATGACTCTAGGAAAATTTTGGCTTCACCAACAGACATGAGAGGGTAGCAGGAGCTATTGTGCTCAGTCCTTGTGAGTAAATCTTGAATTGGAGGCTCATCCAACCACCCAATGGAAAAACTGCCAGCTTTCTGACAAAGGTCAGAAATCAAGGAACAGATGGATGTTTGAGTACCTGAAGAAGCACCCAGCATTATGCAAGACTACTTTGGAGAACCCTATGGAAATAAGAATTGATCACTGCCACCTGAGAGCTTCCTGTAAGGTTCTACTTGAGTGCAACACATCTTTCTGTGCAAACCCAATCCTGTATTCTTTACACTCCATTTTAAATTGTGCCCTGCAAATCTCTTCTTGTTTCTAGGTCTTGCTATGATACTTGGTTCAGTGAACATTGTCTGCTGGAAGGGAATCTATTCTCTTGAACTTGAACTTAAATTTGTATTTATAACCACAACTTTGATTGCTGAATTTATGACCTTGTAACTGCTATACTAACCAACTTGAACCCAAGGGGGCCAGGAGAGTTATGCACAGTATACTGTTCTTTGACAGTGAAGATAGTGGTTTATGCTCTCAATATCACTGATCACTTGGTTAGATAACAATACTTTAAAAAATGTCTAGTATGCAGGTAGTACAAAATTCGTATAAAAGTATAAAATAATATGTTCTCACACAGTTTCAGGGTAGAGCTGAGATTTCTACAAATGATAAATGTTGCCAAACACAAAACACACATATGAAAATGGCAGCCACAAACACCCTGGGGTTGAAGAGTGGCCATTTTTAACTTGACACTGGATAGTACAAGAGCCCATGGCAAGGAGAGGGTTGAATTGGGCAAATGTTTGCAATTTAGGCCAAAGACGCTACCAGGACATGCTCCTATAGGAAGGGAGATATAGGAATACACCTCTGTGTTCCTGTAATGTGCATACAGAATTGGACTGTCTAGGCAGGGAAGATGGAAGAACATTTGAGGTGTTATTTTACAAAAATCAAACCCCTGACTGGAAATTTAAATCTGAGTGTGGTTGTTATATTAATTTCTTATCTAGCCCCAGATCCAAATAAATCACAGGATTTGTTGATGGGAAGGAAGTCTCAGGTTTCCCATTTTCTTACTTACAGCACACATAGTTTGAGAATCCCAGCAATAGCCAATAAAATAAAAGGTACAAATGCATGCCTACTCCCACAGACCTGAACTAGCACTGCTAGCTAAATATGAGTCAGATAAGCATCTATTGTTGTATGCCTGGTAGGATGAATCGGATTCTTCAAAAACACTGTTTGCCATAGGGAAGTTCTTACTTGATTGTAATATTGTCTATGGGCATTCTGGATATGGTTTGCTTTCTTTATGAAGCAGGGAACTAAATGCAAAATAACATGACAAAAGACATTGCAATGCCATAGAACCTCCAGGTTGCCAAATGTAAAACTATGTTGCTTGGCCATTGAACTTTCCAAATTCAAAAAGTATTCACTGTGCATGTGTACAGTGTTCAGAAGTGTCATAAGCTAAAAAAGTGCATTTATTTCTGTTAAACATATTGTTCGCTGGTTGTGTTGAAGTTAGAGTAATCCATTGCTGCTGCTACTTTAGTGGCTTAGCTCAATGGCTGAACAAGGAAACATGTGCTCAACTGTTACATTTGCCGCTTGCTAGAGAATTTTAAATGTTATTGTTATCATTAGATTTTTATCCCACCTTTTTTATATATTACTCAAGGTGGCAAACATAGCTAATCTTCCTTTCTCCTATTTTCCCCAGAACAACAGCCCTATTAGTTGGGTTGGGCTGAGAAAGAGTGACTGGCCCAAAGTCATTCAGCTGGCTTTCATACTTAAGGGAGGCCTAGAATTCACAGAACTTGTAGGCTGCTCTTTAACCACAAAACCAATCTGCTTCCTTTAAAAAAAAAAATCATGGCCAGTTTCTCTATAGTTGATAAAAAGAATCAGCGAGAAAAAGGCTTCTTTTTAATTCTAAAGTTATCTAAGATGCAATAAATCTTTAATTTAGTTCCACAAGAACAGAGAATGTATGAAATGTTCTGACAGAACATTTTGAATTGTGTTTTTCTAAAAAAGATATGTTTGAATGCTTTATATAAATGAATGATATACTGTATATGTGAGACAAAGATTTATAGCACTTAAGACTATGCTATGAGGTTTGCCTATTTCTCTTTGATGTTTATGATGGGAAGGAGAGAAGCCTAATTATTATTAAATGACTATATGGCATCATTATTTACTGGCTCCTAAAACAATTCACCAGTGTTGTATGTGTGGGAATAATGTTGTTAATACTTGTTAATACTCCATAAGTAGGGTCTATTCTTTGTTTAAGGAAAAAATCCATCTGCATCTTGAAAATGAATTATTTACTTTTTATAAGCTTTTATTTATCACAGTTGAAGAAAAGGTAGAAAGGAAAAAAAATCAATACATATTACAGTTCTGTTCTACAAAAGGCTTTCTTAAAAAGAATCTAAGTCAAGGTTGAAAGAGCAATTAAAGCAGTCTCAAAATCTGGGCCATTCTGATAGTGTTCAGTTAACATGTGGCAGAAGTAATCATCCACTTGTGAAAATGATTTTCAGTTCATTCTCAAACACCTTTCAGACACTCATGATCCCATTTAACTGACAACAATACAGTCTATCTGCGGGCATCACTGCATTCAGTGTGAGAACCAATAGGGACCAAATGCCCACAGGCACTTTCAGCCATCACAGTGTATTCTGTTCTGCCTAGCATAAAGGAAATTCTTCCTTGTTCTGCATTCCTTCTTTTATACAACCCCCACACGATTAAGCTTTTTTCTTTTCTTTTCTTCTTCTTTTTTGTCCTTAGTTGAGGAGGAGAGATACAACAGATTCAAGACTACAATGTGGCTAGGTCATCAGAAGCCTAGCTGAAAACATTCTCAGATTGATTTCAATACTTTTCTGTGCTCTTGAAAAAGAGCACCAAACACATCTTCACAAGAAATGGGATGGGTTGAGCAGATAAAGAAAGAAAAGAAAACCCACATTGCCCAAACAGCTGTTATAATGATGTCTGGGGAAGCAAATATTCTGAATGCAAAGAAAGCTAAACAACAATGGAAATTATATCTATTCACTTCAGTGAACTGGACGCTCAATATATGAATAGGAAAATTGGTAGGAAGCTCCTAAAGATTTTTACACTTTCCTTCTATCTCCCAATACATATGGACATAGAGAGGGGGGCATTAGGACATTAATGCTGTTATTTAGTGATGGCACAAGTATCTTTCATCACTTTAATAAAGACAATTGAAACAAATATAAAAAAATCAATAGACAGGTTATCATGAATGAATGCAAATATACGTGTCCCAGGATAATATTGCAGGATCCAATCTGGGGACCAGAGTTTTTTAGTCTTCTGATTACGAATGTGTCATTCTGGTGAGAGAGAAGTTCCTTTGGGCTCCTGAATAAGTCTGAAAGCTTGGAAGACTAAAAACCTCTGGTCCTGGTGATTGACCCAAATTGGATCCTGCAAATAGGTTGTTGTTGTGAGGCTGGGCTTTATATTCTGAGTTAGACACAT
Source organism: Azemiops feae (assembly GCA_023970755.1). Lineage (NCBI taxonomy): Eukaryota > Metazoa > Chordata > Lepidosauria > Squamata > Viperidae > Azemiops > Azemiops feae. The sequence goes on along the minus strand of JALGBA010000503.1, from coordinate 492,387 downwards.
AATCTAGTTTGAGAACGAGGCTAAGCAATTGTTCAGGCTAGAAATGGTTCCCAGACAAAAATCTAAGCAAAGTATAAATAAAATAAATATTGAAAAATAAGCCAAGTGCCAGCCTAGATACCAGGAAACTGAATTCTAGTACTGCATTAGGTATAAAAGCTGGCTGGGTGATTTTGGACCCATCTCTTTCTCTCAGCCCAATTCAACTCACAGGGTCGATGTATGGGAAAAAGGAGGAGGAATATTATGTACATTTTCTCTGTTGAGTTCTTTATAGAAATAATAATAAATACACATTCCAATACTGTATATAGGTACCTAGGATAATAGTAGCCTAACAGCTGTATTTTTCTAAAGATATAGGAGCATAAGTATCACTGTTTACATTGAATTCCAATTCTTAAAATCATTTTAAATTTTCACTGATTTTAGATAAATGACAAAAATCAAATACTTTCCCACTTTTGGGTATTTTGCTATTTTAAAAACTAAATTTAAATTACTTATAACATTGTCTGGCCTCTTTGAATTTCACACAAGGCACAAGGAGGGACATTGGGGGTTACCCATCCTACTGACATAGTGTCTCTATGTCATCTTGAGCCTGCTAGCTGTTTACCTGGGGCATTACATTTATAAATTGCTGGTGTGTGCAACTGTTGTAAGTTTCATGGATATTTCAATCTTTGTACTTAAGGTGTGCTGTTTGCACATGCAACAAAAACACGGGCTCTGGATCCTCAGTTCTCTGGCTCAGAGATTTTAAGGCCCTTAATTGGTTCCTTGAACTTTTACAAGACTAAAAGCCTCTATTTTGTCCCATAATTCTTTTTCTAAATTCCCCAATATGGGAAAACATCCTCCCCAACTCTGATGGCTCCCAAGTGGCTCTTTATGTATCCCCCTGGGATAGGATCTTTAAAAGCAAAATCTACATAGTATATTTTCTACTATAAAAATGCCAAATAATGTATGTTAACTTAGACATACATCCAGTGAGTTCCAAGCCTTTTTCCAGTCAGTGGTGTAAGACTGCAAACAAATATAGTTTGTTTGAAGCCCCCTGAAGAATTTTTTAAAAAATGGGGGAGGGGGAGAAAATGCAATACAACTGACTCCTTTAAAAGCAAACAAATCATAGCGATCCTCCCTAAAAATGAAATTTGTAGATTTTCCCAATTTTCTAAATCTTTTTTTATCTGGTGTAATATTTTATCATAATTATCCTCCTTAATCGAGGAGCACTTCGCTGTAAGCCAAATCCCTAAATATTTTATTTTCTTAGTTACGCTTATTTTTGTTTTATCTTCCAGTTCGCTTTCCTGTGCCTTTGTAAGATTTTTGGTTATTAATTTGGATTTATTCTTATTAATCTTAAGTCCGGCTACCTCACCAAATTCTTCTATTTTTTTAATTAATTTAAGGCCGGTTTCTAATGGGTCTTCCAAAATAAATACCAAATCATCAGCGAAGGCTTGGACCTTATAATCAAACACACCCACATGCTGAAATCTTATCTAAATGTATGATTAGAGATACAGTTACACACACAGTACCTTTCTACAACTTATTCCCTTTCTAGATAAGCCATGTTATGCAAGGCACAAAGAGAGAAAAATAGTGAGCCAAAGAAATTAAGGGCAGGCAATGAGAGAAAAAAAGAAAATCTCATCAAATCTAGAATACTCTAATACTTCATCCCTTATTTATTCCCATCCTTGCAAATTGTTCTTACTTCCATATACCAATTAACACATTGCCTTTTGTTCTTATAATTTCCTACCACAGGTTTCTCAGTCTTCTCCTTCTCCTTCCTCTTGATCCATTTTTCCATCCTTCATGTATGTTTTATGAATTGATCCACTTTATATGACCAGGCCATCTCAGTGTATTTGTTTAATACTCTTCACTTACTTTTCATTTTTGACCCTGTATCTTAATTGTTTTACCAATTTTAATTAACTCATTCCTATTAGTTAGTTGATTTTTAACTTGCTCCTGACATACACAACTCTCACTTTCAAAAAAGAAAATAAGCAGAGCACAATCTTGTACAAAAGCACTTTTATTTTTTCAACAACATATCATAATTCCTTGCAGCAGACCACATGCTACTATCTTTTCATCAGTAGTTGTATCTCATAAAATTTATTTATTTTTAGCTACTATTGTGTAAAAATTCATCTACGTGTTAAGTTTTAATCACTTTTGTACAACTCAGAATTGTTTGCTCAATTTTAATCTTTCCAACATAACCAGCTTAGTCTACTATACATTAATTTCCCACATGGGCATCAGATCTAATAAATCATTTTATAGCTGATATGGCATCATCTGCATTCAAAAGAGCATGCATATTCATGTCCCCAACCAACACACTTTTAACATTAACACAAGCATTCCTTACACATTTATTCATAAATACGCTAAACAACCATGATTTATACCCTGCTCACATTTTGAGCAAGTTGCACAGCCACTCCATATGCAAACCACACCTATATCTTAATACTTCTGCAGTTACACCTTACTGTTGTTCAACATTTAAAATTTTTGTCACTTGTTTCCTGGATGCCAACATTTACAGCATTTATTTCAATTCCATTCTTTGAAATATTGCTTATTCCCATGAGAATTTCTAAAATGTTTCTTCCTGCATTCTTTTATTCCATAGCACTTCATTACTTCAGTTTTCTACTACAGTATATAATCAAACTAAAATCTACATAAAAGAAAAATAACACACATACATAGAAGCAAAACAAAAGAAGAATCAAATGTACCTATGACAAAAGAATCTCATAGAATCATAGGGCCGGAAGGTGGTCTTCCAGTCCAATCCCCTACTTGAGGCAGGAGACTTATAATGTTGCAGTCCAATGGTTGCCCAGTCTATTTTTGAAAACCTCCAGTGAGGGAGCACCTACAATTCCAGGAGGCAAACTATTCCACTGATTAATTGTTCTTATTGTCAGAAAAATTCTGCTTAGTTTTAGGTTATATTTCTCTTTGGCACTCTTCAAAGACCCATTAGTTCTTCGTACTGCCTTCTGGTGCAGTTCAATTGATTTCAGAAGAAACCTTGGTGAAACTAGGCATTCAGGTCTTTTTTAAAAGAAGGTAATGTGCCTTTTTCTGCGTTCAAACACTATGTTTGTCTATACATTTGTCAACACATCAAAAGAAAGAATCAGTGATTATGTATGAGCATTGGTGTTCTTTAAAAAAAATACTACAGCACATCCTCTTCTATTCTTATGAATATTATCTTTCAGTCTCTTGAAAGACTGTAGAAACCAACAACTGTGGTTTGACATGAAGTGTTAGTATCAGTTTATATTGCTGTGATAAGACCACACATGAAATTCTGTGTCCAGTTTTGCTCACTACAGTACAAAAAAGATGCTGTGACTCTACAAAGGGTGCAGAGAAGATCAAAAAAGATGATTGGGGGCTGGAGGCTAAAACATATGATGAACGGCTGCAGAAATTGGGTATGTCTAGTCTAACAAAGAAGACTAGGGGTGACATGATAGCAGTTGTCCAATATTTGAGGGGCTGTCACAAAGAGGAGGGGGTTAACTTATTCTCCAAAGCACTTGAAGGCAGGACAAGAAGTAATGGGAGGAAGACCATTAAGGAGAGATCCAATCTAGAACTAAGGAGAAATTTCCTGACAGTGAGAACAATTAACCAGTGGAACAGCTTGCCTTCAGAAGTGGTGGGTGCTCCATCACTGGAAGCTTTTAAGAGATTGGACAGCCATTTGGCCAAAATGGCATAGGATCTCCTGCTTGAGCAAGGCTTTGGACTAAAAGTCCTCCAGGGTCCCTTTTATTGATATTCGGCAATATCAATAAAAATAGTTCATAAATCCCCAAATTAAACAGTTTATGAGATAATAACAAAATATTTATGTAGTAAGAGTCATCCATTAAAAAGTCAGGAAAAGTAAAACAGATTGAAGCAGTAATATATTACTACAGTAGGTAGTGAAAAGGTCTTTAGTCTCTACAAGCTTTGAGTATTTAATGTTTCATCCTTTAAGTATGTTGGATTTCAATTATCTAAATTAGGGATAAAAGAATATGTTAAAAGCCCTTTGGCAACTACATAATATTGGTGTAATATGATCATACTGGTTTGCACCACAATGATGCAGTAATTTCTATATCATATCATCTTTAAAGTTTTAAAGACCAAAAGAAACATGTTGAAATTGGTCCTAAAAATCAATTGGCAATCAGTGTAAGTGGCATATTATTTGTATAACAGGAGCATAGTGATTTGCTTCACAAGTTCATGTATACTTTCATTTTACATAAAGAATAAATTCAATGTCTCATAGGTGCTATTACAATAATCCATGAGGATTATCATTCTCACATGCACAATGGATATTAGCCCTTTTTTCTTGATATAACTTTGTAGGTCATCTACCACTTAAACTTAGTTAACATATTCTTGATTTTTCCCCATATGTGCTTCCACCGTCATTGTTGAATCTAGAAGCATCCCCGATTTATAAAATTATGCTTTTAAATAATGTGTAACTGCCTTTGATATTTAGACAAACATCTTAGTCTGGATAAACACATTTACCCATCCACAGTAATGCTATTACAACTGGTTAAATTTCACTTGTTCTTCTACATTCTTTTTATACTTTCTCAATCACCTATTTGGATATCCTATAATTTCCCTTCAATAACTTGGTGAAAACATCAGGATTGCTTATCATTTGCAAGTAAGCAATGCTCCAATACAAACCTCCAATGATTGTTTCTGAAGGTGGTTCTTACTTAACAACCATTCATTCAGTGACTGCTCAAACTTATAATTGTACTAAACAAGTGGTAGTTATGATCAAACCTTGTACTATGACTGTTGCACTGGCCCACAGTCATCTGACTGTGATTTTCAACTTTCCCACGAGCTTCCAATAAGTCAAATCAATGGGGAAGTTGGAATGAAGTTGGGAGTCACATGAAGTTCTTGCTTAATGATCCAAATTGGTCTTCATTTAACGACTGCAACCAGGACTGCAGGAACTACCATTACTAATTGGTGCAGTCACAGTGTTTAATGACAAGAATTTCCAATCCTTAATAGCATCATTGAATGAGGATTACTTGTAATAGTTTCATTGAGATATGAACAGAATAGAAAACAGAATGGAAATAAGTGGTACCCCAAAACTCTGGACACAAGTCCCAAAGCACCGCATTCTGAATCTGATCTTCTGGTAAAATATGGGCCTCTTTAATATTGCACATTTTAATTGAAACCCACAGAAGTAATCCAAGAAAATATAATGTTGATCCTACTGAAAGCTGTTAAGAGACCCAAGAATATTACTAGCATGAACCAGGAGTTTATTTACTTCCAAAGTCAGTCCCAATACTGAATTTCAATAAAGTTATCTTTTCTGGGAGCATGTAGATATCAAATAGCTAAAATAAACAAGTGTCTAGATCAGTGATGGTGAACCTTTTAGAGACCCAGTGCCCAAATTGCAACCCCAAACCCACTTATTTATCATTGGGTGCCGGGTGGGCATGGCCATGGTGGGCATGGCAGACTGGGTGGGCGGGGCCAGGGCGGCGGGGGCCAGTCCCTCGCCATCTCCGGGGCACGGCACGTGTGCCCACAGAGAGGGCTCTGAGTGCCGCCTCTGGCACGCGTGCCATAGATTCGCCACCACTGGTCTAGGTAATACTATCCAAAATTTAGAGCTGAGAACCCTATTTTAAAATGTAAATATGTGGCAGTAAGTACCACACAGTATACTGTAGAATATATTAACCTCTCTGAGAAGGTCCCAACTATTCCCACTAACTACCCTGTCAAAAAAGCATGCTTTGCTTTACTTTTGATGTCTAAACTTCCAACCTTACCATGCCAGATTTCAAAAATCAGGATGGATTCTAAAATTCATTGCACCTCCAAAGCATATCTCAAACTGTTTTGTCATTGTAGTTATGAGAAACAATCTATTACTTCTCCTTAATTTATGCACAGATATTTATTCAGGTATTAGAGTATCTTGTAATTATTTTTGTAATGACATGATCAGTTTTTTTTACAAAGAAAATTAATTTTACAAAATATTTTAACAATTTTACAAAAACATTTAACATTAACATTTCCAGAGGTTTGAAACTAATCAATGAAACAATGAAATTTCAAGTCAAAACTTATTAGCTGCTTAATAGACATACTATATTGGCAGGTTAATAAAGAGCTTCACAAATTCATTACCACACCCCAATCAAGAAATGATACCTCACCTTCATAGACATGAAATTAAATACAAAGTAACAAAATCTACACCTTATGTCTCTCAATATTAATTTCTTAGGTAATATTTCCCATATTTTTCTTAAAAACAAGGCTCCCTTTGTCTGACCACAATTATCAAAAATCATGGCATAATTTTATACCATTTGACAGCAACAAACAAAAACAAGTATACATCCTAAAAACAATTTCTCCCAAAACAAGAAAAAGAGAGAATCTTGGTGTTTCCCATGAGCATAACATAGTCTTCTTTGCATTATTGCCCCATATACCATAGGCCACATCTTTACAAAAAATGTTTAATGAAACCTGCTGGCACCAAAGCATGTCTACCTCAGTTTATGGCTGATCATATTAAATAAATTGAAGTAGTAATAAGCAAACCATGGAACACTCCATCATTTGGCAGGATAGTCAATGTGTTGTCACATCATTTCTCCATATTAAAATCTGAAACAAAATACTCCAAACTGATGGACAAACTAGTCTTATTCACATAACCTTCTAGGGCTAGGCTATAAGACAGTTTCATTTTGGCTTACCATATTGAGTGATTACTTTGGAGCTTAGTGTGTTGTGGTTATTTATAGCTTAGCATGTGTGAAACCAGCCAAATAAGATTCAGTAACAAACTCCTTGCATTGGACTCAACTCTTTGTGACTATAAGAAAGTTTGCTGTTATCATCTTCTGGGGAGGTTTTCAATTTCCTAGTCAAGCTTACCATCCAGATATTCCCTGATGGTGCCCAACAGATGGTTTCCCTGTTTTGCTTCAAAGCCCAGACATGATTGGTCAGGTTCTGCCACCTGCTGGGAAGATGTATTCTCTTATCACATGTGAACCAGGAATTAAATTCTGACAATTGAGCTAGGATTGTTTGAAGAAGTGAGGAAGGAATAGCCTCGGCTACACTTCCTAGTTTTTTTTCTTGGTGAAAAACAATAACACCACCCTACTATTATGAGGAACAAGAACAAATATATTTATATTACCCAGGAATTCTTCTTTGGATCTGATTTTTTTCCCTGTCTTGTGCCTTTTTGAAGCTCTTACAGATCAAGTTTTCTGACTCTGGAAAATTAACTATGAGGGCTCAGGGAAGTTAAAAGGTGCTATGAATTTAGATTTCCTTTTCAACTCTGAAGTCCTTTTCCTATGAGGCATGAATTATTGAATGAACATATAAAAACTCTTGAACTCTTGAATTTGTTTTTAAGGCTGTTTAAGGTAGTGAGTGGAATGAGGGACAAAATCTGCATTGTAGAGAAAATTATTTTGTACTTGAAGAACAAAAGCAAATTTTCACTTAAGCAGAAAATCACTACAGACCTATCTATTTAGGTAGTAGTGATGCACGTATTTGCAACCATAGGTTTCAGCAAAATTTATGTAAAATATAAAATTTAGCAACATTAATATAAAATTATTATTCATATACTCCATATGAGTTTATCTCCTCTAGGATTAAAGCACTGTCTGTCAACACCTGGTTTCATATCTTCTGCACAGCCATTGCAAACAATGCAACTTAAAGTAAGACATTTAAAAGTAAGTCCTTTTCTCTAACTTTGAAACTGAATTCTTGACATAGCTCTAAATTTCCTGTGGACCCAACCACACATAATCAGAATGGTGACATATCTGCTAGTAAACATTCTATTCCCTACTCAAAGAAGGAAAATTATGTTTAAATCTCCACAAAGGTAATCATAGAGGAGTACTGCTATCTTATCACTACTTTTAGCACTATCGGGAAACATTTTTATCCGTCTAATCCAACTCAAGTCAACCAGCCTTCTCAAACAGTATGAGGATTTTGACAGAAGTGCTTCCGCTGAATGCATATTGCCAACAGCAAACCCCTGATAATCTGTTTTGTCAACTAAACATTCTGGTTGCTTGTAAACCTCTTAACACTGGCTTTTATTTTCTTTCTTTCCTTTTCTTTCTTGTGCTTTATTAGGTCCATTGTATATTTGAATTGGGTAGGTTGCCTAACACATCTTTTGCTTCTCAGCTTTACAAAACTGCTTTGCTATATTATTGATAGTAATAACTCTCAATGCCTTCACACGTATGTACTTGATTGCTTAAGTTTAAGATCATCATTCCATTTTAAATGAAATTAATTGAAACATCCTGACTTAATAATTGCTTTATAGGGCATGTAACATCTAGAAGAGGACCCCCAACCTGTGGGCTGTGGCCCACTTCTGGGCCATGGTTTCTTGGCCACTGGGCCGTATGAAGGGATGGCCAGTGCACGCGCTAGCATCACTCCGCCCCGAACACCCCACCAGCATTAGCGTCGCTCCGAGCATCCTGCCGGCACTAGCGCTGTTCCGAGCATCCTGCCGGCGATACTGCCGCCCCACCCCTGAGCATCCTACCGACACTAGCGCTGCTCCGAGCATCCCACCGGCGCTAGCACTGCCCCATTTGCAGCACTCACACTCATGCGGCCCCTATTTGTGCATGCACATGCGCGGCCCATTTGCATGTGCACGGACACTTGCGTGTGGCCCATTTGTGTGTGTGTGCGCATGTGTAACGGTACCTGCCTCCCTTTCCAGGCCACCAAACAAAAAAGGTTAGTGACCTCTGATCTAGAACATATCTTAATATTCCAGAATATCAAATATCAAACAAAAAGTTACACTTATAGAGTAGGGCGTCAAATGCAAATAGTCAAAAATGTTTTGTGAGAGCTATTTCATTAGGCCAAGCAACTTACTGAAATCTTTTCATAATTAATAAAAAAGTCTCTGAGTCAAAGCTAAAGAAAAAAATCATGTGAAAGAACTTTTTTCCTTTACTATTTCAGTTTGGATACCAAATCACAGTGCTGGCTGCACAATGATGGTTAAAGCTGCCAATGTCACTGGATTTGAGCTATTGGCTCTGTGAAAGACAACAGAGAAAGGCCATTGAAATGTAAAAACACTGGAAATCCAGGAACTCTGCTTCCATTCCTGTAAGACCAGAACATGCTGTTGGTCTGCGTCGGACTCCCAGAATCTACCACTCTTCCTGTTTGCAGGGCGTCCACTCTGCCTGAAGTACTCCAGGAAAATGAAAGAGCAGACCCATAACAACCAGGGCCAGGACCCGCTTTACTTTACTCTACTTTACCGCCACTAAAGCTAGTCCTTGACTTACAACTATTTGTTTAATGGCCATTAATTCTGACACTTAGCAACTGTAATGTATTTATCAGTTGCCCTGTACCGGGTTCATGTGATTACCATTTGTAACCTTTCCAGCTAGCTTCCAACAAGCAAAGTCAATGGGAGAGCCATATTCATTTAATGACTGCATGATTCACTTAACAACTGCAGTGATTCACTTAACAACTGTGGCAAAAATGTCATAAAATGGTACAAAACTCACTTAATAACTCCTTGCTTTGCAATGGAAATTCTGGGCTCATTGTGGTCGTAAATCGAGGATTATCTACAACTCCTCCTGGCTATAGATCCAAGGTCTAGCTAAAACTGAGGGAGAATCCACAGGGCACGACCCACCCAACTGGTAAGCTGTGCAGGCACAATTCTGGGCTGCCACTAAGCCAGCATCTTGTTTCATCTTCTATTTGTCTAGTTTGCTCTTGCTCATTGAAATGGGGAGGGAGCAATGCTATCTTCCTTTGGGGAAGTCCTCTTCAGTCAAGACAGTCTTTCCTAAAACTGTTTTTAGAAGATAACATGCTTGAAGAGTTGCAGGTGACCCATAATTCTCAGCTATAGACCTTTCCTGCTGCCGAATAAATTATGATTTAACTACAGTGTATTATCTTGGCTGATGATTCAGATCATGATTTAAAATTATGTAATTCAACTCCTTCCTAAGTGAAGAATTAATAATCCTAATGGTAACAAGTCTTTTTAATATGATACAATAAATCTAGTTTTGGTTGTGAAATAGATCATTAAATGATTTCTCCTTTTATGATTAAAGTGTCTTCCAATTGCTATAGGTCAAATTCCATTATACACTTGGATATAACTTAAAGTTCTATTCAGGATATAGATCTACAAAATATACCAACCTGAGAAAAAATAATTTGAAATCATTCAATTCCAAGCTACATATTTTAAATCTATCCATTTATTTAGACAAATGATGAGATTATACAGAAAAATCAAGTTAAAAAAAGGAAGTACCATGATACAAAAGTACAAAAGAGAAGTAAAAGCAAAAAACACTATCATGCACAAATAACCAGCAACATAGACTAGGTCCCAAAGGTGCTTTTTCAAGAGGCAACTGGACTTTTTTGTTTTTCTTTGAAAACATTTCAGTTCTCATCCAAGAAAGCTTCTTCAGCTCTGACTGGATGGTGGGGAATGGAAGGATTTATATTCCTTGCAGACAGCTGGTCATTTGCATTCTTTTAGAGAGTCACTGAGGCCACTTGGAGGTTTATCTTGTGTCCTCAAGGTCATCTGAGTAGTGCAAATGGGCGTGGAGCCTTCTTGGAACTGCTGAAAGGACTGTGTTGTAGACTGGAGATAGATGATGTCGTATCCCTTCCTCTCTGTTGAGAGAGGGCTGTTCAATTTTGACATAGATGGCGTCTTTGACCACTCTTTCAAACCAGTGGTCCTCTCTGTCCAAAATGTGGACTTTGCAGTCTTCAAAAGAGTGCCCTTTGTCTTTTAAATGCAGAAGGACTGATGAATCTTGACCTGATGGGTTTTGTTCTCCTATATTGTACTATGCATTTATGAAGTGGTTTATTTCCCCGATGTACAGATCTGCACGTGGCTCACTGCATTGTACTGCATATACCACGTTGCTTAGTTTGTGTTGGGTATTTTATTTTTGGAATGGACAAGATTCTGCTTTAGTGTATTCTTGGGTTTAAAGTGTGCGTGTATGTTGTATTAGCTGAAGATCCTCCTGAGCTTTTCAGATATTCCTGCAATGTATGGATTGACAACATTGCTTTGTTATTGTTCTCATCTGTTATGGAGGAGCTCCTGCTGGGTCTTTTTTTGGATTTGATGAAGGCCCAGTTGGGATAGCCACATGTTCTGAGGGCTTCCTTGTTGTGTTTTAGTTTTTTTTCTTTCCCATCTTTGCTGGTAGGCAGGCCTTCAGCTCAGTGGTATAGGGTTCTGATAACTCCCATTTTGTGCTCCAGGGATTGGTAAATATTGATCTCTGTGTGTGGGTTTTCTGTAAACTTCAATGTTAAGTTTACACTGTCTTCCTTAATGTGTACTGCACAGTCCAGGAAGGCTAGACTATTTTCCTTAACATCTTCCCATGTGAATTTGATGTATCTGCCCACAGAGTTGATGTGTTTGGTGAACGCTTCCAATTCCTGTGTTTTGATCTAGACCCAAGGATTGTCCACATACCTATACCAGTGAGTGGGTGGAATTCCTGTGAAGGAGTTTAGGGCTTTGGTTTTTACCTCTTTCATATAAAGATTGGCCACAATGGGGGACACAGGTGAACCCATGGCACAGCTGTGTTTCTGTCTGTAGAAATCTTCACTGTATTTAAAATAGGTAGTGGTCAGGCAGAGGTCCAGCATGGCACATATGTGGTCTGGGCTGAGGTTGGTTCTGTCACCTAAGGTGCTATCTTGTAGCAATCATTTCTTCACTACCATGACAGCTTCAGTTGTTGGAATGCAGGTGAAGAGGGAAGTCACATCATAAGAAACCATGGTCTCATCCGGGTCCAAGCCTTGCTGGCAAAGTCCTGTGAATTGTTGATGTGATGGGTGGTGTTGCCAACTAGAGGAGCTAATAAGGTAGTTAGATGTTTTACAATATTGTAGGTGACAGAGTTGATGCTGCTGATAATTGGGCTGAGTGGAGTTCCCTCTTTGTAGATTTTGGGGAGTCCATATATGCATGGGATGGCTTCCCCAGGGCAAAGACGGTAATATTGTGGCTTGTCGATGGCATTGTCCTTCAGTAGAGGTTGCAAGAAATCAATGACCTTTTTCTCATCCAAGAAGCTAATCCATTCACCCTGAGCTGAAGAAACTTCTTGGATGAGAAGCGAAACATCTTCAAAGAAAAACAAAAAAGTCCAGTTGCCTCTTGAAAAAGCACCATTGGGACAACCATGACCTGGATGACTGAGAATCTCCACAGAAACATAAGACTAGACTTGTAATAGGATTTAGAGCAATTGATAGCAGAAGACTTTTACAAACCTCCTTCTGATCTCAAGGCACTGCTCCAAGAGCAAGAGATGGATAAAACCTTCCTCTATTGTGAAGCTTTGTTAGAAACAGGTAAACCTTGTTTAACATCCTTAATTGGGATTGGAGTTTCTGTTGCTAAGTGATGTGTTTATTAGGCAAAATGTCATGTATAACAATGGCAGTTTTGGCAGTCCCAGCTGTGATAATTGGGTGAGTACACACCATCATAAGGTGAGGAATTCGTGCTTCTTCTACCCTGCCATCTTGCCTCAGTTTCAACTCCCCCCACCTTCTCTCATCCATCTCTGCCCTTTTGACTGTCCTGCACTCAACACTCCTGCTGCACCCAGTTCATCATCTTGTCCCTCCTGCTACTGATGAGACATGCCCGGTCTGGCCTTTGGGAAGGCAGCTGCTGCCTGTGCAAGGCCTTCCTAAAGCCACATAAGGTCTTCTAGTGGTAGTGTGCAGGGCAGTAAGGTGTGGGATAGAGTACAGGGTGGAAGAGTGACAGGGACAGCAGAGTGCAGGGCAGTTAAAACAGCAGAGATGGAGAGGGAGATGTTGGGGGGGGGGAGAATTGAAATGCCCTTTGTGGTTAAGTTGATCATGACTGAGGGGCTGCTGCAATGTCTGGAACTTTAGTACCTCTCATTCAGTGCCATCATAACTTTGAATGGTTGCTGAAGAAGTGGTCATAATTCAAGGACTACTTTAATCTATAAGATAAATATCTTAGTGACTTGCTCCAGAAACCATTGTATTTGTTTGCCTGTAAACATCTACAGGACTGGATTGCTTCTGAAAATATCATAACCTTGGTTTCAAGGCAGCTAATACTCAACTTTTTCCATGACAATAAGGTGCTGAGGCTTGAAATCTCATCCCTGAATCCAGTCTTTATGCTGTGCGGCTAAAGCTACACATTTTGATTTTGATTTTGATCATAAACGCATAAACCAGACTTGGCCAATTTGACCTTGGATGGGGGTAGTGCTCTGTGAGTGGGATAAACAAGTCAGTTTAGTGGCTCCTACTACCCAATTGAAGCCATGTTCTTTTCATGTGTGCTACATGTGTAACTACATGTAAAAAAGAACAAGACTTTAGTTGAGTGGCCACCATCTTGAATTTTTTGACATCCTGCGTCCCCTGTCTTGAATCAATGTTCATACTGTCTGGGGATTCTGGGCAGTCCAATACTTCTGAAGGGAAGTCTAGTATAAATCAAAGCAAGGTTTGAATGTGTAACACTAAAGATTTCAATTCTGGTTATGTTATTTCTTTTCAAAATGTAAGTCAAAATATTTGTATATCATTGATATTTTTTTAGTTCTAAAAACTAAAGTTCATTTTTTTAACAAGATTGCATATTAATATGTTGCTGAAAATAAAGTAATTTATAACTATAAAATAACATACGGTAATATTGTATATTTTACATGTTGAACTTTATATCAGTTCAACAGTGTTTTTAGAATTCCTTTAAACCATGCTGCCCTCTTGTGATCAATTTATTTAATATTTCATACTAATACACAAGACTATAAATACAGCAGCTGCTTCTATTGGAGTATTGTTTAAAAGCCTAAATTCACATGGTGCCCTTTGTATAACATTGGATTACTGATACTGTTTATATCTGAAGTTATAAGGCTAGCATAGATACATATAAGATGATTCTGAGTCCTCAAGAAACATTTCTCATGAAGTCATAATTTTGTATAAACAATCACATTCTCAGTTTATGATGTAATATTGTTCCACATAAGATTCACACAAATAGTAACCAATCACGTCAGAATACATTCACTTTCTTATTGCCAATCAGCTATACTATAGAAGGCATCCTTTAAAATTGCAGGTCTACAAGAAGTCCTGAAAGAATTTCTATATCACAAAGTTATTCCCTCACAAACTGGCCTCTGAAGTTCCTTCTTAATAAAAAGATGTGAATATCGTGCAGCTTTACCTTTTTTTTTTCAGTATCAACATCATATCAGTTTCTTAAAAATGGGGAATGCAATGTTCAAAGGTAGCTGTTTTTCCTAGCTGTTCAGTGGGGGTCACTACCCAAACCTATCCCCTGAATACGACTATATGCTATAGGAATTATAATAGATGGCATGTAGATGTACTGAAGATGTCCCTCTTCTGCTATGAGCATCCTACAAATATGGTAAAGTTCAGAAGGTGGAGCTGTTAGTCTGCATTTTAATTCAGGTGAGGTGTTCTAATGAGAAGTTTAAGCAATTGAGTTTCCTTGTGGGAAGCTTGCAGTCGATATGTATATATCTGAAGAATGGAGCATGGAGGAGTTGCCGAACTTTATTGCCTCTTTGACACACAGAGACCTCCTCAAATAAATATCATAGAAAGAGAGAATGTATTGCACGCTGTACCACATCTTTTGGCAACAATATATGAGTCAAACTTCCAAGTTTTAGTAATGGCATTCAAGAACCTTAATGGCTTTGAACTCTGATATTTGAAGAACTGTGGTGGAATGTAGTGTAGATTCTCAGTGTAGATTCCCAGGAAGGGTTTGCATTCCAGAGGGCCAAGAGGCAGCAAAGTTTAGATAGCTTGGTTGGGAAAAAGAGACTTCAGATGGCTCCTCCTTAGCAATTCTCAGAGTATATATCTGTAATGATGCAAGTAGTTGCTTTAGTTTGGCAAGATTTCTGTGAATAGCTGAAACTGCTCAGAAGTATTTCTACATGTCTTTCTTGGTTCTTGGGGCCTGATAGGGATTTACTTTTTTCATGTCTACCTGTTTGAACATTGAAATCTGTGTTTGAATCCCATGGTTGAGAGCCCAACTGGTCCTGCTATGATCTATTGTTATAATATGCAGGAATATTCTTGGAAGATGGATTAAGAGCTGCAACCAAGGCAATGGTCAGATAAAAGCAGCTTAGCTTGCAATAGATCTACCTCACAAAGTTAACATCTATGTGAAGACATAGCCTTTTACTCTTATGTTTGAGGCTTAGCAGCTAAAGTATGTCATGCTTATTTGACAGTGTTATGATTAATGCCACACCTTTTAAATTGTTACTACTTTTATGTATTTTATATATTTTTTACTGTTTTCTCTTTCAAGATTACTTGGAAAGCTGAGAGAATTCATTCATTCATAGTGTGCTACCATGTTTTCAGATGCACATTTTCCACATGTTTGTTTTCAAAATGATCTCATTAGTAAGCTTTAAGGAAAACTAGACAACCCATGCCCCATTGGGTCATCATTTCAGAGATATTTCTTTATCTAAACAGAGAATGAGAATGATGACAGGTGGGCAAAAATATCTGTGGGAGTGGGAACAATTGTTGGCTTCTCCATTGAGTTTCCTTGTGGGAAGCTCGCAGTGAGTGTCAAAATCTTTCTTTCCTTCCTTCCTTCCTTCCTTCCTTCCTTCCTTCCTTCCTTCCTTCCTTCCTTCCTTCCTTCCTTCCTTCCTTCCTTCCTTCCTTCCTTCCTTCCCTCCCTCCCTCCCTCCCTCCCTCCCCCCCTTTCTATTTCTCATTCATTCCTTTCCCTTCCCAACTGGCAGGTAAATGGCTCCCTCCTCTCTTCCTACACATGGCCAGGGCAGTGTGAGAGCAGAGGGACTGGGGGATAATGCACTATTTCTCCACTGACTTTCTCTCTGCAAGCTTCCCACAAGCAGTCAGTTCTTTCCAGGTTCCCCATTGACTTGTGAGAAGCTGTCAGGGATTATTGAAAATAACGATCATGTGTGTGGCTCACCAAGGCAGCACAGCGACAGTGCTGAACAGCACAGTACAGTAGCACTGAAGCAGCAAAAAATCCCCAAATTTCATTCCCTCGGGAGTAATGGGTCTTGGCATTCTGAATATGAGGTACTTGAAGGTACTTTCCTAGAGTATTTTGCCCAGCTTTGAAGTTACAAAGTATCAAACAGACACAAGAGTTTTAGTAGTATATAGATATAATTGATCCCAAGATTACTGTTATTCAACAATATAAAAAGAGAAGGATGCTAGGATTTGCCTTTAGAGATATTTAGAGTCAATTCGGTTAGGATACAAAATGTTATAAAATAAAAAACTCTTAGAAGCATGTTACTATAAATTGAAACAGTATGCTTTATGCTATAAATCATGAAGCCTGCCATGCTAATGAAAAAGCAATTGACCTCAGTAGCCACACTAATTAGATGAGATAAGATAATGAAATGCTTCTCAGTATGTACTCACAATGAAGATGATAAGTGTGTCACAACTTTTCCTTCACCACAAGTACCTGAGAAGTCAGAATCAATTTAACTAGAAATCTAAGAAATGGATGTGGGCCAGCATCCAAATAAACAAAATATACTTTAATAAGAGGGAACTACAATTGCAGCAAGAGCTATGTGCATTCTACCACACAATTACCATACATAATTGCAGCACAGATATTTCAACAGATATGAAAAACCAACAATAGCCAACATGAATGGATATTTATCTCTGCTAAACAGAAATGCACACCAGCATCCAGTCTCATATAGAGACTAAAATATATTACTACAAAGCATATACCAGCTCAGGAAATCCACTATTCGTATTTCTACTTGCTTATTTCCCTGAACTATATAAGTAAAAAGGAGAGATTCTGATCTCATTTTTCACCAATATATTACAGGAATGTGTAGGAGTTCCTCACAGAAACAGTAGTTGGACTTTCAGTCACCATGGATGGAAACTTATCAAGGAGAGAACCAACCTAGAACTAAAGAGAAATTGTTCCTGACAGTTAAAACAATTAACCAGTGGAACGACTTGCCTCCAGAAGCTGTGGGTGCTCCAACACTGTAGGTTTTTAAGAAGAGATTGGACAACTATTTGTCTGAAATGGTATAGGGTTTCCTGCTTGTGCGGGGGAGGGTTGGACTAGAACAGGGCTTTTCAACCTTTTTACCGATTGTACCACTTTTAGGATATGACAATATTCGAGTACCACCTAGCAAGGTGTCAAAAACTTGATGACCAAAAAAAAAAAAAACCTGTTCAAAGTTGCAATTGCACTGAAATGACTTATGACCATTTTTCACACTTATGACCATTGCAGCATGCCCAGGGTCATGTGATTTATATTTGGATGCTTGGCAACTGATTCATATTTATGATGGTCAGTGTCCCAGGGTCATGTGATCCCCTTCTGCAACCTTTTGACAAGCAAAGTCAATGGCAGAGCTGCTGGTGGCCAAGTGCTAAGGCGGGACTTCCCTCCCTCCCTTCCCTGCCTCCCTTTTTCTCATTCCCATCTCCTTCTGAGGGAAGAATTTGAACCCCACCTCCCCATATTTTCCCTCTTCCATATATTGATCAAACAAGGAAAGGCCTCCAGAGACAGAAAAGACAAGCTGCTGAGTGAATTAGCTTAAAAAGGCACATTCCCCTTTAAGAATTAGCTCCTGGCTAGAAAGGAAAGTAAGGAGCGCAGCCGGCACTTAAGGAAGAAAAAAAATGTAAGTGCTGGCTGCCGGCTAAGGCAGCCTCCCCAAATGGCTCCATTCATAAGTAAAGGAATGCTACAGGCAAAATCCATTCAGGAGAAAAATACTTCAAAATCCCTTGCAGCAAAACTTACAGCTAACAACAGCAGAGCAATAGAAGCTAACACGAGACATCAGCCAAATAGAAATTGCCAAACACTCCTTAAGAACACAAAGCCCACATTGCACAAATCCCAGAACTTCAAAGTCACAAAAGCACATAAGAATCCTTCCACTCTCCATCTCCCTCCCTCCTCCGTGCCTCACCTCCAGCCATTGCTGCCTTTTTTCATTGCACCCCTCCCCCACTGCATTTCTTGCCTGTTTGCTGCTGCCAGCACAGGTGGCTGCCACAGCAGTTGTAGATCGGCTCATGGCCGGCCTGCTTGATCTCATCTCCTCCAACCCTCCTCCTCCTCCTTCTTCTTCGGTGCATCTAGAGCTGACTCCGCCTCCTCCCAAGGCTGCTGCTTTTTTTCTATCTCTCCCCCCCAACTGCCTCCTTTTATAGCCTCTTCTGTCTCCGCCCCCCTCCTCTTCCTTTCTCATGGGGGAGGGTGAGCCAGAAGTGAGTTGGGGCCTTTGCAGCTCCAGAGGACTCTCTCACTGTAAGTCTTTGCCTGTGCTGGCTCTTTCCCTCCCCCACTACACTTGGCTAGGCAGGGCTGCGTACCACCTGCCACTCATTAATGTACCACAAGTGGTATGCGTACCACCGGTTGAAAAGCCCTGGACTAGAAGACCTCCAAGATCCCTTCCAACTCTGTTATTGTGTTATTCTCTGTACTAGTGAGAAGACATGACCAAAGAAACCTCTTTTCTATTCCCCAAGAGTAGAGGAACCCTCCTTCAATCTTAGCTTTTTCTTCCCAGAGAAGAATTGTAGGCCTGGGAGGTTCAAAGAGAATACTTCCTCAAAATTCCTCCTTCTGCACTGTAAAAAACTATGCTCCTCCAGCAGCCATAACAAATATTGTTAGCACTGGAAGCGTAAAGGAAAAGTCCAAAAAGCTAATTTTTGATGGACACCAGCAAGGGCACTCCTGTAATTTCCATGGTATGACAGAATGTCTTGGGGAGGTTGTAAAAATTCTATTACATTACTCTATTAACAATAAAGATTTTTCTAGAACTAAAAAATTCTGGTTTCCTAAGTTTGCTAGCCAAGCAAGGCTTGACATTAATCTTGAAAGATTCTCAAAGTAACTCTGCACAATTTAAAGCTACTGTGATGAAAGCAGAGTTTCTCTGACTCCCATTTTCTTCCTTCCCCCCTCACTAGACAGTCAAGAATCTCTTCTGGGATTGTCCTATTTCTCCCATGAAGTGTCCTGCTGCCTCCACTGGGTTCCCAGGGTCTAACAGGCTTCACACTCGAAATGGCAGCAAAGGCCCAGAGACAGTAGCTGAGTTACAGTAGCTAGCTTCTCATTTGCTTTTCCTCCAGCAAAATTAAGGGCCTGTGCATGCCACCATCCACTTCATACATGGACATATGTGTTCTGAAGCACCTCTTTTGAAAGATTAGCATAACCCTACTACATTGGTCAGGAAAATCTCTTGCCAGATTTTCTTTAGGAAAACTAAGAACATTTCCTTAGGATCAGTGGTAGCCTGAGTATGGGAAATGCTATTTGCTGAAAAAATAACACTACCACAAAAACTCTTGAGCTGTTTTTACTTAAATATTGTTTACTCATGCTATTTAGTTACACCACTAAAGTAATTCCTAATAGTTTATGTATTAATGACAGCATATATCATTTAATCAGATATACTTGGGCAATTAAAAGTGTCTCAGCTCTTCTAGCAGTTAAAGTGGCTAGAACTTGTTATAAACATTTGTAAGATCCTCTTACAGCAAATTAACAGAGATCATTAAAGTCATATATATCTCTATACAGGTAGACCTCAATTTATGACCACAATTGAGCCCAAAATTTCTGTTGTTAAGTGGGGCACTTGTTAAGTGAGTTTTGCCCCATTTTACAACCTTTCTTCCCACAGTTGTTATTATTAAAATTATTAAAAAAGATCTAAAATGTTTATTTATGTTTCTATTAAGTGAACCACTGCAGTTAATAAGTTACTAACCCGGTTGTTAAGTCAGTCTGGCTATCCCATTGCCTTTGCTTGTCAGAAAGTGATCACATGACCCCGTGACACAGCAATGGTCATAAGTATAAATCAGCTGCCAAGCATCTGAATTTTGATCACATGATCGTGGGGATGCTGCAAAGGTCGTAACTCTGAAAAACGGTCATAAATCACTTTTCCCAGTGCCATTGTAACTTTGGCCACTAAATGAATTGTTGTAAGTCAAGGAGTTGTAAGTTGTCCTGACTTATAACAGTTTATCTAGTGACCATTCAAAGTTACAACGGCACTGAATAAAGTGACCATTTTGCACACCTACGACTGTTGCAGCATGGTCTCATGATCAAAATTCAGATGCTTGGCAACTGACTCATATTTATGACGGTTGCAGTGTCCCAGGGTCACATGATCCCCTCTTGCGACCTTCTCACAAGCAAAGTCAATGGGGAAGCCAGATTTGCTTAACAACCATGTTACTATTGCAGTGTCCCAGGGTTCATGTGATCACCTTCTTACTTTTACTGCATTAGAAGGTTGCAGGTGAATGACTTAAATCTTGACTCTTGTGATCTTGCTTATTTCATTCATTTTCCCTCCAAGGGCTGTTGCAGCTTGTGTTTGCTGCAAATATATGCCAGGTTGTTTTCAGATAGGGAATTAAGGACCAAAACAGCAAACACTTACACAGTTTAATAATAATAAGATGATAATAAGAAAGGACAAGGATAAGCAATAAAAGAGGGAAGGATAATGAGTTAATGAGAAAGGACAAGCACTGATTACTTCTGTAAAGGGAATCTGCAGCACAAATTGACAGATGAAACAACTCTCCATAAGCAGGGCATTCAAAGAGAGAAGCAAATCCAGTGGATGAGACAAACAATCAGAAGCAAGAGACATAGATTAGATTTTGCATTGCTAAAACTCAGGAACAGTTTTCAGGTCTTTGAAGAAGAAACAGGTTCTGAGAATTCAGGAGAGTGAAGAACAGGAGAAAAAAGGATGTATTCCTAAAGGGCAAAGACAAAGTGCTCACTACTACGAGAAACATATTCTACTTTATCCTGTTTTGGTGAGTTGCCATCTCGACTTTTGCTTCAAAAAAGATTAAGAGAAACTGGAAGAGGTTAAGAGAAGGACAATGAGGATGAGAAGACACCCAAGAACTATGAAAAAAGACCAAAGAAACTATGTATGCTTAGGTTTAAGAAAACATGACTCAAAATAGAACATATAGGAACTCTTAAAATACTGGAATAGAAAGCAAAGACCTGTTCTCTCTTGTCCCAGAATGCAGGAAAAATACCATATATTGCATATTATATATATCATATGTCATATCAATATAAGTTTTTAAAAGAAAGTAAAAACTAACGCAAACTAATACAGATGAAAGAAACAGAAAGAGAAAGAGAGTAAAGTGCAGAAAGAAAAGACAGAAATAGGAAGAAAAGGCTTCAGATTTTCTCTGTAACAAATACAGGTATGATTACAAAGTTATCTCTTACTCTCTGATTATAAAAAAAGCTCACTTTTTCTGTTATCTATTTTTTCTAATTATCAAAACATGAGTTGTAAGTACATTTTTTTCTGTTTAATGCAAAAAAGTCTATAAATGGTTTCCCATCAGCCATAAATGCAGATATTGTCCTTTTTCTAATCAGGGAAATCAATTTAGCCATTTGTGCAAGTTCCATCATCTTCACCAGCCATTCTTTTATTGGGAGTAGTTTTGAACCTTTGAGCATGTAGTAATATCACTGCAGTTGTCATATATACCTAAAAATAAAATCCAATGGCTTTTTTCTAGCCATCTCTCCATTTACCCCAAAAGAAAAGCTTTTGGTTTCAATTGTGACAGATAAATAACTTGAAATAGCTGAGGAAAGTCTCCATTTAGACCTTGAGATGATTTGTCACAAGAACAAATGGGGATTGGCTCTACAAACTATTAAAAATATAACACACAGAAAACAGGCAATTTCATCTAATTCAATCAGTGTTAAATTCAGTCAATTTTAAAGATTAAATATGACTAGATAGATAAGCAGAAGGCCACAACTACAAAAGGTACTGAGACCTTTGGAGGTGATTTCTTCTGTTTCCTCTCTTCCCCCAATTCAACAATTCATTTCCTAAATTTTATTTAATGGCTTAAAAATATTCACAATGTTTTTACTAAACGAAGCAACACATGTTTTTGGCCACTAGGCTGTGCTAAAACATAACTCATCTGATAAAACATTTTGTTTTTTACACTGAAGCAACTTGCAAATCCAAACATTTGCTTGCTTTAAACTGTTAGTTTTGAGACAGAATAGCTAGCCTAGAAGTCATTCTTTAAATTTTTCAATGGAAAAAATGAAGAAAAAAATCTGCTTTAGACTCAAGGCCTGGCAGACTCCAAGTAGAATGATTAGCTACTAATCTTTTAAAACCTCTCTTCTTGTTTACAGCACAAAGAAAGTATTTTTCATCAATTTTTAAAAATTCTGTCATAAATTATGTATACAGTGACCTTTTCATTTTGCTACATGTAGAACTGTTTGTTCTTTCTGAGGCAAAGATTCCCATTAAAGAATTATACTTAACTGTGGAAGATTTTATATTTATATCCCTGACAATATTCTGTTTGCAGTTTCTTTAGGCATGTCCAATATGATTCAATTTTCTCACTTTGTTTTTAGAAAATCTGAAGCTGTTTCTCAAAGTCTCTTAAATTTCAGAAGTGGTCTGTCAATGTGTAATAGGAAGTAACATATCCATCGACCTAAATTCACATTATGGTATTTTATATATTAGCTAAGAACATCACCTCCTTTGGAATCATCTGAATCACATAAAGAACAGCAACAAAAAATTGTTGTTTTACATATACTTGGAAAACAACATGACAACAGAAAAGAGTTACGTGTGATAATTTGTATGATTTGTACACAAACATAATTGGAAATATGGAATATGTATCAGTAGAAATCACCATTTTAAAACTCAATACATGTTAACACATCACTTTCCCTTCTTGCTTTTGATTGTACTATGAGTCTTTTACTTATTTTGAGGCTACAAAGGTGACCTAGTTTAAATAAATCTTACATTTCATCTTACCACACTGAGAGTGGCTTCTCTACTTCTTTCTCTTCAAGCTGTAGGCCATGCAATAAAAATTTACGTGGGCAGCTGAAAAGGAATTAGAGTTTACTCTTCTTCAGAATAGGCACTCACCCACAATGCTTCATGTGTGGTGGC
The DNA here is from genome assembly GCA_023970755.1 of Azemiops feae. Classification (NCBI taxonomy): domain Eukaryota; kingdom Metazoa; phylum Chordata; class Lepidosauria; order Squamata; family Viperidae; genus Azemiops; species Azemiops feae. The sequence goes on along the minus strand of JALGBA010000503.1, from coordinate 469,063 downwards.
TTATCCATTCTCACTGCTAGTTTTATCCTCAGATCAGAATCTTGGCTGTTTTTAGGGACTATCATTTTATGCAGCTCTGTTGACTTTGAGCTATTGGAAGTTGGGTACAACACAACCTGGAAAAGATATAAAGAAATCTGTTTATCCATCTGACAGGTTACAGTAAACTTTACTTGGAAGCTCTGGTTAACTGAGAAGTTGTCCGTGCCACCTTTTTCTGTTTCCTAAAAATTACACGGGCTCCAAAGAAAATCACAAGCTTCCATTACACTGCAACTCATAGTTTCAGCCAAGACAGGTTCATTTTCTCAAAAATAGGTCACATAAGAGCTTTGATTCTCCACTGGCCTACTTTAAAAACATAATGAGCATTGAAAGTGAAAAATAGTCCTTCAGTGAACCAAGCACTTATAATAAGCATGCTATTCAATATTCCCCAGATTTTATATGCTTTTACTAACAATGAACATTAGAGAGCACTAAACTATAACTTTTTGTATGTTTTTTTTTTTGCTGTCTTGGATTAATAATCAATGCAGCTAATAGAACTATGCTAAAATAATATTTTAGACTTAGTTTAAAGTAGCTGAGCTTCAATTTCACTGATTAAATTATTCTGTTGTAAATGAAAATAACTCGATTGAAATTTGTAGAAAAGATAAAAACATGCTATATTTATACAATAATATTATAACACTGTGAACTGCATTTGTGATGTCCATGTTTTCTGGGTTGTTTCACATGTGTATCTCATAATCTGAAAGTTGTAGGAATTGCTAACTCAAACCAAGTTTATTATCCTCTTGATCTCATTGCAAACACACATTACTTTCCAGTGAATGTTAAACTGCAGAGTCTGGAACAAAATCAGAAAAACCAAAGCAGATAATAAATATGACTGCAGTATTTTTTCACATTAAACATGCCTTTTGTGTGATTGGTTCCTTTTATTATCTTAACACAAACAGTTCCATTCACTTGAAACAAAGTAGATATCAACATAATAGCAAAATATCCTGCTGTACCATTAAATGTATTCTTAGAACTATTTAAGTGGTAAAAATAACTTCACTCTTTTTGGTGTCAAGAAACAGTACCAATTACCACAATGTTACACATATACAGTCTCTGTATATTTTACTAAATATTTTACTAACCTGCTGTATTTTAACAATATTAAATATCAAAACTGAATTAAAAAGAATACATTTTCATCCATATTTTTCTTGTAGATAGAATCTGTTTCAGATTTGAAGATTTATCAAAGCCCTTTATGTCCTTCTAATAGCCCAGCATTTTCAATTTCCCCAATCACTTAGGGTACGAATGACTAAGTTCTAAATTTTCAGTAAGTACTTGTGGCAAGTGTGTAATGATATACTAAGATCTCTCTCTCTCTCTCTCTCTCTCTTTCCTCTGCCAAGTAGATTGGAACAATGATAATTTATCTTATGATATTTTTTCAATTTGAATAGTTATTTTCAAACAATGTTTTGCAAGAATCTCTGAAATAGTCATTAAATTCCTCCTTCCCCACATTGCTCCTGAATTCTCTTCTCTGCTGACTACCAGCTATCCCATACTCCTGAATACATCTAACTTACAGCCCTACATACATCCAGCTTGTACTTTCCTGGCAGTGTCAAACATGGATGGAACTGATGAACACTATATGACTATACTAGTGAACACAAAACATCATCAGTTAAATGCATATGTTTCCAAAGTTCATGGTTGGCCAAGGAAAACAAAAGGATGGACAAACTTGAAAAATATTTAAACTAAAAAACAAAAGCCAAGGAAATGCATACCAACTTAAAGAATCCCAAGTTCTATGATGCAAGAGGTAGAGAAAGGATTATCAGTTATTTTCTAAAAGATTAGTTTCGGCTGCTATTTGAACAACCTACATGAATCAGAACCAACCACTGAAACAGATGGGTATCAGAACATATTATTTCTTAGACGTGAGGGGATAAAATAAAGCTCTCTCAGATTAAGGGGAAGAGAAGTGGTGAATCTTCACTGTTATATGGGAAAGAAATAGAACAAAAGCCTAATGAGTTGAAGACAAAGCAGCAATTTTATCCTAACAAAAGAAAAACAATAATGATCATTGAAGAATGGGAAATTATTTTACTATGTTCACAAGGCATGCCAGCAAGCTATTTTAAGATTATCATTAGCAGTTACAGAAAAGAACATCAGCAATATAAAGTATGCACGTGCACGCTCACCCCCCAAATGCTAAATTATTTATTGGCTACTTAAAGAAATTAGAGTTTATTTTTTAACTGAATAATCAAAACTAATAAGACTAAGTTTTCTTTTTATTGAAATAGGCTTTGTGCTCAAACAACTCCAGCTGTTCCCACGCTGAATTCACTTCTGTGTTAAGCAAGTACAAGGAATGTTGCTTTGAATTAATCTTAAATATCTGGATTTCCAAAGGCCAGAATATGACAGGATGAGGAAGAAGTTCTTTGATGGTACAGAATTTAGTAATCCTAATCCCATCTCAAAAACATATTTTCAGAAGGCAGTTTTCAAAACTGCTAAAAATATTTTATCCAGACTTTGTCATGTTTAGAGGAAACTAATGAAACAATGGGTCATGTTAATAATGCTTAATTGATATTCCATTAAATTTAATGAGTCTATTCTAAATATGATTAAGTCAGGAACCAATATATGGATCTGCCTCTGATAAGAAAACATTTTTATGGGTATAAAGTTTAAACATGCATGGCAAAGCATGTTCTTGTAGTTATATACAGTCTTTGCCAAATTAAATATCAAATTTCTTCTCTCTCTTCCTATCATTCCCATACAACTCAATATTGCTCTGTTGTATTAATCTGTGAATACATTGGAAATTACTTATGTTTGTAAGCATCTAACATTCAGGATCCATATCTGATAAACCCAAGACAAGTAAGAATATAGAACAATCCTGCTGGATCAAGCCAAAGGCATATGAAGTCCAGTATTCTGGGTCACAAATGGCAAGTTGTACTGGTGGACAACAGCCTCTGTCAGTACTGGAGTAACCAATACTTAAAAGACACTGCCTATGATTCAGGAAGTAATGAATAGGCATCAGTATCCTTGTCCACTTTTAAACAATCGAAATTGGTTGCCTTCCACAATTGAGCTATGTGCTATGACACCACATACAGTATTTCTTTCATCAGTTCTGAAACTCCCTGTCTTCCCTGACCAGTTTTATCTTGTGAGTGAAAGAAAAACATTTCTCTATCTGTGCTGTTTGTGCCATAAATAATTATATATACCTTTGTAAAGTCTCCTTTGCTTTCAAGCTGGAGCTATAATCTTTCCTCATAGGAAGCTAGCCCACCCCTTAATTATGTTGGTCGCTCTGTTTCCATTTCTAAATTATCTTTCTAAAGGAACTGTGACCAGAACTATACATAATACTCTAAGTGTGATTTCACCATAAATTTGTGTAAGGGCATTATTATATCAGCAGTTCTATTTTCATTTCCCCTACAAATGTTTGCAAGCATAGAATTTTCTGATTTTGCAGCAGCTACATATAGGTTGACATTTTCATCAAGCCATCTACAATTATTTCTGATCAGTCTCTGTCAGAAAAGATGACATTAATGTCACTGTGGTAGGTTGTTGCTGTTTTTTGTACCCTTGAATTGGTGTGGATTTCTAGTGACCTGCCTGGACAAGTCCCTGCAGTTTTCTTGGCAATGTCTTCAGAAGTCACTTGTCATTGCTTTCTTCCTACAGCTGAGAGACAGTAATTGTCCCAATGCCACCAGGCTGACTTTGTGCAACTATAGCTCACAGTCTCCCAGTTTCTAGACTGTATCTTTAACCAAGCTGGCATTTTCCCTTTTACATGAAAGTGATTGAAACTGCCCATCATTATCATTGCAGCTTTTTCAGATGTCTAATTTCATTTGCTATTTTCTATGTTAACTTTAGCTTCTTTGGAGCTAGTTGTCACTAGTAATACTTGTCTTTTGGGGGGAACACATTGACTCACTGAAACAATTTCTTCCATATATGTAGGCAATCTGTTATGATACTCTATGCCACTTTCAAGTTACAGGACAATTTTACCCTCAATATATTCTTATCTACAGAGCTTGTATAAGAGATAACTATGCATCAAGCACCATAAGAAAGGCTGAACGCAAAAGAATTGAGGCCTTTGAACTATGGTGCTGGAGAAGACTCCTGCGAGTCCCTTGGACTGCAAGGCGATCAAACCGGTCAGTCCTAGAGGAGATCAACCCTGACTGCTCCTTAGAAGGCCAGATACTGAAGTTGAAACTCAAGTACTTTGGCCACCTAATGAGAAGGAAGGACTCACTGGAGAAGAGCCTAATATTGGGAAAGATTGAGGGCAATAGAAGAAGGGGACGACAGAGAATGAGGTGGCTGGATGGAGTCACTGAAGCAGTAGGCGTGAGCTTAAATGGACTCCAGAAGATGGTAGAGGACAGGAAGGCCTGGAGGAACGTTGTCCATGGGGTCGCGATGGGTCGGACACGACTTCGCAACTAACAACAACATGCATCAAGCACTCCAACTCCCCCGTTTTTACTTAGATCTTCTTTCATTTGACAGAAATACATATTTCTTACCAAAAAAGTCACCCTCAGCTATGAGTGATTCTTCTGTACTGGTTATTCCTTGCATTCTGCTGGCTTTCTTTGCAGTATTCATTTAAAAACTGCTCTATCACGGCTTCCGGTTAGGCATTGCAGTGTGACAGATGCAGGAAGATGGGGCTCTGTCTTCCATATTCGATTTCACTCTGCTGGGGACCCTAAAAAGGGTCAAAAGTCACCCTGGAGTGGTGACAAAGAAGGAGGGGACCTTCATTGATCACAGAGGGGGGGGGCGGCCCTTCTGTTTGATCCGAGGAAGCCCTCCAAACTGGTGGGGGAAAGACTGGCCACATTTGTGTGCCAGTCAGAAGCTGCTGACAACCGAAGAAAATAAGTACTAAGGAGCAAATTTTGAGTAACGTGGGTGGAACTGGGTAATACTTTATCCTCTCTTTATGACTTTACGACTTTTTCCTGGAAAAAAACACCCAAAGCAAAGAATCCTCCCCGATGAGAAATATACATTGACTATATAACTTCACTATTCTGAACTTCAGTTCAGACAAGCCAGTCCGCTTTAAACAGAAGTGCCAAAACCAAATTCTGCCAAGGACAAATCTTAGTCTCACAGGTCTCACAGACAAAAAGAAACACTTGCTATACCAGATTTCACCACAAGATGTCCCCGATAACATGTAAAGTCTTTTTCCAAACTCAAGTGAGGCTTTTATCCAGTTTGGAAAAAAAAATTTTTTTTCAACTTAACAGATAGATAAAGTAATAGATCCCCATAGAAACAGGAACTTTTGGGGGGCCCAAATATCCAAAAGGTGCAAGTCCAGTTATTTAGGTGTTTAGATTAGTTGTTCTGTTCTTTTCTTTTCTTTTTCCCCCCAAAGCTTTGTATTCCCAGAGTAGGCAGACGCCGCCCAGTTAAAAAGGGGAAAGAAATTTTCAAAAGGCTTTTACAGGAAAGTAATTGGGATACAGGAAAGGTAAGGTAAGGTCTCACCCAATTCCTCCGCGGTGCTTTCATTGTGCTTGGTAGTGCTTTTGGCTGGTACGGCTTAGTGATCGGCCATGTTGATGGCCGATCTTTTCTTCGTCGGTCCAAAGGAGCTGCCTTGGATCAAACGGAAGGGCTACTGCCCTTCCACGATCTATCGAGGGTCCTCCTCATGGTGGTCACCCCTCCAGGGTGACTTTCGACCCTTCTCAGGGTCTTCCGACAAAGGAAAACCGGACGGTGGAGCGACCACTCTCCCCGCACGTCCGCCGGCTCCGTGATCGCAACCGGAAGCCCCATGCTGATATTTTTTTTGAACCTGCCTTAAGAAATTAAAAATCCATGTGCAATGAACTTCTCAGACCCCAAAGAAAATGGATAATAATTTACAAAATGTTACTAACTTGGCACATCATGCACGTTCCTCTATAACTGTGAAAATAGATATAGCCACTTCCCCTGACCATCCAGTGGCCATTAGCAAGAGAATTAAGAAGTCCCATCCTTAGAGAACATAGTATTGGGTGCCACAGTGTAAGTATCCAGCTGTCAAATATCTCCAATCTAATCCCTTTTAATAAATCTGATTAAAGAGTGTAAGCATCTTATATTCTTTTCCAAGTACCTGACACTATATTTTGTGAAACCAAAAGCTTTCAAAATCATGTTCTTCGTTGCATGATATAATAAGAAATGATAATAAGACTCATTTGAGCTTCTTCCACTCACACATACATGGTATACATATATTCATGTATGTATGTAACATGTATATAGAGTATAGTGGAAACATCTGAATCCAAACAATGGAAGACTGGGGGTCTCAAAACTCCTTTCTCAGAAACCTCCCCAGTCTCCCCACATTGAGGTTACATCCGCAACACACGGTTTTGCATGAGATGCAAATGTAGTTGACATCTACAGTAATATTTTTAAGTTTGCTTTCTCAGTTAAGAAAATGTTTAGAATACTTTTGATTAGAATATAATATCAGACTGCTTTAAAAGCAAATTGTTCTGTGTATGTAAGAATTAATAATCTTTGGAACAGATGTAAAAGAATTCGTCTTTGAAATGTTAAGAAATATTTAAATTAGTATCACACATTTGGTGCAGAAGCTAGATAATAGGATGTAATTTAATATAGCAAAGTGGTGGAGTATTGATGCATGCAGAATTTGGTTTTGGCACTTCTGTTTAAAGCGGACTGGCTTGTCTGAACTGAAGTTCAGAATAGTGAAGTTATATAGTCAATGTATATTTCACCAATGGCATAGTTCAAAATACTTTAGTGGTGCTGCATTGTGAAAAAAAAAGGTAATAGAGAGGAGGGGCAAAAAGAGTTAGGTAGCCTTTCATCTAGCAACTTGTCATTAGGAATGATGTAGTCAGAGAACAGAAATGAATTTTAATTGCTGTGAAAAAAAGTCCACCTAAGAAGCTTTTTGTTAATGTAATCCAAAATTACAGCTGTTAAGATTAAGTTCAAAGCGAACAATAGAGGTACAGGTAGTCCATGCTTTACAACTGGTTGCTTAGCGGCTGTTCAAAATTACAACAGACTCTTCATCCAAAGTATTTACAATATGGTTCCAGAGTTCTGACAATCCCACCCTACAGTCACATGACCACATTTTGGGCGCTTGGCAACCATCCCATCTTTATGACTGTCTGCAGTATCCCATGATCATATGACCATGATTTACATTTTTGCCCCAAACTGGTGTTTACTTCCAGTTTACTTAAAATGCCCTATAGTAAACAATGAAGTCTGTTAACAGTGTTTGCTTAATGACTGCAGCAGTGTAGGAGATGATCAAACTGAGCCCGAGGAAGGGGTCAAATGCATCATCAGTCATGAGTCTCTTTGTGCCTACAAGAGATCTAAGTCCAGCCCACTATGAATTCCTCATTTATCACCAAATTGCTTTGACTTTAATAGTTCAGATTCTTGTAGAGAGCTTAAGCTTACAATAAATCCTTATAGTCATTTGAACTGCCTGGATCTCCTGATTTTATGACTGTGGCAATTCCTTAACAACCACTGCAAAAAAGGTCATAAAATTGAGTCAGTCACGTTATGATTCACTTTACAACAATTTATGACCATAATAGGAAGGATCCATTACAGTTGCAAGTTGAAGACTACTTGTAACAAGTCAGATAACACAACCAAAAGAATCACTACCACTTTTACTTCTCTAAATCCGCAATTTCTTAGGAATTTGGAAGCCCTTCCCAGTGCACTAGCACAAAGGATTTATTTATTCATTTCAATGAAACACTTAGGCCTTCATGCACAAATTAATCTAGATGATGACTTCTTCCATCATATCATAGAATAGGATGTTATTCCCAATAGAAAATGTAGCATCACTATCAGTTTTGAATATATGGATAATATTCATAATTCCTACCTTCTGGTAAGGGTTGTTGTTATTTTTAAATCCAGAATCAGTTTTGCAAAGATTTAAGGAATTCAATAAACCTCTTATATGTTCTCATGCAATTTAGCATACAATTGAAATCAAGAAAAAAATTCTAGCCCATAAAAAAAAAATCAAGAATGGCTCTTATTTCTTAGTAATAAAAGCCCATATTGCAGCGACAATCATCCAAATCATTTGAACAACTACACAATCTAGCACTATTTTTCCAGAAATAGTGCAGCTTAATTTGTATAAGATATTTCCTAACCGGTTATACTGTTTTTTTTTTCTGTACTGCTTCAAGAAACCAAAGAGTCAGTAATAGTTGTATCTTTTAAATAATCCTCTTTTGCTTTGGAGAATGGGAACAGCAGATCTTACACAGTTAGGAACAAATTGAACATAAGCAGTGCCCTGCTGGATCGGACCTCAGGCCCATCTAATCCAGCAGCCTGTTCTCACAGTGGCCAACTAAATGCACAAGGAAGTCTCCCAGTAGTCTCTCAGCAGACGGCCTTCAGATACAGTCACGCTGCCATCAAGGCTAATAGTTATTGATCCGCATGACTTTCATGAATCGATCCAAACCTTTTATTGAAGCTAGCCAAGTTAGTAACCAGCACCACATCTCTTTCAGGCTATATTGCTTGCTAAGACTGACAATGCCTCACAATGCCTTCAAGCCAAGTATGATTTATGTGTTCCACCATGTGCATCTTCTTTAAATACTGAATTGTATACTTCAGTATAATGATGCACCTCAATGCTGAAATCAAGTGTTGGAGGCTTTTCCATTAACATTGTTACTTGCTTTATCCAATTTTCTTTTAATAAGCATGATCTGCAAAGGATCATAACTTAATGTCAACTCTTTAATTTTCTGCTCCAGGGAATTCTTGCTTAATGACTCTCTTTGAAATTGTCAACTCTGCTGCTAAGCGAAGTGGTCCTTAATTGGCAAATCAGTGATCACAACTGTGCTTTCCAGCTAGAAAAAGACAAGATTACTTAGTTACACATTTTGGGTTTTTGTTTGCCTCCTAACCATTCTGCTGGCCTTTGCAATGCTCAAGTGCTGCTTACTGTCTTGTTTACACTGAAAGCAATGTGACTGCGCCACAAACTGGGCCTGGGAGCCATGGGTATGCTACATAAACATCTTACACTAGTACTCAATTGAAATCTCTTCCTTTCTTTCCATTCTGAGGTGGTGAGGGTGACGAGAGAAAAAGCAAGCAATTTCTGTAGACAGTCTTTTCTTTGCCTGACCCTTACCTACTACCAATATATGATCACATTGCTTTCAACACATAAAAGAGCAAATAGCTTATTCTCTTGAAATGCAAAGATCCCAAATGTTTTTAAATGGGCTAGAAAGATATTTTTTCAGCACTATTATAACTTTGAATTGTTACTGAATGAACGGTTGGTAAGCAAGGAATACCTGGATTTTATTTTAATAATTTCATACATCATGTTTTTAAAGTTACTGTTTTATCTCAAATGAACTGTAAAGTACCCAGATACTCTAAGTGGAGGCTTAATTAAAATTCAGTTATGACTAGTCCTCATTTAGCAAATGACTCATTTAGTGACTGTTTGCAGTTATACAATGATGAAAACATAACCTTACAACCAATCCTTGTATTTCTAACTTTACAGGTCTGTAAAACAAAGAGCTGAATTAAGATCATAAGCACAGTCAGGGTTTCATTTAGCAACCCCTTCACTTAATGACCAAATTGCTGGTCCCAATTGTGGTCATTAAATAAGGACAATGTATACCAGATGCAGTGGCATTTTGGAAAAGACAAAAAGATAATTCATCCCATTTGTATGTGATCCAAAGCAAATGGGGCTTTGATCAAACTGCCACAGCCACCATTTTTTTTTATCATCTTCCCCTCACCAATATATTACTGAACAGATACTGAGCACATAATAACTGGAATTTGTTACAACCTGAGGTATAATCTTTATTCACCTTTCCAGGCTTCTTCTCCTGATGTTTTGGTCATACAACTCCCCAATTCTCAGAAAGTATCATTTTGGCTAGAAATTCTGGGAGTTACTATTCTAACATATCTGGAGAAGGCTAGCTAGCTTATTCCTTATTTTTGAGACCCTCACTAGCAAAAAAATGAATAAAACATAAAGCATAATTCAAAATCCGCTGTTATTATCTACCCTTAATAGGTACGACATTACTTTTTACACCGAAAGTACCAGCTTCACCATTTCAGAGATAAAGTAAATATCAATTATTGACAAATTCTATTTTACATTTATGAATTACATTGGCCAAACATCTTGCCATTCTCCATACATTCTGGTTACAGTTCATTAATAATTTGTTATCTATAAATTGGGTTTTTACTGCAAGTCTGAAACTAATACATATTTATGGGGTTCACAAAGAAGTTTATAGCAGTTACCCTCTTACTCAATATTTTATACTAGTAAAAAAAATGTTAACACTCACCCTTCCTAGCTCTTTATCTTCAAGTGCCAGGACCCCTGTGCTTTCTGTAAAAAGTTTCACTTTGACGACAGGCCGAGGATGGGTTGTGGTAAAATCCCCTTGAGTTCCCCATCTGTAACAACAACAAAATTGTGACATTCATAACCCAAACTCATTAAGGGTAAGTGGTGCTCTGGATTTCAATAAATAAATGCAGGATTTTCACCTCTCTACAGACTTATTGAATAGAAATGTACATCTGAACATTAGGTTTTGAGAGTGGCAGAGGTTTAAGGATTTTTCAGACATTAGTTTTGCAATTAAAAACCATTCAATGTGGCAGATGGCATGATGAAAGATTAATTATACGCTGTGAGATACAACAAAAAGTGGATAGATTTGTGTAAATTATTTGGGATAAATCTGAATTTTTCCCATTAGAATATACTAAAGATAGGAACACCAATCATGTTAACAGTGTTTTTTCAAGTATTGTGCAATTGTCTAGTACAATGTTGTGGGTAATGCCTAATCCAATGAGGATGAACCTATGACAGGGGTCCCCAACCCCCAGTCCGTGTACTGGCACTGGGCCGCAGTATGCCAGAAACCAGGCCGTGCAAACAAGTGAAGCCCCATCCACGGGATGCAGGCAGCATGTGAAACCACGCCCTCTCCAGTCCGTGGAAAAACCTCTCTCCACGGAACCGGTCCCTGGTGCCCCAAAGGTTGGGGGCCACTGACCATGCTATTTTTGCTGACATGCAAGCCCTCTAAGGCCTCTGAAAATCGAGCAAGCATTTTCACATGATTTTCAGAGGCTGCACAAGCCCAGTGAGAGCAGGTCCCAGTCACATGAAAGGGCCTCTGAGACCTCCAAAAAACCACACAAGAACAGGGCATGCTATCCCGCTCTTTTGGGACAGTGCGAGGCCAAGTAACAGCATTCTCTCATTCAGCATTTCAACAGCTACAACCTGAAAATAGATTTTCATTAATAGCATTTTAGCAGCTACAGCCTAAAAATAGTTTTCTTTTTAAAGGCTTGTTTTGATGGAGCCCAGTTGCAGTCACTGCTGAGCTTTCCTGTTTTGTTTGTCTTGGAAAACAAAGAAGAATCTTCCATGGAACAATTGTCATCTGATGGGAGCTAGAAGCATGTCTTTTCCATGGCAGCCCCTGCTCTATGGCACACTCTGGCCCCTGAGGTTCAGCAGGCCTCCATCCTCCTGGCCTTCTGTAAAGCTTTGAAGACCAGTCTCTCCCCTCAAGCACTGGGAATAGATGACTGCATATTAGAAGTTTGACTTGGTGCCAGGTCTTTGTCTTAATGTTTTAATCTGTTTTAATCTGTTTAGTTTTATAGTTTTAATAAAAAATAAATGAGCATGTAACCCTTTTTGATAAACCTTGCCAGGAAAAACTTCAGGGACTTATCTAGGCAGTCTCCAAGAATTGGACATGATTGAACAGGGGAAAAAAAATAACCTCTGCATTGCCAAACCAGACATCATCTGAAACATGTTGCTGATACTATCCTGCACTTTATTGTTACCTCCTAGTAATGCAGATCTGTAACTTGACAACAAAGGTTTCTTTCGCCATGGAATTTCATGGCTATCCGATGTATACTTTAGGGAAATGCTGAAGAAAAAAAACATATAAGGAGAATATGATGATACAAAGTTGTTGTTGTTGTTGTTGTACTTTCATGTCAGTGTTGATCTTGCTGACTGACTGGACAAGTCGCTGCAATTTTCTTGGCAAGATTGCACAAATGGTTTGTTATTGCCTCCTTCCAAGGGCTGAGAGACAGTGACTGGCCCCAAGGTGACCCAGCTGGCCTAAGCCGGGATAGAACTCACAAACTCACAATCTTAACTACTTGCACCAAATAAGAAATAACTGCTATAACTAACACTGACAACAAATTACTTTAAGACAAACTTCTATGTACATATTTTGTATGTAAATACTATGGCTACACCTGTGTTTTCCACAATTTGCAACCCCCCCCTTAAAGAAAGCAATCAGCAAATGACATCAACTTCATTTGACTCATGGTGGAGTCATCTGAATAGCAAATTTCTTCTCTAACCAGACTGGCCACCATGATGCAGAATTAAACCTATTTTGCATTAGCATATGCATTGTTTTCTTATGTATATAGCTTGTCTGCAACTGTTTGCAGAAAGCATTTATGTATTTTTCAAGTTACTAGTTTTGATTTCTCCCCAAAAGCATTTAACCATCTGTGAACTATCATAATATGAATTTATTCTGTTGCAAGGGTTGGATGCCTTAGCGACAAAATACTGCCATCTCTTACACAAGGATGAAGCAATTACAACATGTCAATCACTGCAGAGTTAATTCTAATAGAGTTCTGAGATGATGCTGAGAAAAAAGACAGGTAATGCAGGAAAAAGGAAAAATAGTGGAGAAGGGGAAAAAAGCTTATTTAGGATGATATTCTGAAAGAGACAGGAGGGAGGGTATTCTGAAAGAGATAGGGCGGATATACAAACATAAACATAGTGAATTCTTAATATAATAGATGGATGTAGAAACTGAAATGGCATCTAACTTAATGAAGTTAGACTATTTTTGTGACTCTTATCACCAAAAGATTATTGTTTTGAAATAAGCCCAACACCATCAGCTTTTCTTCAATCCATTTTGTTAAATAGTTAAATTCTGTGATGCAAATGCTTACAGCACAATGCCAAGTTATATTGGAAACAGATATTCTCTTGGCTTCTATTTACTATAAGGATTGTTAAGGCTACTTTTTATTTCTTCTGCTTCATTGTGATACACTGAAAAGTGTGTGTGTGTGTGTGTGTGTCTATGCAGTATATCCCTTGTGGTGTTTTTAGCTACACTGACCAATAGGAGGCACTATGCGACCAGTTTTATTGTACTGAGGCTCAACAGATATGAGTAGTAGTTGTTATTCTTTGGGATATAATATCCATTATATGGGTATAACATCTATGGGGAAGACCATCAGGCAATTCATTTTGATGTCCAAATAGGACAAAACCAGTCACATGGTGTTTCCTGGAGGTCAATGTAACAGAAAATACCACATAGGTTATCTGCTATGTAAAAATAGGGAATCCCTGTTCATTAGATCAGAGGTTCCCAACCTGTGGGCTGCGGCCCACTACCAGGCCATGGGCTGTTGGCCACTGGGCCACCTGAGTGGCTGGCCAGTGTAATTGTGTGTGTGCGTGCGCACCCCCCATTCGCACTAGCATCACGGTGTCGCACGGGCACTAGCGATACCGTGAGCATTGTACAGGCACTACCTAGCGTCACCACGAGCCCACCCCCCACTCATGATAGCATTGCGGCGGCATGCCGGTGCTATCGTCGCTGCGAGCGCACACTTCCCCCACTCACACTAGCATCGCCCAAGCATTGTGCGGGCGCTCATGGCCCCATTTGCGTTGCGTGTGCAATCGTTGCCCCATTTGTGTGTGCGCTTGCAGTCCCATTCGCGCATACATGCACGCACACATAAATGCGTCTCCACCCTACCCCCCTGCACCGGGCCGCTAACCAAGAAAGGTTGGGGACCCCTGCACTAGATTGAGACTGGAAGTCATGTAAAACCTTATATATGGGAACATGACATAATGATATCTGTACTTCTCTGCTCTGAGATTTCAAGGGAAGGGGAACTGTATATACAATTCTGACTCTTGCTATATAAACCTTCCTGCAATGACTAAGCATCTGGATCTGGATACCTCTTAAACTAATGCTCTGTATATAATCAAATGTATATTGTCTACTGAAATGAAAAGGCCCATGAGTTCAATTCCCGTTAGAGGGTTTGAACCTCACAGAGTAACAAGCTACCTATAGTAGGTAGGTATACAACATTTTGGTGACACAAGGATTACATTAAACAAAGGACAAAAAATAGATCACAAGCAGAATGGACATTATGAGATGGGATAGTTCATAGCACACCTCCAAGACAGAACTAGAAATACCACTTCTTTTCTGAATGTGAACCCAAAATTCAACAGTAGAATTAGGAAGGACTCTAAGATGTCATAAAATAGAATACTGGGTTGGAAGATGCTCATGCTGTGTGTGTGTTAAATGAAAGAGTTTTGGCTTGAAGTAAAAGAAAAAGCCTCATATGCGTTATAATATAGATACTAGGAACATTCTCTCATATATATCAGTGTCTGTGTATCTGTCTGTGTGTCTGTGTCTGTCTGTCTGTGTGTATTCACATACACATAAACACACGTATACACCCACCCACATATATATACACAAATAAAACTGCTACACATATGTTCAGATAAGTAATGCATACAACAATTTAATATTTCAAATGTTATTTACTTATATTCTCCACAATAATACAAATCTAACAGCTGCAGTGTTTATTGTAGTAATTTTATTTTAGTGACATCTGCAAACACTGTGTTGATCAGGATAACTTAATTTAGCAAAGACTGAAAAAAAATCCAAACTACTAAGACCAGTGTTAAGTAAAAATTTCTACCTTTTTTGTAGTACTATGGGATTTATATTGGATTAGGAATCCAAAATGTTATTTTTATACAGAATGAAACAAGGAGAGGAAAAAGCAATGTGAACTGAGAATGTTAACTGTAAAAGCAACATGTAGGTATATCCTTATCTGACCAGATACTAAAGGTGACATTCCAGAACACTAGAACTGAGAACTTCTCTCAAGGCTAGAGATAGATGCACAGGTAGTCATTGAGTTACGGCCAGTCACTTAGTGATCATCTGAAGCTACAACGGTTCTTCTTGGGGATATTTATGTCCTGGTTTTAAATTTCCAACAGGTCACATGCCATTTGTAGCATCCTGCAATCAAATGACTGCTTTTTATGATGGCATTTACTTCCAGTTTTTGGCAAAACAATGGGTTTGCTTAAAGACTGTGCCATTCACCTAGCATAGGATTAATGATGGAAAAAAGATTATAAAATAAGGTAGGTCATATGAGTGACCCAATTTACAGTCATCACAAGTTACGACCGTAACTTTTGTGCACTCCTCACTTCCTCCCCACCCGGCAGTTGCCATTTATTCCCTGGTGGCCTTGGATTTGCAACGTTCTACTTGCAACTATTGGGAAGCCAGCAAGAATTTTAGGGAGAGAGGAGGAAGGGAGGAAGGGAGGAAGGGAGGAAGGAAGGAAGGAAGGAAGGAAGGAAGGAAGGAAGGAAGGAAGGAAGGAAGGAAGGAAGGAAGGAAATTGAGATTGTTTTAACAAAATCTGGCTTATCACATTTACATTTTTGTTAAAGCTAATTATTTACCCACAAATATTTTTCCACTAATGTTGGCTGAGAACATCTGGAGCCTCTGATACAGGAATAAATGGTTAATTATGGCATATTGTCTATGAATCTGCTCATTTTGATTTATGAGTAGCCTACTGCAATCCTCTGGATATGGACTACCACACCCAACATAGCCCAATATTAAAGTGTGCTGAATTACAGAACCAACAGAATAATTTCAAAGCAGCTAGGTACTTATTGCATATAATTATTTTAAAAAGCCTTTCTACTATTATACTTTAATATTTTACCTCCAGCTATTTTCCAGGGCATAGTTAAGAAGACTTTTAATATGAAGAAGTTATCCTCTTAGAAAGTTATGCTTAGGTCATATATTTTGTCTATGCTTTACTATATTGTATTTTCTACATAGACTGTAGGCAATAGCCATAATAATCAGCAGTATGGATGGATGGATGGATCTGTAGCTGGCTGGCAAACCGTACTCAATGAGTAGTCCTCAATGGCACTACATCCACATGGAAAGAAGTAAGCAGTGGGGTACCACAAGGTTCCGTCTTAGGTCCAGTACTCTTCAATATCTTCATCAATGACTTAGATGAGGGAATTGAAGAGGAACTCATCAAATTTGCAGATGACATCAAACTGGCAGGAGTATCCAACACCCCAGAAGACAAACTCAGGATCCAAAAAGATCTTGACAAACTTGAACAATGGGCCCTATCCAACAAAATGAGTTTTAATGTGGAGAAAAGCAAAGTTTTACATCTAGGCAGGAAAAACCAAAGGTTTAAGTACAGATTAGACCTGGCTCAAGAACAGCAACTGTGAGAGGGACCTTGGAGTCCTAGTGGACGATCACTTAACCACGATCAAGTAGTGTGCAGCAGCAGCCAAAAAAGCTAATACAATCCTGGGTTGTATAAACAGAGGCATAGAATCAAGATCATGCGAGGTATGCTTCCGGATCCGGTTGCAGCGCCAGCGGACGTGCAAAGAACTTGCTCTCTTTGCCGTCTGGCTTCCCCCCACCGGTAGACCCTGGACAGGGTCGAAAGTCGCCCTGGAGGGGCGACCACCATACAGGAGGGCACTAGTCGATCGCGGAGGGAGCGGTAGCTCCCTCTGCGGTCCGAGAAATCACCTTTGGGCCGACGGGGAAAAGATCGGCCAGTAACATGGCCGATCACTTAGCTGCTCCAGCCGAAAGTCACAGCAACATCTAAGCAAAAAGAACCACCGTGGAAGATCCGGGTGAGACCTTTCCTTCCCTCTTGTTAATCTATCTACTTCCCTGTTAACAGCTTTAAGGACTATTTCCCTATTTTGAGAAAGCAGTGTTTGGACACTGGGGAAAACGGGCTTTGGAAAAATAATTATTTTTGTTTTGTTTTGTTTTGTTTATATAAGCTGTTGGAATTCGGGTATCCTGAAAAAAATCCTGACTCTCTCGCTTGGCTTGTTTATCTTCAGTTTAGGTGAAAACCTTTAGGGAGGGGGGTGGAATGCTTTTTTTCCTCCCCCCCTCCTGGACAGTATTGCCTACTTTAAAAAAAAAAAAACCTTCTGTTTTCTGGGCGGACTCATGTGGATTGTTTTGGTTACAATGCAACCTTGAACTTGGCGTGAAGCCCAGAAACCTTGACTGATACAATGTAACTATCTTCAGCTGAACTCCCACTCTCTGATTTTGGCGTGATGCCCAGACTGGACTATAATATAATAACTGACTGCTACTGATTGGGACTCTTGCTGCTTTTTTTATTTCTGTGCTGGACTTGACTATTTGCTTTTTTTTATTTCTGTTTGGAAATATATTTCGGTTTGGATTCTATATTTTATAACGCTGCAATCTATTTTTTAAGCTGAACTTCCACTAAAAAAAAAAAAAAAAGAGAGGATGGAATCCTACTCACAGATTAATTATGGACTTATATTAGAAATTTTTTTGGAAATGAGAGTGGAACTTAAAGAACATATTAGAATGCTTAGGGAAAAGGAGGTTTCAGAATTAAAAACTGAAGCTCAAACTTTGACTGACTATGACACACAATCAGATCTACAACTTAACGAGATGGATGAAATATATTCACAATCTATTGATGAGGAAGAGGATACATCCCACATGCAAATGATGGAGATTTCTGATGACCAAAAGCAGAATTCAACTAAAACATTTACAATTTTAAAAGCAACAGGAATGGACTTCCAAACACGAGGCACAAAAAACGCTGACAATATGATAGTGCAGACAACACTGGATAAAAGAGAAGAAGACTATGATTGGACTCAATGGTGGGAAAAGGCTTATAGCCAATCACTAAGATGGGAGGAATTAGAGGCCCTGCTGTGGAAACCTACCTGGCACAAAAAGAAAGCTAGAATTAGATTTAAAAACGAGAGCTAAAACTTCATTTGATGGGTAAAAAGGGCTTTTGGACTTTGATCGAGCTAATACTTTTGAGATTTTTAAGGTTATTCTGGTCTGAGTCAACATTAGATCTAAATTATGGATTTGATTATGGTTTGGAATGGCAATAGGGAAAATTGGAAAATCTAAAACTAAAGGAGTTAGATTGAGATTGGTGAAATATTACTGATATTCTTACTCACAAGAATTGAATGGTAATTAGCAATGTATTAAGTGGACTAAATTGAAACAATTGAGGAATTTTTAGGGATTTGGATTGATCTATAAAAATATTGGATAGAGTATATGAAATAGAATATAGTTGAGAAACATTAAAATATAATAGTTATAGAAATAATTATTGTTTTATTATTTTAGGCTAAAATGTAATGGTTTTAAAATATATAAACTTATGTTTACTTACAAAATATGTATGTGAAATAGAATAGAATAAGAGATATAATCTGATTGAGAAGTATAAATTGAAATTGGAATAATAGGTATATGTGAGAAACAATTTATATTTTAGGGATGCTCGAATTGTATACTATATGTTTATGTAAGACCAAATTGAAATAGGTTAATTGAAAGTTGGTTAAGCCTGAAAACGGGTGAAAATATGATTGATAGCTTTTGTTTTTTGTTTTTGTGTGGTTTTTTTTCTTTTTTCTTTTCTTTATTGATAAAATAGAGAGGGAACCTTTAAAGAAGTAGTTTAAATTGTATATGTATGACTGTATCTTTTGCTTTGTTCTATGGAGTGCCCTATCTCCACTATGTGTTATAAGCACTTGGCTGTAAAACAAACAAAAAATTAATAAAACTTGTTATTAAAAAAAAAAAGATCATGCGAGGTATAAGTACTGCTTTATAAAACCCTAGTAAGACCACACCTGGAATACTGCAGCCACTTTTGGTCACCATATCACAAAAAAAGATGTTGAGAGTTTGGAAAAAATTCAGAGAAGAGCAACTAAGATGATCAAAGGCATGGAAACTAAAACATACGAAGAACGGCTGCAGGACTTGAGTTTGGCTAATCTAAAGAAAAGAAGAAATAGGGGAGACATGATAGCAGTATTCCAGTATTTGAGGGGCTGCCACAAAGAAGAGGAGATTTTTAAAAAGAGGCTAGACAGTCACTTGTCTGAGATGGTATAGGTTCTCCTGCTTGAGCAGGGGACTGGACTAGAAGACCTCCAATATCCCTTCCAGCTTCTATTCTATTCTATTCTATTCTATTCTATTCTATTCTATTCTATTCTATTCTATTCTATTCTATTCTATTCTATTCTATTCTATTCTATTCTATTCTATTCTATTCTACTCTATTATGTGCTAGTACCAACATCTCATGGAACTACTAAACAAATACACACAGACACATAACTCAGCATGCAAATCTAAGTTTGGTTGCACCAGGATATTTAATTTTTTTAAAAATACAATAATTTGTCCACTGTCTGTTACTTCACCTGTTGCATTAAATCTCAACAAATTATTAATATTTGTGACATTGGTTAGTGACCATAATAGTAACATTTTGGTTTACCTCTGATATAAATGAATAAATACCAATGAATTGAATTCTCTAACAAATGCCATTCTCTGCTTAAAAACTTGCACAACCTAGCATATTTTCAGGAAGATTGGATCATATCTTAAAAGTTTACATTAGGGAAAACAACATATAAAACTCTGTATATGAAATATAGAAAGTTCCATATGGTGAATGAATGCACATTTCCCAATATTTTTAAAATGCAAACAACAGCAAGAACAACAACAAAACCTTGAGCGGATGGGAATAAATACAGGATGAATCAATTAAACCTAAATCCAGTCTCTATTAATTATTTTACCAAATGTTACCACACATTTTAAATATGTAAGCACTTCCAGCATTCTGTATAATTCTGTTATCTTACTCTGACATTCATTAAGCAGTTGCCAAATGTTTCAGTCTTCATCATCATTCATGATGAAATATTTATGAGAAATAAAATTAAAATGGTTTAAAAATCCAGTGGGCATTCCAATGCTCAGGCTCTATTTTATTCCTGAATGACAGAGTTAATAATGGAGAATAAAATGCTCAAGACTAGCTATACAAGGAGATGGGAATCCCTGTTGTTTGAAAGCAACAGACTGATGTATTGCTCCATGAGCTCAACTTCAATGAAAGTGTTCTCCTAACTGAGAGTTGAGAGAAAAGGTCACTATCATACACTGGGGGCCTTTTGAAACCTTAAAAAAGCAGAAAACTGCTGGGCAGGTGACATAAAAGTATTCCACACACTTTAAGAAAGCTTTAATATGACTGAAATTGAAAGGAGCTAAACAGCATTATTTTAAGAAGAATCCTCATCTAAATAACAACAGTAGAATTTTTCTGAAATAGATTTGCCTGTTAAATATGTTTAATATCCCATTTTAAAAGAGATAGTGGATCAGATTTATACCCTAGCAAAGGAGACAAAATATAGATTATATCTTGTTTTTAAAAGAACCAGTCCAACTAACATGATACAAGTCAATCAGATATGTCTATTTCTGTTTATATTTTTCACAGTCTAGCATTCTGTCCAGTTTCAAGAATATTATTTTAACTATATAATCATCATAATCATCATACCATATAATAAACAATGGTTGGAAGTTGTTTGTTAAGATTAAATTTAGTTAATATGATGAGATGCCTGTAATTATTTTTAGAAGACCAGCCTTATTCAAAAAGAGCCAGTTTGGTCTAGTGATGAAAGCATCAGGCTAGAAGCCAGGAGACTGTGAATTAGCAACTCTGGGCCAGCCACGCTGTCTCAGCCCAATTCACCTCACAGAGCTGTTGTTGTGGGGAAAATAGGAGGAGGAAGGATTATTTTGTGCCTTCATTGCCTTGAGTTATTTATAAAAATGATAAAGGCAGGAAATAGATAGATAGACAGACAGACAGACAGACAGACAGACAGACAGACAGACAGACAGATAGATAGATAGATAGATAGATAGATCTGTATGATCCTGATCTCTTCTCACTTTAGCGCCATTTCAGGAAAAGTAAGATTTACTGGTTTTTTCATACATTTTATAAATATAAATATAAATCCTTGTTGGCATTAGAAATGATTGCAAGAGATTTGTGAGACATGATTCCTGTTCAAAATGTCAACTTCTTTTATTAAAGGTCATGATATTCCTAGTTTACTTATATCAGCAGATTTGCAATCTCCACTTCTCTGTACCATCTCTAACGCCACCGGAAGCCATCGTCTTAGGCAGTTCTTATGCATGGGCACAATGTGTGAGCAAGGATGCCATCTGTGAATGCCACTTGCCACATTATCAGGATGCCCAGGGAAAGCAAATAAATGCTCTCTATAGATTCCTACAACTACAGAGCTGCAATGCAAGAGCCTGCAAACCTAGACAGAATGTTGACAATCCCTGGATTTGATCTGGCACCTTTTCAAAATTTAATTTGAGAATGCTAATGAAACCTTTAATAGTGTAGTTAGTCTTCTCTTTGGGGAGGGGAAGGAGAAATGAACAAACATTGAAGTCCAGAGTTTCTTTTCAACAGCTCAGACATCTATTAGGATTAGGCCAATCTTTCAAAAGATCAGGCAAAGTATGAAAAAGAAAATCATTTCTCCTGTCCATATTACCTAATAGCTTATGGTTCCCCTTGTCAGTTACTTCATACTCTGTCCAAATGGATGAACAAGAGGAGAGGAAGAAATACAACCAAAGTACATTCTCTTTTTTCTTAAATGATCCAGATCAAGTTCTGCACATTTTTAAAACAAAAATGTTAATGCTTTATTTGTGGCAATAAAACGTTAATAAAAGGTACTCTGAAATTTTAAATGATACATTGCTGTTAGAGCATTGTGGCAAGCATGCTGAAAAAGAATAAAAAAATTTACCACCATTTTGCTATGCCAAGGACAGGCAACCTACAGCCATACATGAATCTCAGCATGCCAACATCATGCTACTAGAATTCAGTGGTAAAATGCCTGATTTTTGCTTCATCTTTGGTGTATATCTTTTGAATCACTATGGCAAAACGCTCCCATTCCCAGCCTAAAATTTAAAAACTGCTATGTCAATCAAATGCCTTTTGCAATCCCTGTAAAAATGGGACAATACAGCACAGCCCCCTCATCCTATAGTTACTTGCCTGTGAGCTACATGATTGATCAACTCTTCCCACATTTCTGTCATTTTCCTCTCTTTCTTTCCCTCTAATAACAGATAGTTCCTGAATTATGGCTGGTTGTTTAGCGACAATTAAGAGTTATGACAGACCCCACAAAAGGTACTTAGGACCGGGACTCAAAGTTCCAGTGGCCACCCCACAAGTCACATGATTGCATTTTGGGCACTTGGAAGCCAGATGTATGCAGCATCCCAGGGTCATTTGATCATGATTTATGGTTTCTGGAAAAACTCCCCATGGCACACAATGGTTTTGGTTAACTACAGAGGATTCACTTAACAACTGTTACAAAAATGTCATAAAATCGGATCAATCAATCGACGACCCACTTAATGATCAGAATGACTTACGGTGGTAATTCTGGGCTCAATTACAGTTGTAACTTGAGGACTATCTATATTCCCTTTTTTTCTTTATTATACTGTTTTCATTTTCACCAACTTATCTTTTCTTAATTTTCTCTTGCTCTTCCCTCTCTTTCCCTTTTATTTTTTTAAAACATGGATCATTCATATGTCCGTCTTTAGCAATTAAGAAACTAAAGCAACAATCCACATCTGTAAACATTGCAGATGACTCCTGTTGCTACTTTTACATGTAGGATCTGGACATTCATACAAACCACAGCTTGAGATCCTTTCTCTTCTATTCACTATACATTCACAATCAGCTTCTCATTCCTTGAGACGAGATATTACTCTTTAAGGTCTTTGTATGCCTTTAAATGCTTCTTGGGCTAATGCCATTATTCAATACTGAGATGTCTTTAATTGTTCAATGTATACAATAAAGTTGAAATGTTTTCCACCATTGTACTGTATACTTTATGGGTTGCTTTTTATTTTAATATTTGTTTTGTTTTGTTTCCGAAAATTGCAGTAGGGTCTGGATGTACTGAACAATTACTAAATTAATAATTACAGTTTTCCTTCCAATGCCCATTTCTTGGTATCTGTTGCATTTGTTTTAAGAAAACCTGTGTTTTATGATGATTTATGACCAAAATAAATGTGTGGTTTTAAGACAGTACTTCTATATTAAGCAGTTTATTGTCTTCCTCACCACTGTTTTCCAATTATATTGTACAGATTTTGTTTTTAATTGGCTGTTGAACATATTATTGCCACTCAGTGGGAAAACAAGCAGAAATGCATGAATCTGAGACTTTTTTTTGGTCAAAATGGTCTCAGGTTTAATCCTGCATACTTCCTGCACTGTAGGCTCCATTTCTGAAATAGTAAAAAAATATGAAAGAGGTTTCAAAGTACAAATTTATTTAGAGAGAGGAAAAAACACCTTGTCATATTTATATGCTTATAATACTTCCAAATGGAGTTTTATACTTGTTTAGCAAATGTCAAGTTCATGGTTGGTCCACAAGGAATTTCCTGACTACAATCTTCAAAACAGCATCTCACAGCACACATTAAAGAGCAGGAGACACTCTTGGTAGTATGTTTTAAAACAGATCTACAAAAGATTCCGAGTGATGTTTTAACAGACGGGAAAGGCTTTTGAAGAAAGTGTATCACCCCAGAGGCCAATCAAATGAATTAGAAGCACATTTAATTAACTTCCTGTGTGTCAGCCTTGGAATGAGGTTGCCCTCCTGGAGTCTTTTTGTTTAGTGCATCCTCCCAAAATGAGCTGAAAGAAGATCCAAGAGGAAGCCAACCACAAGTCCCATAATCTTCAGCAAAGACTTCACTGAATGAGTTGGATATTATGCAAATTATAACTCACTTATCTGGAGGGCTCCAGGTTGAAGAAAGTTGTCATATAGTGAATTTTATCAGGATTAATTTATGGGATGTTGATTTTAAGCTATGTGTACAAGTTGAATTTCAGCCAAGCAAAGCATCTCTGACTGAATGAATACATTTATGAAGATCCATCCAGCAGATCCAGCAATATAAAACAACAACAATAGAAAAAAATATTACACATGAAAACCACTCATTTCACCTTCATTATATTTTACCACACATGTCGGCTGCTCAAATTTAGGTTCTGAAGAGAACACTTCCACATTGAGATACCCCATTTTCATTAAACCTGATTAAAAAGAGTTCAAGGCATCATGCATTTAAACTGAAAACATGTAGGCATAAAGATAAATAGGCAGACAGACAGGATATTACCAATGAATTTATCGAACATTATCAAATAGATCAATAATATTATCATCCAGCTAGATGAAAGCACTTAGCTGATCTTGACTAATCTTGAAAAGGTAAACAGGCTTGGCCTTAGTTTGTATTTGGAAAAAAGGCTACCAGAAAATCCCAGCTTGAAGATTAGACTGGGAAATTGACAAAACTGTATGGAAGTAGGCAACACAAACATCTTACATATTACATACAATGTCTATAAAGTCACTGGGGATTGTAAGATTTTACTTATTTTACTCAAGTAAGTAAATTTGGGACTATGGCCTATTTAATAAATGAAGAATAATCACAATGAATTATGATTCATCCACCTTATTATGTTTTTAAAGAATAAAAGCAAAATGTAATTCTAGAAGGAAGGGCTAAACAAGATGTGTTTTGCTGTCTTCGCTGCTATGTAGTCATACATTGAGTGGAATGAATGAAATAAATAAGGGCACCAATATTATTGGCCTTCACCAATGTTGCCTTCCTCTCATTCCCAGCCCATGTGTTATAGAGTCTTAAGTATTTGTCAGCTACAAACATTTTCAACTAGTATTTTCTCCTCCATTATTCTGACATTATCCAAAGGCAGCTCCAGGCTGGGTTTGTGTGTGTGTCAAAAATATTAAGAGGGTTCAGACTTCCGTTTTTGTGTGGTAGCGACCGGTCGCGGGCTTGCGGATTCTCCGCACCTGTGCAGCTAATTTCGCCCTGCCTGGGGACCCTAAATGGGTCTAAGTCACCCCGGAGAGGAGGCGAAGAAAGAAGGGTGCTCCAGCGATTCTGGAACGGCAGCAGCCATTCCGTTCGACTTGGTGAAAGCCTTCTAACTCAACAGGAGAAAGGCTGGCCGTATTGCTTCGACCAGCCCAAGCTACTAGCAACCGAAGTCCAAAAGCTATAACCAGCACAATTGTGAACAGCGTGCTTGACACTGGGTGAGGAATTTGATCTTCTCTTTTCTATTCTACATTTAATTTCCTGGAAAAGATCCCCAAGAAACAAAATACCTCCGAAAGGGAAGGAGGGGGATTTCCGCCCCACTCTTACACTAACAGAAGCGGCGAATTAAGCTTTTTATGGAGGATCAAAATATATGGAAGTGAAAAACAAATAGTTGCTGACACCTAGTGGTGGATGAAGACTATGACTTTAATATAAGACTTGGCAAAACCTGGGAAAAGCTAATCTGTGTTTGTGACTTTCAAAGTTTTAACAACAAAGAACAGCTGTGACAAAAAAAAGACAATATTCTGGGCTGTAGACAAAGAGAGAATTATAAATTTCAGAAAAAAAATATTTTTTGAACTATTTGGATTACAAATATCTATTTAATTGGGACTGTAAAGCTATTTGCAGAGAAAAGAAAGGAAGAGAAAAACTCAAATCCTTGGCCATCATGGATCAGAGACATGTAGAAAGAACATATCAAGAAAACATAAATATTTCACAAGAGGAGATATATAGTATACTGCAACTAATTCAAACAACAATGACTTTAAACCACAAAGAAATCCAAAATAACTTTGAAAATATAAATCAATCTATTTCTAAGTTAACTCTACAACAAAAAAATTCCCAGAAAACAACAACAGAGAAGGAACAGATAAAACAGATAAATGGATATAGAATTGAGAATAGAGACTTAAAGATGGAACTTAACAAAACAAGAAAACATGACTTAATCCTAGTGGAAAAAAATTCACAAGAATTGGAAAAAACAACTTATCCCTTAAGACTACAAAATAAATCTGAGGACAAGAAAACAGATTGGATAAAATGGACTGTAGAGATGTCAAGAACATCGGAGAGAAAGGAAATGATAAGAGAAGCGGAGAGAAAGAAAAAGAAAAAGATTTTCAACAAACATGGAAAGGCAGGAGCCCGTACAAAAACACTTCACCTGATTTACTTTTTATATCTACAGCCAGGGCTTTTTTTCTCATAGAACGCTCAGAACGGAGTTCCGGCACCTTTTTTGGATGGAATTTGTAGGGTAGGCAAAGTGGGTTGTATGACATGTGTGAGTTCCGGCACCTTTTTTTTTTTTACAAAAAAAGCACTGTCTACAGCAGCATTTGTGAACATACGGAAAAACTTTTTGTTCAGCAAAATACATTGATTAAGAAAGATACTGGGCAAAGGAAAAAGACTAAAGTGGAAACCAAGAAAATAGATGATGGGACTTACCAGAGAGAATACTTAAAAAAGAAACATTTGTTTGAATATGGTTAAAGAAATAGAAAGGTTTTGGAATATATATGTCATTCTAAGAGGGATGAATTCCTTAAATAATATAGTATGCTTTTTTCCCTTTTTTGTTCACTTTCTTGATATGAGTAATATAAAAAAGTTGAAATGACTTAGATAAAGGAAATGTTTTAGATACTTAAATGTGATTGAATTTAAGAAAATTATAATGGATTAAAAATGTTTTGAATAAGAGTTAAAGGACTAGATGACTAGATGTATTAAATGGAATGTTTAAAGATTAAACATATTTTTAATTATGGTTAAAAAGAATAAGAAATTTAGGAAATAAATATATATCAGCTTAGGAGGGATATATATTTTAAGTAGTATGTTATTTTTTATATTTCTTTACTCTTGCTCTCCTTTCTTTTTTTTCATTGTTCTATCTATTCCTTAAGAAATGTAAAAGTGTGAGATGGTTCATATGGAAAAATAGATTTTTAAATGTAATTAATTTTTGAGAAAATCTTAACCAGTGAGAATACCTAGAATTTGGTGGGAGAAACAAATTAAAATAAGGACTGTAACAGGATCTATGATAAGGCAACCAGAATGATTGGATAGAAAAAAAAATATTATATTGATGTAAGTATTATTTTCAGGAATATTGGGAAAAATTATATATTTAATTGTTATCTATCAAAACAATAAGAATTGTATTAACTCAGTGTTTGCAAAAGAGGATATTTTGGGAAAAGAGGAAATCAACTAAAACCATTATGTGGATTATGGATTATAGAAATCAATTGTTAATGATTGTTTTACAAATGTAACCCAGACAACACTCTGTTCACCAATTATTGTGATTTATGTTTTAAAAAAAACAAAAAAAAATATTACAAAAAAAAAATATATTAAGAGGGTTCTGCAGCAATATGATTAAAACCTGCCTCATTGTTCATATGAGCAACATAGACACGTGGACAAAAGAAGCAAGTAATTCTGATAAGATAACCATCTTAATTTTATCATCGTCCTGTAGATGCTGATGTTGGACATGTCTACTTTCCTCTGTTCTCCCATCAAGCCTAGAAGAGATACGGCAACCAGGCCATCAGTCTGTCAGTGATCCATCAGTTTTGCACATGAGTGTCTTGTTACTTTTTGCTAACTTTACTTCCATAAACGTAGCTCCAAATTTACAGCAAATTTTCCCACAAGACTGAAGGGACCCTCCTTATAAAAAAAGGGGGAAAACTCCATTATTTGAAAATTACTGTGGTCTTGAAGCTTCAGCTTGGTCTTTTGAAGTTTCTCTCCTCCTTCTACTTCCATTGTACAGTAAACAATACGGCTCGGAGCTAGAGACTTCAAGCCTTGAACTTCTATTATAACGATCTGTACAAGAAAAAACAACAACCAGTCAATGTGCATTGACACAACAGTTTGAAAGATATACTCAGTTTCCATGAGGCAATGTTATCATTGATTAAAATGTAGGTCTCACTCAGATTTATAAAAATGTAAGCTTATTGCTGCTTTATATAGTCCATTGATCATCTTCACTGCAACTTTGAATTGTCCTTTAAAATATATTTATGGTTTTGCTATTAAACATTGAGGAAGGAAATTGATAAATGTCACAGCCTAATAAGTATGCTCTATATCAGGGGTCTTCAAACTTGGCTCTTTTATGACTTGTGGACTTTAACTCCCAGAATTCCTCAGCCAGGCACGCTGGCTGAGGAATTCTGGGAGTTGAAGTCCACAAGTCATAAAAGGGCCAAGTTTGAGACCCCTGCTCTATATTCATGTGTGCAGAGCAACCATTATACTAAGCATCCCACTGAGTTTTAAAAATCCAAAATCCTATATGTAGCAGCTGTGATAACTTATACTACATTAGGGTTATATTTGTCCTAACAGTAAATATACTGCAATGTATAACCAAACTCCTTCATGGATTACTGCCTTGTCGTGGCGAAGGGGCTTGCGTAACTCAATGAAGTTATGAGCTATGCCGTGCAGGGCCACCCAAGACGGACAGGTCATAGCAGAGAGTTCTGACAAAATGTGATCCACTGGAGAAGGAAATGGCAACCCACTCCAGTATCTTTGCCATGAAAACCCCATGGATAGTACTAAAAGGCAAAAAGATATGATGCTGGAAGATGAGCCCCTCAGGTCGGAAGGTGTCCAATATGCTACTGGGGAAGAGCAGAGGGCTAGTACTAGTAGCGCCAGAAAGAGTGAAGCGACTGGGCCAAAGCCGAAAGGACGCTCAGCTGTGGATGCATGGTGGTGAAAGGAAAGTCCGATGCTGTAAAGATTTTTTCTCCATAGGAACCTGGAATGTAAGATCCATGATCAAGGCAAACTGGACGTGGTCAAACAAGAGATGACAGACTGAACATCGACATCTTAGGAATCAGCGAACTAAAATGGACAGGAATGGGTGAATTTAATTCAGAGGACCATCAGGTATACTACTGTGGGCAAGAATCCCTCAGAAGAAATGGAGTAGCCTTCATAGTCAATAAAAGAGTAGGAAAAGCAATACTGGGATACAATCCCCAAAATGACAGAATGATCTCAGTGCGGATCCAAGGCAAGCCATTCAATATCACAGTAATCCAAGTCTATGCCCCAACCACTGGTGCTGAAGAGGATGAAATTGACCGGTTCTATGAAGCCCTACAGCACCTTATAGAATCACACCAAAAATGATGTCCTTATCATCATGGGGGATTGGAATGCTAAAGTAGGAAGCCAAAAGATAAACGGAATAACAGGCAAGTTTGGCCTTGGAGTACAAAATGAAGCAGGGCACAGGCTGATAGAATTTTGTCAAGAGAATACGATGGTCATAGCAAACACTCTTTTCCAACAACCCAAGAGACGGCTCTACACATGGACATCACCAGACGGTCAACACAGAAACCAGATTGACTATGTGCTCTGCAGCCAAAGATGGAGAAGCTCTATACAGTCAGTAAAAACAAGACCAGGAGCTGACTGTGGCTCAGATCATGAGCTTCTCGTTGCAAAATTTAGGCTTAAATTGAAGAAAGTAGGGAAAAACACTAGGCCACTCAAGTATGAACTAAATCATATCCTGATGAATATACAGTAGAGGTGACAAATAGATTTAAGGAATTAGATCTGATAGACAGAGTGCCTGAAGAACTATGGACGGAGGTTCGCAACATTGTACAAGAGGTAGCAACTAAAACCATCCCAAAGAAAAAGAAATGCAAGAAAGCAAAATGGCTGTCTGAGGAAGCTTTGCAAATAGCTGAGGAAAGAAGGGAAGCGAAAGGCAAGGGAGAAAGAGAAAGATACACCCAATTGAATGCAGAATTCCAGAGAATAGCAAGAATGCCTTCTTAAATGAACAGTGCAAAGAATAGAAGAGAACAATAGAATAGGGAGAACCAGAGATCTCTTCAAGAAAATTGGAGATATGAAGGAACGTTTCATGCAAAGATGGGCATGATAAAGGACCAAAATGGCAGGGACCTAACAGAGGCAGAAGAGATTAAGAAGAGGTGGCAAAATTACACAGAAGAACTATACAAGAACGAGCTTAGCATCCCTGATAACCACGATGGGGTGGTCACTGACCTCGAGCCAGACATCCTAGAATGTGAAGTGAAATGGGCCTTAGGAAAGCTGAGCAACAACAAAGCTAGTGGAGGTGACAGTATTCCAGCTGAGCTATTCAAAATCTTAAAAGACGATGCAGTAAAAGTGCTACTCAATTTGCCAGCAAATTTGGAAAACTCAACAGTGGCCACAGGATTGGAAAAGGTCAGTTTACATTCCAATTCCAAAGAAAGGCAATGCCAAAGAATGTTCAAACTATCGCACCATTGCACTCATTTCACATGCAAGTAAAGTTATGCTTAAAATCCTACAAGCTAGACTCCAGCAGTATGTGGATCGAGAACTTCCAGAAGTACAGGCAGGATTTTGAAGAGGCAGAGGAACTAGAGATCAAATTGCCAACATACGCTGGATTATGGAGAAAGCTAGGGAGTTCCAGAAAAACATCTACTTCTGCTTCATTGACTATGCTAAAGCCTTTGATTGTGTGGATCACAACAAATTGTGGCAAGTTCTTAAAGAGATGGGAGTACCAGACCATCTTATTTGTCTCTTGAGAAACCTATATGCGGGTCAAGAAGCAACAGTGAGAACTGGACACGGAACCACTGATTGGTTCAAAATTGGAAAGGAGTCCGGCAAGGCTGTATTCTGTCGCCGTGCCCATTTAACTTATATGCAGAGCACATCATGAGAAAGGCAGGGCTAGATGAATCAAAAGTTGGAATTAAGATTGCCGGTAGAAATATCAACAACCTAAGATATGCAAATGATACCACTCTAATGGCAGAAAGTGAAGAGGAACTAAAGAGCCTCTTGATGCGGGTGAAGAAGGAGAGTGCAAAAGTTGGCTTGAAACTCAACATTAAGAAACACACTCATGCATTCCGGGCCCTCTCAAGTCCTGGCAAATAGATGGGGAAGAAAGGAGGGTAGTGAAGGATTTTATCTTCCGGCTCTACAGCATCACCACAGATGGGGGGATTGCAGCCAAGAAAATTAAAAGACACTGGCTCTGGGGAGGAAAGCTAGGCAAATTTAGGGGACAGCATACTAAAAAGTAGAGACATCACCCTGCCAACAAAAGTACGTATAGTCAAGGCCATGGTTTTCCCAGTTGCAATGTATGGCTGTGAAAGTTGGACCATAAGAAAGGCTGAGCGCCAAAGAATTGAGGCCTTTGAACTATGGTGCTGGAGAAGACTCCTGCGAGTCCCTTGGACTGCAAGGCGTTCAAACCGGTCAGTCCTAGAGGAGATCAACCCTGACTGCTCCTTAGAAGGCCAGATCCTGAAGTTGAAACTCAAGTACTTTGGCCACCTAATGAGAAGGAAGGACTCACTGGAGAAGAGCCTAATGCTGGGAAAGATTGAGGGCAATAGAAGAAGGGACGACAGAGAATGAGGTGGCTGGATGGAGTCACTGAAGCAGTAGGCGTGAGCTTAAATGGACTCCAGAAGATGGTAGAGGACAGGAAGGCCTGGAGGAACGTTGTCCATGGGGTCACGATGGGTCAGACACGACTTCGCAACTAACAACAACAACAACATAACCAAATGCTTATAATATTTTTAGGATGTAAAGGGTATTATAACACCTCTGTTCACCAACAGAGTATAAATATTGAGAGTGAAATTGTAGATGCTTTTGTGGATCATGACTAGTGGCAACAAAGCTCCAAATGTATGTTTGTGTACAAATATTACTCATCAGCTAGTAAGGGACAATGCTGGGACAAATAAACAAATTGTTAAGTTTCGAATCCAAGAAAAACATATGAAGAAACTAGTAATATTTCAAGTATATTAGAAACACTGTATCCAGATCTAACCTGATACATAGCAACTGAGCATTAATATAAATTTACTTACTTACCGTGATTTGAGCATAGAACTGTGAACTTTCACATATTAAAATAACACTCTTCTAAAGTGCAAATCTGAATTTATCCCAGCTGGATGTACCTAGGGGAAACTTAATCTTTGACTGATGGCAGAATGCTGCTACAACTGGTGGTCAAAATTCCAAACAGCATTATTCATATTGCTGGGAAGAATTATGAACACACTTGAGCTGCCATTCTCATGTCCAACCAGAGATACATAAAATGTTTTCACACCATTAAACCAGGATATTAAAGGCCCTCCATATCAACATCTAATTGCCCAAAGCTCCACTTCTGGGTTGAATGTAGCTAATGGGTGTTGAAGAGTTAAACCACATGCTGCCTTAGTGGCTTGCCACTTCAGAGATTGAAATTGTTGCCTTGAAGACAATAAATTAAATTATGACTGTGAAGGTGACTATTCCTCAACTCAAATTCTTTAAACATTAATTAATGTCATCATGCTATTGGGAAACCATTGTTTTCTTGATTATAGAAATATGCATTGTGACCAGGTCAACTTGCAGAGAGATTTCCCTGACTGAAAACAGGCACAGTATCATTTTGGTCTATGAAATGGGA
Organism: Azemiops feae; assembly: GCA_023970755.1. Classification (NCBI taxonomy): domain Eukaryota; kingdom Metazoa; phylum Chordata; class Lepidosauria; order Squamata; family Viperidae; genus Azemiops; species Azemiops feae. The sequence goes on along the minus strand of JALGBA010000503.1, from coordinate 436,213 downwards.
GAAAAAGGAGAAACCAAACATTTGGGAAGCTTTTTCTCAAGGAAACAAACTTCTTTTATGCAGTTTTTCAAAAACCTTAGTTCACTTACCACGTAAGTTAGCAATTTCTATTCACTTTGAAATTAATTAAGTTAAATTCTTTATTTCTAACTATAAAAAGATAAATTGGCCAGAGTGCTTCCAGACCTGCAGGGTCTAGAAATACTCTTATTAGTTTTCCACTGCCAAAAAACTACATAACATGCAATACAGGCAGCCAGTTCTAAGCATATTATTTTAAAGTTAATAATTTTCTCTAAAAAAAGTTATCACTTCTACTTGCATTGTAGTACTAGGAATCTAAACTGAAGCACATCTTCAGAGATTAAGAAGACAAATAGTTCAACAGATAATAATTTGGAGAACACTGACTTAAAATGACTCAGTTGCACAAATAAACATATAATAATATTTTTTAAAACAACTCTGGATTTCTCGTTTATAACAAATCTGCATGCCTATTCAACCTTTCTTTTTCTTTTTTTAAAAGATAACCCTATGATAAAGATATATATCTCTATTGAGCTGTAGAATACACACACACAAAGCATGCATGCAAACCTACATACATACAAATTCTATATGCTCTCCCAGGTCTAACCAGTTAGGAGCAAAACACATAAAAGAGAAGAGACCCGTTCCCGGATAACTTTTCAGCCAATTTGATTCCAAGTAATTCACCTTGTCACATTGCTAGGTTGTGAAGCCATTACCCTTACAGTGATGCCACTGTCTGCCCAAGAAATACGGTGTTGTCTTCCTTATGAAACATTCCAGACTGAATTCCATTCTTGATTGAACATCACTTTTAATGTCTGTAGCTCAGTTAGCTTCCAACACCATTTTCTTTGATTCACAAATAGATTGTGAATCTATTTCAGATTTATGAACTGTAAAACACTTCATTTTTGCAGCATAATATAGAAGTACTCAAGAAAAGGGCATGTGAATTTGGCCCACAAGATCTGTTTACTCAAACTGGCGATAGAGTGACAAAGGAGGCAATCACTTTATAGAACTAAGTCCCATTACTACAATATAATCTTTGTTCCTCTTAAAAAACAACAATTCCTGCTGGAGTGGGAGTTAGTGGCCTCCCCTTAGCTTTCAGCAGTACTGCAGTGATTTTATGTTCTTGAAAAGTGTACTAGAGATGATAAGTTGAAAAAAAAGAAATATTTGCGGAACTTTTTCTCATGTTAATAGAAGAATGCAACTTTGCACTTGTATTATTCTCCTTGAACAATAAGCAAAGCATAATGAAGATACTGTAATTTTACTACAAACGCCCATATATAATAAATACTTCAGTAAAAATATCAAGAATTTAGATCAGGGAATAGGAAAAGACTAAAAAGTTAGGACATGGTAAATATTTCAGACTTCTGGGGCAGTTATTTAAGCCTTTTTTTAAGGGGTGTGTGTGAAGAAATGAGAAATCATATGTCCCTGTTAAAGAAAGATTACCATTAAAGCAAGAATCTAGAGATCCTAGATTTTAAACTGAAATGCAAGTCCAGAGAAGGTAGTTTTACTACCCAGAGTTATACTGGTCTTCAGAAGCATTTGCAGCATTCAGAAGTGCATTGTTAAGACAGGAGTAATTTTCTTTTCTTTTCCTCTGAATCCCAAATTCAAGAGATGTGTGAGATTTGCCATATTTATCAGAGGAAACAAGAAATGGTCACAATAATAAACAAAATTATGCATCCCTGCACAATAGAAAGACAGGATTTAGTTTTGTTTTCATGCTAATGTACTAATTATTATATCCACCCAGACACTCTAGTGGCAATCTGAAGGGTTGTTATTTCTGAATAGGTCCTAAGATAATAGATAATAAAAACAAGTAAGTGAAACAATTTAAACAAAATTCAAAACCTGGTTCAACAATCCTCATCACATTTCTCTTGTGTTAAGATAATTACTGTGCCTTAGAAAAGGTTAACATGACTTCAACATAAAGGACGATCTATTCAAATGAGATCAACTTGACATTAAGGATACTAAGTTTGCATATTTCCCTTTCTAATCACTTTCGGAAATTGCTTTTAAACTCATTTTCAGCTATTAGGGACCTTTGGATATGTTACAGCATCAGGTGAATTTCCTTCAAATGCTTAGCAAAGGAAATTGTTGGTACAAGAACTGAAAATTTTTTGAAGGAAATAAACAACAAGGGAGTGATTAAAACTTTGATTTTAGAAAGTTACAAGCAGACTAAGAGTCCAGATAAATTTGAAATAAGATTTTAGAATTAATTATATATAATTCTTCCCATTCAAAAATGCTTTTCCTTTGATATTTTTTTTAAAAAATAATAAGACAAGACTTTAAAAATTGGACAATAGAAAAAAAAACTAGAGGACTAAAAATAAAATGAAAAGAAATCAGGTTTTAAGACATTATTTGAAGGGATTAAAGATCATGATAGTTAAAAGTAAAAAGAAAGAATATAAAACTGATTGATTTGAACAAAGTTAAAATAGACATATTGTTGTCTCTGGTAATCCTTAATGGACTTTTGCTGACATCAGGACTGAAATGATAAAGGAGGACTTCCTTGAATATGGCCGACTGATTACATGCCCAGTGAGGGATCCCGGAAGGGTTTTTCCCTGGGCTGTAGCTCTTCAGCTACAGCTGAATTTTTGGATCCTGATCAAAGAAGGAGCCAAGATGGAGGAGCAAATTATTAAAGATATATTTGAAAGGCCTCTAAATAAAATCCACTAATTTGTTGACCAGCTGTGTACCAAGGATGATTAAAAAAAAAAACCCCTCTCAAATTACTCAAGAGATGCAAGCATGTCCAGAAAGTTACCAAGCTACCGAGGCAACTTCACAAACAGCTGAAAATGCAGAAGGATTTATTGCAAATTTGTAATACAAACTTGACATTAACTTTTATTATGATGGTATAAATATACATCTCTCAACACAGCTGAAAGAAGAGTGTCAAGAAAATCAGCAACTTTTAAAAAGACTAATTTGGGACTTTTTCTTTAAAGGACATTAAGAAGATTGAGAAATCTGTGATAAAAAGGGAGGGTTGTAATTAGTTGATAATCGTTCCAGAGAAGAGAATTCTACTCCAGGAAGATAAGTTGGAGGGAGTGACTTAAACTAAATGAGTTAACTGGATCTAGGATGGATTTGATATTTGTAACTGAAAGTCTTAATCTAAAATTTGAAAATGATTTATATATATACATATATATATAATGTTTAAGTAATTTTTAAAGTATGTAATGTTATTGAAAATCTATTTGAGAGTACTTGTGTTAAGAGAAAGTTAAAAAAATGATGTACTAGTTTAAAGAAAACTCTGTGTTCTAAAAAGGATGTTTATAAAAGGAGAAAAAAAAGATTATTCTATAAGGGTAGTTTGGAGGGTGGGACCTAAATTCAATACTGAAGTTCAAAGCCTGTATGTTAAGAAGTTAAAGAAAAAGTTCTAGAAAGTTTTGATTCTAGAAAAGTATTTAAAGAAAGTTTAGCAATTTTTTTTTTAAAAAAAGGGTTGAAAAGAAAAAAAAATAGTACTTATCCCCGTAAGATCGAAGAATTTGAAAGTATATAGTTAACTTTCTTAATAAAATGGTGATAGTTTATAAAGATTATTAGGTGCAAATAGAAATACAAACTATACCCACAGCAAGGAAGATAAAATGGGAATGGTTAAATCGATCATCTTATTCAAAGAGGAGAATATACTGTATTTGAGTATGCTTTTCATTTGGATTTTGTGCTTGTGATGAAAAAAATGAAACTTTGACTTTGGTTTTGTCGATTAGATAGATTTGTCATTATAGAAATGGCTAGTTATATATTAATGTGTAAAAACAAAAAGTTGAGGCTGGAGTGTTTTTATCTTGTACTGTGCTAAAAAGAGTCGGAAGTCAACACCTTTTTTTTTTCCCCCTTGTACCTCACACCTTGTCTTCCCCTCTCCTTTTCCCTCCCTTAATTTGCTATTTCTATTTTTCTTTGCATTTTATATATAAATAAATAAATAAATAAATAAATAAAAAGGACTGAAATGACAAAGCATTATGTATTTGTTTATAAATAAGAAATAGGATAGGGGAAGAAGAGATTATTTGTTGTATTTTAAGAGATGATAAGTTATTAAAATTGTTTATACTTGTGATAAAGAAGAAAGTCATTTCTTTATACATTTTTTCTTTTTCTTTATTTTTTTCTTTATTCTATATTCTGAATTCTTATTTCCTTCCTATTTTTCTATTTTTTTCTTTTTTCTTTCTTTTCTGCACTTTCTCACCATCTTTTTTCATTTTTTTTAATATGTATAGTTTTTTACTGTTAGAATTGTAATCTTTAATAAAATTATTAAAAAAGAGATTAACCTAATTTTTAATGATTTTGCTATCATCAGCAGTGAAGATTTTAGCAGATCTGCAGCTTACAACCCTTCAAATATTCTTCTAGAAAACATTCTGTAGGTAAAATGTCCAACTGAATTGCTGACAGATAATTCAAAATATAGACTCATAAATATCACACCTTTAGGAATTCTTAAAGGAATCACAATAAACAACAAGCCCAAGGAGTTAGGAATAGTCATAAGTAATTCAAATGTCAACAAGTATTATATGCTAAATATGCTTACCTCTAATGTGAATGACAGCACCACATCTGATTTTGACAGCTGAACCTCATTTTCATCTCCTATGTCCAAGAAAGCAGAATTCTGTGATCGCTTTAATTTCTGTAATTTAAATTCTGGGCCACCTTTAGACACTGGAAGACTTTCCAAATTTGCCATCAGCAAATTCACTGAAGATCGTAGTTCTTCTATATGCATGTGCTCCATTTCTTTTGCTATAAACTCTGGACATTTTCTTTCCTTGAAAATATTTTTGAAAGTTCAGTGTCACTTTAGGTTCTAAACTCCTAGACAGATAAACACAGCCCTGATTAATTGGTATCTTGTTTTATGTAAATATAAAATGTATCCTTTAGATTATTAACCTGAAAAACTACAGAAGTCATTTTAAAGTGTCCATTAGATACTAAGAAACAATATATCCCAAATAATGCAATTCAATTTAGAAATGTTCACAAAATAGAAAAAGATTGTAAGAAACAAAAATAAAACATTCTGATAGTAAATCTGGAGTAATGTAAGATGACAGATTATCATTTCTTTAGCTAAAACCTAGTACTATAGTATAATTCAAAATTTAAAAGTACTTCCTCAGAAAGCACAGGAATGACCGGATACTGAATCATTTTGCTTTTATAGCATTTTAAATACCAGAATTTTACTCTACAACTCACCAGTACTTAAAATTCTCCATTAAACAGAACAGTTAAAATATTTCTCTTTTCTATTAGTTGTTCCTGGGTCATATAATAACAATTATAAATCATAAAATAATCAAAACTGATCTGATTTCTGGGGTTGCTGAACATAGATGTAAATCATTTTATATGTCTGCAATTCTTTCCCCAATTTCTTGATTTGGTAAGATAAATTTTACCAGAAAATCTGAAGCAACAGAGTCCAGTTAACAATCTAGCAAGTCTAACAAGAGAACTGAAACCCTCCCCCTCTCCATGTGCACCTGACTAAGGGGAACTGGAGAGGGCAGGGAAACTGAATCCAGCAGCGCTCTCGCGGGAACAGCTGCGAGAGCTGGGCGGGGAGAGGGGAACCTATAAAAGCAGGTTTTGGCGGGAGCGCAGCGAGAGAGCGAGTGAGTGAGCAGACAGCCTTTTGAAGTGATGGTGGGCGTGAGTTTGGAGAAGACAAGTAGGACACGGTGTCCGTTTGTGCTTTGCAAAAGGCTAGCGGGGGAAGGAGGACACGTAAGTTTGGACTTTGGAGAAAGGGAGAGAGAGAGAGAGAGAGAGAGAGAGAGAGAGAGAGAGAGAGGAAGGAAGGAGGGGAGAGAGAAGGAAGGAAGGAAGGAAGGAAGGAAGGAAGGAAGGAAGGAAGGAAGGAAGGAAGGAAGGAAGGAACGCCGGGTCTGCCAGCGCCGCTGGGCAGATGCTTGGCCAGGCCTGCCCAGGTGACACTGCTCCTGCAGCCCTTCTGCAGGAGCACGGGGGGAAGGGGCAGAGCGACTATCTCCGAGCACCACGACTGTCTCCCTTCAGGCTCCCATGGCCTCTCCCCCCTTCAGGCTGGGACTGGTCAGATTCCCCCCCTGGGCAGCGCTGTGCCCTCCTCCTCCATCCTCCTCCTTCATCCTCCTCCTCCTTCTGCGGGCGGACCGCAGCTTACTGAACCAGGCAGCGCCTCTCCCTGCATGCGTCCTCAGGTGGAGGAGCCAGGCAGCCATGGCTCTCACTCCCCTCCAGCCTCCATCTGCCCGAGGTCCGAGCTCGGTGCGCCCGGCTGGCTAGCGATGGGCTGGAGAGCGTAGGATGGTGGCAGCTGCCCCGGGATGAGAGGTAGGTGGGGTGGACACTCCTGATGTCTGCAGGGGAAGAAGCGGCATGGAGGCTCCGCGCCCAATCCAGCCCAGTCCAGCCCTGGCACAGAAAGCAAGGCAGCAGCCCCACGTGCGTCCCCAAGCGCAAGCGTGCCCCCGCCCTGCCAGGCAAGCGGAGCTGCAGCATCTGCAGCAGAAGAGCGCAGGTGGGCAGTGGAAGGCATGAGGAGCCCGGATGCCAGCACTGCTCCTCCCCCCCTCAGAAGGAGCAGGAGGATGGAGGAGGAGGGCTGGCTGGGGACAGGCGCAGTGCTGCCCACAAGGGGAATCTGACCAGCCCCAGCTGGAGGGGGGGAGAGGCCAAGGGAGCCTGAAGGGAGGCATCCTGGCGTGCCCAGCTGGCCGGCGACAGGCTGGAGAGCGCCGGATGGCAGCAGCTGCCCCGGAATGAGCAGTAGGTGGGGTGGACAATCCCAACGTCTGCGGGGGAAGAAGCGGCAAGGAGGCTCCATGCCCAGCTCAGCCCTGGCATGGCATGGCATGGAAAGCGAGGTAGCAGCTTCATGTGTGTTCTCGTGCACAAGTGCGCCCCTGCCTGCCAGGCAAGTGGAGCCGCAGCATCTGTGGCAGAAGAGCGCAGGTGGGCAGCGGAAGGCACGAGGAGCCCCGATCTCATTACAGCCCCTCCTCACTCTCCTCCTCCCCCCCTCGGAAGAGCTGCAGGGCTCAGGAGCCTCCCCCCATGCCCCCACCCCCCAAGGAAGAAAACCATCGAGAGACACTCTTCTGTTTTAACTTTTTTTCCTTGTCGCTTTTTGGAGTTTTCATCCTGCTTTCGTGAGACGACAGCGTTTGGGAGGGGGTGTAGCTGCCTCCTTCCCCCCCAAGCCATCAGCTGAGCAAGACACCCTCCTGCCCACTGCCCCGCCCACCAGAGACCCCCTGGATCTCCCCCAACCCTGCCCAGCCCCCACAGGCATCCCTCCCCAGGAGCAACATTGAGCTGGCCATGCCCACCCTAGCCACGCCCACCAAGTCTGCCATGACCACCATAGCCATGCCCACCCAGTGGGCCATGCCCATCCAGCGGGCCATGCCCACCCGGCACCCGGCGATACATAAGTGGGTTTTGGGTTGCAGTTTGGGCACTCGGTCTCTAAAAGGTTTGCCACCACTGTCTTAGGTATTTCCATTATCTAAAGTAGGGCTATTCTATGTATTCTTTGGAATTCTTCAGACTGTGCAGTGCTTATATCTCTTTTCTTTTAACAATAGCAATAGCACTTAGACTTTTATATCACTTCATAGTGCTTTACAGCCCTCTCTAAATGGTTTACAGAGTGAGCATATTGCCCCCAACATTTTACCAACCTTGGAAGGATGGAAGGCTGAGTCAACCTTGAGCTAGTCAGGATCGAACTCCTAGCAGTGAGTAGAGTTAGCCAGCAATACTGCATTCTAATTACTGTGCCACTATGGCTCTTTTCTTTCTGCAATTATGCATGCATGAGACTTAGTGTATGATGTCAATTAAAACAATCACTTCCAAATTATATCTAGCAGTGGTGGCCTTTCCAATAGACAACTAAACTATTCATTTAGCTGACAATGCTAACTTGAAGCTTGGCTGTTGACCTGTTTTGCCCTCACTCTGTTCCTCCTTTCTCCTTGAATGCCATGTCTTTTGATTGGCAAACCTAAAAGCAGATTGTCAAACAATTTATGATAAGCTCAGTTTACCAGTTACAAAAACATGCCATCTATTAACAACACTCACAGCCACTAGTAGTCATCCATCAGAAAATAAGGCCTATCCAAATGAACTGAAAAGGTGAGATGAGGCTAGAGAAGGATGAATTCAAACAAATGCTGTTATAAATCCATGTAGTTTGTTCCACTGGCTGCAGTGGAACTTTTTCCTAAACAATCAGTTTCAAACCTATTTAGAAAAATTTCCACTCCTCAAAACAAGAAATTCAAACTTACTTTTGCCATTTGATCAGCCATTTGAAGGCGCCCATCAAGCTCTCGTCTGATCTGGGCAGCTTGCTCATCTGCATTGTCCAGCTTGAATGAAAATTAGAGAAAAATAAGGGGATGGGAAATGCTCACAATATTAAAAAAGAAATATTAAACAAATGCAACTTATCTGACATTTTCATAAATAAAACCAATGACAGAAAATAGTAAGAGGATAACATCATTCTGGATTTGTTTTGTTTAAATCTTGTAATCTTATTACATGATCTATGGATATGGTAAATAATGCAAAAATAGACTTTAATGAAAAAGGGTATAAAATATGGAAATTGTTATCTTGCATTAAAAGCATCCCTACAAATTCTACAATGAAAGAAAGCCAATTTTACACCCAAAATACTGAATTCTTTAATCTAAACCAAATAAACATAAACACACATACAGTATACACAAAAAGGGACAGTGTGGAGTAAAGTTGGCCATGGCTGGGGAGGTGGCACCAGGGCAGAATGGGCAGAACTGGCAGAGGAGGCAGGGCAAGTGACAGCTTTCAGGGTGAAGGTTGTAGTTGTGGACACTGTGCAAGGCCTCACGGAGGTCTTCTTTCTTTCCTACTGTTTAAATGTCTAGGAAATTGTTCTTGAGAAAGTATCCAACAGTTCAGTATGCAGAGTCATGAATGTGTTGATGATACCCAACTATAACCAAGTCAGGCTGTGGGAGAGATGCTGTTGATAGCTTAAGCCACTGCGTGGAGGAGAAGCTTGAAGCCAAATAACATGGAAGTAACATCTGTATGCTAATGTTCCCTATATACCATGAGCCTTTTACTGGTTACCAGTTGTTTTACAGGTCTAATTTAGTGCTGGTTTTAACAGGGCCACTTATCCAGCTTGAGTGAGCTTGACCTATTAGTTGGGTCAGGGAGAAACCACTCTTAGTTCTGAGAAGTGGGGAGCTGAAATCAGGAGGTGCTTTTTTCAGAAACAGTACTAGTACTCTAAACAAGTCTTCCCATAGAAATCCAAATGCTCCTTTCCTCGACAGCATTCTGGAGGATGCTGAAAATCATACTGATCCAGAAAGCCACAGTAGCAGGTTTTTACCATTAATTCTTATCTTATTTTTATTTCCTCTTGCTATTCTTCTAATTTTTTTACGGTATTTTAAGACTTATCATGGATGTGTAGTTTAACTATTTACAGGATTTAGACTATAGATTGTAAATGTACAGGTACTCCTTGACTTATGATCATAATTGGGACCAGACCTTCTATCACTAATTGAGGCAGTTGTTAAATGATTCGTACCTGATTTTATGACCCTTTTCGCTGCAATTGCTAAGTGAATCATATGATTATTAAGCAAATCTGGCTTTCTCTATTGACTTTGCTAGTTGGAAGTTGGCTGAGAAAGTCACAAATGACAATCATGGACCCTGGGATATTGCAACCACCATAGCCCCCAAATTTTGATCATGGGACTGAACGGCTGCTGTGATTGTTGTAAATACAAGGTCCAGTAATATGACACTAAACAGATGGTCATAACTCAAGGACTACTTGTTTAGTTGTTTTTACAATTCTGTGCTAATAATTTTTATTTTATTTTATGAACACATTTTGTTTCTTCTATTTCTGCTTTGGAATAATGGTTATGTTATTTCTATTATGCTACTTTACAACCAAAATAAACCTAATAACGGAATTATAAATTTAAAAAATATTTATTTATCAAATTTATTGGCTGCCCATCTTACCACAGGGTAACAAAATAAAGAATGACTGCTCATAAAAAAATGTAGAGATTAACTGTGGAAAGAGACATCTTTGGCCCTTGTCCTCTGCGTTATTCAGCAGATAAAAATGAGCCTTGATCATCAATTAGTTATTAAAACACTAATTAACATACAGAATTCCAACCTTTGCTGCAAACTTTATTCATGGTTTTTCTCATCCCACTTTTTAGGCAATTGTTTTCCAATGAAAAGTTAAATACAGGTGTGGTGGTTAGATACACATATCAAAACAAAGACATGCAAAAACGCTTCAGTGAAAAGGGAAAATGAAGAGTGGAAAGACCAGTTCTTCAAGGTCAGAACATAATTATAAGCTATAAACAGGCATTTAATGCAGTTTGATTGAACTGAACTTGAACCTGATTAATAGGGATTGAAAGCTCTAATTTTTTTAACCAAAGGATGGGGCTGACATTCTCTAACACTTATATCTCCTATATCTATGGTCTTAGGGCAACAGTGTACTGAGTATTCTTTCTGATAAAAGGCAGAAAATTCCTGTACTTATGTCTTTGCAGACCAATGGATGAGGTTGGATTGATCTCTCCCTTAGAATGAAATAACACAGTTTTCCTGGAGTGCTAAATCATATTTAGAAAACCATATTTTCTAAATATGTGCTAAAGAATCAGATATTTCCTCCTACATTCTACATCTACTGCTTCTTTTTCCCCAATTCATTTCAATCTACTTTCCTACAACTTCATAACATCATCTCCGTTCATTTCCTTTTATATGGTTTTTAAGAATAATTCCAAAAATACTGCAAACAAACTGTAAATACACATATCCAGTTGCTTTTTTTATCCTTTTAAAAGACTGCATCAGTAATTTTTGTAACATAAAAATAGAATACAAAATTCCAGCAAGCTAAAGAATCTCACACAGATCTGTGCAAACTTTAAAAATAATTCAGAGAAAATGATACTGTCCTGTCCTGTTATTAGTCTATGAAAAGAATTAAGAAATTGGATTGGAAACTAGAGGAAAGGTCAAGCTTTGCCTCAAATACCTGTTTATTAAGTATTAAAACTGGTCAGACAAATGGTCAGGATTTTACTATGAGACCTTATTTTAGTATCATTGCTCTGACTGCTCTTCATTTTGATTTGTATAATGATTTTACATGTGGAACTAGAATATTAGAATCACTGTAAACTACTAAAGTAGAAATCTAGCCAATCTCTTCATGAGATTAAGTTAAACACATTCTTGCCCTTCTAGATTTCCTTTTAACATGAATTTCAGTGGTGTCCTTTAGACTATTTTGCATGATGTCTGTGTGAGATAATTTTACTATTAAAATAATATGGAAAGGTAAGACTTTTATATAAAATTGGAACGAACCAATCAGACAATTGTTACAGTATGAAATGTCATGTAAAACAGTTCATAGTTTTACACAGTAAAATTCAGTGTAATGAGATTCAGCATATTCACAGGTTTACCTGATTCTCTCTGGTACATTATAAAGAGATCAAAAACTTCTAAAAACCCAGATTAGCAGCTGTACAATTCTAACCATAATTCATTAAAATGAGGCAACTTTAACAACTGTATTTTGAGGTTGTAAGGATTCTTTGAATTAAGAATGACATGGTAAATTATGATTAACTAAAAATGAAAACAAAATTTCTATGTTTTATGCAGGTATCCTGGGTAGGAGGAAAGAATCTGGAGAAGCTATGCTCAATGGTTTAGCATTACATCTCAAACCAACCAATCCTGAGAGGGAAGCACAGCAAAAAAAGCAACCCAACATTTATTTCCTAAGAATCCCACTGAGGAATGTTAATATTCTGAAGCAGCTCTTTTATCTTCACACATTGGCCATAGATTGTTTACATCTATTTCCACAACTGAAGCGCGTAAGTAGGTGAACAGCCCCCCAAAGTACAATTGTGACAAACATTACATTAGCCTGGTCTATTGCACTCTTGCCACTGGTAGGGTGCCTGGCTGTACAAATTTAATTAAACCAACCATAGCAATGAAACTAATACAGTTTAATCTCCTAAAATCCAAAATAATGGAAAACAGGGTGAATAATCCCTACTTAAAATGAGAATCAGCAAATTAGTTTCTTCTGCAGTATACTTCATTATGCAGAAACCCCCTTTTTCTTCCAACATAAAAGTTAAAGCTGTAATGGATTCTTCAATTTACTTCTAAAGTCACAAAGAAGGCAAGCACAATGCAAAGTTAGAGTTTACAGGATTCAAGGAGAGTTTTTTGCACAGTTTACTGCAAGGAGTGTGAAAGTATCTGCAATATGAAATTAAGATAGTAAACTTCAATCAAAAAATGTTTCTCAGATATATAATATTTTATAGATCCAACGTATGCCTAAATCAATAAATATAAACGATAAGCTGTGCTTCTTTATAATTGCTGCTGGGCAGAGAGTTAATGAGTAACCAACATGTACTAAACAATTCTAAAACTATGCATTTGCTCCACCAGTTTTTATCAGTTCATCTTAAAACTAATGAAGGAATCAAGGAAAGCTGAGTTATATATAAAACCAAGGTGACAATGCATCTTAAATTGTGAACACTGGAAAATTACAGCAAGCTGCTTATCTTTGGTGACTGACAAGTGCCTTGCTATGCAGGTTTTCAATAGCACAGTGAGAGCAGACTTCTCCATATGGGAGCTCTATTGTGACCAATTGTTCTCAACAGAGGTAGTTGCAACAATCTGCAGTTTTAATTTTGCAATCTGCAATTTTAATGTTTGCACACACTGACCTTAACAAAGCTTTCACATGGGGATCTGTTGGATTAGGAAGTTCATGTTTGATTTAATAAAGGATATGTTTGCATCTTCTGTCTCTAAAAGAAAGTATTCACAATGTTCTAAGTAAGGAAAATATTCTTTAAAAATAGAACTGGCATAGGAACCAAAAATGAATATAAGACAATGTATACCTTTTCTGTATGAAAGTCATCTTTAAAGGGTAAATAAAAGAACCCATTGTGTTGAATGTTGAATGGAATAATTACTTTGAGATCAATGTTCTTATGGAATTGTCCCTGGATTCAAACAAAAACATTTTGCTCCTGCTTATTTATTGATCAGAAACCATGAAAAGAAAAGGTTCAGGAGTCAAGGAAATCAGATTCTTAGAGCCTGCTTGCTATGTCTCTCCCAGGCATAAGGTAAAAAGAGCATGAAAGAGAAAAAAAAATAGAGTTTACTTCTGCCAATTCAGAATTCAGTTTCATCCAATAATAATTTCAAGGAAATGTTTCTTCCTTTGACCAGGATGGACAGCTAGCGATTAGGAAGGCAGAACCATTTTCTTAGTTAGAAATGCTGTCATTGATACTCATGCGTATTTTTACCTTTCTAAATTAAAGCAAATGAAACTAGAGTAGAAATCATTCTTTAAAATATGTGTGTTAATTGTTTTTAAAAAGAGGAGTTGGTAATTCATATACTGTGGTGGAACAAAAAAAAAAATCTCACAGGCCTTGATTGCAGATAAAGTGGGCTGAGCTTTTATTTCTCCTGAATGCATTCATCTACTTATTTTTTAAAGCAAGATTCTAGATGCCAAACAATAGTCTCCAGCCTGCCTTTCATGCTTCTCTTTGATTTTCAACATCTTTCTAACATAGCTGGAAATAATGTTGGTTGTGATGGTGTTAATACTCTGCTTTTCTTCCTGAGCCGAGCTATTAGATCAAGATTCAAATGGTTTATATGGTTACTATTGGTTACAAATGAAACACTGGGATGCCAGTTGAATAAATTGCATTTTTCTGCCACTTTAAGGAATCTGTTACCTTGATCACTAACTCTTCAGAAGAATCTCTCCAATCCAGGGGTCTTCAAACTTGGCCCTTTTATGACTTGTGGACTTCAACTCCCAGAATTCCTCAGCCAGCATGCCTGGCTGAGGAATTCTGGGAGTTGAAGTCCACAAGTCATAAAAAGGCCAAGTTTGAAGCCCCCTGCTCCAATCTGTTACCTTGATCACGAACAACATGGTCAGTTGGGCCCAGAGTCTGAAGATGTTATGTTTTTATGACAATGCCACACATCTCCTATAATTAGGAAGTGCCTCTGTTAAATAAACTTTAAAAAATCAAATTTGGAATATGTATGTCTACTCCACTGGTAAGGTAAGGATAGCATATAAGGCAGGATGATTTTACTTAATTCTAATTTCATCCAGCTTTCTTGCAGTGGCTTCCTGAAGCAATCATATAATAATTTCTTGAACCTGATATAAATGTTCTGTATTTCTCAGTCAGTGTCAATTTAGAATTAAAAAAAGTCTGGGAATACTCAATTAGTATTTGCCCATTAACCCAAACCAAGGTGTATGATTTATACAATTTTTTAAATCAAAAATAGGAGATGTCTTTGGGAAAAAAACTAAATAGATAATTTTAATTGAGTATTTCCTTCAATTGTTTAAAGTGTAATCTTTATTAAAGACAGGTTAGGAGTAAGAGGAAAACCTATGCGAATAGTGATAATTTTTTTTTTCAGACTCCAGGGATTCCAAAGTAATAGGGTGAGGTGACACAGTGATGACCCTTGGAGGCACAAGGCCACTAGATTTTAATTCATTTTCATTATTGCTTTTTTAAAAAAGTGGGAAATAGTATAGCACTGTCAATTTTTAATGGTATGATCACAGAGAACTCTAAGGACCAGAGCAGTGTTTCCAACCTTGCCAACTTTAAAATGTGTGGACTTTAATTCCCAAAATTCCCCAGCCAAAACGCTGGCTGGGGCATTCTGTGAGTTGAAATCCAGACATCTTAAAGTTGGCAAGATTCAGAAACATCAGGATAGAGAAAAAAGGCATGGTTTAAAGATACCTAATGCCACCTCTGAGGGATCCTCATTTGAAATCTCAGTTTTTCAAATATTCCCATACATACATACATATATACATACAACCCTTAATAATGTTCATAATTGCCAAATTGAACTAATACTCCTCCTCTTGAAAACAAGATTTGCATATTCATTTGTAAATATTCTGCTTTGAAAAGCCATGCATGTATATAAATGAATGAGTAATAGGTATGGTTCCAACAATGAAAATTATGGAACATCCCTCAGTAACCAATGACTATAAGCATTTCCGTGAATCTAATATGAATCACACCAGGATGTTCTAATGCCACACCAGTTTGTGAAATATCCAAGAACAGCCATTCCTATAACTTAGGTGCTTTATTTTGTCAGAAATAAACAGCTTTGCAGACTAAGGCTTTTTCTCCCTGTGAGTCTTCAACATGTAGAAAAAGAAAATTAAATTTTCACCAAACGAAAATGGAACCAGGCAGTCTAATTCCTTTCATGAAAGCCTATTCTACAATTTATCTTTGGGATTTGTAGAATTTTTGTCATGAGATATTTCCATAACAATATGTAGGTATCATCAATATAAAACATTTTATTCCAAAATTGCAAGTTCTGCTTGATCAGAATATGGGCATAATGTAAAAAAGCTGACTTCAGATTCAAGCTAAATAACTGCACTAAAAAACATGTGGGTAGGTTGTAAAAAGGGGTTGTTTTTTTTTTAAAGAAGAGGAGAAGATGAAATCTCTAAAAAACCGTGGCATTCTTATTAAAAGTTGACCTTTTCTTTAACAACCTCCTAGAAAGCATTAATAAATTGTGATTTGAAGAGAATTTATCCTAATACTGCTACATTAGGAACTCACATTTTCAGAATTTTTTTTAAAAAAATCTACTTTATTCAGACTATATGCACTTAACAGTAAGCACAGGAGTTATGTTCACACTTTTTGTGAAAAAGCTATTACTCAAAAAGAGCAAAGCAGTTATTTCAGAAAGCAGAAGATGGAATTGCATGATACTCAATTACAGACAGAAGCAGCATGTGACTTCATTCCTTTTGACACTTGGCAAATTTCATATTGTGCATGTGTAACTGATACGTCAATATTTGGTTTTAGCTAGCCAAGCACATATGCAAGCAGATTGTCTTGGAGGAACACACAGATTTATACAGTCGAAGTAAAGTCAGGTAGGAGGCAGATAAGTAAGTACACCACCCTTTTGCAGAAATGAGTCTTATATAGTTTGGGGACTGTAAGGTAAAATAATTGTAGCATCATTTCCCCAAATGATTAGAATCCTAGAGTCATCAGCTTATATTTATTTCCTTGCATCTGGCTTATTTTCATAATGGGGACAATCTGTTTAGGCAGAAAAATCTAGCATTTTGCACTACAGATGGTCCTCAATTTATGACCACAACTGACCTCAAAATTTCTGTTGCTAAGCAAGACAGTTTGTTAATGAGTTGTGCCTTCATTTTATGACCTTTTTGCCATAGTTGTTAAGTGAATCACTGCACTTGTTAAGCAAATCATGTAATTATTAAGTGAATCTGGCTTCTCCCATTGACTTGTCAGAAGCCAGCTGGAAAAGTTACAAATGGTGATCACATGACCCTGGGACAGTTCAACTGTCATAAATACATGCCAGTTGCCAAGTACCTGAATTTTGATCACATGACTATGGGGATGCTGCAATGGTCGAAAGTGTGAAAACTGGTCATAAGTCATTTTTTTCAACATTGAACGGTCACTAAATGAATGGTTGTAAGTCAAGGATTACTTGTATAGGCCATTGGAGTGGTGCAGCTTTTAATATTCCTCTTTGTCTTCCTATAATTGCCAACTTTCTAATAGATACCCAAGTGTGTTGTTATCTACCAGTGATTCTTTTATAAATGAATGTCCTGTAACTGACATTTAACAATTAAGACTGATGCAAATAGCTGATTTTTTTTCTTTATTATATTACTGAAATACCAATATTACAATGTAACTATAAGACAGCTGAGCAAGGAGCAGTGATTATTTGGAGCATTTTGAAACAGTAGGATCCTAGACATTTTTAAGGGTGTGGATGTTTATAAAATATTTGCATTCATGTTCAATGAAGGGTGTATGAGAGAAATACACGAGGTAGCTAGGCCAACTATGTGTCAAGAAGGTGTTATCAGTAGCTCCCCAGCACTAATGGATAAATTACTACAGATTTATTTGCTATAAAACATTTACCAGGAATGAATGCTGTGTTACAATTCTACACACCAAAAATAAAAAAAAAATCTCAGATAATTGGGAAACTGGGCTGTCCCTGAATATATGGCAGATCTGTTCTTGATTAACTTTAAGGTTTTGTTTAAATGATAGCCTTGAAGCAGAAACTCTCGTTTGCAATTTTCAAGGACAATATTATTCAAGCCAAAAGAGAAAATACACACTATTCATCATATAATATCAATTCTCAATGTTTTATTTTTACATAATATTCTCCAATAATAAACACAATGGAATAAACCACACACACACACATTCCTCCTACCTACCAACGAACAATTTGCAGCCCTTGGGGATGGATGGATGAATGAGTAAATAAACTGAGCCAGAAAGCTCTCCTTCAAATGCACAAAGTGATTACCTTAAGCGATAGATGCATTCATATGTCTTTGATAGATGCATTTATATGAGCACACTCAAGAAACAGAAAGAAAAAATGTTGCTATGAAATGATGTTAGAAGACCAAACAATGCAAGAGGCACAGTAATATCACCTACCAATAAGTATGAAGTCATCCAATATGACTGATCCACAATTAATGGCCATTGCTGAAGAATGAGAATTTCAAGAGCAGTAAACAGACATATTTATAATGAGCTGCAGCTACTCACAGCGCTACTGTATTGAATTCTATAGTTTCTTTTATGCATGTGTACTTCTAGCCCAAGCCATAATGACAGGAGAGAAACCACAGGGGGAAAAGATGATAGGGAAAAAGGAAAAAAAATGGAATCTTTCTTTTGTACTAGGTTTCTATATGGAGGAAATATTCAGGTTTCTTTGCCCTTTGTGAAGAAAAGAAAATCTGTTTCCCTTCTGCACAACTAGAACTGGGCAGGAAATTACAGCTGCTTGTACCTCCTGCAAAAGCCCAGCATATGGGCAAACAGGGAATAGGGGACTAATCATTACAAAAAAAATGACTGGCATTCAAGGAAGGGTAAACTTCATTGCCCTTGAGTATTTATTATTTTTCAGTTCTGCTGTCTAAAGCTCTCCCAATGCAAATTCTACAAGAAAAGTAAACATCTTCCTGATGTATATAACAGGTAGAGAAAAAGATATTGTGAACTGGACATTTAATAAGAGGAAATGAATGGAACATTCCATGAATACAGGTGAACTGAGATGAATTACTTACTTGACAGGCATTATAGATTAATTGATGCTCCAATTTCTTTACGCCTAGAATCTGCTGGAACATCTCATATAGTTGTTCTTTGCTTAAGATGAGTTCAGATACAGCACTTAAAGCCATCCTGCTGGACTGTTTGTACAGATCTTCTTCTCCCCTGTAAATAGCATCATATTTGGCTATCCAAGAACTTAGCACAGTCTCTTTGCTTAATCCATCTATCTCAGGCAAGCTCCGGACTCTTTTTTCTATGTTCTTCTTAAAAACATCTCTGAAATCATTTGCTGAGCATCCGCCACTGTGGACCATCCTAGCAACTCGGTCACTCTTGAGGAAAACCTTTTGAACAAAAGAAGAAACACATTAGAACAAAGGTAGGTGGGAGAAGAGGCAAATAGATTTTTGAAGACTATTGTGCTTTGGAGCAATTTTAGTCCTTGGATAAGGAACCATGTGGACATTTCATGTCAGCTAAAAACATTCTGGAGGTAGGCAGTGACAAACTATTTCCAGAGCACTAAAACAAGAAAAATCATTCAACAGCTATTGAGTTTTACTTATGCTGAGCATTTTTTAATCATCATGTTTCAGATAACTATGCAGTTACAACTTGCAGTTGATCCAAATTATTTTTCTCATGCACTTCACCATTTTTCTAAAGAAATTACATGTCTGGACCAAAACATATCTGAATTTATATCCCTGAATGATTTTTCTATGACTGAGCCTAAACATAAATTTATGTATTGTTGGAAGATACCTAAGCAGGCCATTCCATGCATTCAAAATTATTTTCTTGAAAGGTACTTCAATAGTCCTTCTAGAATACCCTGTTGGTAAACATGATTTTCTTCAAGACATTAGTGGAAAACAAAGGCCAGAGTTTTCTAAAGACGCTCTCTATAAACATAATTAAAGAATAAGGATTATATGCTTAGGCTGCTGAATCTGATGTTTTTAGTAATAAGTAACAGCACAAATAATTCTATCTTAAACTAGATCTGATACTTTTAGTTACTCACCTCTGGGAACAGAAGATGGTAATAATCCTTTGCCTAACCTGGAGAAAGTTTCATTTGTCAGGAAGTTGACCCTGGGTCCTCTCTAGAATGTACACTCTCCCTTACAACCCTTGCATAAATTTCAAGGATGAGGCTTGAACATTTAGTAGCACTTTTGAAGCACAGCTTAGAAGCTTAGAAGCACACATGAAGCTCTTTGAATCTGCTTTGAGACCTCTATGTGGCTTCATAGGATGCGTACGTAATTAATCAAAGACCCTCAAAAATCACAATTTATTCACAAAAAACTATGCACCCAAAATTCATTAATTGTATCATAACATCCTCCTCACTCACAGTGTGATTCTCAGTTGGCTTGGACCGCCCATGACATTAATCCAAATAAAAATAGCAATGAGTAGAAGAAATAATATGGTGCCATAGCAGAAGAGGAATGGGGGAAAATTTCAATGCTGACAGAAGATGCCCAACCATCTTGATTCTATCTGAAAAGCTGTGGGCAGCTAATTCATTACATAAGGCAAAAGACAAAATGGAAAAAAATGCTACATGGTTACCTAGCAGAATATAATATAGAATCTTAGGCTATATTCTGAAAAGCATAGTATGTAGTACGTTTGCTGCATTTGATCAAATCTGGGTCTGCAAACTCTATGTCCATTGTAGGGGATTTGGACAACTAAGTTAAAACCCTTAACCCACATCTATCTTGTCAAGGAAAAGAAAACATTGGCTCCGATATATGGCATCAAAACAGGCAACTATTCCATTACAAAAAGACTTTCCCAGGAAAATTACACTGTCAGTTTAGCCACAGAACAGTTAAGAAATCAAGAAATGCTGAATAACTTGGGAAAAGACACTGGGAATAAACAGAGCGCTACAAAAGCTAAAGAAAGTAATTCCCTGAAAGACACTATGGACTAACTGCCTTTCTTTCAAATCCTTATTATCTTTGAGGTCTTGCCCCATTATGTCATAGTCACACTGGTCTCACTGACTTCATAAGGCATGCAGTATGTTATGTCCAATGAAATGCCTGTTTCATCCAATCACATATATGTTCTAATTTGAGTAACTCTGTTAAGAGGGACTATACCTCCACCATTCTTTAGGCTCTCCTTGTTTTGCCACAAAAGTGGTCAGTAGCTCAATTAATGCTTCAATGTCTTATGTCCAGTACTATTCAAACGTATCCCTAAAAAGAATTCTATTCCATTAGAGTGGCAGATGAGGAAGCTATGAAATATAACAAGTATATAAGCAAAATGCCATGTAGATTCTGAGCTCAGAGCTGATAATTATCTTTTAACGAAGGTTGAAAACAACATTCCAGAAGCAGCTGTGCCTAATAAATATCATTCTCATGGTTGAGGTTTCTGAACTATTTGCTCAAGGATGATGATTATCTGCATTGGTATCAATGTTCTTTCCCCCCCCCCCCCAAAGGAAACAGGGTCAGCTTATTTGAACAACGGCAATTTGGTACCCTTGAATATTAAAGTACTGTAGAAATTCTGCATTTTCAAAAGAGGGAGCTAGGGTGTCTTCTCCACTTTCAGTTGATATAGCTGTCTCCTTGGTATTGTTTTGTTTCTATCTCCATTGCAATTCTCACTTCTAATAGGATCAGTAGATGTGCACTTGTGCTCAGATTGCCTTTGGGCGGTCTCCTATATAAGAACTATGTAACGTTGGCCATTGCTCTTTGGAGTTTTTTTGTATGTGCAAGAGACCAGTGACTCATTAGAACATGCTTGTTTTATAACAGTAATATAGAAATTGGATATTTGTGGTAGGAGATGAAACAGCAACCACCGTAAAGTACATGGTTTCTATTCTTAAACAATGCATATGGAGATCTAACTTTTAAAATTGCTACTGAATCCAAGCCTCTTGGGCTTACATGTGCATCAGAACAAAGGCAACCAATGGGCTATACATTTTCTTGAATGTAGTAACTAAATGTTATTAAAAAGATAAAAAGGGATATATTTAAATACATTTTTTAAATTTGCAAAATATTAACATACATTATGAAATAGAATTAGGGAAAACAGTAAGTTAATTTTTCTCTTTTTCACCTCTGTTTTAGGTGGAATTCCAAAGCATTCAAAAATGATTAAGGTAGTCCTCAACTTACAACCATTCGTTTAGTGACTGTTCAAAGTTACAATGGCATTAAAAATGTGACTTATGACCAGTTTTCACACTTACGACTGTTGCAGCATCCTCACGGTCACATGATCAAAATTCGGGCACTTGTCAACTGGCATATATTGATGAGAGTTGCACTGTCCCAGGGTCATGTGATCACATTAATCTTCCCAGCTGGCTTCTGACAAGCAAAGTCAATGCCACATTCGTTTAAAGATTGCATGTTTCACTTAACAACTGCAGTAATCCGATTAACAACTGTAGCAAAAAAAAAAGTCATTGCTTAGCAATGGAAATTTTGGGCTCAATTGTGGTTGTAAGTCAAGGACTACCTGTAAATTATCATCCTAAAACAATATAAAAACCATTCTAAATTGTTAGGAATTTAACAACTGTAGCTGGAGTTCTTCAAATCCAAAACGTAAGATATCAAACTCCAATTTCCATATAACAAGTTTTATTGAATTTTTTTTTTGGTTTTACATCAAAGTGCTTGAGACTCATCGTGGGGATAGGGTACTCCATAGAAAAAAGTAAGAAACATAATCATACATATATAGTTCAAATTAATTCTTTAAAAGTTCCCTCTCTATTTTGTCAATCAAAGAAAAAAAAACTATCAATAATATTTCACCTATATCCGATCAAATCCTGTTTTCAAGCTTAACTAACTTACAATTACCATATTCCAATTTAGCCTTAAATAAACACATAGTTTACACTTCGGGTATCCAATTTCCCTTATTTCGTAAAATATAAATTGTTTCTAAAATATACATATTATTCCAACCATTCTATTTATACTTCCCAATTAAATTCTATCTCTTATTCTACTCTATTTCAAGTATATATTTTATAAATCAATCCATACCTTTAAAACCCCTTTTTAACTCCTTACCTAAAATTTAAATCTTATCAAAATCATTATACCTATAAAAAGAAAACATATTATTCCACCAGACACCTTCTTATTTCATTTCCGGTCTATATTCTATTTCTTCATCTATTAACTTTTTGTTTACCATCTTTTCCGTATTACATTTCCCAACCATAGTCAAATTACATCCCAACCATAGTCAAATCAATAATTTTCATCTCATTAGTATTAACTCAGTCAAAATCTCTAAAAGCCTTTTTAACCCATCAGGTAAAATTTTAACTCTCATTTTTAAACCTAATTCTAGCTTTCTTTTTGTGCCAAGCAGGTTTCCACAAAAGAGCCTCTAAATCATCAAATCTTAATATTTGATTGTACATATTTCTCCACAATTGAGTCTGATCGTAGTCCTCTTCTCTTTTTTCCAATGTTGTCTGCACTACATAATCAGTCTTATTTAGTATGGTAGTTATTCGTTGTTTATCCATGTTATCACTTCCGGTTCTGGTTTGCAGCAGAGGCGGTCGTGCAAAGAGTCTGCTCTCTTCGCCGGCCGGCTGGTTTCCCCCCGCCGGTAAACCCTGGACAGGGTCGAAAGTCGCCCTGGAGGGACAACCACCATTGAGGAGGACACTTATTGACGGCGGAGGGAGCGGCAGCTCCCTCTGCGGTCCGAGACAGCTCCTTTGGGCTGACGGAGAAAAGATCGGCCATTAACATGGCCGATCATCTAGCTGCTCCAGCCGAAAGTCACAAGAACATCTAAGCGAAAAGAACCACTGTGGGTGATCTGGGTGAGACCTTTCCTTCCCTCTTGGTACCCTATTTATCTCCCTGTGAAAAGTTTCTGGAATTATTTCCCTATTTTAAGAGAGCGGCGTTTGGATATTTGGGAAAATGAGCTTTGAGAAAAATAATTAATTTTTATTGACTATTTGAGTTGCTGGATTTCGGGGATCCTGAAAAAATCTTTCCTATGAAGATGGATTTTCTTTCTCTTTGCCAGCTTGTCTTTAATTCAAGTGGAAGCCTTTAGGGAGGGGGGTGGAGCGTTTTTTTCTCCCCCCCCCTTCTGAACATTATTGCTTATTTTAAAACTTTTTTTCTGCAGTCTGGGCGGCTTTTTGCGGCTTGAAGTTGCAACAAAGTATTGTTTTAAGCCGAGACTTTCACTCCCTTTTGCCGGGTGTGTATTCAGACTAAACTTGGCATGACGCCCAGACACTTGGCTCTACGCCCAGACATTCCTATCTAATGTTGAAACCAGCTGAAAGAAGGTTTTCATTTTTTTTCCTTTTCTTTCTTTTCTTTCTCCTATTAAACTGGACTTTACAGTACAAATTATATATTCTAGATATATGAACTTTCTCTCTTTTTTGGATTACAAACATAATAATTGACTTGCAAGGCACCTTTTTTCTATTACTATTCTGGATATAAATTTTTCTGCTTTTTCCTTCTTGTTTGGCTTGACTTTTTTGCTTTTTTTATTTCTGTTTGGATGTTACATTTTATAATATCCCTATTATAGAATTTGTATTGCTGTATTTATCTTCCAAGCTGAATTTTTACCAAAAAATTAAGATTATTTTATTATTGAAATGGAATTTTACCTACAACTTGGCTATGGACTCACACTAGAAAAAATTTTGGAACTTAAAGATTTTATTACTATTTTGGATTACAAATTGGATATTTTTTTTATAATATTGACTTTGGCCTTTTTTTGCTTTTTTCTTCTTGTCTGGCCTGACCTTTTTGCTTTTTTCTATTCCTTTTGGATGTTATACCTTATAATATCCTTACTATAGAATTTTTAGTGTTGTATTTACTTTCTAAGCTGAATCTTCACCAAAAAACTAAGACTATTCTACTATTGAAATGGAATTTTACCCACAGCTTGACTATGGACTTTTACTAGAAAAAAATTTGGAACTTAAAGAACAATTTAGAATGAACGTGAAAGATGATGCTCCAGAGTTAAAAATTGAATCTCAAACTTTGACTGAACAATTTATAGACCAAGGAACAACAGAGGAAGAACGAATCAACCCTAAAGAGGCCGGCATGGAACTACATCCACAACTTAACGAGATGGAGGAAATATATTTACAATCTATTGGTAATCGGATACTGGGAAGAATACATGAATCTAATGAACGTGTGAATGTTAGAATAAATGCCTTTATTACAAAGCTTCAAACTGACTTCCAGATTTCAACTGACTACTTTACAATTCAAACAACATCAGAAGAGGAACCAATCAACACAGAGGAAGATCTGTACATCTCATGTACAAGTTATGGAGAATCTCGATGACCAAAGGCGGATTCTAACTAAAACACCTATAATCCCAAAAGCAACAGGAATTGATTTCCAAATACGAGGCATCGAAATCAAACTCCAATTTCCAAAATCACATTCAAAAGAAGCTTCCCAAGTTTGTGGAGAAAAGATATTGTCATAAAGCAAACAAGCTAAACAGAATCAAAGGTAATGTTTTATTTCACACGCCTTAAGCTCAATCTTTATCAAGATAATCAAGATTGAAGTAATCATTTGTTCCCAGATTGAGCTTTTGAGCCTTTATGAATTCCTGCAGGTACTTCTTGACAGATGGCTTCATTAGGAGAATTGATAGCAGAAGATGCTTCATTTGATAGCTGAACACCGAATGGTTCTACTGTAGCTGTAATCCTTTCCACATTTCCAAGCATGTTCCACTTACACACAGGACATGTTTGGTGCTTTAAAAGCCAAGGATCAACACAGATTTTGTGGAAAAGATGCCCACAACGCAAAATACGGGCTATATCTTTAGGTTTGTACATTTCTAAACACACTGCACAGTTGTCTCCATTTGATCCAACTTCTTTGCCATCCTCTTTTAATGTACGAAGCTCAAGATGATTGATGGCTTTAGTAATATCAAGCTCCTGCTGACACCTCTGTATCAAATTCCTTGCTCTTCGTAGCTTTCCAGCACAATAAAAGGTGCAATATGCCACAGCTACAGAGGAAAGAATAAAAATGGTGCCCATATAACGGGTTAACCATGGGTTACAATGCTTTCCAACATCAATGGTTGCCATCACTTTGATGCCATTCTGAATTAGATGCAGAAGGTCCGTGCCTTTCAGGTTGCCAATCATAACAGCCACAGGGCCTTCTTTCCCAAAGTTAAGCATTGGAAACACATTGTTACCTGTACCAGGATAATTATAGATGATCACACCAACTGCTCCTTTTTCTGCAGCCACACTGATTTTTTTTGTAAATGAACACTGCCCTCTTATGATGAGTGCTATCCAACATCCTGCATTTCCTGACTTAAAATTTGTTACAGAACTACAAGCATTTTGATGGGGCTCCTCTGCAGCTATCACGATGCCGGACACCTTCTTCAAGGGTGAGGCTTTGGCGAACACTCCGTTTTCTGCAATCTCCCATACAGTCCGATTCCCAACTTGAAATGATATGTTAATATTGGCAATCCAAAAGCTGTCAGCTTTTGAACTCTGCAGGTGGAGCCCAAGACAGATGCCAAGGTATAGAAAGCATAATGATTTTATCTTTCTTCTTTCAGTGGCAGCCCCAAGTAAGTTCATGCTGACATCTGTTAAGCAGTCCCAGAGCCAATAACTCAAAGACAATAAAAATCATCAGCACATCAGAACTGAAAGATATTTCCAGTGAGATACCAAAAACCCATCTCAAAAATTCTGGAGAAACAAGCTGAAGGGTCTGTCTGCAAGTATGTTGCTTAGATGAAGTTTGACAGATTTTTCTCTCTCCTTCCAATGAAGTCATTTATTGTTAAGTAATGAAATTGTGACATCATTAACACTTTGCCAAGCAGGACTCTTGTGCTTTATCTTATATAAAATTACACTATTTAAAAACAAATAAACATTTTGATATAAACTTAAGTTACACAAATCACAAGGTATACAGTATCTGGGATACTCTGTACTGAATGTCTTGTCATTTAATGTGAATATGCTGAGAGAATGCATAATACTGCATTTTAAAGTTCAATAAAGTACCCTTAAAATTGCTTAGCTTTTTAAGATCAAACAAGAACAGCTAAGTACTCTTACTTTGTTAACTTTCAGTTCAGCAGCATATATAGATATGCTAACATATATATCAATATTGTAGAATAGAACAGAACAGAACAGAACAGAACAGAACAGAACAGAACAGAACAGAACAGAATAGAATAGAATAGAATAGAATAGAATAGAATAGAATAGGATCTGGAAGGGTCCTTGGAGATCTTCTAGTCCATCCCCCTGCTCAAGCAGGAGAACCTATACCATCTCAGACAAATTGGACCCCACTGTCTGAAATTATGCAATGTGGGGCCCCATGTAGGTGGTAGACATGGTGGAGGAACAACTTTGCTAGAGTCTTTGCTTTTGGGATTTTTTGACAAGGAGTGAAATGGACCTGTTTTGAAAATAGGTTGGTCACCACCCAAATAACGGTGTTTCCCACACTTTCTGGCAATTCTACAAATAAAGTCCATAGAAATCTCTCTCCAGGTTGCTGAAGGGTTTGCGAACAGCTGCAGAAGGCCAACTGTTTTCCCCTGCCTTTGTTTTGCCAGTTTTTTTATCACCAGTTTTATAACCAAGGTGCAGTTTATACACTTTCTTAATAAATCCAGTCATGGTATATCTTCGATACTTAAATGTGTATTCACCACAAATATGGCAAAATGTATCATGGCTATTCTGACATTGGCGAACTATCTTCTGTCACCAATATTCCTATAGCAAGTCTACAACTGGCTTATTTGTAATGTAACTCACATGTACATAAGCAATGCTATGCCTTGAAACAATTGCATCAAAATACACGGAGACTGATAACAATGAAATGAGCATTATCTGTGCATGTGATCTGCTTTTTTAGCCTTTCCAAACAGCATCTATCTAGCCTAACTATGCCTAGGCATGCCAAAATTGTACCAGTTCCACAAATGTTATGCAGTGTGCCAAGTGCACGCCTGGACATGCATGAGTTACACAAAACATCTTATAACACAAACAAAAATTAATAAAGGTAAAATATTTATTAAGAAGAAATTGCAAAAATGTAAGATTTCTATAAAACGGCATGTGATAGATTAAATTTTAGATTATTTTCATGATTAGCAGCCAAAAAACTATAAGATACACCCCAAAGTGTTCAGGAAACAATTTTTTTGTTGTCCAGTGTTATCATCTACCATTTATGAGAAACCCACCACCAAATTTGCAGTCTGGAAATTAGCTGAACTAAACACAAATTTCAGGTTATTCTTAAGTAAATACAAACTGCTATTGAAATCATTTCAATATTTTGTCCAATGACTAGATTTTTAAAATGCTGTAACGAGATGATATGAAAGAAACCAAATGAAACAGTTCTAGTCAAATATCCTGTCTTTCAAAAGATTCAGAAGTCATAAAATAAAGTTTGGGGTTTATCTGTTTGTTTACCAAACCAACTAATAAAGAGCCATTTTGAGTAGCAAAGACTGAAATAGCATAAAGCTTTTATAAATATATATAAAGCCATAAAGAGGGCTGTGAAAATATCTACAGACCCCTCACATCCTGGACATAAACTGTTTAAACTTATTCCTCAAGATGAAGCTATATGGCATTGCACTCCAAAACAACTAGACACAAGGACAGCTTTTCCCCCCCATGCCATCACTTTGCTAAACAACTAATTCCCACAATACTGTCAAACTACCTAGTAGGGCTGTAATATTATTATCCTTCTCATATTTCCTATTAGCTATTTCCTTATCTTCTTATACTGTGTTTCCCCCAAAATAACACCTGGTCTTATATGTTTTTGGCCTCCAAAAGAGGCATTGGGTCTTATTTTCAGGAAATGTCTTATTTTTTGGGGTGGAGCTCCCTCCCTCTGCTTTCCAGACACCTGCCAAAGCCACGCAAGGTAAAGGCTGAAAGCGGCCAGGGGCAGCCCTACCCCTGCCTGGCATAGCCAGCACAAGAGCTGCAGTGCCCACCAGGGCTTGAAGAGCATGGGACTGCCCCTGCCACTGGCCCCTGCCGCACCACCACCCAGATGCCCTCACTTCTCCTAAGCATTTCTTTGCTAACCTGCTTTTCAGCTCCATCGCATTTCTCAGCCACTGCTGCATGCAGGGAAACAAAAGAAGTTTGTGGGACTAAAAAAAAAAAAGTTCAATCAAACCTTCCAACTTTTCGTGAAAAAAAATCTTGCAAAGTTGGAAGGTCTGATTGAACTTTTTTTTAATCCCACAAACCTTTGTTTCCCTGCACACGGCGGTAGCTGAGAAACGTAATGGAGAAACGCGATGGAGCTGAAAAGCAGGTTAGGAAAGAAATGCTTAGGGGAAGCGAGGGCATCTGGGTGGTGGTGCAGTGGGCGTTAGGAGCAGGGACAGTCCCACGCTCTTTGGGCCCTGGCGGGTGCTGTAGTTTTCATGCCAGCTGTGCAAGGTAGGCATGGAGGTGTCCCTGGCTGCTTTCGGCCTTTTGGCTATCCCGGGGGGATTCTGTTGCTGTTTCCGCGCCTGGTCCACCCCCTACCGCTGCCTCCCAAGCCAGCCGACGCACATGAAAATCCTGTGCAAGCCAAGCCAGGCCAGCGGCAAGGGTGGAGCTTGGGAGGCAGTGGTAGGGTGTAGCTCAGGCGTGACCCAGCAGCTGCAGCAACAGCAGAATCCCCCTGGGACAACCTGTTCTGTTCCAGCCTACGTCCGACCTTGTTGCGTCGCAAGAACAACCCCTCTTTAACAGTAGACTGGAAAAACCAACCTCTTTTTATTTCAAAAACAGTCCTGATAAGTTTTTCTCCAAAACAAAAACACAAAAGACTTTCCCAACAGATAAGTGGTTACAAAAGCAAAACAGAGCAGGAGTTAAACAAGAAATTCACCGGTAAAACAAACAAACCATGATTCCTGGAAGTTCTTTACAAATGGTTGCCTTCAGCAACCAGCAACGCCCACACCTTCCCTTTTTATAAAGCATTCCCAAGGTGTGGCTTCTCAAAGCCTTCTCCTCCTCCCCTGGAGTTGTCGTATTGACTGCTGCTGACCTGCTCTAGATAATTGCCTGCGTCTACGAGCATCAATAATGTCTACCAGCTGTGAATCCTCAAGGTCTGACTCATCCTCTCCACACAGCTGAGTTTCATCCAGAACATGATTGGAGGGGCCAGGCTCTTCATCAGATTGTGAGTCTTGTAACTCATCAGAGTCTCTCTGTGACTCTGCTGGCTCTCCCAACCCCTCCCCCTCTGATTCCCCGGACTCAGCTGCCGGGTCCACTGGCTGGCACGGACTCACAACACAACCTCGCTGGCACCAACTGCATGCTACCGGTAACACTAAGTGCCAAGACTGGAGCCCAGACCGAGGGGGAAGCAGTGGCGGCAGAGCGCTCCGTACGGGGGGGGGAGAATTCTGCTGTTGCTGTTGACAGAGAATGGAAGCTTCATCCACTTAAAAATGGGGCAGTTGGAAACAGAGAGAATCTCTCCATTTTCAACTGCCCCATTTTCAAGCAGACAAAGCTTCCAGCCTCTGTCATTTCTCCAAAAAGTATGTGGTGCATCCAGATCCCCTGTCTCCCCACCTCCACGCTGGACTTACCTGCACTGCTTCAAGGGGCCGGCGGGCTGCAGTTGCTACTGGACACCTTTGGCCCTCGTGCGCTCACTGCCACTTGTGCTGGCCATGCCCACCCCCTCGGGCTTATTTTTGGGGTATGGCTTATATTAGACCCACCCCCAAAAATCAAGCTCAGGCTTATTTTCTGGGTAGGTCTTATTTTCGGGGAAACACAGTAACTATAACTTTATTGCTTGCATCTTAAAATTTATATTAATTTGTTTATTTAATATCCTAGTATGATTTATGTTGATTGCTTATTTAGTACCCTTATTTACAGTACTGTGTTGTATCTTATGATTTATGATGCATATATTTTATGATTATAATCATGATTTATCACTTGTTGCTTGTATGTACACTGAGAGCTTATTCACTGCAGACAAATTCTTTGTGTGTCCAATCACACTTGACCAATAAAGAATTCTAATTCTAATTCTAATTCTAATATGTAAAAGCCTATCACCAATGTATTTAAATAAAATAAAGCAAAAATTAAACATTTTTGAGAATTGCAGGTCATACATCAAGGGTTTTAATTGATCACAACTAACTCTTAAAATATCACTTTCCTCCGTAGATAAGTGCATTTAGTGCAGAGAATAATCATGTGTACACATAAATCTGTATTTGTATTCCTATGCATGTCTTACAAAAGGAAAAAGTAGCCTCTCTTGGAGGCTGGATAATGGTATAATTGCAAATAGGGCAAATCACATGCTATAGCAACCAGAGGTCAATACAGTTTTGTGGAAGATATGCCTGCAAGTTAAAATCCAGACTACCTCTCTTGGCTTGTACATTTCTAAGCAAACCAGTAAGTGTCTTCTGCCAGATCAAATTCATCCTTTTTTAACTTCCGTAATTCAAGAGAATGAACATCTTTCTGGAGTTCTGATTTCACCATTTGGGCTCTCTGTTCATGTCTTATTATAATCTGTTCTGAAGAACAATAGAATAAGGCATAGGCTAAAATTATCCTAACAGTAAAAAAAACACAGAGATATATATTCAAGGGGCACTGGATTGCTCTCACTCTGATTTGGACAGTTTTTTGGTTCCCATGCTGAATCAAACAAAGGTGGTGCTTTTGTTTCAAGCTGTTCATCATGACGTCAGGACTATCATCTGCATCCTTATGAATCAAAATAAAACTTTCTCTTTCTGAAAACAAATGGTCATAGATAATGACACCAGCAAACCTTTCTCTGGAACAACCTTGATTTTCTTTTGAAAAATGCAGATTCTTCTCACAAGAATTGCAGTGCAGTCCTCCATTATTTGTTGGTATGTGGAACCAAATATCCAGGCTGCAAGAATCTTCACCTTCAGCCTCTGGAATCACCAACTGTCCCACCATCCTCTTTGAAGGGAGGTACTTTTCCAAGAAAGCTAGAAAATTGTTTTTTGGGCTGGTTTCTCCAATAAATTGTTAGATTCATGGAATATACAGAACCACCTGCAACTTTTAAGTAAAACAATTCAATAATAAGGAAAATGCTGAACACCAGGTTCCAGCACCACAAAACCTCTTTTCCACAGTTATTGCGAAGCTTCATTCTTCTTGAACAAATGGCAACAGGAAAATCCAAGTGTTGATTCACTTGAGAAAACTACCAAGGTACTGCAAAATATTTCAGTGTCAAACGTCCTGCTGACTAATTAGAAAAAACACGCAGTAAGCTCACAAACATGTAAACCCCTACTTAACTACTTTCTCCTAGGAACTCCTAGCAAAAAGAGTGAATGCTTTTCCCCATTGCTCACAAGTTTTACAACAGTAATCTGGAATAGAGCTGCAGTCATTGTGACATCAGAACTAGCTCCATGGGAGATTCCCTCTCAACTCATAGATACCCTACAAGAACACAGAAATCAGGAAGCTTGAGATAGGCTGAATAGTTTAACCCTTGGTTAGCATTGTCCCTCAATCCTCTTGATACCCTACTATTCTTTTGAATTCCAGCACAGGTTAGAAAAGAGAATTATTTGCTATCTAATTAATTTAGCTGTGTGATTTGTGTTCTATCCACAAAAAATGGTTGTCTATAACATGATTATTGTAATAAGCTTCCTTTTTATTTGACATCTTTATGCTTTTCTAATTGTCTTTAAACACATTTCCTAGCTGTAGTACCTTAGTCTTTCTTTTCCTTTCTTTTCTTTTCCTTTCCTTTTTCCTTCCCTTCCCTTCCCTTCCCCTTTTCCTTTCCCCCTTTTCAAGGTAGTTGTTCAGAACACAGCCACAAGCTTTTAGACAACTTGCACTGACACTTGCGACTTTTAGTACTGTGGACTGTTTTGGGACAATACAGAGAAACATTGCATCACATTTAATGTAAAACAACATCTATAGTCTTACCAATTCATTTGGTAGTTGTGGCATAGCTTCAATCAGCTTTCAGATTATTGAGGTTACAACTCTCTACACCACCAGCCAAAATTCTGGGAGTTGTAGTCCCAACCAATTTGGGGAGTACCAGGCTGAGGAAAACACCTAAAGCTATTAATTGAGAGGGCTTCCATTCTGCAAATTTTGAGAATCCCATTCAGTACAAGGCAAGTTTGTCTACTTAGACCAGACATGTCAAACTTGCGATGTCCCGTGACATCGCGCGACGTATCAGAACTTTTCCCCCATTGCCGGCAATGGGGTGGGCGCAGTTTCCTCGTGACACATCCGGTCCCCGGGCTGGCAGTTTGACACCCCTGACTTAGACCAGTGTTTCTGAACCTCAGCAACTTCAGGATGTGTGGATTTCAATGCCCAGAATTCTGCAACTTCCAATAAGTCTTCCTTAATAATTTTCTGAATAGATCAGCATTTTGATGAATGATTTATCTGCAATCAGTATTTTTAGTTCTTAATAGTTAACAAATATTTTATAATTACATTCTGGGCATTCTGGGTTGCCTCTTCAGCATCATTACACATGACAAGCTTTGTACATACCCTATTATTTCATTTTGAAAAAATAATAGGTTATTCCCTACACCAGTGATGGCGAACCTTTTAGAGACCGAGTGCCCCAAAACCACCCCCCACCCATCCCCGCTCCGCCGTGCCCGCTGGACCACCCACCACCTCCACGGCCCGCCACAGATCACCCAGGCAGCCCAGCAGCGCCATGGTGGCCACGCCCTCCGCCCGTGCCCTGCAGCATCATGTGCGCGTGATGGGGTGCAAGGGTGGAGTCTTGTCCCCACTGCCCGGCTACCATGTCCTTGGCTACGCAGCATTGCATGGGCCATGCCCGGGGGCGACTCTCCTCCGGAGGGCTGCTGGTGAGGAGGCAGGGCTGGGGCGATGGTGCGTGTGCCCACAGAGAGGGCTCCGAGTGCCGCCTCTGGCACGCGTGCCATAGGTTCGCCACCACTGCCCTACACTTAGGGCAGGGGTGTCAAACCGCTGGCCCGCGGGCTGGTTTCATCATACCGAAGCCACACCCACCCCAATACAAAAAGAGTCGCGATATGTCGTGACATGTCATGTGACGTGGCGAGTTTGACACCCGTGCCTTAGGGAGATATTTCAATGGAAAAAACTATGGAAATTTATAGGAAACTCCAATTCCATACAAAGCTATATTTAATTTGTTGTGTATGCTTTCCCAACTGTTTTTTTAACATATTCTAATCTATGAAATTGTTTTTGATAATATTAAAATATAATCAAATAGGGTGAAACAATCTGAAACAACTGTATCAGATGAGAATTTAAACATTGAGTTCAGCAGCTTGAATAATATACAATAATCCCAAGGTGATTAAAAATACAAAAATCAAAGTGTATAGAGAGTTGGAGAGTTGATGCAAACACCAGGCTAATGTAGGAACATATGTTGAAGGCTTCTGGTGGAGTTATATGCCATATATCAGAAAAAGTATGTTCAATTCTTTGCCCAACAGATTTAGTATGACATTTGTAATTAGATCCAAACAAACAAAAAAGTGGCCTGTAAAAAACTAAATAATTCTGTAAATCACAGGTAAATAAGGCCAAAAAGGAAAGAAAGCAAAAGCCCCACTATCAGATTTTTTTTTTTACAAAAACTGAAGCAAAACATAATGACCAATATCAAAGAATTAGTCTTTATAATATACCGAAGGTATGGCTTTATGCTTCAAACAAATTAAATACATTCGTGGATTTCCGTGTACTCAGCACTTAGAGACATATTACAATTATATAGCAGCACATACTGGATGTAATTATGCTGTACTCGAGTGGACAACAGCTGGATATGTGGAGGTGACCTCCAGATATATTACTATGTTACAGCTCCCATTAAGTCTCACCATTTGTACCCTGACTAGAGCTGAACGGACCACATCTCAAAGATACAGTTTGGTTTACAGTGTCATTTAATCAAGTTAGGAGGAAATAACCAATCTGGTACAATAATTAGCACACTCGTATACTCAATAAAAGAAAATAAAAATAAAAAGGGGGGTAACAATGATCACAACAGGAAGGCCCCATACCTTTTATTGGAACTTCAGAAAATTCTACAAACTATTTCCATTGTTGGCATATAGGTCTACCTTGGAATTTTTACTTACCTAAATATTACATTTCTAGCAAATGTATTTTGCATTCAAAGTATACTGCATTCTGCATTGTTTATTCCTGCCATAATATAGATTTACTGTAACAGTAATTACATAACAGTTTTCTCCTAAAAATGATTTGTTGCTCAAAAACCTGTTATCCTATAGCAGTTACTACAGTAGTTTTACACTGGAAAGGAAAGTAACATAATGTTAAGATCGTGACACTCTACTGGCGAATAGAAAAATGTTCTAAATGAATGTCCAGCCTACTATCGGAGCATCTTAAAAAAAATTGTTACGTGGATATTTTCTTGCTATGGCACAAGTGACACTCAAGGTGCAGAATAGTCATGTAGAGCAATGGTGATGACAAGATGGCTACAGCCTCAGTCACACCAATTAGAAGTAACTGAGATTTTTAAAAATCCACTCTATACTCCCTTTTCTTATCAAGCATGCATTCTCCTTATTCTGAGAAGGCATAGCAAAGCCTTCCCACACTGCTATTACTTGGCAATAACAACTGAGTTATATCAACAGGCTATAGTCTAATGCTCTTTTTTCACATGATACGGCTGGACCCATTCCTGTGTTTAAGAAGGAATCTTCTGGATGAGACTTGGGCCGCCTTGTTTCTTCCCAGTTTCTGCTACTCAAATGATTTAGAGGTAAATTATAGAGAAACAGCCTGAAAACTGTACATAAGGAATTACTGATTAAAAGTTTAGGATTTTCAATCATATTATCTACTTGTTTTCTCATTAAAATAAATGTTTCTCTTATGAACTCAGATTCTGTTTCTTGCATTGATGTGTGTTCTGTGCTAATTCCACCCACGTTTCCCATTTAGTTAATGTTTGGCTTCAGCTATTTTCAGTCTTCTCAAGAGGGCTATGGAAATACATCCAATAGTTGACTTTCATAAAATTGATATTTTGGAAAATGCTTTTGCATGCAGCTTTAACTCAGATAGTATGTAGCCATTATGCAGCACTAGTTGCAAATAATTTCTTTCTTAAGTTGCTTAATGTCTGTGCTTGTTGGTTTCTTATTAGATAATAAGGATTAGTTCGATATGGATAATAAATACATTTTGCAAAGACAATCTCATCCATAAACTTCTGAGACTATTTATGCACATATATACTGCAAAATCTCTATGTCTCTTGGGGAAAAAAAGCAACAGAATTTCACATTTAGGTGGTGATGTCCATAAATGTAGAGTTTTAATTATTGATCATAACTGACACTAGCCTCCAAATCATCACCATTCTCCAAGTAAAAGAGTTCTTTAGAGTTAGTGAGAAGAATGCTCTTATATATGATCCTGAAAAGGAAAGGAGCCTTGGGAATCCGATGAAGATAAATTATTGCATCTCTCTCAGTTGCCTTGGATAATGGCATAATTGCAAATCGGGCAAATGCCACGTTTTAGCAACCAGCGGTCAATACATCGTTTGTGGAAAATATGCCTGCAAGTTAAAATCCGGACTATCTCTCTTGGTTTGTACGTCTCTAAGCAAACCACACAAGTCTCTTCTGCCAGATCAAATTCATCCTTTTTTAACTTCCGCAGTTCAAGAGAATGAACAGCTTTTCGGAGTTCTGATTTTATCATTTGGGCTCTCCGTTCTTCATGTCTTACCATAATCTGCCCAGGAGTACAGCATATTAAGACATAAGCAATGAATGTCAAAATGAGAGAGTAAGCACAGAGATAGATCTTCCAGAGGCACTGGGTTGCTCCCAGTTCAATCATGGCAGTTACTCTAATACCTTCCTGAATCAAGCGAAGAATTTGCTTTCCTTTCAGACTGCTAATCATGACAGCAGCAATCTCACCAGCATCTTCACGAGTTAAAATGAGACTCTCTCTCTCAGCACATGAATGGTCATAGATAATGACCCCAGTAGCACCTTTCTGTGCTGCTGCCATGACTTTATCCTTAAAAGTACAGCCTCCTCTTGCAATGAAGGCAATCCAGTCCTTTGTATTTGGTGGTATGTTGAAGTTAGTCTCCACCCCACAAGCATTTTTAGCTTCGCCTTCTGGGATCACCAACACACCCACCATCTTCTTGGAAGGCAGATTCTCTTCAAATAAAGCTGGATGATAGATCTCTGACATGGCCCACTTCCCCCATTGAAGTGTTAGATTCATATAGTACACAGATGGGCTTGCAGCTTGGGAACCTGGCACACCAAACATTAGGGAGAAACCCAAGGCCAATTTCCAGCAAAGTGAGATTTTTCTTCTGCAGTGATTAAAAGGCTTCATTTCTCCTTCCACCTTTTGTAAGTAGCCAGAATATGCTTTTTTAAAAAAATTCCTGATGATTTCTTCAAAGTGTAGAGACTTAGATAAGTAACATTTCTTGTCCTGGTATATTTGGAGGAGAGATTATTTGTGGGATCAGCCAATCCTTTCAACTGCCATGTCAAGTGATGCACTTCCTAGTATCATAAACTAACATAAACAATGGCCTAGCTAATTTGAATACTGCAAGCTTATTGGCTAAAATGTTAACATTTGCCAAAGCTTTGGCTGTTGAGGCCAGTAGTATAATAATTTGCCTGATTTCATAACCTCATTTTAATTTTCTAGCTGCCTATTTCTAGCTGAACTATTTAAACAAAAATAATGTTAAGTCATTGCACACTAAACATGCTGCATTTTCTACATTTATTTTACTTTCTAAATGTTTACAAGTGACATCAATGATTGGTCTTCATGCCTGAGGATAATCACTATGAATAGGACTGAAATGCAACTGTGATGAAATGTAGCCTGGATTCTCAGGAAGGAGTTAACTAGTTTGTATGAGAGAAAGAGGGTGAAGACAGCTCCTCCCTCATAGTTCCCAGTATAACTTTCATGTAGGTAGTAGTCTGCCTCAGTTTGACAATATTTTATTTATAGGTGTGGAACAATAAAGAAATCTGATTATAATTCCTTTCTTTGTCCCTAGGAACACTTCATTTGTACACCAAATCTAAGCTAAACTTCCTACACAGACATCTGAGGCTTAGGTATTACTGTGTACTTATAGTATTACTGTACTTACAGTATTTATCCACGTTCTAACTAGCTACAGATTGGACCAATAGCAGTTTAAGACATGGCTAAACTGAAAGACTTGATTTTCATTTCCTGTCCATATTATTTTAATGCATACTTTTTAATTGCTGTTCTTATCAATAATTGGAGGGTTAAAATGGCAAACTAGCAGATGAAGTTAAAACTAGGGCTACCAAATCTAGGCTTTCTTTAGATTTTAGTTTTTGTACAATTTTGCTGCCATCTAATAATTGTCTGGATTGTTGTAGCCCTGCACTGAATAATAGAGGATAACCCTGAGGGAGAGAGGGAAGATCTGTTACCAAAACCACAGTCAGATGAATGAGGCTTGAGCCCAGACCAAAAACATGATTTATGACAATGACTCAGACATGAAGATAAGAGGGAGGAAAGGAAGCACGTTCAGACTTGTAAGTTTCTGTTACTGTAACCCTATAATAAAAGTAGTATTAGTAACTTCGGCTTCCTAGTCCGGTCTGCCTTGAAGGACTGACACGTTCACCCTTTGCAAGATTTCATGACTATAGCTGTTCTAATAAAAGAAACTTTAGGTCTACATGGTGTGTGTTTCATAGTCTGACCTATTCATATAGGATTGAAAATTAACATCAGACCAACAATCAAGAAATGAACAATACCCCAATCAAAGAACTGTCAAACAAGCCAACAATAAACAGTCCAACCAAAAAACAAAACAAAAAAACCCCAAATCCACCACAATCACTCCCACCAACACTGACATGGCAAGTCACTAGAATATAAATTGAGAACAAACCCCAGTCTCTACTAGCACTGATGATGCTACCTACTTTGGGTAATGAAACATCTGCATGAAAACAACCAAGCTCAGAGAGCATCAAGGATTCCTCAAAGTTGTATGTGTATGTGTCTGTACCTGTACCTTTACCTCTATCTATCTATCTATCTATCTATCTATCTATCTATCTATCTATCTATCTATCTATCTATCTATCTATCTATCTATCTATCTATCTATCTATCTATCTATCTATCTATCTATCTATCTATCTATCCATCCATCCATCCATCCATCCATCCATCCATCCATCCATCCATCCATCCATCCATCCATCCATCCATCCATCCATCCATCCATCCATCCATCCATCTTGTGAGATGGTTCCTACCCCCAGACATGTAAAATTGAGGATCTATTTGATCTATAAAATTGGCATCTATTTGATTAAATGTGACTTTTCAGATAGATTTACAGATGGAGAAATTGTTCAGCACTCGTCCTAACTCAAAATATATGTAACGTTTGGAAAGATATCCTATGTTACTTCTGGTGGTTCCTATTACTACTGGTAATAGGATAGATAGATAGATAGATAGATAGATAGATAGATAGATAGATAGATAGATAGATAGATAGATAGATAGATAGATAGATAGATAGATAGATAGATAGATAGATAGATAGATAGATAGATAGATAGATAGATAGATAGATAGATAGATAGATAGATAGATAGATAGATAGATAGATAGATAGATAGATAGATAGATAGATAGATGATAGATAGATAGATAGATAGATAGAAAAAAATCAGCCATCCCATTAAATCTATCTATCTATCCAGCCAGCCAGCCAGCCAGCCAGCCATCCATCCAACCATCCAGCCATCCAGCCATCCAGCCATCCAGCCATCCAGCCATCTTGTGAGATGGTTCCTACCCCCAGACATGTGTGATGTCTCCTTGTTATGCTATTGTGAACTGTTGCTGTTCTCTCTTTCTTTGCAACTACATTAACTATAGGAACCTAAAATCATTCAACAACAATAATAGTGATCTTATCCCAATATTACAAATATTATTAAGAGGAAGACTGAGAAAGATGATAAATAGTTGATGGAGAACCAGTTTGGTGTAGTACTTAAGGTCTAGAAACCAGGAGACTGTGAGTTTTGGCATGAAAGTCAGCTGAATGGAAAAGAATAACAAATATTTGGGTAAGAGATTAATCCCTTCAGAGTTTATAAATTTGTTTATGAAAGCTTGACATCTTCATTATATATCAAGCTTGATATAATGTTAACAGCCATCCAGACAAATATTTATATTACATTTTCTTTTATGAGCCATTAACATTTAGTAAAATATTAAATATTTAGCAATTCAATCGTTTGTAAATACTAAAATTATAATTTCAATATTTTGTCTTCATGTAAGAATATTCTACAGATTATACTGGTAACAATAAAGCTTAGGGAGAGAGGGAGGAAGGAAAGAAGGAAAAGGCATTTAAAATAGAGAGTACCAATAAGGCACTGTCCCCCCCCCCCAAAAAAAAACCAGTTTAGTAAATCGGACTACTCTATCTTTTATTTGAGATTTACAAATTAGCAAGGTTACAATTCATGACTGCATTGGGACCTGTAAATTCTATTTACCAAACATCTGATTTATGACAAGTTAGACTGGAAAAAAAAATCGTTATCATTCCAGAAGAAGGCAATACCACACCACTTCCATATTGCTGCCAAGAAAATTACATGGATATATCCATGAGGTCACTAATAGTTAAGCTTAACTTGAAGAGATGTAAATTTTACTTTTGCTGACCCTGATGATAAATATCTAACACAGCCACAGATCTTAAGGTGGGATATGCCCTCTTTTGGAACAGACCAAAATTAAATGTACATGCAAATCATGTTTTCTAATTCATGTTGGACATAGTGGTGTTTAGTACTGTTACTTCTCAAGATGAGTTTTATCCCAGATCAAAGCAATCAATTCTCAAAGGGCATAACAGATTGAAAGAACGGAATCAAAATGAAGCATGTAATCAGTCAGATGGACTCATTTTTGTAGTCACCCAACAGTGATCTCACTGAGGCAGAGATAAAAGAAATTGGTCTCTCCCGAGATAATAGTACAGTAGCAAGTCAGAATGTGATACTCCCTTGCAAGAAATTGATCAATTTTTCCAACTCCATAAGGGGTAATGGTTTCTATTATTACAGAGGAAAAAACCAAAATACTTAAACAAATCTAAGTTATTATTTTACTCTTTTATGATGTATTAAAATAAAACATTTATAGGGCTGAATTCCATGGGGACCACTATCTTGTAATCCCACACTACAGCTCTTAGATTAAAAGACATACATTTAGAATTCCAAATTTGCCAGGATGAATTGGAACTCCAGTTCCTCTTCCTAGAAATCAATTAGTTTAGGGTTCCCCAGTAACCCCATCAGACTTTTAATGCTTATTCGAAAGAAAGGAGGGAACAGTTTTTTTAATTAAAGAAAATATATTCTAATTACATAAACAATTCATTAAATAAATTGGGAAAAGCTATAAGGAGGGGCAAGGGCATCTAAGTGCTGTAGAAACGCTGAGTTTTCAAGAACAAATACTTGCTACTAGACTGCTTTATTTGAACTAGACTGATCTCTCACTTAGTCACATCTCAGACTGAAGAGCATCAAAAATTCTCTTTCTATCAGCCCTCCAGTTTGTTCTAAACCTGTTTTTCATTTTGTTTTTTGGAGGATTTTTGTAGAAGAAATGAGAGATTCAGGACCTTCAAAAATAGATCTGGTTCTGCAGTGTGACAAATATTTTGTTTCTAACACCAGGGCTCACCAATAATACCCAGTTCCTCCTGTTTCCTCCTTTGTATATATTGTGCTATGAATGTCAATTCTTAAGGTTGACTTTCCATTTTTCAAGTCATAGACATTATATTATAAACATCATTATTAAGATTTGAAAGAATACCCCCTAGGATAATACAGTAGTCATCATGATCACCATGAGTAGTGGGAGCACAGAGTTTGTCAACTCTACAATGACCTGGCTGCAGCCATTTTTCTCTTCATTCTACGCTGCCACATAGAACGTAGGGAGGGGGGCTTGCCCAAGTGCTTCACTAGTCAAAATAATCTTCTGTCCCATGGGAACCAAGATCATCTACTGCTCCCACGATCAGGGACTGGGCACTGTATAAAAAAACCCGTGAAATGAATACATTGAGGAACATAGTTGATTGCATAGTTTTGTGGATGGGACATTATACTTTGTAACTGGGTAATTTTTAGTTGGCAATTCAGACTTGGCTTCACTTTTGATCGTGCCAATACTTTGTAACTAATAAATATGTTCTTTGAGGAATTTTCAAGCCTTGGAGTTCTGCTTTATTCATCTCTGTTTGTTGGAACCATGACATTAAACCAAGTCTCCTACAACTTTATTTTTTTTGGGGTACTGGGCCCCGATCGCCTACCCATCCTTTGGGAGAGCGGTGAAGACTCGGCAAAAATTTGAAGATGGAGGAAAAGAATGGAGCCATTGCTGGTCGCAACGGAACTCCGGCTGTCGGAGCACAAGCAGCCGCTCTAACCACCAAGGAGGCATCACTGGCAGGGGCTCGGCCAAAGTCCAGGTTGATCCAACCTGGGAAGCTGGTACCGCAGGGGGGGGAACTACAATCCTGGTAGACCTCTATCAAGCCGAGGCTACCCCTCAGCACAGGAGCACTCCTGTTGCTGCTGAAGAGGAACTCCTGTTGCTGCTGTTCCAGGGGTTTTCATCCACGGCATACCAGAAGGGAAAAGGATCGATTGGAGGGGATGACTCTGGAGACTGGAAGTTCCAGTCTGCAGTCCACAGCCCCTCGCTCCTGAAGGAGAAGTTTGGCAGGCTGGAGGTAAAAGAGATGGTTCCTGTCACCCAGGGTGTGTGCAACATGGGGGGGGGAATGCCAAGGGTTACCCATTTATTCCCCCCCTCGCTAGAGTCCCAGCCCGATTGCTGGAGCCCGTGCCGCCTCATCTGTTTCCCAGCCAGCTGTGTTATCAAGCCCTGTATCCCAGCCAAACCTGCTGCCGCGGCCTCAGGCTGCCAGTCCAGGAGCCCGGCCAAAGGAAGTCCAGAGAGTGGTTTGGCCATGTTCCAAGGACCAACAAGCAGCCCAGCAGCAGGTGCAGGTGGCTCCACCTTTGATGGGGACCCCGAGAAGCTATCCTTCTTCCTAAATCAATTATGGGCTCATCTAGATCGCTATGCTTATGACTACCATGATGCCATGATGGTGAATGCTGTGGCTGCCAATCTAGAGGGGGAAGCAGCCGAGTGGGTGACCAACCTCCATGATGAAGGGGCTCCTGAGCTGCAGGATGCTAACCTATTAATGGAGCAACTGAGAGGCCATTTTGAAGACAAGTCCCAGAGCCTGCTGGCCAAGAAGGAGATCCATCATTTGAAGAAAGAGGCCGTCCCACTAAGGAATATGTTCGAGAATTTAGAAGAGTTGCTGGTTGGCTGGGGCATTGGTTGGAACGATCGTTGATCAACTACTACAAGCAGGGACTAGACCGCGACTTGCTCCAAGCCTGCATCTATTGAGGCATTCCCAACCAATTGCAGGAGTGGTACAGCATGGCCGTGATGCTGGACATTGAATTGGAATGCCCCAGAAAGCCAAGCATAGCTGAACCCAGGCCGCTGTGCGTCCAAGAGAAGCGACTTTTTGGTCAATGTTCCCAAGCCACTATGACACCAGTGTCCCCCAAGTGCCAGCCAGGGCTCCTATCAAGTGCTACCAATGCAGTCAAATGGGTCACTGTGCTGTGGAGTGCCCGGCTCTCAACCCCCAACCCAGAAGCATGCCAGTTGCCCCCGCAAAGCCATGAAAAGTCCCCAGAGGAGGAAGAGAGAAGACAAACTGGGCATGTCAAGAGCCGGTCGTCGAGGCCTCCCCTCCTACTGAGCTCAAGACGAAAGCCCAGTCTGAGCCACAGCAGATGCCGGCGCCCTACGACAGTGATGAGGAAGGCGAGGAAGATCCGATGGTAAGTTGCCCATCCCACCTTTTGCCATTCCTGCCAAGATAATAGTACCCTAAACCAGGGCCCAAATGGACTTAAATGTTTTAATAGACTCAGGTTGCACCAGGTGACTAATTAATCTGCCCACAGTGCTCAAGCTGCAAGGCTGTTATCCCTAGCCATGAGATTTGAACAAGCTGACGGATCCCTTATCGGTGGTGTGCCTACCACGCACCTGATAGAACCAGTGTGATTGGAAATGGGTCGGCACTGGGAAATCATCTGTTTTATAGTGGTCCTAAAAATGACTGAGGCTGTGATTTTGGGTCTGGCCTGGCTCGACAAATGGCACCTAAACATCTGGTGGGAGAATGGAGTGAGGAATTTAAGATTGGGGATAGGGCCCCTCCCACCTGCCACCACCAGTGACATAAAGGGCCATACCATAAATGAGGTTCAGGAGGAGCACCTTGAGACACTAATGACTGTTGCAGAAAAGCTGCCATGAATCCAGCTTGTCCAAAACTGAATACCGTGATTTAATCGAGGCATT
Organism: Azemiops feae; assembly: GCA_023970755.1. Lineage (NCBI taxonomy): Eukaryota > Metazoa > Chordata > Lepidosauria > Squamata > Viperidae > Azemiops > Azemiops feae. The sequence continues at coordinate 392,038 of JALGBA010000503.1, read as the reverse complement.
TAGTGAGAAAGAATGCAATGTCCTCCCCCCCACACACACCGGGCTATGGACTGCGCCATTGAAATCTTACTTACATGTACTCAATGATGCCCAGAGAGATGAAGGAGTTAAGAGAGTACATTGATAAAACTCTGGCTCCGGGTTTTATCCAACCAGCAAAATCATGTGTAGCAGCTCCTGTATTGTTCAAAAAATAAAAGGTGTCTCGCTGAGATTATGCATGGATTTTAAAGGGTTAAACACTGTCAGCATAGAGAAAATGTACCCCCTTTCCTTAATGAAGGACATGTTGGCCCACCTGACAAAAGGGAAAGTTTTTACAAAGTTAGATTTAGGAGAGGCTTATTACTGAGTCCGGATTAAGGAGGGGGACAAATGGAAAACCGTCTTCAATTACCCTCTGGGAAGTTTCCAGTTTAAAGTGATGCCATTTGGACTACAAGGAGCCCCTGCTGTATTCATGCAGTTAATCAACCAGGTGCTCCATGATCATTTGTATAAGGGTTTTTTAGTTTATCTTGATGGCATTCTCATTTACACCGAGACTATGGAAGAGCACATTAAATTGGTCCGCGAAGTGCTGAGGAAACTACTGAGGGCTAAACTGTATGCCAAGCTATCTAAATGTGAGTTTCACCAGACATGCCTTGACTATATAGGGTACTGAATTTTAAATGAGGGAATAGAAATGGATCCTGTATTGGAATGGCAACCCCCTTGTACCCATAAACAATGTTAAAGCTTTCTGGGATTTGTTAATTTTTACTGCCAATTTATCCCTTCTTTTGCAAAGATAGCCATGCTGATAACCAACTTACTGAAAATGGGGAAAGGGGGGGGAATCCCCAACCTTGTCAGCCTTTGCCATGGTCCCTAGAATGCCAAGCTGCATTCGAGAAACTAAAAAGACTCTTTGCAGCCGAATCTGTTCTCAAACATCCTGACCCTGAAAAGCAATTCATCATTCAAGTCGATGTGAGTGACATGGCTACGGGGGCTGTCCTCTTACAAAAAAAATCACAGGGGGCTTGCAACCATATGCTTACACTTCCTGAAAGCTGACTGACACAGAGAGGAGATGTGCCTTTTGGGAGAAGGAGGCTTTTGCGGTACGATGGGCATTACTAACATAGCACAACTTCTTGGAAGGGGGGGAAGATACCTTTTGAAGTGTGGACTGATTACAAGAATTTGGAAGCTCTGAACCCCCCTCCCCGTAAATTATCCGCAAAACAAGTCCAGTGGCCTCAATATTTCAACCGTTTCAATTTCACCTTAAAGTATCTTCCAGGGGGTAAGAATATTTTGGCTGATGCTTTGTCCAGGATGCCTCAGTTCAAATGCCACCGAGAGGAAATAATTAATTCTATCATTCATCTACCGCAATCTGCCTCTCAAATAACCAATAGAGCTCAATTGCAAAAGCAATCCACCAGTCCTGATGATCGCTTACTGAAAAGACTTAAAGAGCAATTAGAGACTGACACCTGGTTCAAGGATGATAAATCTCTATTAACCCTCTGGGGAGGACTAGCCTGGAAGGGTTCTAAGCTGTACCTCCCAAGTGGCCTCAGGATCGAAGCCCTTCAGCGCAGTCATGATGCAAAGCAGGCTGGTCACTTTGGGTTCCTGAAAGCATTACATTTGGTATGAAGGCAGTTCTGGTGGCCAGGCATGAAAAAAGACGTTGAGAGTTATGTGAACAGCTGTGCTACCTGCGCTGCTATAAAGAAATGTCTGGAAAGCCTCCAGGGCTCCTGCAGCAGATAGCTGACCCTTCCCAGCCTTGGGAAGAAATAGCTATGGACTTTATAGTGGACCTGCCTGCGAGCAAGGGAAATACTGTAATATGGACTGATTGATCTATTTTCCAAACAAGCTCATTTCATCGCTTGTTTGGGGCTTCTCTCTGCTCAGAAACTGACCAAGATGTTTTTGAAGCACATCTATTGGCTCCACGGAGCTCCTAAGCAGATTATTTCAGACAGAGGGGTTCAATTCACTGCGAAGTTCTGGAGGGAGTTTGTTAAACTTATTGGGTCTACTCAGGGGCTCTCATTGGCTTTTCATCTGAGTACTAATGGGGCAGCTGAATGTGCGAACTCAATGGTGGAGCAGTATCTCAGATGCTATGTTAATTACCAGCAGACTAATTGGGCCGATCTTCTGTCTTTCGCTGAAGTAGCCTACAACAATACTGTGCACAGTAGCACTGGTCTTACACCATTTAAGATAGTTACCAGGAGGGACTTCCGGTTCCAGATCGCGGCACTAGCGGTTGTGCGGAGAGAATCGTCTCTTCGCCAGCCGGTTTCCCTCCACCAGTAGACCCTAAATAGGGTCGAAAGTCGCCCTGGAGGGGTGACCACCGTTGAGAAGGACCCTCGTCTGACTGCAGGGTGGCAGCTCCTTCCGCGGTCCAAGGTAGCTCCTTAGGGCCGACAGAGAAAACACTTAGCCGTTCCAGCCGAAAGTCAGAAGAACATCTAAGCGTAAAGAACCACCGTGGAAGATCCGGGTGAGACCCTTCCTTTCCTCTCTCTACCCTAACTATCTCTCTGTGAAAAGCCCCTGGAATTATTTCCCTGCTTTGATAGAGCAGCGTTTGCTCACTTGGGAAAACAAGCTTTGGAAACAAAAGAAAAAAATAATAATTAATTTTTAATGACTATTTCTATTCTTGGATACTCTGGGGTCCCGAAAAAATCCCTACTATAGAATTTTACTATTCTATCTACTTATTAAACTGGAGAATATTGTTTTTTTCTACTTTTTTCTACTTTTCTTAACTGGATAAAACTGTATTGGTATCTGGGAAAAGATTTTACAGCCTACTGGGAGCATCTTGTGGCGAAAGTTGACATTGCAATTGCATTTTCTCTTTGATTTTGAGGCTGGGTTTGACCTTCAAATTATCATAAAAGGGAAAAGATAAAGAATTTGAAACAGCTGGGTGGTGAAATTAACTGCTAGAAATTGTGGAGATGGATATTGGCTGACTGTTATTAAACATAGCCTCCACTAAAAGACTATTCTACCACTGAAATGGAGGAACCCTACCCACAGCTTAACTATAATCTCATACTGGAAAATATCTTGGAAGTTACTGAGCAAATGAGCTTTAGAATGAAAACTAAAGATGATATTCCAGAACTACAAACTGAACCCCAAACTTTAACCGATCAACTTATAGGACAAGGAATAGCAGAGGAGGAACAGATCAACATAAAAGAGGCCTGTGTTCAACATCACGTACAACATAATGAGATGGAGGAACCTTATCCACAACTTAACTATAAACTTATACTGGAAAATGTTTTTGAAGCTACTGAGCAAGTGAACTCTAAAATGAAAGCCCTTGTCCCAAAACTTCAAACTGATTTTCAGACTCCAATTGACTATTCCATAAGTCAAAAAATAACAGAAGAGAAACAAATCAACACCAAAGAGGACACTACACAATCCTACGTACAATCCACTGAGAATCTTGATGACCAAAGAGTGATTTTAATTAAAACACCTGTAACGTCAAAAGCAACAGGAATTGATCTGCAAATCCGAGCTATTGAGAACTGTGATAACTTGGATAACCAACCAGCAATCATAACACTGGATGACAGTGGAAGAAGGAGAAGAGAAGTACGACCAGACTGAATTGATGATAAATATGTCTAACCAAACATTGAGATTCGATGATATAGAGGCTCTCTTATGGAAACCTGCCTGGCACAAAAAGAAAGCCAGAGTCAGATTTAAAAATGGGATTTAAAACTTTACTTAATGGGTAAAAAAGGTTTTTTAGAGATATTGACTGATTTAATACTAACTGAGATGAAAACTAAAGGCTTTTTAGAGATATGGACTGATTTAATGTTTAGGATTTAGATCTATAACTGAGATGAAAATTATTGGTTAGATTATAGTTTGGAATTGTAATATCAAAAAGGTTTTAAATGAGGAGCTATTAGGATAAGAAATAGAATATACACGTGAAATAGAGTAAGAATGTATTTTTTGGAATAATATGTTTATTTTAGGTATGATAATCACCTTGCAATGGAATGAGAACAAGGAAATGGATTGTGACAATGGAAGATATGGTATTAGTAAATGAGGACTTATTTGAATAAGAAATAGAATACATTTGGGAAATGTAAGAATGTAATTGTTGGAATAAGATGCTCATTTTAGACATTATAATTATTATGTTATGAAATGAGGAAAATTAGGGATACCCGAAGTGTAAACAATATGCTTATTTAAGGCTAAATTGGAATACGGTAATTGGAATTTAGTAAAGCTTAAAAACAGAATTTGGACTTGTATAGGTAAAATGTTATTGATAAATCCTATTGATTGATTGAATTTTATTCAGAAATATATTAATTTGAATATGTTATATTAATTGAGGGAAATAGAGAGGGAATTTTTAAGGAGTTAACCTGAGCTATACATGTATGACTTTGTTTTTGGATAATTGATTACCCCATCACCACGTTGTTTCCTAAGCACCTTGATGTAAAAATTGAAAAAGTAATAAAACTTGTTTTAAAAAAAAAAGATAGTTACCAGGAGGGATTTTGTGCCTATGCCTGAGTATCCCCAGGAGCCACCTGCCTCCCAAATTTTGGATCAGTGCGTGACTTTCTTTCAAAGTATTTGGGCGAATGTAAAAAAAGCCTTAACCCAAGCAGCTAAGGTTTACAAGGAGCAGGCTGATAAGAAACGCTCCCCTCAAGACCATTCTATGTTGGGGAAAAGGTTTATCTTTCAACTAAGTATTCGAGGTTAAGGTTGCCCAGCAGAAAATTGGGGCCAAAGTTTCTGGGTCCTTTTCCCATCACCAAAATCATAAAACCTGTTACTGTGGAGTTAAAGCTTCCACGGCTTTTGGGGAAAGTCCACCCTGTGTTCCATTGTAGTTTGTTGAAACCAGTTTCTGAATCCTCTTTAAGACCTATTCCAAAGAAACCGCCGGGTCCCATAGTTGTACAGGGGGAAACACATTATAAGGTAAAATGAATTCTTGATTCTAGGTTGTAAAAGGGGAAGTAACAATGCCTCATTCAGTGGAAAGGCTATCCACTGTTAGAAGCTACACGGGTGAAATGTACAGATGTGAAAGCAGAAAGGTTAATACAGAAATTTTACAACAAGCATCCTCACAAGCCTCAAGGAAATACTTAATGTGTTTTTTGTTTCCCCTACAGGAGATTGTTTCCTTTTAAGGGGGGGGGGGCTGACTGTCAACTCTACAACGAGCGTGGCTGCAGCCATTTTTCTCTTCATTCTAGATTGCCACATAGAACGGAGGGAGGGGGGCTTGCCCAGATGCTTCACTAGTCAACTAATAACTAATACACTAATAAACATGTTCTTTGAAGAATTTTCAAGCCTCGGAGTTCTGCTTTATTCAACTCTGTCTGTCAGAACCATGACATTGTTTTTATATCCAAATCTGGCTGCAAAAAATTATTAGCAATGTCTAATACAAGGCATTATTTCAGTTACAATACATTGCAAACTATGTAAGTGCAATACAGAACAACTGTGTTCTTTTTAACATTAGCAAAACATATAGAAAAATTGCAGACCTATGCTAAAAATAAACATGTCAGTTGAATAAGATAGTCTAAACTGGAATATAATGGAAATTTTATTCTATAGTATGCAACAGTGTAGAAATATCCTTTCAATAAACTGTTCATTTTCAACCGTGTAGCAGACAATAGTTAATGAAACATTGATTACATGCACAAGTTATTAGTACACTTATTAGAACAATTACATTTTGTTTTATAAAGTCTTAAAGGCGTATTTTTCTGTAGAAATTCTCCTCTGTAGCTACTTTGATTGTTCCTTGCTCTGTAGCGAAAAGGAACATATTCTAGTACTGCTTAAATTTTATTACTACTTATTTAAAAAGTTACCTTAGAAGAAGCTCACTGGCCTGCATGACAGGGTGCCTTTTTCTTCGAGAGGTGGCAACTGTCGATTTAATGGATTCTTCTGACATTGTGCACAATACTAATCAGTACCCACAACTTTGTGCTGTTATAAATGTCATCCATTCACTTTCACTTTGAATGTTACCAACAGTGCTAAAGACAGATCCTTCTATTTTTTTCAGTCACTATTCAATGGCTGACAAGGAACAAATGAACACAAAGAAGTAGTGAAACATCAGAGCTTAGCCATGCCTGCACTTGAGAAATGAAGGGAAGACACAAATGGAATTCCTGAAAACAGTAGAGGAAAAATAAGAAGGAAAATGGACAAGAAGTCTTTTATTTTGCAACATTAACTTTTAATAAGAGCTTTAGTAATGATGTTGAGAACAGGAGATAAAATGAAACTCCTCTGTTGTTAAAACAAAGAGCATTTAGCAAAATTGGTGGTATTTATAAAATTGACAGCTACTTCTCTAACAGGAAATACACATCCATAGCAGAATATTTCTGAGGAAAAATGCTAAATTTAACATATATGGTAGCAAAGGAACAGTCTCCTAAAATACCTTCCAGAGGGAGCAGCTTTTGTTCTTGGAAACTGGCTGGCAATTTTAGTGTAAGAAAGAGGTAATCAAGTAGTTGCATATCAGAGCTACAAAAGTTTGTTTTGGGGCCACTGATCAAAAGTTGTGATCTATAAAAATCTGGGAGAAAGTCCACAAAAGCAAGAGGAAGGCTTTAGCTTCAGGATCAGGTCATCTTAAGAAACAGGCAACAACAACTTTAGTACACATTTTGCATAAGATTTTTATTTGACAGTTTATATCAGGGGTCCCCAAACCACAGGCTGCAGACTGGCATTGGTCCATGGCATACCAGAAACTGGGCTACGCAAATAAGTGAAGCCCCATCTGTGCATGAGTGGGATGCAGGCAGCACATGAAACAATGCCTCCCCCCCCCAGTCCACAGAAAAACCTCTCTCCACAGAAGCAGTCCCTGGTGCCAAAAAGTTGTCTCTAGTATATATTTTCTGCATGGAAGCACAATGATTAAGTGTCCAGTCTACGGATTAGGAGAGGATACTATGTGAGGTATCCCCCTGAAAAACAGATGATAACAGCAAGACCTCCACACTGCTTACATGAAGGCAGGAAGAGTATCTAAACCAGTGTTTCTCAATTGTGGAAAGTTTAAGATGTGTGGACTTCAACGCCTAGAATTCTTCAGCAACGTGGATGGCTAGGGAATTCTGGGAGTTGAAGTCCAAATATCTCAGCTTGGCCAAGGTTGAGGAAGACTGATCTAGCCCCAGAGGATTTCTGGGAGAATCCTCCAACTTTCTACCTGACAGGCTCAGCCCTGATACTATAAAGAATTAAACTCTTAAAACAGAAATTATACCATGAAATAGTGCCAATGAATTTAAGAAAATTACTTTGAGTGCCATTTCCTTTATATCTATAATATAGCTCTTCAGATATTCCTCAAATTCTTAATACTGTTTGAATTGACCCTTAAGCCTGATTCTACTGCATATCTTCTCTGTAAATTAACCAGGAGATTGTGAATTCTAGTCCCATCTGAGGCATGAAGCCAGTTGGTGACTTTGGGGCCAATCACTCTTTCAGTCCTAGAAAAAAACCGGCAATGTCAAACCACTTCTGAAAAAAATATCCAAAAAACTGCAAGAACTACTTCAGGCAGCACTAGGAGTCAAAAACTGACTTGAAGGCACAAGTGCACGCCTGTACACACACCCCTATACTCCAATATATTCTGCCAGTGTAAGTGTAGTGAGGTGTGTGATATCACCTATCCTTTACTCAGCCTGTCTTGAAGAAGTATTTCACAAACTAGACTGGGCAAAAGATAGAATAAAAATCAATGGCGCCTATTTAAATCACTGAAGACTTGCAGATAATGTTCTCTTCTCACAAAGACACATACAAGACCTGCACAAAGCAGGAGAACCATTTGGCTTAAAAATAAACCTGAAAAAGAGCCAGATTATGTTTAATAAATTCACTAAAGAAAGAAAAAAAATTATATATGGAGAATTAGACGTAGTAGACCACTACATATACCTTGGCCAACAGATCTCAATGGAAAATGATACAATAAAGGAAATTGAAAGGCGTGTTAAATGTGATTGGCAGGCATTTGGCAAGCTAAGCATAATCTTCAATAACAACTTCCCGCTATGCCTGAAGAGAAAAGTTTTCGATCAGTGTGTGCTACCTGTTCTAACATATGTTCTTGAAACATGGACACTAGCCTCACAGTTGATACAAAAGCTACGAGTGGCACAAAGAGCCATGGAAAGATACATGCTCGGCATTAGAAGACAAGATAGAAAGGCCTGCACATGGAATAGAGAACAAATTAAAGTATATGATATCATGAAGAGAGTAAAAGAATTGAAATGGAAATGGGCTGGTCACATAGCAAGAAGAACTGATGGCAGGTGGACCAAGGCGGTCATAGAATGGATCCCACTGGATAAAAAGCGTCCATGAAAGAGACCTAAAACAAGATGGATTGACAACATCAGAAAGTATTGTGGGCCCAACTGGCAAAAGAAAGCTCAGAACTGTATAGGTTGGAAATATGAAGAAGAAGAAGAAGAAGAAGAAGAAGAAGAAGAAGAAGAAGAAGAAGAAGAAGAAGAAGAAGAAGAAGAAGAAGAAGAAGAAGAAGAAGAAAAGGAGGAGGAGGAGGAGGAGGAGGAGGAGGAGGAGGAGGAGGAGAGGAGGAGAGGAGGAGGAGAGGAGGAGGAGGAGGAGGAGGAGGAGGAGGAGGAGGAAGAGGAGGAAGAGGAGGAGGAGGAGGAAGAGGAGGAGGAGGAGGAGGAGTTGCTGATATGAACTTTCCTTAGCCGAGCCTTCTTGTTCAACAAGCTGGTTAGTAGGCAAATATTTATTTATTGAAGACTGCTTCTAACACATTTATTGTAGATTGCTTCTACCAGTTAAAACTGTTTTTTAGAGGTACAGGTACTCCTCAACTTACAACAGTTCACTTAGTGACCATTCAAAATTATAATGGCACTGAAAAAAGTGACTTTTGACCATTTTTCACAATTATGACTGTTGCAGCATCCCTGTGGTCATGGGATCAAAATTCAGGTGCTTGGCAATTGACTCATATTTATGACGGTTGCAGTGTCCCAGGGTCATGTGATCACCTTTTGCAACCTTCTGATAAGCAAAGTCAGTGGAAAAGCCAGATTCACTTAACAGCCGTGTCACTAACTTAACAACCACAGTGATTCACTTAACGACTATGGCAAGAAATGTTGCAAAATGGGGCAAAATTCACTTAACAAATGTCTCACTTAGCAACAGAAATTTTTGGCTCAATTGTGGTTATAAGTTGAGGACTACCTGTGGTTATACAATCTAACTGAATTAATGAATCAACGAATAGTCATATTGTTGATAACTTAATGCACAAACATAGTTATATCACTTGCAGTATATCTCAAATGTCAAGATCTATTATAGAAACTAAAACAATGTAAGAAAACTCTGCTTCTAAAGATGATTCCTGGCAGCTTCCAAAATAAATTAAGAATAAAATACTATAAAAATATTTACTGTGCAGAGCATAGAGGCTCATAATGATGGCTCCTGTTAAGAGTTTTTTTTTTTTTAAATCCAGTTAAAGCAATAAAAATAATGACTCTATAATAAATACCTAGTGCTCACAAAGACATTTAGCAGGATATATGGTGCAGTCTTAACTGCTCTTTTGCTTCCTAAGCCTTCAATACTGTGTAGTCTTCATACAATAAAAGTGAAGTAGCCAAATAAAATGGCCAACAGTCACAGCACCTGAAAGCAAGTCTGTGAAAACAGAATATATTTCTATTACACAATGTACTTTAAGTATGTCTGGAAGAAAGCAGTCTTATAATAGAAGCAAGCAAATGGAAACTTCACATTAAAACATTAAAAACAACAAAAGCCTGGCACAAGGTCAACCTTCTAATGTGCAGTTATCCAATCTTATCCCAAGCTTGGGGGAAAAGCCAGGTTTTCAAAGCTTTACAGAAGGCCAGGAGGATGGAGGCCTGCCAAACATCAGGGGGCAGAGGGTGCCATAGAGCAGGGGCTGCCATGGAAAAGGCACACTTCCTAGTCCCATCAGATGGCAATATTTAGGGGAAGGGTTTAGGAGCATACCAACCTATCTGAGCTGATAGTATGGGTAGATGTCCTTAGGGAAAAGCAGTCCTGCAGATAACCTGGATGTTCCCCCTAAACCTAAATATTCTCCCTATCCTAAATGTTCACCCCATCAAGGTAGAATTCCATGCTACTTCTGATCCAGATCAGCTCTGTACTTTCACTATTTGATAATTTAATAATGACTGTTACTGGTTAAAGGTCGGCCTTTGGACAAGCTCGTGAAGTGTCCCATTTGCTGAGAGATGCTACCAGCAATAGTAAATATGTTCAAGACCACCCCGGTAGTCTTTGCTTATGTATTAATCATGTGCAAAGCTACTTTGTCCCTTGAAGAAATAAAGCCACTCCAAAGAAAAGAGGGTATAAAGATTTTGTCAGCTGCCGTAATAAAAGGATCTTCTGCAAAGTATGAAGGACAGAGAAAGAGAGAGAATGCACACAATATGAAATTAAACACCATTTCCCCCTCAAAGTAGCTTTTTTCTAAAAGGAAAAGGAAAGTGGCAGGCTTTATTAAGCACACTAATGAGAAACATTTAATTAAAGAAAAGCAATGCATACGAACCTACCAGATAGACATATTTGAAAGACAATAAAACATTTTATATATTTATACATATATTTATATATTATTTTAATGTTGTAAGTTGCCCAGACTCGCCTTTTGGAGATGGGCGGCAAACAAATTTAATAAAATAATCACAGCACAGTCATGTCAGAAGCACCGAAGAGTTTCTGGATTGAAAGGATTAGCCGGTGACACTACTGTTGCCCAGGGGATGCCCAGTTGGGATCTCCTTTCACGTCCCTGACAGAAGCTAGAGCAAACGACAGGAGCTCACCCTGCCCAACGGGTCTCGACCATGGGCTTGCTACTTGTCAAGCCAGTGTCCTAACCATGTGAGTCATCATGTAATATATATTAAGCAAACTCCACAAAGTATGTAAAGTGAGGGGGAAAGGGGATGTTTTACACTAAAAAACTAGTGTTTCTCAATCTTGGCAATTTTAAGATGTGTGGATTTTAGCTTACCGAATTCCCCATCCACATGGGGAAATAGCGGACTAGACCATGGGCTTGTATTTGCTAAAGTAAAATATCCGATTTGTAAATTAAAGATTTTGATGCCCATAGCAAACCAGGCAGTGTGACCAACTCCTTAAGGAGGCAGTTATTTCAGAGTAAACAAAATTACTTCAGACTTTTGCGGTATCCAATGTAAGTTGAGGAAGCCATTAATTTATCAAGCCATGCTGTTTCAAGGATTGTCTCAATCAAAAGGAAACAAACTGAATCCTCTACTCCAGACTGCATTCATTTTTTAAATCAATCCCTTTCTTGCTCAGTGAGGTCTTAATGTGGCCTCCAAAGGGGAATATGAAATAATAAGAACATTTATTTTGACAGTTACAACTGTTTCTTTAGATTCTAAAGAGAATACTAACTTGTAAAAGATTCTGATTTCTCACGCTACCCTTCAGTGAACTGCCATCATAAAAAATGTAAATTGAATAAAGCTTTGTTAGCACTCTCTGCCTCCGGTCTCCTACCAGTAAATATCACTGTTATCACTACAGACTATCAGAGAAGATAACTTGTTTCCATTGGAGGCTATTAAAAAAATCAAATTCATTCATCTCCTTAGACTGTATAAATTAAACCCTTCTGGACCATTATTTCTGTTTGGCTGTTAACCACAGACACATCAACTTATTTCCTTATTTGTCATGTTTCCCTATTTAGTATATAGGAAAAATATTTTAAGTGGTTAATTTCAACAGTTTGTTTTCAGGCATCTCTCATTCCAAAAGAAAAAAAAGGTAAAGGTTTCCCCTGTCCAGTCGTGTCCGACTCTAGAGACATTTCATAACCCTCATCTCCTTTTCCTAGCTGGAGAAGCCAGCATTGTCTGAAGACACTTCTGTGGTCATGTGGCCAGCATGACTATATGACGAGACACACGGAACGCGGTTACCTTCCCATTGAAGTGGTACCTATTTATCTACTCCCATTTGCATGCTTTCAAACTGCTAGGTTGGCAAGAGCTGGGGCAATGGGAGATCACCCCATCATTCACGTCTCAAACCCAGGCTGTCAGCTTTCCAGATGACAAGCCCAGTGTCTTTAACTGCTGAGCCATCCTGTCCCTTTTCTCATTCCAAATATGGAAATAATTACTACATTACCAAATGTACATATCTGTTAACCTGACAAACTGAAAACTCTATTTTGGGGGTGGGATTGGAAATTTTATGAAAGCAAAGGATAATTAAATGCTTTGCTTTCATAAACTTCTCAATCCCAACCAACATGGATAGAAGAATACATTACCTATTTGGAAGACTCAAGTATTCAAGTACGACTGGGATGATTATTATCCCTCTGATTCCCTCACAAACTTTAGGACAATCATTTGATATCCCTTGCCATTTATTATGTACAATAATACTCTCTAAGGAAGGTAAGAAAAATGTTCAGGCTCTCCTGTGATCTTCATTCTCAGGATGAATTTTAAGGTCTTACTACTATAGTTCTAATCCAGCACTAAGAACAAAGATGCAGAACCAAGAAACACCTTTACATGCTCATTCTACTTCCTTACCCATCTGCTCCTCTTGTTGAAAGTGTAGCAAACATATCCCTAGCTTCATAAACTTTAGATCCAGCTATTTTAAAGCTTTAATCCCAGCATCTGTTCAAGGAACTCATTCCTTGAACATTATAATAAAGGGCCAAAGCACTAGGAAACAAAAGGGTCAAACAAATACTCTTGGTAGAAAGATACAAACCAAAATATGAAATATAAAATGTTCTCTAAGACTTTCATAACTGAATATTCTACTAACAGCTGGAATGCACCAGCTGGCATACCTCCTCTGATCTAATGTGACAAGCCTCCATTCCAGATTTTCAATAATTTCTTAAAGTCTAGTAGAATAGTGCCCATCTATATATTAAAATAGTCTCACATTTTCTCATTGTGTGAAAATACAAGTGTTGAAGCTTTAAGAGTTGCATTCATTTTAATGAATGAATGATTTCCAACTGAATATGTCCATTTCTCTCTCATCTCTAGGGCGTTGTTCTAGATAACAGACATGAAGAAGATAAACCATCTAATCTTCACACATGGACAAACTATGGAGTAAAGTGATGAGCACAGGATTCATGGGGCAAGGCTTCTGCTAAACACCAAACTTAGAAACGATAGTTCTTCAGAGAAGGCTGATTTCATGAATAAGTCTGTATCCCATTATAAAATAACTGAAAAATATTTGGGCAGGAAATGTATATTTCATCAGTTGTGGAAAAGTAAAATGTTCTTCTTGTTCAAACAGATCCTAATCCAGTCTCTAAGAGGCAACAAGAAAAATTCAACAAGGTTTCAGACAAATCAATTTTGGGTTGGGATGCATGCATGTGAAAAAACAATGCTATCTGTGGCTCTTTCATATTAGCACAATTTCCCATATACTGTATCTACATTAGCTGTACATGTTAGTACGACAGAAGGATGATATTGGTAACTAATAATTTTAGGAAGAATTCCTTATTGTTCTTTTTCCAATCATTGAAACAACCTTTGATATAGATAATGACTTTATTCCAGAAGTTTGGACAAACACCTATCAGCCTTCTACTAGAAGCAGTGAGTGTTTAGTCCAAATATTCAAAGAGAATACTTGCTTTAAGCTTGATTTACTGTTTTTAATTTAAAACATTATTTAAAATGTTTTCATTAGGTACAGTAGCTAATATAAAGGCTCATGTGAAATGGATACACACACAAATACAGAAGAGAAAAAGGTTTTACTTACTTCATAATAACTTCGAACTGCATTGCAAAAAGCTTCGTCAGCCACAATCTGTGTCTCTCCATTTAGAAATGCCTGGAACCGCTCTTTCACCACTTGTAGTTGTTGTTTGTTCAGCTGAAGGAAGAAGAACACTGTTAGCAAATCCACACATTTCTGTTTATTCCAATATTTTCTTTCTTTCTTTCTTTCTTTCTTTTTCTTTCTTTCTTTCTTTCTTTCTTTCTTTCTTTCTTTCTTTCTTTCTTTCTTTCTTTCTTTCTTTCTTTCTTTCTTTCTTTCTTTTCTTTCCTTTCTTTCTTTCTTTCTTTCTTTCTCTTTCTTTCTTTCTCTTTCTTTCTTTCTCTTTCTTTCTTTCTTTCCTTTCTTTCTTTCTCTCTCTCTCTCTCTTTCTTTCTTTATTTTTCTCCTTCCTTCCTTCCTTCCTTCCTTCCTTCCTTCCTTCCTTCCTTCCTTCCTTCCTTCCTTCCTTCCTTCCTTCCTTCCTTCCTTCCTTCCTTTTTCTTAACTTATTTACTTACAAAAAGATAGGAGGGTTGGGGAGAACCTCACATTGAGAGGCAGGATGTTCCAGAGGGCAGGAGCAATAGCAGAGAAGGTCCTCCTCCCGGACCCTGCCAGCTGGAATAATTGGGCTGACGGGACCCGCAGCATGCCTTCTCTACCAGCATGAGTGGTACGGGCCAATCCTAGTGGGGTGGGATGGTCCCTTAAGTAACCTGGACCCAAGCCATGAAAGGCTTTAAAGATGATCACCGACACCTTAAATTGCACCCAGAAGCAGACTGGTAACCAATGCAGCTCACGGAGCAGTGGTGTTACAGGGGCAATTCTTGAGGGCCCCCCAAAACTACCCACACTGCTGCACTCTGAACTAGCTGTAGCTTCTGAATGCTCTTCAAGGTTAGCCCCATGTAGAGCGCATTACAGTAACCCAGTCATGAGATGACTAGGAACTGAATGACTGAGCACAGTGAATCCTGGTCCAGGAAAGGCAGCAATTGGCACACAACATGAAGTTGGGCAAAGGTTCTCCTAGCTGCGACTACCACCTATTCCTCAAACAAGAGTTGCAAGTCCAGGAGGACCCCCCAAGTTGCAGACTGGTCTTTCTGGGCAATGCCACCCCATCCAGAGTCAAAGATGACAAAGTCCTGGATCACAGAGCCCTGTGTACCCCAGTCATTCAGTCTTACCAGGGTTCAGTCAAAGCCTATTGTCCCCCATCCAGACCCCCACACTCTCCAGGCTCTGCAAAAGGATAGCCACAGAATCATTTGGGTCATCAAGAGTGGAAATATAGAGTTGGGTGTCATCAGCATACAATATATATCACAACCCGTGGTGACGGATAATCTCACACAGCGGTTTCATAAAGATGTTGAAAAGGAGTGGAGAAAGTACCAAGCCCCGTGGTATACCACAGCATAGTGGCTGAGGGCTGAATCTCTTACTCCGTATCAATACCGATTGGGACTTCCACAGAGAAAGGAACTGAACTAGCGTAGAACTGTGCCATCCATCCCTATCCCCTGGAGCTGGCGCAAAAGGATACCATGGTATCAAAATCCGCTGAGAGGTCAAGGAGAACGAGGATGGTTGCACTATTCTTATCTCGCTCTCACCAGAGATTATCAACAAGTGTGACCAATGCTGTTTCCATCCCATAACCAGGCCTGAATCCAGACTGAAAGGGGTCCAGATAATCCATCTCATCCATGACCCTCTGCAGCTGCCAGTCCACCACCTTTATAAAATTGCATTAAATTTTCCTTCTTTCCACGTTTGCTCTTTTATTGTTTGTTTAATGTTTATTTGTCAAACGAAAATTACAAATTCAAACAAGCAAAATGAAAAAAAAATAGGGGATGACAGGGATGATAGACACATTACTGCATTTACGCACGCTCCCTTAAGGATCTCTTAAATATGGGGTGAGGTCTACAGAAGTTAAGTTAAAATTATGAAAGTTAGTAGCGGAGACAACTGAATCAGGTAGAATATTCCAAACTTTGACAACTCTGTTACAAAAATAGAATTTTTTTACAATCAATCTTCATTCACATTACAAGTATTTTGCAATTTATGATTATTTGTTCAGTGACCAAAATTATAATGGGCTGAATGAAAGGTCAGATATGTGGCCATCCCAGCAACCCCATAGTCACGTCATCAACATTTGGCTGCTTGGCAACTGGCTCACACTTATGACTGGTGGAAACACCCATGACCATGTAATCACTATTTGTGACCTACCCTGTTGGCTTCCCCACAAAATCAATAGGAAAGCTGGCAGCGAAGGTTGCAAGTTGCTAGGGTAAGTCTCCAAAGCTAAGGAATGCGATTGTAAAGTACAATGGCATTGCTTAGCAATGGCAATCCCTATAGCCCTGGTTACTGTTGTTAACTGAATCCCATGGTTGTTAAGCAAGGCAACTTCTTGCCGGCTTCCTACAACCAAGTTACAAGACCCAGAGGGCCAGAAGGTAGGTAAGCAGCTGCTGCTGAGAGGAGGAGGGCACAAGGTGGTATGTGAAGATGTGAGGAAAGCACGGGGGGAAGGCTGCCCAGGGATGCAGAAGGGTGTGAGGGACATGTGATGAGGTTTGGGCAGGGTACATGGGGATACATGAATGGCTGGTACAGCGCAAATGTAAAGAGATTAGGGGAGAGTGTTAAGGTGGGTAGATCTTCAAGGGCATAAACAGCTAGAGAGCTAAAAGGAAATATATCCTTTTTTTCCCTTCTAGGTCCTCTTCCATGATCCCCATGTCTCTTCCAGAGAGACTTCGGACTCTTCAGAACAGATGTGGGGCACTGATGGCCTATAAAAAGAATAGATAATTTGATTTATCCATTTGATCTATATCAATGGCAGCTGGTCATCCAGACCTGAGAAACCATATAACTTTCCACCAAAATACAGATAAAAATGTGTCTTCTTATAAATATTAGCTATTGACCAGCAACTAGAATTGTATTTCTGTTTAGTCTAAATACTAAGATAGAAGAGTTTTTGCAGTGAAGGTATTGCTTTCTGTTCAGTAAAATGAGAACTACAATTAAAATATCACGATTATAATAAGCGTAAAGCACTGTACCATATATTTTTTACATTAATCCCTATTATAAGCAGGAGAATGTACATTTTAATTGCTGCAGTGGATCTACAATTTCACTGCATAAACGTTTCATTACGATGCTACAAGTTCACTGCATAAATATTTCCAAGTTTCTTGAACCAGATGGCCCAAAGGAACTGTTGCTAAAATGGCAGCAAGATTTTTAATCAGTCTATATTTTTTTGTGCAGGGGCTGGGGGAAGTCTCTGTCATCTTGGATCAAGTCATTAAAATATTTTCCTGACATTTAGTGCATCAGAAATAAACCATGACAAATAAATGCTAAACCTTCTGTCCATTTCCTCTAAAATGTGAATAGCTCAGATTAAGCAAGGAAAATATTTTTCTTTCGAAAATCAAACAGCACTGGAAATTCATTACCGTTTGTCTCACTCATACTATGTTAAACAGATTCATTGTTCCCAGAAATGCTTTATGATTAGACATTGTCACCTGTTTGCCTTACCTATTAGCTTAATCATTTACATTTTCACATAAAAATCTTAAGAACTAGCTACAACACTGGCCTTTTCCATCCAGTAGTGTAGGCAACAAAACAATCCATGTCGACTTTTTCTGTTATTTGTTGATCACACTTTTATCAAACAAGCTTTTGATGCTTTTATTCATCTTCTAAAATATAGAACAATATTTCTCACCTTGGCAACTTTAAGATGTGTAGAGTTTATCTCCCAGAACTCCCCAGATAGTCTTGCACTTTAAATTATTCAAAATTATGAAATTAAAAACATAAAATGTATATGCTAAAGCAGGGGTCCCCAACCCCTGGTCCATGGACCAGTACCGGTCCACAGCATACCAGCAACCGGGCTGCACAAACAAGGAAAGCCCCATCTGCAGGATGCAGGCAGCACACAAAACCACACCCCCTCCGGTCTGTGGAAAAACCTCTCTCCATGGAACCGGTCCCTGGTGCCCAAAAGGTTGGGGGCCTCTGCACTAAAGCACTGTTTTGCAAACTTGGCAACTTTAAGATGTGTCAATTTTGACTCTCAGAATTGAAAATGGAGTTGAAGTCCACACATTCTAAAGTTGCCAAACTTGAAAAACACTGTACTAAAGTACTTCTCTGTATCAGAGACATATCTACTAATTATTATTTTACTCCAGGAGAAAACCAGGAAGTAAATATACATTTCCTTGCATAAATCAGTCTATAAATCTTTGCATTTTCTTCAGATACATCTTCTTAAAAACAAAAATGAAATGACAATTGCCTCCAAAGACCATTCAAATATTGTTGCCAAATTATAATTTTTAGTGTGACAGAAGGTGAAATAATTAAATTTACTGTGAATAATATTAACTATATTTAATCAATTTAATATACACTTAATTAATCAAAATTATATCTTCCACTAAGCTTACTTTGTACTGTGAAGCCAAATGGATCCCTTAGTCCCCCAAACAATTGTGTATCTCTGTGTTTGCACAGAAGGCTTGTCACATGCAATTTGTCCTTCAATGAAAATAAATCTCCCTCAAGCGGCGCTAAATACCTCATGGCTTATATGGGCAAATTTCTGCAGCTTTCTTGGCATAATTCAAAAGTCATTTCCTACTGCCTTCTTCATGGATGTGGTTTTATGTTTTGTTTCTTCCCAGATAGTCCCCATTCAAGGACTAACCAGGACTGACTCTGCTTAGCCAAGGTTTGCTACATGTAGCCACTTAAAGGATCTATCCAATATGAAATCTATTAAATTTTAGTTGGAGAGCTGGCATAGCAGTAAACAATTTATGAATGGATGGCCACAGATTCTTCAGATCTTATTAGCTGCATCCCTCTCCGCACACACATACATTGAACACTTTTCCTCTGCAGCTGAAAATACAAACTCTCATTATATAAATGGAAGAGAAGAGGCTTTAGACAAGATTCCACCAAAATTTTAAAAATCTCATTGCTGAAATGGATACATCTATTTGCTGAACGGGTTGCAGAACACCTGGCCATCTGCAAAGAAAATGAATCTAATTATTGTTAAAACTGCTCTTCTGTAACCAATGAAAATGAGGCATAACTCTTCCCACAAGGCTGTTTCAACAGTTCTCTTCTATAAATTGGCATTTAGGTCTCAGAATCAGCTCTGTCACTTAAGTTCTTCTAAGTTTTCTAGGCCTGACTCCAGTAAAATGAGTTCTCAAGCAGAACCTTATAAGTTCCAAAAAGCACTTTGGAACTCAAATCCCACCTCTGCATTGTCATTCAGTTCTTTAACATTATATTACTTTTAATCTGGAGATCAGATTAGTGACTAGGATGTACCAATGACTGGGTGGTGACTTCTTTACCGTACTATTACTCCTCCTATTCCACTAGCCCATTTCTAATCTGATTCTTCTATGTAATTAATAGGAAAAGTATAGAGAAATAACAACCAATGACGCATGCAGGAACAATAAGTTTATGTAGACTGGAAAAAAAATTGCTGTTTAAGAGTAAATCCCTTGTTCATATACTCTTTGCAGCATATTAATTTTTTTTTACTATAAATCCCAGTTCTCAAAAGCACATTTAAAAAAAAATTATATATATAATCAATAGGATAGCCCTTCTTTTTTTCATTCACTATGTAACATGAGCAGAAATTACAGAGTAAGAAGAAATCTTGTATGGAGCTTTTACATAAAATGTTAGTGATATTCAGGTAGGCCTCGATTTACAACCACAACTGAGACCAGACTTTCCATTGATAAGAAACGTGACTGTGTCCGATTTCATGTGCCTTTTTGCCAATCCTGGCAGCTTCTCCAATTGACTTTGCTTGTCAGAATACAGTTTAGGAGGTTGCAAATGGCAGTCACATGACCCGGGATGCTGCAACCATTTAATATACATGCCAGTTACCAAACACCCAAATTTTGGTCATGTGACCCTGGGGAATGCTGAAACAGTCGTAAGTGTGAAGACCAGTTGTTAAGTCACTTTTTTCATTGCTATTGTAACTTCGAACAGTTGCTATATGAATGGTTGTAAGTTGAGGGCTAGCTATATGCGTAATAATGTGGGGCTTGGGATAGGAGGAGGAAAATCAGTTTCAGTGTTCTGTTAGCCATTTCCATCCATGCATACTAAATATACAAAACACCATTTTTAGTTAGAAAAATGCAATTTATTGCAGCCCTTCTATGCCTTAAAGGGAATTAGATTTAAACAACTGAGTCAGTGCACAGGAATATAGCCTTGTTCCTTGATATTATGATTCTGTCTGTGCACTGAATACACAATAGGAATGAATATTGTAAACAAAAGCAAGTTAGATGCCTACCAGCTAAAACAAGATTTTGTTAACGCTGCTAACATCGGATGTTCTTGCTTTGACAACAGATGGAAATGTAGCCATCTTTTCTCTTTCGCTTTTAGAGTTAGTTGATGCTGGGAGGGGGGATGTGTATGAGAGTTCAGTTAGTCATAATAATAATAACTCAGCCGTGGGAATCCAAGGTTATTGCGCCCAGAGTTGATAAAGATTTGGTGGGCTGGAGAGCTGGGGAGAAAGCCCACGCTTCAAGCTAATTGGGGAATGTGGTTTATGACTGTTAATTGGAGGAGGGAATTGTGCTTTGCTACTTTGTGCCCAGGGGAGGGGAATTCAGTTTTTGGCTTTAACTATGTAGTGCCGATACTTTGTTTCTCGAATAAAAGATTCTTTAAGGTAAACAATGCCTCAAAGTTCTTTTGAAGAGTTTCATCTGTCAGAACTATGAAAGATTTAGCTTCATTCAAACTATAACCCTAAGTGAAGCTGTCTTAACAAGTTGACTAGATGACAACTTTATAAGCAGCCTTAAAATGCTAAGACACAAAAACATACCTCAAATAATTAAGTTCACTGAAGTAATCCATTGGATGAAACGAAACTCACATAAAACAACACAACACAGGCTTACAGCCTTAATGAAGGAACAGTAAAAGCTTGATTCAATGACTTCCTTTCTATTGCTGAAGGTTAGCTGCAGGAATTACCAAGGACATCTAAAAGATACCATGATTGGTGGCTACTTGGGGACTGTTGAAACATCTTTTTGTATCGGCAAGGAAGTGTAGATTGGGGCAGAAGCCAGAGTTGGGACAGAATGGGTATTGTGATTGCTGCCACAGAGTATCTCCACAATCCACCCACATACCTGCTCAATCTTCCCAGGATCTTCTCTCCCTTCCCCCCACAGCTGTTACCCCAAAGTGCTACTGTTTCACTTGATCTTCCCAGCCACTTCCTATTCTTTCTCCCTCAACTCGGCTTCCACTGCCCCAGTGGACCTCCTGCCCAATCTTCCCAGCCTCCTTCTCTTAACTCACAACTGCTCACCTTTTCTGCTCAGCAGCCCCCCTTCCTCCTCACTCCTCTCCCCAGGAACATAAAGCAGATGCATATCCCAGTCTACTCTCTTACTAGAGCAAGGGTGTCAAACTCACGTGATGTGTCGCGATGTATCGTGATTTTTTTCACATTGTCGGAGTTGGGGTGGGCGTGGCTTCTGCATGATACAACCGGCCCATGGGCCAGCAGTTTGACACCCCTGTCCTAGAGTGTTTTCTCCTTTACCACAAACTAAATCTGAGCATGCCAAGAGATATGCCCTTTTTTTTCAAAAGCAGCAGCAATCTTGGCCAGATTTCCAGACAAGTCTATTGTTTTTCAGTGTCATCTGTATATTTTGTTCAAAGTATCCTGTCCACCAAAATATGGTCTGTTGTACTGACAATTTATGCTTGACTTTTATCATGTATATTTATGATACTCTGATTCTAGGATTCCTTCCAGTTACAGCAAATGTTAATTTGTTTCATATATACTGTATGTCTAGTTGAAATTCAACTAAACCTATTTTAAAAGAGTTTAAAACTAGGAATGGAGCAATTCCATTTGTGCAATTAGGCAGAGTAGCAAAATACAGGTAGTTTTTTTTACTTATCACCACAATTAGGACCCAAAAATTCATGATTAAGTGGTGTAGTCATTAAAGGTATCATGTGACAGCACCTAATTTTACAACTTTTTTGCATTGTTGTTAAGCTAATCACCACAGCTGTTACATCAGAAATCATGTGATCATAAATTGCAACCTTCCCTGGTCAGCTTCCCCAGCTGGAACCTAACTGGAAGGTCATAAATGATGATTACATGACTCCAGGATGCTGTAACCATCAGAAATGTAAGCTGGTTGCCAAGTGCCTGGATTGCAATCAAATGACTGCAGGGATGTTGTGATGGTCCTAAGTGTAAGGACCAGTCATAAGCCACTATTTTAAGGTTGTAACTTTGAAGGGCTACTGAATGAATATTTGTAAATTGAGGACTAACTGCACCTGAAAATCCAGCCAGAATAACTGTATTTTTCTTTACAAAAATGTTGGACTTGTCCATCATGAGAAGAAGAAAAGCTACAATGGAGGCCATGAGGGAAAATATTTCCTTCATTTAGATACAGAGAGATTCATGCCTTAAGGTTTTATTACAAACCTTTTATGAACATTATCGGAACATTTATCAAGATAGAAAGTAAAAGAAAGAAAAAACAAGGAAATGAATATTCATAGCAGCAATAGCTTTATGGAAAAAAGAACAAAATATGGATTAATTGGATATATGGGGGTTGGGAATCATTCCTCTAAAAGCAAATACTATTAAATTATGAATATACTGTATATTTAACTATTCAATTTATATCCTATCTGTCCACGAGATGTTCAAGCCAAGTTAGAAGACAATAGCCCTGGGAGATAGACTTGGCTGAGAATAATTGGTCCAGAATCACTCAATGAGTTCCTGTGACTGAGAGTGGATTTAACCTTGGTCTTCCCCACCCCAATCCAATAATTAGTATACCACATTGTGATTACATTTATAGCTAATAATTTATTTTTATGCCACCAGATTTCTTCAATTTGTATTTGAAAATCAGTATTTTCTTAGAATTATATGTATACAACATGGCTGCTACAATCAGCTGTTTTCCTGGAGTAAATGCTTACCCTTGTGCAAAGGATAGAATACTGTCTTAATGCTGTTCTATTGGAAGAATACAGAAGACTGGGTTGGATACATTCCAGATAAGGGTATGGTTAAGTAAATGAATGCCAATTTCAGGTCTCGTTTGTCTAATCATTTAAAAACAAATGATTAGCCTCGGGCAAGATTTTCTGTCACACATTCATTATTCTTAACTTAGTTGCAAGGCTCAGAGGGAAAGGTTTAACTGAGAAGAGAGGTGTTTGGTCTAGTAACATACTAGACGCTTCATGGAAAGTGGAAAAACAACTGGCCAACATAGTATCCCTTCCTTACTGTATGGATAAATTCTATAGCAGATGAAACACAGAGTTATAGTTCAGCACTATGAGTGCTCCATCAAATCTAAACCGAAGCAAACAAATTAAAGGCAAATGTGAAATTGGGAAGAGAAATAAACATACTATACTGAGCTTGTTAAAAAATTAGCTCTCACCACTATGTAGAAAAGTTACTGAGCACTGATGATGTTATCTTGTTTGGTAAAGAAACATCTGCAAGAAAACAACCAAGTCAAAGAGCACCAAGAACTCCTCATCTCAACCCTGAGCTACAAACATTATCCTCTAACAGAAATGCTACTTGTTGCAGGAAAAAATAGTCATGTCACTCATTTGATTTTCCAGGTTCACAGTTTTATTTAAACACCAAGATCTTATGTCTTAGTGACTATCTAGCCATTTGAAACCCTCAGTTTGTGAGTCATTAATCCTGACACAAATTTAGGAAAGTTGATGTTTACTTAATACTTAATACAGCATCTTCTGGTATCTTTTTGCTATAATAAGATGTCTTTAATGGCTATAACAGCAAACATGTTTTTCCAGAATAAAGAGTTTATTTCTTTTATGCTCCAATTATACAGTTCTGTAACATATTCTCTACATATCACACTCCTCCGCCTATCCTGCTTTCTTTGACAAGGTAGTACCTAGTAACTATTCTTGATTAATGTGCTACCAAGAGTTAGACCTAGTCCTAATATC
Source organism: Azemiops feae (assembly GCA_023970755.1). NCBI lineage: Eukaryota > Metazoa > Chordata > Lepidosauria > Squamata > Viperidae > Azemiops > Azemiops feae. The sequence goes on along the minus strand of JALGBA010000503.1, from coordinate 367,933 downwards.
AATAACATTAATTAGGTTGTCAAGAGACAAAGTCTAAAAAGTGAACTAAGCTTGTGCAGTGCAATTTCAAGATTTGCTCATTTATTAAGAATTGCAATCAATAATAAATTAGTAAAATTAAGATTGGAACTCATGAAAGATTAATCTTTAGAATAAAAAGAATAAAAAATACACAAAAAGACATAAATCCACAAAACATCAAAACTGTGATAGAACATGGACCTGGAGCAACAGTGGAGGAGAGTTTTGGCAACACAGGGCTTTCCCAGAGAGGGGCCAGGATTAAGAGAGACTGCTGTTCCGAGCTGGATGGGGGAAGAGGGAAAAAGCTCAGTGTAGCTTTTACAATATCTCTAGTAAATTAGAAACTTATAGCTTTAGTCTGGCAAAATTCTGTCCATTAGGTGTAAGCAAATAAATGTTAATCTCTGTTCATCTGAGTGTTTTGGTCTTTTGTTTTTTTTGGGGGGGCTTTTAATTGTTTCTTTTGACTGGTACGTATGACATTTATCTCTGTGTGTCTTTTGATGCTTGATTTGTCTGAGTGCCAGGGTTCCAGGAATTCTCCAGTGTTTTTGAACTTGGCTTGATCTAGAATGCTCACAGTTTCCCAGTTGAAACAATGATTGCCAAAAGAGAAAATGAAAAAGCCAATAAGGGAACAAAAAGACCAGAAACCTCCTCACCAGCAATCAAAATCAAGATGAATAGAGATCAATACCAAGATTAACATTAGACCAACAATCAAGAAACAAACAATGCTCCAATTAAGAAACTGTCAAACAAGTTAACAGTAAACAGCCTAATCAAAGAACCATTAAGAAAACTCCCACCAACACTGACAGGGCAAGCCACTAGAACAGGGGTCCCCAACCCCTGGTCTGTGGCATGCCAGCAACCAGGCCGCACAAACAAGCAAAGCCCCATCCGCGGGATGCAGGCAGCACACAAAACCATGCCCCCTCCAGCCCGCAGAAAAGTCTTTCACAATGTAACCGATCACTGGTGCCCAAAAGGTTGGGGATCTCTGCACTAGAATATAACATGAGAGCAAACCCCACTTCCTACTAGCACTGATGGTGTTACTTAGTTTGGGTAATGAAAGGGCTGCAAAAAAACAACCAAACTCAGAAGCACCAAAGACCTCTCAATAATTGGTTTATTCATGTAATATCATTCTTGCAATTATCTGCTGATTTTGGACAATACGTTACTTCTTTGTTTTTGTTAAAACTATTTTGTGGTTAAGTGTGTATGCAGAACTTGTTCTTTTAAAAAATTCAAAGGCAGATAACTTCATTAGACCACAATGCTATTTAACACTTACATGAAATTCCTGGGGTGATCATTAGGAATTTAGGAGCAAACTATCAAAGCATTCATATGCTAAATTAGGCACCTGCTCAAAATCCTTTTGGAACCAACTAGCACTTAAGAATTGTTTCCACCCTTAATTCATGCCACTGAAACAACAGTGAAGTCATGAAGATCAATCAGAATAGGTGGTTTGTTGGACTATGTTTTAATTAGGGAGAGACCTAAAGACAGAGGTAGAACAGAGTAGAAATCACCTATAGTTTAGATTCCACTGAACGAAATATTACGTCATTTGAAGATAGAATAAATCTGCAAGAAGCCCTAATAGTAGAGACTATATTTGTTGTTTTTCTATCAGCATTTCATTACCAGGCTAAAGAATGTAATCAAGGCATGAAAACACAGAGAGAACATCAAGAACCCAGTGAGAAGAATTTTTAACCCAAATCTGCTCAAATAGACAATGGCTGTAGACATTTCTGCATTTCCCGATAAGAAAGTAAATTTCTCTCTACATGACATTTTCCAGAATTACTTCAAGACAATTGGAAGTACTTTTAAGCAGGACATGGGGTTGTTGCATTAAGCCAACTATCACCAACTCCAGATTTGGTATTAATATTTCCTAATATAGCATCAAAAGTCTCCATGCAGAATGGATGGCTTTAAATACCACTTGCTTCCACAATTAAACTACTGCATTTAAAATACAAATAAAGAGCAGCCACACATCCTGCAGTAGCAACCCAAAAAACCTTCCCTACAGGTGTTCTAATTTCTAATTATTCTTACAAGAATATTTCAAAACAATGGACTACAGGTGGGCAACTCACAACCACTTGGACAAGTGCAGCTGCCAAACAACTCTTCATATACCTACCTACCTACCTACCTACATAGCTACATAGCTACATACATAGCTACATACATACATACATGTGCTGGCTGGAGCACCCGGTCTACCAAGTATAGGATAAATCAGTCTGTTCTGCGTTTCGCTCCAATCTAGGAGCATGTTTTGCAGGCAGACATCACATACTGTGAACAATGTAAATTCAAAATTTTTGTGGCTGACAAAGAGTTAGTGGGAGACTAGTATAGCTATTTCAAGCTCTTTAGCTCTCATCAGCTAGTCATACCCCTCTGGGATTCGAACCTGGGCAACTACCTAACATGCAAGCTGCCCAGATTCGAATCCCAGAGGGGTATGACTAGCTGATGAGAGCTAAAGAGCTTGAAATAGCTATGCTAGTCTCCCACTAACTCTTTGTCAGCCACAAAAATTTTGAATTTTGATGCTTTGTAACATGAGTTGATTTTGTGATTAGAAAATTAAAATACAAACCATTCAAGGTAAATATGTAGCTAGAAGACCTGTGGATATTTTTTTTTAGAAATATAGAAAACTAAAGACTGATCTTCCCAAGTGAAAACAGAAGGTTCCTCATGTTAATTTTGTTGAGAAAAGATATTCAGTGTAACTCCCCAAATGTATAGAAGAGAATTAATCAGGATGTTATAGATAATAAACACATCAATGTATTTAATTTGATAAAAAATAATTTGGGGCTACTCAGTGTGGGAAGGACCTACCCCATTTAATGTTTGAAATGAAACTAAATCTATTACTGTCTCACAGTTGATGTAACTGAATGCAATACTGCTTGAAATGAAAGTACATATCTTTTTTTCCCTTCCAAACACTAATTTTTGACATTCTTTCTAAATTGAAAAGTTAACAGGCACAAGAGGTAGTATAGTACAAATACTTTTTATGAACCCTTTAAAATCTTTGTCATAATAACTAAATCTTTGACACAGAGAACACTTTAATTCCCAATTTTTCAATAAAAGGAATATTTGAGTTTTGTTGTGCATTCACAGCAAAAATATAATAAAGCCAAGTATGCTTTAAAACAATAAATACAAATATTAAAACAAAGTCCATTACAATAGGTTCAATTTTTCTCCTTCCTAACAACCAAAAAAAGTATCAAAGCAAATTAAGAACAAATAGAAATATAATCTGGCTCTATTTTGCAATTCATTTAGAGATAGGAACATGGCTATTACATAGATAATTGAAACCATGTCTGTAGTACAATAAAAGTCCTTAAAGAGTACAGCAAGGAAAGCACATTTTCAGTAGTAAGTAATACTACAGCAACTTCTCAGCAACATTTAGGGCTTTTTCCTACTTGCATCTAATTATGATTCAAGCATAGACTAGCAACATCTTTTTTCTGTTATGTTCCCATAAAGTTGTGTATACCTCATCCCCAGTCTTAAGTGAGACAATCTTAAGTCATAAAAGTATTATTTTAATACTACCCAAGGACAATCTAAAGATACATAAAATCCATTAGGCTTTGTCATTCATTACCTTGGAGGAGGCAGGGGACATCATCAAATAGTCAACAGAGGTATAATTTGGATTGGTAATGGAAACAGCAAATTTCATACAGGTACGATTTTTTGCCAATTTAAGGAGTGGTGGATATTATTCAATTAAGGAATAAGGAAACAGCCTTAATTTGATCACTGCACTTCAACTTGTTTGATCTAATTGATTTAGGTTACTTAATATTAAGACTTCTCAATTTTTCAATATAATTAATTTCACTATGCCTTTTTAAATCACCTGGTTATTTCCTTCATATCAGATCTATTGCAAAAATTGGGAATAGAGTAGCTAGTTTGATATTTTCACATGACAATATCAAGACACAGTCAGATAATCCCAACAATCAAAAACCTAAACTCTCTTCTCTTCATGGATGGGATGGGATGGAACATGTTCTCTTCTTTAAAGGCACAACCAGACAGGTGAGGAGAAAGGAAACATATTTCAAACATCAAAGGCTAAGCTTCCAGGCTCACTCTACACCGACCCTCATTCTTTCTCCTGGGTTATTAAGTGTAGTTTTTCATAAAGCTTCCTTTCAGAAGTGTCCTCCTCCAAAAATAAAATAGCTAGTAATTGTCCTAAAACATACTCTACAGAGAACAGTCAATGGATGCCTAGGCATTTAGCTGTTTCCTAGTCCACAGGGAGCTGACACCTACAAATTAGCTGCAAGTAACACCTGGAAGCCTAAAATAGTTTTCTAAATCCAGGGGTCAGGCAGCCCGACAGGCAAATTCTCTCCTTACATATCCCTCTGTGCAGAGCTTTCTAGTATGAGGAAGATGCAGAGCTCCTCTTGCAGTGAAAGTCTCTAAACTGACTTTAAGATATGAACTTGAGCCCGTAAGAGTAAAAAGCGGCAAGTCCTCCTAATTAAGCCTTGTCTCCTCTTCAAGAACAATTAGCAACAAATGTATAAAAGTCAGGAGGGACTCCTGAGAAATTTAAAAGGTAGATTTCAATCATCTCTTATGATCAAAACCTGTCCCAACCAAAGCAGCAGGCATGAATGTTTTATTTTCAAGCCTTTAAAACAGGGGTCTTCAAACTTGGCTCTTTTATGACTCGTGGACTTCAACTCCCAGAATTCCTCAGCCAGCATGCCTGGCTGAGGAATTCTGGGAGTTGAAGTCCACGAGTCATAAAAGGGCCGAGCTTGAAGACCCCTGCTTTAAAAAAAATAAACCATAGCCCCTCCTGCACTCATAAAGACTACAGATCAATAGTACAGTTTTCCTGTCTATCTCCATTCCAGAATTTAAGACAGAGTTTTTTTTTTAAAAAAAGTTTAAATGTTACTTTCCATGAGATGTTGCTAAAGTGAGAAGAGATCAGAATCATACAGATTTATTTACAGCCTACCTTTATTGTTTTTACAAATAACTCCAACCAGCAAAGATATCCAACACTCCTTCCTCTTATTTTCCCTACAACAACAACCCTGTGAATTGAGTTGGGCTGAGAATGACTGGCTTAAAGTGACTCAGCTGGCTTTCATGCCTAAGGTAGGACTAGAATTCACAGTTTCCTGGTACCTTAATCACTGGACCAAACTGACTCTCAATCATCTCAAAATTATTGATTCCTGAAACATGTTACTCGGACTATAAAGTTCGGACTGAGACTACAATAGGTATGAGATGCAAGGAAGTGCACTAGTTCCTAACTATTCCTCTGCCTGTCCTCCTGTTCCCATCTTTGGACAATAAATCTGTATTATGTAAAATATTCACTCATCCCTCAACTAGCCTACTGCCTCAGATGTGGTGAAGTTATAGATATTGAAAGGGGCGGCAAAATGTCTTAGGATCTCCCTTTAAAAAGTTAAGACTTTCAAGCACTAAGTTAAATTAAGGCTCTTATGGCATCCAAAAAATATTCTTTAATAACATAGATAAACAAAACAGTTGTTTTCCCAGAGTGATGGGAAAGTAGAGCATTGCTATAATAGAACCCAAACCTTTTTTCTTAGGATGAAGGTGTAGATTAATAGGAAATTTAAAAAAAAATGCTGTTACAGCTCAGAATTTAGAAAATGGATCATCAACTTGCAAAATTTAAAGTCCACTTCTGCAGCAATTTGGAAACCTGAAATTTTAGAATTGATGTCAAAACAGCTCTTTTATTTAAAGTAGCACCAGTGGATAAATTGGACTAAATCAATGAGCAGGAATCTGACCCTTAAGGCTAGGAATTATAGGAACTGAAACCTTTAACATTTGGAGACATCAGATAGAGGAAAATTGATAAGTCGTTATATCATACAGGAAGATGTTACAACCTCTGTTCGTTCTCCTTTTAAGAACAGAGTTTCAGCTCTGAGAAACAATATAGAAGGAAAATGAGTTCTGACTTAAGAACCAGCACCCAGAGAATTGTTCACAAAATAAAATAAAGTTCAAGACACTTATCTCTCTCTCTGTCCCACACAAAAGGACATTTACTTTGGCAAGATTTAATATCTTATCTTCAAAAATGAGGGAAGGGAAATTTCACAACATCCTTATCAAGAATGCTTCTATGCATATTTAGTTACAGACACTGAGTCAATCATATAGGTTTTTTTAGAATATTCATTGTACCACACCTAGTGCCTTCTCTAATTAGATGCTTCTACTGGCCCCAATCAGAATTGTGCATAAGCAACCACTGTAGAGAAGCATCTACAAAAGTTGTCAACTTGTGTGTCAGCAATCATAACTAAAGATGCTGGGTCCTACTTTGACTTATGTAATCTACAGATCCTTAATTTTTGATATATTGACAATTACAACTATTTCACCATTTTACTTTCCTCTTCTTTATCGTTATATTCACTATTTAACCTGCTGTTTTTATCTATTTTTTTCTAGTGTAACTTTCTATTAGTCTTTTGGTTTGTACTGTAACTTTAATAAATAAAATGAAGATGCAACTGCAAGTTTTAGTATAGAAAAATAAAGAAAGCATATAATTGTTTTTGTGGTCAGCTATTAACTAAGGGAAATTATTATATGCAAAAGAAGAACTTCTCTAAACAACGTAAATGTGGTCCCCTAGAAGACAGCATAACTATTTAATTGATACAATCTTAATCTTTCAAATAGTAACAAAACCTTGTGCAGGAGAAGAAAGATCACAAAATAATAGACAAGTTTTTATTCTAGGTTAATTATATTCTAGTTGAAGATACTGTTTCAGTTGCTGATTATTATTCTGGTCTTCAAATGATCCTCAACCTGCATTTCAATTGTGTAACCCAAAAAACTATTAGTGAATGGAAGAAAGAGAAAAACATTTTTGTTAAAACAAACTTAATGCTGCCCTATAGAAATAAGAATGAATTGTGTCCAGTCTTGTTCATTATACACCAATTATTTTGATGTTTATGTTTAAAATATGTATCCATGTGTCTCTAGTATCTATATATATATATGTATAAATACATACATATATGGCAGATAAATATTTTTGTTAATAAATGCTAATTTTTAAAGACATCAAAATTAGTGAATCAGAGGAATGCTGTGGATATAATTTACTTGGACTTTAGTAAGGCATTTGATAAAGTAGATCACAATCTACTACTTGATAAGATAGAAAAATGTGGGTTAGACAGCATCACCACCAGATGGATTCATAGCTGGCTGACCAGCCATACTCAGCATGTGGTCCTCAATGGAACCACATCTACATGGAGGGAAGTGTGTAGTGGGGTGCCCCAGGGCTCTGTTCTGGGCCCAGTGCTCTTCAACATCTTCATCAACGATTTGGACGAGGGGGATAGATAGAGAACTCATCAAATTTGCAGACGACACCAAGCTGGAAGGAATAGCCAACACTCCAGAAGACAGGCTTAAGATACAGGAGGATCTGGATAGATTTGAACACTGGGCGCTATCTAACAAAATGAAATTCAATGGTGAAAAAAGTAAGGTTCTACATTTAGGCAAGAAAAACCAAATGTACAGGTATAGTATAGGGGGTACCTTGCTCAATAGTAGTAACTGTGAGAGGGATCTCGGAGTCCTAGTGGACAATCACTTAAATATGAGCCAGCAGTGTGCTGCAGCTGCCAAAAAAGCCAACACAGTGCTAGGCTGCATTAACAGAGGGATAGAATCAAGATCACATGAAGTATTAGTACCACTTTACAATGCCTTGGTAAGGCCACACTTGGAATACTGCATCCAGTTTTGGTCACACGATGTAAAAAGATGATTTGAGACTCTAGAAAGAGTACAGACAAGAGCAACAAAGATGATTGGGGACTGGAGGCTAAAACATATAAGGAACGGTTGCTGGAATTGGGTATGTCTAGTTTAATGAAGAGAAGGATAAGGGGGGACATGATAGCAGTGTTCCAATATCTCAGGGGCTGCCACAAAGAAGAGGGAGTCAAGCTATTTCCAAAGCGCTTGAAGGCAGGACAAGAAGCAACAGATGGAAACTAATCAAGGAGAGAAGCAACCTAGAACTAAGGAGAAACTTCCTGACAGTTAGAACAATTAACCAGTGGAACAACCTGCCTCCAGAAGCGGTGAATGCTCCAACACTGGAAGTTTTTAAGAAGAGACTGGACAGCCATTTGTCCAAAATGGTATAGGGTTTCCTGCCTGAGCAGGGGGTTGGACTAGATGACCTCCAAGGTCCCTTCCAACTTTATTATTATTATTATTATTATTATTATTATTATTATTATTATTATTATTATTATTATTATTATTATTATTATTATATTATTATTATTATTATTATTGTTGTTGTTGTTGTTGTTGTTGTTGTTGTTGTTATACGATACAGAGGTTTGCAAGACAGCTAAACAATTTCACCAAAAATAATCTCCCTTTCAATTTCAAATGTACTCCACCAGCCTACACTCAAGTTCAAACTCATACAGTTTGAATTGCTAAGATGTTTTCCCCTTTCAGTGGAGCTTTAAGATGAAGATAATATTTTATTCATTACACTTTATATATAATATGCTTGTTCAGCAGCAAGATCTCCCAAGTGAAGCTTCTGCATTAGGGAAACAGCTTTGAGAATTTTAGTTAGTGGGGAAAGGAAATAAAAAAAAAAACAGAGCTGAAAGCAATTCTAAAATTGGAAGACAACAGAAGGGAGAAGCCAAAATGAAATAAATCTAATCAGAAAAAGAAAAGACTTTGAATAGCATTCCAGATCACATAAAAATCTAAATCAAATAGATGGATATTCCAATAAAATATGAATAAACAGAAGTTTACAATGGGTCTTGGAGACTTGGAAAAATTAAGAGGGTTTTTTTTTTTTGCGAGGGGCAGTATAGTCACTGAATTGGCTGCAACCCCTACAGTGCAGCTGAGTCTGTCACTGAACAGAACAGCAGGAGTCATTTATCCATTCAGTGCAAATCCCTAAAGAATACTGCAGCTGGACCAACAGTCTGTGTAGTACAGTGCTTAAAGCAGCTGAACAGATCAGCAACTATCTAGGACTCAAACCCCAAACTTTCCCAACCTAACTTTGGAATGTCAGAATGAATTTGTGATCTTGGCACACAAAGCACATCCTTGATAACCACCATCTTTCATTCTTGATATTTGTTATTGCCTTAAAAGACTTTTTTTTTCTTCCTGGTGGAAAGGACAAAGCACACAAAATAAGAATGATTATAATACAGGTTTATATTACTGAAGATTTGCTAGGAAGAAATTATATGTTGTAAATTGCAAAATAAAAAATAAGGGCCCTGGAAAAAGCAATGTTTCATTATTGTCTTGAACTGCAGACTGAATTTCTTTATCAGCTTACTATAATTGCAGAAGATATGTTTCAACTTTTTTGCTGATGTATGACATTAGGAGCACTACCACATTGCAATGGTTTTCACTCCCCCAAGCCCTCAGAAGGAATTGGAAGGAATCTGTGATTTTGTTTACCTCTGCTAACTTGAAATGCGGAAATGTGGAATGAAAATTACAATCCTGCCCCAAGCTGCTACAGATCTCACAGGAAAAATCATTCTGCTGTCCCTATTCCACCAAAAAGGGAAAGCAGAGAGAGAAAAGGGAATCCCCAATAGCTTGGCATTTTCTAGCCAGCTAGTCTGTGCTGAAGGAGAAAACTGACAAAACTTTCTTAATTTCACCTCTTTGTAGGCTCCCAAAGGGGAGATAAAAAGCCCTCGAACTAAAACTCCTGAAGGAGAATTAATGCAAGAGTTTCCTTACAGGGGGGACAAAAACACCTTGACCTAAAACAAACACACCAAACACACAGAAATGTGAAGAACATCACATTGGATTGCAAATATATCAGCCAAGCTGCCCAACATTGCTGATTTTCTGTGCTGACCTGGCACAGAGTCCTTATGAATTAATATCCTTAGTTTTGGCTTGAATTCAGTAGTTTATAATGGCCACTTTATCTGATCTTTTAGAGATCCCAGAAATCTGTCTTATTCCCTTCAAGTGAATCACTTGGACAGCCATTCCTGATTCCGCTGTTTATCACTCCTTTGAATATCATACCAGTCTGCCCATCATGTAAATAAAACCAAAGGTGCATCATCTGAATGCAAGATGAAAATACTAGCAGAAACAAAGCCATCCTTATGACTGCAGTTATATGAAACATCTTAAATAAATTTTCCAAATCTTTCCAGCTATGATTCCATGGATATTGTTTGGGGAAGGATATCTGTCAAATTTGGGAATGATGGAATGATGGAAAGAAGAAATAAAAAAAAAAACTGAGTGAGGGCAGGATTTGTGGAAAGACAAAAAGACAGAAGGGGCATACAGTAGATAAAAGATTATGATCTAGATTAAGTCATTTCCAAGTGCACTATCTAGTATATCCCTAGATAAACAAAGGAAAACTCTTTTGGTGAGTCAATCTTCTGATTTAGCTACAAGTAACGGCAAACATGCCCACCCGATCCTTCAGAAAAAAACCAAAATAGCTGTAATTCTGAAAAAAACCTTACATGTTTAACTTTAATTGCCACGCATGGTAGCATTCTATGTGTATTTTTTAGTCTGAAAACAGATTTCCCCAACTGTTAATAGATTTTACAATACAGAAGGTTTCCCATAAAAGTTCCTTTACATTTTCCCAAGTAATGAAAAGCTGGATTTTCTTCAGAAATTCACTCTATTTCTGGTATCACTAGGGACCCCCAGTTTTCTTCTGCAACCCAAGAAAATATCAGTTTTCCATAAGAGAGATATCTCACCACATTCCTGCCTGTTTACTGTGTACAGATCTTCAGAATTTAATTTCCATCTGAAACCAAGGCAATGCATCATCTACCATCAACCATCTTGTCTTCTCCCTATCTATGTCTATGTCTATATCTATCTATTGCTTATAGCTAATCTTCCTTCACATATCCATTACCATTTAAACACATAACATGATGCAAGATTTTAATTTTTTTAGACTTCTGAATGCCAATATGCCAACATAATTATAGCTACCAAGAATGGTTCCACATACTGTATGTATATTGCTATATCTTCATGGTTATGGACATGTTGCACCATTTACATTCTTCAGAACCGATACATTGACAAATATAAACATACCAGGAACTGGCAGTTTGAATAGAGTTGAAGACCACAACGCAGCAACCTGTCCTGATTACTGCAGGAAAGTAGTTTGGGGGATTCGCAATGGAAATAGCATCAGTTTGGCTTACACAGATCTTCAGGTCTCATTCCTATTCTCAAGCTTCCCTCCATCCAAAAACTGGCCAACGTTTTGCTACTAAAATATGGCTGTTTTAAATTTGACTTCAACTTATAATGTGCTGGGGTGGGAAATATAGCTAGGAATGAGGCAATATGGATTTCAAAGGATCTCATGTCCCAATCTTTAACTTTTTATGTATGTATGTATGTATGTATGTATGTATGTATGTATGTATGTATGTATGTATGTATGTATGTATTTATTTATTTATTTATTTATTTAACTAATTATTATTATTGCTAAAGAAAAATCATTCTTTTGAAATTTGGTCAATTTACAGTGCCAAGATATTATAAATAACATGCTTGGTTGCATGCAAGGCTCATTGGAGGAAAAACCCTGGTACCTCTTTTCTTATCTCTCATCTTGTATCTCTTATCTCAGCATGAAGAAGTGATTTTTATAAATTTACCATCCAGTGCACAGTGAGTTGGGGAAGAGAAGAAAAGGATACTCAGCTTCTGGACATCTTGCAGAGAGCTAACTGAACAACAACTGGATAACTTTTTCTGCAAACCTGCAAAAATCTAGAAATGTCCATGACTACAACACTATAAATACCAACACAGTGATACAAACAAGTGAAGACATCTTGAAAGTCTTCCAAATTCATTTAAATATGCATAGTAACAGATGGGAAACAGATGAGATGATGGTCTAGAAATCTCTTATTTCTGCCTCTGTTCAATATACTACTTGAGAATTAATTTCTTTACTCTGTTAATGAATCTTCACTAGAAGATACTAATAAGCTCTGATAAACTTCATAATATTTTAAATATACTGTACTGCATTTTATGTTATATGGGTTTAGGGTTCCAGGAGAACTCATTAATGGTAATGGTAACTAAATTTGAAAACATACTTTTAAATAAATTGCAACAATGAGTCTGCTAGTTTAAGATTTTAAAGTTTTAAAAATGATATTCTTATTTCAGTTTGTTAAAACAAAAACAGTTGCTGCCTAGAGCTATTAGGTCTTCTTCCCTGATTATAAGTCATATGGGCATTATTTTAAGTTATGGTCACATTTATTAAATCCACATTATTATCATTTTTTAATGAAAACTTAGAACCAGTATACTATTTCCACAAAGTGAGTTAGCTTTCTATTAGGAGATTATCAGCAGGAAACAGAGATTTTGAAACCCACTTGCTTAAATGTGCCAAGTTTCTGGAGTATAAACATTAATGGTGGCAGATATTCTTACCAAGTTGTAATATGAAACAGAGATTAAGGTGCACAATAAATCATAGTTTGTTTTCTTCTCCATTATCCATTCAAAATATGTTTATATCATGTTTGCTTTTGCTTATTCTGAGTCACAACAGTTCACTAACATTTCACTTAGGCAACAGTGCTTTCAATCCTGGCAGTGGAGAGCAGTAGTTTTCATTAAAATCACTAAAGAAGGAATAATATTTTTCCCTAGAGCATATGACAGCCTCCCCAATTTGGCCATTCTCCAGATGCATGAACTTCAAAGACTAGAATTCTCAGTATTCTGGGAATTCTGGAACTGAAATATAGATAAGTTTCGATTAGCGTGGTTAATGAATCCTACAAAACGGTTCCATTACTTGAATTCACATTATTTGAAGTTATGGAAAATAAGGTAATTGCTTCTAGCTGGACAGAAATAAACAATTAAAATTTATAAACATAAATGTTTATATGTTCATTAAAATAATAATAATAATAATAATAATAATAATAATAATAATAATAATAATAATAATAATAATAATAATAATAATAATGATAATAATAATAATGATAATGATAATGATAATGATAATAATAATAATAATAATAATAATAATAATAATAATAATAATAATAATAATAATAATAATAATAATAATAATAATAATAATGATAATAATAATAATAATAATAATAATAATGAGAAGGAGAAGGAGAAGGAGAAGGAGAAGTAGTTGTAGTTGGAAGGGACCTTGGAGGTCATCTAGTCCAACCCCCTGCTCAGGCAGGAAACCCTGCCTATACCATTTCAGACAAATGGCTGTCCAGTCTCTTCTTAAAAACTTCCAGTGTTGCATTCATAGCTTCTGGAGGCAGGTTGTTCCACTGGTTAATTGTTCTAACTGTCAGGAAGTTTCTCCTTAGTTCTAGGCTGCTTCTCTCTTTGATTAGTTTCCATCCATTACTTCTTGTCCTGCCCTCAGGCACCTTGGAGAATAGCTTGACTCCCTCTTCTTTGTGGCAGCCCCTGAGATATTGGAGTGCTGCTATCATGTCATCTCTAGTCCTTCTTTTCATTAAACTAGACATACCCATTAAACTAGACATACCCAATACCCAATAGTAAAAGAGAATAAACTGTAATTCTTCAAAATGAACTTCTTTTTTGATCTTTCCTTGAATGGAATCTTTCTCCATTGTGCACAAACATCCAAAACCCTAATGACAATTGTGCAAGGGCTAGCTTTGCACTACTAACTGAATTTTGGCTTGTATTAAATATGACCTGGTAGCAATTCATAAATCATACTAAATTGAATTTTGCAATATTTTAATTCACACTAATCTCAACCTACTAGCAAGACACATTTGAAGACAAGCTAGGTAGGGGAAAGCTGTTGCAGACCCTAGATAGAGAGGAAGGAGGAGAGACAGCAAAAGCAAGACTAACTGTAGCATATTAGTCTGCAGTTAAGGTAGCAGAAAAAGAAAATCTCAACCACTTTAAGTTTCCTGGCTAATATACATTTTCTGGCTGTGAATCACTAGAGCAAGAGGGACTATTTGAATGAAAGAAACATAAATACTATTTTTGATTGTTTTATATTTGGAAGATGGAGACGCAATCAAGAAAAATAGTGCTTTTAAAGTAAACCTGGTTGTCTGTGCTGTGCTTATTTTGCTGTCACTTCCACTGATCTGGCTGCCAAGCAGAAATGTGCTGAAACTATTATCTGAAAAGAACATGCAGAGAGACAACTGCTGTCCTTAAACCTGAGCTTGCTTTGTGATGTTTTCCTGCTAGTTGTAGGTAAGATGCATGCAACTGGTGCCCACCATGCTGGGAATTTTTGGAATTATTTAGGAGATTTTGGTTAAAATGGGATTATTCTAGTTTTAGAATTTAGAGTCCTAAAGAATTTTAAAGAAAAAGTGACTTTCCTACAATGAGATCTCTTTGTGATAATGTTCTTAAATGAGAATAGCAAACCAATAGAATGGGGGCAATCTGGTCTTGATGGATCACATGCTGAATGTAGTCAATATGGTGATCTTCTGCTTCTCAAAAATGTTCTCACCTGCTTTTTTTATATGATATACTAAAACATCGGTCCACTGCATTCAAAACAATGAACTGTTATCACCGAGCCATTGTATATCTGTCATGATCATCTTTGTATAGATGAGAGGTCTTAAAATTTAGAGGTTCAAGAGCTTATTCAGAAAAAGAATAAGCTACGTTATCAGGATAAAGCATCCTTTGAGTGTGGCTACTTGGGCAACAATATGGTTGTGGGTCACCTCTATCTTTTTCTGGGATATATTTTCAAATTAACAGAATGACAGAGTTGGAAGGGACCTTGGAGGTCTTCTAGTCCAACCCCCTGCTCAGGCAGGAAACCCTAATTCTGACTTAAATTTACAATTTTGGCAGTCTTGGGAAGACTCCCATCCACATTAACAAGATCTGGTTCTGTTTAAGCAAGTTCACCTAAGTGCCATCAATAATGATATAAAACTACATTGACTGATCACATCAAGTAAATTAAGATGGGTTAGGTACAAGTGTTCTCTTTTGGCTTCCAGGTTACAGGGGCTAGGACCCAATTATCTGCCTATGAACACACCAGTTTCATTGTACATACTTAAATAAATATTTCCAGGATATATTTCTATCTACATTCATACATGATAATTATCAAAAGTGATAACTACACTTATGCTGTGTTCTTTCTTATTTATTTTTAAATGAGGCAGAGGCGTTCTAGCATTTTTTTCTCCCTTTGTCAATTTTTTATTATTTGCCATCAACTGCTAAAACTGACATAAGAAACTGATTTCTAATCAGAGCATAAGAAAGTTGGATTGTTTTCATGTTATACATCAAAATTGCATAAACTATGTGAGCTGCTGTAATGTATTTTGTGTAAAATATAAATTAAAAGTATTAAATTAAAATGTAAGTTAGGCAATCTGATGAATTTCCAACAGGTGTTTTTGAAAGTACACTGATTTTGTCTTATCAAGTAGCAATGAAAAAACAGTACTCAGGAGATTTATAGTTTGTTGCAATCTGTTTAATTGGAAATAGATTTGTCTATATAACTTTCAATGCTATCATTCCACTTAATTTAGGGTTACTGTACCTCTGGCAAAAGGAGCACATGCCCTTTTGGCTTCCTGTTCTTGTCTGGCAGATATAGCCTTAGAATCAAATCTTGTCTGGCTTTTTTAGTATTTTAACAAGCTATCTCTTCCTGGGCAGCTTTTCTCAGTGGCACAATGTTTCCCTCTAAGTCTAAAAGTTCTCACTGCAAGTTAACAATTTCATCTCTGTGGAAGTCATTAGTTGATTAGAACTATCCCCCTCTTGCACTGTTGCCTGAAATAGATAAGACCACAATCAGTTACACACCAAAATCTTTTGCCTACTAGGGGACCTAGAACATTCCTGCCATTGAAAAACCCATCTTTCTGGTGCTGGAAAAAGTAATTTCATACACAGGTAGGTCCAAGTACATTTTTTGTTTAGTTTTTGTAGTCTTTCACTGTAATATTTTATCATGGATGCCAAGAAAGTTTATTAATTCTCTCCCCCCCCCTTGTCCTCCTTTTCAATTGTGTCTGTACAAATTGTTCTACTACTACAGCGGTTGTCCCCTAATTCAGTCTTTTGAAAAATAATTCCTTTTCTGTTTTGGTGAACACAAAAAGAAAAGCTATGAATCAGCATAATTAATTCTTCCCACGCTGCCAGCTGTTCGTTTTGAATTCATACGATTATATATAATTGGCTTTCAGCTTCAGACAATACAAAGGTGTATTATCTTAGTTAAGCCTTTTAGTCAAATATTTTATTTGATATGAAAAGGATTTCAACATTCACAAGGCTCACTACAATCTACCTTGATATATGTATGCCAATTAGAGTTGATGTTCATAGTGAAGATCTCTGAGGTTTTCATTTTGGTGACCTAGTTGTGGATTTATCATCCCCAACTGTTTACAGTTTGGATTTTGTGAAAGTGAGTGTATATATGTTTTATTATTTAACTGTTGTTAAATAAGCTTCTTTTCAATCTAAGAATTTGATGCTCTACCCCAATGAGAGAAATGCAAAGCAGCTACAATTTCATGACAGAGTGTAATAACCACGGTTAAGTGAATTAAAGCAAACAATCTGCTCATATCATACCTCTTCCTGTAACCTTACGTGGAAATCCTCCACTCCTCTCATTCTGGGAACTTTTTTCTTTTCTTCTGCTCAATTGTGTCCAATTCTTAGTGACTGCCTAGAGAAGTCCCTGCAGTTTTCTTGGCAAGGTTTTTCAGAAGTGGTTTACCATTTCCTCCTTTCTAGGGCTGAAAGAAAGTGACTGGCCCAAGGTCCCCCAGCTGGCTTTATTCCCAAGTCAGGACTAGAACTCACAGTCTCCCGGTTTCTAGCCTGATGCTTAACCACTAAAATTATAGCAGTCATTTCATAATCTATAGTGTGCACATCATGTTACAATAGGCATTAAACACAGATTTAATATTAAGCATGAAATTATTTTCTTGCAAAAGAAAAACAAAGATGGGATATCTGTGGATGATAGTAGGATGACATGAACCTATAAAATGGAATCTTAAATGAATTAAAGTCTTAAATGGATTATGGTCTTTGCTCCAGAAAACCCAGCAATGTAATCTCCTGATATCATCATAATGAAAAGGTGTTCATTTCAGGGAACTCCAGATGTAATTATTGATGAGAATTATTCTTTTTAAAATAGGCTATAGTTGTTACTGAACTCTCTGAAAAAGATAGGACATAACTGTCTGAGGCATAACATATTGTAATGGAATTATGACTGGAGAAAATAACACCTTAACATTATATTGCACTCCTTAATTCAGAGATTCTGAATCCTTGAATGCCTTTCTGGATAAGAATCTATTTTCATAAAATGAAAGTTAAATCCCTTAAACAGAATCTAGGAAGCCTAACCAAAAGCATCAGAAAACCAGAGTAAAACACATTCTTGCTAAAAATCATAACAGCATTAAAGCTCGAGAGTCTTCCCACATAAGATACATCCACTCTATCTTATTGTCCATTCTTTTCCATTATCATACACTTTATTTAAACATTACCAATAATATTTAATCAATGAATTATAAATTACCACTCAAAAGCACTTATATTTGTCCCATACGTGTAATGCTCTTTTTGACTGAATCTGATAGTTAATTAAATAATTCAACAAACGTATCTAGATCCATAATTTGTTCTTGCCAGTGGCATAGACAATCTCATGAGGCAAGCTGAATTTTCAACTGAAGGCATGGTTTCCAGAATTTCCAGAATAAAATGAATATATTAATGAATAAATTGATGGATGAATAAGTAAAACATTACAGGAATGAAGGAAAGGTCTAACATCTGTTTTTCAGGCACAAAAAATACTTTAGGAAATTGGAAGGCAGATTTCAGCACTCGGTTAATTCAGATATCACTACTTAACTATGTCTTTAAAAATAGGGTACATACTATGCTATTAAGTAGACAGGTGTTTCAGCTAGCAGTGAAAGGAACTGCAGAATAATGCGTCAATATACCTTGGGTTAAATAGGCAACCATTGCTTCCTTCTCAACACTTCAAAAATGATACAGAATAGAAGGAGAAAACTGCTACCAAAATCTAGAAAAATGACTCTAATTTTATTGATTTGCAAGTTCAGAATGAAAGGAGTTCACTCCAAAAGCCAACCTTACTTCCTTCTACTGAATGCCTTCAACCTGAGCAAAATATCTCACTCTAAAGGTTTCTAAATACATTTAAATTGATGCAACCTAAACCAATAAGTATATAATGTGGAATACAAAATTATTGCCTCATTCAGTGTTTGAATAGTATAAAAAATTAAGCACATCAATTGAAATTTGATAATCTACCACATTTATTCCCCCCTTGCCTATTTGATATGCTGATTGAAGTCTAAATACTCATTAACAGTAATAAAATTACTATAATGAAGAATATTCTTCATATGAAATAAGCATATGTTCAGTAATTAAAAAGAACTTCCTCAAGATACATTCTAGTTTAAAGACAATGAAAAGGGTAAATGTCCCCTCTTATTGGATATGCCTTCTACAGATAGTCCTCGTCTGTTTAGTGACCATTACAACGGTACTGAAAAAAGTGACTTATAACCGTTGTTCACATTTATAACCATTGCAGCATCCCAATGGTCACAAGATCAAAATTCAGAAGCTTGACAATTGATTCATAACAATGATAGTTGTAGTGTCCTGGGTCATGTGATCACCTCTAGCAACCTTTTGACCAGCAAAGTCAATGGATAGTCCAGATTCACTTAACAACTGTGTTACTAACTTAACAATTAGTGATTCACTTAACAACTGTGGTAAAAAAAAGGTGGTAGAACTGAGCAAAATTTACTTAACAAATGTTTCACTTAGCAACAAAACTTTTGGGCTCAGTTATGGTCATACGTTAAGGACTACCTGTATATTCCAATCCTCTGGAGTCAAAATGCTGCTGAGCAATTAAAAAAACAACTGTGAACTTTAGTAAGCTGACAAAAGCAAAGTTGGTAAAAGAATTGGAAGCTTAAAAGGATATATTTTATAAAAGAAAAAAGTTCACAAATTTCCTTGCCAATTGAGATATTATCATATAGATGAATAATCTCACAAAATGGAAGTATAATGTAACCTTTTTTCAAGAATATTTCTCTCCTTCAAATCATTGCTAAAAATTCAGGCAGCAAATTACAGCAAGTCATTTGTGACCATTCCGTGCTTGAAAGAAAACACAAAGAAAGGGTTTTGCTCTTAAGGAGAGTAAATTATTCAAACTAGGATATGCTGATTTCTTTCTGAAATCACGAAGGAAATGTATTAACCAAATGCTTTCCATGGAAGCAGCAATGTTTTCCAGTATCCCAGATCCCTTCCCCTGAGTGTAAAAGCAACAGCAGACTACACAAAATGCCGAGTTATGCACTTTGGCAAAAGGTCTAAGGCAGGGGTCTTCAAACTTCCTCAGCCATGCTGGCTGAGGAATTCTGGGAGTTGAAGTCCACAAGTCATAAAAGGGCCAAGTCTGCAGACCCCTAGTCTAAGGCGTAGTGTTGAAGATGTCAGAGCACAACTGGAGAGACTGAGGCTGAAGTCCACATTTGGCCATGGAGATTTACTAAATAATTTTGGCCAAACTCTTTGTGGTAAATGTTCACAGAGTTGTCCCTGAGTAAAACTCCCTGTATAAGAAATTTTCAGCTGAGTATATGAAGAATATGAGTTTTTTTCTAGAGTATGTCTCTTATGTTTGCAGGATGCACATATTTTTGCAACACACTCATAGCGACACTATCAACACATGATGCGATGACATTTTTTTCTTTCTCAGTTGGTTTGTGCCAATGCCTAAGGCTGATTAGAGCTGAGGAATGACTAGTTCAAGGCTACCCAGTTGTCCACTGGCAGACTAGAATCTGGGTCTCCTCACTCCTATTACAGTACTCTGGTCTTCAAATGTATTTGGGACATCCACATCCTATATCTTCAGATATTTTTACTACCTCCCTTTCCAGTGGAACTGTCCTGTCTCATGTACTTTTCTGTATGACTTCTTGTAAGCTGATTCACTGATTGATTGTTCTTACTGTCAGCAATTTTTTCCTCAGTTCTAGGTTGAATCTTTCTTTAATGATCTTCCACCTGTTATTTCTTGTTCTGCCCTCCAGTGCTTTGGAGAATAGATTGGCCTTTTCTTCTCTGTGACAGCTCCTCAAGTACTAGAAGATTGCTATCATATCACCCCTAATCCTTCTCTTCTAGACATACCTAATTCCCTCAGTTGTTCATCATATGTTCATTGTTCATCATCTTTATCATCTTTGGTGCTTTTCTCTGCACTCTAAGGTCTCAACATCTTTTTTGAATTTTATGAGATAAAAGGCAATATTTTGTCGTAGTGGCCCTCACCCTGAAGATGAAGCCTTCTACTAGAGATCTAGCTGCCATCCACCTTGGTATTCTTCTGGAAAGCAACTCAAATTAAAATCCTTCAAAAAACCTATAATCTTCTGCCACATAGACAAGGGTTGGTGCCTTGTTATCATCACAATCATTTTATTTTATTATCTTATTAACATATTATTTCATTAATTTAATGTTTGTATAGGATTTTACTAGATTTTGTGTATTATTGTAAATTACTGTGAGATGGTACTTTTGGCTGTAGATAGCAAACACAATACACATAGTTTTATAAATGAGAACTTCTTTGTATCCAATAAGCAGTGGTTACAGATTATACATTATTTTCAATGCATAGTTAAATATATTGATTAACTATAGTAGTTTTGTCAGCTGTGTCTTTGACTGGTGCTGGCTCTCTCTCTACTCATTATTGGTTCTGAACATTAATACAGCCATAAAGAAGCTGACCCCTATTTTATCCATATTTTAGAAAAACAGATAAATTAAAAGAACCCAAATTGCCTAATGGTATCAGTACAGGAACACTTTATGAAAATAAACTAAATCTAATATTTCAGTAAAACAGGCACCCTGTCCCTGAAATTAATTCTCTGGCTAAACAAATTGAAGGAAGCAAACTTTACAACCTTCTAACTAAAACACAGAGGTGACCAACCTGAGATATGAAAGCCACATATCATCTTGGACTTTATTTTCTCAGCTCTTAGCCCTTTGGAAACAATCAGTTCATCCTTTTTGGCAAGAGTGTTCTATTCCTTGCTAATAACTTGATAGGTTGGAAAACAAACAAATAAACAAGGAAGAAGAGGGTAAAAAAGGAAACTCTCTTTTATCGGTTGTCTGAAAGAGAGAAATGGTGAGACTGCCCATTTCTGGTACTGGCTTCACTGCTTCAGCCACTGGCAAGCAATGGGGCCCTAAGATGATTCTTGCTCCCTTTTACTTGGAACCTAAGTAAAGAATTGATGAAGAAGCTAGTATATCTTTTCACCAATGGAACACATAGATAGTCCTTGACTTACAACCATTCGTTTAGTGACCATTTGAAGTTAAAACGGCACTGAAAAAAGTGACTTATAACCAGTTTTTATACGACCATTGCAAGATCCCCATGGTCATGTAATCAAAATTCAGATGAGTGGCAACTGCCATGTATTTATGATAGTTGAACTATCCTGGGGCCATGTGGATAATAAATGGCCACAAATGGCAATTTATAACCTTCACAGCTGGCTTCCAACAAGCAAAGTTAATGGTTAATTAACTTAACAACTATAGTGATTTGTTTAATAACTGTGGAAAGAAAGGTCATAAAATAAATAAAACTCACTTAACAACTGCCTTACTTAGCAACAGAAATTTTGGGCTCAATTGTAGTTGTAAGTTGAGGACTATCTGTATCTCTCAAAAATTAGCATTACTGAAATAATCCCCAGCTTCAAAAAAATAAAAACAGAAGCTTATTGAATTTTTCTTTAGTAGGATGAGTGTAGGATTGCCAATACAGTAGAAGTCAAATATTTTTTCCAACTAGGAGAGCAGAGAACTGAGTTGCAGATAAAAATAAGTATTTGCTTCTCATCCACCTCTCCTACCCCTAGGACAGGGGTAGGGAACCTTGGCTCTTTTATGACTTGTGGACTTCAACTCCCAGAATTCCTGAGTCAGCATGGCTGGTTCAGGAATTCTGGGTATTGAAGTCCACAAGTCATAAAAGAGCCAAGGTTCCCTACTCTGCCCTAGGATATTAATCTGTCAAGGAAGCAGCTATATTCCATTTGTGGAACAATTGAGAAACAGAAAATAGCAAAATAATAACACTTTTTTCTAAAACTGTTTCCAAACTGATCTCCTAATAGCCAGTGATGACTTGACAGTTTGCTTCTCAAATATCCCCAATATCTCTACTGGATGTCCACAAATAATAAGTGTACAACCAACATAACTCAAGAGTTTTAGCAATTAATTACTTAATGCTCATCAAGTCTGACATGATTCTTGATTTCTCAGATATATGTTGCCATGTAGAGATGCCCATAGAGTTTTCTTGACAAATGTACTGAAATAGCTTGCTATGGCCAAAGATTTGATTTTAGAGTTCCTTCTCTTAAGTGGGTTGGCTTCCCTCATAGCTGCAAAGCTTACTTGGCCTTAATCTGTTAATCTCTTAGCAGCCCCTTCCCCTTTTGACATTGTCCCCCATCCCCACTGATGCTGCTCTCTGGGTCACCAAGAGCTATTGAGCCCTCCCACCACATTAAAGTAATAATTGTCCTGGAGAAGGGACAGTTTTTGGGTGAAAAATGATATTTCTTCTTAAAGGCTTTCTTCTGACATGGAGTTTTCTAAGAAGAAAATAAAAGATATCCATTATAGAATCTTCCATTTCCTTCCTAGTTTTTTTAAAAAGTGAACTGAGCAACAATATTAAAAAATGCACACACAGTTCCAAATCTAAGATAGCAAAGACAAAGTTCCTGGAATATGTAAAATGAGCTAAACAAGATGTATAAGATAAAATAAAAAGGTAAATAGAGATGATATTTAGTCATGATGGCCACTTAATACTTCTAGGAGCTTTCTTAGTATCATTTGCTGTCCTGTTTCCCTAAGTTAGGGTAAGGAACAGAACGCTGGATGAAATAAGCTTTTAGTATTATTTTGTTGCTCTTGTACTTTGCTGAAAAGAAGTCAATCAAAATGTACCAAATGGAAAAACGACCCTTCTTTGAAACCACATTCCCAGGCAATATTAAAGGACTGATGACACTGTCTGGTAGCGTGATAACTACCACAGCAATGAAGAGGCTAACAAGCACAATACATTTTGTTGTTCACTTATCCAATATCTCTATCAAGTAAGAATTGTCAAGGATGAAACTTTGGCAGCTATGTGCCTCTACGTTTCAATGTGCCTTTAGAGTAAGGGGGGAGGTATTATTTTCGAGTGGGTTAGATGGAGAAATGAAACTTCTATGATTCCGCTGGAGACCATGAGAGCCTGAAATATTTTCAAGGATACCATAAAAGATGGGGATTTGAAGCAGAAAGTTCCCATAACAAAATGAACTTGTTTATAGGGACTACGTAAGACGTTGGGGGTTTGGCTGGCAAAATTGTTGTTTAAGTCTTTGATTTGGTGTTGGAATCTCGTTAGTTTTGCTTCAACATAACTGTGCAATGTATTCAATAAACAGTCAGATTTTCAGAAATAGAATGAACCTGGAGTTTTATTTGGATTCTCGTGCTGGATGTTGACAAGAAGAGGCTGGATACATATCCCCATTTTATGGTGCTCCTACTTGGCTTGGCAGGTAATCACTATAATGTTTATATGGCAAAATACAAAACAATAGGGAGAATTTTCTCCTCAGGTACAAGTACTAGGCAAAATCTAACTGGCAGCATGCAGCCTAATTTTTACTACAAGTAGTAACATTATCTGAGTAGTAACATTATTCATGAGTCTCCATTTTCTCTCAGGGCTTGCAGACAATTGTTAGAGAAAGACAGTAAATGCACAGATCTCTTAATGTCTCTGATCCCAGCCACCTTTCCCACAACAGCAGACCTTCCCTAACCTTCAAAAGAAAAACCAGTCATTGTGCAATTCCTTTATGCCATAGAACAGGTCTTTGTATGCATTAATTCTTATTTGAAGTCAGTGAAAGAGTAGAGTGGAAGATCAGGTTTCTCTGGTCAATTTTGTTCTTCCCCTTTCTTTCAGAGCTGCACAACTCTGACAACCCCCACTCCTACATATGTGTGGGGTGTAAAGTACCAGACTGCAGCTGCATTTGATCTGTTGGTGTCCCTGTTTTTCAGCATTCCTGGGTTCTTCTTTCTTCAACCCATGTACATGTGGGCAAGTAAGTCTCAATATTTGCATGCACAGCTCCAACCTGACCACTGTGCTCCCTTCTGGCCTGTGGTCACAATCTGAGGAATCAGTAGCCCTTATCAGAGATAATAACAGCCTGTGCAACAGAAACCAAAGATGATGGACAATGTCACACCATAATTATCCTGGGTTTATTTTTCAGTTAAATGAAACAAACTGTTCACAAGAAATTCTATTTAACTGTAATACTAAGTGCTGAATGAAACCCTCTGTGACCATTTCCTATCTCTCTTGTAAGCTCTTCAAATATTTTGGACTACAATGTTGGTGGTTTGCTGGCAAGCCAAGCTTGACTTGAGCAAGTTGGTACTTTAGTTTACCTGACGACTATCAGCTCGACCACTGAGTAATTGGATTCGTTTTTAGAAAAATACTATGCATTCTCTGAAAATCTGAGCAGACTCCATAAAAGCAAGCTAGCTTAATTGCTTAGATAGTGCAGTAAATGTTAGGAAAAGTGAATCCATGTAATTGCTAAACTGACTTTTCTTTTGAAAATTGCTTGTCAAATGCTAAGTGACCACTGATTGCAATGAGCCATATCATTTGAATTGCTAAACACTTTAAATGTCTAAATTATTTTTATCCACAGGCAGTATTCAATTGGCAAGAAAACTACATGAGCTACAGTCCCTTATTCTGAGATGCCCACCTTTCTAGGTAGCCTAAATCCATCAGTTCAAGAGCTTATTCAGGAAAAAAAAGTCATTGAAAAATACTGCCATTTATTTGTGAAACTATAGTTAGGCTCTGGTGATAATTTGTAATAACATGTGGGAATGACCTTGGGCAAGTGGAAAGAAGCTGCTGCCTAGCGAATGGTCAGATAAGAGAAGGCACGTAATGGGTGGAGGAAGATGCTTAGGGGGACCCTCTCCCCAAAGTTTTCAGACTGTAAAGGACTGTACTTTCAGACTTGCAGGATCCTGTTAATGTAGTCTTATAATCAAGTAGAAATAGCTCATCTGTTTATGTTTCCTATTGGTGTATCTGGGAAGGCTAACATAATTTTTCTTAAATTTAGCTAAAACTAAGAAATTAATGAACACAGTCATATACTATGCTTAGTAGCAACTACAGAAACAGTTTCCCATCAACTTTTCAAGATTTTTTTTTCAACTTCCAAATTTACCTAGAGTCCTGGGATTTCCTAGCATCAGACCTGATAAGTAGCAGGACAGGAGACCTCTAGAAATATCAAGTCCGGAAATATGTAGATTAATATTTTAATATTATATTAATAAGTAAAAATCAAGTATGAAGATTTCAGGGAAACTTAAAATTTAGAATCTGTGTCTTCTCTTATATTTTAACACAAAATAACAACCATGTTCACCCAATGCTATATTGTTATTTTTAATATATTATTAAATTGCTGGGTTTCTGCTGTTATACAAATATTTAAGTGCCTAAAAACAAAAAATAAAAAAAATAAAATGTGAAATGTAACTATATATTCAATACAATTATAACAAAAATATTAAAATCAATTAACAATCAAAAGTTTGGCAAAAGAGAAGTTTTACCATTTTCCTAAATGATGGGAGAATGGGATCCATACGTACTCTATTAGGGGGAAGATTCGAGTTTTAGGGAGCATGCCATTGTTCATCTAAATCAGAAGTCCCCAACCTTTTGGGCACCAGGGACCGGTTCCCTTGAGAAAGGTTTTTCCGCTGACTGGAGAGTGCATGGTTTTGTGTGCTGCCTAGATCCCACGGATGGGACTTTGCTTGTTTGTGAGGACCAGTTGCTGGCATGCCATGGCCCAATACCGGTCCATGGACCGGGGGTTGGGGACCCCTGATCTAAATAATAGACATGTTCAAGACAATTACATACTAATTAGAGTTTTACCACTAGACAAGAAAAGTAATTCATAGTCAACGCAGATCTTTCTGTATAGGCATTCTGATCAAGAAAACAGCAAGTGATACAGAGGGTTGGGCAGTATACTAACAATATGCCTACTGTACATTGTCCCAGATACTGCATACAATAGTAAACATTCAAGATAATTCTTGTCATCTTGTGGAATCTGTTTTCTGATCTGGGACTTCTAGGAAAGGAACGGCAATTTGAAGATTGCTTGATTAAAAACGAAGGTGACAACTGCAGTGGAATGAAGAACCAGTGAAAAGACCGGCTCTTTGTAATTACCCACTAGTGCTCCATGTAGTTGCTCCTCACACTGAGACTGCAAGACAGCAGTCTTTGTTAGGTTGAGAGCTCTGTGAGAGAAAGGAATAGCTATTTTGCTCAACCCAAAGTCATTGCCCTTAAGGACACTGGGTTTGCATACTTCCTGTTCTAAACGGGAATCTTTGGATGAACAAGCTTAATGTAATCAAGACAGTTTCCCATAATCCTTAGTGAAAGAAGTTTAAAATACAAATTTAAGAATTGTGTTTCTGAAATAAACAGTAAAGCTTTTATTTTGGAAAGTTACAAACAGGCTAAGAATCTAGATTAATTTGAAATAAGATTTTGGAATTAATTATACAGAATTCTTCCCATGAGAAAATGCTTTTTGAATTCTAAAAAAAAGACTTTAAAATTTGGCAAGGAAAAAAAGCTAGAATTAGATTGAAAATGCTTCAAGAAGCGAAAGAAAACGGTGGATTTGGATTGCCGGACTGGACTTTATATTATCAAGCAGCTGTATTAACATGGCTAAAAGAGCGGATAACCCTTAGAGATAAAAGACTACTATACCTAGAAGGACATGACCTACAACTTGGGTGGCATGCCTTTCTATGGTATGGGAAGAATAAAATACACAGATACTTTCAATATCATTATAAAAGAAATGCACTTTTTTTAGAATGGGAAAAAGTAAAAGCGAAAATTTACATGAAAATACCTGGATGGCTCTCAACAATGGAAGCGTTTGTTCACCCAAACCTAATTAACTATGAGAAAATTGTGACCTATAAAGACATTTTTAATAATGAAGGGAAATTAAAACACAGACAAGAATTAGAAGAACAGGGTATTGACCTACCATGGTGGCCATATCTGCAAATCCAAACGAGATATGAAAAAGATGCTAAAACATCTGGATTTTACAAAGAACAGACAGAATTTGACAAGATACTATTGGCATCAGATGAAAAATTGATTAAGAAACTTTATAAATATATGTAAGGTCTAAAGATGGAAGAGGAACAAGTTAAAGAAACAATGATAACATGGGCAAAGAATTTTGGACATAATATAGAACTAGAAAACTGGCAAAGGCTTTGGGAAATTCTAAAATAACAAAAGCGGTGACATACAAAGAAAATCTATACAAAATGTTTTACAGATGGCATTTAACACTGGTGAGGTTAGCAAAAATGTTTAAAAACATATCTAGCAATTGTTGGAAAAGTAGACAAAAACCATGTATTTATTACCATCTTTGGTGGACATGCTCCAAAGCCAAAAGATTCTGGTCAAGAATACACATTTGGTTAGAGAAAATTACTAAAAAACATAGATTTTAAACCAGATTTTTTTTTTGTTAGGCATAATTGTAGGAAATTATGAGAAAGAGTGTATATATCTAATTTTACATGTATTGACTGCAGGGAGAATTGTATTTGCTCAACACTGGAGAAATGAAGATTTACCAACAGAGGAAGAGTTAATTAAAAAAATTTTAGATTGTGGAGAAATGGATAGACATTGAAAATGAAAGAGAAAGAAGATTCAGTATAATTTAGAACATGGGATACCTTTTATCAATGATTAGAGAAACGAGGTAGAGAGGAAGGAATTTAACATGTATTAGTAAGTTAAATGTTGGAACCCAGACAATATGTTGCTGATAAAGTATTAAGCATTTGTGATTTTGTGATTATAATATATATATATATATATATATATATATATATATATATATATATATATATATATATAGGTCTTTGGTAATTCAGGTTTTCTCCCGCGTAAAATTGGAAGTGTCTTGGCGACGTTTCGACGAAGTCTCATTCGTCATCTTCAGGCTGGTGTCTCTTCGGCCTCGTGCTTCTAGGAGCAAGACCTACATACAAACACCTGTATATATGTATATATGTATATATGTATATATATGTATATATATGTATGTATATGTATGTATATATATATATATGTATATGTATATATATATATGTATATATATATATATATATATATATATATATATATATATATATATATATATATATATAATATATATATTATATATATATTATATATATATATATTATATATATATATATTATATATATATATATTATATATATATATATTATATATATATATATATAAAATTGGATCCTAGAAGGAAGTAGAACCAAAAATTACAATTAAAGGAGAAGAATGCTTAAATGTGATTTATCAATACAGAATGGAGCAAAATATTTTAACATTCAACAAATTGAAGGATATTCTTTAAAAAATGGTCCCAGAAGTTAATTTTAAGAGTGTCTGCATCTATAGATAGACTGTGTTTAAAAGTTGTTATGGAAAGGAATAAGTTTTACTGGGCAAGACTCAGATTGAATTGAAAGTGGATTTAAAAATGACAATCTACAAGAACGTTATGGAAAAAGATGTTACACTGGACATACAAAAGAAGCTGCCCAACGTCTTAATAATTACAAAGGATTTACAAATAAAAATCAACAGAGTGACCTGGATAATATTCCTGTACTGAATTTACAAAAGAGACTTGTTAAAATTTGAACAATTTTTGTGAGAGGGAACAAGAAACATGAAAAGAAATCAGGTTTTAGGAATCAAGATTGTTAAAAGAAAGGAACATAAAGTTGGCTTATTTTATCTAAAATAGCAACAGCGATAGCATTTAGACATATACCGCTTCACAGTGCTTTACAGCCCTCTCTAAGCAGTTTACAGAGTCAGCATATTGCCCCCAACAATCTGGGTTATCATTTTACTGACCTTGGAAGGATGGAAGACTGAGTCAACCTAAATCAGGAGTGTCAAACTGCCAGCCCATGGGCTGGATGCATCATAGCGAAACCGGCCCACCCCATTGCCGGCAATGGCAAAAAAGTCACGTGACATTGCAAGTTTGACACCCCTGACCTAAATGATGTGTTCTTATCTTTGCTAACCCTTAATTGGCTTTTTCTGTTCAGGACTAAACAACTACGCTTTAAGGATTTCTTTATATAGTAGATAAGAGATGGGATATAGAAAGAAGAGTTCATTTGTTGTATTTTAAGAGAAGATGATGAAGTTACTAAAACTTTTTATGCTTTGATGGGGAAAGTTATTTCTTTATATATTTCTTTTCTTCTTTACTATATTCTTATCTTTTATTTTCTAATTCTTTTCTTTTCTGCACCTTTTTTCTTTTATAGTTTGCATTAGTTTTTTATTGTTGTAGACGTAACGTTAATAAAATTACTGTTTTTTTTAAAAAAGAGAGATAATCTTGCAAGTCTGACTGAATATTTCCCTTTCCTTGTACCATAGGGAATCAGACAGGCCAATCTGAATCTTTTCTAATTCTTTCTCTGATTCCCAAGCTCAACCCACTGTTTTTTGTACATGCTGTTACAACCGCCTCTGAACAGTTTCTCCAAGGTCATCTCCATGGCTCCCTACACTGCCCTGTTTCCAGCCAAGAGCTTGGACTGCTTTATTTTTTTTTAAGCACCGTTCTGGTATCCTGACTGGGAGAGTATTTGTACATGTCTTCACTTCCATGACAGCAACTACTTCTAATTTAATCTGTGGTAGAATCACACAAGCAGCTGTATGGCATATTGTCTATCTCAAAGAGCACAGAATACTTTTGCAAAAATATGGTCTGTATGAGCACTGCATTAAGCCATAAGTCATGGTTTATGAACCACAATGCCTGGGCTTACTGATCAACCTATGTCACAATAGGGATAGTTTGACTTTGACAAAACACAACAGGGGATCCAACTCACACTTTTCTGAACTTCTGGGAATTATCATGTGATGTAGCCACCAACATTTCATTGATCAAATGATCAATCTAGGAAGGGCTGAAAAGATGAAGTCTCTTTTGAAAGCACAGGATATTTTATAAAGGCAAGCAAATGGAAGATATCACCCCCAGCCACAAGTGAACAAAGAAGCTAGAATTTAAAGGGAGAACATTTAAATAGTAGCTGGGCTACATTTGGGTCTGGGGATCCATTGGAAATAGAATGCCTATTGTGTAGTTTAATTGTTCTAAATCCCTAATCATGTTTGCCTATACTTGTAAAAAAGTCTTATCATTTGATATGATTTCTACTATATTTAACTGAACAGATCCTCACCACAACCTTTTAAATTATATGTTACTGCAGTATTTTATGAATAGACTGCTTTTGTATTTTGCTTTGGCATTCAGCCATCCCAAAGTTTTAATTAGAGCAATTTGTCAAAAGGCCAATGCTTTTATCACAGTGAAAATTGTGCTATCAGCCATGAGCAAGATCTGATAGCAAATCATATGATTTGGATCAGTTAAGATGAGCCTTGAGCAGACAAATGCTTCCCAATTCAGATATATAGTCTTCACTTTTTTAAAAAAATGCACTGAGAGAAACCAGATTTTTGGTTATTATCTTTTCAGACTATGTTATTATCAAATGCACATATTGCATCATCTACAATTCAACTTTAAAATTCTGGCATGACATGTTTTATTTCCTCCGTTTATGTAATAATACATAATTTCACTATACTGTCTATTAACAGAATTCTAGGCTTATGACTTGTTCCCTAAAATCCAAGGCAAAATCCTGCTTTCAGTTGAAGGTTGACAAGTAAGAAAAAATAATGTCAAAAGTATGGCTATCTGAAGACTTTTACAAGTATATTCTAACTCTGGTTTCTATTCACCACAGATACACGAAATAGGGAACAAGAAAATTTGAAAACTATCAATAATTATTCATCTGCCTTTCTATCAATGTTACAAAATGTTATAAAACTTTAAGAGACCATGTTTTGTAACATCAATCAAGTGCAATTCTAATCATTCTGTTTTAGAGCCTTAAGAAATAGGCAATAGACATAGGTTCAGTTAACTAGGACAATACTAGAACTTGCTATGACATTTAAATAGATTAATATATATTTATTTCTTTGAAAAATCTAATTTTTAATTACAATTTTAATCTTTTTCCAACATGAGAATGAAGTTATAAATATACTATTCAAAGTTCTCTAAATTGTCTGCCTTTTCTGCCCTGGCTCCCACCCTCTGGAACATTGAGGTATAGGCGGCATTTAGTACAGTATAGGTGGCACCTGGCTCAGTAGTAGTACCTATGAGAGAGATCTTGTAGTCCTAGTGGACAATCACTTAGATATGAGCCAGCAGTGTGCTGCAGATGCCAAAAAAGCCAACACAGTGCTAGGCTGCATTAACAGAGGGATAGAATCAAGATCACGTGAAGTGTTAATACCACTTTACAATGCCTTGGTAAGGCCACACTTGGAATACTGCATCCAGTTTTGGTCACCATGATGTAAAAAAGATGTTGAGACTCTAGAAAGAGTACAGAGAAGAGCAACAAAGATGATTAGGGGATTGGAGGCTAAAACATATAAGGAACAGTTGCTGGAATTGGGTATGTCTACTTTAATGAAGGGAAGGATAAGGGGGGACATGATAGCAGTGTTCCAATATCTCAGGGGCTGCCACAAAGAAGAGGGAGTCAAGCTATTCTCCAAAGCGCCTGAAGGCAGGACAAGAAGCAATGGATGGAAACTAACCAAAGAGAGAAGCAACCTAGAACTAAGGAGAAATTTCCTGACAGTTAGAACAATTAATCAGTGGAACCACCTGCCTCCAGAAGTTGTGAATGCTCCAACACTGGAAGTTTTTAAGAAGAGACTGGACAGCCATTTGTCTGAAATGGTATAGGGTTTCCTGCCTAAGCAGGGGGTTGGACTAGAAGACCTCCAAGGTCCCTTCCAGCTCATGCCCCTTGAGGTGAGATCTGCAGCCATCCTTTTGGCCTTCCAAAAGGGCCTGAAAATTAGGCTTCCCAGGGCCTTATTCCCACCCTGAGCACCTCATGCTCTGCTTAACAAGTGCAACAGGGAGAGCAGGGATTATGGTTTTTAAGTGAAGCAATCACTTAATAATCACCACAATGTACGACCATAATGCCGGGCTCAATTGGGATCATAAGTCTAGGACTACCTGATCCTTATAGGAAAACTGGCAACCAAATAACAGTTTTTACAATTTGCAGACAATGAGGCATAATTAGCCTTAAAATTTTCTTTTACATTATGAGGTGGGAAACAAATGACACATATAATGAAAACATTCAGTTCTACAGATTAATTAGGGAAAAAGGTGTCCGTTAAATTTGAGTACTTGTTATATATAAAGATACATAAGTGACATAATTTACCATAATTGTTTAATTACATAAATTGATGCAAATGACATAAAAACATCAATTACATGGTTATGAAAATGCTGATAGTAACTTTTAGAAGCAAAAAAATAATTGTTTTAGAATGCAATAAAATTTGGTCCATTTTATCCTGAATAAAAATGATCTATATAATTATGCTTTTATTGTATATACATACTTATTCATAATGCTATTTCCCTTGAAGTATCATGCAAACTGGAAAGAAAAAAGTAGAAGGCAGAAAAAGAAAAATTAGGAAAAAAAAGATTTTTAACTAAATATAGTTTCTATGAAGCCACTCACTTTTATTTCTTCATATCGTTGTTTGCAAACTATTATTGTTTGCATTATTGTTTGCATTATGTCTCTTACAAACTATTATTGTGTCTGCCTTCCATTTTATATCCTACCTTTTGTTCTTTAAACTTCTCACATCTCTTTTTTAGGATCTTATCACCTCTGTGCAACCGTAACTTTCTTGATCTTCTCCTTCCTCTTAATCCAGTCACCCTTCAGTGATTGAATACTTCAATATTGATTCATTCTCTTTCTAATACTCAACCACATCAAAATACTTTTTTGCCCTGGTCATTGACCTTTGTATTCAGTCCAAAATCTTACCTTATTCTGCATCACCTCTGCTTTTGTTCTGGCTCACATCCCTGAAAAGAAAACAGGTGTAATTCCCAGCCATCAGAAGTTTGCCTAACCTTTTTTTAGAAAAGATTAAGAAACAAACCAAAACAAATGAGTAGCTATCATCTATAAATTCCTAGATAAACAGATACGTATTAAAATACTTAAAGTGTAAAATAAAAAATAAATTGAATGTCTAAGCTACTTTGTCCCCAAGGTACTAGTAATAAGTGGAATCCACATAAATTATCATGGCAAATCATTTGCTGTGCTGAATTGTGAGAAAAGATAGAAGGAAGATATCAATCAAGTTCTCAGAGGAAAAGGCAACACCATTTGGTACATTTGAATTTCAAGATCCATAATGGTTAATTAGAAAAGTAAGTGGAAATGCACCTTCTGTCAATGCCTGAATTTGTGGAACTAGTTATGATGGAAGCAATAGAAGAGCCAAAGGTTTCCATCAGTTAACCTACAGATGTGAAACTGAGGAAGAGTCAAAGTAAAAGCTGGAGAGATTTGGGTTAAAATTATAGCTACTGTAGTCACTGATCATTTCTTAGTTAGAAAAAAGAGGAATTGAGGTTTCTTGGTTTTATGCACCATTGTTTCCATGTAAAGGGAAAGATCGTTAGAGGAACATGGTAGAAGGAAACCTCTTATGATGCAGCTAAGAGTTAGGATATTAGAGCAACTGTGATTAATGGTGTACTTCCCAGAAGCCATACTAAATGGGTCATGGTCAGAGTTGGACACGAGCTAATAATGCCAGAGCTTAATGCACATGGAGTTACAGCCTTTTTCTAATACAGCACACATAGTTTAAATTATCAGTTCCTGAAGTTTTGCTTTGGGAATTTCCAACACTGATACCTTTCACAGATGCTCAACTTTTACAGGTAGTTCTCATTTAGCAAATGCCTCATTTAGCAACCATTTGCAGTTACAACAAAGTAACTTTACAATCAACCCTCACATTTGCAACCTTCATACATCTGTAAAGAAAATGAAAGCAGAAGTAAGATCATAAGCAGTTGTATAATGATTGCTTTGCTCATGACCAAGTTGTAAATAACAATTGTGCTTGCTAAATAAGGACTCTACCTCTATACATTATTACGTTCAAATATCATTCTTGAAATGGAGTATGTATCAATTTTAAGTACATTACAATGTATTATATATTTGGAAGAGAGACTAGAAACTTACTTTAAATCTCCACAAGCAGACACATCTCTCCCAAAAAACAAACAGGTGGAGCTTTTCCCGTTGCAAAAGGCATTCAGTGATGAAAGACTATTGCTGTCAATATTCATTTTGAAAGATATAATGCATATTTTATATCCCCCAAAGTAGCCATTTTTATGATGTTAAGAAGCAGCATTGGTATCTTGCCACAAGGCCTTTAAATCCATAATTCAAAAATTAATGAAGGGATGGGAGACATAGCTCCAACTGTGCATTCCAGAACAACAAGCAAAGAGGCAGATAATTGCCACATTTTGCCTTAAAAAGTGTAAAACAAATCTAATTTACCTCTTTCCCCACCCCCACCCCTCAACTCCTAGAAAGTCATGAGGATCATTATGGTATGTAACAGATTCAAATGGCAGATTCTTTTATGGAATCAGATTCTACATGCTATCTGCCAATTAAACTTTTTGGCTAATGCTATATTGTTAAATCTCTCTCTGTACTGCCATGTCTCGTGGTCCTAAAATTTTACTTTGATAAATTGGCTTTACAATAATATTCTTTATACACTACTTTCATTGGGCTATGTGTTGCACAAACATGAAAATGAGTTTCTGTGTACAGGATTTAGGAGATGGGTATTAATTTTGTTTTTAATCATCAACAGAGACCATCATAACAGTTTAAATATTTCACATTAGGAAAAAACACAAAAACATTATTTTAAATTTCACCAGATGAATCACAGATAAGTTGTTTGGATCTGCAGGACCAATTTGATCCTAGAATTCTGTTCTGTAATATTACCTATAATATACTTGCTATTTGTCCCAAGATATAGCAATAGCACTTAGACTTACAATATATACCATTCCATTGTGCTTTACAGCACTCTTTGGATGGTTTACAGAGTCAGCATATTGCCCCCAACAATCTGGGTCCTCATTTTACCGACCTCAGAAGGATGGAAGGTTCAGTCAACATTTTGCCTTGTCAGGATCAAACTCCAGGCTGAGAGCAGAGTTTGCTTGCAATATTGCATTCTAACTACTGCGTCACAATATAGCTGTTTGAATTGCAGGACCGTTTCTATCATAAATCTCTGAGTATTTGCATAGCATTTGTGTGTTTAATATATTTATAGATAAAAGGTAAAGGTAAAGGTTTCCCCCATCCAGTTGTGTCCAACTCTAGGGGATGGTGCTGATCTCCGTTTCTTAGCCGAGGGAGCCAGCATTGTCCAAAGACACTGCCGTGGCCATGTGGCCAGCATGACTAAATGCTGAGATGCACTGAATGCTGTTACCTTCCCACTGAAGTGGTATCTTATCTACTTGCATTTGCATGCTTTCAAACTGCTAGGTTGGCTGGAGCTAGGACAAGTAATAGAAGCTCACTCCGTCACACGGCACTTGGGTCTTGAACCTGGGCTGTCAGCTTTAGAGGTGACAAGTCAGCATCTTTAACTGCTGAGCCATTGTGCCCCCTTATTTACAGATAAATGTATATGGAATGATTCAGTCATTAGAAGGATGTGAATGTGCATATATACTTTTGCATGCAAACAATAGTGTGTTCTAGGCTAAGAAGCCAAATGATTTGCAGGGAATATTAAATATAATGTATAGTGCAGCAAGGAGTAGAGATCTGAAAATGAATGTCTCAAAAACAGGTTAGCTGTGTTAAAGGGAAAATAAAGCAAACAACTGCAAGTTTTAAATAAATGGAGAAAAAAATTAGAGCATTTTGATGAAGTTGTATGCAAAAGACTGCAACACTGGAGAAATTTTAGGATGAGCAAATGCATGTAGAAAAGTAATGGCTAGTAAGTGAGCTCTTGATAGAAATGAAATGTTTTTAGAAAGAAACAAAGTGGCTCTATCTATCTATCTATCTATCTATCTATCTATCTATCTATCTATCTATCTATCTATCTATCACTTTTGTTATACAAATGTGAAAATTGGGTATGGCAGAAAAAAATATAAAAGTAAATTAAATGCAGTGTGTCCTTAATGGTGCCACAAAATAAGAAGCAGTAAAGAATGAATGGATGGTAAATTAATGTACACTGGATACAAAAGTATATTATCAGAATGAAAGAATTCTGGTTTGCTCATATAAAATGGAATGATTTTTAGTCTAACACCTCAATCACTATACCATGATATCTAATTTGGTGTAATGGTTAAACCACAAAGTTAGAAACTAGGAAGCCATGAGTTCTAGTCCCATGTTAAGCACCAAGCCAGCTGAATGACTGGGACAGTCACTCTCTCTCCAGCCCTATGAAAAAGGGAATGGCAAACCACTTCTGCAAAAGTTGCCAAGAAAATAGCAGGGACTAATCCAGGCATGTGGCAGGAATCAAGACTGAGTCAAAGGCACACACATGTATATACACAAGAGAGAACTAATCAGAATCAAACAGCAAACAAAATGTAAGAGAGCAGAATAAATGAGGTAGATAAGAAGGGGAACACAACATTGTGGTTGGAAGGAGTAGATAAGATCCTAAAAATGAGAGAAAGATGAGACAGCTAAAAACATAAATCAATGTATGATCCAGATGATGGACATGGTAGAAATAAGGATTGTTCACAAGGATAGAATGGTATTGAGTGGAATAGTGTGCTGAATAATTTTGCCCTGTTTTATTTTTGTCTTCCTTTTTCATGTCTCTTTAATTTCTTTTGTTTACTATTTCTTACTACTTTTCTGTGCTTTGCGTAATGTTGCTTATTATAGAAAGGGATAATGTGATAGGTAGGTATGTTAACATTTGCCAATGAACAAGGCACAAACAGGACCAGAATTCAGAATTATTTACTATAGCTAATTGTAGTAAATGTGAACACCATAATATTACATAGAATTACTGAAATCATTTATGAAATTCTAGAATCTAAAAGGTTACCTATGATATAGTCCTAAAAATTACTGGAATTTGCTCCTTATGATGAATGTCAGTTTTAAATAATCAAAGCTGAATTAAATATAATGGGCCTAAAAACTAGGTTCATGTATTACATAAAGCCACAATGCAAGCTGTTTGTTTTCTGGCTTGGTGTTAAAGCAAGCATACACCTGGAGCATAGATTAACTTAATTGGGAGAAGGGGAAGACTGGGATTCCGGGGACATTTCTTCTGCCCATGGTAACAGTTTGTCGCCTATTTACTTATGTAAAACCAAGAAAAACAAAAACAAGTCTTGATGAGAATCCCTTCCATCTAGGAAACTACTGTATCACACTTAATTGGTGCCAAACACATTTGTCTCTTCTGAACATGAACAAATCCTCTAATCCTCAAAATTGTTTTGCTAATCCTGCATTCTCCAAGTCACCCCATTCCTTATGAAGGTGTTCTAGAGGGAAGGCAGAAAGACAGTTGGCTTTTCTACTCAAGAAAGGAGCGGGTACAGTCATTGTCTCTCTCTTATCAGACCATTCCCTAGGCAGCCTCTCCCTCCATTCCCATATATCAGTGATGGCGAACCTTTTAGAGACCGAGTGCCCAAAAACTGGCCCCGCCCCTGCTCCACCCCCCGCCCCTGCCCCCCCCACCCCGCCTGTCCACAGGGCCACTCACCGCCTCCAGGGCCCGCCGCAGATCACCCAGGCAGCCCAGCAGCGCCATGGTGGCCACACCCTCTGCCCACATCCTGCAGCATCAACTGTGCGCATTGAGGCGTGAGGGCAAAATCTTCTCTATGCTGCCAGGCTGCCATGTCCTTGGCTGTGCTGCTCCGCATGGGCCACGCTCAGGGCGACTCTTCTCCAGGGAGGCTGCTGGTGAGGAGGGGATCATGGGCGGAGGCAAGGCTGGGGCAACAGCACGTGTGCCCACAGAGAGGGCTCCGAGTGCCGCCTCTGGCATCCGTGCCATAGGTTCGCCACCACTGCCATATATCATTACAGTTACTGACCAGCATAACCCCTTATCACACAACACAACATTCAAGAATTAAAAAAAAACACCAGTCAGCTGTTGTGATCCAATCTATATACTACTAAAATTGGTTATACTGACTACAAAACTGTGATGGCAATGACCGTCACGACTGTCAGATTAATTTTATAAAGACAACAGTAGAGATTTCCGTGATTTGTATAAAATTATGGGATAAAATCTATGGGATAGATAAAAATGGTTACTGTAATGTGAAATGTAAAATCACTACATCACTAAAATCTACAGATAAAACTATATTTAATATTAATATTGTAACTGTAAGAATGATAATAGCGTGATGTAAAGTAAAATGGTATATAAAGGAATGACAGTTACATGAAAGACTAAAAGGCTAAAATATGCAAATTTATAGACATAGTCTTTGTCAGCTTCATAGCTCTAAGAAAAAAGAAAATGAATTCATGCTTTATGTAACAGGGGAAAAATAATCAATGTTACTCAAAGAGAAAGCTTTGACAATTTACTAGAGACCAAAGACATCACATCCTTTTTAGACCAATTAATATCTATTTATTTGATTTCTATAAAACCCATCTCAACAACTGATTCTTGTTATTATATCCTGAAAATTATAATTGTACCTCTCTTTCAATATTCAAACAAGCATTTTACCACTGAGAATCTTAACCAGAAGACTATTTACATATTTGGACTGCATATATTAACATATTTAACGGGGGAAATTAGGAATTAAATTAGCTTAATTGTATAGCATTACACAAATATGTAATGTAATATAAGGTTAGCTTGATTAAGACAGGATAATTAATTTGTGTTTCTTTATACACCTTTAGTTGTCTTTTTTTTCTCTTTACATGTAAAATAAAACTATTAAAAAAGGGAGTTTTGAAAATTGCTGACAATCTGATCCATATCACAGCATCTCCTAATTACACAGTTTATATTAATATAGTTACTTGCAACATTCTTCAAATACCTTAGATAAATCAGACAATAGTTTCTTTCCTGTTTTAAACTTTTATCTAAGAACTTCCTAGCAATTTTTTTAAAAAAATGTGGCTGCACAGCCAAAACTGCATTCCGTAGTATGCATTAACAATTTGAATTATGCTCCTGATTCATGAAAGCATAAATATCTCCTCCGGTCACTACACTACACTACACTTTGCAATGGAATGGCTAGTAATGCAACTATTCTCAAGGAAGCATGTGGAATTGCCACTATTGAAAAGTTGATTTTTAAAAAAATGTAAAAAAGACAGCCAGTTTGGTGTAGAAGTTAAGGCACCAGGTTAGAATCTGGGAGTTCTAGTCCCACTTTAGGGGCAAAGCCAATAAAGTGACCCTAGGGCAGTCATTCTCTCTCATCCTTACTAGAACTAAATGGCAAACGACTTCTGAAAGACTTGCAAGAAAACTGCAAGGACCTATCTAGGCAGGTGCCAGGAGTTGATACTGACTGGAAGGTGCCAAAATAAAAATGAGAATGAAAAAAGGCATCACGTTGGGATTTAGGACATTTCAAAATCCATCCTTCAGGCTGTCAGTCAGTCAAACTTGTGATACAATTTCTGCATAAGAAATAATTTGTTTCCGCTTCCTAAATCCCTGTTTTCTTTAAGGAGTAAGAATACCAACAAGGAGGTCAGATTTGCTTGGCAATAAGTTATATAAGGCAGTTTTATAAAAAAAACTCAGTGTTAACATTTAATTTTAAAAAATTGATTCGGCACAGCTTTGTAAATGAGAAGACACTGTGCCATGAAGTTAAGCTTCCTTGGAGCAGAATTCAAGGTCTCTGCCTTGGCTAACTGTGTCTCGTTTTATGAGAAAGTAACATCTTAGGACCTGGCTGTTCTGGTTATTGGTTCCTGTAGCTATGAAACTGAGCACTGCAGTATAAAATGCACAAATGTATTCAACACTTAAATAACACTAAAATAGAAAAACTTTCCAATGCAAATTTCAAATTCTTCCTCTAATCAGCAGCTATAAACAAGCTACTAGCATCTGTCTATTTTTTATTATACAATTATATTTTTCCCAGGTTGCACTTGCTTTGAATTTACAAAATAAAAAGGAACAAAAGCGCTCACAGAAGTGAAGATCAGGAGAAAGTTATTCTTGACATCCAGATAGTGTTGTTTTAGCTATGTGTGTTCCTTAAGTGATCAAAATTAGTGGTAATATTCCAAAAGTATACCTGAATTGGCAGTGGCACAATTTCCCCGCCCCCCAAAGATTCAATTTCTCTCTTAGAATCAAACCTTTTCTGAAATAGCTGGGAATAAAGAAAACAATACCATCATGTACAGTATGTGCTAGAACGTTTTCCATTTGACAGTAACTGATCTATCAATAAGGTTCCATGATCCATAAGTAATCTGCCATGGGTCTGGGGTATGGGAGTTGCAATCGAGCAGATGTGAAGGACGTCAAAAAGGATAGAGGCATTGCAATTTGTGGAACTTCGTTTGGCAAGTCCACAGAAACTGGGTGGAATTTCAGTAGCATTCTGACATGTCACCATTGTTTGGGTGAAAAAAAAATTAAAACTTTATTGTATACGTGTATCAAGCTTAACACAACAAAAAATTAATTCCCCCCAAAATATAATTTCCAAGAAACCTTAAACGTGCCACTTGCATGATTCCACATTATTGTCTTGACTGACACTGCCTTGCACTCAAAGTAGTAATTTTTTAAAATATTGCAGCTCCATAGCCATCAAAAGTTTGTCTGCTCCTGGTCTACGTCCTTAGTATCAAACTAAATTCTATGTTCTTGCCTAGTTCCTTTCCCTTTTTCTTTGAAGAATTAATAGCACAGCTTATGTCTAAAACCTGAAGGTATACTATATGCAGACAATCTAGTTCTTATTTCAAATATTCTAGCAGCTCTTCAGAGAGAATTGATCCATCCAATATGAATATCACAGTAAAAACTCCAGGTAACTCCCTGCTACTTCAATGTTGGGGGCTGAGGCTGGGATAAAGTGCTTCTCCAGGATGCCCGTTGTGTTGTGGAACAATCTTCCATGTGAAATTTTAAGTGGTGATACCTTTGGCCTTCTGGAAGTAAATTAAAATAGGTTCCAGAGGGCCTTTCAGTTTAGTGAATAATGCTATAGGAATTTTTGAAGTAGCTCCAGTTTTAAAGCTACATTATTATTTTAATTGTTTTGTTGTATTATATAAGAAGAAGGGGAAGGGGGGGAGGAGGGGGAGGAGGAGGAGGAGGAGGAGAACTTTATTTTGATCATTGACCAATAAAAGAACAATCAATACAATAAACAAATTATTTCCTAACCACAAACACTATTAGCAACCATTTGTGGGCAAGGTTTATACATAATGTAGCAAAATTTTGCTACTTTTGGAGAAATAAATTTATCTTGATTTTTTTAATAATAAAAGCTATCAGAGTGCCCTGGAAATTTAAATAAAAGAGGGGTAATCAACTGGTGGCAAATGTTCCTGTAGAACTGGCAATACAAAAGAACGTGAGCTGTGATTTCTATGTTACCCATATCACAGGGGTTTCATATGGGGTTTTCCTATATTTCTGTTCCGGACACGTTTTATATTTGTGTACTGCTGAGAGATGCGCAATTGTTGCAGGATAAAAAATCAATTAAAAATAATAGCTTACTTCTAATCTGATCTAGACTATCTTCTATCT
Organism: Azemiops feae; assembly: GCA_023970755.1. Taxonomy (NCBI): domain Eukaryota; kingdom Metazoa; phylum Chordata; class Lepidosauria; order Squamata; family Viperidae; genus Azemiops; species Azemiops feae. The sequence continues at coordinate 325,524 of JALGBA010000503.1, read as the reverse complement.
TGATCTGTGCTGCTGTTGCTCCCCTTTATGATTGAAATGGTACAGTATGTGGGAAGATGTGAGGAAAAATGCTGCTTAGGGAATGGTGAGATAAGAGAGGGCATAGTCTGCGGCTGGATACTGGCAGAATGAGAGGCTCAGATGGGATTCTCTTTAGCTTCTTGGGCTGTAAAGGTGGGAGACTTGTACTTTCAGACTTGCAGGATATAATGTAGCCTTACCAAAAAGTAGAATTAGCTCATCTGGTCTTGTTTCTTACCTGAGCTACCTCAGAAATTTGACAATTAATGCATTCCTATCACTAGCCTCCATCACTGACTTACTTTGCTTTCCAAACAAGTTCTGTTTCAGACACATGCAGGCAGAGATGCAGCAATGGGTTTGTGATGCCTTTGAAAATATAGAAATAGAATCCACTGCCATTTCCATGTTCATTAAGGCTACAATTCTACTGAACAGTCTTATTAGAACTGTGATGGCTCCCTTGGACCCTAGCTTGGATGACAAGGAAGAATCGGCTCCGGGGACATCTGAAAGGGACTAAGGGGAACACCAGGGGGACATGGAAGGCTCTGTGGCAAAATTGGATGGTCGAGGGGAAGCTATGCTGGGAACATTGGGGGAATCTGACAGAGTGGCTGGACAAACAGCTGGCTACATAGGCCAGAGGAGAGGCACATCTGCAGCTGGTCAGCACAGGAGGGGTTTGCCACCCCCACCAGATCCTAGGTTGCACAAAACTGAGCGGAGGGAGGTGCAAAGGAGGTTAGTGAGGTGACTTGCAAGGAGGAAGCCTTGCCCCTCCAAATGAGATACACCAGTCAGTGCCTATTTATCTTGGCACTTGGAACCTGGTGGTTGTCAGAGACAACCATTCGTAATCTGTCCATCTGTGAATGCTTGTGACTCACTGTCGAACTTATTGTGACTGTGTTGCCATCGTTATGCCTTGCACCCATCAAAGTCAAGTTGCCATCATCGTGCCTTGCACCCATCGAAGTCAAGTTGCTTTAGTCATGCCTTGAACCTATAGGAGTCATATTGCTTTTGTTGTGCTTTGAACCCATTGAAGCCAAGTTGCCTTCAGTGTGCCTGGAATATGGAGAGTTATGGTTGCTTTTGTTAGGCCTTGCAATCGGCGGTTGCTCTCATCCTGAGCAGAGTTCGTTAGTTCACCTTGCTAGCATTGTCCCTATACTTTAGGTGTGGAAGAGACTGCATCTAGTCTTTCTCCCATTGCTTTCGCTACGTACAGTCAGAGAAGTTGCTTGAAACTGACTCTAAGGACTGCACATGCAGAGGTGGGACCTGGGAAATGACTATGGGGTTGGTTGTATGAAATTAACAAGCTTAATCCCACTCTTACTATGTGTATGTGTGTGTGTGGGAGGGAAACTGAGACAGGATAGGAACTTATTTCTTGTCTGTCAGCCCATTTCTATTCACAGGTTTTTCTGTAATTCTAATTCATTAGGAAGTCAAGAGGCACACTTTTTGATGCATTTTAAAAAAAACATTTAATTGCTGCATAATCTACAAACAGATCCAGATGAGATTATCATGTGAAGCAAGCATGAAGAATTGAATTACCATGAAGAGGTTTCCAACTGGCCTTTCTAATGACTATATCATCCCAGGACATCCAATTATGGATTTATCCACTGTAAAAAAACCTCTAATAGATTTAAAATTCTGTAAATGCCGTCCTACTACAAAGGCACTATGAGGCAATGTGGCATGAAAGACGAGAACAATATATTTTCTGAAAGATTTAATAATCTTCCTTAGCACACAAACATTAAGCAGGATACCTGATTTCTGGAACGAAAGATTGTTTGCATATTCCCTATCCATGCTGGAAGCAGTGCATCACATAATAGCTATGGAATTGCTTTGTTTTCACAATAGGAGGAAGGGAAAATAAAATGTCTGAGCTGTAAACTTCCACATGTGAGGGATCTTGTACTTCTCCATGTTTTATTTAAAAAAAACACCCCTCTGTGCATGGACAAAAAATATGCAAGGGAAAAGAAGGTCTCACTAAGCCATGTTCACTATAAGCTATCATCCAAATGAGTTATATAATGGCTGAGGTTCAAGTACCACACAAAGCCACAGTTTAACAAAGCAAATCACATAATGATTCAGTGCAATGTGTGAACCCATTTGGTAACCGTGGAACTAGTTAACTAGAGATTATGAGAGCAGATACCTGAAACCGCCAAAGGGTACCATGGAGGCAAAAACTGGAGTGGCATTTCCATGGAACAATCCATCATAGGACTAGGCTGATAGTGTCTTTCCTCTTCTAGTGAAAAATAGCCTCCTATACAATAAAATGACTGATGTGTACAATAAACAACTGGGAGCTGAAATCCAGACACATCTCACATCTTGTGTCACCCACTGGAGCCTTGAACGTGTCTCTTCTCTGAGATTCCAAAAGGCAGTGAAAAGCTGGCTATTCTCTAAGGCCATAATACAAAATAGTAGGTGAGCTCTTGCTGTTATGTATGTTTTTCTGCAAGGATATCATGTTTTTATTTTATCGCTTTGACTTTTTATTATGTAAAGCTCCCAGAATTGGTTATAGTCAGGGGTTCCTTTTAATTTTTTAAGTAAATTAACATTTTGTATTCTATCAGGTCTCAGAAATAACAACACACAAGTTGTTAATTCTCCAATACAAGCTAAACACAATATTCATCAATAGAAATAAACCATCTTATATTCCATTGTAGATTTGTTAATTCATGGAACCTGCTTCCCTTTAAGTTAAGCATGATATAATATTGACCAGCCTAAAGAGGGAGAGAGTAGAAAGATCCAAATATACCTAAGTGAAGGAAAAAATAACCATTTGTCATGACAGATAAATTTTCAAATTAACCAGATATTTTGTTCGCAAACTACTTCCCAAATGAACTGAGAAATAATTAGGTGCAGGAATTAAGTCAGTTGAAATGTAAGCTATTTAAATAAAACAAATCACTAGCCCAATGCTCTGTGTCAACTGCTATTTCAAAACTCCATTTTTCTTGGTAGATCTGTTACTTCCCAATTATGAGCAGAGCTGACCTCATTTGGCATCCAAAGGAAGAAAAGTGGATTAACACTCATTGCATTTCAAAACAATTAGCATTAGTTCATTAGCAAAACCTAGCTCATAAAATAAAGTGTTGTAGTCCCACAGAAGGCATTTGGCAAGCTTTTATCAATACAAATAGAAAAAAGTATTCTTTCAAAGATATGTTTTATTTTAGGCTGATGCAGGGCTTTCACTTAATACCGACCAAACAATTCACAAAAGAAAAAAAAAACATGTAATCACATTATAAGCTTTTAGCAAGAACCAACCAACCAAAGGTTCACAGAGGCATTCAACAAATTGCAAGATGGTAAGTATCACCTGAACTGTGAAGAGCTGTTGTCTACATTTCTTGTTGCCTAAAGCTACCATAACTGGTCTGGATGACCATTAAATGAACACAAAGCACTAGAGTCTCTTTGTGACCTTCTATAATTGTACGTGGGAAGGACTCTGAGACATAAGAGGAAGAGCTGTAGACTAGACAACTGAAATGCAAAAGATATATCACCTCACAGAAACTGAGGGCATGAGAAGCATTTCGGAAAGAACTCCTCCATGTTCTGGAGAGTAAATGGGAAGGAGTAAAACTCTGAGATATGCTAGAACGATTATGGTAATGTAACCTTATAATAAAAATAGAACTAGTATTCATTGTTGTACTTCTTGTCTGGACTATCTTGAAGAGATAACATCAATTTTGCAAGTTTCAGAGTGCTACTCTCTCCTTTCCTTTTATTCTCTTGAAAGCTAGGGACGGTCCCTTCCAAAATGTTTCCCATGCCCTCCTTTCTTCTATGGTCTTTGACATATATTACATGCTAGTTGTCCATTCTGTGGCTCTTCCTCCTGTCTCCCAAGGTCATTCCTATATACCATTACAGTTTGTGAGATGCAGATTTCATCTATGTAACTACACAAAATAAACTTAGCATCCAGCTTCTTAATTGGTTGCATGGAGAGGAGACACAACAAAAACTGAACGTGAGAGGCACCCCAAATATACAAGACAGCTTGTAGGCAGCCTTGGAACAATCAAGTTGCTCCTTGAGGTGGCATGTATTATTTGTGATTCCTGGAAAAAAACAGGGAGCCCTGGTAAGGGTAGGGACATATTTAGAAAAGAGTATCTGGTAGCCATAAATAGCGTGGAGAATGATACCTGAACTGAGGAAAGAACTCAATTATTATCAGCAAATTCAGGCTATTTGTCTTACTGGCAATTTACACAGCACCAAAAGATATTGCATTTATCCTCTGTAGTTCACCATCGGTTTGAAGCTGATGGATAAAGGAGAAATTGAACTTCACGTCTAACAGTATCGAGACTTCACCAACATAGCTAAGAATTGTGGCCTTTTTAATAAAGATTATTAGGCAGACAGATCATAGGATCAGAACATGCTGAATAAGCAGATAGTTTCAGATGCAGAGGATAGTCACTACCAGCAATAAAATAAACCCTTTTCTTTTCTTTTCTTTTTAAAAAGATAAACACTACTAGGGCCTTGACACATGATGTAATATCTAAGGAAACTGTTGAGAGTCCTTGTGGAGAGAGAAGGGATGCAGCAGTCCAATGTACTTGGTGGCTAAAGGTTTGGCATAATCTTGATCTGTGTTTACTGCAAGGCCACCAACACCAACATTTCATGGAACGGAGGTGGGTCATTTTAAACACTCGAAAACAGATTGTTTTAAACACTCCCAATGGCTGACTGTGGTAGCAAACCTGTAAGATTTCCTCCGGGATCCCCTGAGAATATTATTTGAGCCCACTCATGTCCAACTCTTGCTGAGTATGGATGATGGATGGAATATAGAGCTCCAGGCAGCAATGCAAAATTTAACAGGTGCAGGATGGTAGCAGAGGGTTAGTGATCTCAGGATATAAAATATTTTGGTTTATATGGTAGACATCAGCCTGCTTATTTTCATAAAAATAAGGATATGAAAGTTGAAATAAGAATCAAGTTGTATTCTGGTGCTGTGAAAGGGCATTTCAGATTCCTATAAGAGTTTCAGATTCCTGTGAGTCCATGCCTACTTCAGTAGGGTGTTCACTTCCTTCAGGAAATGGTGTCAATGTTAGAAAAATTCTTTGATGAGTTAAAAACTCCTTGTTCGGAAAGAATCATATTTCTATTCAGACAGCAAGAATTGCTTACAAAACCATTGTGCAAGGAAGCAGGTGTGTTTACTGACATTATTTTCCCTTGGTGAGGTACAATCTATAGATGTTATTAAATAAAAAAGGGTTGGATGGGATTTGGAGGGCAAAGAATGGCTGAGATGCCATTCTCTTCTTCTTCTGTTTGAAGAAGAGAAAAACTTGCTTATTCTCAGAATATCATCTAGTCGATATTCCTTCCTTTTTGAGGGAATGTGTCAATGATATATTAAGTGCAGCACAATTAGGAACAAATGTATAATAAATGTGAGGAATGCTGGCAAAATATAGGACATAATGAAAGGGATAAGCCTAGCTTTGCACATTTCTCTTGCTTTCTAACTCAAAGAAGGCCTCTACCTAAAGAAGAAGTCTTCCATTCAACACAATAGAAAACCCCAATCACACATTCAAAATCAGGTAGTGCTAAAATACTCAAATGACAAGTACTTCCTGGAAGGCAGCCATTCATTTAGTATAATTATCTATATGCAGGTCCTACTGTAGAAGTCATTATGGGACCATCTGCAGAAGGAATTCCAGCTCTGTTCAAGCCAATGTAATTGAAACTTTATAAACTGAAGAAAATGTGGTAATTTTGGATTTCTTTGGGCAAGTAGCAACAGGACATCTGTGTTTATAGACTACAAGAACTAGCATGCTAATTCCATTATTTTCAGTTTGTCTTTCCTGTATTGAGGACAACCTTCTCTAGAGCAGAGTGTCTTCTATCCATGATAGCTCTCTACATGATTGAGGATTCAAACATAACAAATTGGTTGGTTCCTGGCTAATTATATACAAGTGTACTCTTTGTCATATTTATTCATTTACTTCAATATTTTACATAATCTTTCAGGGTAAAAATATCCCAGGAGGAATGCATAATAGAATTCTAAGCAGCTGCATAAACTATTTAGTATAATTTATTCTTATATAAGTGCCCAAAGACATTGTCAAAATATAAATATCTTAGTTTTGTAGCTGGAATGATACCCCATGTACTTGAAATAAATCTGCTAATTGATGCCTATGACAAAACATAAACAAGCTTTATTGATTGCCATCTGAAAAGTAACACAACCCTTCTTCACCACCCCATCACCCCAAGAAAACAGAATTAACAAATTCTGCACAATTAACAAAAAGAGTCTTAGATAGAAACACTTTTCCAAAGTTGTAAGAAGAAGCAACAAATTAAAGTTTGAAACACTGAAAACAGTGAACTATAGAGAAATCTGAGAAATTAGTCTGTAATTATGTCATGTCTTCCTTGTGCTATGCTCAGCTCTTGATGGCTTCATGGACATCTATACATAAATTTCTCAGCAATAATATAGGAATGGTCTGCTATTCTCACCTATTCAGGTGGTTTTTCAATCTTAGCATATAACTTGGGTTTCCAGGTTGGCCTTTCATCCGAGTACTAATCAAACTCTAATCCAACTCTTAGTTTTATTGAGTAAAAAGAGATAAGAGCTACCACCTACCTGAGTTTCTATTGCTGCATTCTGTACTAGATAATAATTTGAATATTACATGTATTAAATTCAGCTTTATCTTATTTGAAAAGACAAATATTTTACAGCAGCATTTTTTCAGTATTTTACCCTATTTTCCAGTTTTTCCATTTGACTGCATATGATTCAATTAAAAGTCCACTGGAACATTGTTGTAAATATGTTTTTCTTCTGTTCAATCAAGTCTGATTCTCAGAGACTGCCTGGACAACCCTTGCAGTTTTCTTGACAAGGTTCTTCAGAAGTGATTTGCCATTGCCTCCTTTTCCTAGGGCTGAGAGAAAGTGATTAGTCCAAGATCACCCAACTGACTTTGTGCCTAAAGTGGGACTAGAACTCATGGTCTTCCAATTTATAATCTGACATCCTAGCCACACACCACACTGGCTCTCGTAAATATATTACCAAGCAATGAACAACTGTAGAAAATAGAAACAGAAGACTTTAGCCAGCCTCTAGACCCCCTGGCTTAGAAGGAAGAGAAAGGGTAATTTTGCCTACAAAAGATTAAAACCAGTTTTAGCTAACTAGGAAAGAAAAAGTTCAATACAATAAAAGTGATATTGGCAAGAAACATAGCACAAGATCAGCAACATTCAACATGTAGAATCTAATCCACACTTCTATCAATTCCAATGTTCGATGTTAACATAAATCCATTAAGGCTTATCAAGATCTTGATGACACTCAGCTATTTTTACTGAATCAGGACAGTCTATGAAGGTGTCCAAAGGCTATTTTGGAACATTTAGATTAGATTAGATAACCTTTATTGTCATTTTTTTTTACTGTGGGCACAATGGCACACATTAAAAATGAAATTTAGTTGCTTACTCTCAAAGTGTACACATACAACACACATTTAAACATACTATATACAACATATGGATAGACCTACACCCTTACATATAAGTAACATATAAATATTAATCACTGTCCATCTTGAATATATAATGGAAGGAGGAAGCTTTAGAGTTCACAAGGTTAATACTGTATGGAACAAAATTGTGATGGACTGAATGAGTGTCAGTAAATTTAAGCTATTGATTAGTGATTTTTAGTTAGGAATTGGAAAAATGCTTTGTTCTGGATGAAACTGCAATCCCGTTAAAGTAACAAGTTCAGAACTTGTCCTCCTGGAGTCAAATCTGTAAACTAAAGGCAGATGCTTCTTCAATGTCCAAATGTAGAGTGCTAGCTTCTATTTTTGCAGTATGGTGATACACTAGCTTCAGTTATTCCCATTCTAATAACTCCCAAATGGACTATTACAGGGCATCCCCCTGGATATAATGTCCGAAGAAAGTCAACCAGTTGCCAGTCTGTTATGAAGTGGAATCCTAACCCTAACACCAATCATGAAAGCATTGCTTTAACAATAAGTTACTGCAAAAATTATATTTTAGAATATATGACTATAAATGACATGGAATCCTGTTCAAAGATGGCCTTTGTGATCCCAGTTAACGTATGCACTGAAATCCAATCTTGGAGCTTCTTCACCAATCAATTATGGTCGATGCTATCTCTGATCAGAACACTCTAGAGAAAAAGTTCACTTTGATGTTATTACTGTATGGCTTAAATATGCCTCTCCCATAGAATATACACTGCACTTGCTGCCAATCTTGTGCAAATTATGCAGTTGCTCTGCATTCGGGATTGAAGAAGGAAATAGACAAGCATATCAGATACCCATCAGCAATGTCATATGTAACCCAAGAAAAAATGTTCCCAGGTCCTAAAGTCAAAACCAGGGTTTCTCAACTTCGGAAATATTGAGATGTGCAGACTTCAATTACCAGAAATCTTCAGCCAACTACGCAGGCTGGAAAATTCTGGGAATTGAAGTCCACACATCTTAAAATTCCCAAGGTTGAAAAATACTTGTCTAAATATTCTACACTCCAAAATTGTTTCTGCAAATTTCCAACCTGCATGTGTGTATAGGCTCTTCTATTCTTGATCCTTTACTTGGAGAGCTATTATGCCAAGAAAAAAAATGCCTTCTCTTATGACACAGCCACCTCTTTTATCATTCACGGAGTCTAGGTCAGGCGTCAATTCTAGGACTAGAAATTGAAATAGAGTGCTGATACTCAAACAAAAGGTCAAGTCATTATCAAGCCAGCTATATTCTGATGTTGCTTTTTTAAAAAAATAAGAACACCATGACCAATTGCTCACCTAATCAGAAGTGAAATAAAAAAAAAAGTTTTGATATCATGCCACTGTGGACATACATTACAGATGGACCAAGGATCACCTTTTAATTTTAAGCAGAACCGAACATTTATAATATTGAGGAAAGACTGTAGGATTAGAAATGGTTCGAATCATTTATCACCAACTTTACAATTTCACTTTTATAATGCTAAAGTCCAAATAATGCATGTATTTCAGAAAAAAAGATATTCAGTTATTTCATAAGATTTTTTGCATATTATAGATAAGTAATATATCTCTTCTAATGTAGCTATGCACTGGATCCTTTTATATTAAAGTGATCAGCATGTTGTACAGGAACAAAATGTTCCTATTAGAGCTGAATATATATATTGTTTTTGCACAAGACCATTAAAACCTGGTGATGCCATCAGGCTTGGAGACCTTTAAGCAGTGGTGGGATACAAATATGTGAACAACCGGTTCTCTGTGTGGATGCCACTTCTGGAAGTCCGTTCTGGGCCTGGGCAACAAAAAATTAGCTACCGGTTCTGCCGAAGTGTGCGAACTGGCTGAATCCCACCACTGCCTTTAAGGACAAGCAGGGTTCCATTGTTGTTAACATCTGCTTCCTTTCTTAGCATTTGTGATTTTTAAAATAACTGTTTTTATATGTTAACTGTTTTATAGTCTTGTTGTATGCCACCCAGAGTCATTCTTTTGAGAGCTGGACATCTAAATAAATTTGATGAATAAATAATGTGGCTATTTATCCTTGCAAAACTGCTGGATTCCAGTATGATAGTTCTTAAAGCCCTTTAAATGAACCTGCACCTGGAGTAAGAGAAAATAATTTCAATTGTTCTGAGAAAATAGAATTTGAAGAATATAAAAATATGCATCCCCATACTAGCATTTAAACAAGATTTTAGCTAAAGACAAGTTTCTGCAATAGATACAATTTCATTGCAAGACAAATATCAGTATAGCCAGGACAAATATAAGTGCCCAAGGCTAATTAGATTTGAGTTCATTAATTAGGGAATATAAAAGTCTTTGTTCCCAAATTACAGGTATTATTTATTCTGAGCTAAAGTGTGAAACTTTTTCAACCCAACAAAGAGTTTTAATTACTCTGACAATGAAATTGCATTATTTGATTTATTATACCACTAACAAAGTCTCTTTTTAAAATAAAAAAATGAAATTCTTAAAACAGTTGAATAAAAATTAAATGCAAATGGAAAAACCAAGTTGAATTTATTCTTAAAATTAGAACTTAAAACCAGCAATTAAAAAGTCCTACAGGATTGAAGGGCTTTAAAAAAAATCTAATTGAGATGTCACATCATTCATCTCTGCAGGGAGTGTACTGCAAAGAGCTAAAGCAGCGACACAGAAAACTCAGTCAGAGCCACCATCAGATATGATCCAGCACATACACCAATCTCTTGAGATGATCACTGTCAATGTCCATATTCAGAGAGAAGGAAGCATTCTCAAATAGCCTGGGCTTAAGCCAGGTTTCCCTCTACAAGTAATGATCAGCACTTTTTATTTTGCCAAGAAAGAAATTGATAGCCAGTGCAATACTTTAAGCACTAACCATACTGGCCTCTCTGAGACCATTCTGGCTGTCAAGTTTTGTTCCAACTGAAATTTCCAGACTGGAGACAAAGCAGCCTTCAACAGAGCATACTTCAATAATCAAGCCTGTAGATTATTAGTACGTACAGCACTTTTAGAGTTATCTTCCCTGCTTTCTTGGATTAATATTTTCTTGACATGAAATAAAGAATTTGAGATTGGTTCAGAATCAAATATTGGGCTATCATAAAAAAATGATACCTGGGCCGAATTAGACTCTTGGGAAGATCTTGTTTGGAACATATGGGATAATTTTGATATGTTAATAACACAGTCAAAAAGCTAGAGAAAGGTTACTTTTATGAACTTTAAAACAACCTTCCAATGTTGGGACTACAATTTATAGATTTTTTCAATCGTCTAGTTAGTACAGCACCTTCTCTTACATGAAGTCCCTTTCATATTGTCTAGCTTGTCTGGTGGCATCTGTCCAAACTTGTTTATACCCTCTCTTCGAGATACCAGAGAATGTATGGCATTTGTATGTAAAATATTGAGAGTGAACAATCAATCTAAACATAATATTTTCTAAGTGCCTTTCTTCATGTCCTCCCCCTGCCCTGCACAACCTCACCTGCTACATTGGGGTCTAGCCTCTAAAAAGCAAATAAAACTCAATTTAATTTGAAGAAATGAAATTGAAGGTAAGACAAAGGCAATAAAATTTAAATTAAGGTTTCAAAATCATGTTGCTGTTCCAGAGTTTTGAAGAATACACTAGTTGCTGTTCAGGGAATAACAACATAAAAGTTTACACACAGAGAGACACACACAAGACACAGAGAGAGAGAGAGAGAGAGAGAGAGAGAGAGAGAGAGAGAGAAAGAGAGAGAGAGAGAAGGGACCCTTTACCTTGTGGCTATTAAGAAATTCGCCATCTTTAAGAATTTTTTTTCTAAATTCTTCTCCAAATATGAATTTTGTTCCCTTACATTAGAAAGTTAAGAGCTTGTTTCACTGATCAAATGTTTTACAGGGGACCCAAACTAAACAAATGACTATTGCTCTAAACAGTACTGTTCCATTGCTTTGGCCCAACAAATCTACCTTTTTAAAGAAGACAAATACTGTGTTCACTACAAGGAATTATTTCAAGAAAAGTGGGACGAAGGGGAAAGCAGGGAGGAGAAAGGAATTCTGAGGAATTAGGAATTTCATGCAAAAAAAAGGGGGTGAGTTATTCCAGTCCATGCCACTTTGAGATGTGGCTATTCCAAATGAAAGCTAATACTCTTAAGTTATGATTTTGGGCACAACTTACTTTACGGAGAACTCTATTCCAAGAAGGTTGAACCAACCGCCCCTCAATCCCGACTGTTACCTACAATATAGTTTCTGTAGTCTTCTCCACAATTGCATTCAGCTAGCATATTGTACTTTTGAGCAGATAGGTGCAGAAACCGGAGCTTACCCATTTCATACCAAACAGGAATCTTGTGTTATTTTTCTCAAAAAGCCTCTGCACCCCCATACCGGTCCTGTCGACTGAGCTCATGGGACTTACTGACAAATGTGTAAGATTATTCTGAAAAGAGCCTGTTTATCCCCGAAACAACCGAGTGACAGGAACTGCCGTGAGAGGACTAGCCTGGGTTCTTGCAAACGCGGCGACATCTGGCTTAGTTAACTAATCAAGAGCAACTCAACCTGTTGCGGGAAGAAGAAAAAGAAACAGTGCCATCCGCCAGCTGAGAGAGCCTGTTTTTTTCACCGGGGAGTTTACTTTCCTCCGCTCCCTCAGGAGCCAGTGAACCACGCACAAAATGCCTATTGTTGGACCACGGAAACGGATTTGGCGACAGGACGAGTGGAAGAGATCCTGCGCCGGGCTACAATCACCGGATCCAGCCACCATGGAAGTTCCTGAAAATAAAATTCTTCAGGACTCGGCGCACAAAATGGACATGGCCTCCTCTGCCCCACGCGCTTCAACGAAAATCCGACGCAACAACGGACACAAACCTACCGCTGCGTTTCCTTTTCCAGACACTCCCCCCCCCCTCCCGGGTGGAAACGATTGTGAGTGATCTTGCAGGGAAAAGCCAACCGGACGTATCCTTTCTGCAAAACAAGCCGCGGAGAAGAGAGCGAAGCGAGGCTGCAAGACTCACCTTCTGCTGCCGCCGGGCCATGTCTGTTGGCTGCTTGGCGTTAAACGGATAGGCGATGCACCTCACGATGAAGACGTAAAGCTGCAGCCGGAGCCGCTTCTCCCTCTCCTCTTTCTGCAGGCGCTCTTGCTCTTCTTTGCCTTCGCTCCGCAGCGAAGGGCTGGGGCTCACGGGCCGGGTCGCCGCGCCGCCACCGCTGCCCTGGCGCCCGGAGTCCCGGCTAGTAGCCAGGAGGGCTCGCGGGGAGCTGTTCGAGGGGCCGCTCCCGCCGGACACCCCCAGCAGGTCCCGCCTCTCTTCCTCGAGCACCTCGTCGGACTCTTCCTCGCTGGAGGACGGGTCAAGCATGGTGCCCGGGCGGAGCGCACCTTTCGCAGGACGAAACAGAAGAGCACCGCCGCGAAGCTGACGCGCCTGGAGCCAAACCAGCGGACACCTTTCCGGACACGTCGAGCTTCCACGCCCGACTATTTCCTACGAGCCAGCCAGCAGTGCCGCCGAAAGAGAAGGGCGGAGTTTGCGAAAGGGGTCGAGCTTGGGGACAGCTCTGATCGAGTCCTATCAGCGGCCGGCCCGGCCCGTCGCTACTTCCCTCAGCGGCCGGGAAGGAAGCTCAGCTCCGCCCAGCGGAGAGCATCGGCGCGACTCACAGGTGGGAAACCTGTGGCGCCCACAACAAGCAACACGTGGAACGGAATGCTAATAGCGCGTCTCCATTGGCGGTCGGCGCTCCGGCTACCCTCCGGCCTGCTCACGGCCGCCCTAGCGCCGGAAGGTCGCGCCGGGTGTGCGTCCTGCGCCTCTTCACCGCTTTCCCTCTTGGCCGCGTCGTTCAAGGGGCGAAGAAGGTGGGAAGAAATGGGACCACCAGCCCCGCCAATGAAAAGATCTTGGAGTTGGAAGATAAGCCAGTCGATCCTGTCACGCGAGCTGGATTCGAGAACTACGTGAGGCAGGAGCGCCGGTTGTAGAGCCGCCAGCCCTGGCAAGATCAGGCGACGAGTGAATGGGCTGGCGCCTCTGCGGCACCATTTTCGGGTTTGACGTCTGAACGGCACTCACCACCTCCTTACCCCAAAACCAGTCTCAGTTGTTTTGTTTAGGGGCCCTCAGTGTCTCCTGTCGCAGCGAAGGTAGGTCAAGCAAGAAACCGGTGAAAACTAGAGTACCTGCTTGACTGCCTTTTAATGAATTAGTTTATTTCTAGTTGAACATTTTAGACAAAAGCCTTTCCCTGTCACACAGGACCCTTTCCTAGTAGGCTGCTTGTTTATTGAGCAGATACAGCTAGATACACTGGCATCACCTCTGTCTTTTCGATAGTGGTTTCACTGGAGTTTATTCCTTAGCTTGAACTGTGTTTAGGATTGTAGGATAACGGGAGCTTTGCTAGAGCTGTTTGTTCATTTTACAGCATCTCTCTCTATGTCATTGATGCACTGTAAATAGAGGTGACAAAAGGTCACAGAATTCATTCTGCATTTCTGAGCCATGAAGAAAAACGATGCTAGTTCTTTGCAAAGCTCAGAGACAGAAAATAGGGATTTTGAATCTTCTAATCTAGGCAGTTAGGATATCAGTTTTCCTCCACCAGTGAAATTCAGAATCCCAGTTCTGCAGCCTAACCAATCCTACCAATTTGTTTATGTTTTCACATTTAATTGAAGAGCTTCCCTTCTTTCCCAGTTAAAGAACAACATCAGAGCAATACTAAAATAATTTAAAAACATATCAACACTGATTGTCCTTTGCTGGTTGAGTGCCATTTCCCATAAGGATTTGCCTTATTCATTATACAAAATAGATCTGCTCTTTTTACATCCACACTGCAAAATAAGATGACCTAAGTCTTTATGTTTGGGATGATCCTAGGCCTGGAAAAATACCTGAGTTCTATTATTAATAACAAATAATCTCTGTTTATATCATAGTAGGAGATAGCACCCAGGTGACATTGGATGACTTAAAAGCAAAAATATACAAAGTAGATAGGTTTGCATTTGAATTGGAGATTGCTTTCTTATCTATATACTACTAAAACTCTTGTCATGACCTTTACCTAATGGTACATCATATGGTAACAGTTTTTGAGTCATTGTACCACAAATGCACAGTGTCCTAAATCTGTGTCCTGAGAGAGTGAAATTAGAGGTATTGTGGCTGCTTTAGTGCTACTGGTTGCTGCTGGGCTGCTGCTGCTGCAGTCACATGATCTTCATTTTCAACATTCCATTACAGTTTCCCAGTTTCATAATCCCTTGCTCCAGTTCCCACACCCAGCAGCAGCCTCTTACCTGCTTGCTGGGAAGGGAGGGAGGGAGGAAGGAAGGGAAGGAGGGAGGGAGGGAGGGATATTTCTGGTATGGCCTGCCAGCTTCCCACAAGGAAACTTAATGGGAAAGCTGGCAGGAAGTTGGAAGTCGCTCTTTCCTTTTTTGTCCACCAATTGTCATTCTGTTTCTCTGTATAGGGAAGGAAATGTCTCTGTAATGATGATCCAATAGGGCACAGGTTGTATAGCTGTTACGAAAACTACTTGGAGACTTGAGCTCAAACAGATCGGTCTGTACCAAAATAAGAGATAGGTGGAAATTATCCCTCTATCCAAAAGAGAATAGCTTCTAGACTGCTACTTTGCAGATATATGAGAAAGAGAAGTAAGAATTTCAGTTTAAATAAAGTTGCATTTGATGTAAAACAGTCACTGAAAAATGTAATAAGTGTGGCATTATTTATATATAAGATGAGGAGTAATCATTCCTAAAGCTGGACAGTGATCCAGCGTCTTCCTCATTGTAAAAGTGTTTCTTAATTTTAGCAACTGTAAGATATGTGGACTTCAATTCCCAGAATTCCCCAGCGAGCATGTTGAATTGAAGTCCACATATCTTAAAGTTCCTAAGGTAGAGAAACTGTGCTTTGGTGATAAAGAAGATGAGCTTGACAGAGATAAGCCAAATCTAGCCCAGAGCACACAGCACAAACAGACTTGCAACATTCTGGTAATAAGGCCAATATCATAACCTGTAGTTTTAGCTTTCACTTGAAGTTACTTTCTTGGTCTGCTATACATAGTGGGATTAATATCAGTATTGCTAGTCTCACTGTGCTTTACTCTCTACCCCTTATACTGCTATCTCAGCTACTTCCTCTTTTTCTCAGATCACTTTGGACCTGAGTTGCACTTCTTGCATCTCCCTGGGAATACAGCTGGCTTATCACCATCAATATCATCTTTTTTACTCTTCACGATGATGATGATGATGATGATTATATCCATTCAGTCATGTCTGACTCTTGGTGATTCTATGGGCCAGGTCTCTCCATGTCTTCTGATCTTGTACTACTTTTTTGAGTTGCTCTGTGCTCTAGCTGGTGTCAGCTTGGATGGTGCCCAGCCACCTTGTTCTTTGACTGCTTGGTTTCCTTTTACATATGCACTCTTACCACCAGTTAAAACCAAGCATGACTTAGCTAACATAGGGCTCCAGTCATTATGATAAACCATAGTTGATGGCTTCCTATAATTTGCAAGCCAGACTTAGAATCTTTATCAACTTTATTCATAATTTTAAAGGTCATTGAATTATCCTTGTCAGAAAATTAATCAGGGAAAAAATATACCAACAGCAAAGTATTTTCAGATGACCCAGAAGTTCAGAAAATCATCTGGCAAAGAAAAAAAATAAGATGCTGGTAAGGGAATATCAGAGAAATAGCTTATTATTCTGTTTTCCAAACAAAAATGCAAAAGCTCAATCTTTTTCTCAGCACGATAGTGCTGTAACTGGAGAAATTTTAATGCAGAGATTTTGCATTTTGTAGAAGAGTGAAAGGTCCAGGAGCTACATCAGAAAAAAAATGAGCTGACAGATCTTTTTTATAAGTTGCCCAAGCAGAGCTCATTGGCCTTTATGAGTTAATGACAGGTGGAGCTTTTCCCTAAATGAAAATGAAATATCAAGAAATATTTAGGGTAAGAGAGCAATTGATGCTTAAAAAGTAAAACCATGACCTATTTCATTGAACTTGTCAATGGCAAAAGGCAAAACATTCTTAGAATTTACAGGGCAATTCTTATATATATATATACCAAAGTAAGATACACCGAGCTCAGCTACACCAACTCTCAGATAAGTGGAAGGATCACTGGTGGATTGGCACCTCCAACTAACAAAAAGGAAGCAAAACAACCTAGGAAGAAAACTGAATAATGCATTTTTTCTGGATAGATTCACACTGATTATCACTTCACTTGCTCTAAGTTCTTCTAAGCTGCTGAAAATGCTGTATTAACTGATTTCTTGGGGTTTTTTTTTTTATTAAGATATTTAGGTAGTACCATTTCCCTTATTATTTTAAGCATGTAACAGCGCTCAGGGATTGTAATTCAGAGAATAAAAAAAAACCTCATGACCTTGATAATGTTATCAATAATAAATTGCAAACACAGCATCTTAAAAGTTAAAAAAAGTTAGAACTTTGTTATGTGAATTTGGGAAATACGTTTTCAATTGATGCCAAAGTATCATGATTAGTACAGTTGGATTTCCCTATAAGGATACATGAACTGGAGACAGCCACATTTATAGGCAATGGGTAGTTTTGGAGTTTTGAGACCATGATGTGATGTAGGCAATTTCACAAAATGCTTTCCTTGTCGGAGGATTGCCTATTTTCGAGAACTGCTATGATGGACAGAGATAGAAATCACTGCTTCTCAGAGAACAACTGGTGGGTTTATTTTCAGAAACCTTCTTAATCCCCTAAATGCTTCCTATAACCTTACCTTGATTTTTTTTTCTCCCCTGCTTATACAGGTGCACTTTTAAGCAAAGCACTGGACAATACTCAATCACCATTTTTATTAGTTATGAATGCCTACGTGGCATATTTATGAGCATTCTCATATTCAACTTAGGTAGTTAACTTGATAAATGTGAAAGGAAAAGACTGTCGATGAATCCCTTTGGGGTTGTCCAAAACAGGAAGCACATTCAACAAGAAGATTAAAAGACAGCCTACTTTATCAGAATGTTGCAAACCTTGTTTATTCAAGGCCAAATTGAAAATTAGTTAAATTCAAAAATGAGTTGGATTGATATTGGTGAAATATTACTGACATTTTTTCTTTTATAATGATTGAATGCTAATTAGAAATGTATTAATTTGATTATGTTAAAGCAGTTGAGGGATTTTTAGAGATATGGATTGATTTATAAAATATATGCTTGATAGAGTATAGGAAATAGAATACAGTATAGTTGAGAAGTATTAAAATATAACAGTTGATATAATATGTATATTTTAGAAATAATTATTGTTTTATGGGAAATTGGGAGACCCAAAATGTAACTTATGTGTTCATTTTAGGCTAAAGTGGAAAACGGTAATTGTAAAATAGTTAAACTAAAAAACAGGATTTTGATTGATATAAGTGAATTACTATTGATATTCTTTTTACAATGATTGAATTTTATTTAGAAATGTATTAATACTAGGTTATAGCTTGAGGGAAATAGAGAGGGAACTTTTAAGGAACTATTGAATTATTTATGTTTGATTATATTGTTTTTTTTGGATGATTGACCACCCTACCTCCACGTGGATTCTTAAAGCACTTTGATGTAAAACCAAAAAATACCAATAAAACTTTTTTTTTTTTTTTAAAAAAGAATGTTGCAAACCTGATTGTTTTTTTCTTCTATATCCATTCTTCCTCATTGAGTCAGGAAGGGGCCGGCATGAATCTCTTTCCAATTCCATCTCCTTTCCCAGAGATCAAGGAATGCTTTCACACTTTTTGTTTTTTTAATGGCCTCTGAATATTTTTCTCAAGGTCATCACCATGGCTCCCTATACAGACTACAAGAGCTGCAAGTACAGAGGTTTTCCCCTGAACCACAGCCGAATGGCAGCAGGGGGCGTGTAGCTGATGAGGTTAAATTGCAATCGGTGACATCACTGACAGCTTTATACATTAAACGATTACTTTGCTACTGTAACCAGAGGTCATGGCATGGTCTCTGATCGTCCCTGGTCTGCTGCCATTCCATTTGTCCAAATAGATTGAAATATCTGTGTACAGTAGGGCTGGCCTAAACTCTTCTGCTAGAGACACTGTCTTCTCCCCACCTCTCTACGAAAGGCAAATAGGCAGTTGCTTATGCTGGAAATAGGATTGCATCTTCAATCAAATCAATATTTATAACAGTCATAGACCAGCAGGAGGCAATGAGGTATAGTTATTAGGAAGAAATGTAAAAATATAATAGATACAAAGCATTAAAAAGTTGTATATAAAAGCCATATAATTCTCTGAACTAAGAAACTGAAAGACACATAAAAGGTATACAAAAAGTGAGACTCTAAAAGGAGCTTGGAATAGAATAGAGCTGGAAGGGACCTTGGAGGTCTTCTAGTCCAAACCCCTGTGAAGCAGGAGATCCTATACCATTTCAGACAGGTGGCTGTCCAGTCTCTTCTTAAAAACCTTCAGCGATGAAGCACCTACAGCTTCTGAAAGCAAACTGTTCCACTGATTAATTGATCTCACTGTTAGGAAGTTTCTTCTTAATTTCAGGTTGCTTCCCTCCTTGAACAGTTTCTATCCATTGTTTCTTATCTTGCCTTGGAGAATAAGTTGAGCCCCTCTTCTTTGTGGCTTTTGTGTGTGTGTGTGTGTGTGTGTGTGTGTGTGTCTTTGTGGAGGTTTGGGAACATTAGAAAGGTACAAGATAGCATTAAAAATTCTATCTATGTAGTATGTGAGAGACTATATTTATTAAGTTACAGAAGGCTACAATATGGTAAGCTAGATACCCACTGAATCTGGTTCATGATGGAGAAACCATCATCTGATGGATTTTGAGTATTGCTGTCCAGAACCTGGCAGTGCTATAGTTTGTGGCAGGAAGCAATAAAAAAGTTTTAAATTGTCCCATTTGTCCTGGATATTTATCTAGTAATGGTAGAATGAGACTAGTGTTAATGTCTCGGCAGCACATGGTAGGCCTGGAAGTATGCATCTGTGTTGTTTCTGTGTGTCTGGAGACACAAAGGCATTGCTGCTCCAAGTAGAGAGCATTCTTGTATTTATCCTCAAGGTCAATTGAGAGGGGGGTCTTTTTTCCAATAATGAAATCTTCCCAAGGATTGGCTTGCCAGGGACAGGTCCATCCAGTAATTAGGAATCAAGTCTGACTCAAAGGCACATATGCACTAGTCCATCCAGAAGCTCACCAGACTCTGGAATCTCAGTTACGAAAAAACTGTGCTTAGCAAGGATCTCCAATGTAATAATTTTCCTATCTTGAATGCATCCTTTCTATCCTCTGTTGACTCTTAGATCTCATCCAATATCTGATAGGAATAATGGTTGTAATATGTTCTCATTTTGGTGTTTCATAGATTGTGGTTTGAGCACAAGTTATTCATTGCTGATAGGAAATATATTCATGATAATCCTATTAGGAATTTATCTAAACAGAATTATTTACCCATCTTTTTTTTAAATAATATTTTATTAATTTTCCAATTTTACATTTAAGTATTTAAAAAGCAACGTGGTGACTGGGTTAATCAATAGTTCGATAACAAAATCTTTAGTACAAATCTCAGGTTACAACATCAAATATTTCTTCTCTTTTTCCCTTAACATTTACTGTCTCGTATTCAAGCTAGTACAGTTCTTATTATATCAACTCAGTAAAAACATCATTATTACATTTATCAATAAATTTTTAACTTATATGTATCTTAATTACATTCAATCTTCATATACAATCCATATCCTGTTATTAATTTTTACCCAATTTTTAATTTCTCATCAATATTCCAATTTAACCTTTGATATTTATAATTTATAATTTTCAGGCTTTAGGTAACCAAGATTTCCCTTGTCTTAATTCATAACAAAATCTAAAATCCATAATACACATTTTATCTATTTGAATATAATCTTGTTCTATTTCCTAAGAGTTATCTATTTCCCACCATATTAAATCATCTACTTAATAATACAATATCCCTTTTAATAAATCAAAACCATTATATATATTACCTGGGTTAATCAATAAATCAAACATTCATAATAATTAATTTTCTTTTTCCTTTTAGGTCTAATTTTTAAATATTAAACAGATAAAAGTCCTTATTTTCAACTAATTTCCAAGTATTTTAAATCTATTATTTAGATTATTTACCCATCTTAATACTATTCTTTTGTGACTGGTTTTTTTTGGTGCCCTTCACTCTTAGACTAGTATCTCACTATTAAAAATGGTTATCTCTGTAGAAGTCTGAGAACATCTGTTTATGTCAGACGTAAACGAACAGACCCATATTTGCAGAGATCAAGTTTACTACTTTATTATGTTCTGCCTATAACTTAGGAATCTCCCCAATCTGGCAGTCTACTCCTGGGTACAAATACATAAAGTGCCAAGGAAAGGTGTGGGGTTGGCCCTAGCCCTTTTGCAATTGCCCAGTAAGTCCAGGCTAGTTCCTCACTTAATCCCTCCTCTCTGTCAGCTTGGGTGCTCCCAACAGTTTAAAATTTGTACCTAAACCATTCTAATTTTTTTTAAAAAAAAAATCTAATCACATAGGACAAAGCTCTGTATTGTAGCATTTGTAGCTCCAAAGCCATGTATTTCTTGCCTGAGATCATGGCTTTAAGTTCCTTCTTTTTAAAATAGAGGATTGTGTAACTAGGATGCTAATTTTATAATTTCTGCTGGCATTTTTGGACACACATCATAAATTAGACTGTCCTCTTTAACAAAACAGTTCTTAGTCATCACATCTCAACATGCATAAGTCTTTGTAGAAGCACAGGACCCGAAATTTAAGTTTTGCTCTCTTTTTTTGAGCCCTTGTGATGCAGTGGTTAGAATGCAGTATTGCAGGCTAACTGCCCACAGTCCAGAGTTCAATCCTGACCAGTTCAAGGTTGACTCAGCCTTCCATCCTTTCAAAGTCAACAAAATGAAGAGCCAGAGTGTTGGGCATAGTACACTGATGTTGTAAACCACCCAGAGAGTGCTGTAAACTAAGCACTATGAGGTGGTTTATGTCTATTGCAATTGCTATCTTTTTATTCAATGGACCCAATCACTTAAAAAATATAGCAGTATAATGTATTTAAAAACACCAGTTATTCTTGAAGTTTCATCTGTTGTCAAGAGTTAGAAAAAATTCTGAAATACAATCTTGAAAGATTAAAATTGTACATAGTCATTAAAGCAACAAGTAATTGATTCCTGGGAAGAGAGAAAGACCAAATTGTTTAAACATTATTTTGGATTTCTAGGGATTAAAGCCATATGTGGCAATATTAAAGTTGTAAGAAGAAGAACAGAGATTTTATATAAACACCCCTTTCTGTTGCAAAATTATTTTTGTTAATATTCCATACATAGATAGCACACACATGCATACACATGCATACAGGAAATCTTATTAGTATTTCACACATGGATATCCATTCATCAGTTGCATCTCTTGAAGCAAATAGCAGCTCACGAAAGCTTGCAAATTTTAAAATTTCAATCAAACATCTCCTGATTTTAGAATACATAAAAGGATGTTATAAGGATGGAAATATTCATTGTGCTAAAGCAGTAGTAAGAGGGATGATTCATATTTTCAGAGCTTTTTATTTTGGATGCACTCTATCGCCATGCTGTAGCTCTGAGATCAATCATGCTGGTTTCAACAGACTAAGGCAGGGAAGGTCTGCTCACTTCCTTTGGAAATGGAATGCGGTCACTCCCCTTTGACCTCAGTCCATGCTTTCAGCTTTGCAGGATTCTCATTACTGGCACATTGTCTAGTGTTTTTCAAATTCGGCAACTTTAAGATGCTGGTTGGGGAATTCTGGATGTTGAAGGCCACACATCTTAAAAGTTTCCAAGTTTGAAAAACACAAATGTCACCAAGCCATTGCTGAAGCAATCAAAAGCCTGTATCTTTGCTATTGATGCAAAAAGAGGTTAGGTAACTAAAAAGCAATACAATTCAGGTAGTCCTCGACTTACAACCATTAGAAGTTACAATTTAAAAAGTGACTTATGACCAATCCTTGTAAATGAACATAGCAGCATCCCACAGTTGGGTGTTCAAGATTTGAGTTCTTGACAACAATGGTTGCAGGATTCTGGAGTCACGTGATGGCCATTTGTGACCTTCCCAACCAGCATCTGGAAAGCAAAATCAATGGGGAAAGCCATATTCACTTAATGACTAGGTGTTTCACTTAATAACTGATTTGGTTAACAATCATTATAAAACTGGGCGCAACTCACTTTATAACTGCCTTACCTAACAATGGAAATTCTGGTCACAATTGTTGTCATAAGTCAAGAATTACCTGTATAAGTAAATGGTAAGAATGCTCCCTAAATTTACTTTAGCTGATATGAGCATCCTGACTGACAAAAAAAATATCATCATATCTATTACATCAGCCTTCCCCAACATGCTTAGAAATCATAAGAAGATACTATCAATAAAATCTCTTACTAAGAAGACTGATTCAAAACTAGGCAAAATTAAGGCCATAACCTTTGACTAGCATCCTTATATTGTTCAGTTTTGCTTGGTCCTGGCTTTAAATATATAGGACCATGGCCTTAATTTTGGTTGGACTAGAGGCAACTAGAATTAAATGTAATCTAATTCTCATTTCTATATGTGACTTCCTAATGTGCATATCAATTGGAATGGAATGACAATGTTATCTAGACTTATATGAGACAGCATTGATTTGTTTCAATAAAACACTCAAGGCCTCTTTTTAAGCTCCTCCAGCAACTACAAAGAAGAAACTTCTGATGCATAAAATCATAGAGTTGCATATGTTCACTGAGGCCATGAAGTCCAATCCCCTCTTCAGCAGAATAGTCCAAATTAGACCATCCTAAATTGCTGTCTTGAACATTCAGTGAAGGGAAGCACCTCTTTGGTTAACTGGTTCCACTACTAAATTGCATTTACTCTTTATTAAATATTCTTTCAAAATTGAATTATTCTATGCTATTCTATTCCATGTTCCTATACAATGGAATAAAAAGATTATACACACACACACACATATCATCATCATTTTAGCCATTGTCTATCCACTGCAGGATGAAGGCCTCTTCCACATGTTTCCAACTATATGGTTCTGAGCTTTTTTTTTTTACCAATTCAGCCGACAATACTTGCTGATGTCGTCGATCCATCTTGTTTTAGGTCTCTTTTGTGGACACTTTTTACATTCTATGACTGCCTTGGTCCACCTGCCATCAGTTCTTCTTGCTATGTGACCAGCCCATTTCCATTTCAATTCTTTTACTCTCTTGATGATATTGTATACTTTCGTTTATTCTCTAATCCATGCGCAGGCCTTTCTATCTTGTCTTCTTTTTTTTTTTTTATCATAACAAGTTTTATTAGTTTTTGTTTGTTTTACAGCCAAGTGCTTGTAACACATCGTGGAGATAGGGCACTCCAGGGAACACAACAAAAAATACAGTCATACATATACAATTTAAACTACTACTTTAAAAGTTCCCTCTTATGGTATACAATTCGAGCATTCCTAAAATATAAATTGTTTCTCACCTCTATTATTCCAATTTCAATTTATATTTCTCAATCAAATTATATCTCTTATTATATTTCACATACATATTATGTAAATAAACATGAATTTATATATTTTAAAACTATTTCATTAGACATAGTAATATAATAACATTATAATAATAATAATAGGACAATAATTATTTCTATCATAAACAAGTAATATAACTATTATATCTTAATATTTCTCAACTATATTCTATTTCATATATTCTATCCAATATTTTCATAGATCAGTCCACGTCCCTAAAAGATTCCTCAATTGTTTCAGTTTAATCCATTTAATATCTCACTAATTACCATTCAATTCTTATAAATAAAAATATCAATAATATTTCACCAGTCTCAATCTCAATCTAACTCCTTTAATTATAAATTTTCCAATTATTCTTATTGCCATTCCAAATCATACTCAAATCCATAATTTAAATCTAGTGTTGACTCATACCAAAGTGACCTTAAAGATCTCAAAAATATTAGTTCAATCAATGTCCAGAAGCCCTTTTTACCCATCAACTAAAATTTTAACTCTTATTTTTAAATCTAATTCTAGCTTTCTTTTTGTGCCAGGTAGGTTTCCACAACAGGGCTTCTAAGTCCTCCCATCTCAGCAACTGGCCAAAGGCCCTTTCCCACCATTGAGTCCAATCATATTCTTTTTCTCTTTTATCCAGTGTTGTCTGTACTGTCATGTTGTCAACGTTTTTTGTGCCTCGCATTTGGAAGTCCAATCCTGTTGCTTTTAAAGTTGTAAATGTTTTAGTTGAGTTCTGCCTTTGATCATCAAAGAAATCCATCATGTAGGATGTGTCCTCTTCCTCTTCAATAAATTCAGTAGATTCAATAGACTGTAAATGTATTCCATCCATCTCATTAAGTTGTAGATCTGATTGTCTATCATAGTCAATCAAAGGTTGAGCTTCAATTTTTAATTCTGAGTCCTCCTTGAATCTAAGCGATCTAATATGTTCTTTAAGTTCCAGTCTTGCTTCCAAGATTTTTTCTAATATAAGTCCATAATTAATCTGTGAATAGGATTCCATCTTCTTCTTTTTTTTTTTTTTAGAGAAGTTCAGCTTAAAAAATAGATTGCAGCGTTATAAAATATAAAATGCAGACAGAAATATATTTCCAAAGAAAGATAGAGGAAAAAAAACAACCAATAGTCAAGACCAGCACAGAGACAAAAACTGGCAGTCAGCTGCTACATTGCAATCCAGTCTGGGCATCAGGCCAAAATCAGGAAGTGGGAGTTCAAAGAGCAAGTTACATTGTATCAGTCTGTTTCTGGGCTTCATGCCAAGTCCCAGGATGCATTGCATCCAAAACAATCTACATAAGTCCGCCCAGAGAGCAAAAAGTTTTTTAGGCAGTACTGTTCAGGAGGGGGGGGGGAAACAAAGAACATTCCACCCCCTCCCCAAGGATTTTCACCTAAACTGAAGATAAACAAGCCAAAAGAGAAAGTCACAACAATCCGGATGCTCGAGCTCCAACTGCCCATGCAGACAAAACAAAATAGCAAAAAAAAACAATAATTGTTCTTCCAAAGCCCGTTTTCCCCAGCAATCAAACGCTGCCCTCTCAAAACAGGGAAATAGTTCTCAAAGCCGTTAGCAGGGAAAAAGGCAAATTAACAAGAGGGAAGGAAAGGTCTCACCCGGATCTTCCACGGTGGTTCTTTTCGCTTAGATGTTGCTGTGACTTTCGGCTGGAGCAGCTGAGTGATCGGCCATGTTACTGGCCGATCTTTTCCCCGTCGGCCCAAAGGTGGTTTTCTAGGACCGCAGAGGGAGCCGCCGCTCCCTCCGCGATCAACGAGTGCCCTCCTCTACGGTGGTCGCCCCTACAGGGCGACTTTCGACCCTATCCAGGGTCTACCGGCGGGGGGAAACCGGACGGCCAAGAGAACGAGTTCTCTGCACGTCCGCGGGCGCTGCGACCGGAACCGGAAGTCTCTATCTTGTCTTCTAATGCCAAGCATGTATCTTTCCATGGCTCTTTGCGCCACTTGTAGCTTTTGTATCGATTGTGAGGCTAGTGTCCATGTTTCACTGGCATATGTTAGAGCAGGTAGCACACACTGATCAAAAACTTTTCAGGCATAGGAGGAAGTTGTTCTTGAAGATTATGCTTAGCTTGCCAAATGCCTGCCAACCACATGTAATATGCCCTTCAATTTCCTTTATTCTATCACCTTCCATTGAGATCCGTTGGCCAAGGTATATGTAGTGGTCTACTATGTCTAATTCCTCTCCGGATATAGTTTTTGTTCTTTCTCTGATGAATTTATTAAACATAGCCTGGCTCTTTTTCAGGTTTATTTTTAAACCAAATTATTCTCTTGTGACACACACACAGACATACACAGAGACACATAATACACGCACATTTACTGTATGAGTGTGTGTGTGTGTGTGTATCTCTGTGTGTATACTGTGTATACTGTCCCCTTTCTTCAAACAAGTATAAACAATTTGGCTACCTTAACATCTTTTCTAGTACTTCAATTTAAAAAAAAGAAATTCTTCCCTTATCAAATAAAGCAGAAGAATTATCTCCCCACTTATAAATAAATATTTTAAGCTTTGTCATACAATCTTGATCAAAAAGAAATCCCATTAACAGTGACCAAAAATCAATACATATGTATTTTAATCCTCATCTAACAGATTCATTTTATACATGTTTTCATTTTCAAAAAGCTTCAAAAAATCCTCTAAAATAGTATCCCACGTTCTTACCATCTTCTCTTGGTCTTTTCTATAAAGTGCTTGAGTAATTCCTCTTTGCCTCTTCTCAGAAAGTGTTTTCTTGATTCCACCTATTTCAAATCTGAAGTAAGAATGCATTCCAATTCACTCTCCTGATTTGTTATGCATATGTCCCCTTTAATTATTAAGACATCGATCAGTTTCATTTGTAAATGTATTTTGGCATTGTTTTCCATATCATTCTTATATTCTGACATTTTAAAATCAATTTTCAGATTCCACAACATTTTTTTCCATATCATTTTTATAATCAAGCAGATTTTTAAACTCCAAATCCACATTCACATCAGTCTCAGGCCTGTTTTATCCAATAAAATCTGTTGTATCATCTATATCAGGAGTCTTCAAACTTGGCTCTTTTGTGACTTGTGGACTTCAACTCCCAGAATTCCTCAGACAGGCACGCTGGCTGAGTAATTCTGGGAGTTGAAGTCCACAAGTCATAAAAGGGCCAAGTTTGAAGACCCCTGATCTATATCCTCTGCTATAGTATCAAACTGTTCCCAAACCAAATTTCTTCTGTAGTCAAACAGTGTTGCTCCATTATAATAATGGGTCTGTTCTTCTTTAAGAGTAATCTTTTGTTCTTTCTGGTTCCCTGTAGCCAGATAAATCCCCTCTTATCATCTGTTTATTTTCTAATGAACAAAACTGTCCCATGGGAGGATTTCTTACAATTAATTTCAAAGATTTTCAATACTATTTTATAAATTTTTAAATACCCCACGGGAAATATTCTTTCAAGTCCATACAGCACATTAATCTTCCAAAATCAACATTCTATTCCTCCTTTTGCTGTTATCCAAAAATTAAATACTTAAACTTATTTAGAGCTTCTTTCTTCCAGGGTTGAAGGAAAATCTCCAGTGTAATAGAATATAGCTCATCTTTCAGAAGGTTCTTAACACCAAGAAATCAATAATAAGCAGCTTCCTAAAGTAAGTAAGAGAGGAAGTACAGTAGGTAGACCCAGTGTCTTTTTGAAAGGTGCTGAGTGTAGCTTAGACAACATAAATATTTCCCTTCCCTCCTGTGATGGGATGTAGTGAATAGGTGGAGCCCCAGAAGAGAGGGGAGGCATTCCAGAGGAATAAGAGGCAAATTAGCCCTGATACCATGTTTGAGAGAAAGAGGATGAAGACAGCCCCTCCCTAAAAGTTCCCCACAGGTATACCGAGTATACCGTAGGTGCAGATAATAGAATTCTCAGTCTGGCAAGATTTTGTTTATAGGCGAGAAACAATAAAGAACTCAGCTTGGAAGAAATGCCACATGTCACTCTTGGTTTGGGGCCTGATACCCCAGACTTCTTAGACCTCCTGGAGAACACTTGTCTTGTAATCTCTTTGCAGAAAGAAGCCTTGTCTTCTCCTTACTCAGGAGAGAGGTTCTGAAGAGTTGATCCCTTCACTAGCTTGTATTTCAGCTAGTATTAATTGACTCTGCAAATTAATCAGCTTGTATTAATTGGCTCTGCAAAAAGCAGAGTCATGCTCTATCCACCATTCTGCACCGGAAGCCCAATCAAAGGGAGCAGGTCATGGTCTTGTCTGTGCGTCCTTTCAGATACTATAATATAGTTTTTGCATTGTATTATCTCTCTTCACAATACCTTATTTCTTGTCTCCTGACTACCTCCGAAGTGTGGTGTCTAGATTTGGATGCAGTTCAACCAAAAGTGACAAAACGATTACTTTCCTTTAGGATCTATTTGACTTTTTCAGGGAATTTTGTTTTAAAGATTGGCTTTTATCCTTTTTTATGTTGGAGATATAATAATTTGAAGGAGCTTTTTGTAATATGTTATAAGTGTGACTATCTTTAATTTGTTATCAGACATCATTGGTATGGTGAATCATGATCTCTGAAGGCAGCTAAGATTAAGGATGTTCATATTTTATTAAAATATATCCTGTAATCTGAAAACTTTCAGTCTATGGAGAACTTTGGATATACTGAGTTTGGATTGTTGCAAAAAAAAAAAAAAGGTATTGATGGAAGAATTCTTCTGTTTCAGACTCTCAGTGTTGGCTTAAAGAGATTTGTTCTCTCTGAGCTTTTGAATCAGTTTTGTATCAAAGAAGAGAAAAGACAAATCAATTTGGTCCTGTGTAGATTTAGTTTTATTATTTAAAAATTGAATCATAACATTGAAAAAAATGAAAAACATATTTTATATGCATGCATATATAAATATTAAATGTTACATATAAATATTATATGCAGTTTTGTGATTTTGTTCAGCTTTGTTTATTTCATTCTGTTCTTTTTAGTTTTTGTTTCCTTTTTTTCTGTTTCCCAATTTTTTTCCCTTTATCTTGTTTTCCAGTTAATTAACTATAAAGTTTTTTTTCTTCACTATATAGCTTCTTTTGTACAATAGGATAGGTTTCTTTTGTAAACTGTATAGTTACTAATATTATGGTTTAATATAGCAATATAGTTGCCTTGCTATTTAGGCATAATAAATAGTAAGATTAATTGTAGCATTTTTAAAGGTTAATAGAAAGAGAAGAAAAAAACTGGATTCAAAAAGTCAGAGTCTGACAATAGTAAAATAAAATAGTATGATTACTTACTATGCTTTGGCAATCATGTTTCTGTTGATGCAGCCTAAATATTTACCTTTTTTGTACCAATATAATTTTGGTTCATATCCAATTTTTTTCATAAGTACTATTATCCTGCATCTTTAATTTTATTTCTTAAATGAATAATTATACACTAGTCTCTGTTGAATTTATTTCTGTTTCTTTTGGCTCATATCTCTAATCTGTCAAGATTATTTTTTTCTTTCTGTCCTCTAAGATACTTGTTAAACTATACAAATTGTATGATTGCATGTACAAATCTGATGAGCATTTCTTTCACTTTTTCATTCAAGTCATTAATTAAAATATTGGAAAATAGAGCTCCCAAAGCTGATCCTCTCCAGTCTGACTTGAAACCATTGCTAAGTAGTAATTGAGGACTATTTTCAAATCAATTATGTATGGGCTTAATTGTCATGTTGCCGATTCCGTGCTTAACTAATGTGCTAACAAGCAAGCCACAGAATGCTTGTCAAATGCTTCATCGCAGTCAACATATATTATGTCTATTCCCCAGCTATTTAAGGAAGGCACCTAGTGAAGACATAAGATAAGGTCAATCTGGTAACATTATTCTACTCATGCTAATTTTTGTTAATTATCACAATGCATTCAAAATACTTACAAGTGGATGTCTTACAGTTTGCTAGTTTTTCCATTTTGCTACTTCTTGAACTTACAGACATCGTGAGCCGTGGTGGCGCAGTGGTTAGAATGCAGTATTGGAGGTTAATTCTGCCGACTGCCGACTGCCAGCAGTTCGGCAGTTCAATTCTCATGGCTCAAGGTTGACTCAGCCTTCCATCCTTCCGAGGTCGGTAAAATGAGGACCCAGATTGTTGGGGGCAATATGCTGACTCTGTAAACCTCTTAGAGAGGGCTGTAAAGCACTGTGAAGCGGTATATAAGTACTATTGCTATTGCTATCATGATCTCAACATTTATTCAGTTTCACATGCAATACAGAAAGGCTCAGCCTGACTTTAAATTGATGTTGTCTGGTCTTAGAAATTTAACTTGATTCGTATAAAGAGGTAAACCTTAAACCATGTTCCTATATGTCTTAAACCTCCATGTCACCCTTTGAACTATCTATTCATAATTCCCTGGTGCAACAGATACTTTCAGTTGAAGACTGAACCAAATAGAATTTGAGTAGCTTTGTCTTTTCTTGGTTACCTAGGTTTTACTGTCTTCATTAAGCAGCTGATATGCTAATTCTTTCCTTTTATGTTAAACTTAACTAAAGAATATGATTTTGTAACATCCTTCAGTAAATTTAGCTCAGTTTTCATGGATGGAGCTGACATCATCCCTACAGCTAAGAGCTATGATCCTCCTGTTTATTATCCTCCTTATGTTCCTATCTGGTTTATCTCCTAAGGCTGACACATATTGGTGTCCTCTACCATCTTCCATTTTTTTTCCTTCATTGAAATTATTCAGTTTTGCTTTTAGTATCTTCTTTTTTTTAGGAATTTACACTCATCTTAAGTTCCTATACCCATTAGTTTTTTTCTGCAACAGAATCCTACTTATAATTGTTCTGAATTTATTAAATTTTCAGATTTAGTTTTCTTACAATTCTTACATAATCACTTCCTCCAATTTCCTACTGTTTTCAGTTTCTCGACTAAGACTTCCCCACTGATTAATATCAAGTCAAATGTATTTCATTCTTTTGCATATTATCCTAGTTTTTGAAAGAGAAAATTGATAGCAAGATAAGTAGAAAATTTCTTGGAAGGACCATGCTTAATAGAGCTTGTCTCGCAACAGATGTTAAGATAATAAAAATTTGCCATTGCTACCATTGCATGCTTCTGCAATTTATTTTAGGAAAGCATCATCCACATGGCTGCTAATAATAGATACCACCACCAAGGTAGCCTTTGTTTCATTACAGATTTTAACCTAGATGTTTTCTATATCATTACCAAGTTCATTAGCATTTCTGAATAGGAATGGTTATTTTTGGCATACTTTGTAAGTCCTCCTTATCACTTCTATTCCTTTAGACTGAGTTATATTCTTTGTTATATTCTAGAAATAGTCATTCCATCATTATGCCTATTGTAGCATATGTTTTTATATATATAAAGAGCTAAAGTTTATCTTGCTTATTTCCCATACTCTGAGTATTAATGTGTGGACAATGAAGGCCATGAACTTGATGGGTCTTAAATGTTTAAGATTAAGCAACACTTCTCTTTTCTATACCATATAAGTCTTTAAGCCTGTGGTCCCAACTTCAAAGTGTATTTTCATTCCCCATAAAGATCAGAATCATGCAGGCAATTGTCTTCCCTGCAACACTCTATGGAAGTGAAAATTGGATTTTGAAGTAATAAGATAGAAAGGGTATTGATACTTTTGAACTTTGGTGTTGGAGGAAACTGCTGAGAATACAATGGATAGCCAAGAAAACAATTGTCATTGACCAAATCAGTCCAAAGTTCTTATTCAAGGCACAAAAGATTAGGTTCAAATTATCATACTTTGCACACATGATGTGAAGACCTACCTCTCTAGAGAGGTCTGTAACACTGGAAGAATAGGGGTTTGAGGCAGAAGGATACTGTTTTGAGTAGAAGGTCAATGCACTTGTATCCATTTGTACTAAGGATGCTCCTCCTTTGGTTTTAGGTGTGTCAGTCTTTAGAAATATGGGTTTGTGGTGGATATTTAGATTACAGTGAGATTTGTCCATCTCATTTAAAGGTTGTAGCTGTCA
Organism: Azemiops feae; assembly: GCA_023970755.1. NCBI lineage: Eukaryota > Metazoa > Chordata > Lepidosauria > Squamata > Viperidae > Azemiops > Azemiops feae. Next base: position 293,092 of record JALGBA010000503.1, on the reverse strand, counting down.
TAAACTGACCAGAAAAGTGCTGGAGAGAATATAGTAATTATGATTTACATTTGCACCAATAATTGGACAGTCTTGGAAATCAAATTTAAGCCACCAGTAGCACACTGAAATCCAAGGAGCAGTTATCCTGGAAGGAGATGAAGCTATCAGGTTCAAAGAACCTGTGTCCTATGCAAGCCTTGTAAGCTATAACCTGCTTATTCTGAATCTTACAACATAAGCACAAGCAGAGATAATGTGGTCTCTTGGAGAACAAATGGCTCACCAATATAAAACCTTTCATATAAATTACATCAGTGGTACAGAGCTACTTGCCTGAAGATCCGAAGCCAGGAACGCCAGTTCATCCAGCTGCACTGAATCGACCTTATCTTTCAAATATCTTCTGAGGGAATTGGGTGGTTTAGAAATTGGATATATAGATGATAGGTAGGTAGGCAGACAGACAGGCAGACAGACAGACAATCAGCCTATTAGGGTCTCATCTCCAGCCTCAGAATTAGAAGTCTATTATCCTAAACATCTCCAGCATAATGTTTGTGCAGATTCTCAGTCAACCAAGTAATAGTTGTCCCAAGGGTGCTTTTTCAAAAGGCAACTTGTCTGCTTTTTTCTGAGGAAGAAGAACAAAACATGGAGAGTGCTAATGACCAGATGGCTGCAAAGAAATACAATCCTTCCATTCCTACCACCATCCGGTCAGAACCTATCTTTTCATACCCCTCTCACCCTCCCCCCCCCCCACACCACTTTCACATCTGAGGAAGCTTTCTGGATGAGAAGTGAAATGTTTTGTTCTTCTTCCTCAGGGAAAAAAACAGGCCAGTTGCCTTTTGAAAAAGCACCTTTGAGACATCTCCAGCATAGCCCCCTTGAATCCCAGAGCATACTTGACAATCAGAGCTGCGAGCAAAAAAGGTGTTATTGCTAAGATTAGCAATTTAATGCTGTCCTTTGAAATCCAGTTGTGAGCTATTGCTCTGTTCCTGATATTTGTAGGCAAAGCAAATGAAATCTCTGAGCCCAACTTTTATATCTGCAATGTAAATAATTGGACAATCATCCCAATCTAATGACTACTCTTAGCAACTGTCTTTATAATGGAATTGGTTTCTCTTGATTCACATAGGCTAAATATGGTAGATATTCCACCTGTCTTACTGCGTAAAAAAATACCTCCAAATCCAATATTTATAAAGTGGACTTTCAGTAACTACATTTTATGGAGTTATGTTATCCCTGCCAATTTTCTGTTCTCTATAAAAGAGCTTAGAGGTGATTTCTCTCACAGACATTGGCCTAGTAAAATATTACCACTGTATTTCTTTTTGATTTTAACATTTTAAAAAGGTTTCTTTAATACTAAGTAGAATTGATCTTTTTTAAAAAGTACATTATTACTGCTTTGAATTAGTGGTGAAAAGTATGGCCTTGAATTTCAATCCAGAGTGAAACTCCCTTATATAGGTCTTGTGGAAATTAATGAGAAACAAAGTCAACAAAGTTAAGTGGGTGGAATGTAAATTATGTCAATGCAATCAACATATCAGTTTTATTGCAGTGTAACAAATGAGAAGATGAGAATGGAGATCACTGGAGGTTTTAAAGAATAGACTGGACAGTCACTTGTCTGAGATGGTATAGGTTCTCCTGCTTGAGCGGGGGGGGGGGGGCTATACAAGAAGACCTCCAAGGTCCCTTCCAGATTCTATTCTATTCTATTCTATTCTATTCTATTCTATTCTATTCTATTCTATTCTATTCTATTCTATTCTATTCTATTCTATTCTATTCTATTCTATTCTATTCTATTCTATTCTATTCTAATTTCTCCTATCCTCAGGAGCAGGTTCGTTGCCACCAACTGTTCTCTGGGATGATGATCACAAGAGAAAAAGCTCCACCTGATTCAAAAATCTATATCATTATAGTTCATCTTAGTAAGATTTGTATCCTGAAAGGAGTTAAGCCAATGGTTCTCAACCTGTGGTCCATGGACCACTGGGGGGGGGGGTGTCGTGATGTCATCACAGGGGATCTGCGAAGGCTTGAAGAAATATTATGATTTAAATCTTGAGTTAGGTTTTGAGGGTCCATGGCCATGTTCCATGGCCACAAAAGGTATTTAAGAAAATGTTGAAAACCACTGGGCTTAGCTATGGGGTCAGGGTGGCACAGAGGGTTAATGACACTGGATGTGCTGAGCAATTGCCAGCACTCCAGTGGTTTGAGTCCAGCTCCACGGGATAGGGTGAGTGCCTGTCTCTTGTCCCTAGCTCCTGCCCATCTAGCAGTTTGAAAGTATTGTTTGCAAGTAGTTAAATAGGTACCGCCATTTTGATGGTGTGAGAATGCTGGCTATGTTCTGCATGGGGAACTGAATCTGTCCTGACACGATCAGCGGAGAATTGGTGGAGGATAGTCCTGGAAGAGCCAATTTCCTCTGAGAATGCTGCAGGTTAGTCAGCAGTTCGCCCTCTTATGGTGCACCAGTGCAATAAACAGAACTAGTGGTTGCCAGCTGCCAGGATGTCTATTGTGTATGTAACATTGTAACTGCCCTGGCCTTGTATGCCATATGCTAAATAAATAATAAGGGGTTATGCAAATAATTGCAGGAAATTTATTCAGATAATGTTATGTCTTGTTTGGTCTTAATGTATTGCTCTTGTTCAGTTCCTGGTCTTTAACAAAGGCTGATGCATGACAATTTGATCTTAAAGCACAGCAATGTAAAGAAAAAAAATGCAATTATGGTTCTTTCTCTTCAACTAAAGATAGAAAAGCAAGCATATTACCATAAAAACCTTGTCAAGGTTCCAGTTGAGGATTCCAACTAAGTATATACCAGAGCCATTTAGAACTCTAATGCAAAACTTTATTAGATACAGCATACCAGCACTATTGAATTGAAAACCAGCTCTGGCAATATGGCGGGAAAAAGATAAAAGAGTAAAATCTTCCCTCCCCTCTCTGACAGTTCAGGTCACATTGTCCAATTAATCCTCAGACAGTTGTATGAGAAGAACATCTCTGTTTGCCACAACATCTCCCCGGTGACCTTGGTTCCCATCTGGATAGAATCCACTTGTGCCTTCCAAACCTTTCCCTCCCTCCTTGCAACTGTAGGCAAGCTAGAAGCAGCATGGCAGTTCTAATGTAAGCAATCTTCATAGCTTGACAGTAGGATTATGTATGACTAAACACTTACACCTAAAAGAAGCAACACTTTATAGTTAAGTAGTTTACTTACAGAATCTCTGTTGCTATTGAGGAATTTTAAATTCATTTTTTTCTACTTGTTAGACATAGAGATTATGAATGGAAGGCCAATTTTGTCTGGTTTAAAGTCCAGTTCAGTTTCTACCCAAGAGTCTATCATATTCTTTAGTATCTGTCAGATTTGTTTCCACATTTGATTTTAACAATGTATAGGCATTCTTTTAATTCAGACCTGGGCATATTACGCCCCCCAGGCCACATCTGAACCTTTGGCTGTTCCTGTCTGGCCCACAAGAGGTCAATTGGAAATTAGAACTCAAATGTAGATAAGCACACCGCAGGGGGTGGAAGAAGAAGCAAGGCGGGTCGGGCTCTGTGCAGTTGCCATGCGCTCCTTCAGTTGGCCAGCTGGTGCAGGGAAGCAAGGACAGAAAGCATTTTTCTGCATATGTGCAGCACTTTCCCCTTGCCTGGAGCAACCTGGGGAGATGAGCTGACGGAGTTTGAGGACAAATCAGGTTACATTGCTTCAGCCCTCCACAACAGTCCCAGTGATCCCTTGGGAAAATTAATTGACCACCCCTCTTTTAATTAAAATCAAGCCAAGGAAAACACTAATCTCTAATGTTATATTTATTGCCTTGAATACATCTGAGCTCCACATGGACCTCATATACTTTGCTCACCTAAAGCAACCAAATTGCTCTGGAAATGCAGCATAATTTTATTAGGCATGCAAACAATACAGTGTGCACTGGGTTCCCAGCAAAGCTTTACAAGCTTGCTGAGGAGCCCTGAGCCAGGCAGATAGCAAATATATAATCAATAGCTTACAGGTAGTCCTCACTTAATGATTCATGGCTTAGCAACAGTTCAGAGTAACAATGGACCAGCCAAAAGCTACTTATGATTCAGTTCTGGAATTCCAACAATTCCACATACCCATGGAGCTACACAACCACATTTAGGCACTTTGAAACCAGCTCATCTTTCTGGCTGGTTTCAGCATTCTGCAGTCATGTGACTGCAATTTGCAATGATTTTTTTTTCCTGCTTCCCAGCCTTTTTGACTGGTTTTCTACAAAAAAAAATGCCAATAAGAATATATGGATTCACTTTACAACTGTGGCATTCACTGTAAAAAAATTTAAATCAAGTCTGGTCATGTGGGTGCCTTGATTTATGACCATCATGACTTACAATGGAAATTCTGGGCTCCGTCACCATCGTAAGTTGAGGACAACCTGTAAATAGCTTTGGCCTATTTCATTTCAAAGACAAGACAAAGAAAAAGGCAGAGAGTGCAAATTACAGCATGAGATTGGAATATTTTAGATAAACCTATCTAGGTGACCTTAGTATTATTTATCCCTTTCTCCTAGGTCAGCAAGGCAACTATACTATCTTTGAGATATGGCAGTGAATACAAACAGTTTGGTTTACTGGGCCACTGGTCCTGTCTGATTTCTACCCTTGTTGCTCCTTAGCTTTCTGTGAATGTTTTCTTATAAAGGCAGTTTAAGCAGTTCACATATACAGAGGGGACATCTCATAGACTTGGTAGTGAATACAGCTCACATGTGAATGGCGGGTTGGTATCTTACCACCCCGTCTACATTCTTGTTTTTGTGAGCCATTCCTTTTCCGATCCTAATGTCAAAAGAAAGAAGAATGAAAACTTCAAAATTTGTTCAGAAAGTTGTTCTATGACCTACAGCTTCAAAGGAAAAAGCAAGAGTCAGTCACAACCTACAGGGCCAAAATCCAGGGTTCCCAAACCAGATGGCCCATAAATGGCCAATTTGAGACTAGCAGGTGACAAATGCCATTGCAGACAGATCCAGCATCTGATTGATGCTGGTAGCTGCAGCCTGGCTTGCTTGTTCCCTGTTTTCTCTCTGATAATCAGATTATCAGCAGGTGAGACGTGCATGTGATTACCAATATGGATTTTATTGTTTTTATTTGAGATGTATATTATCCTTTTTTCTATGAATAATTATGCCTTTTCCAAAACGATGCCTGCAGAAGCAAACTCTGTGGTATTCCTGTAATGCATGGTGTTATAAATTGGATACACAGTGTGAAATTGCTTATTCACTTCTATTTTTTAATTTTGAAATTTACCTACCAAAAAGATCATATCACTAAAATATCACTAGGAAAATCCACTATATTTACATGGATCACAACATCTTTTGCTAATCCCACACATTCTGTGTGTGTGTGTGTGAATGCTACATAGCCTTATAGTAGAAAATACTGTTTCCCTGAAAATAAGACCCAGTCAGAAAATAAGCCCTAGTATGATTTTTCAGGGTGCTCGTAATATAAACCCTACCCCCAAAATAAGCCCCAGTTAAGACCATCCGCCAAACATTTATTGCAACACACGACAGACATATTGAATTATAAACTAATATTAATATATAATTAAATATAAATAATATTATTGACAATATTTAAAATAAATGGTAATATAAATTATAATTAAGTATTTGTACATACCGTACTGAAGCAGGCGCCTTTGGCTGAGAGATAAAGGTACTGTATGTAAACCAATAAACTCGAGACACCATCAGCGCATACACAGGAGGCGGCAAGCGCGCGGGGGCCAGTGGTGTCCGGGAGCAGCCACAGCCCACCAGCCCCTTGGCCGATGCACTCTGGGGCTGGAAAGCCTGTGCAGTGCAGTTGAGTGGGAGTGCTGCTACTGCTGGGCCGGCCCTCTCTGCCCATAGCCACAATGGGGCAAGCACAGTGCGTCCAGCAGGTTGATGCCACTGCCATGAGGTGAGGCCAGGCAGGTGGTGGGGTGGAGCTGCACCCTGAACCCCACGAACCTCGGGACCCCACATCCAGGCTACCCCTGCCTTGCCACCTGCCTCACCTCATCTTGCCTCACAGCGGCAGCATTGGCCCGCCAGACACACCGCACAGCCGCCTGCAGCTGCGGGCAAGCAGATGGTGGGACAGAGTGGGTGGGCAGTGGCGCAGGTTCCTGATGGATGGGGCTGCTGCTGCTGGTACTGCTGCCACGAGGCGAGGCAGGTGGTGGGACAGGGGTGGCCTGGCTGCGGGGCCCTGAGGTATGCGGGTACAGGGTATGTGTGGCAGCTCCACCCCACCACCTGCCTCACCTCATGGCGGCGGCACTGGCCTACTGGACGCACTGTGCTGCTGCCTATTCCGTTGCGGCCACAGGCAAGCAGACAATGGAACGGAGAGGGACGGCCCTATGGTAGCAGCACTCACACTCACTGTGCTACATGGGCTTCACAGCCCCAGAGTGTGCCAGCCAAGGGACCGGCAGGCTGCGGCTGCTGTCAGACACTGTTGGCCCCCACACGCTTACCACCTCCTGTACATGAAAAAATAAGACATCATCCAAAAATAAGCCCTAATGGGTCTTTGGGAGCAAAAATAAATATAAGAGCCAGTCTTATTTTTGGGGAAAACACGGTACCTTTGAAGATGACACCATACAGGGACAGTACAATTTCCATTGCCAGTATTATTCATACTTAATGTTGTCTAATATAGTAGAAGAGAACATTTATCATAGGGCAGGAGGAGTAAATATATAGTTTACTATTTTTTACTCATTCTAGTCTTTTATTTTCTCTCTTTCCCCCAAGCAGTAAAAATTAAATTAATCTGGAAAATACCTGCATTTAGAAAGTCTTGCAGTTTGTTCTTAAAATGTGCTATCAATAGATGCCTTTTTTTGTAATCCCTTTTTTCCTGTATTCTTATAAAGTTGTCATTTTGATAGGATAGGATTTTGATTTTGAAGCCTAATAGAGTGTAATATCCTAATGCTCTGTTCACCAGTTATTAAGACACTTCACATTTCCAATTGTGTGTATGTGTAGGGAGAGAGGCATAAGAGTATTTGTTTCTCTTTTTAAAATATCAGAGTTGACAGAAAGATGTTTCATTGGATTTGTTGGTTCATTTGTTTTTCTCTAACATAAGAAGCTGTAAAGCCTGGAATGGCACCCATATGTGAGCAAAGGGTTTGTTTCCTCTTGTTCTTAAATTCCAGCTATTTTGAGGGGAAAAAGGACACGCCCCCCCTCTCACTTTTGCCTATTGTGGTCTCTGTGCATCTTGTATCTCTTGTAGATCAGCTTGTCTTACACCTAGTCAGGTTCACTGGATCATGCATCCTTTTGTATTCTGACTGGCAGCAGTTATTCAAGTTTTCCATTGTGAGAATAAAAGTCTTCATCCTGGTTCATCCAAGCCGGGGATAAATAAACAACATGGCGACTGCTTTGGGAAGAAGGTTGTAGTTTATTGAAGAGCCAGACTGAAAGATGGTTCTGGCAGGAAGGAGGAGAGAAATCAAGGGAGAAGGGCTGAGCACATGTGGAGTAGGTTTTTATACCCTCTGAAAGCCTTTTGTTTGGAAGTTTCCTGTTCCTGTGGCATGAACTTGGAGGCTATTTCCTGTGTCACGTATTCTGACCTGAGTTTAGGTGTGCCTCTCTGGTATTCTTGATGGTTATGAGTTAGTCCTATTATGTCCCATCTCAGGTGGGGTATGCAGATTTTAGGTCTTTTGTCTTGATTTCCTAGCTGGGGCCTTTCTGATGGTTACATCTGCATTTGTATAGGGCTGGCTCCTGCTTGGGGCAGAGAGACTTGGGGGCAGAGTTGGTTTCTGCTTTTAAAATCCTTTTTGAGAAAATATATTTTTCTGCCCTTTTAATATTTCCTTCTATGAGGGGCTAACTTCCCACACCATCATGGTTTCAGTTACATTTGAAATGCTGATAATTCAAACTGGGACTGACTGTACTCAAAGCATATGTTTACCAAAGGGCCAAACTTCAGTACTGCTCTCTATTCCACCTCAGCTTCCAGAGTGGTTAACAATTGCATATATTTTGTTTTTCTCAGATTTCAATCGTAGTTGGATTTTTGCTGGGGACTATTGAACATTTTGACATTAGATCATTTAAACCTTTGGACTATGCTTATTATATTAAGAAGCAGGCAAATTGGCAGTGCTTTACTGTAAATATTCTATTATTCAAAAATTGTTGGGTTTTGTGTTTCTTTTAAAGGCCTACAATTAATTGTTTAGAGGTACTAATTTTCTGCTTGGCTGGCAACATGCTAATATGCAAAATGTTTTCCAAAGCAAAGGTCTTTTCATGTTTTAATATTTGACTTGATATAAATGTGCAACTAAAAACACATTTAATATGGCTTTGTTATATTCTTTACAAGGCTTAATAGCATTCAGTAGTTAACCAATTATGTTTAACAGGGTTATATCAGGTTCAATTAGATTAAACATTTTAAAAAACAAATTTCAATTTTGTGGTTTACAAGACTGAAGAAATATGGCTATAGAATATATTTGGAATTATATATTGTATGTAAATTAACATTAATTACATGGTCAGAGGTATGCATTGCCTATCTATATTAAAATGTTGTGAAAATTATTTAAATTGCATTTGCCTGTACCCTAAATTACAAGTGTAATTTAATTAATTCGTCTCATTGGCAGCTTCTCACTCTCCATGAATAGGAGCATCAATCTGCTGTCAGTCAGAAGTCAATCCAGTTCTCCCTTTCGCCTTGCTAGGCTTAGTGTCTAAATAATATACAGATTCAGATCTTCCAGGTCCAAATCCATAGGTCCCATCTAAGGCTGAATTTCTGTATCAGTAAGCTTTACAAAGATGGATAGTACTGCAATTGTGGGCTTCACTATGAAACCCCCCCCCCCAACCCTTCCCTTGATCCCACCAAGTTTAATACATTTCCTGGCTTCTGGACCAAGGAAGAAAAAAATATTCATACTTAAAGATTGATGCACCAAATATGAATAATAGAAATGAAAAAGTCTAGGGAGCAACATTCCCTAACTTTTCACATGCTGGCTGGCTGATTATAGATATACAGTAGTACTCAGCATAGCTCACCTCACACCAATATTCCCTCCCTTGCTGCCTACCCACTCCCTGCTCCACAGGGTTTCATTTTTTATTTAAATCTATCCTTGAATTAATTTAATCATTTAAAAAATTACTGAATGATAAATCTTTTCCACAACAAATTTAAAACAAAATATTCTATAGGTCTAGAGAATCTATGTTACAGATCTATAGACCAAAGGTGCCTTCCATCCTCTGTTGCCTGATTTAGCTTACAGTAGCTTGTTAAAAGGAAAATATTCCAATAGTTCTTGCTCCAAACTTCAGCTGTACTTCTGATGCTTACATAACATACTATTGCTCCATAAAAGCAAGTTTATTACAGTAGTTTTTCTGGAATTTCCATGATAGTCATGCTGTCCCAAACCATTCACAAAAACAAATGCTAGTAAAACCATATGAAGTCAGACTTTCCCCACAAGTGAATTCCATAAGCGTCAAAGCAGAAAACCTTATTTGAATACATTAGAAAGACAGGGTTTGTCAGCTGACATTCAGAAGTCACACCTTCCAGGGGGTATTTCTAGTCATGACACTTCTTCATAGCATTGGCTCGTGATCAAAAATTCAAGGAAATAACTTTTTTTTTTTAAAAAATTAACAGATCCCACAGCCTCAAAAAGTAAAAAAAACAATAACCCTGATCTGGAACCTTTGTCCCAAGTCACAGTAATGTAGTTACAGGTAGTCCTCAACTTACAACCACAATTGGGAGAAGAACGTCTGGTGCTAAGCGGTATGGTGTTAAATGAGCATCACATCACTGCAGCCAATTTTACCACCTTTTTTGTCTTTTAAGTGAATCATTACGCAAATCTACCTTTCCCTATTGACTTTGCTTGTCTGAAAACGGCTGGGAAGGTAACAAATGGTAATCCCATTGCCCTGGGATGCTGCAGTCTTCATAAATGCAGGCCTCTGGAGAGGTGACTGCAGGGACGCTGCAATAGCCTTAAGTTCGAGGACCAGGCATATATGACTTTTTTCAGCACCATTGTAAGTTGGAATGATTGCTAAACTAATGGTCATAAATCAAGGATTACAGGTAGTCCTCAACTTACAAGAGATCATTTAATGACCATTCAAAGTTATAACAGCATTGAAAAAAGTAACTTATGATCATTTTTCACACTTACAACCATTGCGGCATCCCCATAACCATCATGATAAAAATTCAGATGCTTGGCAACTGACTCATATTTACGACGGTTGCAGTGTCCCAGGGTCATGTAATCACTTTTTGTAACCTTCTGACAAGCAAAGTCAATGGGGAAGCCAGATTCACTTAACAACCACGTTATTAACTTAACAGCTGCAGTGATTCACTTAACAATTGTGGCAAGAAAGGTTGTAAAACAGAGCAAACTCACTTAACAAATGTCTCAATTAGCAATAGAAATTTTGGGCTCAATTCTGGTCGTAGATTGAGGATACCTGTACTTCATTTCCCTCCTTACAAGATTTTACACTTCTTGAAACTACCCAGGGATGCTGTTAAAATGAAAGGGGGAAATGCTGCTTCTTTAACACTATATATATAAATAATGATCGATCATGGCTAGGAGATCAAAGGAAGGCAACATCATGGGGACACAGCCAAAAAAAAAAATGTGGCCAAGGGATGTTTGTACTGTAATTAGGTACAACTAGGGAAAGACTCTAAATAGATCTAACAAAAGTATATTTTCAGTGCCTGCAGAAGTACAGTATGATTGGCTTAGACATTAAATCTCACTGTATTCAATGAAGTTTACTACAGTGAAAGTGTCCTGTGGGATTTCAAATCTTAATAATTCAAATGGGCTGATTTTAAGGAAAGTCAGGCTTGTCAGGTTTTCCTGGTTATAGAGGAAAGGATAGCTAGGGGAAATGAGACCTGCTATAGGATAGGATCAAGGGGTTTCCAAACTCAGTAAAGGTGGGAGAGCTTTTCCTCTGATATGATAAACTAATAGAATCTATGTGAAAACAACATGGAGTTTTTAGGAGAAAAATGCTTTACAAGTCTCATCTCCAGTGGAGTCTGATTCTGATTCTGATTCTTTTTAAAATTCACTTTTAACATTCAAATTGTCATCAAAAGCCAAAGTGGTGCATTGTTAGACAAGTATTAGCGATAGCCAGGTTCAAGACTGTCCTCAGCCATGGAAAGCAACTGAGTGGCTTCGAAGTGGTCACTCTCTCTCAGCCCTACCAAGTTCACAGGGAGGTTTTGGTGAAAAAAATGGGATGAGAGAACACTATTTTTGTCAGCTTCATCTAAAGAAAGTCAGACAGATGAATAATGCCTCAGTGCTAGAGAGCCAAAGCTATTTTTTTGCATGTAATACAACCAATATGAATATGATGAGAGAAGTAACTTAGCTTACTCCCTGGAAATGGAAAGTTGGAAGCTTTAGAGTCACTATGAAAATGCAACTTGGCATTTGTCTTCTTGGAAAAAAGCAATTCAACCAATTCACCCATGTGCCCTAATCTAGCTTGTTACAGAAAGCAATGGAGAAATTAGTTGTGACTGATAAGTTTTAGATACCCATGCATTGAATTAGAGGCTCATGATTCATTTTAGCTTGAGTAGTGCTTTGAATTATTGTGCTTGATCATCTACACCGTCTCGTGGATTTCCTAACAAACAGGAGTGTCACTATATTGCTCATAGGAATGAGTAAATAATCTATTCAATTTAGGCTGCATTACACTACATTTGTTAGCACTTGTCAGCGTTCATAATTTCATTTCCTTTTCCCATTAATGGAAGCCACGGGGCATTCAAATTTCAAATGGATTTGGGTCTGAGCCACAATGATTAACATATCACTTTCTCTGTACATCTCAGCTACTTGATCCAAGCATGCCACATTAAGCCTTTATTCATTATAAACATAACATACACTTAATCGGCATGGATTTGATGATTAGAATCCATTCATGCAAGGAGTGAATTCATAAAGGGTAAGGAATAAAATATGACTCCAGCAGGGGGGAAACGCACAAACTCACATTTAGATAATCTAATCAGGGCCATATGGCCTCATTATTTGCTTCATGCCTTCCCACTGTTAGGCCCCATGCTACTTAAGGTTCTGATTTCCTCTCCACTAAGCTGCCCCTTACTTAAGGTTATGACTCTCTCAGTGGTCACTTCTCATTTTAATAGCTTTTCCCTTTTATTGGTGTCCGCCTATCCTAAAGTTTCTAGTAGTATCTAAGATACAATTAAAATACTTCTTTTTGACACATTATTTCAATCTGCTTCATAAACAGTACCCTAGCCCCCACCCAGCCCTCGTTAATCTTATTAAGGGCCTTTGAATACTATTGTGAATATTGTTTCTTTGCCCCGACTGATTTTCCCACGCCATCCATAATATGCTTCTGTTGTCATTCAGAGAGAAGAAAATACCTGATCGGGTGCTTGAATTTGGAGATGCTGAGCCACCTCAGCCTGATTTAATACAGAAACATTTTTATAATAATAATAATAAAGTTGGAAGGGACCTTGGAGATCATCGAGTCCAACCCCCTGCTCAGGCAGGAAACCCTATACCATTTTGGACAAATGGCTGTCCAGTCTCTTCTTAAAAACTTCCAGTGTTGGAGCATCTGGAGGCAGGTTGTTCCACTGGTTAATTGTTCTAACTGTCAGGAAGTTTCTCCTCAGTTCCAGGTTGCTTCTCTCCTTGACTAGTTTCCATCCATTACTTCTTGTTCTGCCCTCAGGCGCCTTGGAGAATAGCTTGACTCCCTCTTCTTTGTGGCAACCCCTGAGATATTGGAATACTGCTATCATGTCACCCCTAGTCCTTCTTTTCATTAAACGAGACATACCCAATTCCAGCAAACGTTCCTGATATGCTTTAGCCTCCAGTCCCCTATTGCACATTGATTGCACTGTTGGCATAACAGCATATACTACTTTGACACATGCAGACACACAAAGCATTTGTGTGTTTCCGGGAAAAAATGTGCAAATGTATATACACAGAACAGATGTTTATCATCTACTTGGAATTTAGGTTCCTTTACAGTTTGATAAAGGAAATATTCCCAACTCTGGTATGATCCTGATTTGTAGAGATATAGAATCATAGAATGCATTTTTGAAAGAAAGCCATCCAACCTAGAATCTACCACTCTTTGAGCCAAGGATGGTAAAGTTAGAAAGAAAAAAAAAGTGTAATGAGAAAATAGAATATTGTGCCTGTCATATGAAGAAAGCTTTTCACATGGTGTCATAAATTGAAGCTGCATAAAACTGCAGTGCAGATACTTTTCTGCTGCATTTTAAAGATGTTATGCTATAGTTTCAAAAAAAATCACAGCTGAGACAGAAATAAACTAGCCCAGTATGTGAACACAGATTACAGCATGGAATCACAGAGTCAGTTTTGGAGTAGTGCAAAGCCACTGTGTGGAAGGGCCTTATTTCAGGAATGTAGAAACATGATAAAAGTGGAAACAATGGCCATGGGGGAGGGAAAAAAGAAAATTCAGTATTTATATACCACTGGATTCCAACATTATTCAGAAATTTTGTTTTATGAGTTTCACAGTCTCAGGGGAGCTTTACAAGCATAGAATACATAGAATTCTCTCCACTAGAACAGCTGTGTCTCTATTGCAAAGCTTCACAACAGACTGTTTTCTAAGGTGTTCAAAACAAAAAAATACATATTGTCAAAAACGCTTTCATAATTAAACAGTTGGTATCACAAGTGGTTCAAAGCCATTTGAATGGCATGGAAAGAAGGCACCTGCTGGCCAACTAGCAAAAACCAACAAGCCTGGATTCATTCTCTTTCTCCCTGTATTCCCCCCCCCCCCTAAGTTGATAATGAGAAAAAATACCCCACAACTTCTGGAAGCAAATGATATAGAAAATTGCATAACCATCTCAGGTGAGACAAATTAAGAAGTAAAATCTTTATTGTAATTTCATATGTTTTGTTTTTAGTGGATATTATAAAAGTATAATGAAGCCATTATTAAGAAGATTAATACTTGAACTTAGGGCCTGGTGCAAAACTAATAACATCAGTGAATGATTGTCTGTTGGTTGTAGAATTAGATAGATTGATCTGGCCCATTAATTTATGAAAGAAATTACTGCAGAGAATTGGGAGACAGGAAAGCTCCCCCTCCATGCCTCTATTGCATTTTGTTTAAATTAAACAGTTATTGGCTAATTTAACTTGTGCTGTGCTAAGATTGCCTACAGTCATCAGAATTGATTATTACTTTGCACTGTGCATTAATCTCTTGGTCAAAAGGAAGGAAGAGAAATTTTTTAAAAGAGAGATTTAGTCATGAACAGCCTTTGTTAAGTTCTATTTTTGGCAGTCCAATCTGATTTGAAAGTTCTTATATCAGTAACTATTGTCAACTGTAATATTTTGACACCTTCTGAAGCCTCGATGAAATAGAATTATATTATTGCTTTAAAAAATTAGATTTCATTGTGGAAGTTATGAACTGGTAATTTTGTATGCCTGTATACTAAAAAGAGACTTATCTTGCCAAATTATACCTTAGTGCACAAGAGAAAACTTTTTTTTTCCTTTTTCATTATACCCAACAAGAATAGATTTGGAGTTATGCCTTGTTGGTGTCCCTTATATTTGATTTCCCCAAACTGTGGCTATAAATTCCATTAATTAAATAATATTATTGAATCTGCAATGTTTTTTTTCTGTTTGTCTCTCTGTTTCATAGATTGAGAAAAATCTGAAAGGGTGAAGATTTATTTTATCAGTCTTTTTAAAATAATATAACCATGTGTTTTAGTAAAAAAAAATTATGAGCAAATGATTCTGACACAATGGAAAGTAGCCAACTTGCATGAATTCTGGGCCATTTCTGGGATACAAAATTAAATAAATCCTTTGTTGAAAATGAATCCACTGCATTCTTTTTTTCTTTTTTTAAAGTCCCAGATAATAAGTTAGGATATACAATATATTGTAAATAAATACAATACAGTGCTGAAATCAGGAATACTAATGTTCATGATTGGCTTTGGAATAGACCTAAGGAAAGATCAAATCAAGTATGCAAAAAAAAAATTCTCTTTTCCTTTTTTTCTCTTAGTTTTCATAGCAAAGGTATTTCTATCCCTATTCTTATTCCACTCTATGGAAGAGAAAGTTGGAGTTTAAAGAAGCAGGATAAGAAGAGTATTGGTGCTTTTGAACTTTAATATTGAAGAAGAGTCCTGAGAATATTGTGGACAGCCAAGACAACAAACAAATAGATCATCAACCAAATCAATCAAGCATTCTCACTCAAGGCACAAATGACTTGGTTCAAATTATACTACTTCAGACAGATTACACAAATACCTACTCTCTGGATTAGGCTTTAATGCTAGGAAAGGTGGAAGGAAAAAAGAAGAGAATGATCAGCTGCAAAATGAATAGATTCAGTTACAGCAGTGATGAGTGCACTCTTAAAAGATCTGAGTGACCAGGTTAGGGAAAGATTATCATGGCGAAAATCTATTTATGTGGACACTAGAAGCTGACAAAAACTTGATGGCAAATAATTAATTCTAGTTTTCCTACCAGTTTCACATCACTTTTAATTCCTTTCTCCCTTTGTACCTGAACTATACCACAATACAGTTCTTATGGTCCATTTCCACAGTCTTACATGACAATGTCTGGAATGTAAAAAAAAAAAAAAAAGCTCCAGTTTCCTCTTTTTCCCCCCTTTTCATCCTGAAGCATGATCTCTGAATTTTCATAATTTTATCAAACATGAAATTTGTGGGGAAACCCCCCTTAAACTTGTAATTAAAAATAAAACGAGGAAGGGGAAATTAAATATATGTGCTTAATCTGATTCTATGTAAGTTAAACATACCTCCTGACCCCACCTAATATATTTTGTCCCCATTTCCTTTTTGGTCAGTAACTTCAGCATGCCTCTGAATGACTTGAATGCATAGTTAAGTCAATTAGTATAAGTTTCAAATGAGTACAATATTGCAGTTAGCGAATTGCCATTCTTCAAGTTTGGCTAGGATGAAACAACGCAATAGAGCTCCAAACATACATATTCCAGAATCCTTTTATTTATTTGTTTTACAGAGTACATGATGATACTTCAAATATCTAAGAAACCTACAGGCATGGCAGGAGTCAATTAAGACCTTTCAGACAGCTGATCACTATCATTTATTCCATTTACATTTCTTTTTGCATTCCCCAGGGCTAATGTATATTTGATTTTCAGAGCTTGGGGCAGGAACTTAGTAGGATAGGCTGTAGGCTTACTTTTTCAGAGGTTTTACCTATATATAAGGAACAAAAGGGAAAAGGCCAGTGTATAGCAGAGTTCAATGTGTGGCTAAAGGAATGGTGTAAAGGGGAAGGCTTTGGTTATATTAGTCACGATGTCTGCAGCTGGTCCAATGAAAAACTACAAAAGAGATGGTCTGCATCTGTCAAAGAAAGGGACTTGGCATTAAATTCATAGATTTTCTGGAGAAACGTTTAAACTAAACAATGGGGATAGGAAGTTAATTGATATAGAACATCTCTGTCCCCAGCAATCTAAAAGAAATAGGGTAATCAGTAACATAGATGTTTGTGCAGGTAAAAATATCAATCTTGCTATCAAGATTTTAATAGTGAGTACCATATCAAGACTAACCAAACAGGTGGTTAGGGGAACTCAGGCACCAGACAGGTTATGTAGAAAGTAAACACAGGGTCTTTCAAAAAGGAATCAAATGTCTATACACCAACGCACAATGAGCAACAAACAGGGTGAATTAGAAATTCAAGTAAATGAAAGCAGATATGATATTGTTGCCATTATGGAAACTTGATGGGATGAAATCCACAAATGGAACATACAGCTAGAGGGATTTAAATTATTTAAAAGAAACAGACCAAATAAAAGAGGAGGTGGAGTTGCACTATATATAAGAAATAACTACATTTCTACAGAAATAGAGCACAACAATGATGAAAACTGTTTTGAATGCATTTGGGTCAATATAAAAGGGGGGGAAATGACATTCCCATAGATGTATACTGCAGGCCACCCAACCAAACAGAGGAAATAGATGAACTTTTTGCTACACAGTTCACTAAGATATGTAGGAAGCACATCACAATTGTAATGGGGGACTTTACCCTGACATCAACTGGGAGACAAACTCTACACCAAGTGCAAGATCAGACAGGTTCCTGACAAACCTAGTAGACAACTTTGTCTCCCAAAAAGTAGAAAAGGTAACTAGAGGATCAGTCATATTGGACTTAGAAGGTTTTGAACTAACAGAAACCTTGGGCGGGGGAGTGATTGTGCAATATTAGAATTCAACATTATGCAAGCACAAGCAATGGAACATAGTCAAATTAGAGTCTTGGACTTTAAGAGAGCTAATTTTAATAAAGTTAGAGAGAGCTTGGGAAGGATTCCATGGATGAGACTCCTCAAAGGGAAAGCAACAGAAGAAGCTTGGGAAATTTTGAAAAGTGAGATTATAAAAGCCCAGTCTAGCACAATACCAACGAAGAAGAAAAATAACAGCTCTCAAAAGAAAGAAATGGCTGCATAAAGAACTCTCTGATAAATTTAAAGACAAAAAGGACAAGTATAAAAAGTGGAAAGAGGAGCACATAACTAAGGCAGAATATCAGCAAATAGCCCGAACCTGCTTGTGACAAAAGTAAAAATAAAAAAAGCTGCTTTCACCATGTAAAAAACAAGAAAAAAGTCAAGGAAACGATTGGTCCATTAGTGAAAAAAAGTGGCAAGAAGGTGACAAGCAACAGGGAGAAAGCAGAACTACTTAACTTATTTTTTTGCATCCATCTTTACACAAAGGGAAAAAAACAGTCCAACCTATCAAAAACAGTACCGTAAAAAACAGATTAGAAACACAAGTTAAGATAGGCAAAAAATGAGCACCTCTCCACCCTAGACGAGTTCAAATCACCCCAAGGTTCTGAATGAACTGGCAGAAGTGATCTCAGAACCACTGAACTATATCTTTCAAAGATCCTGGAGCTCCGGGAAACTACCAGAGGACTGGAAAAAAGCTGATGTAATTCCCATCTTCAAAAAGGAATATATATATATTAGGTGCGTAGGGTCTGGTCAGGTTTTGCAACACCAACAAGACCAAAACGGAAGAGAGGAGGCACCTCTACCGAGTGTGCAGACGCAATGGTTACCCAGTGGATTTTGTTAGACATCACAGCAGACCATACAGACCTCGCACGAGCGCACAAGCCGACGGGGCACCAACCCAACCGGCACGGACAACCTTGCCATATATCAATGGCGTGTCGGAGGCCACGGCCAGACTGTTGGCCCCCTTTAACATGAGGGTGGCCCACAAACCTGACCAGACCCTACGCACCAGGATTATGCGCCCAAAAGATCCACTCCCCACTGGGGAGCAGTCCTCAGTGATATACAGGATTAGGTGCAAAAACTGCCCCTATAACTATGTTGGAGAAACCTCCAAGAGACTTACAACCAGGGTGCACGAACATGAATTGGCGATTAAGCGGAAGGAACAGCACTCGCAGGTGTGGACTCACATGGCCAACTATGGACATGAGTTCGACCTCGCCAACGCGGAGACTTTATCCCGTGATGTCACCAAGGGAGGCCGCCTGCTCAAAGAAGCCTGGATGTCGGATAAAAACTCCATCAACCGGCATATAGAGCTTGGCCCTGCGTACCAAATGTTAAAGGGGTGGGGAGGGCATCATACCAACTGGCAACACAAACAACCTGCCCACACCAGGCACAACTGGAAGGACGAGGCAATAGAAAGGAGGACTACCACAATCCCCAGAGAGAGCATATATATATACACACACACATACATACATACATACATATATATATATTGACCTCAAAACCTGGGAAGATTCTGGAAAAGATAATCAATGAATCAGCGAATACCTAGAGGCAAAGTCATAACCAAAAGCCAACATGGGTTTGTCAAGAACAGATCATACCAGATAAATCTTATTGCATTCTTTGACCAGGTGACAAAATTAGTGGACAAGAGGATATAATTTACTTGGACTTCAGTAAGGCATTTGATAAAGTAGCCCACAACCTACTACTAGATAAGATAGAAAAATGTGAGTTAGACAGCCTCACCACCAGACAGAATTGTAACTGGCTGACCAACTGCACTCAGTGTAGTCCTCAATGGACCTGCATCTACATAGAGGGAAGTATGCAGTGGGGTACCCGAAGGCTCTGTTTTAGGCCCAGTACTCTTCAACATCTTCATTAATGATTTGGATGAGGGGATAAATGGGGAACTCATCAAATTTGCAGATGACACCAAGCTGGCAGGAATAGCCAATACTCCAGAAGATAGGCTTAAGGTACAGAAGGATCTTGTCAGACTTAAACATTGGGCGCTATCTAACAAAAAGAAATTTAAAGGTGAAAAAAGTAAGATTCTACATTTAGGAAAGAAAAACCAAATGCACAAGTACAGTGTAGGTGGTACCTCACTCAATAGTAATAACTGTGAGAGGGATCTTGGAGTCCTAGTGGACAATCACTTAAATATTAGCCAGCAGTGTACTACAGTGGCCAAAAAAGCCAACACAGTTCTAGGCTGCATTAACAGAGGGTTAAAATCAAGATCACGTGAAATGTTAATACCACTTTATAATGCATTGGTAAGGCCACACTTGGAATACAGTTTTGGTCACCACGATGTAAAAAAGATGTTGAGACTCTAGAAGCAGTGCAGAGAAGAGCAACAAAGATGATCAGGGGATTGGAGGCTAAAACATATAAAGAAAGGTTGCTGGAATTGGGTATGTCTAGTTTAATGAAAAGAAAAACTAGGGGTGACATGATAGCAGTGTTCCAATATCTCAGGGGTTGCCACAAAGAAGAGGGAGTCAAGCTATTCTCCAAAGCACCTGAAGGCAGGCCAGGAAGCAATGGAGAGAAACTAATCAAGGAGAGAAGCGACCTAGAACTAAGAAAAAAATTCCTGACAGAACAACTAATCAGTGGAACAACTTGCCTCCAGAAGTTGTGAATGCTCCAACACTGGAAGTTTTTAAGAAGAGACTGGATAACCATTTGTCTGAAATGGTACAGGGTTTCCTGCCTAAGCAGGGGATTGGACTAGATCTTCAAGGTCCCTTCCAACTCTGTTATTCTATTCTATTCTATTCTATTCTATTCTATTCTATTCTATTCTATTCTATTCTATTCTATTCTATTCTATTCTATTCTATTCTATTCTATTCTATTCTATTCTATTCTATTCTATTCTTTCTCAGGATTTCCTCCTGGATCTCTAAATGTAACATGATGTTTGGAGATGGATAAATGTTGTTACTGAATAGACTAAGAGCCAAGAAGAGAGGCAAGATATACCACTGCCTAGGACCATGTGCTTTTTCTAAAGGGTCTGAAAATATAGTTTGGTTGATGTTAACTGTCAGTAGGTGCTATAAAGAACCCCATGCTCATTACAGAAGGGACTAGTTCATGTAACAACACCTTATGGATCACTGTGTGGATTCATCTTTAAACATGCACTTTTGAGTCACCTGAATGAAGTAAAGCCCATACAATTTGTCTTCTACTCTATGGAAGTCTTCTAGATGAAGGCTTCTAGTTTTGGTTCAAAATAAACTCTGATCCCCTGTTATACATATAATGTCATTACTGCAGGGTTGTAATTGTAAACTATTTTAATATCTATGTTTACCACTTGCATTGTATCAGAGATATGGAAATGGTGCTTTAAGGTAATAATAGGTGCATGTTAAATAGTAACGTATCACTGCCTTCTTGGAAGGGACCTGGCTTCCAGCATAATTATTTAAAGAAAACTAAAATTGCTAATACAGTGACATTAGGAGTTTGGAAAATAACTAAATTTTCAATCATAGTAAAAACAGAAACTTTGAAAAACTAACAGTGTATTCTTGTATTCTCTGACAGAGAAGAATATTTGTACCTCAGGGTTAAAATGGGAGCCCTTGGTGCTCTCTGACTTGATTATTTTCTTGTAAACGTTTCATTACTTAAACTAGGTAACATCATCAATGCACTGATGACACTACCTAGTTTGCAAGAAAAGTCTGCAAGAAAACAACCAAGTTCAGAGAGCACCAAGGGCCCCTCAGTGTATTCTCATTTATTTCTGTGAAGGGGAAAAGAAATGTGTTTCTTTGTATTTGGGCAGAGATCTAAGGGCAATATGAGGCACTTGGCCATTGAGTAAAAGTGAGCACTAATTGGCTGACTCATCTCTGTGCATAGCTACTGGCCAGGGAGAGTAAGCTACTAGTTCCCTTTAGACCAGGGGTGTCAAACTGGCGGCCCACGGGCCAGATGCATCATGCACAGACCATGCCACCTCAGCTCTGCAAAGGCAAACTATGTCACAATACGTCACGATACATCATGTGACACAATCAAGTTTGACACCTGTGCTCTATACTGATAAACTTAAACTCTTCCCTTTGCTAATAGGTCTGACAATTGTTAGGTCAGGTTTAAATTGGATTCAGAAAGGCTGGGATACAATACAATTTCATCAGCAATGCCAAAAGAGATGATTATGGTCAGAAGGGCATTTTCCTTATTATACTAATCTTAAATGAAGAAATCTTTATGGAAGAAAGTTCAGATATTATCTTGATTTTGACCCAATCTTTTAAATAAAAGAAAGTTCTCCCTTCTAGATATCACTTTCTTTCAACCTGAGGCTTCTTTCCCTTATTTATATGGCTTCCTATGCATTGTTGTTATGATGATTAATGTTCCATATAAAAATATGAAAATGTAATATAATCAAATGGGATATAATCATTTGACAGTGTTTTCACAGCAACAACAGAACTTGGTCACAGTGGTGGCCATGCTAGTGAGGGAATCGAAAGCTTTTATATAATGAAGATATTTTAATCCTGGATACTGTCACAGAAGAGACAAAATGAGAGAATTTTTAATGTCTCAGAAAACACAGTAAAAATAGTATATGGAATGACTAACATCAAAGTCTCCTTGAAATCCTAACTTTTTCTTATGTGGTCTCCAAATGACTTCAGTTGATATTCCATCTCATCTATTCTTTGATTTTATGATAACCTAAGGCAAGAAGAGGTTGGACTCTATAGCATCAATCTAGATAGGAGAATAGTCCTCTGGCAGTTGAATGCCTTTGTCTAGGCCAGGGGTGTCAAACTGCCGGCCCACGAGCTGGATGCATCATAGCAAAACCACGCTCACCCCATTGCCAGCAATGGCAAAAAAGTCGTGATATGTTGCATCACGTGACGTTGCGAATTTGACACCCCTGGTCTAGGCATTCCCATATCACATCTTAAAATAGTGTTGGCTACACATCTTGAACAGCAATAGTAGCTTTCAAAAATTTAATGTCCACCAGTAGGTCTACAATATCTGGGTTATAGAAATCCAAATGACAAATAACAAATAAATGGCAAATAACGACAGAAAAATTTAATTCTTTGCTGCCATGTTTTTGTAGCCTTCTTGTAGTTACTACTGTTATTGTCAAACTTCTTATCACACTGCTGGAGGCTATTCCCACTTTAGAAGTGAAGTACAAGTTGACTCATTAGCACTGAAAGGTTGTTAAAGAGTTCTTTGAAGGTGCATACAAGATTACAAGGGCTTCAGAATTGCAAAGATATGTAACCTACCTCTGATTGCATGAGCTGTTGTGCTAGAGATTTATAAACTGAAAAGCCAGAGAGGGGAAAAAATTAAATGAATGAAGAGTTCATTCCAATCCCTGAAATATATAAGATAGTAATGGTACCCTTTTATAAGAATGTTCTTTAATCCACCTCACTCCACTATGGGTTAACCTTAAGTGATTACAAAAATAAAAAAGACTTTGGAGAATTGTCACTGCCAATTATAAATTCCATTTCAGAGCTTCCACCATCATGTGGGAGAGTAAACAAAATAAGTTTTTAAGTCTTACTGATAGGGATGAAATGACAGAAAGGGTAGAAGTTGTAGGAACCCTAGGAAGAGTGACCATGTCATACTAGAATTCAACATAATGCAGAACCAAGTCAAACTAATTTTTTAGACTTTAACAGAGTTGATTTAAAAAAACTAAGAGAGAGATTAGGAAAGATTCCATGGATGGAAATCCTAAAGGGAAAAACAATTCAGGAAGTTTGAGAAAGACAGAAAAATTAGATCATAAAAGCCTAATTAAACACAATACCACAGAGAAAGAAAAACAAGAGACCCCCAGACAAAACCAACATGGCTGCATAAAGAACTCTGACAAACTGAGAGAAAAAAAGAATAACTAAAAAAATGGAAAGGAAGACATAACCAAAGCAGAATACCAGCAAATAGCTCAAATATGCAAAGATGGAGTCAAGAAAGCTAAGACTCAAAATGAACTAAGATTTGCAACAAATGCCAAAAATAAACAAAAAAAGTTTCTTTCAATATGTAAGGACAAGAAAAAGTCAAGGAAATGATTGGTCCAATGATTGGAGAAGATGGCAAGAAGGATACGTGCAACAGGGAGAAGTCAGAATTGCTTAATACCTTCTTTGCCTCTGTCTTCACGCAAAAAGAAAAAAATACTCTAACCTACCAAAAAGCAGTACTCTGGGAGACAGAACAGGAATGCAGGTCAAAACAATCAAGAAGTCCATAAGAAAATACCTATGCCAGTGATGGCGAACCTTTTAGAGACCGAGTGCCCAAACTGCAACCCCAAACCCACTTATGCATCATCGAGTGCCAGGTGGGTGTGGCCCATTGGCTGGGTGTGGCCCATTGGCTGGGCATGGCTGCGGTGGTAACGGCAGACTGGGTGGGACTAAAAAGTTCAATCAATCAATTCCAACTTTGCAAGATCTTTTTTTTTCCCGCGAGAAGTTGAAATTGTCTGATTGAACTTTTTTTTTTTTGCACACAGCGGCGGAGGCCTAAAGTGAAAAGGTTTTATAAAACCCAGCTGAAGGCCTAGGACTGAAGTGCCCACAGAGAGGGCTCTGAGTGCCGCCTCTGGCACCCGTGCCATAGGTTCGCCACCACTGACCTATGCACTATAGGTGAGTTCAAATCTCGAGGACCAGATGGATTACATCCCAGGGTTCTGAAGGAGCTGGCAGATGTGATCTCAGAACCACTGAACATAATCTTTCAGAGCTCCTGGAGCACAGGAGAACTGCCAGAGGACTGGAAAAGAGCTGATGTGGTACCAGTTTTCAAAAAGGGGAGAAAAGTGGATCCAGGAAACTACAGATCAGTTAGCTTGACATCAATACCCAGGAAAATCCTGGAAAAGATAATCAAACAGCAGATTTGTGAGCATCTAGAAATGAACAAAGTGATTATCAGAAATCAGCATGGGTTTGTTAAAAAGAGATCATGCTAGACAACTCATATTGACTTCTTTGATAAAGTGATTAAATTAGTGAATCAGGAAACACTATAGATTTAGTATACGTAGACTTCAGTTAAGCATTTGACAAAGTAGACCACAACCTAATATTTGATAACAGAACAATGTGGAATAGACAGTACATCATCAGATGGATTCACAGTTGGCTGACCAACTGCACTCAGTGTGTAGTCCTCAATGGAACTATATCTATATGGAGAGAGGGATGCAGTGGGGTACCTCAAGGTTCTGTTTTGTGGCCAGTGCTCTTCAATATCTTCATCAATGATCCACATGAGGAGATAGAAGGTGAGCTCATCATATTTGCAGATGACACTAAGTTGTGGGGAACTGCTAACACTTTGGAGGATAGACTCAAGACTCAAAAGGATCTTGACAGACTTGAGCATTGGGCCATAGCTAACAAGATGCAGTTCAGTGATGAGAAAAAGAAGGTCCTGCACTTAGGCAGGAAAAATCAAATGCACAGATAATAGAATAAGTGGTACCTGAATCAACAGTAGTAACTGTGAGAGGGATCTAGGTTTCTTAGTGGATTATTACTTAAGTGTGAACCAGCAGTGTGCTGCAGCTGCTAAAAAAGCCAATGCAGTCCTAGGCTGCATCAACATAAGGACAGTACAAAAATCACGAGAACTGATAGTACCACTTTATGCTGCACCAGCAAGGCCACATTTGGAATATTGAATCCAATTTTGGTCACCACAATAGAAAAAAAGATGCTGAGACCCTAGAAAAAGTGCAAAGAAGATCAAAGATGATAAGGGATCTGCAGAATAAATCATACAAGGAACGGTTAAGGGAATTAGGTATGTCTAGCCCACGGGTTGGCAACCCGCGGCTCCGGAGCCGCATGCGGCTCTTTGAGGCCTTACCTGCGGCTCCGGAGCCTCCTCCGCCATTTTGGCGAGCGCATGCACGCATGCGCGTGCGGGTGCGGGGGGGTGCGGGTGTGGGGGTGCGCGTGCGCGAACGGGGCGCGTGCGCATGCGCGGGTGCGCGCGCATGCGCGAACACGCGGCTCCCAGGGTTTTTTTTTTTTAGGCCAAACGGGTCCGTGCGGCTCATCCGACGTTTCGGATGGCCGACCCATGGTCTAGCCTAACAAAGAGAAGAGTTAGGGGTGGCACAATGGCTGTCTTCTGATACTTGAGGGGCTGCCACAGAAAGGTGGGGATCAACTTATTCTCCAAAGTTTATGAGGATAGGACAAGAAGCAATGGGTGGAAGCTCATTAAAGAGAGATCCAACCTAGAACTAAGGAGAAAATTCCAGTGAGAACAATTAACCAATGGAACAGCTTGCTTCCCAAAGATCTGGATGCAGTATTGCTGGAGGTTTTCAAGAAAAGATTGGACAACCATTTGTTTGGGATGATATAAGGCCTCCTGCCATGGTCAGGGAATAGGACTAGAAGACCTGTAAGGTCCCTTCCAGTCCTATGATTCTATGATTCAATCAAAGTACAAATTCTGCAGAAATTCTCCCTTGCCATTTGTGATAGACATGATATCTTCTGTTTTTAGAAAGCTAAAGACAGAGATTGTAATATGCAAACTGGAAAGTATTAATAGTTGGCACTTTAAAATCTCCCAAGAGAGCCACTCCATTTATCATATTGTCAGGAAAACAGAATAAACAGCTACAATATGAAACTTGTTAAAAAAAATTGCTAGAGGCTTCTCAAGATATCAGGGAGAATATTTATAGTACTCAGAGAGCAAGACCTGTATGTTTGCTTCCATCTGCTCTGTCTGAATAGATGTAAATAAATAAATATACTTTAAATAACCAGTCATTTCTCTCATAAAACATTGTGAAACGCAGTAACAGAGTAGTTACTAGCTCCTTTCATATTTGAAACAGGCCTACATCTCTAAGGTCAAAATGTTTTGTACCTTAATATTGGAAACTAAACAGCTTGTCAGGATTGATCCCTCATGAAAAAATTACTATATTTTAATTAGTAATTTAATTTAAACATGCTAATGTTCATATTTTTCCTATAGTATTTATTAATGTATTGTACTCTTTTTACCCCGATACTATTTTGAGTGTGTGTGTGTGTGTATGTGTGTGTGTACACACAGTCCATTTTTCCTTTCCTTTATATAAATTATATAAAGGAGTTAGGAGTAGCCTTTAATTGGTGAGACAGTAAGACTTTTCATTGATGCTAAAGGAAAAAATTAGCTGCTACATTACAAATTTCTATAACATTTTTTTCAGTTTTACAGGCTGGGGAACACAGCCAGATTTTCTGCAGCATTTTTGTTAAATGGTGTTGCTGATGTACAGTATTATTTACATGCCATAGTAACCCAATACAGTTTGTGATTTTCCAAGCTAAAATTCAAAATTTGAACTGTTGCCATAGTAAATTCATGAAAACGAGCTTTTTTGCAGGTTCATGCAGGTAGCACAAAATGGAGGAAATAATTTAACAGGGCATTAAAGTTCATTGTATTTATTACTAACATGTGGAATGCAAAAATCTGGATAGCCACTGCAGAAAACTCTAATGCTCATTGTAATTTTTAAGCCCAGATCTAGTACCCCATTTAGCTTCCTGAATAAAAAGTTGTGCTATCTATTCTAGACATCCTTTCTCTGTCTATTATTTTTCAGATATGTTCATCTACAAGAGTAGTGGCCTTTTCAGCTCAGGTACAGTGAAATTTTGAAATGACTTGCTGAGCTACAAAATGGCTGCCATGAGACACTTTTCCATTCAGAATACAGTTAATCTTTGACTTATAACCATTTGTTTAGCAACGGTTCGAAATTACAGCAACAAATTATGACCTAACTTCTCATGACCATCACAAGCCGTCACATCACATCTCATATCCACATGATTACAATTCAGATGATTGTAATGGAATTTATGGATAACTGTGGGAAAAGAGGGGATGTTGCTGCTTAGGAATCAATCAGGTGCAAGAGAGGCAGGAGCCCTCAGTGACTTAAAAGTCAGAGAAAGAATTTTAAAACAGACTCACCCTAATAGATCAAGCAATTAAAAGTGGCAGTGGGAAGTTTGCACTTTCAGACTTGCAAGATTTTGTTAATACTGCCTTGCAATCAGCTATAATTAATTTATCTAGTTGTGTTTCATGTCTGGCTTACCTGGGAGCCCAGACACATTTATGATGGATTTCAGTGTTCTACAATCACATGATAGTAATTTGCAATATTAATGACAAAAAACACCATTGGGGAAGCTGAACTTGCTGAACTTACTTAATAATTATGGTGACTCGACTTAAGACCACTGTAAAAATGGTTGTAAAATCAGGTCTGGTCTGACAACGCTGCAAACGAACTTGTCTGAAGCCATTTTTTCTTCATTTTCGGTTGCCACGGAGTTGGGAGGGGGGATAAGCATTTTTTCTAGTTTAGTCAAAACAATAAATTGTTCTGTGGGAACCAAGGTCATTGCTGCTTGAGTTTTGGTGGGATTTTGTTAGAAAGCCCGCCAAAGTATTTTATTGGGGAATGTGATTTATGACACATTGCTGGGTGTGGGAAAATCAACTTTGTAATATTGTAACATTTGGGGGGGGGACTTCAGTCTTGGTTTCACTTACGAACATGCTAATATTTTGTAGCCAATAAATATGTTCTTTAAGGAACCTTTTGCCTTAGAGTTCTCTTCTTATTGATCTCATCTATTGGAACCATGACATGGTCATATAGTGACTTAACTTAAGACTATAGTAACTTATTAAGGAAGTTCCAGTCCCAATTGTGATTGTAAGTTGCTGTTTGGATGCTAACATACCTACACTCCAAGAAAGTTGGTATGATCCAGAGATCTCCTTTTTCCTGTTCCAGGCTTTCTCAATCTTAGCAACTTGAGATATATAGACTTCAGAATGCTGGCTGGGGTCCAAGTATCTTACAGTTGCCAAAATTGAGCAACTCTGTCCTTTTATTACATTACCACCTTCTCTAAGAAGACAATAAACAAGGTGAGGGGGGAAACAGCTTTTTGAGAGGGAAACAAACTGTGTGATAAGTATTCAGTTCAAATTATATCTGAGTACTAAAAAGCTAATTAATCTTGTATACATATCTCTATTTTGGTAGCGTAATTATACCCTAGTCTTACATTTGTCTTCATGGTTAATCTTACCAGAGGCTTACATGCACACTTTTTTCACTTCAATACACAGACTTTAAAATAGCAAGATATAGGCTTCCGGTTTTGTGCAATAGCTCAAGTAGCCAAGGGATTGCGGGGCTCCGCACCCTACAGCCAATTCTTCTCTGTTTGGGGACCCTAAATGGGCCTAAAGTTGCCCTGGAGAGGCAACAAAGAAGGAGGGAAGCCCCGCGACCATGGAGAAATAGCAATCAATCTGGTCATTCAGGGAAAGCCCTCCAACGGAAGAAAGACTAGCTTTACTCCAGAGTCTAGCCCAAGCTACAAGCAGCCGAAGCCAAAAGGCACTAAGTTAAGCTTGATCATAAACAATGTGTTTGGAACTGGGTAAGAATACCAATTCTCTCTCTTCTACTTGATAATTGATTTCCTAGAGAAAAAAATCCCCAAGAAGCAAACATCCTCCAAAAGTGAGAGGAGGGAGATTTTTGCTCCACCCTCCCACAGACGGAAGCGGCAAATTAAATTTTTATGGGGGACAGAAATATACTGAAATGAAACAAATATAAGACTTAAATCTGGATAAGTGTGAAATTGGTGGAATTAGTTAAGACTTTCTTGGCAAAAGATTATTGATGAAAACAGAAGGCAATTGCCGGTTTTGAAAACTGAAAAATGAATTGGTGCTGACATCTTGTGGTAGATGAAAATATGCAATTATAACTGCTCTAATACAGGAACTGGCAAGCACAGGAAAAGATAACTTGTTTTTCTGACCTTCAACGCTTTAACTAAACAAAGAACAGCTATAATAAAGAAAAGAAAACATTTTGGGCTATCTACAAAGCGAGAACCATAAAACTTAGAAAAAAAATTGACCTTCCTGGATTATAAACTCTTATTGAACTGTGACTCTAAAGCTGTTTGCAGAGAAAGGAAAACTTTGATTTTTGGCTATCATGGAACATCAGAGATCTGCAGAAAAAACATACCAAGAAAAAACAAATACTTTCCAGGAGGAAATGTATGCTATGTTACAACTAATATAAATGACAATGACTTCTTTGTTTTAAGATATGAGAAGTGTAAAATTGTTGGGATGGCTTGTATGAGGAAAAAGACTTAAATACTTAAGTGTAATTAGCTCTAAGAACATTTTAACAGGTAAAAATGTTTTCGAACATTGTGGGGAAAATAAATTTAAATAAGAACTTTAAAAACAGGATCTATAATAAGGTGATTAAGATGATCAATTAGAAAGAAGCTTCACATTGAAGTGGTTGTTACTTATAGAAATACTAGAAAAATGTTTATATTCAATTATCTATTAAAATACTAAGAAATGTACTAATTTAAGATTGATAAATGAGAATATTATTGGAAGAAGAGAAAATCAAGGAAAGCTACTATGTGGATTATGGAATTATAGAAACTAATTGTTATTGATTGTTTGTAAATATAAACCTAGACAACACGCTGTTTACCAAATATCAAGGTGATTATGTTAAAAAAAATTAATAAAATATATTTTTTTAAAAAATAAAGTAGCAAGATATACTTACCAGGCATTTCACTAGCACTGACATTTACAAGAAAAACATTTTTAGATGTTTTTAGATAATTGACATCACTTAATCCAATTGGGCTTTTATCCGGAATCTATAACAAACTGGGCCATCATGCTGGTGAGGATAATTCCAACATATTCCTGGAATATGTTTAATTCCTTGAAAAAAAACCTACTACTGAGCTTTAACATTTGGTTTTAGAATAGTTCTCCCATTAGCAAGATCATTAAAATGTGTAATATAAATAAACAATTTTAGAAAGTAGCCATTGTTAATTACATTTGGCTACCATTTGTTTAGCAACCATTAGAAGTTACAACAGCACTGAAAAAAATGATTTATAGTGGATCTTCACATGGTCACATAATCAAATTTTGGATGCTTGGCAACTGGAATGTACTTAGGACAGTTGCATTATCTTGGGATCATATGATTGCCCTTTGCAACTTTCCCAGCCAGTTTCTGACAAGCAAAGTCAATGAAGGGAGCTGGATTTGCTTAAGAAATGCATGACTGACTTGCTTAACAACTGCAGTGACTGGCTTAACAACCATGGCAAAAAAAATATTGTAAAATAGGGTGAGACTCACTCAAAACTGTCTTGCTTAGCAATGGAAATTCTGGTCCCAACTGTGGTTGTAACTTGATGATTATCTGTATACAGTTTCTAGACATTTAGTCACATAATAAAGTCTTGTATAATATGTGGGAGAATACTTTTTCAACTAACTGAAATAGCAATGAATAAATGTTATAGTTAGCTATTGTTTCCTTTTATTGACACGTTATGCAGGATTTTTAAATTCTGATCTGAAAATATACTCTCCACCAACATGAAAAAATTCCATTCTCTCTTGGCAAGGGTGCACACTCATTTATGTAATCTGCAACATACAATAGCACCATCAAGTAGCCAATGACACATTTCATACTTATTTGACACCTGTCTCTCTGATTTTATATTTATGCTACACAGAGTTTTATTTATAAAACACACTTTCTTCTCCTCTCAAAAGTTTATTTTAGCATGTTAAAATGTAATAATGGTCTGCTTTCTTAAAACTGTCTAAGGCACACTATCAAAATGTATTTTTTGTGGTAATTGGCTAAATAAATTGGCTAAGGCAGTCTGTCAAAGGCACATATTTGTTTAATGTAATGTTGGATACATGGATTATTGCTGTTCTGAAAACTAAGATTTACAATTTGTGACAAGATTTTTTTCTATTTAAGCTAACAGTTTGGTTAGCTTTTGAGTGGCTTGACAGAGTCCATAGAACCATCTTACAGCTGTGATAGTCTGATCCATTAATGAAGAGACAAGCCCTTGCTTTGAACAGTGATGAGAAATGTTAACCTTCCTTGGAAATAGATTAGCTTAGATCTTTGAGAAGGAACCCATCCTCTCCGTATGAGATTATTTTCATGCCAGAGACAACAAATATGAGCACCGGACCCTGTTGATTTTCCATCTGTTGCATGATAGTTGAGAGGCATCAGAGGGAGAATGCTTTTGGAAAGGAACACAGAGCAAGAAAAGTTGTGAGTACTGGTTTCCAGCATAAATGTTACCAGTACAACTGTATTTTTAATTGAGAAAAATCAAATGCATTGCATAAATTTCTCAATAGACCCAAAGTGTAGCCTGAAAGTGCTAGATTAAATGGTGTTTATGATTAAATGATTACCCATGTATAATTGCAAAAACATTGAACCATGTAATTCCTATTAAATTTATGTCACAGTGTACAGAGTATTAGATTTAATGGGAAAGTTTTAATTTTTTTAATGTTTCATTTGGGTCATTGGATATTTATGTCATTGCCTTACTTATGCAAATAAACAAATGACAGTAATCTTACTCTCACAATTAAGCCTTCTGCAACCTTCTACAGCACTTAGACTTTATGATTATCTTTCATCATTCTGGAAGCAAATGGAAGTTTTGTACCTTCTGAGAACTGCAAGTTTCTCTTATCTGATCACATGCCAATTGAAAACAAGTTTAGAATCTAGATCAAATCCTGGAATTTAGTCCTACAAGTTGAATTTCCTTTCTATCACAAAGTAGTTACTCTCCAAATTTCATAACTTTTGAAAGTTAGTTCATTTCTCTAACTGGTTGCAGAAATGGGTTGATCAATATCATTCTTCACTTAAGACAGGGAAAGGGCTCACTCAATCCTGGAGTATTTATTCTGTAGAAGTTTTCATACCAAATTCCCAGCATCTTTTTTGTCTGAGGACAGCATAGATCAGTGATGGCGAACCTTTTAGAGATCGAGTGCCCAAACTGCAACCCAAAACCCACTTATGTATCGCTGGGTGCTGGGTGGGCGTGGCCCACTGGGTGGGCATGGCTACAGTGGCCATGGCAGATGGGGACACGGCCAGAGTGGGCGTGGCCACCTCGATGTTGCTCCTGGGGAGGGATGCCTGTGGGGGCTGGGCAGGGTTGGGGGAGATCCAGGGGGTCTCTGGCGGGTGGGGCGATGGGCAGGAGGCTCATCCTGCAGGGTGAAGTGAGGTGAGGGAGGGGGCAGGGTGGGGGTTAGGGTTAGGCCACCGCTGCTTTCTCCCCAGGATGGAGCACCCCACCACTGCTTACACCCAGTGGCGAAGGTGGAGTTTGGGAGGCAGCAGCAGGGCGTAGCTCAGGTGTGGCTGAGCAGCAGCAGCAAAGCTCGTCCTCCCCACTCAAGCGGCCACAGCGGCTCCTCAGCTCCGTCCAAGTTGAAGAAAGCAGAGGCACAGCAGTGGAATTGCTCTCAATAAAGCGGGTGCACATGAGCGAGCAACGCACCCAGCTCTTATTGTTTGAGAGCAATCCTGCTGCTGCGCCTCCGCTTTCAACTCGGACGGAGCCGAGGTACCCAAGCCGCTGCACCGCCTGCCTCTCCCTCCCCTGTGACTCAGGCCGGCACTGCCAGCAGCTTGCTCAGATCCATTAGGCTGCCGTCGCCGAGGAGAAGAGTGGTGAGGTTTTGTGCCAGCCGGTTGGCCAGTCAAGGAGTAGGTCAGGGGATGGTGGCTGGCTGACTGGGGAGGGGGAATCATGGCTGCTTGGGGGGGGATCTGCCAAACCTCAGAGCAGTGGCATTGGCAGCTCCCCCCACTCAGCCCATTTCCCCGGCTCTGTTACTGGTAGCAGCTCCCTCAGCGAGCGCCCCACGGCCCTCACCATCAAGTTTCCATTGCACAAGCTTCCTGGAGCTGAGGAGAAGTGCAGTTACTGAGCCGCCAGGCGGGTCTGGTGGTTCCGCTTTTCCTGCTGTGGCATTGGCTGCTGGTGTTGCCCTCCTGAGAGGAGGGCACGGTGATTGGTTGGCGGTCACACCACAAATGGGGATTGATCATCCCCCAAACCCCACCACTGTCAAAGGAGGAGGAGGAATGGGGAGAAGAAAGAGGGAAATTGGCCGAGCCAGACAGGCAACGAAGCCCTGCCGGAAAAAGCGGAGTCTCTTTGCGAGCCTGCCTAGCCCACATCAGCCTTGCTCTCCACAGTGCGCTGCAGCTGATCCAAGGCATGGAGAGCACGGCTGATGGGTGAGCGCATAGCAGATGCGCAAACAGACTCCGCTGTTTTTGGCAGCAGTTCTGATCAGCTGCAGTAACCCTAACCCCATCGCTGTCAAAGGAAAAAAGCAGAGTCTGTGTGCGCTCCTGCCTTGCCCATATCAGCCAGGCTCTCCATGGCGTGCTGCAGCTGATCAGAAGCACTTTTTTTGGTGGGGCTTCAATCCCCAGCTCTGACTGGATGGTGGGGAATGAAAGGATATATATTCCTTGCAGACAACTGGTCATTGCATTCCTTTAGAGAGTCATTGGCTGAAGAAGCTTCTTGGATGAGAAGTGAAACATCTTCAAAGAAAAACAAGAAAGTCCAGTTGCCTCTTGAAAAAGCACCTTGGGGACATGTCAGTACGGTACATAAGTGTTCCTTCAAATGAATGGGAAAAGTAATCAATGGAAAATCACTGGATGCCAATTAGTAATTGGTAGCTGGAGAGTTAGAATAACTAATTATTAGGAGCCAATACAATCTACTTGTTACAAGTGGATTGTACCAGACAAATCTTAGATGAAAATTAGGTAGTACATGGCTTAGCAATACTACATATAAGAAGGACCTGGGTATCCTGATAGATCACAAATGAAAAATGAGTCGGCATGCAGCTGCCAAAAAAGTAGATATAGTCCTACCATATAGTGTTGAGACCCAGGGGTAGTTTCACCCTATGCTGCACTAATCAGAGCACACTTGAAATACTTTGTCCAATCCTAGAAAGAGTGGAGAGAAGAGCAGCAAGTAATGCATTATTTAATGTTTGTTTTGAAATCCATGTAATGTTCCTGACAGAGATGTCTCAAAATCCTTTTATACTGTTAATATATTTGTATATATATAAATGATTTTCATGCCTTTTTTGTAGAAATTAACCTAAAAAGAAAGCTTCTTTTTTTAAATTACTTGCATAGTACCAATCTCAAAAAATAAAATTAGGTTATTTACAGATATAAGTATACAGTAAATCTGGACCCAGTTGTTTCTTTTATCATAAATTGATATTTATTCTGTTTGCTTTTTAAAAAAAACAAGTAAAACACAGTAAACATTTTATTTAAATTTATGTAATTTATCTTAATTACATAGACCACTGCAAATAATTTCTACAATGCCACTGCTTGAAGCAACCATTTCAAAGTATGAATAGCAAGTCCTTATGGGAATATTCGTGACATTGGTGCAAGGAAATAGTAACTTGACATTGGTACAGATTCATTTCTTTGATATTGATTTAAAAATAAAAGCATTGACAATGGACTTTATTATCCACATACTGGAAATTCACTTCAGCTCAAAGATGAACACAGGTTAAGCATGTTTAATTCTTCATTGGATTGTGATTTATGAAAAGAATGGCTTCATTCTGTTAGAA
The DNA here is from genome assembly GCA_023970755.1 of Azemiops feae. Taxonomy (NCBI): domain Eukaryota; kingdom Metazoa; phylum Chordata; class Lepidosauria; order Squamata; family Viperidae; genus Azemiops; species Azemiops feae. The sequence continues at coordinate 257,867 of JALGBA010000503.1, read as the reverse complement.
AACGATGATTCACTTCTCACAATGATGTATTTCTGGCAGTATTTCCATCTGCACCGATCTGGCTGCAACATCTGTTTGGTGTACTTAATCTATGAACTTGTTTTTAAAGTAAGCATCCCAAAGCTCACCTGATGGTCCAAGCAATTATATGTTCCCCTGGAACCATCTTTCTCACAAGTCTGCCATTTCAGTACTTCTGTTTTATGGCCTTAGGAATTGGCATATCATTTTCCATGAAAAAATAAGTAGCAGATCATTCTGTTTTAACCCCATCTCTATTAGCCTTCTGGTAGGCTCTTAAAACATGTTTTTTTCACCAGTCATGGGGATTTCAGGGGGTGCCTCTATGAGACGAAGTCATCTTTCTTCTCCCCCTTCCTTAGATTTATTTATTTTATTTGTTTACTTTATCTGTTTATTTCTAATTATTTTTAGATTATTATTGTGTTTTTAATTATTGTTGTGTTGTATGCTGCCTAGACTCATGTGTTTGTAAGATTGGTATATAAAACAAACAAACAAATGCATTTTCTTCCTAAACAGAAAAAGAAGTTCTATGGCCTCAATGAGATTATTTTAATATGTGCCCTGGCAAATAGAAATTCAATGTTCAGTTAGTGCAAACAGCTGGTTTCATCTTCTCTCACTTCTTTTAAATTTACCTCAGGGATTTCCATCATGACAGGATTGAACTCCCATCCCATTGCTCATAAGGTCAAACTTTCTTTTGGTGGCTCTGTTTTTTTCTAGTTACTATTTAACTGCTGTTCAGAATCTCAGATTTATAGACAATGGAAGGCTCCTATACTGCTTTGGGTAACAAAATACAATTTTAAATGCTTTCCTTTCTGACAAGTCAAGAGGGTACTTTTAAGCAGGCATGAATTTTAAATAAATTCATGCAGTTAAGAAATCGACTCACAGCTTGCCATCACAGAGGTTCCCTAGCCAGCTGGAAGGGAAAATATTATGCCACCAGACAGGAGGCTGCCAAACCTGGCTCCAAATCCAGGCCCATTGATGCAGAAACCATATTAGCTGCAATCAATGAAAGATACGTTTTCCACCCTCTGAAACATGGTCAGTGTTTGGCTCCACCCTCCCCTAAGCTGTATTTAGCACTGTAAGACAAAGAATTTGAGTTTAACAGACCAATTTCATTTTTTCAAGAATATATTTAGCCTAGGAATACGTTTTGTTGGCTTGGGTTGGGCCTCTGTAATCTCTCATTGGCAAAAGGGAGAATTTTGGGAAATTATTCTCCATCTATCTTGATACAGCCAAAGCTCTTCAGAAAATGACAAACTCCATATTTCAGGAGTATAGTTTTAGCATCATATTAGCACATTTATTATATTTCTTTCCAAAAATTTCATTAACACATAAAAGGCTATGATTGAAACCAAAACAAAATTATTGCTGGATGAGACCAAATTACATTAATGAAAGAACCTTAAAATTTCCCTTCAGTACAAATCTAATATCCAACCCCTTTATAAACATTCTTTGAGGGGTCCAGTTGACATTTTCTGATAAATTAAATTGATTTTTCAGTAATGTTTTAAAACCTGGAACTATTGTGTAGCAAAAGTTTGAGTATTCCAATTCTTTGTTCTGCCTTTCAGATATGTAACTGAAGCAAACTTTCATTCTCTTTTTTAATTTAATTGTTGCATTCATTTCAAGAACTCTACCTCTTAAGTCTCTTAGGATACAGGCTGCTAAAGCATATGGGTCATATAGTTTAGTAAATACATGTTTCAATTGTATGTTGTGTCCAGTAGATGCTATAGGGCTAGGCAAATCATATTCAGAATACAATCTATCAAAGTCTTTCAAACAACTATTATAAATCAACATGATGTAAGGTTTTTTTAATCTCTCATTTGACCCAGGCATTCCAACAGAACATCTTTCTCACTGTCTTCAAGTCTGGTTATTCCACAATATCAATTTCTTAGGTGATTCTGGACCAAAATTTAACAACTAATGCTATCTATTAAGAACTCATTCTAGCTGCTTTCAAGTCTGAAAGGAAAGATCCTTGTTTAATACATTTGGACCCCAAAACCTGTCAAGATTTCAAAAGAGTTACACTTCTCCAAAGTAGCCCAAAGAAAGTAATATTCACAAAATATCTCATGCCAGAAAAATACATGTTAGAATGAAAGCCCAATTATAAAGATGAAAAACTGATAGGTTAATCAAATTGCAACTTCAGTTTGGTGAAAAATATTCCAAAGGTTTGGCCTGCTCTATTTTTTCCCCTACCTGTATAAAGTATCTTATAGGAATTAACACTGAAATCAGTGTTAAAATATACCTCCATGGACTGTTTGTTTTAATTACATAAATCTTACTCCAGTGATCTTGCCTTTGTCATTGAATTATATCAACAGAAATTGTTTTTATATATTTAGATATATTTAGTTCAAGATATTGTGGTATATATTATATTTTTAAAAAATATAAACCCAATTATTTTAGGAAATCTAAGTTGTACATCATATTTTCTTACCAATAGAACCCTATTGATATTGTACACCCCAAAGGCAGAAATTAGACTTTTGCTAACTGATAGTTTAACCAAGCTTAAATCATATGCGGTACTACTTTGGTAAGTTTTGATAACTCTGCATAATGAGACAAAATACTCATGATATCATTGGCATATATATAGCCCCTGACCTACAATTTAGAGCAGAATTTCTCTATTTTTACAGTTTTTATTAATTTATACTATAAAATACAAAAATACAGGCACAAATAGTAGGAAAAATAAGGGAGGGAAAGAGGAAAGGAGATGTGTAGAAAAGAGGGGGGGAAGGCATTGACTTCTGACTCCCTCTGGTGCAGTAGAATACTGTAAAACAGTAACATCAAACCTCAACTTTTTACTTTAACATAATAGTATAAACTAGCCATTTCTGTAACAATGGCTAGTTTATCTATCTAAGCTATCTAATCAGTAAAACCCAAAATCAAAGTTTCATATTTTTTCCACCTAGTTCATGATTTTCCAATCTTTATCGTTTATTTTTCCTAAATCTGTTTCCCAGATTAATTTGGGAATTAATTGCCTGATCTTCTAGTTCAGTTAATATTCTGTATATTTTCCCAATTCTTCCTTTACTGATAACCACTTCCAAAAATGCTGCTAAGAAAATTGCAATGGCTTGTCCCAAACTGTCACCATGGGTCAAGGCTGGCTCAAAGGCACAAAGTTAGTTATTAAGCATAACAGCTACTTCAATTTTTTAACTGAGCATCTTCTAATCTAGATTTGACTAGTCCAGTTCCTAGGCCTCAAAAGTTATTCATCAAGTAAAATATATATTTCTTGCAACTTAGTAATATATAGTTCTAATTTTCCATCTTATTAGAAAAATATGAATCCATTTATATTCCAAGTGATTGCTTTAACCGTCATGTCTCCATGAAGACAAATAGGTCAATTTCCCAGTGTTATAGACGTGTCCATTAAGTAACTCCATTTTAAATTCAAACCCCCTCCAACCTGGAAATAAACTTCTATATTCATAAAATAGCAGTGACTGTTAAAGAAAAAGAAAGAGGCAATACTATTATTCATCTGATCAGCATAGAGCCTGTAAGAATTCCATAGCAGTAGATGAGCTTGTCAATTATTTTATCTCTTTTCTGAGATAAAGAAGATTGTTAGATGCAAAACCATATTTAACTTTCTTGTTTTGTTTCACTATTTGTGTCAAATTGAGTATTAGGTTTAGCATGAGAAGGAAGATCTGGATAAATCATTATTTTATTTCTTTGGTATTTCTGATTGATAGTTTTTCTGAAATATTGTAAAGCATGGTCTCTGATGCTGGCATTCAAAAATATAACAGTTATAGAGGCAGTACTCCATAATGGATTTCCTCTTAACCTTAATCTATTAGCTTCCAGTATCTCAATGAGAAGATTTTCTGAATACATTCATTCATTCAAATTAACAAGTCTTTTGCTAAATGGATTGTTTTTAAGTTCTTTCTAGTAAGTCTACTGTGTACCTTAAATAGTCTGTTCACAGACTTTTATTGAGTTTATCATGAAATTAAGTCAATCAGAATACAGCTGGAAGGGACCTTGGCGGTCTTCTAGTCCAGGGCTTTTCAACCTTTTCACCGATTGTACCACTTTTAGGATATGGCAATATTCGAGTACCACCTAGCAAGGTGTCAAAAACTTGATGACCAAAAAAAAAAACCAACCTGTTCAAAGTTGCAATTGCACTGAAATGACTTATGACCATTTTTCACACTTATGACATTGCAGCATGCCCAGGGTCATGTGATTTATATTTGGATGCTTGGCAACTAATTCATATTTATGATGGTCACAGTGTCCCAGGGTCATGTGATCCCCTTTTGCAACCTTTTGACAAGCAAAGTCAATGGCAGGGCTGCTGGTGGCCAAGTGCTAAGGTGGGACTTCCCTCTCTCCCTCCCTCCGTCTTTCTCATGCCCACCTCCTTCTGAAGAAAGAATTTGAACCCCCCCATATTTTCTCTCTTCCATATATTCATCAAACAAGGAAAAGCCTCCAGAGACAGAAAAGACAAACTGCTGAGTGAACTAGCTTAAAAAGGCACATTCCCCTTTAAGAATTAGCTACTGGCTACTTCAAAATCCCTTGCAGCAAAACATACAGCTAACAATAGGAGAGCAATAGAAGCTAACATCAGCCATCAGCCAAATAGAAATTGCCAAACACTCCTTAAGAACACAAAGCCCACATTGCACAAATCCCAGAACTTCAAAGTCACAAAAGCACAAGAATCCTTCCACTCTCCATCTCCCTCCCTCGTGCCTCACCTCCAGCCATTGCTGCCTTTTTTCATTCCTCTTGGAGGGCAACCCCTCCCCCACTGCATTTCTTGCCTGTTTGCTGCTGCCAGCACAGGTGGCTGCCACAGCAGTTGTAGATCGGCTCATGGCCGGCCTGCTTGATCTCCTCTTCTCTCCTCCCCCCCCTCCTCCTTCCCCTTCAGTGCAGCTAGAGCTGACTCCACCTCCTCCCAAGGCTGCTTCTTTTATTCTCTCTTCCTCTCCCGCCCAAACTGCCTCCTTTTATAGCCTCTCCTATCTCCGCCCCCCCTCCTCCTTTCTCATGGGGGAGGTGAGCCAGAAGTGAGCCTGAGGCCTTTGCCTCCCCCAGCCACTCTGCAGCTCCAGAGGACTCTCTCACAATAAGTCCTTGCCTGCGCTGGCTCTTTCCCTCCCCCACCACACTTGGCTAGGCAGGGCTGCATACCACCTGCCACTCATTAATGTACCACAAGTGGTACGCATACCACAGGTTGAAAAGCCCTGTTCTAGTCCAATGCACTGCTCAAGCAGGAGATCCTATACCTTTTCAGATAAGTGACTATCTAGTCTTTTCTTAAAAACCTCGAGTGATGAAGTCCCTACAACTTCTGAAGGCAAGCTGTTCTACTAGTTAATTGTCCTCAATGTTAGGAAGTTTCTCCTTAATTCCAAGTTGCCTCTCTCCTTGATTAGTTTCCATCCATTATTTCTTGTGTTGCCTTCTGGTGCTTTGGAAAATAAGTTGCCCCGCTCTTCTTTGTGGCAGCCTCTCAAATACTGGAATGCTGCTATCATGTCACCCCCTCTTCTTCTTTTCTCTAGACTGGCCATGCCCAATTCATGCAACCATTCTTCATATGTTTTTGTCTGCAGGCCTTTAATCATCTTAGTTGCTCTTTTTTGCACTTTTTTTTTTCAAAATCTCAATATCTTTTTTGTAATGTGGTGACCAAAACTGGATGCAGTATTCCAGGTGTGGCCTTACTAAGGCTTTATAAAGGGGTATTAATACTTAACATGATTTTGATTCTACGTCTCTGTTTATACAAGGTTTGTATTAGCTTTTTTGGCTGCTGCTGCACGCTGCCTGCTTATGTTTAAGTGATCGTCCACTAGAACTCCAAGATCTCTCTCACAGTTACTATTTTTGAGTCAGGTTTCACCTACTCTGTACATGTGCCTTTGGTTTTTCATGTCTAAAATCTTGCTTTTCTCCACATTAAATTTCATGTTGGGCCCATTGTTCAAGTCTGTCAAGATCTTTCTGGATCCTGAGCTTGTCTTCTGGGGTGTTGGCTATTCCTGTCAGCTTGGTGTTATCTGCAAATTTGATGAGTTTCCCTTCTATTCCCTCATCTAAGCCATTTATGAAGATATTGAAGAGTACTGGGCCTAAGACAAAGCCTTGTGGTACCCCACTGCTTACTTTTCTACATGTAGATGTAGTACCATTAAGTACTATTCATTGAGTACAGTTTGTCAGCCAGTTACAAATCCATCTGGTGGTGATGCTGTCTATCCCACATTTTTCCAGCTTACCAAGAAGTAGGTTGTGGTCTACTTTGTCGAATGCCTTGCTGAAGTCTAAGCATACTACGTCCACAGCATTTTGCTGGTCTACTAATTTACTCACTTTGTCAAAGAAGGAAATAAGATTGGTTTGGCATGATCTGTTTTTAACAAACCCATGCAGGCTACTAGTTATAACTTTATTTGTTTCTAGATGTTTGCAGATCTGTTTTTTTATGATTTTTCCCAGTATCTTCCCAGGTATTGATGTTAGGCTGATTGGTCTGTAGTTTCCTGGGTCTGTTTTCCCCCCCTTTTTTTGAAGATGGGAACCACATCAGCTGTTTTCTAATCCTCTGGTAGTTAGTTCCCCGGTGCTCCACGATTTTTGAAAGATATGGTACAATGGTTCAGAGATAATATCTGCCAGCTCTTTCAGAACTCTGGGATGTAATCCATCAGGTCCCGGTAATTTATATTCATCAAGGTCAGACAGATGTTCTCTTACCATTTTCTTATTTTAATTTTTATTTCTAGTCTGTTTCGTTTTTCATGAAGACTGATGCAAAGGATGAGTTAAGCAGCTATGCTTTCTCTCTACTGCCTGTTGCTTCCTTGCCATTTACTCTTTTTAGTGGACCGACAGTTTCCTTGACTTTTTTCTTGTTATTTATATGTTGAAAGAAACTTTTTTTTATTATCTTTGACTTTTGTTGCAAAACAGCAGTTCTCTTTGATGTTTTCAAATCTTTATTAAATTTAAAAGTTTAAGTGTTCATAGTTTTAAGGTTGCCATGGATTCAAGATGTGCCAGTTTAAAAGAAAAATATGTATGTAGTGTCCATCAACTGTTAAGAGAATGATTGAAGTTTCATCTTGAATTCAAAACATTATTTCATTTCTCTGGGTTAATAATGCATCATCAGGCAATATAGCTGTATCTATTGACTTGATGATGGCATATAATCAATCAATCAATCAAAATAAGACAAAATCTGATGAGGCAATCTTTGCCCCCTCAAAGATTTCAACCGCATAGGCCTAAATAACAGTTTATTTAGGTTTTATTTCTCTCCATTATGTATGTAAATCTCTTGACTCAGTGTGATTCAGGGGAGCTTAGTTTCACATACTAACAATGACTTAAAAACAATTAGTTAATTGCTCACAGCCTTCGACTTAAAACAGTTAACAGTTCATTTAACTACTGTTCCAAGTTATGACAGACTTCAAAAAAGCTAATTATGACTTATCCTTGGAGTTATGACTGCTGCCCTCCCATAGTCACGTGATTATTGCATTTTGAGCACTTGGCATTTGCAACCAGTTGCAGCATTCTGCGATCGTATGACCACAATTTGTAACTTTTTTGCCATTTTCCAGCAGAAAATTGCAAGAAATCCCCATTGGGTATGCTGGATTTGCTTAATGTAGTTTGCTTAATTTTTATATGATTCACTTAGCAACCATAGTGACTCACTTTATGACCACCATAAAATGTTCATAAAATCTAGTCCAGACATGTAATGACTCAAAATTCTAGGTTCCATTATGGCCAATATCAAGGACTACCTGTAGTAGCAAAATAATAGTCAGGATTATCCAATGGAGACTAATGTACTACCTGGAAAGAGATATGTCAGATGTTCAAGCTGATTTTAGAATTTTAGCTAAGGAAAAAAAAGACATTATTGCTAATGCCTAAGAGATAATTGAAAAAGCCAAAGAACATTAAAAAATAAATCAGTATGAACTTCATTGATTATGAAATGCTCTTTGCTGACCATGTCAACCTAGGAATATGCTTAAGAAAGTGGAAGTCCTAGAATATCTGATTATTCTCATATAAAAGCAATGCACAGATCTGGAAGCCATAGTCGGATGGAACATGGTAATATATTCGTTCCTTACTTATTTAGTTTTTATGCTGAGTATATATTGCAGGAAATGGAATTGGAATATGATTTTAAAATGGCGGGGGGAATCAATAACCTGTGCTATGCTATTGACACTACTCTAATAGCAGAAAATGGAAATGATGGAAGTTCTAGTAATTAAATTCAGGGTGCATAATGAAAAAATAGGATTTAAATTAAATATAAACAAGAACATCAGATACAGCAACTAGCCATAGAACTGACTATGAAGAGATTCACATGGTGGATAACTTCTGCCTTTTAGGATTCTATGAACAGTGAAGGGACTAGCAATCAAGAAATGTACCATAGGGTAGCACTTGATAGGATAACAGTGAAGACCTTGGAAGATATACTTAGATGTTTTGATTTGTCTATACTCTATACCTATACAATGGTTTTCCCTGTGACAATCAATAGAGTTTGAAGAAGGACAGAAACAAAGTATTGATGCTTTTGAACTTTGAAGATTCCTAAGAATACCCTGGATATACAAGAAACAAGCAGATCACAAAACAAGTCAATTGAGAGTTCTCACTTCAGGCGCAAATGACCGAGTTCAAATTATCATATTTTGGACTTGATAAGGCCATAATGCTGGGAAAAGTGGAAGGAAAGAGAAGAGGAAAACTAGCAACAAAATGGATGGACTCATATGGAGTATGTGGGCATGACTGGAAGGGATAGGTTGGGGATAGATCATCTTACAGAAAATCTATTTTTGACAGCAGTTTAATGGCACAATCATTGGCCAATCAATCAGTTGTTACAGTAATGTTATATCCCAGTTTTAAAACAAACTGTGAGAGTTTGGGCATACAGTAAATTATTCTCCATTCAGTTATGAATGGACTGCACTAGGATTCTGGGTTAGGATGATTATTGGTTATCTGGCTTTTGGGTTTTTTGGTTTCCAATCTCCTGCTGCTCCTCATCCTCCTTCTCCTTGAGCTGCTATGTAGTCCAGTGGCCATGAAATTCAGTAAATAAATAAATGGAAAACTCACATCCTATCCATTATCATTACCATTATCCTCACATCCTATCCAAGAACTATGGTGGCGCAGTGGTTGGAATGCAGTATTGCAGGCTGACTCTGCTGACTGCCAGCAGTTAAATCCTGATTGGCTCAAGGTTGACTCAGACTTCCATCCTTCCAAGGTCAGTAAAATGAGGACCCAGATTACTGGGGGCAATATGCTGACTCTGTAAACCACTTAGAGAGTGCTGTAAAGCACTATGAAGTGGTATATAAACCTAAGTGTATTGTTATTGCTATTATAATAGGTACTACAAGTTCTAAAATTTGAAATGGGCTCTGTGGAATTGAATTGGTTTAGTAAATTTAAGGTAAATCCTATTAATTTGGAAATTGCAAAAATTTGGGGAGGAATTATGCTTAAGTCCAAAAGGAAGAACATTTTATTTACTTAATCCAAATTTGGAGGCAAGAAAATTTCCATCCTATTTTAGGGGGGTAAAACATTCCATACTAATAACAGTTCTCTTTCCATAGCTAAATCTTAATGGATTTCAAATACTGTAGACTATAATATTGCTACTCAAAGTGACCTTTTCTACCATGTTCCTTTCAGAAGTACATTTTCTTCTTTAATTAAACCCATCAATTCCTAAATAAATAATGTATAGCTTATAGCTCAGAGTCTAATCATATTTACTTACAGAGCAGAGAACAGTGTGACATTATGATAGGGCTATGCATATACAGGCAAAATCATTGTCCAAGAACTGTTAAGGCTCAATTTAAGCTATTTTGTGCTATGCATCTCTTGCAGAGGAAGTTTATACAGTCTTGTTGATAAGTACCACATAGAAACGAGGAAACTTCTGAGCAGTATTTCTACAGAAACATAATCAGTTATATATTTGATTTCATTTTGTTCTATCTTGCCTGAAGAATATCCTTTGGAGTAAAAGAAAAAGTTTATATATCTTTAAACTAAATGACAACTGAAGACCCATAAAACAAGGGCCTGCTGAACATTTGCAGAAAATGAATCGTGGATTTTAGAAATGTGATTTCAAAAAGAGATCTGCCTTTCGAGGTAGGCCAGTTCAAGAAACAGACATTGCAAGAACTATTTTTATTGTTATACTATATAATAAGAAATCTTGAAAACCTGACAAAGCTTCTTTCTGCCCTTCTTGATAATGATGAGTTTCTTTTTATCTCCTCTTTTTTCTCAGAGCTGAACTGATGTCTTCTCTCATTCCTTCTTCAAAGTTACCTATGTTCTTATAGACCTAAAATGACTTCCATGCATTGTCTTCTCCATTCATGAATTCCAAAGGCTTCCATTATTTCTCACTGTTTGATAGGGCTCCTTGCAATGGAGAGGAAAGGATCAAATAAGTACAGTGCACCTGTCTCTGAGATAGAAAAAGACAGAAAAACTGGCTTCTCTGGGAATTGCCAGGAGCCAGATTTTTATTTATTTGTTTAAAGCATGCCTAAGGCAGATTCCAATGATCAATGTATGATAGCCAGGCTATGTCTGGCCCAAAGGCACAAGGCAAGCGCTATTAAAGGCTTCATCATTTCTTTGCTCAAATAGTCAAAGCTATATTTCTTCCTTCAGCCTTTTGTATCTTTATGTTGCCACCCCACCTTGTCACTCTACAAATTTTGAGTGGGAAAAGTATGGGCCAGAAAAGGATTTAGGAAGCACCTCATCTGCTCAGATAGTTTTTCAAAAACTTCTAGTCACACACACAGAGAAATCCAATGTTATCTGAATGTTTTGTATTTCAAGTCTAACCAGCAGGGCTTGTAGCAAAGATTGTGGAGATGGAGTCTATAGTATAAAGTTGTCATTAAGTTGGTTAACTTAAGGTCCTCTCTCTGATGAGGTAATGATAATCAGGATGCTGTCATGACTTCATCAGATCCCAGTTCAGAGGAGAAGGAGGAGGAGTTGGAACCGGGACCATCTAATGGAGAGGACATGGTCCCCTCCGAACCCCTCCGAGTTCAGGGGATGAGGACAAGGCAATCACAGGGTGGTCTGCAGTGGAGGGGGATGACTGACCATACAGAGAGCTGCCTGCAGGAGTGGAGCAGCTGCAGAGACCCAGCAGAGATGACAGGCTCCAGACCACCTCTGGTGAGGAACAGCTGCCTCCCCCATCTGATCCACAGCCAAGGAGAGCAGAGCGAAGGGAGGCCCAGAGGAGGTCAGCAAGGCTGCTTGTGAGGAAGCAGCCCTGCCCCTCCTCACAAGGAACAGCTGGGGAAGATTGATTTAACCAGACACTGGGGAAGGCATGTTTGTCAGTTACATCTGCTTGTTTTGATGTGCACCTTCCCAGCTTTCCTGGATCCTGTTTCCTGAACTTCAGACTGTGTTTTGGGATTCTGAATCTCAGACTTTGCTTGGGTCTTGAACTTGAAAATGTTTTGCTTCTCATCCAAGAAGCTTCTTCAGTTCTAAACTGAAGAAGTTTCTTGGATGAGAAACAATATGTTTTCAAGGGGGGGGGGAAACAAGAAAGTCTAGGGGGACTTGTGTTTTTCAGATTGCAAGCTGCCTGTTATAACTCAAAGAAAGCACATTATTATTATTTTACAATGTTTGGCAATTTCTACAAAGTCATTTCCCTGTACCACAATGTTCTGTGCATTAACTGCAAAGGTTGACACTGAGAAATGTTTAAAGAACAGGGAAGGCACATTTGAACAAAGAGATGATTCTAACAATCCAGTTCTTCCTTCTAGATCTTCTCAATTCAGCTTTGCTTAGTGAGTTCAAATGAAAATTCTTAAAATTCATTTCTTTTTAACCCATCCAAATAAGGATTATTTACACTGTTGAATTTTGAACCTGAGATTCCAGCGGAGTGGGAATTTTTGTTTTATAGTCATGAAGTGTCATCTCTAGCAATCCTGATAGTCAGCCGCCCACTCTATCGCTCTTCATATTAGCAAGCAACTTCAGGCAGACTGGCACAGTCCCATGCCTACACTAGAAAACCTTATCATATGGAAATGCTTTTATTAGATATGGCCCACACATCTGCTTTCTATTATAGAGTTTTAATTAAGAGATCTTAATTTGTTCAGGAAAGATAAGAGTTAGTAGCAGAAAAGTATAAGGTTCTTCTAATGCAAACCGAATGGCATTGACCATATATCCTGCTACCAGATCTTACTTAGAAAAACTTTAACCTACGTATTACTGAACCATGCTTCATTTAATCATAGTTTGTTGAAAAATACATAAATTGTCTAGGTTTGTATAGCATAGGCTTATGAAATCACAAAGGCTGCATTGGCACAACATGCAAAACCCAAATCATATAAATCATGTTCTGATGTGTTAGATTTGTAAGGATTAAGAAATGTTTTGTCTCCTACTCCCCCCACCTCCACATATTCACAAAAAAGAATATGCTTAAGAGACTTTTGAGTAAGTGCAAAAGAGGTAGAGGCAAGACTGGATGCCTTTTCCACTTCCAGTTCTTTTTAAAACTTAAAATTAACCTTAACTTGCATATTTCTATCTCTGTGGATAAAGGACAGCTTCTACCTTGTATTCTGAGGGAAATTGATGAGGTAGAATGAGCTTTTGCTGCTTAATTGCTCTTTGCCCAGACTTAACATTTGCCAAAATCATACTTTCTTCTCTTCTAGGACTGAGAAATCGTTTCTGAAATTCATCCCTTATGATAGTGGTGAATATCTGTACCTCGGGTGAAGGATGAGGGTGGAGGTTCATTCTCCGAGCTTGTGGGTTGGTTTCCAAATGTTTCGTTACCAGGCTAGGTAACATTTTCAGCAGAATTTAGGGGATGTCAGTGTTGGTGTTCTTCTGCTTATAAGGGCTTCTTGTTCAGTGTGTCTTGTGATGGGGAGGTCACGTCAGATGAGGGTCACGTCAGGTGAGGGTCTTGTGATGGGTCTTGTGATGGCTCCATCACAAGACTCATCACAAGATCCTCATCTGACGTGACCCTCACTATTTTGTTATGTTCCCATACAACATAAAATGGAAATTTTATGAAGATCCAAGTCGTGCATCCTTAAAATTTCCATTGCCCAAATAGCCTGATATGTTCAACATCTTAGCATGTGCAGTATGGTAAGTTCAATTGTATTTCCCCCAGCAATTTTTGATGTTGCTGTCACATTTAACAGATGGTGCCTTTGTATTCTTGCATCTATCTTTCTGGAGAAATGTTTGGTCTGTAGCCAAATGGTTTAGTTTTGTAGCTTTATTTTAAAGCTTTATATTTTAAAGAATTGTAGCAGAATTTCTGAAAGAAAAATGTTTATCAACAAAACATATTCATAAAGCAGCTTAAGCTGAATGCTTACATTAAAAAGGAAACATAATTTCTTTATTGTATGCCATTTCTATGTTATCTGAAACTTTTTCCAAAGCAACATTACAAATAGCAATATAGATACTACTGCATTGAGTATAGCAGAGAAATCTTTGATAACTTGGATACTCCTGGAGAGTGGGGGAATAGTTATAAAGATTCCTGGAAGAAATAGATTTTCTGGGTCCATGGCATTTAACAGTCACATCTTTGCTTGGCAAAACTTCTTGGTGGTACTTGATATTATCAACCACAATATTCATCTGGACTGCTTGTGAGGATTAGGAGATGGAAGTGCTATGTTATGATAATTCTTTTCCTTTCTAAATTGGAAGGTCCAGACTTGTCTCAATGGGGACATGTCAGACCCTTGTACATTCCATTATAGCGTGTCCCAGAATCCATTCTTCTCCTGCATTCTATTTAACATATAGATGAATCATCTGAGAGACATCATTCATGTTTTCTTGATGATATCTAGTTGTACACCTCCACTTTTGGTTGAATGAGTGATGAGGTAGAAATCTTAAGCCTGCATATGAAAGTCGTAAGAGTCTGAATAGGGAGGAATAGCCCCCAAAATTAAAATTAGCAAAATGGAGTGGTTATTCCTTCAGATGCTTACTGAGTGTGGGATTATGCTTTCTTACCTGGGTTGTGTTCTCCTGTAGAGATCAGGCCTGCAGTTGGAACTTGCTGAAGGTCTGCTGAAACAGGAGGAAAGCAACAGAGAAGCAGGTTATACAGTATAATTACGGTATGACCTACAACATTTATATCTTATCTGAAGCCATAAGCAGATCCTCCATATTTGCTCTTTAAGGCAAAGTAATACTCAGTACAGAATGCTGAATAGTGTCCATAAGCTCTAAAGCACAAATGTGTAACTATTTGTGTCTAAAAGTAGATGCTATAACCAGGATAGCTCTTTTCTAAGCCTGTGCACTAACTGTGACCTTACAACTCCCTGAAGATGAACTTGTACATTTTGCACAACTGATGGTAATTTGTTTTACACAGGGCTGCCTTGAAGAATAACCATTTTTCAAATTGTCAGCTACAATAGCTACAGACCTGCTTATTGTTGTTTGTTTTGTTCTATATCCACAATAAGGTAGAATATTTAAAAAGTTGTGGAAATAATTACCTTATAGCTTGCATGTTTGCAACTCTCTAGTCCACACTGTGGCCTTGTAGAAGTGTTAGGATGATAGTGTTCAAGCTGGCTGAGGGTTACACTTGTAATACATCTAGAGGGCATCAGGGAAGGTTGCTAAATTATCATCTAGAAGTAAGTTCTATGAACATAAAACAGACCTATTTTTGGATTTTCTATATAGTTTTCCACAGATTGTTTGGATGTTAGCCAACTGATGTGGCTGACTCTTGCTGTGAATATACACCAATTTGTTGCTGAAACTCATCCTTGGAGACAGATCAGTGACACACACCTGTCCCAGTTTGATACAAAAATTGGCTTTTGTAACAAATTGATTTTCAAACCCATAGAAACAGATAATAACTGAGTTTTTTTCTGAACCTAATTTTAGCTCTGTGTATGATTGCATAACTGAGAATATAATGGAATCTGAATTTCTTCTTTTAAGTCTCATGAGAGCTCCTAAGACCTTATTTAGCTGGCAGGTCAGCAATCTGTATACTCTGAGGAAGCAAACTTACAAATAGTCCAATGCTAAAATGCCTATTTATTGCATAGATTTTAATCACGAATACACAGCTATTTCAGTGTTTTTCTTTCTACTCTTTTGACTTTTCTTTCTTTACTCTTCACTTTTTTCTTTCTTCTGCTTTAATTATTACTTTTTGTAACTTTTTTTAATCTGAAAAATTGATTGGCGTTACAGAGACTATAAAAACGTGATTCTCTATCCTGGCTAGAACTCTTACGATGTCAGCAGACGCTGACGAAAGCTAAGTTTTAAATATTTTTTTTAGTCTCGGTGATCTGTGTTTTTTGTTTTTTGAATATGAATATACCTGAGACTCACATCTTCAAGACTATTTTATATATATAAAAAAGAAAAGGGATGTTGATGAGCTGCATGTGACTCTGAGCCACAAGTTCTCCTCCTTTCCAGCAGAAAAGATGAAAATGTGGAAATAGGATGCACAGAGATTTGTGTGTGTGTGTGTGTAAAAACCAAGGAAAACAAACTGAAAATGAAAGAACGATTAGTAACCAAAGGGAAGGAATGAAAAGACACCATTTGGGGGTTACAGGATAGTTAACCTTTAGCACTCAAGCAGCCTCTGACAAGTGATTTTAGCGACAGCCACATTTTTCAGCTGTAGTGCTTGCAGCCATCTATATGCCAATTTATTTTCAACAGCAATCAAACAGTATTCTGACAATCACAGTAATTATTAGGAGAGGTGGTTCATCTTTCTATCATGTAAATACTGGAATACCTATCAGTGGAGGGTAATCTTAGAGTATGGAGAGAGAAAAAAGTATATATTATATGAAAGCTTCTTCCTTTTTAGGTGTTTGAAAGTAAAAATCATTTCTGAGCCATCCAGTTTAAAGACTTTGGAGTAAAAACCAGGAGAGTGTTGGTTTTAGTCCAGCCTTAGGTACAAAACCAGCTTTGTGACCTTGGGCAAATCACTGTCTCACTGTCTCTCTTAGCCCTAGGAAGAAGACAAAGGCAAACTAACTCCAAAAAATGTTGCCAAGAAAGTTGCAGAGATTTATGATTTATCCATGTAGTTGCCAGGAATCAGGATTGATTTGAACACACACAGACACACACACACAAATCTCTGTTAATTAACCATAAAGTTATTAAGACACTGCTTCCATTTGCAAAAAATGACAGTATTAGATTTAGTTTTTAAGACTAATCTCCAGGTACATAAGGCAAGACAAACTCAACCCCCCTAACACTGGTTGGTTTTTTTAATGTAGTATATTTTAACTTTTTTTTTTTTTTTAAAATGAAGCCTAAGGAATAGGTTTATCTTTTACCAGACAGCCCAAGTTATTATATTTCACTGCAAGTTCACTTTTAGGAGGGAAAAAACCCTCTATGTCAATCCTGCAGGCTATTATTGTAATATATCACTAGCATTAGGGCTTCACTCCCATAATGGACTCTTTCACAAGTTTGATTTAAAAAAAACCCCATATATAATTGAAAAGTTACTTTAGGAGTTTGATAGATCCATTAATAATCTATATAGATCCATAAACTATTCTAAACAACTTGTGCAATATTTTCTTTTCTAGAAATAAAGCATTTTAAACAGTAGTGGAATATAACTGCATTCCAAGTAGTTGGGAATTACCACAAATATAGCATTCTATGCTCCTTTTTACTTAGGCGTTGGAAAGAGCAGAACTATATTATAATAATTTGGGCATCTTGGCCCACTGTGTGCTCTGTCTGTCTGTCTATCTAATTTATTGGCCACCCATCTTACCTCAGGATAACTCTTTTATTCTTTATTCTTGCTTGGGTTAAACTTGGTTATAATTTTGTTTGTGCCATCTCTCAAGTTTCCAAATAATTTGATTAATTTAGGGATTATATCCCAATTTGGAAGGAAGAGGCACATTTTTGGTCTAAGCCTCAGGCACCAAACTATCTTCTGCCTACTCATTTGGGTTTTGTTACTTTATTATCATCATGCACCTAGGCCCCAGGACCAAACAGTTCTACTAATATGCAAGGCAAAATGGCCCTAAAGACAGATAGATGTCCTTGTTTACAACAAAAAGCTGTTTTGCCAGTTCAATGAGCCTAAAATTAACAACAACCACATGCATATAGATACCCTTGGAGACTGCATCATCTCTTTGCACTTCTGAGTCTTTTAACCATGATTTCTTAATTGATCTGCTTTGTACTTCAATTTAATGAATATCTGTTAGCATTTATTGATAATTGGAGTAAACTCATGTGCTGCATCCAAGGTAATACTGTTAGGAGCATTTTTCTTTCTAAATGGGACCTGCTGTTACTTAATTGCTTGGTTTCCTTTTGAATGCTTAAGAGCGCATATTCTAACAATGGTTCCAGCTGAATACCATCTTCAAGAAGTGGGTACTCTACATAAAGGCACTGAATTCTTTACATGACACCCCATCTTCCCACTGCTACTGAATATAAGAATAGTTATTGTGGCTACAGCTTGTACACAATTGTGTCTGTTTTCTCTTGCCTGGTTTTTTACTCTATGGGTTTTGCCTGGTCTGGAAAAAAATTGTCATTAAAATAATTGCAGTAAGGGATGCACCCAGGCTTATAATGAACCTTATGTTTCATTCTAGTTATTTGTGCTAGCTATTGAGGATAGACCCTGAGTAAATGAGAAGTGGTTCAGAAAGATTAAAGTGTTTAAATCAGTCTATCCCTTCTGATAGATCAACAGAACAACTCCCTGAATTTTCACATGCTGAAGATCTAGGAATTGTGATTCCAACAAAGTTGAAATGAACCTAACTAGGAATTATTTAACTAAAGAGAAACCAGGGAGATAAAGTATATCAAATTCAGTATACTTTTGATCATTTGGAATTGATTATCTTTAAATGAACGTTTAGTGTTTTTAAAAGTGGCTGAAAAGAATGAAAGTCAAACATAGGACACTTCCATGTGGAGATGATGACCATTCAAAAACAGCTTTTGAGTTCTGTAATCCTAGAACACTGGGAGGATTGCATTCAGCTGCTCAGCAAGTACATTTCAAGTTCAGTGACTGTGTAATCCAAATTGCATAAAACCTCATTTTCCTGTTTACAATCCTGAAGTTCTGCAGACCTTGTAAGTGGTCCAATTTCTCACCCTCCAGGTGCACTTCAGAGGAATGCTAGTTTAACAAGAGTGAGATTGATAAGAGTTCTGTCTATTTTCTCTTTCAGGGGAAGAATATCAGACTCTGGTTATTTCCCTACTTTTTACTTTATTCTTATAAAACAAAGTATCTTTGCAGTGAAGTCCTACATTTTGTTCAAGACTTACCAACTTTCCCTCCATCCCTTCTGCTTCAGCCATCACTGCAGCCTTTTGATAAAATATCACCTTCACAACTCTCAAAGGGATTTTTAACAAAGGAAGAAAGATGGCTGGGTAGCCTGCTAGATTCATCCAGTTACAGTTTCTTCTCTTTGTTCTTTACAAGCAAATTGACAAATAAACACAACATATACCAAAAATGTAGATGTAGAAAGAGGGCTGCATTAGCAATTTATTACAAATTTATTCTGTTCTCAGAGGGCTTTGTGAGTTTGTTTTTTTCTCCTCTAGTTAGTTGAACAGGTACTAATTAAATGAGGCATTTTTTCCAAGTCTCCTATGGGTCAGCTGGGGAAACAGCACTGATTGACTCATTGTTTTCTCAGTGTTTTCTCAAAGGACTCAAGATGATCAGCAGATCTTCTTCAAAGTGCTCTACTGAGATTGTGGAGTGGAAACAATCTCATGTAGCAATGCCCATTTGATATGATTTGTGGCAAGAAAATACACTGTTGTACATTTCATCTGTGGACATGGAAGAGGCTCTGCAGTCCCAGTCTGGAAACACAGAACCAGGCACTGGAAATCTATTGTTATAATAACTGTGGATGTTAGTTATTCTGTGATGCCATTCAAGATTTTCTTATAAGTTTTTGGAGGAACTTATCTTCAAAGCTGGTGGATGCTTCATAGCACAGGGCTTGGCAGTGGGTCTGTTAGCAGCCACGGTTTTTAGTTTCCTTGGCTGGATATCACAGTGATATAGGGTTTCTTTCACTGTATCTTTGTAGCACTTGTGTGGTTGACCTCAGGTTCTCTTCCAGATTCCAGTACATTATTGAGCAACTGGCAAGACATACACTGGTCATCCATTCTGGTGATGTGTCCCACCCACCTAATTTGTGGTCTAATAATCAGGGACTCAGTGCTGGTGGACTATATATGATCCAAGATCTCCAGATTGGAAATACAGTCTTGTCAATGAAAGCTGAGGATGGAGCAGAGAGCACACATGTGAAATTTCTTCAGCTGGTTGATGTGCCTTTGGTACAGAGTGCATGACTCACATCCATATAGGAGAAAAGGAATAGCCACAGTTCTGTAGACTTTCAGCTTTGTGGTGATATGGATCTTGGGTTGACTGATCCCTCTAGTATGCAGGGGCCACAATGCCAGGCTGGCCTTGCTAATCCTGGAGTCCATTTCTTTGTTCAAAGACCCATTGTTTGAGATTATTCTCAAGTATTTGAAGCTGTTTACATTTATCAGCTGACTGTTGTCAACACTAATTTTTGGTTCTGCAGGTTTGGTATTTGTCACAGACTGGTGAAATACTTCAATCTTATTGAACCTGATAGACTGAAGACAGCAGTATCTGAGAGTTTGTCAGCATCAAATGTAAAACACTGTTTTTGTACACTAGGAATGCACAGTCATCAGCAAAGAGAGTTTCTTGAAGGCCTCTATGGAGGTACTTTGTGCATTCAAGTCGCAAAGGTCAAAGAGAGAGCCATCCAATCAGTACCTGAATCACATACAGCAGGACTTTTTCAAGAGGAAACTTCAGAAAGGGAAATGAGTCTTTGGCCTTCTACCAGTGTGAATCATCTGAGACTACTCTAAATGGGCAACTTGAGAGTACCATAGCAAATGGTGGCTCAGCAGGCAGCCCAACTGACTGGTATTCAGGAAGCAATTCATTTTCTTCTTCTCAGAAACCAAATTGGAGGAGAGCTGAAGACATCCTAAAACAACAATATCAGGCTTCCCATGGTACAGATAACACCTTATAGAGCAACAGCAAGATTAGACTTATCACAAAGTCCCTGTTAAGCAAACTGCAGGGACTGTCATGCTAGATCAGCCTAGCAAGGTAGCTGAGCCATTAAGTAGTAATTTGCGCTGACGCCTCAGATGCTGATAAAGTTCTCCAGATATCTGAGGAAGAAAAATTATAAATTAGACATACAGAGGCATTATGGTGGTTTGGTTTGTACTCTATAGATAATAGTTAAAAAATGTAGCATTTACAGAATGAAAGTGCTATTTTGAAAACAAGAAAATATGGGGCAGTTTCCATAAAATGTGATCTTGCTCAATTTGGATAAATGTTTAAGCTGGTTATTACCCTGAAGGAGGAGGAACTGGTTGCTTTAGAAAGAGGCTAAATTCAACATTTCTTCACCCTTCTTCTAGACTTGTCAACTTAATCAGATAATCTCTTCCAAAGGACTGTGCTGGACTAGAGCTGGAGAATTATTACATGAGTAGACCAGAACAAAGTCAAAAGCTTTTAATGTTATAAATGTTATAAAAGCTTATAATATTATAATGTTATGAAATGGGACCTGAGTCAAAAAGTGGCAGTGATGATGCTTCTGCTTAATATTCTACTGATTTAGGATACCCCTTGCTGCTCTTCTTTCTCCCATTATAAGATTTTCTGTCCCTCCTTCCACTGTCATCCATGCATGGTCTACAATGAGTTGTTTTATGGTAAGGAACAATTTGATTTATTTTGGCCTTCATAGTTTATTTTTGATTTGTTTGTTTCCCAGAAGATTTCAATATGCCTGTGAAAAATTTGATATTTCCTGAGCTGGGTAATATTTACTTCTTCTAGTGCTCTTTTGTTTATAACAGGTTCATACTTGGGCAGTAACTTTACAGAATGCAAAAGATAGAGCAAGGTTGTGGCTGATACAGAGTACCTAGTAAGAGATTGGGCAGATGAGGTTAAAGGACTGAAAAGTTCACTTCAGAAATCACAGAGCATAAATTTGCCTAAATCTAATTAATAAAGTTTTCAGACTGGTTTATCCAAAAATAAAAGATTCCCTACAATAAAACTGCAAAAAAGATATTTCTTAATGCAATAAAATTAAGAGCCATAACATTCTATTTTTAATGGATATTAAATTATTTTCTCATATGTGCACCACCATATTAGGAAAATATAACCCTCTGGCAGGGTATAGCATTGGGGGTACAGGATTAGACAGAACAACAGAAGAAAAGGATTTAGGTGTGCTCATAGCAGTTAACTATAAAATGAATAAATAGTATGGCCAGATAGCTGTGAAGGCAAACAAAATTCTGGGATGCCATTACTAGAGGGATCACCAACAGGAAAAAGGAGGTCCTAATCCCATTATTTGGGGTTTAGTCAGACCCCATTTGGAATACAGTATCCAGTTCTGGAGACCTCACTTAAAAAAAGATCCGGTGCAAGGAAGGTCTGAAGGACAAAACATACCAGGAGAGATTGGAGGAACTGAATATGTACAGTCTGGAGGACAGAAAGAAAAGGGGGGACATGATTGAAATCTTTAAATATATTAAGGGTGTGAATAAGGTGCTAGAAGGCAATATTTTCAATAATGAACATGGGGGAATAACCTCAAATTGACAGGAGGGAAGTTTAAAAATAATGTTAGAAAGTTTGAGTTGTGGTGCTTGAGAAGGCTCCTGCATATTCCTTGGACAGCAAAGGTGACTAACAAGCAAATACTGGAATGCATAACACCCAGACATGTCACTAGAAAGCAAAATCATGAAACTGCATCTCACTTTGGCCATGTCACATAGGGTAATTCACTGGAGAAATCAATTAAGTTTGGAAGATTTAGTGGTAAAAGGAAAACAGGCAAAGAACATGGTGGCTGGACAATATCAAAGCTGACACCAGCCAGAGCACAGAAAAACTCAAAGAAATAGTGTAAGATTGGAAGATATGGAAAGACCTGGCCCATAGAATTGCCAAGAGTCAGACTTGACTGAATAGATAACATCACCATCATCACTTCAGAGAAAGAGTGGTGGAAGCTTGGAACCAACTTCCAGTCATCAGTAACTGAGATTAAACATGCTTGGGATAAGCACATGTCCATCCAACAAAACATTTAAAAATAAATAAAATAAAATAACCTCAAAGGGCGTACTTGATGGATGACTAGTTTTTTTTTCTGCCATCAGTTTTCTATGTTTTCTATATTGTGTGTGTGTGTGTTTGTGTGTGTGCATGCGTGCATGTAAGTGTGCGTGAGCATGCCTTTGAATCAGTTGGTGGTGTCCGGACAAGACATTTTACCAAGTGTTCTTGGTAAGTGTTTTTGAAAATGGTTTGCCATTGCCGCCTCCTTGTGGCTGAGAGGAAATGACTGGCTCAAGGTCATCTAGTTGACTTTGTGCCTGGCAGAACTAGAACTCAGAGTCTCCCAGTTTCTAGTCTAATGTTTAACCATTACACCAAAGTGGCTCTTACATCTATGATATATGGAGAATTAGCAATATTTCAATAAAGTATTTCATCTGCCTAATAAATAATCTAGCATTTAAAAATGCTTGTTCAAATAATAAAAAACTAAAGTGGCGCTTAAAAACTACAATATTTTATTATCAGGCATAACTCCTACAAAAGCTATTCCAGAAACAGAGCATCTCCATAAAGAAAGCTTTTTCAAAGATAGAAAAAGAATCCTATGGCATTTTCATTAAAGATGTACTGAATCTCTTAAAGCACAGACAGGTTACTATATTATCTGCAAGGCAGAAGTGTTTTTTATGTATTCAATAGATATGACTGGCATGTTTGGTTGGTCAGTAAAGGAATTTGCAATGAAATCATTTGCATACTTGTCATCTTATATGATTTCAATTCTTTAACTGGTTCAATTGTTTAATTCAGAGTAAATTGGGAACTAATTCAAAGTGCAGGGAGTTTGCTTCATTGCAATAACAGAAGCAAACATATGCAAACCTGATGGCTTTTTTCCTTTCTTTGAAGAAAAAAACAATTATCAGTCACCAAAAACATAAAACTTAGAATAATTTAGAATAGAATAGGCTCATGAGCAGAAAAGCAAGATTTAGGATTTATTTTGTACTATATATTCCTATTGTCTCAACATTTTTTTAAAAATAAAATAGCATGTCTTCTGCCTTTTTACCAAAACTGTAGTGCTGGAATAAACAAGCAACAGCTTTAGCACTGCTTGAGAGCCATAAGGAAGGGAAGAGAGAAAAAAAAGAAAATAATGCTGAAATATGTGGATGTGCACCCCACTGTGTTTGCCTGCGATATGTTTCATCTCAGAAATCATGCTAGTTAAGATGTAATTGGTACAAAACAAAGATATAATCTATTGCTTTTTTGTTGTTGCTTTTTCTAATTTGGATGAGATTGTCTGAATGATATTTTAGAAACAGTAACATTGGGGCATGGACAGGCATATCTTTCAGAAGATTTGCTAGCTGTTAAAACCCTTTTTTTTCTGGAAGTCATTACCTATTGGTGATGAGTTAGTATAGTTGTATAGCTGGTTCAGCTCTTTTCTAAAAAATGAATTAATCAGTTGTTCTGATAAAGAACAATATGTAGCTTTTTTAAAAAAAGCAACATACTCTTTGGGACAGCAGTATCTACTACTTAAAATGGTAGCTGTAAATTTTAAAAGATATCATGAAATTTTTTGTCAGTGCTTATTCTTTGCATGTAGATTGGGGTAGGGTGAAGAGAAAGAATTCCTGTGTGAAATCTTGGACAGCCAGTTACTGTTGAACTAACTAGACAAACCAATAGTCTATCAGTTGTGGTCCTCTAAATAACATTAATGTTAATATTTCATACAGATAATTTTCTTGAATGTCACGGTGCAAACAAATCAAGTTGAGTTTCATAGAAGCTATAGGCCAAGAATCTGAAAAGAAATTAAGGCAGGGGTAAACATCTTTTAATAATTGATGATAAGATTCCTATTTATTGCTGATATGACTCTTCAAGAGACCAGTATGGGTAGTTGGAGATTCTGGAAGTAGTAGTTCAGCAACATTGAAGAACCACAGATTTCATATCATGAGATTGGGAGATCAAATCATGGAGTACTATACTTACTTAATGCAGATATTCTATTTCCTGGTCACCAACATGGTATTCACCAGTGAGCATGTGGCTGCCTATTTCCCAGACCTACTAATGTTTATTGCTTACATTCATTATTAAAAAATAAAGAGAAGCTAGCATGCTGCTAAGTGAAGCACCCCTGTCAAGAACAGCCTGTATTTTCAGCAATACCTCTGGGCTTCACATAAATCTAACTGACATTCTTAGGGGAAGAAATGGTGAGGAGCTGCAGGCCATTGCTTGTGTTGTTTTCCAATACAGGAATGTTTTATGACATTCATAGCACCAATCCCTGGCAACCATTTTGTGAGACTATCTAAAGCACATTCTCACATTCCAAATGTGCCTACAGGCCCCAAAAGTTGGGTATCTGCTCAATTGCATAAGCAAAACCCTGGATAAATTGCACCAAATCTATGTTTTCTTCTACGTAACTAGGTATGCTGCTTAAATGTAGAACTTATTCTAAATGCAGAAGATTTTATAGAGATAGCCTAAATTAAAACTACATTTTTTTCTTGGATGGTATCCAATAACAAAAGCAAAATATATTTTTTCAAAATATATTAGAAAAACTGGCCCGTGAATAGAAAATGTAAATCACAGAATTAATAATGTGCCTTTTTATTTTAAGTGAATTATTTATGCTGAATAATTGACCACCTACTAAGGAAAGGTAGACCTGTATAATGCATTTGTATCAATACAGAAATATCTTTCAAACATAAAGGCTATAAATATATATATATATATATATACTTCTTCTGGCAATTAACAATGAGTCCTTTTTAAATTCTAGAAATGGAAAAAAAAACCCTCCTATTTCGTCTGTGGGGAATCAAAAAATATTTTTATGCAGAAAATGTGAATCTCCACAAAGTCACAGAAATCTAAAGTTCATGTGGATTAACATTATATTGGCAAATATGGATGTTAGGAATCCTTGTAGCCTAAATCATAGGCTACGTTTTTGAAAAAGGAGGGAAAAAATAATATTTTGCAATGTTCACGCAAATTCTTTTCTGGATGGTATATTATAAACTACTGGGAAAGCACCCAGAAGTAGATTGTTATATTGATGGAGGACGGGATCTCTCAAGCTAATAAGCATGTCATTTTTAATCCCACACAAAATCCTGTCAAATTGCTAAGAGTGTGTAGATGATTCAGATAAATTCTAAACAGATTCTAGCAACTTCATAATGCCACTTGAAGCAAAATGGGATCCTTCCAAAAAAGCTAATTGGTGCCATTGTGAGTGATTAGAAGATGAAAAAAAAAGCAAATACTTGCAGAACTGTTAAATTCCTCCGAAGAACTTGGGAGATGGAAAGGGAAAGAAAAGAGAGGTGACTTTCCTCTTGACTGTTCTGATGTCCAACCAAGAGAGTTTCTTTTTGGCAACTTTTATTTTTATTTCTATTAGTGCTTTCAGCAAGAAGAAGAAAGCATTTATCAAAGGTGCTACCATAGGGCTTGCTTTCTATATATGCAAAGCTACTACAATTTATTGTGTGGTGTAAATCTGTTCATTTGGCTAACTTAATACACAATGGCACAACAAACAGGAATTTAGTGCAAGCCTGTGAACAATTCTGTACAGCAGTTTAAGTTGCTGTTCTTCCATGTGATTCCAAGCTGATTCTTCAATTGACTTCAGAAATTCCAACCCAGATTTCAGTGGATTGGCAATAGAGCTAGGTTAGGACTCAGGCGAGACTAAGCTTCCATAAGATCTTATTGGTTGTTCCCTTCCTTTTGGCCCTTCCCATCTGCACAGTAAAGGCAAGTCTAGGGATTGTTCCTACTTGGACAGCAAAGGTGACTAACAAGATCTGGAGTGCATAACACCAGACATGTCACTAGAAGGCAAAATCATGAAACTGTGTCTCAATTAATTTGGCCATGCCATATGAGGGAATTCATTGTAGAAAGCAATTACCTTTGGAAGAGTTAGTAATAAAAGGAAACCAGGCTGCCAAAGAACATAGTGGCTGGACAATATCAAAGCTGACACCAGCCAGAGCACAGAACAACTCAAAGAAATAATGCAAGGTTGGAAGACGTAGAGAGACCTGGCCCACGGAATCACTAAGAGCTGGATTGACTGGATATCATCATTATCATTATCATCATCATCATTGATTGTTCCATTCTCACTAGTCCTCAAACCTTTCCTTTGCTTTCTCAGATGTTTACCATGCCACTTCCTTTGACACTAACAGAGACCCTTTTATTTTATTTTCTCCTTTGGATTTACTCATTGCTCTGATCCTATAATATAAAACAACATGGCACAGGTTGTTCTTTTATGCTTACATTTCAGTTCCATAGAAATCAAATATCAACAATCTTATGATGCAACTTAAGGATGTTTTAAAAATAAATGGAAAAGAAACTTTGGAGCACTGTGGGGAGGGGTGGGAAAGCAGGGTGGGTGTGCTTCAGCCAGTTTGTGCAGAAACAGTAAGGATGCCTTCTTGGACGCTGTTAGGGTCTAGTGAACATATATTTTTTAGTTGAAGACAGGTTGTTGGGATTTTTATGGTTCAAGCTTCTATAGCAAGACTAGGCCAGTGGCCTGCTTGCGTACTAGAGGCCTAGGACAATAGTAGTATAACCACATCCTCTGACAGAAGCAGCCTGCTATACAGCAAGTAGGGCAAAGAAAACTACCTTATTAGGCAATGTGCCAAAATATAACCTATCATGTATAAGCAGCTTACTGCAGCATTTGTAAACCTATCATATATGTTATAACTTACTTCCTTGTAACCCACTTCCTTGAAAACAACGCTCAATAAAAGGGTGGTTCAGAACACGCTCTGGGCTCACTCACCTCGAGGAAAACCTTTGTGGTAGTCTTCATTCACTCGCCAAAACTCTTGAGTGGCCCACCCTGATGCGGGATCAGAAAGTGATCACCGCACAGGTAACCATCTTCATTGAAGAAAAGGGTGTGCCTGCACTGCAGCCAATCAGGTCACTGCTAGAATTGAATAAAGCAGTGGAGATTGCCTATTCTGAAGGGTTTAAGATGATTAGTCTCAGAAAATAGCAGTTTTGAACTGAAAGGTGCATTTTCAGTGGTTTGGGGTGGGAAAAGGACAACATCATCTATTCCTACACTGTTGAGTGACTTGTATTGGTAATGGACCAACCAGAAAGTGTGAGTCTTCTCTGTGATTATGACAACAGAGGATGTGTGGGAATAACCTGAGAGATAATAAAGATCAGAGGATGCTTACCCTAGCTTTTGTTCAATATGGCACATTCCAGATATGCTGGAGTTAAAGATGTATTTTATATTTTCAAAAATGGGAACTGGTGGCAATAATATTTCTTTCCAATGACCCTTTGGGTTCTGAGAAACCCTCAAAGACATTTCACACCACTGTTATAAACCAAGATATATGACTGCCAGCAACTCCCACTTTCTACTACAATTGTAAAGACTTGTTCTGTGTACGCTCCTTTTTCTTGCTTTAATTATTCTGTATTACCTAAACCAGTGATAGTATTTCCAAATTCAAGGCAACTTGAAATAATCACACATGACTTTTATCATTGTATGCATGAAAAGACAAATATAACTAATTTTCTAACTGGTTCTAATTCTGAGATCACTTCTAATCTCAGAGACCTTTCATGTAATTTAGGAGCCTGGAAATCTCAGGATTTTTAGCTGTGTAAAGTCTTGGTGATAAAGATTCTCCACTACACATTCTGAAAACAAGGGGACAAAGTGAGAGTAGTTGTCTCGTTTTCCTGAAACTTTGGTAGCCGGTCATTGGTTTCTATAGTGCCTGAAGATAACCTAGTTGTGGCTTTTAGTTGGTTCAGCATAATCTACAGTATGGATTTTTTTTTCTGTCCAGCATGACTAACATTTGTAAAGTATCCTGGCACTAGAAAGAATCTGATGTGATTTTGGGTACCTACAGGGAATCATGTCTGAAGAATCTTAGCAAAGAACCAAAATCTGGAGGATTAAATTTAATCTATGTAAAAAAAAGGCTTCATGCTGTTAAGTAAAGTTTGTTTGTTCCATAAGGCAGCTCCTGTGGAGTTATGTTAGCATTCCCAGTAGAAAAGAGTGCATCACACCAAAAAATAACCCAAATGTGAAGAACGAAAGGGAAAGAAACATAAAATGGCCCAGTTAAATCCTCTAGAGGAGTTGATCCTTAAAGAGAAGGGAACACGAGTAGGTGGAAACAAATATTTCAGGGTCATAATACTTCAAGTGTAATAGTTAATAATATAGTTAGTTAAGAACAGTTTCTGCTTATCAGAGTTTCATTTTATGGCAAACAAAGTAAGAGCAATACTGATTTGTGTGTGTGTGTGTGTGTGTGTGTGTGTAAAATTTTCAGTGCTTTGGGTTATTTATAAAAAAATAATAAAGGCAAGATAAATAAAACACTGCACAGGGCACCCCTTAGGGTGTCCATTATTTGCATATCAGTAATAAAGAATCCATGATCTCAGATAACAGAGTGTCAAGCTCTTTCTTACATGAAAAATATTTTCAGCATTTTGACAACAGTTTGATAAAAGGAATTCTGCTGAGATAATATTCAGCATAAAAAACCTCTAAGGTCAAACCCTTAACCCTTTACTTCTCGGGACCCTTACAAGTTTTAAGTGTTCTTCCACAGGGCTTCATAAAACAAACACAACAGAAACTTTAATTTCATCCCTACAAATGAAAAAGTAAGAATAACGCAAGTGGCCAAATTCAAATATAGCATTAAGCTGTGATCTCTTTAAACATTTGATGATTAAGTCAGCATGAGGTATGACTCTTAAGAACATGGACTCTTCTTTTTTTAAAGGATCATCCCTTATCCAGGAGGGCCTTAAAGATCCTTCTAAAAGATATTTCTACTGCCCTCCAAATCAATATTTAGAACCATTTACAGAATAAAAGAAAACTACAAATTAGTATTGCATATTTAAACCAAGCAGAAAGATTTCATCTGTTTTCTTGAAATAAAGATGCTTTCAGAATATGCCACAGAAATACTTACTATGGAAACAAATCAATTTTTACAGGAAGCACCTTCGTAAGCTTTTCTATCATCAAGATGGTGACAGTGTATATACAGTGATGGGATTCAACCAGTTTGCACCAGTTTGGCAGAACTGGTAGCTAATTTTTTGTTGCCCAGGCCCAGAATGGACTTCTGGAAGCGGCATCCACACAGAGAACTGGTTGTTCACATATTTGAATCCCACTACTGAGTGTATATCAGTTATCTATCCCAATCTAAAGCTGAATGCCTGTGGAGCTCTGTCCTATTTTGTGCAGATCTACAGCCAGGACAGATGTCAAGTAAAATAGATGTCAAGTAAAACCAGGATCAAGGTCTGGGTAATTGTTTGTCAGAGGCAAAATCCAGGGAAAAGATAGGAAGGAGCAGTGGTGGGATTCAGCCAGTTCACACCAGTTCGGCAGAACCAGTAGCTAATTTTTTGTTGCCCAGGCCCAGAATGGATTTCTGGAAGCAGCATCTCTACACAGAGAACCATTTATTCACATATTTGAATCCCACCACTGGGAAGGAGTCCTGGATGCAACAAGCATCCAGCAGTTTTCTAGATAAGTCAGGCAGTAATACACAAACCATCACCAATCCAAAAATAGAACTACTATATGCCCAAGGTTCAATATATCATTTGAATGTCTCCCAAAGAGATGTCTTAATATATAAATATGATTCAGGAAAAAAGTGCTTTGAACCTGGTACATACAAACATTCTATTTTTTAAAAAATACAGATAATTTTTTTGGCCTTATGCATGACTGTAAAAAAAATGTGCCACTCTTCTCAAAGTTGAGTGAATTATTTAAAGTTGTGACTTTTTTCTGGCTCTTACAGAATCCTTAAAAAAGAATAAGTCAGATCTAATAAATAACAGAAATAATATATCAACTTTAGCTGAGCCTTCAGAAAAACTATCTATGAATGTATCTATACATTTCAAAGATATATTAAGTCACTAGTACACTATAACCCCGTTTTGAATGTACTACTAAATAGCAAAAAATGAAGACTTGTTTTTAGATATGGTATCAAAAGTTAATTATATTGCTATCAAAACTTAAAAAAAAAACAAATACATATATATTTTATGTTCAACTTTTTGTCTTTTAATGTATTGGTGAATTTTCCTAAAAGAATTTTAGAGACCAAGGATTTTAATATTCAAGATTTCCAATAAAATATTCAATAGAGTGGATTAAAGAGAACTGACTAATGTTTTAGGGAAGGTTGGATTACTTGCAATTCTGGCTGGGAATTCCAGATGTTGTACATATAGAGGATTTCTCATCAGAGAAGAAATTATTTGAAAAACAAAGTTAATAACAAAGTTAATAATAAAAGTAAAACTCAGTTTCAAGGAAATAATAGAGTCTCTTAACAATGGCTGGGTATTGGAAATTTGGGAAGAAAAGCTGTTTTGAGCCTGTTATTTTTAAACCCTCGTAACCTACAACTGAACCATCTGTGAAATATCTGACAAGCCATGGTAGTACGTACTACTCCTCCTACCAAACGGAAATATTAATTCTATTGAGATGTTCTTGATGCTCCAATTTTTTGCAATATTTCCAAAATATAAAGGTCAATTAAATAGGTGGTGGAGAAAAACAAACCTTTGCTAACTTTCTAGGGCCCTGCTATGCTGCCCCAGGGGTGGTGGTGGTGTGTTCCAGTTACAAACACAGGAAGTGTAGGCCAAGAGTTTATATTCCCAGCAGGATAACTGAAGGCATTAAGGTTGTCCCAGTTGCCCAGGTGAAGCAAGCAGGCATCTATTCTTAGCAATGCAAAATAGGACAATACTGGAGTTGGATGATCCCTTTACTGACCCCAGCAAAGGCACAATTTCACACTGTGTGGAAGAATGCAATGGTAAACACTCCTATTTTTCACCAAGAAGCCACATAGATAGATGGTGTGAACCAATAGATGATATAGTGCCAGATGATGGACCTCTTATGTCAGATACTACTGAGAAAGACTGAGGATCTTTTCAAATACTAATGGTGTTTATGACAAGGCTAGATTAAACTCTTCAGGATGCCTAGTTGCTGATGTTACTATATAGAAAAAGGAAACCTAAAGCTGCCAAGACAGAAATATATGGGAACCTGGAATGCATGAAGCACAAATATGGAAAAGTTCAATGTAATAAAAAATGAATCAATTACACAATGACATCCTAGGCAACAACAAATTGAAATGAATTGAAAGTGGACACTTTCAAGTTAGAAGGTCATGCTGTTACTATTCAGACATGAAAAAGAAAGAAGGAATGCCCTTGCTTTTATAATCAGGAAGGATTCAGCAAAAATAATATTGGTTACAATGCAGACAATACCTGAATAATATCAATTGGATTTTGGGGATAATCCTTTGATATGGCATTCATGTTCCAACCACTGATGCAGAAGATGAGAGGTTGATGAATTTATAGCCAAGTTCAATCTGAAATCAACAAAACATCAAAGCAAGATGTGAAGTTTGTGGTTGGTGCCTGGAAACAATAATGAGGAAAATGCAGTTGGACTGTATGGCTTAGCCTTAGGAAACAGAAATGAAGCAGGAAAACAACTTATATTCTGTCACTCTAATGATTTATAGTCTTTAAACAACCACAATGGTGACTATAAACATGGATATCACTTAATGGAGTTCACAGAAATCAAACTTTATATTTAGTGCTACAAGGATGGGGGAGGTTAGTTACAGCTAGCAAAAACTGACTATGTAACAGATCATGTACTGCTCAAACGCAAGTTCCAAGTTAAGCGAGAGTAGAAGAAGATAGCCAATGAATTTACACAATGTGATCTTGGAGATATACTCACCATTTCAAAAAGCTTCAGGAATCCTTTTGAAGTCTTGAACCTCATAGATTGGGAACCAGAAGAACAATGGAATGAACTCAGAAAGGTTCTTAAGGCTGAATGGGAAAAGAGACCACCAAAGACCAGGAAACTGAAGAAATCAAACTGATTGTTAGAAGACACAGTGGAAATTCCCAAGAAGAGAACAGAAGCCAAACCCAAGAAAGACAAAGATCTCAGAAGAAATATAATAAATGATTTTAGAGAGCTGTGAGAAGAGACAAGAAGTAGTATTACAACAAAATCTGTAAAGTCATTGAAGATGGAAACAGATACTGAAAAACAAGAAAAGTCTTCCAAAAGTTTTCTGAAGAAAGTTCCAATCTTGAATTAACGCCAATGGATAAATATTAACCAATTCGAAGAAGAAGAGTGAAAAAAAATGTAAACTATTGAAATCTTATATTGACAACATCTGACCTCACATTGTCTTTTTTTGTGTGTGTGGGGGTCATGTAAAGATCCTGCTGTCTTGAGAAGCCTATAATGCTGGGAAAGGTGGAAAGAAAGATAAGAAGACATTCAGTGATGAATGGATTGAGTTACAGTTGCAAATGGAAGATCTGAAGAGCCAGGCCAGGGACAAATCAATCCTAAAGAGTCATATTTGCCTTCTCTCACTCTGTTTTTCTTATAAATCTTGGTGATCTCTACCTTTTATTGTAATAGGTCAAAGAAATCACACAGATTGAAATAATCAGCTCCTAAAGCAAAATGGTATGAAACACAGTATTAAATCTGTGATATAATTTGGCCTCGTGTCTTGGAAAAATGAAGAGATAGGAACTTCTGACTAGAAATAAGTGTGAGGACTACAAGTTGCAACACAGTGTAAACAATGGCCAAATGATTGTAGATGCTAAGATAGATATGGGCATCCAGTTTGTCTTTAACATTTCTGTTCATGCTCAGATTGACAATATGGGGAAACAAGACACTTGTTTTATTTTAACCATAAAAATATTTTTGAAATAAAAAACTGAGTAGTACTTCAAGTTGAGGTGGGTCATTTCTTGTTCAATCATAAAATCATCTAACCTATTGAGACACTGAAGGGTATTTAGCAAAGAGGAGTCCTGCTCCAGAAAACCCTTTCATCAAGGTAAAATGCAAGTTGGGAAATCAAGCATAAGGTACATTGCATTTCAGGACCACAATGAGCCCATATTTTGTTGAATCACACATTTATTTATTTGATTTGATTATTTATAATCCAGATTTATTATTTTTACAAATAACTCAAGGCAGTGAACATATCCAACACACCTTTGTCGTCTTAGTTTCCTCACAACAACAGTCCTGTGAGTTGAGTTGCACTGAGAGAGAATGACTGGCCTAAAGTCACCCAGCTAGCTTTCATGGTTAAGGTGGAACTTGGACTCTTAGCCTCTTGCTTTCTAGCCTGGTGCCTTAACCACTAGACCAAACTGGTTCTCTCTTCCATTGTAACGAACTGAGTAAAAAGTCAGGTATACCATGAAATGCATTTGGTTCTACATTGGAACTCTAGGATTGTGAATTTAACTAGTATTAATTTCCATACAATTATTAAAATTAAATTAAAAATCCAATTATACAAATAAAAATATTTTGATATTTTTTTGTAAAAAATTTTTTTTATTACCGTAGTGGAGTCCATCTCTGTGATCCAAATAGACTTAAGATATTTGTGATTCCAATGATGGCATATTGCTCTTTGGTTCCAAAAATTGATCTAAGAAAAGAATTGATATTTTTCCTTGACCACTCTTTTCAATTGCCATTGGTTTAATTTATGCATTCTGAACTCACTTATCTCCTTAGTGGCAAAGCTGTTAAAGTGTGAAAGAGAAATGCCATGGCTTAGGAATTATCCCAATGCATCTAGGATGCTCATTTTGTAAAATCACGTTAGATTAATTTGCTTTTAATCCATAAAGTATTTTTAGTTCATGGCCTTTGAGACTCATGTGTCCAGATATAAATGAATGCAGGTGCTTGAATTGTTTTGCTCACATCCTGGTGTTATGTCTGATCACATCATCCATGGTGGGAACAACAGCCAATTGTGCCATTTCTAAAGAAGGGGGTTATTTTTGCCATACTTCTGAGATATGCTATTTCTATGATTAATAACAGCTGGGAAAAGCTAGGTATGAATCAGCCCCCTCTCTGTGTCCTGTTGTTTGGCTATGTGAAAAAGAAAAAAAGATTCATTGCAGCAAAGGAGAAAAATGTATTTTTCAGAAACATTTTTAGGAATGATTTACAAACATCTTAGAGCTGGCCTGTTGGGTAGGCAATAACTTAAGTCAGAACTGTCTGAAGTTAATATTGGTTAAGAATGCTTTGGCAGAGAAAAGGAAAGGGGCCTAGTGTGACTTTGGACATGATGATGTACAACTCTTGTCAAACTGAACCATCATGAACATTAGTGTAAGATGATGGGTGCTGTAGTCAAGCAGCCCTTGGTATAGAATTGGCATAGGCTCCCTTCATTTTTTACAGATGTGCCAATGATCAGTCACTGTAATAAGCAGGCATAAGAACTGGCATTCAAGAACAAAACACTGTCATTCATGCATTTTCCTTTTTTTATATCCCAGTTGTCCTTCAAGCAATTTAAGGGCATAGTTGTAACATTTCGCAACTATACTCATGAAACAACTGTGCGGAATAAGCTAGGCTAAATGTAACCTATTAATAAGCTATTCATTGCTTAAATCTGGCTTACTACAGGAAGGGCAACTTAACTCAAAAGCTGCACTCAAAAGCATTTTGAGTGGGATGGATGGGCTGTAAGTTGGAAGAACCATTATCATATACAGTGGGGCAAAAAAGTATGTAGTCAGCCACCAATTGTGCAAGTTCTCCCACTTAAAAAGATGAGAGAGGCCTGTAATTGTCATCATAGGTAGACCTCAACTATGAGAGACAAAATGAGAAAACAAATCCAGACAATCACATTGTCTGATTTGGAAAGAATTTATTTGCAAATTATGGTGGAAAATACGTATTTGGTCACCTACAAACAAGCAAGATTTCTGGCTCTCACAGACCTGTAACTTCTTCTTTAAGAGGCTCCTCTGTCCTCCACTCATTACCTGTATTAATGGCACCTGTTTGAACTTGTTATCAGTATAAAAGACACCTGTCCACAACCTCAAACAGTCACACTCCAAACTCCACTATGGTGAAGACCAAAGAGCTGTCGAAGGACACCAGAAACAAAATTGTAGACCTGCACCAGGCTGGGAAGACTGAATCTGCAATAGGCAAGCAGCTTGGTGTGAAGAAATCAACTGTGGGAGCAATAATTAGAAAATGGAAGACATACAAGACCACTGATAATCTCCCTCGATCTGGGGCTCCACGCAAGATCTCACCCCGTGGGGTCAAAATGATCACAAGAACGGTGAGCAAAAATCCCAGAACCACACGGGGGGACCTAGTGAATGACCTGCAGAGAGCTGGGACCAACATAACAAAGGCTACCATCAGTAACACACTACGCCACCAGGGACTCAGATCCTGCAGTGCCAGACGTGTCCCCCTGCTTAAGCCAGTACATGTCCGGGGCCGTCTGAAGTTTGCTAGAGAGCATTTGGATGATCCAGAAGAGGATTGGGAGCATGTCATATGGTCAGATGAAACCAAAGGAGAACTATTTGGTAGAAACACAACTCATCGTGTTTGGAGGAGAGAGAATGCTGAGTTGCATCCAAAGAACACCATACCTACTGTGAAGCATGGGGGTGGCAACATCATGCTTTGGGGCTGTTTCTCTGCAAAGGGACCAGGACGACTGATCCATGTACAGGAAAGAATGAATGGGGCCATGTATCATGAGATTTTGGGTGCAAACCTCCTTCCATCAGCAAGGGCATTGAAGATGAAATGTGGCTGGGTCTTTCAGCATGACAATGATCCCAAACACACCACCCGGGCAACGAAGGAGTGGCTTCGTAAGAAGCATTTCAAGGTCCTGGAGTGGCCTAGCCAGTCTCCAGATCTCAACCCCATAGAAAACCTTTGGAGGGAGTTGAAAGTCCATGTTGCCCAGCGACAGCCCCAAAACATCACTGCTCTAGAGGAGATGTGCATGGAGGAATGGGCCAACATACCAGCAACAGTGTGTGCCAACCTTGTGAAGACTTACAGAAAATGTTTGACCTCTGTCATTGCCAACAAAGGATATATAACAAAGTATTGAGATGAACGTTTGATATTGACCAAATACGTATTTTCCACCATAATTTGCAAATAAATTCTTTCCAAATCAGACAATGTGATTGTCTGGATTTGTTTTCTCATTTTGTCTCTCATAGTTGAGGTCTACCTATGATGACAATTACAGGCCTCTCTCATCTTTTTAAGTGGGAGAACTTGCACAATTGGTGGCTGACTAAATACTTTTTTGCCCCACTGTATATGGGCAAAAGTAGATTTTTTTGTGGGGGGGTAGTCAATTTTGTCTTTTTAACTGTGAGGTGTGTGTCTTAGGACTTATTTTTCCTGTTCCCCACCTGAAAGGGCTGGAAATTGTGCTGTAAATTTTTGTCAGTCATGGGAAAAGGAGGATTATAGGTCATAAAAAAGGAATTTGAGTGATAGGAGGCTGCCCATTATAGCTTAGTGAATAAGCCACAATTGGCTTAAATTCAGAAAACACATTAAGTCATATACTAGAGTTTATAAACTATGATATTTGGTTCTGTACAAATACTAAACCCAAACAAACCACATAGTGATTTTGAATATCATACTCACTGATCTCCAGGCTGATTCATCACTCATATTAAGCCATGGTATGGTTCATTTGATTTTGGCTTGGCTTGTATTGGATGAACTCAACCAATTGTAGTTTATAGAATGTGGCAAACAGATCATTACTTCACCTGATGAGTAAGTTTCGTTTCCAAACAGAATGTGAATGAGATGCTCTTATGATCAGCCAAATGTTATGTTACAGTTTGGCCCACAGATGCTGTGTGAGGCTGATCATCAATAATCCTTCAAATGTGTTAGCCTATGAAAAACATCAAGTATACTGTATATATTCAGTCTTTCATTCTCAGAATTTATTTTGAGGCCCCACCAGAACCAAGCAATCATAAATATCATTTCAGACCCAAGTATCAATCTGGCATCTGAACTATAGTTCCCCTTTCTCATATATTGGTAGCCATTATTGGCCTTGCCTTCATTTATAGCAGGCATGTCAAACTTCCGGCCAACGGGCCAAATGCGTCACACCAAAACCGCGCCCACCCCATTGCCGGCAATGGGGAAAAAGTCACGATACGTCACGCGACGTCACGTGACATTGCGAGTTTGACATGCCTGATTTATAGCAACAAATTCCTATGGGTCTATGTGGTGAGCATGCTGATTCTATAATTAAAATTGCATGCTACAAAGCCAACTGTCAGCGGAAGCTGAGTTCCCTCCTACTGTTGCATTATGTCAGTTCATGGAAATATATTTATTTATTTAGAAAAGGAAATGTCACTGCTTTCTCAGAAATAAAAGGTAGAATTCTAAGATATGTTGCATGATAGACTACATCAGGGAAAGATGGCATGGTGAAAAAGGGCACATTTTATTTGACAAGAACTGAAGTCTGAGGCATAGAAAAAACAATGCAGAACAGGTGAGGACCTTCCCAAAGTTAGAAAAGGCTAATTAGAAGGTCCATATGTTTGGTGGAGTCCTATCAGGGAAAGAAACTCTCCTTTATCAATAAAATCAGCCACTAAGCCACTAAGGAGACATTGCTTCATAAGTCATCTGATCTGATTCGCAAGGGTAGAATATATAGACAGTTCTGGAAATTTATTTAACAGCAAAGAATATGATAGTATGTAGCTCAGCAAAGCTGACTTTTCGTCAGGAAATAAAAAAGAGAAATTTGTTATATGGAACATTACTTGCAGGTATTGATTACATGTATATAAGTTCTATTAATAGAAAAAGAATGCACATAACATGTGAAAATCCATTAATTAGAGCCTAAGCAAAAAAAAGAGAAGCAAGATGGGTTGATTGTGCTTCATCCTTAAGTATTGTATGAGAGCTGTTTTGTCTCTTTTTTGCTGGTGGCTGGCTAATTTCACACGTAGATAGAAAAAGCAGTTCACAGCATACCTAGTTGTCAACCATGGGAATTGGCAGATATACACAGTGTTTCTATATCTCTATGGCTGACACTTCTGAAGCTACAACTAGGTTGCTATTATTGTTGCTCACTGTTTAAAAAAGTAATTTAATTTACTTTAATTTAATACTAAATAAATAGTGTTTAAAATACTATTTTCCCTTTAATTTGGTATTTTCAAATTGCAAAAATTGGGCATGATGGACTTAATAAAAACTGTATTCTTCCAGAATGATTTTGATCATTGGCGAGGTCTAAAAAGTCAAAATTAAAACCTTCTTGGTTAATGCTTTGAGTAGAGGCATTCGTTTTTTTAAAAAAAAAAGTTTGTCTCTTCTTTACAACATATTTCAAACCTTTGAGGAAAATAAAATAGATCTTAGCAATAATTCCTGAATGCTTAATAGTTTTATAGATTCTAGAATCAGAAATAAAATCTGATTTCTATTGTGCCTACATTGCAGTGTCAGTGTATCTGGCCCTACCAAAAAGAAAATAAAGTGATTATAAAATATGTTTTGATTAGAGATTGATACACCCCAAATGAAGCCAGTTTTGTTTCAGATATATGTATGACTAAATACAGTACAGAATTCTTCAAGGTCATGATTGATCCATAATGCTGTAGTTTAGTCCCATTTATTTACTTTAAATGCACTCAATGGATCAAAAATGCTAGAAATCATATCTCAATATATGCATAAAAATAGAAAGAATGAAAGAGGTTGCTATGCAGTTAGGATGGACCAGCATATAGATATTTATGAACAGAAGAAGGGATCATGTATTATATAATCTAATTGTAAGCTATTATTATAATATAATGCAAACCATAGGATAGGATTGCAATATGCAAGCATATTATAATTATCAAGGACTCTAAAAAGTACCATCATATTCCGTAGTTTGAACATTTAAGGTTTCAAGTTGATACTATGAAATCAGCATTAAATCAGAGGACAAAACAAAGGTAGAAACAGACCTAATACAATCAAATTTGGCATCATTCAAAGTGTATCAAATTATATGAGAAGCATCCTATTTCTGTTTTCAACTGTCTAATTTACAAGCTGTAAAAGCTGGAGCATTATTACAGTTATGGGGCTCAGGTGGGGTAAGAAAACTGAATTATGGAGGCAGCAATCTACCAATATTAGGAAAAGCAGCCACCAAATTTGTCCTGTCTTTTTTCACTTTTTAATATAAATGTTCTTGATTGAGGAAAACCAATTCATCCAGAAGATAGCAGCAACTTTGTTTTTTAAAGTCATTTGATTTCTAGGTCTGTGGTAAGGCGTTCTTGTTTTGAGGTATCTCCCAGTCAAAGGTCTTAATGCAAGATAAATCAACAATGATATTCAATCTATGTAATTCCAGATTAGGTATAGTGATTAAGGCATCAAGCTAGAAACTGGGTCACCTTGAGTTCCTGTCTTGCCTTAGACACAAAGCCAACTGGGTGGCCTTGGGCCAGTCACTTGCTCAATCCTAGGAAGAAAGCAATGGCAAACCACTTCTAAAATCCTGGGGAAAAAATGCAGTGATATATCAGGGCAGTTGCCAAGAGTCAAGACTGACTCAGAGGCACCAAAATAAATGAATAAAAAATCCAGACTTAACTTCTGCCATCTGTCTCTCTCCCTTTGCCAAGTTAAGGGTCCTGATGGGAGCACAAATTATTACTGGAATGTTGGAAAATAACACTGACATATAAGATTGGGAGAATCCCAGGATCCATTGCACAGTAGTGAGAGAAAGTGGTGAGCCAAGCTTTCTTCAACCTATTTATCATTTCCCCACTTGATTTCTTTCATAGTTTTTTTTTAAATTAAATATTTATATACTGTCTTTCATAGCTGAATATGAAGAGGTTGCAAATCTGAAGGGATCACTCAAAAATTAGCTGATGGATTGAGGCACCCAGCTCACTATAGTTGTAGCCTTATGCATGTCCCATTGTGTTTAATAGTTCTTACTCCTCAGTCAGTACATTTAAAACTGCTATCAATGTAGTAATCAATTATTATCCTGCTTAGCACAGCTTTTCCCCCTATTTAATTAGTACTAAGAAGTAGAAATGCATTCTTTCCTACTGTGGTAAAATATGACCCGTCCAACATGTTTATATATATTTTTTTTAAAGCATGTTTTTAAAATCTAATTTCCTAAACTTGCTATGATCCCCCCCCCTTAAATAGAGTTAGTGCCATTTTTAGTCTCATCAATACCAACTTCAGAGGAGATTGCATTAGATAGATAGGGTTGCAGGGACAAGGGTCAGTATCTGATCAAATGTGGAGAAAGAAAATCTGTATTTGCTTGAATGCAAGTCAAACTTTCCAAATTAACTGAAACCTTGCTTTATAATGTATCTGCTTATATTTAAATTAAGAAGGGTAGAAGCCTCCTGGAGGAAATCTTGATAAATGCAACTTAGAGTGGGCAAGACTATAAATGTACATTGAAATTAGGACCTATATTAATACTTGTTGGATTTAATAATCATATAGATGAGAGAAGAGGATAGACAATAACTTGGAGATGGGGGGGAGTCCCTTTTGATGGCCATGTATACTAGTTGAGAGAAATAGTTATATAAAAGAATAATAAAATTTGAAATCATGCGGGGGGGGGGGAAATACAGTATTTCCTTCCATATTTCACAGGACTTTCTCTTGACTACAAGATCAAGAAAACAATGCTGCTTCGAATAGTCCTATATAGTCCTGATATACCCCTTTCCATCCCTGAATAGATACTATGCTGTTGTTCCTGGGAGGTCAGTTGGGTGGCTTCCTGAGCATTCAGACGGGGGATCTATGAGCTAAGTGAACATGGATTTGATTCCAAATACGGATAGTCCTCAACTTACAACAGTTCATTTAGTCACCATTCGAAGTTACAAGGGCATTGAAAAAAGTCACTCGTGACTGTTTTTCACATTTACAGCTGTTGCAGCATCTCCATGGTCATGTAATCAAAATTCAGATGCTTGGCAACTGGTTCATATTTATGACGGTTGCAGGGTCATGTGATCCACTTTTGCAATCTTCTCACAAGCAAAGTTAATGAGGAAGTCAGATTCACTTAGCAACTGTGTTCCTAACTTAACAACTGCAGTGATTCACTTAACAACTCTGGCAAGAAATGTTATAAAATGGGGCTCAGTTAACAACTGTCTTGCTTAGTAACAGACGTTTTAAGCTCAATTGTGATCATAAATCGAGGAATACTTGTAATCCATGAGTAGCTACAACAGTTTTTCTTTGAGTCCCTCTGTGTTAGTTAGGCAAAATGCCTGAATACAACTATATTCTACTTTTGGGTCAAGAAATTAGTTCTGCAGCAGTGTGAATGACATGTCTAAAATAAGTATAGTATAGTATAGTATAGTATAGTATAGTATAGTATAGTATAGTATAGTATAGTATAGTATAGTATAGTATAGTATAGTATAGTATAGTATAGTATAGTACAGTACAGTACACTACAGTACAGTACAGTACAATACAATACAATACAATACAATACAATATCATGATTACCATAAGTGTATATTACAGACCACCCAACCAATCAGAAGAAATAGATGAACTCTTTGCCAACCAGTTAACAAATGTATGTAGGAAGCATACCGCAATAGCAATGGGTGACTTCAACTATCCAGATATCAACTGGGAGACAAACTCTGCAGCGAGTGGGAGATCAAACAGATTCCTAACCAACCTAGCCGAAAACTTTGTCATCCAAAAGGTGGAGGAGGGAACTAGACGTAAAGCCATACTGGACTTAATTCTTACTAACAGAGAAGAAGTGATAGAGGGAGTTGAAGTTACCGGAACCTTGGGTGAAAGTGACCACGTTATACTGGAATTTAATATAATGCAAACACTAGCAACAGAAAACAATCCAACCAGTGTCTTAAACTTCAAAAGAACTGACTTTAACAAACTCAGAGAGAACCTAGGAAAGATCCCATGGATGTAAATCCTAAAGGGGAAAACAATGCAAGTAGCGTGGGAAACTCTGAAAAATGTGATCATAAAAGTCCATACTAGCACAATACCACAAAAAAGAAAAACAAGAAATTCAAGAAGAAACCAGCATGGCTGCTCAAAGATCTCTTTGACAAACTGAAAGACAAAAAGGACAAATACAAAAAATGGAAAGAGGGTC
Organism: Azemiops feae; assembly: GCA_023970755.1. NCBI lineage: Eukaryota > Metazoa > Chordata > Lepidosauria > Squamata > Viperidae > Azemiops > Azemiops feae. Next base: position 215,159 of record JALGBA010000503.1, on the reverse strand, counting down.
ACATAACTATCAGCAGACTGCCAGAACATGCAAAGATGAAGTCAGGAAAGCAAAGGCTCAGAACGAACAAAGACTTGCAACAGAAATCAAGGATAATAAAAAAAGTTTCTTCCAATATATTAACAACAAGAAAAAAGTCAAGGAAACTGTAGGTCCACTAAAGAGAAAAGATGGCAAGGAAATAACAGGCAACAGGGAGAAAGCAGAACTGCTTAACTCATACTTTGCATCAGTCTTCATACAAAAAGAAACTACAGCTCAACATACCAATATCTGTTCCAATATCTCAGGGGCTGCCACAAAGAAGAGAGAGTCAAGCTATTCTCGAAAGCACCTGAAGGCAGGACAAGAAGCAACAGATGGAAACTAATCAAGGAGGGAAGCAACATAGAACTAAGGAGAAACTTTCTGACAGTTAGAACAATTAACCAGTGGAATAACCTGCCTCCAGAAGCGGTGAATGCTCCAACACTGGAAGTTTTTAAGAAGAGACTAGACAGCCATTTGTCTGAAATGGTATAGGGTTTCCTGCCTGATCAGGGGGTTGGACTAGATGACCTCCAAGGTCCCTTCCAACTTTATTATTATTATTATTACCAAAAAACCCACTGCAAAAGACAAACTAGAAACAAAAATTAAAATAAGCAAGAAAATGGTAAGAGAACACCTATCCAACCTTGACGAATATAAATCACAGATTACATCCCAGAGTTCTGAAGGAGCTGGCAGATGTTATCTCAGAACCATTGCACCATATCTTTCAAAAATCCTGGAGCACCGGGGAAATAACTGAAGATTGGAAAAGGGCTGATGTGGTTCCCATCTCAAGAAAGGAACAAAAACAGATTCAGGAAGCTACAGACCAATCAGTCTAACATGAATATCTGAGAAGATCCCAGAAAAGATAATAAAAAACAGATCTGCGAACAACTAGAAGGAAACAAAGTTATAACTAGTAGCCAGCACAGATTTATCAAAAACAGATCATGCCAAACCAAGCTTATTTCATTCTTCTATAAAGTGACTAAACTAATAGACCAGCAAAATTCTGTGGATGTAGTATATTTGGACTTCAGTAAGGCATTTAATAAGGTAGACCACAACCTACTCCTTGGTAAGCTAGAAAAAGGTGGAATAGACAACATCACTACCAGATGGATCTGTAACTGGCTAGCAAACCATACTCAACGAGTAGTCCTCAACGGCACTACATCCACATGGAGAGAAGTAAGCAGTGGGGTACCACAAGGTTCCGTCTTAGGCCCAGTACTCTTCAACATCTTCATAAATGATTTAGATGAGGGAATTGAAGGGGAACTCATCAAATTTACAGATGACACCAAACTGGCAGGAGTAGTCAACACTCCAGAAGACAAACTCAAGATCGAAAAAGATCTTGATTATCTTGAACAATGGGCCCTGTCCAACAAAATGAGTTTCAATATGGGGAAAAGCAAAGTTTTACATTTAGGCAGGAAAAATTAAAGGTACAAGTACAGATTGGGCGAGACCTGGCTTAAAAACAGTAACTGTGAAAGAGACCTTGGAGTCCTACTGGACGATCACTTGACCATGAGCCAGCAGTGTGCAGCAGCAGCCAAAAAGGCTAATACAATCCTGGGTTGTATAAACAGAGGCATAGAATCAAGATCATGCGAAGTATTATTACTGCTTTATAAAACCCTAGTAAGACCACACCTGGAATACTGCAGCCAATTTTGGTCCCCATATCACAAAAAAGATATTGAGAGTTTGGAAAAAATTCAGAGAAGAACAACTAAGATGATCAAAGGCCTGGAGACTAAAACATATGAAGAACGGCTGCAGGACTTGGGTCTGGCTATTCTAAAGAAAAGAAGAAATAGGGGAGACATGATAGTAGTATTCCAGTACTTGACGGGCTGCCACAAAGAAGAGGGGGTCACATTGTTCACCAAAGCACCAGAGGGCAGGACCAGAAACAATGGTTGGAAAGTGAACAAAGAGAGAAGCAACCTAGATTTAAGGAGATACTTCCTGACAGTAAGGACAATTAACCAGTGGAACAGCTTGCCTCCGGAAATCGTGGGTGCTCCATCCCTGGAGATTTTTAAGAAGAGGCTAGACAGTCACTTGTCTGAGATGGTATAGGTTCTCTTGCTTAAGTGGGGGGCTGGACTAGAAGACCTCCAAGTTCCCTTCCAGCTCTATTCTATAATAATAAAGATAAACATTTACAGCCAATGTATTTATATGAATCTGTAAAAGGATTAAATGCTCATTAAACAACTTCTAACAGTTAAATGTTCCTATCACGTTCTTCCATTCATCTTCTCCTTGAGTTAAGACTTAACCATTTTGTACCCATAAATAATTCCTTTTCAATTGATTGGATCTAATTTTAAAGCTATAAATAATAAGGTATTTATACTTATTTATAACTTGATGTTAAATTTAGACTTATTTTTTAATAATCCTAAAATAGATAAGCAACTAAATTTCATTTTTAATGTGTGCCAATGTGTCCACAATAAAAAACGACAATAAAGGTTATCTTATCTATCTTATCTATCTTAAGTTAAGGTGTGATTAAAAATGCAATTCAATTAGATATAACTTTCATGTGTTCCCATAGCTTTTTGCTTTTCACTTGTGTCATGATAGCTGATTACTTTTTCACAATTTATCATAAGATAACCTGACTACTGTAGTTATAAAGACAAATAGACTTGCTTTTACTGTTAAATAGTTCCACCTGTCCCATCGCCTTCCAGATAGGTTCTGTTTGTAGCTCCCAAAGTTTACAGCCAGTTGCTGGATCAATTTTCTGGGTTATAAAACTGGATTTACCTGGAATCAACAGAATGGGAAAATCCAATAAACATACCTTTTTTTTTGTCTGAAACCCTGGCTGAAGTATTTGTTGTCCAATTCTACATCCTAATTTGTTTACCAAAATCTCTATCACATCTAATAAAAGTCCATTTGCTGGGTGCTCCTCTTTTAATCAGTCAAGTGATTGGGGTAATAAAATAGGTTGTTTATAAAATAGAATGCTCTTTATAAAGTAAAATAGGCCACAAATCCAGGCTCTGTACGTTACAAAGTCTTCAGTTCAGAGGACCTATACCAGGCATGTCAAACTGCCAGCCCGCGGGCCGGATGCATCACGCCGAAACCACGCCCACCCCATTGCCAGCAATGGGGGAAAAGTCACGATACATCGCGTGACGTCACATGACGTCGCGAGTTTGACATGCCTGACCTATACTGTGGAGTTCCAAGAATGATGTCACAAGTATCACAATGCCATTACTCAAATGATGTAGATTATATAATTTATATCATTGTGTGATGATGTCATGAGGCACTTGATATCATTGTGCTTTGTACTGATGGTTTATGTATTAAACCCAGGTTCAAATCTTATTCATCTTGGAAACCAATTGAGCTGGCATATATTAAGCAACAGCTTGCTAATTAAGCATACCAGCTGATTTTACACACTGTGCTTACTCATAGTGTGGTTTGCTTGATTTTGGTTTAGTGGGTGGTATGCTAATAGTGGTTATGGTTATCATATATTGAAAAAACTATGATGAACTGCTTAAGCACAAAGCATGACCTTAGATCTCAGCCTAAGCTACTTCCCACAGATATTGCAAATAAAAAAATGGGTGTGTGTGTGTGTGTGTAGAAGGGAGAACATTTTCAGTTGGGGGGGGGGCAGAAAATCAGGATAAGTCTTGAAATACAGTAAATGAAAATTTACTGTAGTCCAAAGCACTATAACCAACTGTGATGATTGTTGGGAACAATTGTTCAGGAAAATTAAGTGGGCCATATGATTCCCTTTCCTGCTATATGCATTAAGAGTCTGTGGTGCTATCCACACTCTTGGTATCCCCAGAAAATAATCAAGATGAAATGTTTCATATCCATTATTAATCCTGTCCTGCTTGTACTGCTTCTGTCCCCAGCCAGTCTCTGTCACCTGAGTTCCCTCCAAATTAGGCTGTTACTGGATGTGGTGTAAAATAAAGTGTAAAATATTACTGATACAGCTAAGAATGGAGATTAGAAGACAACTTCATGGGGACAAGGTAGTACAAAGATGCTGCCAGGGCATATATTATACCATGTTTGGATGCAAGCAGTGACAGAACTTCCAAGTAAGAACTACTGAACTTAACCAGTGTTACTCTTGGTAGAAACGCAGAGAATCACACTATTTCAGAATGGTGGTGAGGAAATAAGAACAGTTAAGAGTAAAAGGGACAAACAGAATAACTATCTTATGAACTAGCATGATGTAAATGATCTGCTAGGACCTAAAGCAGAATATTCTCTGCAATATAACTGTATTCCATTATGTCTCTCAATAAGAAAGAGTAGCTGTTTTGGATTCTCTATACACAGTATCATCAGTAGCCAAGGAGCATTATGGCCAATAAATTATGTTGGTACTTGAATCTATTTCTCCAAAAGGAAGAAAGTATTAATACATGTCACCAATGCAACAGACAGAGGATCCTAGTATATTTACTTGGGCCTTAGTCTATTCCAGTGTTTCTTAAAGTCCCCCAAGACTTTCACAGAGTCTGCAAAATAAAAACATTGGGAAAATTTAAAATGTCACTTGTGTCATTATTATTTTTTATTTGTTAAAAATTGGTTTGTTTCATTAAAATATTTTATTTATGTTAATATCTAATAGGCTTAATATTGTTATTTTTACATGATTCAGTTCTAAGAAAAATATAAGCCATACAAAGCAAAACTCTTTGGGGGTCCTTCATAATTTTTAAAAGTGGGAAGGAATCCTCAGAGCAAAAGGTTAAAGAAAATTTCTCTTCTCTTCTCTTCTCTTCTCTTCTCTTCTCTTCTCTTCTCTTCTCTTCTCTTCTCTTCTCTTCTCTTCTCTTCTCTTCTCTTCATAGAAACTGTCTCTGAAATAATTGTCAAGTTCTTATTAATAAAGAGTAGTTAATCACCAGAATCTGGAAAACTGATGCTAAATCAAAAGAGTATCTTTGTTTTCCTTTCCTTCCAGTATTGGTTCCTGGCTATTGAGCCAGGAATTGAGCCCAAGCAAAGCCAGATAGAAGTTTACTTCTTAGGAGACTTTGTCTGCAATGAGTAAATTCTAGCCTTAAAAATCCATATGACTACAGCATGTAATCTCTACTATTCAGTTACATTTCTATGCTATTCTGTCTACCATAATATGGTTGTTGAGAGCTGTTGTGGGAGTTGTTCGCCACCATTTCTGAATAGCCCATTTCTTAATATTCACCCTGTATGTGAATAGTGTTTGTCTAGAAGCACAACTAATTTTATGTACTCTGTGGTATTAATATTAAATTGAAAGTTCCATTTTCTTGGTGGATTTAGTAGGTGAATAAGAATTAAAGTTGATAAGGGAGGGAGAATAATGAATGAATACTAAAATCATATGGAGAATACTACATACTAAATAAAAGAAACTTTATTAGGACGTTCAAAAACGATATAGTGGGTATAATGCATTTAGACAATATGGAGCTAATAATTTTACATGGCCATTTTGAAGATTGCAGATTTCCAGAAATGTAATAAACATGGAGAAAATTTCAATTAATTCTGTTCAATTATACATTTGTTGTAATTTAAATTTACATGCCAATGAAGTGAATGTGTCATTGAAATAATGGAATATGTTTTAATATGAAGACCTATGTGTTCTCTTGCTTGGTTGTTTGCTTGCAGATGTTTCATTACCCAAATAGATAACACCATTAGTGCAAATGAGTGTGGGATTTATTTTCTGTTTACATAGGGTAACTTGCCCTGCCAGTTTTGATGTGGTTTTCTCCTTGGTAGTTCTTTGATAAGGTGTCAGGACTGCTATCTTCAGCATACCCCACTTCGCAGGCATCCTGCCTTAAAATGTGAATGGGGGGGAGGCAATTATGGAAGTAAGGAATGGGCATGAAAAGGGAGGGGAATGACAGGGAGACAAGAACCAGAAGTATCAATCTTGAATAAACCGGCTGATCAAGGAAGGAGCCTGAAGAACGGAATGCAAAACTATATCAGAGAGGCACCAAGCCTCAAAGCTGTTCCCAAAACATCAAAAATGAAGGCTATTGGACACTGATGGACTGGTCAAGGGAAGAGGACCAGGGAAAGGAGGAGAAATGAAAACTTTATGCTTTTTTATTTCCTTCTTAGCTTTTTTATTGTTTATTTTGAATGATATATAAATATGGTTTATTTCTATGTGTCTATTGATGGCTGACTTGTTTGAATGGCAAACTTCTCCACTGTTTTTGGATTTAGCCTGGACTTGAGTGCTCAGTTTCCCAGCTAAAACCATGATTGAATCTGTCCATATGTTATGAGATTAAGGAGTTTTCATTGTCTTCTGATTGCTAGCTGATGTTCATGGATAAGCTCTGCTAGTCTTCTCCCTGTTTAATTTTTTATTTATGTCTATTTTGCACTGAGTTCACTGTGAGTTGGTAACCCCATACCTAATTAAATATCCTGATCACTCTGACCAATTATACTTAAAACTTTTACTTTCAGATTCAAATCTGGCCACATTTTGTCATGTTATATGTAAAGATGCTGCAATTTGTCTGAGTAATGTGTTTACTTAATTGGTATTTGGTATTTGTTTTATGTGTGCAGTGTTTTGTGGGCTAAGCATCAACTGCAATAAAGATTCATATTTTTCTTAAATGTACATAAGCAAAAGGCTACTACAGCCCTTTTTAATCTTGGTTGAGATGTAAACCCTGTAGAGGTCCATTCCAATGGCATTGACTTTAGCATTTTGTGGCATACAGACCACAAGGTATATATTGACAATTAAGGATTTCCTCTGTTTCTCCTTTTTATCTTCTGCTTGTTTATAGTCCAAGAAATTGTTAACATGAGGTTACTTCTTTCTGCTTTTCTTCCCAGGTGCATAGGACCTAATGTTTTGACTGCTTCTCCTGGTAAGATTAGCTAAGTGCTGGGCTTTCCCTATTCCTATAGCACTCAGACCAGATTCCAACTCTCAGGAATGCTCATATACTGTACATTCTTAGACATTTTTAACAATTTAACAATCTTCACATGTGTTGGGACAACTCCCAGAATATCAGACATCTTCATATGCTGAAAAGCCTTTATTAAATTGTTTATGTATTACTAATAGAAGAGAGTATTTGAGGGTTCTGTGATGCTCTCTGAGCTTGGTTGTTTTCTTGCAGATGTTTCATTGCCAAACTAGGTAACATCATCAATGCTAGTAGGTAGTGGGGTTTTCTCCCATTTTATATATACTAGTGACTTGTTCTGTCAGTGTTGGTGAGAGAGTGGTCTTGGTGGTTCTTTGATTGGGCTGTTGTTTAACATTGGTTTGTTTGGCACTTCCTTGATTGGGGTATTATTTGCTTCTTGATTGTTAGTCTAATGTTAATTTTGGTGTTAATCTCTGCTCATCTGAGTGTTGATTGCTGGTGAAGAGGTGTTTTGTTCTTTTTGTTTCCATTTGGCTTTTTGATTTTCTCTTTTGAATGATAGGTAGATTTTCTTTATGTCTATGTGTCCGTTGATGGCTGATTTGTCTGAGTGCCAGGTTTCTAGGAATTCCCTAGCATTTTGGGATTTGGCTTGGTGTAAAATACTCACAGTTTCCCAATTTATGTTTATGTGTTAAATTAGTATATGATAATTTTCAACTTTAAAGCATTTCAATGGAGAGCATGGTTTAACTGTGATTTTAGAAGCTGTTGTTTATTTAAAAATATAAACAGTTCTATGAGTTCTTTCCATAATGATAACACAGGTTTTTTCTATATATTGTAGCACTTTTTCAAATATCTTTGAAAATAATTATGAAATGATAGACTAAGAATAAAACCTCTAAGAACAGTGCAGCTCTTCTTTATAATACAGCAGACACATGAGATAAATTTAATAATTTATTAAATGTATATTGTACCTTTCTTTCTGGAACTCAAAGCTGTGAGGATAGCACTATCTCCTCCCATTTTTCCCCACAGCAAGAACCCTCTGAGATAGCTTGGACTGAGGAAGATGGTTTCCCTCTGCCCTCCTTATCAAGGTTGGTTTAGCTTGAATTTCTTTCTCATACCTTCTGCTTTCCCAAGACTGAGCTGTTTTTTATTTTCATTTATTTGTTCCTGCACATCTTCTTCAAAGTTAGATCAGTATTCTTCTACAACTTGGGAGCTTCTATGGTTGAAAGTGGAGTAAAGTCTGAGTCTCTTCCTTTCTAGTCTACTATATTATCCACTATGAAGTAGAATTAAGATATACAGGTATGTGCTGCTCTCTCTCTCTCTCGTAATTAGCAGCAAAAGTATAGTTGTTAGAACCCTTTTTGACTTAATAGAATTACATCTGTGTGCTAATATTTGATAGTAAACTATCTTGGAATGTTTTAGTCTGTTAGTACTGTTAGTACTATTTCAATACAGGTATATTGTTCAGCGGTAAATCTCTATTAAAATAGTTCAGTTCAGAAAATAAATGACATATATCTAATCTATATGTTCACTATCACAACATTATAGCATTACGTCAATGTTATTTTAATGCTTTGCTGGTCCTAATGCTATGCTATAAAAAGCTTTAATTAACTAACTACTTTAATACTCCGCTATCTGGAAATCTGACTCAACTCCCCCCCACACCACCACCACAGCACAGTAAGATTTAATTATTCTTGGGACATATTCAGAATAACATTCAGTTTTTGTTTTGGACCATTAATATTACACATGCCATCTGTGATAGAAAACTGCTGCTGAAATGGTTAAGGGGAGGGGTTAAGAGACTGGCTAGCGTGGAATCACTGAAGGGGAGGAAGCAAGAGAAAGCATCTCCACCTCCTCCCAATACACTTTGGAGTACTTATCCACTTGTTCTGTAGTGGGTGCAGTTAGTCTGGACAGATTTGTGTAAATAGTAGCAATAAGCATCCTGCTCTGATCAGCTCCTAGTGTCATTCTGGTTCCTTCCACCTGATATTATCAGTGGAAGGAATCTCATCTGTGACATCATAGCTAATTCATGTTAGTCCTCCCTCTGGAATGAAGTTCCCCCTGAGATCGGAATGGACCCCACTCTGCTGTGGTTCACAAGTCTGGTGAAAACCTGGCTCTTTACCCAGGCCTCTGGCAAGGGAGTGGGATCCCTCACTTCACTCCATCTGGTCTGTTGTGTTTTCCATCTTATTTTTTGTTTTTTTAAATTGTAACTTCTTTGATTGTTGAGAACTGCCCAGAGTCATTGGCGCTGGGCAGCATGCAAGTTTAATAAATTATGGTTGGTCTCACACAATCAATCTGTTCATTACAAATGTTTAGAAACCACATAGAAATTCAGATTAAATTTGTTCTGAGATACAGCCTTTTCTAACCCTCAGTTTTATGTGTATAGGAATTTGGCATCTATTGTAGTGGTTAAGTGGTATAGTTGAAAAAGTAGAAAATCTGAATGCTAACTATGCAAGAGGAAAATCTCCTCTGCTTAAATATTAATAAACTGCATAATGTCCCTTTTAAGAACCAATCATACAGCTTTCCTGTCCTTATGAGTAGCCGTGATAAACATGCATTTCAAATTCTTCTTAGTTTCATAACATGGTAAGGAAGGAAATCAATTAAATAACCCTTTAATGAAGTAGATATGGTTCCCATCTCCTTTCTATAGAGTTAAATAAAAATGTGCAAAAACATTGCACATTCCTAAATATGTTAATTCTTAAATGTTTACATTCTGTAGGGGGGGGGGAAGTTTCAAGTGAATAAAAATTATACTCAAAGTAGAAGATACATGTTCATCAGCTTAAAACAAAGTAAGATGGTTGAAAGAAGATTATTTTCAGAGCAATTCAATCATGGTGAATTTTTTTGTATGCATGCATTTTTTGTTTACATTTTTATAATATAACCTTTTATCCTTAAGCTCAGAATTTTCACTTAAGTTCCATTTTGTTCTGGAGAAAAAATGGCCCAGGTGGGAGAAAATGGAGATAGTACCAGGGAGAAAATAGTTTTGCTTCATTTTATTTTATTTGCTTGGTTACCTAAAAATAGATGTTAGAATATCTTCATTAATTAAATCCAAGGGAATTTACTTGCTAAATACCTTAGTTTTGCATAGTGTGTTTAATTGAAAGCTACTATCCCTGCCAATAAAGATAGAGATTTGAACTTCTGAATTAGCCAGTCTTCCCATATTATCTCAAGACACTTGAGAAATACTATTACCTCTGTCCTGGGTCTCAGAGTTTATGGCAGCACAAAGCAGGAGCTGCTATCCGAAACCTGATATTTTCCTAAGGACTTTGTAATTGGCAAACATTTTTGTCTTTTTTATTCTTTGGTTAGGATATTTAGAAATAATGTGCCAGTCCCTCTGTTAGACTTCAGCAGCCAGGAGGTGGGCAAAGTAAACTTATTAATCTATTTAAACATTAAAACTTGTCTGAGCCAATTTTCTCCATTGTTTGTGAGCAGGTTGTGTTAATTCTGTAGCTCATAACTTATGAATTCTGAGTACAAGTTTACCTTTTTTTAAAAAAAAAATCCATGAATTGGTGAAAGAGGAGTAGCTACTCCCCTCTAAGCAACAAAATGAATGAGGCATAAATTTGCTGTGTGGATGCCACCTTTTATTTAAATTCCTTTTAGACTCACTCCTAACCATATGTATGTGTACATTCAAGGGAACAGAAGTTATGGCTAAGACCATAGATCTTCCTCACAGCCAACAATAAATTAAAACCAAACGTCTCCAGGGTACTTAAAATTGCATCTCTGCACTTAATACTCCAATCACCTGTAAGAAATATGCTCAAAAGGAATGGATGTGTGAAATCTAGCAGAATTTATTCTCCAGCCTGATTATCAGGCTTTACAATAGATTAATTTTTATTATTGGAATTGCTGCTCAAGTATGTTTGCTGACCTTTCTCTTTTTGGGCCACAATGCTGCATATCAATACCACTTTATTGGCTTCCAGATTAAGCTATAATATTACAGAACAAAGGGACTGGATCTCATAATTTAATGGAGTCCTCTATTTATACAGAATAAATATTTATTCCACATGGGTGAGGGATAAAAATTAAAAAGGGACCTACAGACTTAAGTTAAGCCCCATTTTCTGCTGAGCTGAGTCAGAGGCCAAGGGAAATATCAAGTACCTCATTTGTGGACATATACATATACCTCTATTCTTTCAGAACATGTTACTCTTCAATATATTGGCATGATAGAAGTCACCAATTTAGTCAGGTAGTAAATCTAAATAAGAGTTCCACTGTGCAAACAAATCTTAGATTTTTGAATGTGACATTTTCACAATCTGCTTAAAAGGTGCCTGGGTAGACATTCTTCTTATTAAAATATAAGAAGTGAGAAAACTGTTCTACACATTTCCAAGTATGTATGTGGGTTGCAGACACTTCAGTCTATCTGTCAAAACTTGTTTATTTCACATTCTGATCACTAGGATTGCCTGTTGAGATAATGATGGCTCAGAGTGTGTTGGATAAGGAAGCAAAGGTACTTTTTCAAGAGGCAACTGGACTTTCTTGTCTTTCTTTGAAGGCGTTTCACTTCTCATCCAAGAAACTTCTGGATGGTGGGGAATGGAATGGAAGAATTTATATTCTTTGCAGACAGCTGGTCATTTGCATTCTTTTAGAGAGTCATTGAGCCACTTAGAGGTTATCTGTGTCCTCAGGGTCACCTAAGTAGGGCAAATGGGTGTGGAGCCTTCTTGGAACTCCTGAAAGAACTGTGTTGTAGACAGGAGATAGATGACGTCGTATCCCTCTGTTGAAAGAGGGCTGTTCAATTTTAACATAGATGGCCTCTTTGACATCTCTTTCAAACCAAAATGTGGACTTTGCTGTCTTCAAAAGAGTGGCCTGGGGTTCTGGAAAGTGTTTGCTATTTCAGTGTATTCCGGTACTCCAGAGAACAAATGTTTTATTAAACTGTAATTACCTGTCTTATGATATGTTAGGTTTTATTTTCTATTATTTATTATTTATTTATTATTTATTAATTATAAATTAATAAATAAAATAAATTCATCCATCCATCAGTTTTTGTTTTATAATATTAATTCCTACATTTCATTTGTTTACGTATCTTAAATTAGCCTTGAGACAACTAGTAATCATTGCTTGTGTAGCAGTATCCACAGTATTCAGATTCCTGCTTCTGAGGAAGTAATATTAATGTATACATAATGATGGATAATTTTTTTTGGTTTACAAATTCTATGGTTTTTATTTTTAAAAAGTTTTGAGCCTCCAAGACATACATTGGGTATGATGATAATTAAATAAAATCATTGAAGAAAGCTTGGTCAGAAATATCTCCCAGCCTTTGCTCTTTTTTATTTATGAAAGAAAACATGTGCATTAACTCCACTGGCATGTCACACTGTTTTTGAATTCTGTATAAAAAGTGAAACACAGTCAGTTCATTACTGAATGTGGATTATGCAATGAGGGACAAGACCCATCCCCTTCATGTTCGAAGCATCATTCAAGGTGCTTACGCATTGAAAGGATTAGCTGGTGACATCACTGTTACCTAGGGGACATCCATGGGGGTTTCTTTCATGTCCTGGTCAAGGAGATAGGGTGAATGACCGGAGCTCACCTTGCCATACCCCAGCACTCGGGTCTCGAATGTGGACTTGCTAACCTCCAACCCAGAGACCTAATGACATGAGCCACCACACTTCAAGGGACAGATTGATGGTATAGATTTTATGCAATCCAGAACTGTATAAGATTCTCGGGCTATGGATTGACAAAAGAAAGTATCTTAACTCATTTTCCATCTGCTTCAATACTCGAACTGCTCATCTTATTGAAATACAGCATTTTGGATTCTTCTACTATAATAATTTTTGTCCTGTGGTTCTTTTTAGGAAATCTAACATTTTCCATATCCAGTAATTTCCATTTTCTATGCCTCTACATATCATTTTAATATGAGTGGAAAAGGGAACAATCTGATCAAATTTGGAGTTATGGCTGGGTTACATGGGAGATATTTGGCTGAATAGGGAAAACAGAAAACGAGAAAATTATGCACACAATAGGAGAACATATTCTCATACATTGAAGAAATTTCCTGAAGTAAACATATAAGCTCATGGTACAGCCACCTGAATCCTAAACTGGTCAGAACTAGTTCCCTATCTGCAAAAAATTTCAAGCTGGACCATTTCAGTTTTGAAACCTTTCCATATTTCTAAACATGTTTACTTTTGGTGAGTGGTGATGAGCTGCTGCGGTTGAGAACTGTTGTTCTGTGTAAATAAGTTTATATTTTAAAATTAGTTATACTATTTATGTTTGTAACATAAACAAATTAATATTATATGATGCTCTTGTGAGGTAATTGCACAGAATATTTTATTTACAGTGTTTAACATTGGTGATACATAAATATTCAACAGCACATTTAGTTTAAAAGAAATATGTTTTAGTACAAAAGCACAAAATAAATACATTAAAAAATGTTGTTCCATCTTCTTTTAAAGGAATGTTTAGCATGTACCCAGACTAAGAAATAGATGAATGCAATATAATTTTCTTTAACAGTTATAAAGATACCATTTGACATTATCATGTTTCTATAAAGTTAAAAAAAAAACCTACCATGAATTTTGGTAGGAGTCACATATAACTAGTTTTTTAACCAAAATTACAATCAGTGGGCAATAAAGTATTATAATTCTTCCATGATTATCTGTTTTCATTAAAATGGACCTACACAGTACAATTGGAATATAAGGAAATAAGGATAATTGTGACTGGCTAGTAGTTGGATGGAAAATTCACCAGAGACCCTAGAGCTCTAGGCTGGTAAAAAAAAAATCCCAAGTTTCTGGAAGAAGATAATGGCAAACACTTTTTGTGCTATTGCCAAGACAACTGCATGGACATGTCCATGTAGTAATAAGAAATCACGATTGACTGAGGATGAGTTTTATTAATGCAAAAGTTGTTTACATTTTTAGTTCAAAAATAAAGCAGTAAGAATTTGCTGGGATGTATTTTTCACCAGCAGTTAGTTATATTAGAATCCATATGGTTTAGTGAACTTTTCTAATCTTAATTAAATTATGGAATTTCATCCTCAGAATAAAAGTTTTTTTTTATATATCAAATAATGAACATAATGTGGTACAGTAAGAATCAATATAAATTATCCTAGCTGCCATGTCTGTATCTGTCGTATTACATCAGTAGCATGATAGCTTGAATTTCTAAAACTTTCATTATTTGTTTTGGAAATTTTCCTTTAGCCAATGAATGTCATTATTGGGGAGGAAAGCTCATGGGGACTGTTAGTTGATAGTATGAAATGTACCATATGAATAAAGTATTAGCATCTTGGAAGAAGATGGGACTGGGGGACTTACTAATAAATTAAAAACATCTGGTTCTAGTGTCTACAGCCTGTTTCTCATACATTAATCTGTCTATCTGTCTGTCCATGTATAGTTCTTCTACTGTTATTCTAACAATCATACTATTTTATTTTGTGGCCCAAAAACAGGGACAAATTATCATTCATAATGAATGTGCATAATGTACAAATGCCATTTTCTAACTCTGGCGAGTACAGTCTTAACAAGAAGAACTGAATGATCATTTGTATAGACTTACTTTCTGTTGCATTATTCATGTTGTAACATTCTTGCTTTGTGGATTTCCAGCCAGCTGAATCAGTACTCAGGACAAGGAACCATAAAGCACAACTTATTCTAGATCATAGATGTAATGTGCCATACAGATCTATCAACTAGCACCATCGTTGGGAGCAAGAAGGAAAACAATCTGCTCTTCTTCCTTTAATGTACACTAATATTAGTAGCAGAAGGAAAGGGTGCCCAAGCTGGATATGTATGGAGGTTAAACATTGGCTGTGCCCATGTCATAATGGCGAGCATCACAACAGCAACTCCAATGATGTTTATACCCAGTCCAGCTTTTACCTAAAGAAGGAATATATATATATATATATATTAAACAAATGGAAAGTTAACAGAAAGACCAACTTTTCTAGAACAAACTTGCAAAAATTAAGTGATATAATAATGATTAATAATTATTATGTGTGCATTGATAGCACTAAACTTTAAATAAAATAGTCAATAGAATACTGCTCACTATTTCCTCAGACTAATTTCTAAACACTTGTTTTTGTCATTTTTAGATTTCATCGCTAGAAGGTATGATGTGGATGACCAGATGAAAACTGAGGTGGTATATTTTAATAGTTTGACTTGAACCAAAGCCTTTAGTAAATAGGCTCTTTTGGCCAGAGACGTTTGTTGCCTGTACATTGATAATACTGCATTTCAGATCTTTGAATGAGTACCACTGGGCTTCCTGTAGAGGCAGGATAAGGGGAGGAAGGATGGAGCACTATGGATTTTGCAATGTATACTGTGTGATTGTATAGAAATAAAATGATTGTAACAAACTGTCGCAATGTTCCAACCCACTGAACCTCTCCAGAAAAATCCCTTGGCTTGTCTTTTCAAATATTGCTGAAAAATTCCTGTTAATCCACATAGTCTGATTGAAAGTATCAGTGTAAACAACCAAACCTATTTCAGTTTTTTCTGTAAACCTACAACCACACTAAGTAGTTCCAGAAGATTAGATTTTTCCCAAGTAACATCTATAGATGGTTGTTCTTCTTTAGAAAGGAATATTTGCAACTGGGTAGAAATTATCTAAAATCTGAGGCTCCAGGGGAGTGACTTTCCAAGAGAGGTCACAGCACAATCTCTTTAAAAGTCTATCTCTAAATATCATACATGAAGAGTCTTCAACTCATTCATATACTGTAGCTCCCACCTACTAGAGCTTACCAGACATCATAAGTAGTAGTTTAGAGAACAGATGAATTACCTCATTCCTATAAATGCTTTGTCCACTTCCTCAGATTTCAAAAGCTAAATCACAGACTATGACAAGTTCTGCACAACCTATGGTGTCTAACTTGCAGCAGATTGAAAGGACTTCATATTAAAACTTTGTCATAAATCTGTTATAATGTGTTACTGAAGAGAAGCTGAGTCTGTTCCCTGAACTAAGTTTGAGCAATCTGCCTGTTATTACAAAAGTTCTGTTATGTGCTTCATGGCAGATCTAAGGATGATGATAATGGTGATTTGTTGCATTCCAAAAAACTGGGCAGATTGCAACATCGAATATAAAATTTAAAACAATTAAAAACATATCACACAGCATAACAGCCTGGGAAAAAGAACCATAACAGTACACACATCTGAGAGGGGCTCCACTAGCACATTAAACCCATGTCTAGGAACAAGAGCCAGGTCTAAAGAGCCCTTGGAACCCTAAGAGGATGGATGTCATATGTATCTCTGGGGATAGGTGTTCCAGAAGGCAGTGGCTGCAAAACAGAAGGCACACTTCTTTGGTTCCTTAAGATTACAGCATTTAATTGAGGGGACCTGGAGCACAACCACTCTGCCTGAATATACTGGGCAGGCAGAAATTATCAGAGACAGGTGGTCTCACAGATAATATATGAAGGGCTTTCTAGGTGACAACTTTAACTGCAGCTGGAAGCCAACAGATAGCTAGTTCAGTTCATGTACTAGTAATATCACAGGGGAGTAATAAGAACTGTCTGTTATGGCACAGCCCACTTCACTTTGGGCCAGCTATAGCTTCTGGATGGTCTTCAAGGGCAGCTCACCTAGTGATACATTGCAATAATTCACCACAGTCAATTGCATCAAAGGCTGCTAACAGATGACATAGCACAAGGATGATGCACCACTACATCCAATCTCTGTCAAAGGTCATAGACAAATGAAAACTTGACTGAAACTGTCTAGATAATCTATGTCCTCTAAGATCCTCTGTAGCTGCCATCTAACCACCTTTTCCACAACCTTCCTCACAATATTGGAATATTGGAAACTGGATGATAATTGTGAAGGATACGGGGGGGCAGTGATGGCCTCTTGAGAATTAAAGTTTCTTTGATGCCATCACCATCAATACATATAATAGATACCATTATGCTTTCTCATGTATTCTCATTATTGTTAAAAATGATAACATTTGAAAAAAGTTCACAAATTATTCTTTTCTTACTGTTAACTTACCATATCAATAATTTTCAGGTGACCATAAGAAAATACAATTGCATTGGGTGGATTTGCTACTGGTAGCAAAAATGCAAATGATGTACAGAGGGTTGTTGGTATCAAGATATAAAGAGGGTTAACTTGGATGGCTTCAGCCTATTAGACAAGGAGATGCCAAGAGAAATTCAAGATTATTAGTTAATATTTGCTCACTTGAAGGACACATTTGATCTGAAATTGGAGTCTTATAAATGTATTGAACTACAATTTCTATCATCTCCAAAATGAACTTGCTAGTGAGGATGATGAAAACTGTAATCCAGCACATCTGGAAAGCACAGGAAAGATTAAAATCCAAGAAATAATATTACTACTGTAATTATTAAATAAAAATTTAAATGATACATCCCACTTAAAATAGATCATTACCAAATCTTTACAACCATTATTGCTTATGTTGTTTATATTAATCTTCCACATGGAGGATTGTGACTTGGAATGTAAAATCTATAAATGATCTCATAACTTCTTACTTTTTTTCTGTACTTTGTATAATATTGCTCAACCTAAAAGGGAATCTTATGGGTTTCTAGCTATGAAGATTGATAATTCTCTACAGTTCCAACTAAAGATTCCTTAATCAAAACATCCATGATAGGCCTACAATTTTGTGATATGTATTAGCTATTTGCATAATATAGAATGCTTCCATATTTTTATATAAGTACATTATTACAAATGTGAAGTAATTTAATCATAAGTATAAGGAGAATGCATTTACAGTAAACTCTGGTTGATCTTAGCTGACCTCAAAAACTAAGCACAGTCAGAGCTACTTAATAATTGGATGGATAATAATGCGAAAATCTCAGGGCTATTGACTGTCACAGGAATTAGAGAACTTTATATATATTATGATAAAACTACATAAAGATACTAAGGACAGAAATATCTCTAGATGTAGAATATTGTACACCACCCAGATTCACTGTGAGTGAGTTGGGCAGCCATATAAATTTGTTTAATAAATAAATATAATGAATAATGTAAATACTCTTTTAAGATGCGACCTTAATGAATCTCTAAATATCATACAAGCAAAAGCATCAAGCTTCAATTATGCCTTTGCTTAGGAGTCAAATAAATAAACATTGATTACTTTTCTTTCCGAACTTATTATAGCTCACAAAACAAACAAAGAAAAATCCTATTATGAATTATTCATAATACTTTACTCTTGTAGTCTTGAATTAAGTAATCTTATATACCTAAGCATTCTCTGTTTCTCCATTTACTGCCATTAATTCATATTGCAAAACTTCTGTTTTAAATCCAACCATTTAGTGATCTTTAACTGCTATGACTATAGATCAGCTGTTTCAAACCTAAATCAGATTACTTACCAAGGGGGCTAAGATAGGCAAAAATATAGTGATTGTAGCAGGATTGCTGGCTACTTCAGTTACTGTGGTCACGATCAAAGATGAAATGAGAATTATTAGCCATATGGGTAGTGATCCTAATGGGGTTAATTTGTTTCCAATCCAGGTTGAGAGTTTTGAGTCCTGGGAAAAACAATAATTGCTTAGTTATCCATAAATTTAATTAAACAATTTGTGTAAATGTAATATTAACCAAATAACTTCTTAATCCAAAAGATCAATATGGAAATGGAACGGAGACGAGACCCATTCATACAATATGATTTGCTTTTCCTTCTAGCAAAATATATTTATACCACATAGAATGCTCAGCCTGAACGAGTTGATATATTTTAGTCACATTTGTATAGATAATCACAGATGCTTAGATGCCAGGTCTGACAAGTTGCATCCATATCTGTTTTATTTCAAAGATTCTTGGTGTGTGTGGATGGCCCTTTAATATGTTGATGAGCGTGAAAATGCTCAAGTGAATATTAGTTTGAGCCAAGTTTTATAAATAGTAAAATAATAATTGGAGGATTATAGAACAATCCTAATAATATACTTGTATCACTGGGAAAATATTCAAGGTAAGTATGTTTTGGGTCATCTCTTAGCTTCAAAGAACAGCTTAGGTTTAAGTCCTCTATTTTTAACCTTAGTCATGTATAGTGTAAATGGGCCCACATGAAGAATAAAATTATCTGTATGTTCCAGCATTAATGCATACTTAGAATAGATCTAGTTTAAACAAATAATTATCTGACAATTGCACACAGTTTATATCTCTATCTAAATGTTACAGCATTTCTTTTCTGTCATGGTAGTATGAACCAGCATTCCCCCTTGAGATTTGAATTATTTTGATTTTTAAATGAAGAAATAATGTAATTAGAACATAAGCATGACATTGAATTGACAAGACATTATTTTAATTTCAATAGTATCAGAACCTGTTTATTATTGGATTGAGATCACAATTTTGGTGTATCAGAACAGATATTAACATCCAATGATAATAGCACCATGATTATAAAGAAACTGTACCATAAAACTGTGCTATGTTTTATTTCTGTATTTATGTTGGCACATAAACCATGGTCTACAAATTCAAGATACCACACCACAATCAAATTTGTGCTAATTTGATTTCTATTCAAAAACTAATATAATGTAACTTTTCATTAAAAACCTAGTGCATAACAGACACCAACATATTTCTGAAATGGTGAAGCTGAGCAAATGAACAAGCTTTGCTGCCATATAAATGTGGTAGTAAAAGCAGTGGTTTGGTGTGTTGTGCAGATGTAGTCAGTATATTACATAGACATATTTTTGTATCTTTCACAGCAGCAGAAAAAATTGGATAGATCTGTTACATTAAAGAATAGTGACTTTCTGACTATATTAGTATATAGATATAGAGCAGAGGTCCCAAACCTTCCATGGACCAGAGGGGGTGTGGCTTTGAATACTGCCTGCATCCCGAGGATGGAGCTTTGCTTGTTTGTGCGGCCTGCTTGCTGGCATGCTATGGACTGGTACTAGTCCATGGACCGGGGATTGGGACCCCTGATATAGAGTATACAATTAGTATACCATATTAGGGACTGTCTGATTTAGTGACCATTTGCAGTTATGATGATGATAAAAGCATAGGTTTGCAACCAATCCTCGCAATTACAACCTTCATATGACTACAGACAAAGGAAAGCTTAAGTAAGATTGTAAGTACAGTTATAGTTTTATTTAGCATCTGCTTTGTTTAACGATCAAGTTGCTTATCCCAGTTGTGGTCACTAAACAAAGTCTAGCCTCCATATAAGGAAAAATTATGCTTATTTGAGGAACCTCATTGAAACTTTTGCCTACATTGATTGCAAAAAACACATCAAGCAACCAAAGAAATTCCAGCATTGTATTTTATGAAACTGGATGACTGCACAACATATCTAGACTTTTAATGACTGAAACTGGAAAATTCTGCAATATATTACCAATAGGATATTCTCATGGGAGACTGGAGGTCAAAGCGCAGGCCACAAGATATATACTAAGCATGAAGAACAGATAGCCTTTTTGTCATGCCTCCTTCGGAGGCTGAATCTGCGGAGGAAAATGAGCTGGAACGGGACCCTATGTAGGTCGAGGGAGAGGTGTCTGTGGTTTCAGAGGAATGTGGGGAAGAGCAGGCCGAGGCAGGCCAGGGTCCTTCAGGAGTGGGACAGGAGGAACAGGAGAGACAGAGTTCAGGCAATGAGCAAGGCCCACCCCCACCTGATCCTAGAGCACGGAGAGTGGAGAGAAGGAGGGAACAACGCAGGCAGGCTCAACTACTCAGGAGGAGAGCGTCCCGCCCCTCTCCACAAGGCACACCTGAAGACTGAGATTTAAGAAGACACTGTGGGGAGAGGCATTTGTCGGGAACAAATGCTGATTCCTTGGAATTTTGTGTGTGTTGTTGCTGATCTCTTGTTCTGTGACTTCTGCTTGGAAATCCTGAAACTCTGACCATTGGACTGGCTGACAACGTTGCTTGGATGTTTAAAGATCTTGGACTGTATTTTGGCTTCCCTTTTGGAATTGTGCAGGCAAGCGTGTATTCACACAGATTCGTTAGATTTATGATGTATGTGTCATTTCCTTGTTATCTCCGTGGCCTTGAGTAAAATCCTCTCCTAATCAGACTGTATGTGAAACTACTTGCAGCCAGAGGCGGCTGAAGGTGTGTGTGTCTTCCTGGGTTTGGAGGCTTGCCAGAAACGTGGGAGCATTTGGGGAAAATTTGGAGCAATTAAAGGGCGGTTTGAATTGCCAGCTGACTGCATTGCCTCGGTGCTGTGCCCTGGGTCATCACACTTTTTGAGGAAACAGCTTCTGCATGTTTTTCTTTAGACAGCTGAGATGATTCTTGCTGATTTCAATAAATTTAGTGTGCCTAAATGCAAACAATTTCAGGGATAACATTTTGCTGTTAGATAAGTGACAGTAATAAACCAAATCATTAAAAGATCACTGCCATTCTTTGCATTTCCCTTGTATGGAACTACCTATACCTTATAAACTGAAGAAATGGTAAAAACTGCATTACCTCACAGCCATCAGCCAGCGCAAACCCACCGCCAACAAGAATTGCAATTTCCCAGGGCATGCATGCTTGAAATTCCTTCCAAGATATCAGTGGACTGTAATCAAAAACAACTGAAAAGGCAGAAAGGTTTTTTTTATATTAGTAACTATAGAAAAACTTACTGCAGGCACCCTTTTATTACTCTTCCACTGATGTTAAACATATTTTCACCCAGATACATCAGATACATCTTGAAGGGTCTGGTAAGGAGGTGGTGAAAAAAAGTCAAGGTGATGGGTCCAGTGGAGTATTTGCAACCACCATTTTGATTTTTTTAAACATACCTTCATGTCCTTCTCTTCCCCCATCGGTGATTATAATAACACATCATATTCATATGATGATTATATTGCCTATGGCAAACTTCTACAATCTACATCTCCACCCAGGCTGTTGGCTCAACAAGAATAAGAAAATCTGCTGAGTAAACTTCAAATCCTGTACTTGCACCACAAAATGTTATATAATTCTCTACAAAGCCCAATGACTGGGTACATACATTTTACTAAGTATAAATTTTAAAAGTCACATTAGGGCAGAGATTAATATATAAATGACACACAAGGATCTATGTCATAGAAACTTGGGTAGTAAGTTTCTTTACTTCAGAGATGTGTTTTTTTCTGATTCACTGAATTTCCACTCTCTTGGAAGGGGAGATCTTATTAGAAATAAATCTCACAATTGATTTGCAGTATGCATATTCAAATAGCTGTATGTAAACATCGTAGGCCAGATGAATTTCAGAAGAATCCAATATGTATGTATTTATGTGTGTATGTATGCATGCATATGGTTGCATAATTTTCTAAATTAAGCAATTGCAGCAAAAATGAGCAAGGAAATATACTCAACTGTTTTCTCCATTTGAAGTTCTAGACAATCTTTTTGCAGGAATAATGAAGAAGAGGAGCCCAATTAGTAAAGCCACTGTTGAATCAGTAGCATAGCCTGGATATCTAAGGAAAGAGATATTTACTTAGAAAATAAATATTATAAGTCTAGGAAAAGAATGTGGTGATTATCTTTCAGCAAAAGTATTCATCAACCCAATTAGACTTATTTATACTTCAGTATATTTCAGAAGTATTTATTTGAAGGTATTGGGAACTCTATTGGGTTAGTAATCAAATTTACTGTCTGAATTATTTTATCTCTGAAGAAACACTACAGTAGCCTAAAAAGAATATAAAAGAAGCATTTTTAAAAAAAGATACTGTAAAAGGTATTGTCAGTAACTATAAAAAGGCTTGATAGCATCTGGCAAGCATCCCAGAAAAATCATCCCTGGCAAAATAAAATCTGTAGGATTATATGGGCCTAGTTTGAGCTGACTCAGAGCATCCTCTGGATTGAAAAGCTCCCCATTTTAATTTGTTTGTTTGTTTGTTTGTTTGGCTGGTTGGTTGGGTGGGTGGGTTTTTTTTTTTTTTTTGCCAAGATCTAGCTGCAAAGGGATTCTTCACATCTGACCAATTAGAGGCAAAAAAAAGAAGAAGCAAATTCTTCAAATTCTTCACTTAAGATTAAGAAAGTAACTAAATAGTTTCAGATGTAGCAGCAACAAGATGCCTCTGGTTTATTGAATTCTGAATTTTCTGTCATATCAGACAGAGATAAAAAATCTCAGGGAACATGCAGAAGCTTTTAAAATGATAGCTGTAACATTCTCAAGGCCTTGACAACTTCTTAGTAGCGCTATTTTAGCATCACGAGAGCTCTTTAGGACTAAAAACTGTCTGGTTTTCTTTTAGGTATCGTGGCATAAAATATGTAAAACATATTCATAGATAATAAGGTATTCTGCAGTGTCTATAAAGAAAAACTAATGGCAAACCTCACATGAACCATTCTGTATGGGGTTCTTATAATTGTATGTGTTGCCATGGAAATTTCCTGGAACTAAATGTAAATAATATTTGAAAATAAAATCTGGAAAGAAGATTTTATATATGCACACATATACAAAACTTCATATTTAGTAGCATATGTAAATCAGCCAAATGAACTCTTGAGTATTCACATGAAATTTCATGCCAGAAGTAGAATATAATGGATATTTAAAACAGCTAATAAGAAATCATAATTGTGGTGAAAATCTAACAGAGAAAAATAAAACCATAAGAACATATTATTATATTCCAGGTAAAGAAATGACTCTTACATAATGTTTATTTAATACCTCCAGCTTAAAATAAACAAAATATAATGATTCTTCAAGTTGATCTAAACAAACTAGATGCAAGGCTAAATGGATGAAAATGGACTAAATAGAGACAGACCCCAAAAGTGTCAGCTATCCAGATACCTACAGTACAATATTTTAGCATATATATAACTTGATTCATTTAATCATTTTTGGTAGTGGAATAGAAGGTTAGAATTTCACTTCCTCTGTTTCTAGTCAATAACAATCACAATCTTCTGTGATGCTTGTGGCCTTCTGAATACCAGGGGGAAATGTTTTTTTTAAAGGCTTTGTCTCTTCCTCTACACATTCTAATAGACGTTTAAAGAAATATTTGGTACTACTATCTGGATTTTTCCAATTATAAAATTATAGAACCTCCTAAAAATTGTGCAGCACGGCTTATTGACTTACTCTGGAAATAAAGAAGACCAGCCAGGGATGAATCCTGGATCTCTAGTAAACCATAACAGGGCCATCAGAAGGAACAGGACAAAGGTGACAACTTCAGGGTAGCTGAAACAAAAACATCATGTATTGTCCATCACCCTTTGAACTGATTTGCTTTGATAGTATTGTAATATTTCTTTGACAGCATTTGTAATATTTCTTCTGTGGATTAGCCAAATGCATTACCTTATTGGGCCAAGTTTCATGTATTCTTCTTTGATTACTTGTGCTGAAGCTTGTTCTCTAGATGTCTTTGCTTTACCACACTGGAACATTTCTTTCAAGCTGAAATGAAAAGTGAATAGATATAGCTTGTTATAATACCTGTTCACCAGAAGATAGGTTCCACTTCTGATGACTGACTAAAGAACTTCTTGAGGACTAGGTTGGTCCAAAAGAATGGCTGGCTTTCTTCCTTTGAAAGATCTCATGGGCAGTCCAACATACTGTGTTACGTAAGATCCAAAGAAAGAGAATGCCACAATGTCCTGTACAATAACTGACCTGCCTGGAAGAGCAACATGAATAATGGACCAATGCCCTCTATCCTAGCTAAGCAGCAAGGCAGCTATTAGATCACTGGGCAGCATCTTTTCCATTTACAGTACATAGCTCCAATACTTTCCTATGATTCCTTGTTTGACGTAACATACTGCCTGACTCCACTGTCACTCTCTTCCTAATGGTAGGGCTAGTGCTGATTTCTGCTTTGCATTATAAAGTGATTTGCTTTAATTTCCCATTTGCATATCAAGAAAATATAATGCACAATATTTTTTCTTGAACCCTCAAGCTATTTGCCTTCGCTGAAGCATATTATATCCACTACATACAGAATCGTAATTGAGCAAAAAATACATAAGAAAAATAATATTTCCCTAACTTTTCTATACCTTCATTTTTCTTCTTCCTCTATTGTTTTCTTATATTTATTTTTGTACATATGCTCCTTGGGGGCAGAGATTTGTTATTTCTACTCATTGTAAACACATCCTTACACAAGATGATATTACTTTGGACTTTTCTCCCATAACAGTACTTACTTGAAACCCAGAAAAAGCCACAGAAGCCAAACCCAGGACAGTATTAAAATAATAATAGTGATTGGGATGCAAAGAATAAACCAGGATCCAAAATTGATGCATTGGCAACCAGGATATCGTCTGAAAAAATAAAAATATAAATGAAATTTGAGTTGGTTTTGAATATGAACAGAAAGATGTTTCTTAAATCAAGATCCATGATAGCTACACAGATGATAAATCTTAAGAGAAAATCTATCCAGCTTTCATCTTAACAGATGGCTACCCTCCTGGAAGTAAAAATTGAATATTCACTATCAGTAATTTAGACTCTTACACCAATTGGCCCATCCAAGGTGGAAGCATTTTAGAATGCCCCAGTCACTAAAGCAGAGATGACTTTTTTAAATTATCTTCTATCAGTTAATTAAAATTCTTTTAGATATGCAGATGGTGTTTTATCTGTTATCAACATACTTTATAGTGAATATGGTATTCTGTTAAAAATGTTTTTACAGTAATCATTGTTAGCTGTGTTGACTAATATATATGAAAGGAAAAATGGAAGATAAGACCTCTCAATAGAAATCCATCATCTTCAGGCCTGGTAGTTCCAAATATTGAATTACATGGACTTTGGTGAGCAAACATGGGTTTGTTAAAAACAGATCATGCCAAACTAATCTTATTTCATTCTTTGACAAAGGGACTAAATTAGTAGACTAGTGAAATGCTGTCGACATAGTATACTTAGACTTCAGCAAGGCATTTGACAAAGTAGACCACAACCTACTTCTGGGTAAGCTAGAAAAATTTGGGATAGACAGCATCACCACCAGATGGATTTGTAACTGGTTGATAAATCATACTGAATGAGTTGTCCTTAATAGTACAACATCTGCATGACGGGAAGTAAGCAGTGGGGTGCCACAGGGTTCCGTCTTAAGCCCAGTACTCTTCAATATCTTCATAAATGACTTACATGAGGGAATAGAAGGGGAACTCATCAAATTTGCAGATGACACAAAGCTGGTAGGAATAGCCAACACACCCAAAGACAAGCACAACATGAAACTTAATGTGGAGAAAAGCAAGGTTTTACACTTAGGCAGGAAAAGCCAAAGGTACAAGTACAGATTAGGTGAAATTTGGCTCAAATACAGTAACTGTGAGAGGGACCTTGGAGTCCTAGTGGATGATTGCAGCAGCAGCTAAAAAACCTAATACAATTTTGGTTGTATAAAAAGAGGCATAGAATCAAAATCATGTGAAGTATTAGTACCGCTTTATCAAGTCTTAGTAAGACCACATCTGGAATACTGCATCCACATTATAAAAAAGATGATGAGATGCTGAAAAAGTGCAAAGAAGAGCAACTAAGATGATTAAAGGCCTGGAGACTAAAACATATGAAGAATGGTTGCAGGATTTGCGTTTGGCTAGTCCAGAGAAAAGAAGGACTAGGGGTGACATGATAACAGTATTTTGCTATTTGAGAGGTTGCCACAAAGAGGAGGGGGTCAACTTATTTACCACAGTACCTGTAGGCAGGACAAGAAACAATGGAAACTAATCAAGGAGAGAAGCAACCTAGAACTAAGAAGAAACTTCCTAACAGTGAGGTCATTTAACCAATGGAACAGCTTGCCTTCAGAAGTTGTAGGTGTTTCATCAATGGAGGTTTTTAAGAAGAGACTGGACAGTCACTTTTCTGAAATGGTATCTCCTGCTTGAGCAGAGGGTTGGATTAGAAGACCTGCAAAGTCCCTTCCAGCTCTATTCTGATTGACTGAAGTAGTCAGAGGTTTAATATCTTATTCATGGTAAGTTCTCTTGAATATTATTATCTTCTCATCACAGTAATGCCCCCTGAACTCCAACAATCAGTAGCTTAACAAATGCAGATATACATTTTGTTTCATCATCTGAAAAGTTTTAGATGATTTTTATTAAACTCTTCTTGGAACAAAAGATTCAGTCTTGATTTGAGAGCTATAAATTAAGAAAGGTAATACTTTTTATTGTATTAGCTGTTTTATTGAAACTTTAAAGATAGTCTTCGACTTACAACAGTTCATTTAATGACCATTGAAAGTTACAACAGCACTGATAATATTGACTTATGACAGTTTTTCACACTTACAGCCGTTGCAGCATCCCCATGGTTGCATGATCAAAATTCGGATGATTGACAACTGACATTTACGATGGTTGCAGTGTCCCTGGGTCATGTGACCTTCTGACAAGCAAAGTCAATGGGGGAGCCAGATTCACTTAACAACTGTTTTACTAACTTAATAACTGCAGTGATTCATTTAATAAAATAGGACAAAATTCACTTAATAAATGTTTAACTTAGCAACAGAAATTTTGGGCTCAATTGTGGTCATAAGTCGAGGACTAGCTATATGTTGTTTCCTTGAGATGGTTAAACGAATTAATCTTATCTGATATGGCAGAACACTCTGGCCAACCAAGGTGAACCCTTTCAGGAAATGAGGTGATGAATTCAATTGCAATAGAAAAGGTCAAGTGCATACTAGATGAGAACCAGAGTGATAGAGTGATTAAAGGTGCTAGACTTGAAGTAGGGGTGTCAAACTGGCGGCCTGTGGGCTGGATGCATCACGTGCAGGCCACGCCCACCCCGGCTCCACAAAGGCAAAAAACGTCACGATACATCGCGATACATTACAATACATCACATGACGCGATCGAGTTTGACACCTGTGCCCTATAGCATTCCATAGAAGTGGCTGTCCAATCTCTTCTTAAAAGCCTCCAGTAATGGAGCACCCACAACTTCTGAAGGCAAGCCGTTCCAAACTTCCTCTTTTGTCCCTGATAGAAAGAGCTATATGCACATATAGTTTATTATGCCAGGATTCTAGCATGGAATTATATGGAAATATGGCTAGTCTGAAGTGAATGTGCATCTCAAAATATATATTCTTAAAATGTAAGAAACAGGTCTAAATAGAAAAGGTCCGAGCTCAGCTGCCTAACCAAAGCAAACCCTTCCAATGGAAGTCTCTGATTACATAATCATTATTGCCTACTTGAACAAACTACTTGCTCAGCTAACTTTTCACTAATAAATTCCCAGGCTAAAAAGAGCCTATCTTTGCCCTTAGGGACTTGGACTATTAGTGATATGAAAGAGAATTGGAGTTGTTCTTTTGAACAACTCCCTCCCTTTTTAACTTTCTTTCATGGTGATTGTCATGCACTGTCATTTTAATTAAGGAACAGCTACTGATGTATAGCTGCAATGACAAAATTGCTCTATCAGGACTAGCCTAGATATAAGATGATCTCTCTGCAGAGTTTTTGTTATCTTAACAATGTTCTTAGGAGTTTAGGTTATTTAAGTTTCAAGAGAAGGATATCCTTCTCCCTCCCTCTCCACTACCCCCTTCCAATAAGAACAGCAAAACTATATCATACCTAAGTGGAACTCAGAAGACCAGCTGCATCATGAGCGCTATAAAGCCTGAGGATATTAATGCAGTTTAGTAATGATATTTCTTTATCCTAGGCATTCATTTTCCTTCTGCTGCGCAGCTGCTCAATTCATTACTTTTCTACATGCCTTCTTTGCTCACCTACTTCCAATTCCACAGCTCTCCATCTTCTGCCTTTGCCCTGAATGAATTTTCCTTAGAACTTCCTGTTTACGCAAGCTATTTATTAGAGCCTACTCTATAGGTTGTGTATTTGATTGCAACCCCAAGAATGTATATGCATCTTAAATTATGAGTTGAGAAAGCAGTAGCTGCTTGAATTCATTTTTCTGCCCTTCCCTGCCTCCAACAAGGCAAATCTGGACTCCTAATTATTACAGACTCAAAGAGAAAAGAACAGGCAAAAGAAATAGATGAAAAGGAAGGGATTTATTCATTAGTTCCTTGTGTCCCTCCCCATTTTTTGAACTTTCTTTTTAAAGCAAGAGTTAGAAGACCAAGACATTTGGGGAAATCAGGCCAGAAAAAGCACCCAGTTATTTAATAGCCTTTATAAACCAATTAATATGATCAAGCATATGTCTCCAATTGGAAACATCTAATGGAACTTTGCTTTTATATATGATAATGGCAGTGAGAATTTTATATGCTCTAAAGTGGAAGACTTACAAAAACCTGCAAGGGAGGATGGATGGTGATGCTGATGGTTGGTAGAGATGGCAAAATTGACAGCCTTGATGAAAGAAAAAAACTAATTTCTATTTGGAAACCATTATTGGACTTTTTGCAAGAAGCTGAAAGAAGTGGAAAGCTGATTTTGGGACTTGATGATTGGTGTTATATGGGATTATCAAAATAATGTAGATAAATGTTAACCTTAGAGTAAGAGTTTGATGTATTCTTATCTCTATATCTGTACCAAAGAAAGTCAGAAGTCCTTTTTCTATTTTTCTTATTTTTTTCTTCTTTTTCTGTACTTTTATTCTTTTCTGAGCTGAATGTCTATGGAGATTCTAGGTCATGGTTGTCCCAAAGGTGCTTTTTCAAAAAGACAACTGGACTTTGTCTCAAAGGTGCTTTTTCAAACTGGATTGTTTTTTCCCTGAGGAAGACATTTCGCTTCTCATCCAAGAAGCTTCATCACTTCTAGCAGGATGGTGGGGGCAATGGAAGGATTAGCACTCTCTCAAATGACCAGATGACGGCAAGGAATATAAATCCTTCCATTCCCCATCATTTAGTCAGAACTGAAGATGCTTCTTGGATGAGAAGCGAAACGTCTTCTCATTAAAGCAAAGTCCTGTTGCCTTTTGAAAAAGTACCTTTGGGACAATCTTTTCTGAGCTCTTTTCCTTTTCTATTTTTTTGTTTATCTTTTAACATTGCATTTTTTTGAAAATTTATCTGTCTGTCTGTCTGTATGTCTCCAATAAAACAGTAGCATTGTAAACAGTTATAACGATTATCCTAGAGCCACCACAAAGCCAATGTCATAACACTATATCATATATTAATACATTTTTGCATTTTACCTACTTCCTAGGTAGTATATGCAACCCAAGTCCTATTTTTGTTGGGAATTAATTTGAATGGAATATGCACATACCATTCCCAGTCATCAAGACAAACTCAAACGAGGAATTAGAGGGGAATACGGATTTTGCTATGGTCCCTTGCTTTGTATTCAACAAGATTTTAAAATGTTTGCGTCTTGGCTTATTTCACCATAAGCTTTTCTTTTATTGCTTTGAAGTTCCTATGATATATTCTTTTATGTACAATTTGGTTTGCAGTGATGCAACTTTGAATGAATTACAAGTGGCAGACAGACAATATTCCTGGCAACTGGAAATCATTTTAGCAGATTAGAAATCCTTGGGATGTAGAGTGAAACTGGCAGAATGTGCATGATTGTTATCCATATCTAAGAAGAAATATTGCAGTTTATGTACAGTGTGTGTGTGTGTGTGTGTGTGTTCAAGTTATTCACCACAAAGCTTTACCTGTGAATAACATTTCATGGGGCCAAAATCATTTAGGATATATTTTTGAAACAGCTCCAGTATTTTCAAATATATTAATAAAAAATGGGGAGGAGAGAAGGAATAGTAGCCAATTTGACAAATAATTATTTCAGCCAAGATTACAGATTTATTATTCTGTCATTCTGATCTGTGTAATGCCCTTTACATCTATTACACTGTGTTTTTATGAATGTCATAAACTTTTCTATGGCTGCTAGTCCTGCTGGCAATATTTTATCTCCTATTTGTATAGAGTGTAATCTTAGCAGTTAAACATTTGAAGAATTGGGAGAAAATTATGGAGGTGTGCTCTTAATATGAAATGAAGGTGAGCATTCCTGCCCACAGGTATCATAAGGAGTACAGAAATTATGCCTTGAGTACTTGGAAATGCATAGTGATTGTGGTTTATACAAAGAGTAATTAATTTTACCATAATTGGTTAAAAAAAGGTGATGTGATACAGGCAGGTATTCTACAAGAGCAGGGTGAAGCAAATTACTTAAATGGATAATTATTCTATTGGGGATATATATGATCTGACATGAAG
Source organism: Azemiops feae (assembly GCA_023970755.1). NCBI lineage: Eukaryota > Metazoa > Chordata > Lepidosauria > Squamata > Viperidae > Azemiops > Azemiops feae. Next base: position 183,749 of record JALGBA010000503.1, on the reverse strand, counting down.
GTCTTTTGAATTAGCTAACTACAATGTGGTAAGCTTTGGATATGACTAGGGATGTGAAGAATGAGAGGGATTAAGAAAGGGCATTTTTCAATAAAAACAGCTTTGGACACATGAAAAGCTCCAAATTTGAATACAGGGCTCAAGCCTTTTGTTTGGTTAGCAGGGATACATCAGTGAAGAAAACACTTATGCTGACCTCTTCCCAATAGAACGAGGGTTTTATGATGTAGGATCTCTCATTAGCATTGGCATCCAAATGAAGAAAGGTTATATTATTAGAAAGCACTGCACTGACACAACACAAATTAACTTAAATGGATAGAAGAGCAGAATTTAAAATATTTAAATTTTGGAACAAAACAGTTTAATTAATTTTCTTACGTATTGAATTGTTCTGCAAATATTAAGTTGGTTGACGTCCCAGTGACGGTAGTCAATCCTCCAATGGTGGATGAATAGGCAACACACAAGCACATGACTTTACATATCATATGGTCTTTTTTGTTCCGGTATCGTCTTTCAGACTGGCTCAGTTCTGAATTCTGCTTAAGTAGAAATCAAATAAATACAATCAACAATTTTCATATTAGCCTATTAAAACCAGCTTTCCCTAGTTAAATTATTATTTTTCTGAAAATTCTTCAGAGTTTAGGAAGATCCAGAATGAAGTAACTCTTCCACTTTCCCTAATTCCTTTTTCAATAAGGAGGGGGGCGAAAGGATAGCTTAGGAACATGCAAAAATCAAGTCCTATTCCTAAGTTTCTAGTTTTCCTTATGATTACAGTTAAGCTATTCATTGTCAATATAAACTCTGAAAATGGTAAATTAGCCAAGAATAAAAAAAAATGCATGTCTGATGATACTCAAATGTCTATAGTAGCTTTCACTACAAGCACATGTTTCATTTTCAAATAATAAGTTAATAATTCACAACTTGCCCAATAATTTGAATCTCAGTATATTAACAGCCAGATGAAATGGCCAAACTAGAGTAGAAATGCCTCTGTTTCTTTTGAAAGTCATGGAAGATTCATTTTAATAATACAGTATTGTCAAATGTCTACTGTCTCCAAACTGATTGATTAAATTACTTCCATATGTTTAAAGAAAAAAAGACAATTCAAATCAAACAAGTTAAAGCATAACTAGAGGAAATTTGTGGCACATTTGCCAATTTAATCAATACATCTGTCAAAATAGAAATTTCAGCTAGAAATAGGATAAATAGAAATTTTAAAGAATTAAACATGGAAATTAGGATAGAGTAAGTTGCATACCCATCTCAAATCCAAATCAATTTAAAAAGAAATATCTTGAATTATCAACAGTGAGACACTGGTAAAGCAGGCACAGCAGTGCCTGCATTTTCTGTGTTGCATGAGAAAAGCACATCTTCCTTCCCCTGTCCTTACCAGTTTCTGCAGAGGGATGATCGAGAGCATCCTGTCATACAGCATTACAGTCTGGTTTGGAAGCATTACTGCTTCAGACAGAAAGGCAGTGCAGAGAGTGGTGAGGATGGCAGAAAAGATTATTGGCAGTTCCCTCCCTTTCATCCAGGACATAGCATATAAGCATTGCTTAAGCAGGGTCCGCAAGATTGTCTGGGACACTACGCACCCTCTTAATGACCCGTTTTCCTTGTTACCTTCTGGGAGAGGGTTCGTAGTAGCCAAAGCAGAACATCCAGATTCAGTCATAGTTTTGTTCCATACAGTATTAACCTTGTGAACTCTAAAGCTTCCTCTTTTCATTATGTATTCAAGATGGACAGTGATTAATATTTATACATATGTTGTATAAAGCATGTTTAAATGTGTGTTATGTATGTGTGCTAATGTGCTCACAGTAAAAAATGACAATAAGGGTTATCTAATCTAAACTGTATCTGACCCTGCTAGTGATTTTTTTGTATTTATTATTTCTGTGATTTGAATTAGCTGATTAGCTGAAAAAAATCCTTGTCTTCATATAAGGATTCATGTATCACCATTTTACAGGTGTTTGAAATAATTTTTGACACTCCTTCTTGCAATAATCATAGAGTTGGGCCAGGATTAAATTGAGGATTAATTAGAATTAGAACAAAGTGAATTAGAATTAGTCAACAGAGTGAAAGCATGGTATGATACTACTGGAGGAGGCTGAAACAGGAACTGGAAAAAGCCAGTTAATAGCTGAAATCCAGAAGTGATGAGGCAGACCTCAAAAACAACAAAAAACACAGCAAGTGATTGCATTTCAGGTATGTTGAACTACAGACTACATCCACTCCAGCAAGTCTGCTATTGTACCTGATGTATAGAGGCTGTGAAAAAATGTTAAGAACAGTGGTTCAATGTCCTGTTTGTGGAGGGCAACATGTTGCGCTAGGTGCCAATCTGCCTCTGGGTCCAATTCAAGGTGTCGGTCATTATCTTTAAAGCCCTCTATGGCATGGGTCCAGAGTATCTGAGAAGCTGTCTTTCCCCAATGGGATTGGCCCACCCCACTCATGTTGGCACAAGAGGCCTAACACGGACTCCATCAGCCAAGGAATTGCAGCTGGCAGAATTCAGGAGAAGAGCTTTTTCTGCCATGGCCCCCACCCTTTGGAGCATCATGCTGCAAAAGGTGCCACACTTCTGGCCTAAAGGAAATGCCGTAAAACTTGGCTATGCCAATAGGCTTTTAGCCCTGAAAGCTCCAGCCAACAGCTTGGAGGTGGCTGGTGCAGTAACAGAGAAGGCACCACTGCTTCACCATTCCAAACCCATAGTTTTTTAGCTTGCTGTAATCTTTTGTAATTTTAATCTTTTTATAATACAATTACAATTATATTTGTAATTGTTGTAATATTTATATGTTTTATGTCCTAACTCACTCAGAATTAGCTCAAACTGTGAGATGAGCAGCATATACATTTAATAAATAGTAATAATGTTGAGAATACTGATATATAGAAAATGACAATAATTTAATTAGGAATCAATAAAATGTCCCTACTGTCCGAGGAAGCTGACATTTTAAACATGACTTTGAGATGTTCTCCCTTGCCTTAATATGCATATTACTTTGGAATTAGAACACTAAGCCACCTGCATGTTTTAACTTATCTGGAAAATCGGGGAAACATTGTAGATGTCATATTGCTTACTATTAATAATTATATAATATTATTCAATTGACTATATGTGAGGTACACAATAAATGTACATGCTGTAATTTTCCATTTCTGTTTAAAGAATAGGCATGTAGAGGCACTTAGATAAGGTATTTTTAGGAAAGGAGCTGTAGTAAGCTGGAGGAATAGAGAAGGACTATATACACTGATTCAAAGCATACTTTTAGAATAAGTGCACACTATTGTAGAATAGCATATAGTTTATGAATGACATATTATTCAATTTATAAAAGGTTTATTCTTTATAAAAACTGCCTAGAGTCAGTATTTTAAAGTATAAATATGAACCAAAGTGCAGCCATGTTTAACCGAAGCATGCACTTTGTTACATACATAGCTTCTAGATGAAAAGTAGGCATTCTTATAGATAAACAAGGGAAGATATAAATCCTTTTTAATTGCAATTATCCAGTTTAGATTGACAGGCTCACCTTGTAGATGAGCTACACGCTGAGTTAGCAGGATGTTAGAAACCATGCTACAGACAAGGAAGGGGAGATAAGACAGGAACAAAAGGGGCTTTTGATCTAATAATTGGAGGGTCTGGTTGCTAGGCAGTCGGAAATCATGTGACTAATTCAGACCTATCAACTGGATTTGAAAAGGAAGGATGTGACATAATTCTACGGGGCAGGATATAAAAGTCTATGCTGAAATTGATTCAAGTGTGGTCTCTGGAATTTGCAATTACCAAGAGAACCACCAGCCTTTGCAAACGTTTCAATAAAACTTGTTTTGTTTTCTAACACCATTGGAGATGAATTTTTATTACTCACACTATATAACTGAAACCATAACATGTTAATCTGACTGTCATAGATATTCTAATCTTTAAAACAAGGGGGATAAATTATTTTAAATACCTTTTCATTTTCAACGTCACACACAGCGTGAGCAGTACCATTGCTATATCTGGAAAGAAATATTTGCAGTAGTAATTATTTTAATGCTAATAAAAAAGGTAAATCATATAAATATTTTTCTCTTTTTCTATATATATTACCCTTCAACTTTAGTGGATTTCCAGTCAGCTGTTTCACACTCACTAATATTTTCTGTGAAAACAAAAACAAAAAGTTTAAATGAAGTTTTTTTCCCCCTTCAGGTGATCTTTCTCCAAGTGAGGTTAAAATTGGGTTGAAGTTACTTACCTTCAAGTTCCAGGGCAGGATTAGTGGTTCCATTTGCACATGTCGTATCCATTGCATCCACTTCGGCTTCTGCATTAATGATTTGCTGAGCCACCGCCTCTACAATTGGCATTACCATAGCAGCCGTAGAAGTGTTGCTAAGCCACATTGATAGAAATGCACAGCTGATCATAAATCCAAGGGTGAGCCTGAAATAATAGCAAAAAGTCCATCTAGGTCTGCTATTAACATTCAACTTAATATAAAATAATTATAATAAGACTATTAAAAATAATGTGAGTTAGCACCTCCTGACCTACTAAAGTTTCTAATTCCTTTCTCTATGTAGCTGTAGTATGAACTAATTAACTTAGCACTCTGGCCATTCGAGCAGAATTGGACTCTAAGAAGATAACAGTAGAATATTGTCTCTAACTCATCTATCTTACTTTTGTTTACACTAACTGCCAGTGGTTCTCTGATGGTTGAAGCAAGGATTTTCCCAGCTATGGTTGGATTTCCACAATCCAACCATGGACTTTCAGACCCAACCATGGACTTTTGACACAAGCTGCAGCCTTTCCTTTACCTATACAGTTCAGGATATAGACCTTCAGATGATCTACAGAAGTATCCACAAGACTGCATGCATGTCTCAGAGCAGCACTGTTACAATGCAATTATCCCATCTCTTTTTATATGTGTATCATTGAAAGGGACAGAATGCTGCCATTATGTAACAATGCTACTTTCTTCATTTTGGTGAAAACATCAGATCCTATGTATGCCTCTACCAAGGAGTAAGAGAAAATGTACAAATTGAATTGCCAACATATTCAGTTTTCAAACTTTGATGGATTTCTTTCTCAAGTGTTCTATGAAATTTTCACACAATAATGGAAACAACATTTTTTACATCATGTCTACATAATATATGTATTTCCATTTACTATATTTTCAAAGATATCAACATTAAAATAACTTAGAACCAATTTGTATTTGTAACAGAACTTGTTCATCTCAGTAAAATCATTTAACCATGGGAGTACAGGAAAGCAAGCATGATGAAATACCATCACTTTCAGGGGGGGGAAGAAGATAAGATGAAAAAAGTATTAAAAAAAATACTGCCCAATAAATTCAAATCACATGACTTTTTCAAGTTATGTGAGTTTTCTCAGAGAAAGACAACCAAATCAACTTTGAATAATATATGCCATATTTGAATGAACAGATGCATTTAATGCATTGAACTGAATCAAGGTGTCTCTGAATCCATTTGAAGATTATTGGTTTTTTCCACACTGAATAGCTGAATAGATTTGATTCAGCTGACAGTTCATGAATGTACAATGTTCTAAATTTATACCATAATGTAAAAACTAACACTAGTCTACATTCTGGTAAAGGCAAGATTTACAAACAATAGATTCACTAAATGGGATTCCACCTTTAATTATTTTTTGTTATAAAAATGTATTTGAAACTTGACAGGTGCACAACTGACTTCAGTAATGATTTTTAGCACACTAGACTAGAGTTGCATCATTAATGTTTATGATGTTTGAAATGCACAAATGGGTGAAGAAGTATTACTGAAATACCCTAAATTACTGCAATTTTCCATATTTCAAATTAATTAATATTGACTTTCAAGGTCCCTAGAATTTCCATATTAGGCCATTTTTTAACATTATTTTTCTGGTGCATCAAAACAGACAGATTTGTATAAAGGTCTCACTTTTCTATTTGGAAACAAGGCAGGAGTAGAAATCAAATCTTGGACTTGGCAACACAAGGAAACAGCAGCCAATCACCAGCCATCAACACAGCAATCAACCAATAGGAATGCACCACATAAATGTGATGCATAGAATAGTCCAAAGCACACATTCTGGTAGAAAGAAGTTCCCTGAGGATGGGCTCCAGAATGAGTCCGAAAGCTCCAAAAACTAAATCTCTGGTCCTGGTGACTGATCCAGATTGGATCTTGCAACTTTATCTTGGGACAGGTATATTTGCCTTCATTAGTGAGAAAACAACTCATTCCACATGTACAATTGGGAATTGCTTCATCATAATGTGATGGTTATGCTGTATGTTTCTACTAGTTTTTTGTTTTTGGAATCTTGCTTTGTATTTTGTTGGATTTCAAGAATGTGTATGGAGGATGGGACAAAAATGTTGGATGATCACTTCAACCACATGATCAAAGCTCTGTGTATGTAAAAAGGGAGTAAAACTTTGATAGTGCAGTTATAACATGACTCCTTGACTTTTTTTTAAACACACACACAGAGACATACAGTATATGATCCCATTCATTTTTGTGGAGACTCCTTGGTACCTAATGGCTGTGGTCTCTGCCTTAGCATCCCAGTCCAACTAATTCTTTTCTACAAAGATTTTCCAAGAATGATATGTAATCTTCTAGTTAGATTGCCACGGCCTTCCAATAAGCTTTCACTGCCAACTCCTGAAGTTTCTTTTCCAACTGAGAAATTACATCCTTGGAACACCTGCTCAATTACTCACACAGCAGAGTTGCTGACAGTACTGTATCTTTGTTTGATATAGGAAACAGTCTAGCATAAGAATTTTCAGCAATGTGCCAAAATAGAAACCATACTCTACATAGAACAGCAGCCACTGACTTGCCTTTTCATTGGGATAACCTTGAACAATTTTGTGTAATTGCTCCCATAATACAATGCAAATGAAAGGCAATTCTGGGACAAATTCAATTTGTGATATTGCCCCATTTTTAATACAATTAATGATTTTCATATATAAATACATCACGTTTTAATTTACACCAAACAGCACTAGTCTAGGTAATTGTTAAAGACTGTGAAGTTCTTTAAAATCTGTGAGGATAAAAAATATTTCAATCATTGTAAAGAGTAATGCAGAAAGGATAGACTTATTTAAACTTATGAAATATTGCTTTAACAGTTTTTCCTAAAATGTTTGTAACATGTTAGGAAAACACTTCCTTAAGTCCATGTTATTAAAAGAAAGAAAGAAATCCCTATACTGTTATCAGTCAGGGTGTACTCAAAGGGTGTACTATCTTGCTACAGTGAGATAAAACCAATTTCTCCCCAAATCTTATTCTAACAATGCAGCAGCAGCAACTTTTTCTTTGTTTTTGTTTGCAGAGCTATCTCAAATGATCTCAAATCATGCAGTAAGAACAGCCAGATCATCCTAGGCAATCAATTTCACAAAGTTGAATTGACTCAAGCTGTAAGTATTGTGAAGTCAACTGAACCAAAGCCTTTTTACCAAAGTACTTCTGACATCTATTGATCCTCTTCCCCAACTTCTCTACATCTGATGGTTACACTGGGGTATTCTCTTAATAAGGGAAACCTAATGGAAGCCTTCATACCGTAGGTTTTGCAAACTCTTCAAACAGTATATAACTTTTTGAACCGGTCATGGCCTGTGAATGGATAAGGATCACTATCAGCACATGTTATTAAAAGTAACTAAAGCTAATAGGCTTATTTTCTTCTTTCTTCCAGCCCACTGGGCAAAAGACTTGTACATCATCAATAACTCACAATAATTCAGTTCTAACAACAAAATAAAACACATTGTATAAAGCAAGGAAAGAAGCAACCAAAAACTAAGGAGAAATTTCCCAACAGTGAGAACAATTAACCAGGCTTGCCTTCAGCAGTTGTGGGTGCCCCATCTCTGTAAACTTTTAAGAAAAGACTGGACAGCCACTTGTCTGAAATGGTATAGGGTCTCCTGCTCAAGCAGGGGATTGGACTAGAAGATCTCCAAGGTCTCTTCCAACTCTGTCATTCTATGTTATTATTTTTTTTTAAAATTGTCCCAGCCCCCTTTACATCATAGCCCCGGAATACGATTCAGAGATGTATTTGGATCTCATACCTACAAAGACTGGGCACTCCTTACATAAATAGAAAGTTTGGTACACAGAAGGTTTTACAGTTTCAACTTAACATACACACATACACACTTCTCTAATATGTTAATGTACTAACAAACGTTTTATTTTAAGCATGCAAAACAAAAATAATCCTAAACAAGCAGGGTAAAATAATTCATGGGTTATTTTATAAATAATAATTATTTATAAATTATAAAATATATAAATTATATTAAAATTAATTTTTGGAAATAGTAGCTTTTTTTCCTGTTTTTGACCATATAGCTCTACCCTATATTTTAAACTACTAATCATTAGTTGAGGATGGGCTTTCAATTATAACAAATCACTGTTCACACAGTTAGTTTTTTTTAAAAAAAGATAAAGTATAAAATACATCAATTATATTATACGTTTGTAAACAACTTTAATGGGTTTTTTTTCTTTATGAAACAACAGCTATGGAGCACATATTAAACAGCCAATCGGTTGAGTATGATTCTCAATTACAGCAAATTACTGTTAACTCTTTCTTAGGTGATTAAGTATCTTTTCAGCATCTCTGCGACAACCACCAAATATTTCCTAGAGACTTTGCAGGAAGCCTATAACTACTACCAACTGCTATCCACTGATTTCATAACAAAGCTCAGCATTTTATGATTTTGTGAAAATTCCAACAGTAAGAAATGTATCTGCTTCCTGAGAGCTGCAACTGGCTTTCTGATTAATACAGGTGCCATTCCTCTGGTAGCTGATAAAATAATAGCTCTTTGTTCTTCCACTGTATGGGCACTAACAGTTACTAGGCCATGCTTAAATGATGGATAATATCAGTTTATTATGCCTGCTATTTTTTTAAAAAATGGGTTATAACTACTGTCGCAAAAGATTGCAGATGAGGAAGAATTATGCATGTAATTATAAAAATGCAAATGAATGTTTCTGTCTTTTTCCAATCCTTGCTTTTGATTTTTCCTTGATCTAGATCCAGTTAAATCAATATAGTTAATTTTACTTTGCTTATTTTATTCAATTTTGATGCTTCTCAACTCAAACTGACTCTGAGTGGCTCACTACAATAAAATAACAACAAACCCAGAAAATTAACCATAAGGAGTACAAAAATCACTACAAGATAATCAGAAGATGGCAATCCAACAATGAAGCAAACATCACAGAGGAGCCCAATCCACTCTAACCCAAGGGCAGGGTAAATATTATCATCAAAAGGGGAAATGTATGTATCTCTTGGGGGATCTCATTCCAGAAGGCAGGTAGTGTGCTTCCTAAATTGCAAAAATTAATCCCACTCTGCTGGATTGTACTGGATGGGCAGAAACCATGGAAGTTTTGATATATAGATAAAGCATATAAATATATTAAATACATCATTACTCTGTATTATATGCATCTGCTAATTGTCTTGTCACTCAAAAGGCCAATAACTTTTTTTTGAGGGCAAGAATGGACAATGTGGCATCTTCCTCCTGTCACAAATGTAAAATGCATTTTCCTGCTGCAATTTTGAAATATTCTTTTTCTCCTTATATCCTTCAGAATTCTCCTGTCCATTTTTATTTATTGCCTACTTTAGAGAGAGAGGAAAATGCCCCATGAATGAATCGAGAATTTGCTTTACCAGTAGTGCTATAACCAATCAAAGGTTATATAGTGATACCTTATAAATAGTAGATTGTTAGGGGACAGGATAGCTCACTGGTTAAAGACACTGAGCTTATCACCTAGAACATTGGCAGCCTGGGTTCAAGACCTGAATGCCATGCAAAGGGGTGAGCTTCCCTTACTTGCCTCTGCTCCTGTCTGCCTAGCAGTTTGAAAGCAAGCAAAAGCAAGTAAATAAATAGGTACCACTTCGGTGGGAAGGTAACTGCGTTCTGTGCACCTTTGGCATATAGTCATGCTGGCCACATGATCATGGAAGTGTCTTCAGACAATGCTAGCTCCCTTGGTTAAGAAATGGAGAAGCCTGGAAAGGGGAAACCTTTATTTTTACCTTTAGTAAGTTGTTAGTTTGACATCTGGTAAAAATGTATAGTATATATGTGTTTTTTTAATTAGTATCTCTTTTTCCTGGGGGATCTACTTTTTCCCTGGGCTTTTCCACTAGAAAAAGAGAGAAGAAAAGTTGTGAAAGGACAGTCAGCAGAGATAACTATTGTGTGGATTAGAGCAACTAGTGGTCCATCTGATAGGGTAACTTTCTATGAGTCTCTCAGTTAAAGCATGGGAATATATTGTTTTTATGGGAAATGCAATCTCAAAATATATTCTACACTGAGCATGTAGTCCTTGACTTACAACAGTTTGTTTAGTGACCATTCTAAGTTACAACAGTACTGAAAAATATGACATGACCATTTTTCACACTTATGACTGTTGCACCATCCCCATGGTCAAGTGATAAAAATTCAGACACTTGGCAACTGATACATATTTATGATGGATGCAGTGTCCTGGGATCATGTGATTACCTTTTGCAACCTTCTGACGAGCAAAGTCAATGGGGAAGCCAGATTCACTTAACAACTGTGTTGCTAATTTAACAACTGCAGTGATTCATTTAATAACTGTGTCAAGAAACAACATGAAATGAGGAAAAATTCACTATCTCACTTAGCGACAGAAATTTTGGGTTCAGTTGTGGTTGGAAGTTGAGGACTACCTGTATTTCATTGAACTTTTTAATAAGCCCATATAGCAAGGATGGAGAAAGCAACCCCTAACTCTTTCAAGAGCCTCCCCAACACAACAGAGTTTTTTCTTTCTGTATTGAAACAGGAAATAAATGAGGTGTTCAATTTTGTTCGTAACAAGCAAGTCAACAATTTAAAAATAGAAGCACCCCAAATGCCCTCTAAGCCCACATGCTTATATATCTTCATCGACTCTGTGGCTCTCTCATTAGCCTGTTAACTCCAAAGTGTGCACAGCCCTCGACCCCCAAAAGGTCACTTGTTTCTGCCATACAACAAGTAATTCTTTAATCATAAATCCTACCAAGCAGATGGCTTTCTTTGGTAACATCTCAGTTCACCAAGTATCTAAATAATTTTTTTATCAATCTATGCACACATACACATGAGCACATACATCAGTTCACAAACACACTTCACTGAATATCTGACTGATACAAAGAGCAATAGAACACAATTTCTTGAAAACAGTACAAGTTGCTACTTTTTCCTCTAAATCATAAAGTCTGTGTAATAAGACCAGCCACCAGGGAAGAAACCACACGCATGATCTCCCTTTACAAATTTGTAGAGGCGCTGAATTGGAGAGAATCTGGGGTAGCTGGATTTGACAATTTGACAATATATATGTGTGTGTGTGTGTGTGTGTGTGTGTGTGTGTATACTGCATTTGATTTTGACAGTTTCAACAGTGTTCAAGATGAATATGTCTGACACTCCTACATGCTATTTACAATGCCTTTTCCAAATATGAAAAACTGACATTTTTGCTATCACCACAGTTAAATAATTCAGGTTTCTACTTGTACATATTGGGACCCTACAACATTAGCAATATCCATAGGTTTTACTTTAGGAGTGTTTCTACATAAACTCTTTGCTTATAACAAGTGCTATCCAGCAGCTTTAAATAAACTGCTTAAACATTTTATTGCTATCAAGTGTAGGTCAATTCCATTCATTATCCAGACTTTTTAATAAACAAAAAATTAATAATGAAGGTACAAACAATATAACTTCAAAAATAACTTCATTATAGCAAAACCAGAATTCTATCTAATCTAATAAAAGCCCTATTATTCAAATTACTTTAATCAGTGATGTTCATTGCATTTTAATTTCCAGTTCTTCCATAAATACTTTCTGCCACTTTCTCCATTTCTACTATATATGAACACTGATTCTGTCATTCACAAACTATAGTGAACAGAGTATGTTTCTAGTGTCTAACCTCTATGCATTTATCAATAACTTCTAAAGTAAAACTTTCTTTTAAAACTTCTGTTAAAGTTGATAAAGCTTATTCAATAATATTAAAGAACACCACTAAAGGCAATAGTTCTCCATTAAACAACCCACTGTGAAAGCACAACAGCAATTTGCTGCCAAAAGTTTGAGTCCATTGACAAATTTACAACTAATGACAACATCATTGAATAATAAAAACTCTGCCCAACCTAGCAAACTAATGTAATGTAATTAAGTTAAATTAAAATATTATCTGAAGTCAAATCTATATTCTATTACTTTAACAGAAAAGTGTGTAAAATATTCTTTTATCAAAATGCTGACTTGAGAAAATGTAATGCATATGAGCATGAAGATATCAAGATTGAGAAGCAGAAGAGTGGTTGTGGGACTGAACAATTCAAAGGGACAAGTCAATTATGATGAATATGCCATCTTCTGTGGAAGGAATTTCAAATATGTTTAATTCCAAAAACCATATTATAAGCATCAGAAAGATCAATTTATTTAGCTTCCCTCTGGGAAAATCCATTACAGATTATAAGGAAAGATGCATGGGGCAGCTGTAGCTTATTAACTTTGTAATGTTTCCTTGGTATAACTTCCCAGACCAAACTAAATGGAAAAGTATAATAAATTTAAACTTTGTGACTTGTTCACTCACTCGTATGATTGGAGAAGATGTGTGATGCTCTAAATGCAGCATTAAATTGTCATTACTTTTGTGTGTACATCTGTGTGTGCAGCAACCAAGCAAGTCTATGTTTGTCTAATAAAAAATATTGCTTACTCTCAATTACTCTTATGTTTGAAATATATTCTGCATATTTTACATTATATACTCACATTACTGCAAAGGATCATTGTACATGTGACATGACACTTAAAATACTTGGGTCTCAGGAAACCGATTACAGTATTATAGTCTAAATGTGTAATTTACATAACTAAGTACTGAAACTACTGAAATGTATCCCCATGTGAATATCTATAGAACTATAGCTTAAATTTCTCTGAGAAGATAGGTATAAAAGATATTTAAATTTCTCTGAGAAGATAGGTATAAAAGTACTTTTAGTCTATTTCAGTGTTTCTCAATCTTAGCCACTTTAAGATGGGTGGACTTCAACTCCAGCTTTACCACCAGCTTATCAAGTATATAGGAGATGAGGGCTTGGCAGCACAAGGAAACGACAGCCAGTGACTTAATAGCCAGCCATCAACATCCCAATCAACTACTAAAAATACACCAGGCACCATATAAACATCACAAACAGAATAGCCCAAAGCACACACTCTGCCTGAGGATAGGCTCCAGCACAAATCCAGCTTGGAAGACTAAACCTCTGGTCCTGGTGACCGACCCAGATTGGATCCTGCAACATTATCCTGCAACATTACATATATCCGCCTTTATCCCTGAATTTCCCTGCCACCCAACTTAACATGGCTAAGGTTGAGAAATACTGGTCTATTCTATATTGGCATGAGGTTTCCTAGTGACCTCTCATACAAATACTATTCAAGACTAACCCTACTTAGCTTTCTAGATTGCCATAAATGGCTAGATATTGTTACCTTTGGATCCATCCCATGGTGTCCAACAGGAATGCCTACATGTGCAAAATATCAAGATGGCTGCGGTTGAAGTTCCACTTTTTTTTTTTTTGCAAGTATTGTATGTGTCTAGGTTTGCTGGTAGGAATGCATCAGCACATCTACCAGCTCTTACTGTGGCTTCCTGTTCACCCACATTGAACATTAGGAGGAGAAACGCTTCTGCTTTAGCTAACATTGCTAATTTGCAATCAAAGAGGTAAGTGACAGCTTACTGCTTCCCCATCACAGCAGCCACTGGCAATTCAGACTCAGGGAGCCTGCTGTGCTTACAAACTCCTTTTTGACTTGCTGATGGGATTGACAAGGGACAGTAGGGGCCATCTGACTCCTTGAGAGCAACAAAAAAGAGCACAGCATGGGTTTAATTTCTGCTTTGTAAGAACAGTCGGCAAATTGGGGAAAAGGCAGAATATTCCTCTGAGTCTGAAATTGCTGCTGGAACTACCTAAACTATAAATTGAATAATAGCGATGCAGTGTATGAAAGATCTCGTGGGTTGCCTAATCTCAGCCATTAAGGAGGATGAGTCAGAGTTGTTCACTAGTTCATCTGCTATTTCGTTCCAAGCCATCCACCATTATCGTCAATAACAGAAGCATTTCATGTGCGACTTGTCTTCTCGCCCCAATGATACATATAATTAAATTTCAGTAAAAGGCTGGTTGTAGCAAATCTCTTTAGCAGCCAAATAGAGCAGTAATCCTGGCATGTAAACAGGCAATGCCTTACAGCTCAACTTGCCCCATTGTTTCTGTAATAGTGGAACTGTACTAAAACAGCACCTGTTGAATTTCTTTCCAATGTGTGGTTGCTAATGGACAACAAAATGTCAAGAAAAGAGGTGGCAACTGAGTTGCAAAGCAGAGTCATTTCTGAGCCAAATGGCATTTGAATGGCACCTTCATGCATGCGCACACACACACGCACACACACACACGCACACATGCATGTTACATACCATGCAGGGTTAACACCCACCAGCATCACCATTTTCAGAGCAATTCTTTTGTGCAAATTCCATTTTTCAATTGATGTTGCCAGGCAAATTATGCCAGTCAAGAGCAGATGAAAATCTTTAAAATAAGCAGATGCCACCTAAAAATCAAAATGTGTCTTATTAGCTAAGTGCATGCTTTTAAATTTTTGATATTCAATACACAAAATACATTGGCTCCTCTGGAATAAAAAAAGTTTTTAAAACAAAAAAATATGAAGCAGTTTCAGAGAAAAAAAATGATGCAGGCTAGTGGCAGCAGTTCCCATCATTTGATGGAAGTATGAGATAAATAAAATAAACTGAGCTAATGAGAATTAGGGAATTGTAAGATAAATTTAGATTATGAATGTAGGAAGTCATTTTCATTCACTTCTTAGTATCTTAGTTGTCTAAGTGATCTCAGTCTCATTCTATGGGTCAGTTCATGAAAAGTGATTTTGTTTTTAGTATCATAAGCAAACAAGTGCCATCATAGTGCAGCTTGCTCAGTCATCTTTCTGTGTTCATGCAGTTTTCCTGGCAAGTTTTTTGGAATTGGTTTGTCACTGCCTTGAGAGAGAATATGTGGCCCAAGGTCACCCAACAGTTTCATGCCTAAAGTGGAATTAGAACTCACAGTTTGCTGGTTTTTAGCCTGGTATTAATAACCATTGTACCACACCAGCTCTATTCTTAAATTTCTGCATCACAGTCATCTCTAATGCAGAAATAAATGCAAGTCAGGATGATTTCAAGATGTGCTCTAAGTCAGAGGTCTCCAACTTTTTGGGCACCAGGGACTGGTTACGTGGGAAGAGGTTTTTCCGTGGACCGGAGGGCATGTAGTGTTGTGTGCTGCCTGCATCCCGCAGATGGGGCTTTGCTTTGCGGTGCTTGGGGGTTGGGGACCCCTGCTCTAAGTGAACTCAAGGCGTTTTAGTAGGATTATTTAATTGGTTCCACAAATAGCAACTAGATGGCAGCAAAGAATTAGAGTTGTGTATCTTTGTTGGTCCTAGTGGTGGTCTGGATTATTGCAGCTTAATTCTCATAGCCCTCCTTTTAGCATTTGGCACATAAACCAGGCATGTCAAACTGCCGGCCTGTGGGCCGGATGCATCATACTGAAGCCGTGCCCATCCCATTGCCGGCAATGGGGGAAAAGTCGCAATACATCGTGCGATGTCACGTGACGTCGTGAGTTTGACATGCCTGTTATAAACCAACATCTGATCAAAGAGAGTACATGCATTATAATCTTTGAAATATAAATTGACTGTCTGCTGGAGTAACAGTAAAGAAAAAGAAACAAACAGAAGAGATATACCTTTTTTGAAGACAATATTCCAAACAGTGGAAACATTAAAGCAGGAATTAATGCAGAAACAGCCAGAGGCAAAGCTTCTGTGAGCCAGAAGATACCAACCACAAACAACGTGTATGCACATTCTGCTTCCTAGAAAAAAATAATTTAAAACAAATTAGATTTACATTAGACAATAATTGTAGTCAAATGACAAAATCCAAAGAACCAAAGAGAAAATGCAATTCCAAATATATAGTTGTACACCAAAGTTTAGACACCTGGTCAAACTGCAGGTTTCAATGAATCCTTCAGTAAACAGAAGCTGACTCAACCTTTATGTACAAAAGTTAACCATGACAACCTTCTACCAATTTGAATCCATACTGAAATTTCGTGTTATCATACTAAAAAGGGAATAACATTTATTTGGACTAAAATCAAGTGATTTCATGGCAACACTATTCTGCTGACAGAAATGCACTCATCTGGGCAGTTAGTTTGATAACTATATAGAAGTGATTTTAAAAAATATTGTGCTAATTGCAGTTTTCAATCTGTAGGCCAATTGTCCTTGTTTTGATTTCAGTTATGTAAGATTTGTATTCTGGGGATGTGCCTCCATGGAGTTATTTCTTTTGCTTAAGCTTTGTCCTCAAAATAAACAAACAAAAATGAATGCCCTAGGACCCAAGCCTTTTTGAAGACATTCTCATATACTTCCCATCTGCTGAGGTCTGAATATTTGGACTGAGATTTGCCATAGAAGATTGGTGATCCAGATATGAATAAAACAGTCTCCTAAATAGGATTAAGAATATGTTTCTTCATGTTTGTTGTTTCTTCTAAAAACTTCTGGGGAGGAAATGCATAAGACAGTCTCCATGAAGCTAAGTGATATATGATATATCAACCTTGCTGTCAAGCAAAATCAAGCTTTTAATAGTGAGTGCCACACAAAGTGCAGTAACCAAATAGGTGGTAAGACAATAGGGGAACTCAGACACCACACAGGTTATGTAGAAAGTAAACACAGGGTCAGTCATAAAGGACTCAAATCTCTATACATCAATGCACAGAGTATGAACAGCAAACAGGGTGAACTAGAAATTCAGATTAATGAGGGCAGATATGATATTGTTGCCATTACGGAAACATGGTGGGATGAAACCCACAAATGGAACACACAGCTAGAGGGATTTAAATTATTTAAAAGAAACAGACCAAATAAAAGAGGAGGCGGAGTTGCTCTCTATATAAGAAATAACTACATCTCTACAGAAATAGAGCACAACAATGATGAAAACTGTCTTGAATGCATTTGGGTCAATATAAAAGGGAGAAAAAATGGCATTGCCATAGGTGCATACTATAGGCCACCCAACCAAACAGAGGAAATAGATGAATTTTTTGCTAGTCAGCTAACTAAGGTATGTAGGAAGCACATCACAATAGTAATGGGGGACTTTAACTACCCTGACATCAACTGGGAGACAAACTCTGCATCAAGTGAAAGATCAAACAGATTCCTGACAAACCTAGCAGGCAACTTTGTCTCCCAAAAAGTAGAGAAGGGAACTAGGGGATTAGCCATTTTGGATCTAATTCTCACTAACAGAGATGAAATGATAGAAGGTGTTGAAGCCACAGGAACCTTGGGAGGTAGTGATCATGCAATATTGGAATTCAACATTATGGAAGCACAAGCAATAGAACATAGTCAAACTAGAGTCTTGGACTTCAAGAGAGCTAATTTCAATAAACTTAGAGAGGGCTTGGGAAGGATTCCATGGATGAGAATCCTCAAAGGGAAAACACTCAAGAAGCTTGGGAAATTTTGAAAAGTGAGATATAAAAGCCCAGTCTAGCACAATACCAACAAAGAGGAAAAATAACAGCTCTCAAAAGAACCAGCATGGCTGCATAAAGAACTCTCTGATAAATTGAAAGATAAAAAGGACAAGTATAGAAAGTGGAAAGAGGGGCACATAACTAAGTCAGAATATCAGCAAATAGCCCAAGCCTGCAAAGATGAAGTGAGGAAAGCTAAGGCTCATAATGAACTAAGGCTTGCGGCCAAATTCAAAAATAACAAAAAAAAAGCTTCTTTCAACATGTAAAAAACAAGAAAAAAGTGAAGGAAATGATTGGTCCATTAGTGGATGAAAGTAGCAAGAAGGTGACAAGCAATAGGGAGAAAGCAGAACTATTTAACTCGTTTTTTGCATCTGTCTTTACATGAAGGGAAAAAACAGACCAACCTATCAAAAATAGTGCCATAAAAAACAGAATAGAAAAACAAGTTAAGATAGGCAAAAAAATGGTAAGAGAGCATCTGTCCAGCCTAGACGAGTTCAAATCACCAGGACCAGATGAATTACACCCCAAGGTTCTCAAGGAACTGGCAGATGTGATCTCAGAACCACTGAACTATATTTTTCAAAGATCCTGGAGCACTGGGGAGCACTACCAGAGGACTGGAAAAGAGCTGATGTAGTTCCCATCTTCAAAAAAGGAAAAAAAATAGATCCAGGAAATTACAACCTATTAGCCTGACCTCAATACCTGGGAAGATTCTGGAAAAGATAATCAAACAACGAATCAGTGAACACCTAGAGGCAAACAAAGTCATTACTAAAAGCCAACATGGGTTTGTCAAAAACAGATCATGCCAGACAAATCTTATTGCATTCTTTGACCAAGTGACAAAATTAGTGGATCAGAGGAATGCTGTGGATATAATTTATTTGGACTTCAATAAGGCATTTGATAAAGTAGATCACAACCTACTACTCAATAAGATAGAAAAATGTGGGTTAGACAGCATCACCACCAGATGGATTCGTAGCTGGCTGACCGGCTGTACTCAGCATGTGGTCCTCAATGGAACCGCATCTACATGGAGGGAAGTGTGTAGTGGGGTGCCCCAGGGCTCTGTTCTGGGCCCAGTGCTCTTCAACATCTTCATCAACGATTTGGACGAGGGGATAGATGGAGAACTCATCAAATTTGCAAACGACACCAAGCTGGCAGGAATTGCCAACACTCCAGAAGACAGGCTTAAGATACAGGAGGAACTGGACAGACTTGAACACTGGGCGCTATCTAACAAAATGAAATTCAATGGTGAAAAAAGTAAGGTTCTACATTTAGGCAAGAAAAACCAAATGTACAGGTATAGTATAGGGAGTACCTTGCTCAATAGTAGTAACTGTGAGAGGGACCTCGAGTCCTAGTGGACAATCACTTAATATGAGCCATCAGTGTGCTGCAGCTGCCAAAAAAGCCAACACAGTGCTGGGCTGCATTAACAGAGGGATAGAATCAAGATCACGTGAAGTATTAATACCACTTTACAATGCCATGTAAGGCCACACTTGGAATACTTCATCCAGTTTTGGCACCACGATGTAAAAAAAGATGTTGAGACTCTAGAAAAGAGTACAAGACGAGCAACAAAGATGATTAGAGGTCTGGAGGCTAAAGCATATAAGGAACGGCTGCTGGAATTGGGTATGTCTAGTTTAATGAAGAGAAGGACGAGGGGGGACATGATAGCAGTGTTCCAATATCTCAGGGGCTGCCACAAAGAAGAGGGAGTCAAGCTATTTTCAAGCGCCTGAGGGCAGGACAAGAAGCAAAGGATGGAAACTAATCAAGGAGAGAAGCAACCTAGAACTAAGGAGAAACTTCCTGACAGTTAGAACAATTAACCAGTGGAACAACCTGCCTCCAGAAGCGGTGAATGCTCCAACACTGGAAGTTTTTAAGAAGACTGGACAGCCTTTGTCTGAATCGTATAGGGTTTCCTCCTGAGCAGGGGTTGGACTAGATGACCTCCAAGGTCCCTTCCAACTATTATTATTATTATTATTATTATATTATTATTATTATTATTATTATTATTATTATTATTATTATTATTATTATTATTATTATTATTATTATTATTATTATTATTATTATTATTATTATTATTATTATTATTATTATTATTCACAGGGACCCTAAGGGAACATTTTTGTCTGCCTTTCCACATCCTTAGCCCTCTGCAATAGATTGTGTCCCAGAGTGGAGATTAAAAACAGGAAACCACTACTTGTTACCAGCTTTCAGTAAAATTGTAAAGAAATCTTCAAGAAACCAAAGCAAAGAAAAATCTACACATATTAAAGCTTTTGCAGCCAGTTTTTTTTCTCTCTACCACATGAAGGATGCCTTAAACTATTCTTGTGCTCGTACGCTACAGAAGAAAGATTAGCCAGAAAGATTAGTCATTTCAATAACAGATTGAGCATAGTTTCTTCTCTCTGCCTGAAACTAAATTATCCATCTCTTAGGCACAGCTACATTTCAATAAGATGGTAAACAAGAGAAATTTATTCTTCTCTTTTTTATTGCATGCAATTTGTTGAAAAGGCAGTAATAAAATCTCATTTTTATAACACTTCCACTTTTACAGAATTATATTCTAAAAAGAAAATACAACAATAAATATAATTACTATGGATCTAGACTGTGCAGTGGGAGGCTACCTGTCTTTTGTGGCCAATCATACATATTTAGCACATATTTCCCAAACAATGATTAATTTCTTAAGATGCCATCCAAAATTTTACTACATAGTTTTAACTACTTATGATTTAGAATTACTAAGAATCAGAGCTCTGGTACCAAACATTAAAAGTTGCAAAGGATTGATTTTTAGAGAATTTTAGAAAGACCAGTGTCAAATCATACTGAGAGATGACTATTACAGCTATGTACATGGATAAGGAAACTTTCAACTGAGATGGGAATATATGCATTTAAATTGAAAAATTTCAAATATAAATGTAGGGCTACTAGATTTGGGATTGAAAAATCTGGATGGCCCCTAGATAGTAGAAGTTATCAAAAATTTCTTTTTCCTGCCAGGAATTTTTCAGCTCACATCTGGAAAATTTATGAACACTTATTTAAGTTTGCATGTTTGAATTAATACATAAACATAACTATTTTTACATTTTGTATGGCATAAGCATTTAGAATGTTAAGTCACCTAAATGAAAAGTTTAGTCAAAAAACCATAAATTTGTAAAAATAATGTAAAAATGCTCACATTGGTCAAAAATATTTGTAAATATTATGTATGTTAGAGACATAATACATACACAAACATGGATGCTTAAAGAAATAGGCATCAAAATACATGAATATTTTTACTGCAAACTTTTAAAAAATTCAAGGGAAATAATCTGAACTTGATAAAGCTATACAAGCTGAAAAACTAAGAAAAATTAAGACTAATAGCTCCTAGGTCACAACTCAATATGTCATAAGATTCTTTACTGCTACCTGTAACATTCATAGTACCATATCATATTTCCCATGTTTCATAACTTAACATACACAAAGTGTGCCCTTCCAACTATATTATGGCTATATAAATGATATCAGCTTCCATAAATATATAATGAGACTCTGCTTCACACACATCAGTTTCATATGTCAACATAGGTTTCTCTGTCAGATATGCTGCTCTATGTATCCATCACATCCCTCTATATAGTAGTCCTTGACTTATAACAATTAGTTTAGTTATATTTAGTTTAGTCAAAGTTACAACAGCACTGAAGAAAGTGACTTATGACCGTTTTTCACATTTACAACTATTACAGCATCCCCATGGTCAAAATTTGGGCACTTGGCATCTGGTTCATATTTATGACAGTTCCTGGGATCACGATCAGAACCTTTTGCAACCTTCTGACAAGCACTCAATGGGGAAGCCAGATTCACTTAACAACCATGTTACTAACTTAACAGTTGCAGTTATTCACTTAACAACTGTGGCAAGAAAGGTCATAAAATGGGGCAAAACTGTCTCACTTAGCAACAGAAATTTTAGGCTCAATTTTGATTGTAAGTTGAGGACTACCTGTATATCCAAACAGATATTTATATGCCTAAAGGATTGTGCATTGGATATATTGTTATTGCTGCATGACAAACCCATTTTATTATATAAAAGACACTAGAGAAAAGAACATTGCATGAATGTGATAGATTCACCTTTCAATCTTCAAAGTCTATTTTTATTTGTTCTCAAAATAACTTCTCTGAAAATGCTGTTATGACTAATTATGATGGGAAGAAAATCAGCATTAGGGGAGATTTATTTCCCTCCTTTAGCACTTAAAGGAACTGTGCAGTACTGTGAAAATATACTGTATAGACGTAAAGTTGGAGGAAAGCGTATAGCTAATAAAACTGCCACAGTCATTGATCAGGATGAGAGTTAACAGCTTCTCAAAAATAAAAGTTTTGTTGTAGAATTTCATGGAGTCAAAAATTCACTCATTAACATTATTAACATCTGACAAGTGCCTTGATTACATTGCCAGATAAAAAGCCACACTTGTCCAGTTAACAAGCTGCTGTTTTCTGCTTAGTTTAACCTTCTGTCACCAGAAGATGTTGAATAGAAAATGTTGCATTCATATGCAGCCTCTGTACTGTTTTCTAAATGCCTCGGCGGCATTCTTGGCAACTGCATCCTCTATTGTTACCATGGTCCTCATGGATCAGCCACTGATGCACACAGAACTTAGAGGGTATTGATTAATTAATATTGAAAGCATCTAATGCATTAAAAAAAAACAACCAATACCTGCCGAATTTCATCTGCCAGCAGCCTCCATACAATGCCCCATCGACATGACACTTTGTTTTGAAATCAAAACAAGTGGAAGGCAGTTTAAGATATCAAAAAGAGGGAAAGGCTGCTGAGAAAACTCTCCAGAGAACAGGTATGTCGGAGAAGCATGAAGCAAATGCTGCTGTTTCAAAGGAAAGTAAAAAATGGTCCAAGAAAGAACATTTGAAGCTTACATGTAACCCTAGGGAAGGTCATTGGGCCTATCTGATATTTTTTTGTGTGTGAATACAAATATTACAAACTAAAATTTAACCAGTTCAGATTCATGAAAATGTCTTCTTTGGGGAAGAAGGGTTTGTATGGTATTCCTCTGCCATACTTTTAAAATTCTGCCTTGTTTGAACGTGGAAACTAGGAATCAGGGTTGGGGATACCCCTGGAATATATGATAGCAATTGCAAAAATGATTTTCATCTTTTTATTTATTTCATTTTATTAAGACAGGATTAGTGACATTCCTACTGAATTTTATAGTTTCAAAACCCTCTGTAAGTTGTTTTTTCAGTCCTGTTGCCTTAGCTGTAGTTTGAAACTTCCATAGATCTTAGTATTTTCTATCCACAACTAAACATGTTTTAGGTTTGTGACAAGGCTCATCCAGCACAGTAAGTCAAGGTTTACTTTAACCATACTTTATTATTTAAACCACAACTGAGTGGGTTTCTACAAAAACCTGAGTCACAAGCCATGATTTACAAGCCATGATTTATATTGGCTTCAAATACCAACATACTAAACCATAAAGATATAAGTAAGTTGAATTATGCTTTGATGATGTAAGAAACCAATACACAGTGCCAACATCAGTTTTATTTCTTCCTGACTTCATTTCCCATCTCTTCTCAACTGTTTTACCATTCTGAAGAACTCAAAAATTTACATGTTTTCTTTGTTGGCTTAAGAAAGATATTGCCCTTACATAGATTTTAGCATTTTTATCATGATTATTGTAGTTGTTTAGAGCCTAGTGAATATCCAATGATGAGCACAAGGAACAAATGAGCAGTAAACCAATTCACAGTCTCTAGGATTTTGTGAGGAGCTGTGATTTCAAAAGATATGAAATATTGATTGATGGCTTCTCGGTTTATCCTTCTCGGTTTATCCTTAATCACATTAAGAAAAATCAGAAAAAGAGTCTTGATCATTTTCATCTCACATACATTATAATGTTGTACAGAATTTCATTCTGAGATCAGTAGGGCATAAAATATTGGAAGTCAGTGATATAGCCAGGTAAAACAATTCAACCTCAATATACAACCCAGCCTTTCCCAATCAATGCAACTCGGTATGCTGGCCACGTCAGGTGCAGTCAAGCATATCTAAGCAGCCCCAAGCTGAAAAAGCTCTGCAGTTCTCACTTACTTTAGTCCTGATGATGAGAGGTAAGGGAAGCAGGAGAAGGGGAGTAAAAATAATGACAAAGAATCGGCGGTAGACCAAGAGTTCTCTGATCATCTTCATTGTCCTGGGTTGTGACTTAGCTTTTCTGTAGAAAAATAATAAAAAAGAAATTTGATTGAGCTTTAAGTAGATGTATCTGATTAATATTTCTCTAAACTGTCACCTTTAGTCATTGCAACAGAGCTTTGGTCAAGCCAAGTTAAAAATAAATCTTGTTCTTTATTGTTACAGTGTTTACATTAACACATGAGATAAGACATACATTCTCCAGTGAAGACTGCATTTGTTCTAAGATAAAACAGTTCCTAGCCTATGATACTGCTTTAATCAAGATTTTCTCTACATTAGAATGGGTCTGAGAAGCTTCTTCATTCAACACTTTAACCAACTTTGAAGAGTGACTGTTCTGAAGCAGAGGTTTTACTTGCAACCCTTTAAACCTACCAATCCATAAATATGAAACAATTATTCTAAGCATTTTTTTGTGTGTTTACCACTGTTTTAATCTCAGTTTATGAAGTTAACCAAAATAACTGGTTAACATCATAAACTGAGATTAAAACAGTGGTAAACACAAAAAAAGAAATGCTTAGAATTTGTTTCATATTTATGGATTGGTGGTCCTGAACTGAGAGACAATTTAAGTGTATGGTTTTTGGATGAGTTCCATGGCAACTTATGGAATTTGTAAGGAAAAAAGGGTTTAGAAGAAGAGTGTGGCCAAATTACCTAAAGCCAACTTTCTAAATGCTTTGCAAGGACTATGGGCCAGATGTCACTTGTGAATTATGTAGAGCAAATGTAGAGATGTTAGTCTCAATAGATTTTTAAGGCTTATATTAAGCTGTAAGGAAACAAATTATGATGATTTATAGGATTTAAGTGATTGTTCACTGAACCACATTTGTACTTAGTAAATCTTAATTGCCTGGTTCACCAAAGCAATAAAGTGAGGAGAAATGCCTTTTTTTTTTTTGGCAGTTGACAGCTGCACTTTAAATGTATAGCAGGACAAAGTGACACCATGAAAATCACTACAGTAATTGACCCAGAATTTTGGCTTTTATATTTTTACTTGCTGGGGGGGGGGGGGCTTGATGGTAAATGTGTAGTAAAATTAAACCTAACAGAGGCTTGATACGCTTACTTTACAATTATTAATTTTTAATTTTTTTAAGTTTTTAAAAATCCAGATGACTTTTAAATGTAGTTTAAATTTTCTGTATCTCTGCTGAAATCATGTACTTATCTGGACTTTTATATGCCAGATCTGATGGTCCGGTCCTTTACAAAATAGCAAAAAACTATCCTACAGGAAATTTATATATTTATTATATTTCTAAACCATGGGTCGGCAACCCGCGGCTCCGGAGCCACATGCGGCTCTTTTAGCCATCTCCTGCGGCTCCCAGCCATGTGCAGTCCCCCCCCAAAAAAGTGGGACTAAAAAAGTTGAACCAATCAATTCAAACTTCTCACAAAAAAAAAAACTCGTGAACTTTGAATTGATTGGTTGAACGAGAGATACTGGGCAGCACGAACTGAGCACGGTCTTGATAAGCAACAAGCCAAGGCCCCACCTCCCTCCTGCCGCTGCTCAGTTCATGCTGCCCAGCATCTCTTGTTCTGCCACCACTCAGGCCCCTTTTTTGCCGCTGGAAGCACGCTGCATTAGCTGGCACCGCAGGGGGTAGTCCCATGGCAACGCTGACAGTCTGGGCCATGCGCCACCGGCGTCTCCGGTCCCGAGCCGTGAGCTGTGGGAAATATCCGGGCCTGAGTTGTCCGCTGCAAGGACACCCCGCCCACGGCAGCGCCGCCAAACTGCCTTCTATGCCGCTGGCGTTCCCAGGCTGGAGCAATGAAAGCCGGTCCAGCTGGTCATCGGGTGCGCAACCAGGCCGCGGACAGCAGGCCTTGCTCACCAGCAATGCTGGATCCTGCCACGCCGACTGGTAGGTCTTCCATGCCGCTCCGTTCGGACCGCCGGCTTCTGGCTCCGGGGCTGCCTCCCTCTGGAGCTGTCTTTCCCCGCTGCTTCCTCGCCCTCCCAGCGAAAGAACCCCAGAGAACTGGAAGACGCTCTTTCTCCCACTTTCCGCTTCTCATCCTCTCTTTTCCGAGCACCCCTCCCAGAACGAGCCAGAAGCCTCAACTCCGGCCTCCTGCAGCAAGCTGAAATAGGCAAGCCCGAGCGGCTGTCTGCTGCTGCCTTGGAAGATTTGCCGCAGCAGCTCCTTCTCCCCATCGGCCTCCTCCTCCATTCCCTCGGAACCTTCACGCCAAAAGGCGGAAAGAAGAAAGTCCCAGAGAGGGAGAGCACGGGGTGGGGGGAGAGCAGTCTTTTTCGAGGAGAGGAGAAGCCAGGATGGCAGAGCCGTCCATACCAGAGCTGGACGGGGGCAGGGCCGGTGCATGTCTCACCTTAGGCTCCACTCTTCAATCAAGCCCCCTGTTGCACACGCGTGCATGTGCACACACATTTTGCGGCTCCCAGTTTTTTCTTTTGTGAGGGAAACGGGTCCAAGTGGCTCTTTCAGTGTTTCAGGTTGCCGACCCCTGTTCTAAACCATTCTTCCAGGGGAACCAAAAACAGTTTGCAGGAAAGTATTTTTTAAAAGCTTTAAGGAAAATCATTGCAATAAAATGATTTTAGAAAAATAGATGCAGAAAATATGTCAAAGCTAATTTGTTAAAATACAGAAAAACAAAATACTGTAATAGGCAGTATTCTGGCTCCCTGAATTATTTGGATGAACAGAACAGAACAGAGCAAACAGAACAAAACAAAACAGAAGAGAATAACCAAGTTAGATGGGATCTTAGAGGTCTTCTAGTCCAAGCCCCTGCTCAATTAGGAGACTCTATACCATTTCAAATAAATGGCTGTCCAACCTCTTCTTAAAAACCTCCAGTAATGGAGTACCCACAACTTCTGGAGGCAGGTTGTTCCACTGATTGATTGTTATGTCGGGAAATTTCTTCTTATTTCTAGTTGATTCTCTCCTTGATTAGTTTCCATCCATTGCTTCTTGTCCTGCATTCAGGTGTTTTGCAGAATAGGTTGACGGCCTCTTCTTTGTGGCAGCCCCTCAAATATTGGAACACTGCTATCATGAACTACAGGAAGTCCTCAACTTATGACCACAATTGAGCCCAAAATTTATGTTGCTAAATGAAACATTTAAGTGAGTTTTGCCCCCATTTTATGACTTTTCTTGCCACAGTTGTTAAGTGAATCATTGCAGTTGTTAGTAATTTGGTTGTGAAGTGAATCTGGCTTCCTCATTGACTTTGCTTGTCAGAAGATTGCAAAAGGGGATCATATAACCCTGGGACACTACAACTGTCATAAATATGAACCAGTTGCCAAGCATCCAAATTTTGATTACCTGACCATGGGAATGTTGCAACAATCATGTAAAAAATGGTCATAAATCACTTTTTCCAAGGCCATTTTAACTTTGAGTGATCAGTAAATGAACTGTTGTAAGTCGAGGACTACCTGTTGGTAGCATATGGGCCTTCCACCACAATAGTGGAGTTTATCCCTTAGGTAAAGCCAAAAGTAAACAAATAGCTTTATAGATCAGTAGATTAGGCTCCTTTCAGTACCTTCTGCTGCCTCCTGCCCCCCTCCCCGCCCCTTTGGCGCCGTCTGCCTTTCGTTCTCTCTCTCTCTCTCTCCTCACCTGGAGAGAGAGGGGGGAGGGAGGGAGAGAGAGAAAGAGAGAGGAAAGAGAAAGAGAGAGGAAGCGCAAGTGCCTCTCTCTCTCTCTCTCTCTCTCTCTCTCTCTCTCTCTCTCTCTCTCACACACACACACACACACACACACACACACTGAGTGGGGGAAGAGGGCTGGCAGACCAAGGGCAGAAAGAGGGAGAGAGAGGGAGGGAGGGAGAGAGAGAGAGAGAGAGAGGGAGAGAGACCCTTTTGACATCTAAAATGAAGATAACACTGCATATATCCTTTTTTACCTTTAATATATATAAAACCTCAGAAAACATATATATATATATATATATATATATATATATATTCAATAACACAGTCCTCGATCTCCGGGAGAAATATAAACCAGCTGTTTATTGTTAAAAAGTTTAAAACAATAAAAACAACTATTTACAATATTAAAACAACTTAGCTTTCGCTGGTCCCCTGCCAGCATCCTCAGAGTAAAGTTTTGGGGTGGAAATTACTTTTATAAACCCTGCTAGCCTAACTGCTTACTCATATATATATATGCAGTGTTATCTTCATTTTAGATGTCAAAAGGGTTTTGCGGCTCCCAGTGTTTTGTTTTCGGTGGGAAACGGGTCCAAGTGGCTCTTTGAGTGTTTTGGGTTGCCTACCCCGGCTCTACCCATACAGTGGTGCACCATTGGCCAGAATGGGCAGTGATGGCATCGATATGTCCTGACGACAATTTTAAAGAAAACAAAAAAAAGTGTTTGCATAAATTGAAGAATTATTTCCTATGTTGTGATTGAGAGGTTATGTTGGGGGAGGGGGGCGATGACAACTTCCTCATTGGCTCAAGGGGGCGATTCGTTCAAAAAGGTTAAGAACCACTGGATTAGATCAATCCCTATGGGCATTTAATACAATGCTGTCACCCACCTTTTGGATGGATCTTTCAGGGATCATGTTAGTTCGTTAACCCACTTCTGACATAAAGTATCAGAATATAGAATGATGTGAGATGATGGGTGGTAGGTGATGTTACTTAATTATGAAACCTCTGTATAGGACAGTAAGAAAATGTCTGGTAGGCTTCTGTCTAATGCTCAGAAAGTCCAATAGCCATAAAAGAACAGATTGGGGTCAATCCCCATTGTACAGGGTTAATACTGATTGTTACATAGGAGGGAGGAATGTAAGATGTATTATCAGCTTTCACATATTAGGAAATATGTTATTTCTTTTATCTAGAGTGCATTAAATAAACCATCATGTCTGTTTCACACCTGGAGCTAAGCCTAAATTATATTTTATGTACCCAAATCACATGGAGGCAAATTACTTATGTGCTTGCTTGTTTGTTATACTTGTACCGCTCTGAAATTAAAATGACTTTCACAATCAAAACAGCACAGTGCAATATGCAAAGGAGTAGATAAGAGCACATAAGATTCTTCCTGTTCAAAGATATTCAGTAGCCACCAAGTTGAATTGAAAATGTAATACATGCAGCCAATTTGTTTATGTGCCTAAAGAATGTGGTATGCTTTGAAATCTTTCTGTAGCTCCCCTTGTAAATGATAAATGTGTTAGTTACAAAGCAAGATATATGTTAGGGCTATTAAATTCAAATTAAATCTGAATAGCAAATGGAAAGCAAGCACTATTTTGCTAAGATAAATCAGTTGTGGTAGCAGATAGCTGGTTTAACTTTATGAGTTCTAATTTCCAGGATTACAAAAATATGATAGCTGTAAGTACAATTATAAAATTACTTCTTACTCTACAGTTACAATATAATTGTCCTCTTTCTATAATCTATCCTGTCTACTCATCAAAATATTTAAAAAAGCTTAATGCCAAATCTTTCCTTCTTTGTGTGTATAATAATCTTGCTGTAGTTATGTACAAAAACAAAGTTCCATCATTCTTTTCCAACTGTTTGCCATAGAATTCCAAAACAAAAACAAATACCTCAGTTGTATATTAATCTTTAAAATCCCTGAATTTAAGTATTTGATTCCAAAATTTTCTAGCTTTTTTACACATGCAACAAACATGATAAAATATCCCTTCTTGTTTTTCACATTTCTAACATAAATTTGAAGTGCCCTTATAGATGCTAGACAATTTCTTTGATAATGTATATCAATGATGCATCATTTTATAAACATGCTCTTTAAGATTATAACATAATATGAATTTTAATATTTTCAGCCGCATATTTTCTCACTGTTCCCTATATATATTATAGCCAAAACTTTTAGCCCACTTATTCTTCTGTTTTAAATTTCAATAAAAGTTTATACATCATATTGTCTGAAACTAAAATAACATTCTAGGCAAGACATTCATTTTTATCACAGAAGTGCTCCTCAGCAATGACAATTGTAATTTCTCCCATCTTAATACATCTTTTTATATTTCATTCCATGTCTCAATATAGTTATTGAGCTGTCCAGAGTTGACCTATTGGGGACATGGGAGGCATATAAATTTGATTAATTAAATAAAATATTTTGAAACAACATACAGTACAATTCATATGTGTTATAGTGATATCCAGACATTTCACTTTTTTTCAATTTTGAAACCAATTTTATTCATCAGTTCTATTTTCACATTTTTTCTTAATATCTTCCTCTTCTGTTTACTCATCTTGAAACCTGCTAATGCACCAAATTCTTTTAACTGGCTCCTTAATATTTCAGTTCCCTTTAAAATTTCTTCTAGATCTGCAAAAGCCCTTAACTAATAAGTTTCTTCTTTTACTCTTTACACTCACAATCCTCTCATCTTTACTTATTTCTCTGGTACTTCAAGAACCAAAATAAACAAGTGGGAGGAGCGTAGACAACCCTGTTTTTTCCCTTTTGCATTACAAGGTTTTGTTAAATCTCCATTAACAATTGTGATACTATGTCGAGGATTATCTGTAGTTCTCTCCAAAATTTGTATCTTTCAAATGAGCAAAGAAGCTCAATTCAAATTACCAAAGGCCTTCTCTGCATCTAAGAAAATCAGTGCAGATTGTTTTTCATTATGTTTTTCCAAATATTTGAAAATATTTCTAACATTATCCTTTAACTATCTTTTAGGTATAAAACCACGCTCATCCTCCTGAATAAATTCTTGCAAAATTATATGCAGTCTATCAGCTACATTGCTTGAGAAAATCTCTGGTCCTGGTGACCAAGCCAAATTTGATTTCACATCATTATTCTGGGACACGTATATTTGCCTTCATTCGCAATTGAGAACAACTCGTAGTCACTAATCAATAATGTTATAGGCCTATACAGTGCTTTTTTTGTAAAAAAAAAAAAAAAGGTGCCGGAACTCACACATGTTATACAATCCGCCTTGCCTACCCTACAAGGTTCCATCCAAAAAAGGTGATGGAACTCCGTTCTGGGCATTCTATGACAAAAAAAAGCCCTGGGCCTATAGTTTCTTCTTTAAGTCTTTAAGTCTTCTTTAAATCTTATCCACTTTGGGTACAAATATTACATTGGTGTCTTTCCAACTTTCTGGCATTATTGTGCGTCATATCTGTGCTATCAAAGAATCATTCAGATTATGCAATTTAGCGTAAATTGTCAGCATTTCGTGGTGGAATTCTTTATCAGCTAAGTTCTAAAACACTGACAGCATGGTGTTAGACTTTTCTACCAGGCCAATAAAACCACTTGGTTGTTCAAAATAACCATAATTTTCAATATAATATGTAATTTTCCCCAATCTGATACCCTCCAGAGTTATTGAATTTCAGTTACCATAATTCCCAGTATATAAGGTAATCTCTAATCTATGTTGAGATAGTATGAGAACAGTAATGTTGTTCTGCTTGAAGCTATGAAAATTGGGTTCACATCCCATTTGTTTCTTAACTTTTTTGAGCCCTCATGGGGTTGTTCTTGCCTTGGCTACTCATCCATACTTCCAAAAAATACTTCTATTTAGGGGAGGTTAAGAGAACTTATACTGTATTCTAGGTAAGATTCACAGATTAAAAAAAAGTAGGAAATAGTTCAGTGTTGGTCCATTCATTTAAAGTTTATTCACTTCTTAATTTAAGTAAATTCAGGCAATGTGCACAATGTCAGTTTATTCAGATGGTTTGCTCAGTTTTCCAAGCTACTTTCCTCTTATGAGTCAGCCACACTTCACCTGGCAATCATACCTTGCAGAATCAGCTTTGTTTCAGACATCAAACTTTGGATCATCCCGCCAGTTAATCTAGATTGTTTTAATTGTGCTGTAAATGTGCAACCTCACTGACTCTGGTGCTGATTGCTCTTTGCCAACCATGTCAGCTGATGTAATTTCCTCTCATATTGATGAACTTATCATGTTCTCTATACTTGGGGAAGAAAAAGTACAGTAGTGCATACACAACGGGAAGGGGGGGAGTTAATTAATCCTATTAATTGCTATTTCAACCAGGGTAACTATTTGCTTGCACTGCAGTACTTTATAATGTTCCAGACAGGTCAAAGGTTGATAAAATTAATAGCTTAATCCGGTTAACTTTTAAGGATAAATCCAAGCATTGCATAATACATAAATAACTATCCACTTAGATGTCACTGAATCTTCATGTCAAGCTGTATTTTATTTTTCTGAATATCTTTTTGTTTGGAGTTACATTTTTAGAGATAAGCAATCTCTGAAGGCGCATGAATCCTTTATAGAATCAACTTCTTTTGGTGATGAGATGAAAAGCTTATCCTCTTGGGGATCTGTCTGAATTTGGCAGCTTAGGCCTCCTAATCAAAGTATTTGGCTCATTCTATAGATTCTAGCCACATGATCACATATAACTTCTTGGCAATAGCTTCTCAACTGTGGGATTTCTAGTCAGCTAATAATATCCTGGTAAGATAAATTGATCACTGAAACTCCCAGAAATAGCCAATACACCCATTGTTGGAAAGG
Organism: Azemiops feae; assembly: GCA_023970755.1. Lineage (NCBI taxonomy): Eukaryota > Metazoa > Chordata > Lepidosauria > Squamata > Viperidae > Azemiops > Azemiops feae. The sequence goes on along the minus strand of JALGBA010000503.1, from coordinate 150,953 downwards.
GGTGCACCGATGTATTGCTATCACAAAGCAGTAGCACCTTGGCTGCAAGAAGGCCCAGACAGGTACCATGACTCTTCATTTTAAGGGTTTGTCAGTTCTTTTGTTGGTTCATCATTCTTTTCCTGGCACTCACCCTCAAGGGTTCAGTGGGTTCTTTGTTTTGTTATGTTGTCTTCTTGTGTTGTCTTCTAATTAATGCATGAGTTGCTTCAGGCTTTCATATCAAGACCTTATTATAGCCTTTAGGTCAGAGAGCATCCTGTTACTACAGTGGAACTTTCCTATAATTTCATCCAGGATTCTGGATTCTGACTTAAAGAGAAAGCTCGGTTTGTTATTATGAGTATGACTTGTAGTAAGTTTTAAAAACCTGGATATTACCTTTCCTTTTCTCTCCTTCTATTCAGGGAGATGAGATGAAACTTGTCCTCTTGGGGATCTATCTGAATTTGGCAGTTTAGGGGTCCCAAACAGGATCAAGTTGTGGTTTAGAATTCAGATGTACTGTAAAGGCAGTCTGGGACAATAGTTTGAACACAGCCAAACTTCAAAATAGTTTGTAAAAATTATCACAAGTATTTTTTGGCTACTAGAAATAACACATAAACATTCACATTAAATAAGCCCATTCCCCACAAGATTATGGGATGATTTCTAAAATTAGATTCCTGTTACTCTGATGATATGAACAATCTAATACTCTGTCTCTATCAATTTAAGTTATTGCCAAAATAAATTGGCAATGAAAGAAAAAGATTTTCCTTATACCTTTTGAGGCCTGAGATAAAGATATCCAGGCTTTTCTCCTCCCTTCCCAATAGAGTTATTTTAGTAGCTGTCTCAGTGAATGAACTCAGTGATTTATTACATAACAAGTCTCTCCACCTAATTTGGATTTAACAGTATTCATGTGGGCTGTCAAAATGTAAAGGAAAATGAATGGATTCCTTTTCATTATGTCTTCCTTCTCTGAGACGCAGGGAGGACTCTTTGTTATAAGATTATAATTTGTGATCATGGAATATAAAAATATAGCATATGGTGGGGAAATGTTAAGCATCAAGATTTTTAGCAATTATTTCTTAAAATAAATAAATATAGTAGAATTAGAATTTGTGACTAATTTCTAATCAACAATATATTGAGCACCAACTATACAATCTTGATAATTCCTCTGTCCACTTATAGATATTATATTTATGTATCACTTATTTTTAGTCTCCTTTTGGTTGCCTCTTTGTTCTTTTTTCTAGAAAAAAGAATAATAAGTAGTTTTTAAAAATCAAAGGAAAAAAATTTCTGTCATCATGGAAAGGGTGACATACCTTAGGGAAAACTAGAAGTACAGAAAGGAACCACTTATTCTATGCAAATAAAAGTGCCTCTGTATATATGATAAGGATGCCTGGAGTTTGCTTGATGCAGTATAATAATTAAATGGCTTGCATATAGATAATTCTCTGCCAACAAAGTAGATTAACACATCCTGTTCCAGAATTGTTTGCAGAATGATGTAATTAAAAAACTGTCTATTAAATATTTTTTCTACCAATTAATACCATCTATGCTCAACATTGAACCATTTTGTGACTATTTGCCTCAGCAATAGTAGTAGTATTATTTCACACCTAACAAACCACTCTTCAAAAGTGCTTAATTTTGCCCACAAACTATATACTACATTTTCTCACAGTGAACTGTTACAGACTTGCTTGGTAAATTCACCACAGTTCATTTGCATCATGATAAGAGTGAATAGTAGCTACTAATAATGGAGCAGAGGTCAACCTTCAGCATAGGAGATGCTGTTTCAACATATTTGCTCATAATATTCACTCAGATAGAGTCTTTAATCATGAAAAAAAAAACAGAGTTACCCTGGGTGGCCAATAAATTTAATAAACAAGCAAACAATGTATTAAATAAATAAATAAATAAATAAATAAATAAATAAATAAATAAATAAATAAATAAATAAATAAATAAATATGTTTCAACAAGTCAATAAATCTATTAATGTGGGGTCCTTGGTGCTCTCTAAGCTTGATTGTTTTTTTGCAGATGTTTCATTACTCAACTAGATAACATCATCAATGCTAGAAGGGTGTGGGATTTGCTGTCTGTTTATATAGGGTAGCTTGCTCTGTCAGTATTGGTGGGAGTGTTCTTGGTGGTTAATTAAGTCATTGTTAATCATTTGATTGTTTGAGATGATGGTTCCTTGATAGGGGTATTAATCTTGGTCTTGGTGTCATTTGGGCTATGGTTGATGGCAAGGAGGTGTTGTGGTCTTTTAGCTTTTTGATTGTTTCTTTTGAATGGTATGTAGATGTTGATAACTGATTTGTCTTGAGTGCTAGGCTTTCAGGAATTCTCCAGCATTTTTGGACTTGGCTTGGTCGGTGATGCTCATAGTTTGGTTAAGTATGGTTAAGTATCCATGTGTTGTAAAATTAAAGAATTTTCATCATATATTCTGACTGCTAGCATGAAACTGCTCTGCTAGTCTTCTGCCTGTTTGTCCTACATAGTGGCTGTTACAGTCCTTACACACTGTATGTTGTATTTATAGTGTATGTGATTTCTTCTGGAGTACCTGGACCACAAAACTTCCTTGCCAACAATCAACAGATAAGCAGAGATTTCTAATTTCTCTGAAGAAATTACTTAACATTTTGATGACATCAGTTTGCCAAACTTAAGCATATGATCCTACTGCCTTGCAAAGAGAAAACCAATTTTTTTTACATAAATTCCAATGGATGGTTTTTGAAACCACACCATGGCATTGTTTATATGCATGAAAGCCAGGTGGGTAACTTTGGGTCAATAACTCTCAGCCCAACTTACTTCTCAGGGTTATTGTGGGAAAAAGGAGCATTAGATATGTTTTCTGCCCTGAATTATTTATGAAAATAATAAAGGTGGGATTAAAAACAAAACAAAACAAAAACAAAACAAACAAAGATTGGTTTATATTTATTTTGAGTTTTTGTTTTTGAGCTGCCGTTATTGTTCTCTCCATTTCTTTTTAAAATATTCCAGATTTCAGTTACAACCATGTCAGATTTTGATCTGCTTTTCCTTCACTATCAAGCATCAGGACTTTTTTTCTCATAGAACACTCAGAACGGAGTTCCGGCACCTTTTTTGGATGGAACCTTGTAGGGTAGGCAAAGTGGGTTGTATGACATGTGTGAGTTCCGGCACCTTTTTTTTTTTTTTTTTAACAAAAAAAGCACTGTCAAGCATACAGTATGTTGGCCATGAATTGGTTTGCTTTTCCAGCAAATCTTGAATTTTAATTATGTCTTTCTTGAATTCTGATTGGTTTTTGCTTTCTTCAGGAGACTTTTTTTATATAAACTTCCATAAGTATAGTTTGCATATTTTTTGTGAAATAAGCATTCAGACTGTATCGTTTTATTTTTATTTTTACTAAGTCTCCCTCCTTTACCATAATGTTTGTTTCCTATGAAGAAATTAACATTTCCAGGAATCTTCTAATATTCTGCTTATTCTAAAAACTTCCAGACATTTTCAAAACCAAGGAGTGACATATGGAGTGAGTCAAACACCTTTTTATAGACTACCCAAAACAAAGGGTTGTTTTTCTTTCTTTTTAAGGATAATTTTGTGAATCAGTAGCTAGCCTTTCATACCACATGAATCTTTGCAAATCTCTTTTTGTTCCACTAAGAAATTTGTACTTGGGTTCAAAGAAGCAGACCATAGATTTGCTGTGATTCTAGTAAATAGTTTGAATGGTATAGCCAGGCAAGTTATAAACCTTTAGTTTTCAGGTGTCAGTTCCTCTCCCTTGGTTTTCTATACTACAACTCTTCTTCCAAATGCCATCTACTGTTCATTGTTGTTTGCAAAAGGCCATTCAAGTATGTTGATAGTCTGCAATGTAGGCTTCTCAGATGTTTAACCCACAAGCCATGTAGATCATCTTTTTCTGGGTTATTTCTCAATCTTTCTGACCCGCAATTCTGTGTTTATCACATCTTCCATTTTCTTTCATTATCCTCCCCTCCCCTTTGTGAACGATTGTGCTTTTTTCTTTTGTTTTCCCTTGAAATGTTCAAATATTCATCTCTTTTTCTTTATCAGGATTTGAAGGTCCTTTGAATATTTTATGATCATCTCCTAAATATTTACAGAACAAATGTTGGTTAATTCCATGATGTTTTGCTTGATTTTTTTTCTGTATCATTGAATTTTCTGTGGTATTACCACAACTTATTAATTCACATATTCTGAGATTTCTACAATGGACTTGGTAGCATAGATGGCATAGATAGTATATCATTTTATAAGGTTAAGCTCATGCTTTTCATTTTTGACAGAGGCTTGCTTTATGCTCTTCAGATTGCTCAAATATGTCCTTTTTAAAAACTTTTGGTTTCAAATGAATTTTCCACTCTGACTTTCCCTTAATAAATGCCTTTGGCTTCCTTATATTCCTTATTCTGTTGTTTCATGAGCAGTGGTGTATATTAATTGTTTTTTTCTTTAATAGATTCTGTTGGAATTGCTTGGAGTGCCATATTGATATGCAGAAGTCAACCCTAGTCTTTTGTTTGTATGTATTTTAGTTGTAGTAATTGTATTCTTTCTGCTTCTTTCATTTGATTTTTTTTGTTTTCTCAGTCAGTTCTATTTGCTGATTAGTTAGCTGTAAAGTTTCTATTTCCCAACCTGTCAGCTGTTCTTGTAGATCCAAATTACATTCTTCTACATTTCTGCAATTCCATTTAAAATTATCTATAATTTTTGCTTGTTCAGAGAGCAAAAAATATTAATTGCTTTCTGCTCAATTACTTCCAACTCAGTGTCAGAGAAAATCTTGCTTTCCAGAATCCATTATGAATACTAATTCATTAACATTATACAGTAAAGGTTGAATCTGAGAATTTCTGTTTCCAAATTTGTAACATTTACTTTTGAAATCCCCTGTTTTGGTAGTCAATATTGGTAGTAACATTCAATGATCTATTTTTTTTCCCAATTTTGTCATTTTTTTCATGTCTGTTTATCTTCCAGTTGCTTTGCAATTTGTTGTCCAGCACAGAGACAATGCAAGGACACAAATGTTCCCTCTTGGCACTACTATAAATAAGCTTGCAGCATGAATTTTCTTTCACTTCTGTTTTAGTCATGGCATATTTGTTAAATGTGGTATCATTTACAGAAACTTACACCGATAATTTAAAAGAATCCATTAGTTTCTATATCAGCAGTTCTTTTATAGTCTAATCCAGGATTCTCCAAAGTGGTGAGCATTAACCTCCAAGCATCAACGGGACTAACCTTTATTATTTTAACTGGTTATTCATAGTACTATTAGTTAAAGTGGTATTTATTATTACTATATAAAAAGGGAATTGATTACCAATCTGAAACTTCATGAAGGGATCAATGAGCTGAAAAGTTTGGGGACCCCTGATCTAATTTAAGTTTATATCAGGTTCCAAAAACCAAAAAGGACATGGTATGATTCTTCCAGGATATTTATTTATTGTTACACACCTATAGACAGAATCTTGCCAAACTGAAGCAGATCATTCCCTAAATTAAACATATATTCTGGAAACCATTAGGGAAGAACTGTCTCCACCCTCTTTCTGTCTTACAAACTATGTGAACTGAGTTGCTTCTTACTGCTCTGGAAAACAGCTCCTTCCTCCTGGGAATAAAGACTGCATTCCATCATATCTTACTTTTGCACAGTGTTTGTAGAGTGAAAGATTTCTTACCCATTTTCATCAGAATTCCACTCTTTCTCTCATTATTTGTCATCAAACAAATTTAAAAGGACAAACAACTCACATATTGGTCGATTCAGATGTAGAATGGGGCAAAAGGGAAGATAGACAGGAAAGAATGCAGTGTATCTTTAATCAGGACCAGGTTCAGAAAACTGTACTTACTTGAACATGTATGTTTAATAGAATAGTTTCCAGTCCTTCATCCCACCTGAGGGCAGGACAAGAAGCAATGGATGGAAACTAATCAAGGAGAGAAGCAACCTAGAACTGAGAAGAAATTTCCGGATGGTTTGAACAATTAATCAGTGGAACAGCCTGCCTCCGGAAGTTGTGAATGCTCCAACACTGCAAGTTTTTAAGAAGAGATTGGACAACCATTTGTCTGAAATGGTATAGGGTTTCCTGCCTGAGCAGGGGGTTGGACTAGAAGGCCTCCGAGGTCCCTTCCAACTAATGTTATGTTATGTTATGTTATGTTATGTTATGTTATGTTATGTTATGTTATGTTATGTTATGTTATGTTATGTTATGTTATGTTATGTTATGTTATGTTATGTTATGTTATGTTATGTTATGTTACTGGTTTCACTCAGATACCAAACTATATTCTCTTCAAGTACTAGACAATTAGGAAGGTAGCAGCCAACTTGGTGGACAAGACCAGGGCTTTTCAACCAGTGGTACGGGTACCACCTGTGGTACATTGGCACCTGGCAAGTGGTACGCGACCATCCTAGAAAAGTGATAGCGGGGGAGGAGAATGAGCTGAACCGGTGGCAGCACCGCACAAGCCTGAGCGAGAGATGGCTGGAAGCGCCAGGATCAGTGCCGCTTTCCAGCTGATCGGCACTTCGGGGCTGTCAGGGCTCAGTGGAAACGCCAGGATCAGCGCCAGGCTCCAGCTGGAGCTCGGCGCTGATCCTGGTGCTTCTGCTGAGCCCAGAAGAAGCACCAATCAGCTGGAAAGCAGCACTGATCCTGGCACTTCTGCTGAGCCCAGAAGAAGCACCGATCAGCTGGAATGTTGCAGCATCTCCAGGGTCTTGTGATTTACATTCAGATGCTTGGCAACTGATTCATATTTATGATGGTCACAGTGTCCCAGGGTCATGTGAAGTGACCAAAACCTGCTGCAACCACCCAGCAGACGGGGGGAATAAAAACCAAACACCCCCACCCCACCCCTGCTGCCAATCCTCAACAGAAATGCTCACAACAATGAAAACCTCTGACAGGAGGAAGAGTGCCGCTGGGCAGGCAGGCGTCTTGCTCGGCTGTGGCTTGGGGGGCACTTTTTCCAGTGCCATTGTAACTTCAAACAGTCACTAAGCGAACTGTTGTAAGTCAAGGACTACCTGTACTTTATCACTTTTTTCTTTTTTCTTTTTTTTTTTGGTCATCAAGTTTTTGACACCTTGCTAGGCGACTGGTGGTACTCGGATATTGCCATATCCTAAAAGTGGTACAATGGGTGAAAAGGTTGAAAAGCCCTGGACAAGACCAATGATCTCCAGAGCTCAGTATTCTGTCCACTGCCAATGATCAGGCAAATGTTAGTGGGAAATGAACATGCATGTCATGATGGCAATATATAATCAGTATTTGGAAATACAAATGTATTAATCAACATTACAGATTGCATGACTGGTTGCTTTGGCTAGATGCCCATGCTGACTACTCCCTTCATGATTTTTGTAATCTTTCTTCAAAGAAGTTAATTATTGAAGTTAATTATTATCACATTATTCATTCGCAGTCAGGTTAATTATGTGTTTCGGAGAGCTAGAGTTTCTCCTGGGAGTAGGAGTAGCCATTCCAAAAGCAGATCTTATGGATGGAGAAGCATGGCTTTCCATGCTCCAAATCCCCTTATATTATTGAAATAAAAGCTCAGTGCACATTCCCCTAAATTAGGCCTTCCTAATTTAGTGACCATCCTAATCAGATGGTCACTAACGGCAACAAAGAATTAGTTTTATATATCTCTTGCTGCTGTCTAGTGGTTATTTGGAATTTTGCCCATGTCTATAGCCCTAATCTGAATACACACAGGGTCTTCTGGTTGCAAATTTTATAGGAGGGCTTCCTTACCACTTGGTGGAAGACACATGCATTCAGCAAATACATTCAGGATTGTGCTAAACTAACAGGGGATATTTCTAAACTACTATAGTGACTTGAATAGAAGACTAGTTTTTATCCCCTTGGTTTACCTTTATAGTGGAAAGGTTGTCTTAGATTTGCTGAGAATATAATAATGTAGGCAGATGATTTTCACTGGACGTTTTCAAGAAGAGACTGAACAGCTATTTGTTTGGAATGGTACACAGTGTCCTACCATGGGCAGGATGGTTCACTTTATTTATTGATCCAATAAGTAGGAACTTAATATCTTTCTAAATAACTTTATATCTTTAGAGGGCAAACTAACTTTAAAAAAAAACACAGTATAAGTAGGATAGATGTCACCTCTGAACATGATATAACGTTCTTTTTGTTTGCTAAAGAGAAACTGTAAACTGGATTGGCATAAATCAGATAGAAGTACAGATCTATATTTACAGATCTACTTAAAATAAATATTTCTGTGTTCAGCATGGGGCTTGTTCTCATATAAGTGAATAAACAATTGTAAAAGTGTTTCTTAAGTTCATTTCCACATTAGTGAATACTGAGACTTGAAATGCCTGGTTAAACCAGATGCAAGTGGCAGAAGCTGGGTAAAATTCCATTTTCCTGCTTTTATAGATGTTATGTCATGAGTTTGCCTAATAAGTTACCTACCTACCTGTCTTTAGGCCTATTTGGCCATCATGCTTTTTTTTTCAACAATTGGAGACATCAGATTATTAACAGATGGCAAAGACTGAAGCAAAACCAGTAATTTGTGGTAAGAAAGAAAGAAAAGGAAGGTAGGAAGAGAAAGAAAGAGAAAGAAAGAAAGAAAGAAAGAAAGAAAGAAAGAAAGAAAGGAAGGAAGGAAGGAAGGAAGGAAGGAAGGAAGGAAGGAAGGAAGGAAGGAAGGAAGAAAGAGAAAGAAAGAAAGAAAGAAAGAAAGAAAGAAAGAAAGAAAGAAAGAAAGAAAGAAAGAAAGAAAGAAAGAAAGAAAGAAAGAAAGAAAGAAAGAAAGAGAAAGAAAGAAAGTGATTAAATAGTTGAAAGTAACTGTGATATAGAGGTTTCTATCAAGCCTCAGGCAAAAAATGATTGACTAAATCTAGGAAGGGTAACAGGTAGTCCTCACTTAATGACTGCCCAGTTTAGTGACTGTTTGAAGTTATGATGGCACTGAAAAAGTAATGTTACAATCTGTCCTTGCACTTACAATTGTTTCAGCATCCACCACCACCCATTAGATTCCAGCACTTTGTAACCAGCAGGAATTTGCGACTGTCACATTGTCCTGTGATCATGCACTCGCCATTTGTATGTTTTACAGCCAGATTACAACAAACAGAGTCAATGGAGAAGCCAGCAATAAAATTGCAAGTCACAGTCACATGATGTCTCACTTAACAACCATGGCAGAAGTGAAGCTGTAAGCCTGTCACAATCATGTGATGTCCTGCTTAATGATAACGTTGCTTAGCAATGGACTTGCCTATCCCAATTGTGGTTGTTAAGTGCGGACTACCTATATTATGGGTTCTTTCAGCCAAGGGACCAGATTTAGTATTAAAAGTTCTGTTCTAGAGGTCCCTTCCCAAATCAGGCGCCCTCTGCTTGAGATAGGTTTCAACTATTCTAATTCCCAGCCCACTTGCAAATTGCCAATGGCCATGCCAGACTGTCAGGTACCATATGTCAGAAGAACAAACCTGTTTCATCTCCAAATTCTGCCATTCTTTGTCAATCAAAATAGAGGGAAAAATAATTCCTTCAGACAGAAAGCTTAGGGTTTCTTCTGAGACTTTTTTTATAGGAAAGATATTGTTCCAGAAAGCTGTTTGATTTAAAACAGACATGAATGCTGACAAAGAAGTAAATTATAAAAATCACTTAAGATTTATAAAAGCAGATACTTTTAGCAAGTAAATGTAAAATGTAATGAAGGCAGAAAGAAAGACTTAGGAGAATAATACAATTTAGAGAAATCATAATTAAGCAGTTAACAATCCTATCTGAAATATCTTCAACAACCAATCATTTTAGATTCAAAACAAAAAGATCAGCCCATGGGTGCAACTATTTATTTGTTTGTTTGTTTGTTTGCCACCCATCTTACCAAGGTAATTTTTTTACCTTGAGCAATAATTTGTTTATAATCTTACTACTATTGCTGTAGTATTTTAACCAATATTTCACTTAACTTATCTGAATGTATATGATACAAATCTACTCAAAAAAACTAGTTTCAACTTCTCATAAATTCAGAAAAGAAGCTGTTTTTATTAGCAATGAGTGTCCTTAAGGCTTAAAGAAAAGGGCAAGTCAGATCATGTTTAAACATGTCATGGACAACTTAACAGCAAGCATGTCGTAATGATAATACTTTTTAGACTTTTGCCAGAATTACAGTAACTAAACCATTCCTCAATACCTATAGAAACTAGGGTGGAGATTTTTACTGATCTGGATCACATATTAGGCTTAACTCATGGTTTGTTTAACTGAACAGATCACAATTGGGCAGCCAACCTTTCATTAGTCAGAAGCTGACTTTATTAGCTTGGAGAGTAAGGGTTGAAAGCTGGACTAGATAACAGTGCAGTGTGAACGGTGGAGGGCCGTTTTAAACATATGGATGGGGTTAGGGGTTCCTTTTCTTGGGCTTGAGAGGATATTTTTGGTGTTTTTGTCTGACCATAAGCCATGCTTTACAAACCACTGTGGTTTATAAAATACACCTATTAAAATAAAATCACACAAAACCCTAGGAAAACCCCGCAAAACTCCACACCTATTAAAATGAAATCATACAAAACCTTAGGAAGCATTTGTACAAACTAGGTCATTCTATGAAGATTTGAGAATTATGAAGCTGTTATTGTAAATGCAGTAAGTATAAAACTGTTCAAGCAAATGATAGTCCTGTTCACTCCATCCTAATTAACTGAACATTTCAAATAGTGAAACAAAAATCTGACTCTGCAGTGTTACGCACAACTATTTTAAATAGTGATCTTGAGGAAATGAAGACCTGACCACAAGAATAAATCAGCTTAAATTAATAACAGTTAAATACCATATACAAATATTAATGAAAGACATCTGGAAAAAATATAACTTCAGATTCATTGGAAAGTATGCATAACTTTCAAGGGAGCGGGTCACTACACAAAGACTTCATCATAGATGTTTATCACCATTCTTATACCTCTTGGGCATATTTCACAAGCAGGATCTTGGCAGGCTAAATAAGGTTGTGTAGAAACAGGAGTGGGTGTTTTTTTTTTTTTACCTAAATTATTTTTTGACCAAAATTATTTTTTGACCTAAATCATGTAAAATCTCCTAATCTGGGTGTTTTCAAGATGTAGGAACTAAAAATCTCAAAATTCTCAGCATTGTTTGTGCTGACTGGTGAATTCTAGGAGATGCAATGTAGGTAGTCCTTAATTTATAACCATAATTAGGACTAGAATCTCAGTCTTTGATTGAAGTGGTTGTTAAGTGAGACATGACTGGTTTGTTCAACAACCACAATCCCAGCATTTTGGGTTGCAGTCATTCAGCATCTCCCGGGTCATTAAGCAGATAGCCTGCTGAGTTCAGCTGCCCTCTAAGGGAATTCCTCCAAAGGGCTGCAGGCGTTGACCTCAGATCTTCAGGATCCAACTTCTATTTCTGCAGCCTGCCAGAGGTGTTCCCCTCCCTTTGGCAGGCAGTCTGTTTGCTCTCAAAGAACTTCCTGAGGGAGGAGTAACTCAAAGCACCCTTTTTGCTCTCAAAGAGTTGCCCTCCGGGAGGGAATAGTAGCCCTGTGGCATGTGGGAGCAGTTTGCAACTTTCCCTGCCAGCTTCCCCCATTGACTTTCTGGAGGGGAAAGTTTCCTAGTGGGGAAATGATGTATAAACCCTTTATGCTTCTTGCTAAGGAATTAAGAAAATTACGTCTGAGCTAATCTTAACGAATACCTTAGTTTATTTGTAAGCCTGTTCTAAATCAATCACTTTCAGTTTCAGATTTTTTAGGAATATTTAAATTTTTAAAAAATCCAGAAAGCTTTTGTTGAAACTTGATTCCTTGATTTTGTCCAGAAAATAGAGTTATATCCAGGGCCTTTCCTCTTAGCAGTTTTCACAGATTTGCTGTTCAATTGCAGTCTTATTCAGTGGAGTTTATTATTTTACGTGTTTAGTCAGCACTCTGCACAATCTCTTACATATTTGCCAAATTTTTCACTCCACTTGGAAATTATAACTGGATTTATTTTTATAACTCAGAACACTTTAAACTACAGATGATGAAATAATGGCCTCCATATTTAATAATGGCCTCTCATATTTACAGAAACCACAGCTAGTGTGGTCACTGGTGAGGGGCCCTGTGAGTTAGGAAGCATGGGACTTGTCCGTCTATAGCCCTCTGGAAGACCCCAGTTTTAATACAAAAGAAATTTTGAGATGAAAATAAAAGGAACCATTCACTAACCTCCATGCTTTTGCAGAATGAAATAATTCAAAGCAATTAAGTATGTAGTATCTAGATTTTTCAAACATTAAGGATATTGCTACTTTCTGCTAGGAACTTTAGGAGAAAGATTATGCATTTTGTACATTGCTTTATAAATGATCCTGCTAAGAGGAGGGTTAAGTATGGATGAGTTTCTTTATAAATTATATATTGATTCCTCAGCCTTGCTTTTCATCAGATGTCCTCAGGCTATCTGTCCTTAAGTTCTCACAGTAATAGATTTGAGTTATTGGTGTTGAAAAAAGGAGCAGGAAAATGTATCAGAAGAATTGTTATCCAACTTGGAGGCATTTTTAAGGGTTAAGGCTTTAAGGTTTAATTAAACTTTCAGGTTTCACACTTAAAAAAAAATCTAACATCAACAAAATAAGACTGCAATTAAATAATTAGTACAGACAAATGGAGTTTGAATCCATGTAATTTCTTGGATGTGGAATCTTGGCAGCAAAAAAAGAATAGATGGCTTTCATTTTCTTGGTATTTCCTAATAATCCAAACACTAGCCGTTGCTGATGCTAGCTAATTTTTATGAGGTCAGCTTCCATGCAATCGAATTGGGCTCTATTTAATTATCTAGAAATAGCTAGTGAACTCAATTATAATTCACTTTTGAATAAACTGCACAGGACCAAACATCTGTTGTAGATTTCACCCATTTCATAGTTTTGAACTTCTATTCCAAATTTCATCATTTAAAAAGTAGTGCATTCTATATGTAATAATTATACGTTTTTTGTAACTTTTTGTTACAAAATTTGTCATTTTTTGACTCCTGGTGACTGCCTGGACAAGTCTCTACACTTTTCTTGGCAAGATTTCATAAATGGTTCACCATTGCTTGCTTCCTAGGGCTGTGGGAAAATGACTGTCCCAAAGTCAATCAGCTAACTTCATGCCTAAGGTAGAACTAGAACTCACCATCTCCCATTTCTAGCCAGATGTCTTAAGCACTACATCAAACTACATTAAACAGATTAGTTCATATAAAATGCTAAATCCCAATGTAATTTTCATGGTTTTAGCTACACATTTGTATGAATCTGATCTCATGTTTTTTATATATCATGATCCATGGCTTAGCATTAATTTATGAACAAACTACAGCTTATTCAATAAAGCAGGTTAAAGCATAATTTAACCATTGGCACAATATATGAACCCAACCAAAGGTGTATCTGTATTTCATCTTTAAGCTACTTTTGCCTTGGCTTGACTCTATAGCAGGTTCCATATCCTCCTATTGGACAGTTCCCTTGTTCTCTGCCCTCTCACTTTTCTCTTCCAGGAAAGCACCTGCCAATCACTTTCCTTCTTATGGGTAGGTCTTCCTGGACACATAAAGTTGTGCATACACATTTACATGCACACAAACACACTCATTCTAAATTGAATTTATATATAACAGGTTTAAGCATCAAAATGCATCAAAATACATGAAGGCATCAAAATACATGAAGGCACAACAAACCAACTTTAAAATAAAAATTCCTTCCTTACTAACCTGTTGATTGCTACTGTTTTTCAGAGCTATTTTTTTTTTTTTACCTTGAATACACTAATATAATAATGGCTATGGAATTTGCTTTATAAATAAAAGATTAGTGATTCAAAAACTGGTAGAGACGTTTTTCAAATATATTACTCTTTTTCTTTGCCTATTCTTTTTTGTGTGCTTTTCTTTTTTTCTTTTTTAAAAATAAGTCCAGCGGTATAACATTTCATCATTTTCCAGTCACTTGAGGCAGACGTGACTCAGCTCCTAGATAGCTAGGATATTATTTTGCTTCAGCACAAGTGCTGTTCCAGAAACTTCCTGGAAGTAATTCCATCCATATTTTCACTGTTGATAAAGTTAAATTTTAATTTTTCCTGCCCTTCAGGCCATTATCATATGTCTTCCATTGTTATGGGGGACATGAAGGGTTTAACTAAATAGACACGGAGAGTTTCTAGCTAATAAGTTTATGTTCCCCCTCATTTGATAAGAAAATATTAGGATACAGTAAAACAGGGGTGTTCAACCTTGGCAACTTTAAGACTTGTGAACTTCAACTCCCAGAATTCCCCAGCCAGCCATGATTGTGAATAGGCCATGGTTGTGATTTTTTTTTTTTCTGATGCTTTGTCTACCCATGAATATGAGGGGTTTTGTTTGTTCCTTTGTTTGCTTGTTTTTCTCAGTTGAGTTAGAGCTTCTAAAAATCTCAACTGTGTTGTTTTTCCCAGTATTGGCCTGCTTTGGATGATAGATTGCCTCAATTTACTGCTTACTAATAGATTTCTTAACAGAATTTAACAGAATAACAAACTTGGAAAGACCTTGGAGGACTTCTAGTCCAACCCCCTGTTCAAACAGGAGACCCTATACCATTTCAGACAAATGACTGTCCAGTCTCTTTTTAAAAGCCCTCAGTGATGGAGCGCCCACAACTTCTGAAGATAAGCCATTCCACTGTTTTATTGTTCACACTAAATCCTTATTTGGGTTATCTGAAAAATACAAATTTATTTCAAGTGAGGGTTCCTGTATAGTCAGCTACATTCTAGCCTCTGCAATGGGCTTTCTTGTTTCCTGTTTTGTTTTGCAATTGGCAACTTTTCACTAAACTGTTAAACAGAAAGTGATAATTTGTCTTTCATACTCAGCCTGTTTAGCTGATTCTTGCTGTCTCCTAACCCTCAGAATCCTCCTATTTATAGATATAATAAAGTACAGCAATCTGAAGCTATGCAGACCAAACATACTTTTTTGTTTGTTTCTCCCCAGATTCTAATTCTCAAAGCAACAGCAATAGAGGCTAACAATATTAGATCTGCTCTACGTAGATATGCCAATGCATATTTCATAGCTGTATTGCAGAATGTTTGGAATGCAGATGGAAGAATTTACTTAAAAAACAAATCTTCTCAAACCTGGCTTGATTAAAGATTCCACAAGGCCCAAAATACTAGTTTATAATCACCATAGGCATGATCTAGTCTAGCCCACCAGCATTACTATCAAAATAAAATATTTAAATCTACAATGATTAAGGGTGGAAGGAAGGAAGAGTCTTGTCTTGCAGGACCTGCAGAGATATTTGATTTCCTCCTCTTTGAACAGTGTCATTAAATCATTCTGATATTCAGTGGATTTCCCTCTATTCTCTAATGCAGCATTTCTCAACCTTGGCAAGTTTAAAATATGTGGACTTCAACTCCCAGAACTCTCCAGGTAGCATGCTGGTTGGGGAAATCTGGGAGTTGAAGCCCACATATCTTAAAATTGTCAAGGTTGAGAAACATTGCTCTAATGGAAAATCGATTTCACTGAAAAATAGAATAAGCTATTGCTATCTACAGGACTCTTGAATTTAAACATGCCTGGCTTTCCAACTTTCCAATAGCTCATTCTGAGATAGGAACTTAATCCATTTTGCTGAATCCTAAGAAAGCTCCTGGGCCTGATTATATAATTCTGCAGGAACTAAAAGTATGTGGGTTGCTATAGATATTTATTCTGGCAGCCTCAAATTTTAAATACAAATTAATAGAACAAGCTATTTACCTATGACTTAGTTTCAAGCTGCTATTACCTATAACTAAGGTAAGGAAGTCAGCTCTGCCAATTATAGGTCTATTAGCTTGCTTTCAATAATTGCCAGCTATTTGAGTAGGAAACTATAATTTGGAGAAGGGCTTACCAGATGCTAGATTATAGGTAACCTTCAGGGAGGATAGAGCCACATTAGAATACTGTACTGAGCCACCTACCTGAGCAATATCCTAGCATCTGGTAACAGCCTTTCTGGATTTGAAATCTGCCTTTGATTCTGTTCCCAGGAAAGGTTTGTGGGAGAAGTTGAACAATGTTCTATGGACAAGAGATAGTTGTATTAATTACTGATTGTTTGCTATAGTGGCGAATATCTATAGCTCGGGTGTAAGATGAGGGTGAAGGTTTGTTCTCCGGGTTGGTTTCCGAACATTTCGTTACCAGGCTAGGAAGCATCTTCAGTGGAATATAATAATACAGCTGATTATTGTATTCATTGTAGAGGTAATTTGAGCAACCCTTTATTTCCAAATCCATCCTTGCTCCAAGTCTACTTCAACTTTATCTTAATGACTGCAGTGTGGAAGTTTTGATTTTCAAGCTATCTGGTATTGGTTTAATGAATGATTGACACATTTTTAAAAGATATGTTTGGCAGTTTAGAAACTGAAACAATGTCTTCTACTCTTCCTTTTCTTGGAGGAAGGGTAGATTTCATTTAAAAAGAATAATCCTCTTTGGTATAAATAGAAGGGGACAGTTTAATATTTGCAATCTTTTGTGTGTTCAAAGCTGCAGTTTTGCAGTAACTCGTCAGCTTTGGTTTTTCTGTAGGGCTTCAGAGTTTTACTTCTCCAATGGAAAAACTTGTTTCTTTTTTTTCAATACTCCATATTTGGAGCACATCATTGTATATCATCAATTGTTTTGCATTTCAATTTATTTTGCAATTTTTGTAGAATGTAGAGCAGGGTGTCAAACTGCCAGCCCCCGGGCCGGATGCATCATAGCGAAACCGCGCCCACCCCACCCCATTGCCCACCCCATTGCAATGGCAAAAAAGTTGCAATACGTCACAACACGTCACGTGATGTTGCGAGTTTGACACCCCTGATGAAGAGCAACACCTTTTCCTTTTAATTATTAGGTAAAGTAATCTACAACAGTTTGGTTTCTAGCTTTATATATTGTATTTGTCAGGATTGTTTTGTTAGGTCTTGATATATTTTTACTGAAAAAACAACTATTAGTTAAAAAGTTGTGCTTTTTGGGCAGACAAGAAAAGAGTCAAATAATAAACACTGAATATTCACACTGAGTATAGTAATAAATATTCAATTACCCTGGGACTTATACTTTCCAGGTTCCCTTAGACTGTCATTAACTACAGGTAAGGAAGGGTATGCTAGAAAGACAGATTACTTGATTATTCTCAAACTTTTGTAAGGCCAGAATCAATGCCTTTCTATTGGTCTAACTAGGTAGACACATCATTTAAGTATCGCTTAAAATAAGTATTTTCATGTATGCAGAGAAGATGCTGCTGAATCTTCAATTTGTGAATGCCATTTTGGAATTATATTTGATTTTTACCTTGGGCCTTGGTTATTTGCTCTATCTTGTTAATTTTTCCTGTCTTAATTAACTTGGGCCTGTGAACTCAAGTTACAGATCTTCTTATATTAGAATCATTGTCAGAATGCAAAAATCAGTTATGCAGCTATTCTCAGATCCTTATTTACACACCTATCAGCATGGCAGCATCAGAGAGAATGTCTTACTCTATTTTATCATTTTCTTTGCTTGCATATTTATTTTTGCTTCACTCCAGTACACATTCTATCTCAAGCCCAACCGAGAGAAATCCAACCGAACATGATAATATAACTAAAGCCAAAGAAAGTGTGGGAGAAGTCTTCTGTCTGGACAATCCTGCCAAATAGGTTACATTTCTCTCAAATATTACATCATTGTGTCTAAGCTCAATGGGTGTTACAAGGAAATTGTCAAAGGTATAATATATGTGTTTTCTTTTCCAGATTGTTACTTGCTAAGTACTCAAAAATCTCTTATGTATGTTTTAATTAAGCTGAACAGTTTCTACTCACACTTAAGAGTTTTTTTGAAGAACACTGTCAAAGACATGTTTCTGCAGGTTTTTTTAATGAACACTATTTCTTAAAAAAAATCATTCGCTAAGGTAAAGACTCTTTTAATAAAATGCACAATTTAAAACTGATAAAATTGTTGCAAAAGGTCCTCATATTTAGCATGGTACAGTATTCACTTTATCAAGTAAACCATTAAGTATTTGTGCACTAATCTCTATCAAATATTACAGATATATCAAATCTTTTTATGCCTTCCTATCTGATAGAAGGAAAGGAAAAGTCTTCAAAATTTAATATTGAAAGAGAAATTTAAAATTGAATTTGCTGCAGTGGAAACTTACTGCCTGGACAAACAAGCTTACCAAAAACTATAATGGCTGGGAAACAGGAAAGGATAGCATAAAGGCAGGATGTAAGATAAATACGTAGGCAGAAATTAGCTGGGTCTTAGAGTGGGAAAGGAAGAAGAAAGCTATAAAAACATCTGTAAGAGGAAACGGCTAGCCAGGAAAACTTAACTAAACTGAAAAACAGGAAAGAACCTATTGTTCTAAGGGGCCCAGAACTCAAAACCAACAATTGAATATGTCTAATATTTCATATTATTAATGTACTTGTGATGTATGATTTAGTATGTAGCAGGAAATAGGTAAGAGGCGGTCGGAAAGAGTGTAACCTCATAATACCTCAGCCAATGGGGAAAGAGGAGGGATGTGGGGGCCGGGACAGGGCTGTATAAAGAAGGGAATATTTTGGGTTGAAACTTTGGAGAGAACCAAGCTTTGATAGCTTCTCTCCCCACTTATTGCAATAAATAAAACAAAAGGCCTTCACTGTGTCTTGGCTGGTTATTGGTCAGGCGAGCTTGCCTCTGGTCACGAAGGAAAGTGGCCAGGAGTACATAACATATCCATACGCAGGGGTTTAGCCAATCAATTTAGGCAGCTGAAGAGTATTCAGCATAAGCTCCCCTTTTATTTCCTTCTCAATTTATATTTAGTTAAGAGTTCATGTCTCATATTTAGGAGAGAGTTATAAACACACAACCAGAATATCAAAAAAAACAAATGAAGATTTTATGACTCCAAAACCCTTCACCCCTCAATCCATCCTGGCTTTGAGCTCCAGATGCCAGAGTCTGAGATAAAATAAGAATTGTCACTTGCTTTTCTTCTTATTAGATACTCAGCCCCCCTTCTCTAATTTATTTTTTTCACCTCATTGGCCTTTGTGATCAATTTTTGTGTGTGTGGACATTTTCTACATTTAATGCACTAATATTCCAATCTAAATTAAATTGTGCAGTTGGTGCTTCCTTTGTCACGTGATAACTTTATAAATCCTTTGCCCTTTGTAGAAAATAAGGCATTAAATGTTTTAGTTTGCAAGTATGTTTTGACTAGTACAATACGATTTTGAAAATAGATTTTTTTTTAGTAGAACATAGAACATAGAATAACAGAGTTGGAAGGGACCTTGGAGGTTTTCCAATGTTACCCTCTGCTCAAGCAGGAGGCCTTATACCATTTCAGATAAATGTCCAGTCTCTTTTTGAAAGCCTTCAGTGATTTAACATCTTGCTTTTTGGTGCTTTGGAAAATAATTTGATCCCCTAAGAAAATTTGTGGAACCACAGGTAAGTTTGAAAAATAGAATCAATCTTCTACAATCATCTCCTATACACTAGTTACTTGTGCCTTGTGGACCTTGCTTCTGTGCATTCTCCTGCTGATCATACTCCTATCCCTGTCTTTTCTCTTCTCTGAGGAATCCATTTAACTTGTTTCTGGCACCAGCATGAGAAAAAGCAGTGACATCATAATTCAGTAGATCTGAATCAAGACTGGGCCTTTGCTAATTAAGTGATAGAAAAAAGACTATTGGAGAAGTCTTGTGTTTCTATCAAAAGAAGATATGATGGGGGCAATAAAGTTTCATCACACCAAGATAATTGACAGCAAGGGACCAGTTGGATTTGAATTTCCATAATTCGCATTTATCATGACTGCTATGCTGGATGGGACTAATAAAAGCTATAATTTACACATAGATTATAAATACTGTTAAAGCCTGAGATAAATCAGCTTACATCTCCTGAAATAATAATTTGTTTTGCATTGTATCTCTCTTTAGTCTTCTGGGATAGAAAGTCTCACCGAAGAAAAGTTTATGTCATTAGATAGATATTATGATTTGATGTGTCACTTAATACATAATATTTTCTGACATTTTCTTTAAGAAAAATAATTAAATTCAACTTAAAGCAAGATTCCTCTGCCTGAAATAATAATACAGCTTTAACTGATATGACTTTTCACATTATAGATTTGCTCTGATGCACGGGTGTCAAACTTGCCACGTCACAGATTTGTCGCAACATATCACAACTTTTTTTGCATTGCCGGAGCTGGGGTGGACGCGGCCTCCATATGATGCAACCAGCAGTTTGGCACCCCTGCTCTGATGGATTATTTCAAGCTCCTTTGGTGATATTTGTTGCTGAATATGACAGATCAACATCATCTCCACTTCTGCAATCTACTTATAGCAATAGTATTCATGTAACTGAAAACCAAATTATTTTTCTGAATCATCTATCATCTTAGGATGTTACCAGACATCACCTTTGATTATAACTCACTTGGATTTTGACAGATAATCTGAACTTCAACAAAACAGAACTAAGCACTGTTGTGGCCTTTTGATATTTTGCAATTGAGATTTTAATGAATATTTTCCATAATTGGACCCTTTCCCCCCTCTTTAAAGGAACATGACAATTATTTACAAAGTCTCCCTGAAATCCCAAGAGGAGAATAAAATGTGTAATATTTTTTAACAGCAGACAGCTTGATCTTTTTTTTTTTAATTTCATTTAATAGGGCATAAATTAACACTTTTTTGCCAAAAGCCCTCAAAACAGATTTTGGAAAGTGATGTAGGTAGTAATGTAAATTAAAAGGTTAATTTCTATAGAATTTAGTTAGAAAAACAGCATTAATTTTAATGCATTCAAGTGGCAGTACCAGCAGCACCATTGAAGCCTAAAAAAATTAAGCTCCTTTTATTAACAGAAGATCCACATTCATGTAAGATCTGAAGCACATCAGACAGGTCATTTTCACAACATATGCTAGAAGAGGAGAAAATACTCTGCTCATTCTCTTTAGCAGAAAAAACACACCTTCCTATGCTAAAGATGAGTGTGCTTATTTATCAATGATTATTGATATTAACAAAGAGCTGTCTTTTCTGGTTTAAAGGATCACAGGATCTTTTGTTCCTCCTTGACATCTGTTGTCTTGAGAAAGAAAAGTATAGTGTAATTTAAGAGAAAAAAAAGAATAAATGAATAAATGTCAATGGTATACCATGAGTGATCTTCTACAAATGTACCTTTTCTGATTTAGAGCAATAAAAACTAGCTTAAGTATGTCCTAGTTCAATAAGAAAACAGTAAGAAACTTAGTGGAAGAGAAGTGGTGCCACCTCATACATCACCTTCAAGGAAATTCTTTGTGGGTCTACTAGCAATCTTCTCCCAATTATTGTTTTACGTGCCGTGTGCTAGATGTCAGATGGGGACAATTTTACAAAGCTAGCTGTCTTGCATAGAGCAGAGGAGAGATACTATTATGGTAAAGATAGCTTGGACGGATAGAAAAGCCACAATAGGAGAAGATGAGAAACTTTGGGATATTTACAGATACTCATCTATACAAATGTTGATGTCATATAATGTCAACAAAACTTTTACCAATAGGCCATCAGAAAACTACTGTTAACTTCATTGACTCCTATATCTGTGTATATCTTCTTTTATATCATATCTCACATTTTTCTTTTAAAGGAGAATATGTTCCTGTATCTGCTGTTTCCATTAGATAACACATTCTTATGAAACATTGTTTAGCACTAGTGCCTTCTCTTAAAAAAAGAAGTGGTTGTTAAGAAACAGATTTCTTGAGGAAAGGCTGTGCTCCCTTGAGCAGTTCAGCCTTCTAAAGGAAGTTGCAATATAACTGGCGGTCATCAGAATGTAGCAGCAGAGAATGTAATTTTATGGTTTGCCAACACAACTGTTCCCCAGAAATTAATGAGATTATTCCAAAGTAAACTGTGCCATGATAATTTCATCAAACAGAGTTAAACTTTTTATAGAACCACATGAGGAAAAATATAAATTGTGATGCCTCCATTTGAACTAACTTTGAACTTAGCCTAAAGAAATTATAAGTTGGTATCTTCACTTGTCTATCAGATGCCATGGTATTTCTTTGATCCATGATTGAGAATATTCTGTGGGATTTCATAAGCAATGCCAAAGAAGAAAATGCCTTTTGTAAATAGTATCCACCCAGCTTTCCAAAGTAGAAATACCAAACATGAAATGCAGCCATTTCCCTCTTTAGGAAGTATTAAGGATATAAGACAAAATTTCATTATCCACTCACAAACCTACTTTGTTCTTACTCCACCCAGATTACTTTTGTCCAGAACTAGATGGAACATTTTTAAAGAAATCAAGGGGAAGGTCATCCTTTCTCTAGGATAAGCATATTCTTCATGCTCAGGCTGAAAGGGTACTGATAAAAGTTTATACTTCCCAGAGAGATCTCACAGAAGATATTGAATACATTTGTATTAAACAGATGCACTGTCCTTATATTAGCTGAAGCTGGCACTTTTCTTGGTTCCCATGTTGCCAATTACAATTATTTTGTAGAAAGTATATAAAGAAAACCCAACTATCTTATAAAACTAATAAAAGACTAAGACCAAAAAAGTTATTGAAAACCAGATTGTTAAAGCTATTTGGGAGAAAAAAATTGTTCAAGAACATACCAGCAACTGGAAAAGAGTAGGTCCAATTTACAATGGGTCCGAAAACAGTGTTCAATCAGATCTCCCAGCAAATGAGCAGGAAAACCCAGATAGGAGCCGAATTTATTATGGGAACAGCTTCAGCTAATAGTAGATCAAAGGACAGGTATTCCAGTTTCGTCAGTCTTTAAGGTAATGATCCATCACGTAGGAAGAGAAATTAAAGGAAGAGATACTCTAGATTGTATATTGAGAGGCGTGGCAATGACAAAAGAGGTAAGAGGAAACCACTCCTTATTAAAATCTCTCTTCTTTCCTGCTTCAAAATCCCCAGTTCTCCAAACAAGGAACTCTTCAACCCTTGCTTCAAATTTCATAACAAATACTTCTCAATGTAGTCTGGCCATTGGGAACCACATTGTTTGGCATAGGTTCGAAAACAAATTTGAATGCTTTGTTAAGATCTTCAGGAGTAATTTGATCATAAAGGTCCCTCAATGATAAAGTTACTTAGACACAGCGGTCTTTCTGAACAAAGTCCCAATAATCCCAACATGTCAGTGCAGGCCAGCATTACCCAAGACCTGTTGTCTAAAATGGAGCTTTTTTTTCCTCAGCTGGAGCCAACACTTTCCATTGCATTGTTCAGCAACCAATTGCTGCCTTTATCTAGCTCTCACTTCCTGAAACATCTGAAATAGATTAAATACTAATGAGAGCTGTGGAATCTCCAACTCTGGGATGGCCAGATTGACTTAGGTTCATGTCATTGGATTGTATGATCTCTATGATGGCTCCCATGTGGCTAAGTTATCTACATAAAATAATGGCCATTTTTTAGATGAATCTAAGTGGATGTTTTTCTGAAATAAATCCCAATAAATCATTTCCTTTAACCTACATATGTCATCATATGTAGACATATGCTCACTGTGTATCTCACAAGTGTCAAACTGCCGGCCTGTGGGCCGGTTTCATCATACCGAAGCCGCGCCCACCCCATTGCCGGCAATGCAAAAAGAGTTGCGATACGTCATGACACATCACGTGATGTGGCAAGTTTGACATCCGTGGTGTATCTAGTCACAAATAAATGTCATATATTCAGAAAATCAGGTTAAAGAAAGAAACTACTGTAGTACTTCATTATTACAATGAAAAATATTTGAAGCCTTTTCCTCCATTTCATCTTCTACCAATATTTCCTTCTTTTTTCTCATATCCTGTTGGACACTCATTGGTTCTTTGGTTACTGTTATTCATGGCATTACATCTATTATTTTTAGTATTTAAATGGTGACCCTTCTTCTATTTCTCCCTAGTTACACTGCTATCTTTAGTTTAATAGTACCTATCTCTTCAGCTGTTTTGAAACTTTCACAATCCTCTTAATGTCTAATGCCTTCCACTATTTATTTATTTATTTATTTATTTATTTATTTATTTATTTATTTATTTATTTATTTATTTATTTATTTATTTATTTATTTATTTATTTATTTATTTATTTATTTATTTATTTATTTATTTATTTATTTATAAACTCCTTTATGTGTTTTTTTAATAGGATAAGTATAAGATTTAAAAAAATAATTGTTCAGACATTGGTTCTAGAAGTATTGACCAATTATGTAATATATACGTAAATGTATTGCAAAACGTTTTAGCATTTTGTAAGTTGAGAAGAACCAGGCAAGAACAGGAAATGCTAGTGGCATTCTACACGGAATAGATAATATATTCTCTGGAAAATCTAGTGTTCAATGACAGAATTGCCCAGTTGTATCTTCACAGTCTGAGCATTTTCCTTTCTTCCCATTCCCTATTATCTTATCATACCCAAGAAACACTGGACATAACTGTGTCTTGGCAAAAGGTGAATAGTGATAATAAGGGCTGAAGTACAAACTTTTTTTCTTTACTTTTGATACCATAAATTTATTATCCTTTCCATTTCTGAGTTCAGTCTTAGTACAACATGTCCTAATCAAGATGATACCAAGTTGAATGTATATGTATATATGCTTTGTAATAAACATCTGGGAGGCACAGCTGGAATCCACTACATCATATAAAGTCCGTTGCTTTTATACCAAACTTTGTAAGATATAGAAACTAAACAATCTGTTTCTTAAAAACTTAAGTAAACCCTACCCTCACCTTAAAGAATACTGAGGCAGCAAGTAGCACACATTCACACAATAATTATTCCTCCTCCTCCTCCTAGATTTTGTTACATTATTTTACATTATGTTAAACATAATATAAAAAATAATCCAAAAGTCTTCTTTAAGTGTTTGAGATAATAAACATTTTTTTCTTTTTTGTTGCTAGTGTTGAATGTATACTTTTGTTTCATTTTGTTTGCTTGTTTTTCTGTTTTCTATTTTATTTTTTATGATAAAACAAGACATAATATTAAAAAAAGAAAAACATCAGGTTCCAGGAGTTAAAGATTCAGCTCTGCTTAATCTATATTTCTCTGACTTTGTTTCCCATTGTGTTAAAAAACATAGAGATTCAATTACATTTTAGGGTTTGTGTTTGTTTTTCTTAAGTGATGCAATGATTTTTCATAGAGTGATTCTTTCAGTTTTCAATCATTTTAAGGTTTTTTTTATGGTTGTAATGTTTCCCCTTGTTTATTTTCTGACATTTATTTATCTCCTGGCATTCTTGAGTTCCTAAGATTTCTTCTTATTGTTCATAGTAGCTTTTCCATTTTATTTATACAGCTTGCATGTCCTAGGTTTTGTTGATCAAAAACATTTTTTCTGTATTTATGTTATACAACAGGTGATCACACAATAAATTGACAATCCTCTTTCATTCTTCTATAACATTAAACATTTGCAATTTAAGAATGTTAGAAGAGGCATTGAGAGACATATCCAAACTCGGTACAGAAGGAGATACATAAAGCCACCGTGGATTTTTTGATGTTGTATATTATAACTTTATATGTGCTTATTTGGGAATTAGCTCATTGAATGTAGTAAAAATAATGCTAAGTAAACTTTTTATATATCATTGATTGCAATGGGAGATTTAATGTGTTCCATGGATTCTATTGATATTTATTCTAAAAGGGTCTGGAAATTTCCATCTCGTCCTAAAATCTAAGGATCAAAGAGTTTTATCCAACCGATTGCTCAGATTAGCTCAAATTATGCATGGGGCTACTACCATATTTTGGGGTATCCAAGTGCAAGTTGAGTTCTGAATATTTAATCCTGTGAATAAGTAAAGGCATCTAACTCCATTTCTTGCATAGAAGATGAGAGAGGAAAATTTCATGGCTACGTTATTTCAGCAATGGTTTTACTGCCTCCCTAGTCAGATTGGAGACAAAACCATACTCTATGCTTCGTTGAGATTATTCCTTAAAACAGATGGAGAAGTCAATACTTGTTCTTTAATTTTCCAGGTGCCCCTTTTTATTACATCTTTTCTTTGCTCAAAATGTATCTCAAAGGTCAGGGGAAGGAGATTCCGATGGATCAATTAGACCAGGGGTAGGCAACCTTGGCTCTTTTATGACTCGTGGACTTCAACTCCCAGAATTCCTGAGCCAGCATGGCTGGCTCAGGAATTCTGGGAGTTGAAGTCCACGAGTCATAAAAGAGCCAAGGTTGCCTACCCCTGAATTAGACCAAAAGAATGTTATTTGAGTGCCACCTGCTGATGGAAAGGAGGAGAGTGCCTTTAAAAATCCCCATCCCCGAAGGGTGTTTTCCTTCTCATTTACTGCTTGTCTGTCAAAAAAGTGTAGGTGGGGGATGATACTGTTTACAGTTGGCAAAGTCTTTTTGGGATAATCTGATAGAACAGGACAACTCTGGAATAAAATGAATGAACAAAGAGAGGGTGAACAATGTTACAAAGAGAATACTTTATGCCACATATTAACTAATAATGGAAATGTAATTAACATTGTAAATCTATTTATACTTTAATGGGCTGCCCAACTTTCAAATGTCATCTCGCAATATGGATTCTCCATCCAATTCCCAGTCCAATCAGATCTAAAGGCCAAAAAAAATATATCCTTCAAACAAAGAGTCTGCGCAAGATTATATTGCAGCAGTTAAATATGTTAAAACTTTGAAGTGGCTGGCTTAAGATCGGGCTCCCACTCAGAAAAAAAATATTTTAACAACTTATATGGTTCAAAATCTCAAGAATTTTTTTCTAGAGCTCATTTCAAACAACTAGACTCTATAGTAACATATAGGAAGTTTCATGAAGGTCCATTTGAAAGGAGACAGTGTTATTTGTGGAGCACCAGCCATTGAAGGCATTGAACTATTCTTTTTGACTGCAAACTGTACTCTGCAAAAAAAAAAAGAGCTGTTTATTTAGATTCTTATTTAAAAACTAGAAAAGGGAGCACTAGAGAGGAACTCTTACCTTTTTCATGGAACAAACCTGCATATCACTAAGAAGACTGCACTTTTCAAAGGCCATTTCCAAAAGGATTTAGATCACTGGAGGAGTGACGACTTACTCTGAACATGTCCTATTGTTTTCTTTAGATCTACTTGTATATTTGTATTAGTTTTATACTTTTGATATGGTCAAATGACTAATTCAATAAAGTTTGTATTCTATTATTCTTTAATGATGCTACAGATGCATATTGTAACCAAAAGAGAGAGAGAGAAAGAAATGAAAAATAATTTGTCCGCAACTCGTAAACTCTAGGAAGGTTGCCTGTTATCCTAGATAGCCAAATCCCTTAATTGGCCATTTCTTATGAGCTTCCTTTGATGCTAACTGAACATTCCCCTATTGATTTTTCTGTGGCTTGTGTCTGGGGAAGAGAAAATATTGTGGAATGCTGGAATGCCTGCTTTTTGTTCAGACAGTTTCTTGTATTTTAAAAAAAAGCTGTATAAGTCTTAAGGTTCATTTGCTTCCCACTTTGAAACTTACCAAGAAATGAGCTAGATCGTTAATGAGTAGGCCAGACTTTTCCATCTTCTTTTTATTTTGCCCTGTCCAAGTTGGTCTGGCAGGAAAGAGTTACGTGGGAGAGAAGTAATTAACAGGCCAGGTGAAATATGCAGAAGTGAACCTGCCCATCCCTGCTTAAACATAGTTTCACTCAGTCTATTTCTGGAACTATGAACCAGATATTTAGGGAAGGATAACCTACAGTATCTTCTTCACATTACCAAGTTCAACAGCTACAATTGTTTAAGCTATCATACCATAAACATTGTGCTTCAGCTATGTAAGATCTCTGTATACAGTGGCATAATCAGAAATAAAACAAATAAAACACGACAAACTTTATTAAATTAGTATGCTAAACCATTATATTACATGCACAAGTCAATGATGCTTATACATTTTCTCCAAACTAAAACATAATGACATGACATACAGTCCGGGGTCCAATAACAAGATAAGACTGTCAATAATGCTTGTCTACTCCCTCAAACTCTTCAAGGATTCTTAGGGAATAGAAGATGAAAAAAAGAGACAACATTGATTATATTTCTCCTGACAGCATTTTTAATGAACTGGTAATTAATCCTAAATACCCAGGTCTCTTATTATTAAGCATTACTAGATTGTACTATTATATAATAATCATACTACTATTCAGTAACTTTCTGCTTACCTAAGTTGGTATCAGTACTTCCAAAATTCTAGTAAAATGCAACAATGCTTTACCCTTTGTCTCATTTACATTCAACTGTTAGTTATTCTGAATATCTTTTGTTATATATTACCTCCTGTAACAGCAAGTATGCAATGTATGCCAGACCAAAAGCTATTTTGACCCTGGTTGCTGAGTAAGCATTTTCTTTTTCTCAGTATTTTTTCAGATGTCTGTGGATTCTGCTTTGTAAGCAAACTTGTATTGTTTGACCCATATAATCCCGTACTCTTACCTATCCCTGCTGCCCCTTGGAGTCCTCTCCAAGACCCGACATTATCCCATAGAAGGGGAACTAGGGATAACAGACAAATTACAAGAAAATATTTATTGTTACTTCACCACAGAAGGAGTGAACTGAGTTAAAGCTTCAGGAAGAGGAAGCCAAGGGTGGACTTCACTTCATTCATTCACTTCATTCTGATATTGAAATTGTTTGCTTGTTTGCTCGCTTTCCTGTAGGTTGAGAGAGTTCTTGGTTGTGTGGGTTTCCACTGAAATACCTGACCCCTGCTTGGAGCCATCTTACCATTCCTTCTTCTGTTTGGTTCTTCTCTATTTTTTAAAGATTTTTTTAATGTAATTTTTAATAAATAATTCAGGATGGCGACATAATTCCTTGCTCCTCCTATTTTTTCCACCAGAAAAAGTTGGGCTGAGAGTTAGTGACTGGCCTAAGGTCAGCCAACCAGTTTTCATGCCTAAGGCAGGACTGGAACTCAGAGTTTCCTGGTTTCTAGCCTGGTGCCTTAAGCACTAGACCAAATTTGCCCTACTTTTAGTTCATCCTCTAATACAATTACCTTAGAGAAAGTTTCACCTAGAATTCTTGTTTAGGAAACCTACAAATGACAACAAAGAAAGGTTTATCATAGATAAATGGGATATTGACACCTGGGATCCTCTTTGAAAACCTGAGACACCAACATGTCCTAGCGTTGATTATGCATAGCCCAATGTGATTGTTCCTTTCATAACTGTTGGAGGTTAAGCATTCTATGTGGGAGTTCCCAAAAATTGGAATCGTCCTGAACAATGATTTGTAAAGTAGGTTTTATAATAAGAGTTTAAGTACAGTCATTTACAGTGAATGAATGATAGGCATATGTAAAGCTAGTGTCTAGTAACTATATCTTGCTAGGAAGAACATCTAAGGGCATGTGCTCATGGTGTGTGGGAAGAATGGCAAAAGGAAGTGACTTCGGATAAGTATAAGATTGTAATGGAATGTGGAATGATCTTGGGAGTCAGAAAGAAGAGCTGCAGACTAGGCAACAATCACATAAAAGGTGTCTCAGCCCACAGAAGGAAAAGGGGTATGCAGTGTCTCAGGAGGGACCCTCTCTAGGTTTCTGGAAAGTAAAAGTAAGATTTTTTTTCAGATTTGCAAGATTCTGTTGCTGTAACCTTACAATAGTGTTAGTACTCATAGTTTGTGCTTCTAACTTGAAGGGCTGACAAAGACAAAAAGGAGGCAGAGTGATAGACAACTCTTTACATTGACTTCATTTCTTTCTCTCTTGTGGTCAGAAGGTCACAATAGTTATGTATTAGATTGTCATTGATTTGTACCACCAACACTCTGAGAGGATGGTCTCTTTATGACAACTTTCAATTTTGTTCTCTTATTGGGAAGAAATTGCAAGTGTCTTATTAGCAGAGCCAGAGGCTGCCACATTAATTTCTGTGATATGCTATCTCCTGTGTCCCTTTCAGTTTACTCTGTAAAAATTACGAACATATCGCTCTGCTTCAAAACATTGCTTGAAGGGCTTCTACCCAGGAAATAAATAGATACCACAGTGTCAAAGTAGATTATAATTTTTCTGTAAAATAAAATAGGATGTTGGCTGCGTAAATGTGTCAGTATGCCTATCTAATAAAGTAATCCAATGCACCTTTAATTGTAAATTAATACATGGCATGGAATATTAATTGACAGTGGATAAGTAAAGAACACAAGGCTATTCAGACTCAGGAAAAGTGAAACCTTCCAGCATTCCTCCACCCACCCTCAAGCCTGATTAAACAGAAGCATGAAAATAAATATTCTTCAGATGTGTATACAGAGGAAACAGATACAACACACAGAGTTTATATAGTTTATGAATAAAATTTTGTCTTCAGTCTGAGAAGGGCTTTTCTGACTGAAAGAAGGACACAAATAGACACTTTATAGAGACAACACAAAGTTAGACCCTGGCTAGCCAAAATATGTATATGAAGAAATTGTGTGAATTGTTCAGTGAAACTAGGACATGGCCTGGTATGTCTAGGCCAGTGATGGTGAACCTTTTAGAGACCGAGTGCCCAAACTGCAACCCAAAACCCACTTATTTATCGCCGGGTGCCAGGTGGGCGTGGCCCACTGGGTGGGCGTGGCTGTGGTGGTCATGGCAGACTAGGTGGGTGTGGCCAAGGTGGGTGTGATCACCTCGATGTTGCTCGTGGAGACACCTGTGGGGGCCGGGCAGTGTTGGGGGAGATCCAGGGGGTCTCTGGCAGGTGCGGCGGTAGGCAGGAGGTTCGTCCTGCAGGATGAGGTGAGGCAAGGCGAGATAGGGCGGGGGTGCCATTGTCACAGGGCAAGGCGAGGCAGGGGCCAGGGCGGCTGCTGCCTGACACCATCGGACCCCGCACACAGAGGCCAGCGAGCGCATGGGTACTGGGATGCATCCGGCCACGTGGGACCTCGGCGAGTTAGCAGGTGGCTGGTTGAAGAGGGATGGTTGCCATCTCTGGGGCATGGCGGGTGTGCCCACAGAGAGGGCTCTGAGTGCCGCCTCTGGCACTCGTGCCATAGGTTCGCCACCACTGGTCTAGGCATCTTTCAAGCTGAATTGCCTGCTTATTAGTAACAGGTGCATAAAACAGGTGTTGGGAAGGACTTTACATGTCATCTTGGTCAACTCATTGCTCACTGCTAAAACATTCTGGATAGATGGTCATCTAACCTCCAGTGAAGGGGAATGCATCATTGTATGAAGCAATCTACTCCATTGGTTGACTGCTCTTACTGCAGCTTTCATTCATTAAGCATATTTTTTTTAGATTTTTTAATCTCCCTTTTGTTATTTTTATATATAACCCATGGTAGTAAACACATCTAACACTTTTCTTCTATTTCCCCCCACAACAACAACCCTGTGAGATGAGTTAGGCTGACACAAAGCAACTGACCAAAGTCACCCAACCAGCTTTCATGCCTAAAGTGGGGCTAGAAGTCACTGTCCTTTATTAATGTACTTCTTCTGACCATTCATTAATAAAGATTTTCTGGAATCCTAAACAAAATTCCGAAACAGTAATGTTCTGATTTTTTTGCTTCCCACTCCAAATATCCTGCTCTTTTGAGTTTATCTTAACATTATAACATTGTTTTAAATTATTGTGACATTCTCTTTTGGTTATTTCTTGAAGGAATAAGAAAAAGAATGGATGAACAATTAAAGTAAAATTGAGATGCAAGTCCAAAAGCTTGAGCATGTTGAAAAATATGATCCTGTACCTTTCTGAAAAGGACTAATATATCTGGGCTGCAAAAATCTGGTCAATCACTAGATGGCAATAAGGGAAGTTTTCTTTCAACTGCCATCTAGTAGTCATCATTTTAAACCCCATTCATAGTAGCCCTACATCTGAATAGAAAATAGGAAATGAAAAAAATAATTGTTAAATGACAGTTGCTCAATTATCCTCATTTTTTTCCAGCAGTACTAAATGTGCAGTTTTGGTATGACTATGCCTCAAATGGATTTCATTATTTCGGCTGCAAAACACTCCAGTAAGATGATTAGAAAAAATAACCCTGGAATCTGCAGTTAGAAATACATTTGCATAACAGGAACTTTAATACCCAGTATTTTTTTAAAAAAGGAAATTGGTAGCATTTCCTCTGATCACAACATTAGGCATGAATGTTATATTTAAGAAGATATTTAAAAAGTATATTTTTAAAAACACATCCTAGTTTTCTGTTAAAATGTGTTTAGGATAAATTTTTAATCTCAATGTACATTTTCTTAATGATCTTACTTAAATAATTTCTTAAATACCTGCATAATAGGTTTTTAAGATTTCATTTATAAAGCTGAAACTAGAGACTGATCTCTTTAATAATTGGCAACAACTGTGAATAATCTCAGATTTGCCTCAGAATTTTCATTTAGGTAATTATTAAGGGGAGAATAAAGGCTGGCAGAAGTATTACTGTACAGTCTCCTATATTTAAAAAAAAAACACTTTTTCAAAGCAATTCATATTTTTAATTCTTTGCATATGATTCCTCCCATAGCAAGTATAGGATCTGATACCCTTATTGAACTCAGCTCAATTCATCAGCCTTAGGTAGCCCAGCCAATGACAGAGAAGCTGCAATCTTCCAAACTACAATTTCATAGTTACTCTGTTTGAGGGACTGAAAGAGCTGGACCTTTTGGGTCATCAAATCTACTGTTGGTGGTAAGATTCATAATCATGTGGATTCCATAAGTAAGGATCAATAATAAAATTAGGGAGGTGACCAGACCCATCCAAATTCCAGGTGTAAAAAATGATGTGCAG
This sequence comes from Azemiops feae, assembly GCA_023970755.1. Lineage (NCBI taxonomy): Eukaryota > Metazoa > Chordata > Lepidosauria > Squamata > Viperidae > Azemiops > Azemiops feae. The sequence continues at coordinate 117,841 of JALGBA010000503.1, read as the reverse complement.
TCGCTCGCGTAGGAAAACATGTTGTTTTCAATATTGAAAGCTTGGATCTGCAAAAGAAAAAGAAAAAAGAGCCATCCAAATATTGGGTTCAACATGTTGCATTTCTATTTTAATGGAGGTCTCAAAGCAACTGGAAAAAATACAAATCGAAATACAGAACTGGAAGTTTTTAAAAGTGAAAAATTAAAATGAATTAGTACTTAGAAGATGGTGTTTTTGCTGTCCTTCCAAATGCAACCTGAACAGCTTTTTTCCACATGTAAGATAGATGAGTCTTTGATAGTAGGAAATTATCAAAAGGGCCATTTCTACAAATCTTCATTTACAACCAGACTCATAGCAGGGGAGAGAACCCCTCTCTTGGAATCTAAGTTTTTTAGGCTTTTCAGGGATAACACCAACACATTTAATTGTATTTAGTAAATATGTAACCAGCACAGCTCTTTCCTTCCTTGTATCTTGCACTGGTTAACAGCCTAAGATAACCCCATAATGATGGCATGCTGCCATTAAATGACTGGATCTCTGATGCAAGAACACAAGTCATAGCAATTCCCAACATAAAACACTTTTCATTAGTCAAGATGTGAACATGCCCAGATAATCGGCATCATGCAGATGCATCTGACGTCAGACATGTTTCCCAGAAATGGAATTTTTGAGATTGGGTTATAAATGCACATTGTTTCTAGCTCAAGGGAAGGTTGCTTTAGTACAGGTCATTTAGGCAGTGAGTGTGTATGGGTGTGTACAGTATGTGTGAAGGAGGGTCTGATCACTTTTTTTTAACCACGAAGACAGCCTGGTCTGACATTTTAATGAGAACTGAGTAAATGAATGGTAGTCCTAATTTTGCTTGTCTACATCATGATATACAAGCTGAAAAGCATAATAATAATGCTTACTTGATAGAAATGGAATCAGTCATTGAATTCCAACTCTGGGAAAGTAAATGAAGCAAAGAAGGCTTACTTTGCTATTTTTCTGTTGCATTTGCACAGCATAAGCCATTAATGCTTTTCTAGATCAGGGCTTTTCAACCAGTGGTACGGGTACCACCTGTGGTACATTGGCACCTGGCAGGTGGTACGCGACCATCCTAGAAAAGTGGTAGTGGGGGAGGGGAATGAGCTGAACCGGTGGCAGCACCGCACAAGCCTGAGCGAGAGATGGCTGGAGCTGCAGGGCTGTCAGGGCTCAGCAGAAGTGCCAGGATCAGCGTTTCTTGGGGATTGTCAGGGCTCAGCGGAAGTGCCAGGATCAGCGCCAGGCTCCAGCTGGAGCTCGGTGCTGATCCTGGTGCTTCTGCTGAGCCCAGAAGAAGCGCCAATCAGCTGGAATGTTGCAGCATCTCCAGGGTCTTGTGATTTACATTCAGATGCTTGGCAACTGATTCATATTTATGATGGTCACAGTGTCCCAGGGTCATGTGAAGTGACCAAAACCTGCTGCAACCACTCAGCAGACGGAGGGGGAATAAAAACCAAACACCCCCCACCCCACCCCCACTGCCAATCTTCAACACAAATGCTCACAACAATGAAAACCTCGGACAGGAGGAAGAGCGCCGCTGGGTGGGCAGGCAGGTGTCTTGCTCGGCTGTGGCTTGGGGGGCACTTTTTTCAGTGCCATTGTAACTTCAAACAGTCACTAAGCGAACTGTTGTAAGTCGAGGACTACCTGTATTTTATCACTTTTTTCCTTTTTTTTTTTTTTGGTCATCAAGTTTTTGACACCTTGCTAGGTGACTGGTGGTAGTCGGATATTGCCATATCCTAAAAGTGGTACAGTGGGTGAAAAGGTTGAAAAGCCCTGTTCTAGATCATGTGTATGCTCTCTTTGAAAGTGCTATGCAGAGAAAATGGGATATTCAAAGGCTCACTTTGGACAATTTTCATTTTTATTTGGAGAAAGGGTGATCAAAATTGCCACAATGTGGATTTCAGATAGACAAGAAGGTGATCTTGGCAATTGCTCATTCAATTCATGTGGATTGTTTTTATCTTGTAGATCTTAAGGATGTGGACAGTTATGTAGAGACATGAGAATTCCTTTGCTTAATCCTTATCACTCTTGCCTGATGAAATCAGCAGGTGGGACCGTCCCCTTGATAATAATTGATATTTCTTTGAGTGATTGTCCAACATTGGAACTAGATGGGGGGAGTAACCCTAATAATTCTCCGGTCTCTTTGAGCTTTTGATACCACTGATATATTTTAGGATACCTGCTAGAGTTGGGCCTTGATGGCACAATTTTGCAGTAGCTTCAGCTCTTCCTACTGAGATGTGTCCAGAAATAAGTGCTAGAGAGGCTATTATTCAACATGCAGGTTATTATTTTGTTGTGTCCCATAGGATTTTATTTTATCACCTGTGCTGCTTAGTAACTATGTATATTTGAGGAAGGCAATTTGGACCTATGGATTGAAATGCCATTAAACGTTCCCATCACAATTCTTGATTCTGTTTTCATTCATACAGAAATAAGATAGGATTCTTATTTTGGCTCAACAACCTTATTGCCATGATGTGGCATGTTTTGTTCCTGCTGCTGCATTTGGAACCAAGTAGGATGACAGTTTTGGAGAAGGAGTCTATGTATGTATTTAGGCACGGAGGAAATGTAAGCTGGAAATCATCTCTCTCTCTCTCTCTCTCTCTCTCTCTCACACACACACACACACACACACACACACACCCCAAAGGAAGAGGAAAACAATCTTTCGCTAGAGAAAGAATATGATTTCAATGAAAAAAAGGAAGACCAGTGAATGGGAATTAAATAAAACATACTAGATGCTGTGCTTGGAGTTAAAAGTGCATGAAACATATTAAAGGCTTTGATGTTAGTAAGCACTTTATCCAAAGTGGACTGAATGGGCTACATTTACAGATATTACTGCACTATTAATCTTGCCAACAATTGCAACAACAACAACAAAAACTCTCTGGTTTGTTTTTGAGTCTTAGTGTGGATGCTTCATTACCTTAACATCTCTGATTTAACAATACCTTCTTTGATGTCTGCCCTCAGCTACCTTTTTTCTCAAGCTTTGCCATCACTTTGAGACATATTCTAACAAGAAGGTAAAGATGAAATTCCCTGCAGTTTATTGATGGGCAAACTTGGAAAAAAACCCACTTTCTTTTTTTATATCTTTCGATCAAAATCTTTAGACAGAGTTTCCAGGTCTAATATTCATCATAGTCTGTCTCTATTATTCTGAAGCTAAATCATGATTTTTGAAATGCTTTCATGTAATTTGTTTGCTGAGACCTTATGAAATAGCTAAAATCTTTTGATGCATATGAGTTTAACAATCGCTACCTTGTTTCGGCTGCTCATGTTTCTTTTTTCCAAAATGGCTACTTTAAGCAGGTGTCAAGGTTCCTAATGGGTTTTTAACACATTCCAATTTTTATTTGATAAAGATATTTGAAATTTGTCTCACATGTGACCATTATAACATAAGCACCTTCTCTTCAGTTGAATTCCCCTCCCCACCTCATCTTAATTTAATTCCTACATCAGTTTAGTCATTTCATGTTTCTGAAGAAGTTAACTGTAGCTTATGAAAACTTATGCTCTTCAATTACATTTATTTTCAAAACATCCTATCAGCTTTGATTATTGGCTATCATAGAGTAACAGTAGCGAAAGAAAAAAAAAGTCAAGTCAAGCTCAACCTTATGGAGATTTAATGGACATGCCTTGTCTTTTTTTAGCATTTTCCCCATAATTTTGCCTAGCCTAATTATCTACCATCACTAGGATTTCTCACATTACCAAAAATAACAGAAATGGATGCAACATCAACTTTTAGTATGCAGTATGGGCCCTAGCCATTTAAATGTGTATGCGTGTGTGTGCATCTGTGTGCAATTTTGACCAAGTATGCCAGGAAGGAGAGGTTTTTCTCTGTGTGATATATGTTCCAGTAAAACCTAATGTTCCCTTCTATCACTTGCAATTAAATGGGAAAATATGTAGTTGCAATCTATGTAGCACACAAATAACTAGTCTGGCATTAACAGGAGCTTGAAGGTAGACATTCCAGTTAGAGCTACAGTTGTACTTTCTGATGGGAGGGGAAATACACTTTTATTGTATGTATTTCATATACTGCTTTTACAATTGCTACTCATCATAATATTTCAATTATTGCAGACTGGGGTATATGGGACTCCAATTTTCCTTCTTTTGGCATTTGAAGTCCTACAGTATATAACCATGATGGTTGAAAACAGACTTTACAGTTTCCATCTGACTTATAGCACAGACCAAATTTATACACTGTGTTTTCTGTGCTGGCATTGCTGGCTGCCAGCTAACATAGCAAGCTGGATGCCTGACACAGTCCAGTGATATGCAAGCTCAGTTTAGAAGCAGAGAGTCCTTTTCACTGCACCTCAAGATGGCAACTGAAACATGGTCAAAGGCTTGGCAAGGTCAAGACCAGGAATCCAATGAAAAAGGGACAAATCCAAAGGAAAAGACAAGAGGCTAAGTGAAGAGGAATCCAGAGTTCATAGCAAGGTAAACACAGAAAGTTGCTCTCAGCATTTTCTCTCAGGCAGTGAGGACAATCAATAAGCCAACTTGAACTTCCACACAATACATAATTGTGGAAGTTCTTCAGCATTGACTCTTCTGTTGGCTTGCTTCTTGGCAAGTCTCTCCACTCTATGGAGTTCTGATCTCTGGTTTGGCTGGACCAAATCTGAGAGGCTAACAATAAATGTGGGCAAGGAGCCCTGGGAATTTGCTGGGACTATCTCAATCAAAGAGGACTAATTAGTTCCACCACTACTGGAAAAATCCCAACCAAGATTATTGTTTCTAGGTGACTTTGTCTCTCCATCCTCCTTATCAACCAGGCCATGACAATATATCTCCAAATATAGATGTCAACACTATGACAATGGATGTTCCCGCTCTGACAACTAAGGGAAATTGCAACCATTTTTACTCTGCTTTCAGCGTGCTTTTTCTGCTGTTTAGAAATCAGATGTAGAAAGGGGGGATGGGGTGAATGCTTGAGCTCAGCTAGCCACAATAATAATGCAACTCTGTGGGAACTCAAGGACACAAACTGATAACGTTTTGGCGGGCTGAGGAGCTGGAGAGGGAGCCCACGCTTCAGGCTAATTGGAGAATGTGATTTATGACTGCTCCCAGGGGTGGGAATTGCAACTTGTTATTTTGTATCTGGGGGAAGGGAATTTAGTTTTGGATTCAACTATGTAGTACTGATACTTTGTTTCCTGAATAAAATGTTCTTTAAGGAAGAATTCTTGCCTTGAAGTTCTTTAATGGGATTCATCTATTGGAACCATGACAATAACAGCTTAAAAATGAAAGCCTTCCAAATTCCATCCTCCTTCAAAATACTCAGCCCTGCACTCTTTGTGTCCCTTACTTCTCCAATTTCCTTGAGAATTGCAGCCTTGGATATGAAATAAATTCTCATCCTTGCCTTACTGTATAAGCCACCATAGACCAAACATGAGCAAGGTATTGAACATTGTTTCATTTTTTTAAACTTTCACTTAAGCCTGAAGAAAATGTATAGATAGTATTAAGTTTCAGTCCTTCGAACCCCAAGTTAGAGCTCTTGGTATTGTATCTTAAATAATGATAGGTACTCACTTGGAAATCAGAAATATCAACTTTCCATTTTTTAGCTTTATCATTGGCTGGAATTAGTGTTACATCATAGTGGCTGTCCGTGCCCACCAAGGGGCAATGAAATGAGTACTCCGCAGGACCATAGATAGTAGAGACATTAAATTTAGCAGTTTCATCTTCAGCATCCCTGTCATCTTGCAGAATATGAACAAAATCTAAAGTGAACCAATTCTTTGAAGAGCTAGTATAGAAGATGTTGGTCATCAAGAATCTAGAGAGGAACAAAACATGACAAGGAGTCATTCTGAGATCATCATAGAAGAAGAATCAAATGCATCCGCAAAGTAAGAGTAGATATGGATACACCTGAAACATTTGAAGATAGAAACATTCTGCTCAGGTGGACAACCACAGTTACACCTCAGGGATGAAAGGTAGGGCCATATATTCAAGGAAGGTATTAAATGACACACACCTACACACAGAGAGAAAGTGGCATGTGATGAGAGAAATAACAACTAGATCAACTGTTAGTCTTATTATTTAAACTGTATGTCCAACAGCCAGCTGATATTTCATTGTTTTGTTTTGTTTGACTTTTTAATGTTTGTCTAAGAAAAAGTGCTTACTCCCTGGTAAACCATGTGGATGAGAAAAGGAAGAAGCACAAGGTCTCAAAGTGTCTAATAGCACCATTGATTCTGTTTGACAGTGACAACAGATTCTAAGGATTTTTTGTTCTTTTAAAAATATACTCACATAAAAATTATAGATATTTGGATCTGGCTAATTTTCTGAATGAGGTGAGAGCAATCCCCAAAAGAGGTATGCTTATTTTCTTTGGGGGGGGGAGGAAGAAGAGGCTTTTGTTACCTAGAAAAAGGGACGTCTAGATGAACATTGCTACATTCATTGAAAGACAAAAATATGTACACGTGAGTGTGGAAGCAGGATATCTCTGAATATGTTTCTTTACATCAAGAATTGGATCACAAAAACAGTGTGGGAAATTAGCTTCTTTCATAGACTTTAGGGTACCTTGGAGATTAATTAATAAAGGACATTGCTAGGCTATTGTAATCTGTCCATGAATATTAGTTTAGAAATTAGTTTTCTAATTTTTGTTTGTTTGTTTTTGTCGTCCTAGCTTATTTTCACTATAATAGCCAGTTCAACCTCAGCCTCAGCTTTTACCTTTGTTTTCATCAGTGATTGGGATAAGAGAAAAAGACAAGGTTCAAGTGTTACTCCCCAGCATTTCCAGTTCAAAAATTAAGAAGACAGATGAAAGAAGTCTCCAGTTAAGTCTAAGGCTACCAAATTTGAGCTGCAAATGTTTAGTTGATTACTAGATGGCAATTCTTCAGAGCATTGATTTTTCCTGCTTAGATATAGTAAATCTATTTCCTAACCTGAAATCCTGAAAGTTATTGCTATTTAGAGAAATAGCATTAGAGTGAATGTCTAAAGTAGTGTGTGCTGCTTTAGGGCAGCTTCTTATATTCGTAGAAGTATGAATTATGTTTTACAGTTCAGCTTTTGTAACATTTACCTTCCTCTAAGTTTTAGGAATATTTGTCTGTTGGAGTTGGAAGCCCATATAATAATTAAAGAAATAATTTAAATATGGAAGAGATTGGCTTGTATAAGTGTGGCTAATCAGGAGGATTTCTATAATAGCTGCAAGGTAAATATGGAGTTACCATCAATATTAATGTTGTAGTGTGGTCTGCTTGCAGCTCACAATTTTTATTATAACTTAATGTTTTCATATGAAGTTTTTTTTTTAAAAAAAAAATCAGACTTCTTGAATTCTATATTATTTGCAAGTGTTTCATTAGCTAGTCTGCCAGGGGCTGTTCTAGTGGAAAATTTCACTGCTGAATTTTAACATTGCCAAGTGTTGTGGTCTCTTGGCTGTCCTGTTAATAATAATACTCTGAACCATGTGGCAAAAGATTTAAGTTTTTTAATTTAAATTCATTGTCTGTGTTATTCTAGTTATTCATTCCCAAGATAGTCTTTATTATTTGTTACAAATTGCTTTCCAGTCATTCCAGTTTGACCTTAATAGCAAACTGTATTTTCCCTACAGTGCTATACAATTGATTTGTTAAGCCATTAGTTTAGGCAGGATTGAAGATCCAGAATGTGCATGGCCAATTTCAGGTAAAGTAATTCATTCCTCAGAAGGATCATTTAAAAAATGAATAAATAAAATCTGGTCCTAGATCCTAGCTGCACTACTATTCTGCATATTCACACGTAGTAGTTAAACTTTGTGTGTTCATGTCACATTGACTCTAAACTGTTGAGATATTGGTATTCAGTGAACTTGTTTTTCTTCTTGCAACTACTACTTTACCAAACCAGGTAAGTTCAGCAGTTTTGTAATACAAAGGAGAAGGATTTGTTGGGTTTTGTCTTGGTTTTGTGTGGGTTGCTGTGATTTGTACACTTGTTTCTGTTTGGCTATCTGACTTGGTTGACCAGCAATCAACAGGTAGATAAATGAGAACCTACATGATAGATAGGAACAATCTAAGATGAAATAATGTAGCCATACAACAATACAGATGTGTCAGTAAAGACACATCTAATAATACATCACTACATAATGGGAAATAATATGAAAAGAGTAAATGAGGCATGCAGAGCTGTAGGATGGAGAAGCGAGTCAGTAGATTTAAATGGCAAAATCTGAAAATATTGGATAGACTTGAAGCATCTCCATAATATTCCCTTTATTTCAAGAGAAAATGGAGCAATATTATTTTTAGATAGCCAAAAGAGATGGAAAGAAGAAATTAAAACCTAGCAAAACTTGCAGGAACATTTTGGAAGTTGAAGCCCAGAAATCTTAAAGTTGCTAAGACTGAGAAATACTAGTCTAAATTATCCCTAGCTGATATTTAATTATTTTCTTTTTTTGGAAGGGGGAAGATCAGTTCACTTTGCTTCCAAAATAAATGAGAGAGACAGTAATAAGGTGATGCATATGCCCATCTGGATTTTGTTGCTTTACTGTTCTAATAATATACATTCATTCATAATGCATCTATTGAGATGTGACATCATCTCAGTGATGCATAATATATGATTCAAAGAAAGCAGATAGAAGCTAACGGTCTGGACTGAGAAACAAAATTGCTCCTCTAACAGGCGAAAGATGCCTACTACTGACCTAGCAAAACTTCAGGACTTTTTTTTCTTTTTGAACTGGTGACCCATCATTCTATGTTCCCTAAACATTCCAGAAAATCATTTTGCTTTCAAAAGTAGTCTGCTGTTACCTTCAGCGCAGGGGGGGGGGGGAATCCATATTAAAAAACCCCAAACCCTGCAGGCTTAAGGAATACATTTCACAGTACTTTGGAGCCTACCTCCTATATATATATATATATATCATAAGAAAAAACCTTATTTGCAATGTGATTCTCTTGTTTTACAACATCCTTCCAAACTACCTTATTTCCAGGATCTTGATTCCAATCTTTTCATTCTCTAGGTTGGTGTATTTTAATGACAACCTAATAGAAAAGAAAAGAAAATGAAATGTTAACAGTTTATTTTCAAATACTGGATAATGACCCAGTAAATATAGGGAAATACTACATAGGGATGTATTTTAATAATAGTTTATACAGTGAACATATACCGTACTATCTACTGATAGTAAATATAGGAAAATAATACATAGAAGCCTCCAAATAGGAGAACCTCTTCTTTGCTTGGCAAACAAAAGTGGAAAAGCTATCAATTGAACTGGATTCTACAACGATACTTAAGAATTCACTTGACTATAAGTATGCCAAAGGCTTCCTGGAGTGAGATCGTACAATTAAAGAATTGTCTCATAGAATGAGAATAAAGAATAAAAATTACAGCATGGCAGAGTGGAGTGTACATGGGGAAGTATCATACATAACTGTTTTTGAAATGAGAGAAAGGAATATAAAAGAAGACCTGGTCATATGATTTGTATTTTAACTTGTATATAAGTAAAAAAAAAATGTTTCCCACAATTAGGCATTTTCCAGTCATCAGGCCTTCACTAACAGCAGATTAGCTGAGTTTGTAGTTCTATAAAAAGGAGTGTTGGTCCATAAGCTTGTGCATGTCTGCTCAAAATTGTTTTCCAGATGTAATAGTTCAGCACAAAACATGTATAGGTGCAGAAGCTTCCAGGTTTCACCAAAATGTTGAAAGCAGCACTGCCCAGCTTCTTCAAGTATGCATGTGTCATCGTGATGCACATGTAAAAAAGAATTTTAGATTGGGTATACAACTTTTGTCAACTGTTCCCTCTTGACTACAACTGTAGAGATGCTGCTGTAGAAAATGCCTTCAGATAAATGTCTATAGGATTGTATCCATAGTAATTTACAAAATAAAGTGAATGTAAAAATGATCAAAGCCTGGGATTGTAAGAAAATTTGTTTTAAAATGCAAAAAGCACAAAAAAGAACTGCATAATTTCATAATTACCTTGTTAATACAGTCAATCTTAATCTGAACTCTTATGGATCTTTGTATTTTAGCTATGTTATCTGTGATTACAAGAGTGATACCCTGCTTGCTTAATTTACTATTAAAGAGGATTGGTACTGAAATAATATTTTAATCCTGCTCACGTTGCATTGGTGTCTGAACAGACAGATGAAGTAGTGTCCACACCATGAAACAGAAATGTCGAATTCGTTAGATTCATGTGAATGGTGGTGTTGACTGTAAGAGTGAAATTAGTTGCATAAAAAAGGATGCATGTGTTGGTCCCATTGGTAACATTCAGGGGACGATATAACTCAATTTCTTCACTTTCAACAGACATTAATTGTCGCTTACTATGCCGCATTATATCATGTCTCACAAGTACCTGGAAGAGAAAACATATGAAGCATGTGATTTATTTCAGCAGAAAACAAAATCTGGAGATCAAATGCCATCCTTAGCCTCATTATCTATAACAACAATCCACAAATTTTAAGAATGGACAAGCATATTAGTGAATGTTGCTTGCTGAGGCTCCCTATTAATCAGAATGAGTTATGATATTATCATGGAAATAACACAAATTATGATGCATATGAAGTCATTTATTCCCCTGCCTCCTGGATGCCCAGATGCCAGGAGGGTCTCCCTGCACACTAGGCTAGGGGCACTCCTGAGAAGTCTTCTCCTGCAATCACAGACAGCAAAAAATGTGCCTGCATTTTGATTCTGAACATTGGCTTCTTTGGAAGACTTTTATCTTTGGCTTTTACAGAAAACAAAAGTTTGAGTTAATGGGTTGTCACAGATGTTGGGAAAAATTACCACAATTGGCATACCTTCCTCTAGCCAAGCTAGAAACAGAAGAACGTGGCTTAGGTGAACCGGCATCAACACTGCATCGAAAGATAATTATGAAAAATTGTTGAAACAAATAAAATTAGATTTGGAAAAGTGGAAAAACCTCCAGTTATACTGCTAGGAAGAATAGCAACTGTGAAGATGAGTATTTTACCGAAACTACTCTTTTTGTTTCAAACAATTCCTGTAAAATTGGGAAAGACGTTTTTTGATGACTTAAATACAACAATATTAAGATTTGTTTGGCAAGGGAAAAAAGCACGAATTAAAGTTAAAATGTTACAAGAAGCCAAAAATAGTGGAGGATTTGGACTACCAGATTGGAGACTTTATTATCAAGCAGCTATCTTGCCATGGATTAAAGAATGGATAACGCTGAGAAATAAAAGCTTTCTTTATCTAGAGGGGCATGACCTACAATTAGGTTGGCATGCCTTTCTGTGGTATGGAAAAAATAAAATACATAGATATTTCCAAAACCATGCTATAAGGAATGTACTGCTTTTAGAATGGGAGAGAATAAAACAAAAAAAATATATTAAAATACCGGAATGGCTTTCAACAATGGAAGCTTTTGCTTACCCAAATTTAATTAACTATGACAAACTTGTTACTTATAAAGACGTTTTGGATAAGGATGGAAAACTTAAAGGCAGACAAGACTTACAACAACAAGGTATTGATTTATCATGGTGGCCTTACCTACAAATTCAAACAAGCTATGAGAAAGACTTAAAGACAATGGGATTTTATAAAGAACAGACAGAATTTAATCAAACACTTTTGAAAACAGATGAAAATTTGATTAAGAAACTTTATCGATTTCTGTTAAGTCGGAAGATGGAAGAAGAACAAGTAAAAGAGACAATGATAGTTTGGGCAAAAAACTTTGGATATTCTATAGAATTAGAAGCTTGGCAAAAGTTATGGGATAGAAATATTAAATTGACTAAAGCAGCTTCATATAAAGAAAACATATATAAAATGTTTTATAGATGGCATATGACACCAGTAAGATTAGCGAAAATGTTTAAAAATGTTTCGAATAATTGTTGGAAATGCAAGCAAAATCCAGGTACTTATTATCATATTTGGTGGATATCTCCTAGTGCAAAGAAATTTTGGTTTAAGATTCATATATGGCTGGAAAGGATTACTAAAATACAGATAGAATTTAAGCCAGAACTGTTTTTGTTGGGAATACTAGGATCTAACTATGGGAAAGAAAATGAGTATTTAATATTACATATACTGACAGCTGCAAGAATAGCTTTTGCCCAATATTGGAAAAATGAAAATCTCATCAGATGAGATTATAATCAGAAAAATTTTAGATTGTTCAGAAATGGACAGACTAACCTTAGAGATTAAAGAGAAAGAAGATTCAGTCTATTTTAAAACATGGGAAATTTTTTTATCAATGGTTGGAAAAACGATAGCGAGAAATGATTTTGAAATCTATTAAGAAGATTGATGTTTATTAATTAATTGATATGTTTTATAATTATAGTTATTTTTGTTGACTTCAGCTATTTTTATATATACATATATATATATATATTAACTACCCCCACTGAATATTTGTACCTGGACGATAGTTGGTTTGCTAAAGTTTGAATTGTTATTGGGGGTAACCCCTTTGTTGTATGTATTCCCATCCCAGTCCCTTCCTCACACCTCATTATATTGACCCTTTTTTGTACCCATCCCTATCCCAACTCTATCCCGTAACCCTATCCTGAACCCTATTACCTACATTGGTCCCTTTTTTCCTTTACATGTATAAAACCTAATAAAATATTTTTTAAAAAAAACTGCATCGTGCCGGATTAGTTTTTCTATTTCACAGTATTATTGAATGATCAGAATATTGCAAAGCATCACAAGGAAAGGGCAATAGAGAGAAAGGAAACAAATTGTAAAATTGCTCAGGATCTTTGTATGAGAAATGAAAACTGTACTGGATAATAGTAACAGAGACCTAAAGAGAGCAATAGCAATAGCCATATTGCTATTAGACTTATATATCATTTCATAGTGCTTTGCAATCCTTTCTAAGCGGTTTACAGAATCAGTGTATAAACCCCAACAATCTGGGTCCTCATTTTACCAACATCAGAAGGATGGAAGGCTGAGCTGGTCAGAATCAAACTCCTGGCAGTGAACAGAGTTAGCCTGCAATATTGCAGTCTAACTACTGCACCACCATGGCTCTTCATAAGAGAGAGCAGTATATTCACCTTTATAGGCATCCAGTAACACAGCATCTTCAGTTATGTTATTGATCTATGTTGCTCTTAGAAAATTAATTCTTGTATGGATGCACCAAGAACTAAAAGACAACTGTTTAGCTCCCCTCACTCAGGAAGTTCTTTTCATCTTCATATAATTTAACAAAATATCATTAATTCTTTGCTGACACAATCCAATCAACCAATCAATAATATGGCGTGAACATCATCACAAGACTTCATACCATTTTGGAAAGCTAATTCCAGCAAAACAGTGCTAGAATAGAAATTGAGTTCAGTCTTTGCAGCTTAAGGTTATAATACCTTGCTCTAGCACTCGAAGTTCTGCTTCAATTTTTCTCTGCTTCCTGCCAAAAGCTATAGTTCCGTGGCTGGCAGTATATATCATGATTAGCCACTATAGAAGATGGATGTTAATTTAGAAGATATGTAAGACCAGTGATTAACAGTGAATTATGAACTAGACCTCATTTAAAATTTTTGGACACATCACTATATGTGAATACAGCCTGTATACTATTGAATATTTAAGGTACTCCCTGAACCACTCAAACCACACTATAGCAGGTAATTCTGAAGTAATGCTCCCCTCCCCCTCTTTTTGGGAAAGCCTTATTTTTTTATAGGGGGAGTTCATTGCCTGATCAAAATTGCATTGGGGGAGCAAGGACATGTTTCAAGCCCTGTTCCTCACACACCCAGTATTACGTTTACTCCTTTGCTTGAAGATCTTTAGAAATTGCAATTCTTCTACTTCCAGTGACAGTGACTACAAGTAGTCCTCAACCTAGAACAGTTTGTTAAGTGACCATTCAAAGTTACAATGGCACTGAAAAAGTGACTTATGACCATTTTTCACACTTAAGACCGTTGCAGCATTGTCATGGTCACGTGATCAAAATTCAGGAGCTTGGCAACTGACTCATATTTATGATGGTTGCAGTGCTCTGGGATACTGTGATAGCCTTTTGCAACCCTCTGACGAGCAAAATCAATGGGGAAGCCAGATCCTCTTAACAACCATGTCACTGATTTCATAACTGCAATGATTCATTTAGCAACTGTGGCAAGCAAGGTCATAAAAAGAGGTAAAATTCACTTAATAAATTTCTCACTTAACAACAAAAAATCCTGGTTGTGAGTTGAGGAATACCTGTACTTTAGCTGACAACAAAGAGGAGAGGAGAGGAGAGGAGAGGAGAGGAGAGGAGAGGAGAGGAGGTTGGACTGGACTTATCAATGCATGAGGAAATCCTAGAGCTGCAGGCTAGATGAGAAACTGAAAAACCTTCCAGGAATAAGGTTGTGGCACATACCATTTCCAGGTTGCCAAGAAAACCAAATGATGCACTTCTATGTCATAACCAGGAACTGAATTTTCCTGTACTTGGGTTGACTCTCTGTTTCAGTTTAATTAGAATTATTATTCAATATTTGACTTTCAACTACTTCCTGCAACATCCAGTAATTGTCTCCAATAGGAACCTACTTCAAAATTACTGGAAGTTAGGAAACAAAGCTTGCTATGTTTCTCCTACAAGGTCATTAGCAGCTCTTTCCCAGGACATGTATGATAAGATGCTTTGACCATAATGATATTGGTTCTCAAAGCCTGGAGGTTTCTTATATGGAGAACATTATTTCACAAAGTTAGACATTCCTAAATCAACACTTAAATAGTATTGATTATTTCTCATCTTCTTTAATGCTGTGTTTATGAACAGCAATTTTCAGTTTACAAAAATGAAGCAAACAGTGAAGACCAAAGCATGGTGTAAAGTAATCAAACCTTAATCTTCTTTCTGTGCTATTTGATTTCTCAGGGATAAACACAGCTTCTCAAGCAAACCTTTGATTAATGAGAAATGTTGATAGAAATCCTGAACAGAAAAGGCTCAAGCCCCATTGAAGTGAACTGAATGTGTGCATAATTATGGTCTTTAGACTACAACTTTTATGTTTTCACCAACGAAAAGAGAAGCCAGATTTGCATAAATTGGGTCATTATTATGCTGGCTTTTTATGACAGCAGGATTATCAAAAAGTGTTATTGGGAGCCATTATACATATGTGGAATTAATGGAATCAGATAGGACTGTGAGCAAATGCAGGGAGAAATATTGTGGGATGTGGGATATATCAACTGTGGGAATGATTTAAATCATATTTGGAAGAAGTTTAATTCATAATCTATGATCCTGATTTTGATTAACCATGGAAGTCTTGAGGGAAGACAGGAAAACACCTTTAAAAAAAATAAGATTTATTTGCAGATCTGGCCCAAAACCAACATAGTCATATACACCTCCAGTATTACTTTTGAGAATTATTATTCTGCATGGGCATGAAAAAGATATTATAGCCTGCAATCTTATGAAAGGATGGAAAATTTGTTTATGATTTTTTTTCTGAATTAAAAAATGTAGCTGTAATACAGTGACTACTTTTCCTACTTAGATAATATTAATTATCAACAGCACAAAAGAAATTCTTTTAGCTTTTTAAATGCATGCAACACATTTACATTCATTCATTTCTGATGCTTTACCCAACTTTAAGTGCATTCTAGAACTAAAACTATGGGACAATTACTATGGTAACTGAGGAAGATGGATATGTATGAAAACTCATCTGGAGTGCACTAGCTTAGGGAAGGTTGGTGTCAATGTGAGAGATGCTCAAATTGCAAAATGCAGTTATTGATACATCAGAAATGGCAAGAAGCAAATGGAATAAGGGCCAAAGTTACAACTTCTTTAATCCATCAAAGGGTGTATCTTTTCAGGCTCAGGGACTATTTAATAAATCCAGCCTCAGCACATAAAGAAAAGTTTCTCTTACTTGGATCCATAAAAAATTGATAATAATCCCAATATACTCTGCATACAATTTCTGAGTATAGTTTAAAATTTCACAGGAATATAAAGACACATACAGCAATGGAATATCTGTAGCATAGAACGAAAATGTGGAATTGTTTTGAACTTTCAGAAAAGTGCTCTGGACTAAAAAATAGTATTAAATATTTTTACAATGATAACAAAGTTCTTTCAGGTCTGTTGGAGGGAGAAATTCCATCAAGCAATTCATTAAAAAAGAGTTAAGCATTAGTTCTTCATACTTATTTAGTAAAAATTGAGAGGAAACAACTTTCAAAGATTGATATGGAAATTAAGATGTCTATGTCGGAAGGTAACAAGTCTAATGCCATTGATTCTTCCATACCTCATTACCTACTGACCAGGAGGAAGCAGTAATGATTAAATAGAAAATTAAGGACTTCATCTATGTCCGTTTTTTTGTTTATTGCTCTGCTGACTCTTCAGTTAAGAGATGATAATCTGAGGTCAAGTCTTTCTGCCTTTCTTACAGAATAGAATACAGAATAACAGACTTGGAAGGGATCTTGGAGGTCTTCTAGTCTAACTGCTCAAATAGGAGACCTACAGGAGCACATATTCTTGGATTCTTTTAGCTGCTAGGCTTTGTTTATTCTTATATTATTTATAAATAAATATCTTTTCTGTTATAATTATACAACCTGCTTCACTAATCATTGCTCAGGTTAGATTGTCACCCTCAAGAATGCTCACAGCACACAAGGAACACTATAAATTCCAATTGCTTGAAAATTTAAATCAGTAAAATCATAGGCATTCTTCAGCTGCATGCCTATATAGTAGGATAAAGTCCAGCTGAATTCTCAAGGACTTGGTCAAGTTAGGCATAGAATAGCACTGAATGAATGAAACATGAAATATGTCCTTCAATATTTATGTCTTGAACAAGGCATAGAAATGTTAATGCTTATCTATGCTTCCAGCAAAGTAGTCTTTTGTCCTCTTAAAATCAATACATCACACTTTTATATCAAAAAGTCAACATATAGAAAAGAAATAATTGCAGATCAATATCTAGCTTCAAAAACCCACCTGTGGTTAAAAATTCATTCTACAAGCAGATTCTGTAGAAGATTCAGTTGGAAGTAAATATACATATTTTTACAAAAAGGAATATGAACAGTATCGCAGTATGTAGGGCCTGGCATTTAGGCATAAAGGAGAGGAACTTTAGTCCAAGAAAATGAAATCTCAGCAATAAATGCAGATCAGGGAACCAGGTGGATGCTGCAGAGTGTCAGATTAGTTACTATTCACAAGAAGAAGACTAGAGTAAATGGAGGTAACAGAGGCTGCATTTGCAGGCACACAGCAGGTGCTGTATTTTCAAAACAGGATTTACCTCAACTTGTTGAAATTGGAATGGATGCTTTGGCTTTTCACAGAGATGAAATGAAACTTTTAAGAAATGTAGCACTTCTTGAAAATGCACTCGCTCACATTCATGAGTGACTTTGAGCACAGCAGGCTATAAGCCATTAGAAGGCTTCACTGGCTGGAATTGCGACTTACACATACACTAAATGGGCACCATCTAAAGCTGCAAAACAAAAGCAGCCACCGAAAGATATGAATGCAAATTTGTTTTGGGAGATGATCACAGGAAGGTGTTGCCTATCCATTACAATGAATAAACGGCTCCTTGCGTTATTAAAAGTTGCATTAGAAGCTGATCCTGAAAAATGGGCAGGTTTGACTTCCTGCTTTTCAATGGCATGATGAAATAGCATGATTGTTAGGAAGTTCCAAGCTGGGATTACAGAGGAATGGGCCATTTCAAAGTCCTTTAAAATCCTTATTTTTCTTTAACTTCACTTTCATTCATCCCATTTCTGCATTAGTTTGCAAATTTTTGCTAAAGAAAGTCACCTTTCTTTTTGTGCAGCTGACGTGAACAATCATTTAGTCATTTTTGCCAAATGTCCAAACAAAAATTCTGGGAGAACTGTCACAATATGAATGGCATCAGCTCTGGAAATTTGGTGGGTTAAAATGATACATTCCAGGTAATGAGCACAAACTAAGGTTTTCAAAGTTGGCAGAGATGCACAAATTCAAATTATATATAGCTTTTGAATCAGTCTTGATTCCTGGCAACAGTCTGGAGAATTCTATACAGTTTTTTTTGCAACATTTTGGAGGTGGTTTGTCTTTCCTTCTCGTTTTGGTTGAGAGAGAGTGATTGGCCAAATTGTAGAGATAGCTTCATGCCTAAGGTAGGACTAGAACTCACAGTCTCCTGCTTTCTAACCTGGTGTGTTTAACTACCATACTACACTGACGGCTCCTAGGTGATTACTAGATGACAGCAGGGAGGTTTCTATTTTTTCCTGTTGCCATCTAGAGTTTTTCAACCTAGCTCCAGAAGCCTTCATGTTTTCTATGAACTATCAGTTTACGCTAATTTATAAAAGTACAGGACAAATATCACTTAAAGAAAATGAATTTATTCTAAAGTTAAAGAAATGACAACTTCTGTGTTGGGAAAAAGTTTTAAGGTGAAATAATTGTTTTAGATATCATATTTTAACTCTATTAACCTATAGTTAATAATAACAAGCTAGTAACTTCCACTCTTCCTTTCATCTTGTGTCTTGCCAAGACACTGTTAACCTTCTTAATAGTGACATATATTTAGCTTCAAGTAGCTTGGAACAGTTCAGCTGTAATGATTCTAAAGTGTTCTTTGCATTATACGGAGGAATCTAGCTGATCTAGCTAGCAAATTATTAATATTTTTACAGCTACATGCTACCATTTAGTGTTTTTTTTTAATGCAAATCAGTGCTCAGAAAAGGAAACAAAAAGGAAAGGTGTGGGAGAATCAAGGACTTGCAGACAGGTATTACGTGAGTATCTTTGAGGACTCCAAATGCCCTTTTTGTTTTTGAGATTATAAGGTTGCACAGACCTAATGATTAACAAGGGAAATTTTGCTTGCATCACCAATGTAAGCTAAAATATGCAGTGGAAATATGGAATGGGGGAGGAAGAGCTTGTACCAAGGCAAAGATCAGATAACAGGGGCCTGAGCCCAGGCCAAGGAAGTAACATGAGAAAACATCTCAGACAAGCCCCTACCATGAAATGAAATGGAGGGGGGGAAAGCACATTCAGATTTGCAAGACTCTATTATTGTAGCTGTTGCCAAACAGAGAGGAGAGTCTACTTTTAAAAGTCTACACTAATTGTGAAATGACATAGCTCAAATTTCAATAACTATACCAAGGGGCTATTGGTGATCACATTGATTACAGAAGCCTGAATCGCACAACAGAATTCATAGAGGAAAATTATCTTCCCTGCCTTTTCTTTAATATATCTGTTTAAAATCCTTCCTCTGTATACCAATCAGGCTGTCTGCTTCAGGCCAGGCTTTTTAATCACCTGGATCAATTGCCACAATTACTTTACAGGCCAGATCAATCTCAACTATTTTGGTTCTACACCACTGAATGCAGGTCCCATATGAACTTTAATCCTTTTGAAATGTACACAATTATTATCCTCCAATGCAAAAGATATAGCTCAGTGATTTTGAAGATTTCATGATTCATCATGATTTTCTTTTACTTCCTGCCTTCCAGGTGCCTTATGAGTGCATCTTATGAAAGCACAAGATTGGGGAAAGTTGGCCTAGTTAATTACTGTCAGCATTTGGAAAGGGTCATATTATACTTTTAGATAAATTAACAATCCTCTTCCCAGTATTTAAACAAATTAGATGCAGTCCATCTTCCGTACAGCTATTGAAGGACATTAAAAGCTATCTATCTTGATTTGAAAGCAGCCAGGTAACCTTGTCAGTTAAAAGACCCCCTAGCTCATCTTATTACTTTCCTCCTGTCAGTTTCCATATCTTGTTAAAGCAAATTGTGAAAATTAGTCCATTTTACAAAACTCCATTAAAAACATTAAATCTCTTTTTTCTTCTATCTTAAGCCTTTTCACTATCTCAGGATTCAACTAACAATATTCAGTAGTGATTCTTAAAAATCAACAATAAATGATCTACTAGTTTAAGACCAGAGGTAAGTCAATGTTATGTTGGCTTAAGTTTCACAAAGACAGAAGATTGAAAGCTCAGACTAATGATTCAATAGATAGACCCCATCTCTTGTCATCCTGTCAGTTGTGTTGGCTGCTATCTTTACTTCTGGCCATCTCCATTTGTCCTAGATCAGGGGTAGGCAACCTTGGCTCTTTTATGACTCGTGGACTTCAACTGCCAGAATTCCTGAGCCAGCATGGCTCAGCATGGAAACCTCTCCCTTTCCCCTCAGCATGGCTGACTCAGGAATTCTGGGAGTTGAAGTCCACGAGTCATAAAAGAGCCAAGGTTGCCTACCCTTGTCCTAGATATTTCCAACCATAATACAGATGAGGAAGATGGAGTACTTTTGGCAAAAAAGATGTTTAAGTTCTACTTCTTCACTGTCTTTTGGAACTCCTAAAATTAGCTACACTGTTAGAAGGAACCTTCTTGTTGAGTTGGTTGTTAAGTCATTGGTAGGATGGATTAAACAAGATAGTGAAGGGTATAAAAAATGCCCATTTTGGTACCTTCACTAATTTTTGTTGATCAGCAGATCAGCTTTTTGAATAGCAATACAATTGTAAAAGTGCAAGGTTTTTTATCAGTCGCATTAGCCAAAATCAGATATGGTTGAAAATGTCTAGATGATGGCTAGAATAGTGTGATTGAACTCCCCCCCCCATTTTTAAAATGTTTATTATAGGTAAGATGCAAATAAAAATCAGGCAGAGCTTCATCCACACCATTGTGGCTACCATTTTTACTTTTTTTAAACCATACCTGTAGACAACTCCTATAGAACGCACTTAGCCAGTTTATTGGCATATCCAATATGAACCTGGAAACATGGTCATTTCTACATTGGAAGAAAGGCTGTTTTCCCATGCCTTATACTGAAAGTTAGTTATTGGGAGTGGCCCCCTCCATCCTATCTTGTGCCCTTGGAAAATATGGTTAACCTGAAGTTCTTTCTCAGACTCAGAGCTAGAACTTACAAGCTGATGCAGAAATGAGATTAGTCCAGCTGTTCCTTTTTTGTTTTTTCCTGCTATCCTGTGGCTTTGTGCGATGTGTGTGTAAAACAAGGACAGAAAAATTTCTGATGGAAGCACAAAAATTAAGTGTAAGTAATAATAACAGGGAATGTTGGTCTGCCAGCTTCCACAAAGATTTGGGATGTTCCCCACTGGCTGTTCCTCTGTTTTTTCAGTGAACTGGCAGTGGTTCTTTTACCCATAATTCATGCCTGATCAGGCATGCTGATTTTCAGCACAATGAACGTGATAAAAGTACTTCATCAGCAATATACTGAGAAAGCAAGAGTATCACTCTTTCAAAAGGTTCCAAACCTAGTTAAGCTTTGCAAGGGGAAAATGTTAATGTTTAAAGGAAGGGATGATTAGCAATTAAAGTGGGAAATTGAATTGATGAGCAAAGACAACAGTGAACTTTCTGGTACTGCTGCAAAATGAACAGGTACATATTTGCTTCTCTCAGCCTTCAGGTAGATACAATGGACTAGGAAGTTGTATCTTGAGCAAGTGTGGTTCATTTTGGGCAAACACAAAGACAAAAGTATCAGAAAATCCTAAAAGAGAGGTTGGTGTGATAGGAAATGAGAAACATCACCATCTGATTGACCCTGTGAATAAAGGCAATGTGGTACCTGTTGAAGTGTAAGATAGTTTCTTCTCCTTTCTTTACAGTTTGATGAGCTTCTAATAGAAGGTAGCCTGCATGTAAGTGAGTCAGATATACTGCTACATAGCTATATGGCCATTTAATAAAATGCCACTTCCATTTAAATTATATGATTCAAAATAATCAATAGGAATCAATGGCAACAAATAGGTGGCATCAAAGAAATACAGTTGTTTATCTCTGTATTCAACATATAATAATTATCTAGCTTTTTTCAGCCCCTATATGATATATTTAAGGAATAATTCCACAACAGAAATCAAAACGAACTTCCTATATTAAACAATAAGCATTCATTTGAGCAATTGACCCATAAATGAAGAAAGATAAAGTGGTTAAGGCATCAAGCTAGAAACTGGGAGACTGGAAGTTCTAGTCTCATCTTAGGAACAAAGCCAGCTGGCTGACCTTGGTTGGACTAGCACTCTTTCTCAGTCTTAGGAAGAAGACAGTGGCAAACCACTTCTAAACAATCTTTCCAAGAAAACTGCAAGGACTTGTCCAGACAATTTCCAGGAGTCAAAAATTGACTTGAGAGCACACACACACACACACACACACACACACACACACACAAAAGCATGAAGAAATGTTTCTATCTTTTCTTTCTACCATTTTTTTTGTTTTGTTTTTTAATCTCTACAACTGGGGAATAACTAACAGACAAATTTCTGTCTGAAATTGAGAGAAAAGAGATATGTAAACTCTGGGCCCCAAGTCTAACCATTTAGCTCAAAACCAATCCTTTCATCCCAGCATTAGTAATCAATTAAAGAGACAGACAGTATTCCTATGTTTGAAAGAGCAGACTTGTTCTGGTACCCAAAGCTTTGTTCGCACAAGTTGTTTTTAGGCAGGAATCATTCACTAACATCCACTTGGGGTTTTGTGATCCACAAGGCAACCACCCTCCCTTTAGACATCTTTTCCTACATATGTTGATGCCAAAATGTGCATTATTATGTTGCAATGGAATCACTGCCTTTGTATACTTGTATAAGTAGCATTTAAACATATAAATGATATAGGTTTGTGTTACAATGTCACAATGGATATTTCATCACTTGTCTTTGCCTCACCCCCTCTGTGCACATTTGATTCATTACCAATATTGTTCAGCTTTTCACTATAAATGGTGGTGAACTAAAAAGAAGAGGCACAACTGCACATTTTATCACAAACTAACATTCATTTATGCTATCATTAACATAATATTCATTAGGACACATTCCTAAAGTGTAACAGAAGATATTATGCATAAAGGCCTCTTGATAGCACCTTCGGAGAACAATATTTTACTCTTAGAATAAAATTGCTGCAAGCTTTAATCAGGGAGAAATAATAACTTCAGAAGCACAATTCAGGATTTCATTAACAGTAACCCCTAATAAAACACTTTAATAGTTTTTATTGGACAGAAGTATATTATATGCTCTAATCGGAACTTGCTGTACCTGTTGCCATTTTAATCAGATTGATTTGAAATCTGGCACATTTATAGAGTTCATCAAGTTTCAGGTTGTTAACAACAGGGGCAATATTTTTAAGCAATAAAATGCTGCAGCTTTAAACCTTTGTTTTAAATCAATACCATTTTAATCACAGTTCTCTTGTGGAATGTGAAAAACAAATACATTACAGCAAAAAGTAATTCACAAAACCATGTCCCCATTAGTGATATATAGTGACTTCATTGTGTCACCTAGCCTTCATAATTTTAAAGTAATCAGAAATTTCTTCAGGATTTGAGGTCTCTGTCCCTTTTTTACATTTGTCACACAATTGACAATGTATAAAAGGGGAGCAGTTTTGATCACACGATCATGACTGCCATCTTGGTTTTTAAAATTCCTCTTCCACAGGAATCACTGGGATAAATTGCAGCTATTTTGGCGCAATCATGATTGGATATCACCAGATCATTTTGTACATCACTAGTGGGCAAAGGAATTAAATTGCAGCATGACATTTTATATTTCAGGTTTTGGGGAAGTACTGACCTGTGATGGTTGCTTTGCTGTATAAATGGCTAAAAATGGAATTTCTTGTTGCTGCAAAGATCTGATAAACCTTCCAATTATTTCATCTGTAAAACAGAATAATGTTATAATAGTTTATTAATGCTATTAAATTCATAGCTTGGAATATAATAAAATATGTACCCCTATTATTAATCTCTGAAAGTTCATTTTTACATAGTTAAATCGAAATTTAGCAATACAGGAGAGAAACATTGAGTTGCCCTAAAACTTTTTGCATATCATCAGATGCAAGAAATTCAAAAGATTTAGAGATTTAAGTATTATGGAAATGATTCAAGAGCTTCAAAGAAAATTGTTGGAAATTACAGGTAGTCCTCAAGTTATGGTTGTAATGGAGCCTGCCCATCATTGCTGTAAGTCATGATGGTCATAACTCTGGTCACCCCCATGACCGACTCAATTTTACAACCTTTTTATGTGATGGTCATAAAGCAATCACCACAGTTGATTAAGCAAACACTGCAGTAGTTAAGTCAGCCAATGGATCACTAGGGGCAAATTTTGCCAAAAAAAGGAAGCACTGATATTTGGCAAAACCACCATAAAACACGGTCAAATGACCATGGAACACTGCAAACAGCCATCAATGCAAGTCAGTTACTAAGCAGCTGAAATGCAGCCACATGTCCATGAAGTGGTGTTAGTGGTATCCATTGGAACTTCAGGAAGGTCCATCATAATTTCCAATGATTGTGGATAGTCAAGGACTATCTGTATATACATGCCAGGCTCAGGCCCACATATGAGACAGTGAGATCCAATCAAGTCCAATACTTTATCTGCTTACATCTAATAGAATCTTACCACATTAAAGCTATAACTAAGCTACTATATATACTGAGAGATTCTGTGGTTACTCTGAGCCTCTTCCTCCCCTCAAATTCTCCAGCTCAGGACTCTGCAGACTCTTGACCCAGTTCTTCTTCTGGGAACATTCTGAGTTGGCAAAATTCTCCCCCTTTGCCGCTGCAGGTGCACATTCCATCACAATACCACAGAGGTATGCGTTATACACATAAAACTGTATTGTAGACAAGTCTACCATTACATCTTTCTAATTCCAGAGTTCACTGTGATCAAAACAACTGAAAATTAGCACTGTCATTTTCTGCCGTTTTGAGTTAGGGAAATCATTGCTGAACATTGTTGAGTATGCCCCAAATAGGCTTAAAATATCTTCCAAAATCTAAAATCCAGGAAAACAGAAACAAAAACCTTTCCCTGATTGTTAGAGCCTTCAGGATCTTCTTAAATGTCAACCGTATCTATTACAGGTAGTCCTTGACTTACAACCATTTTTGGGATCAGAATTTGTGTTACTAAGCAAAGAGGTTTTTACATGCCCTATTTTGCAACCTTTTTTTGCAATGGTAGTTAAGCGAATCATTGCAGCTACATGAATCATGCAATGGTTCAGCAAATCTGGCTTTCCCTGTTGATTTTGCTTGTTGGAAGCCAGCTGAGAAGGCTGCAAATGACAATCCCATGACCCTGGGATGCTGCAAGTATCGTACATACATGCTGGTTGCCAAGCACCAGCACTTTGGTCATGTGACTGTGGAGGTATTATGATGGTTGTAACTGCAAGGCTGAATTGTAAGTCATGCTTTTCAATGCCACTATAACTTCAAACTACCTGTGGTCACTATAAGGTTGCCCACTCCAGTAAAGCTGGTGTTCTTCAGACTTGTTCTTGAGAAGAAGTGCTATCAGCTTTGGTAAACCTGATGATTTATTTCATGCCCAAAGGATTGGGCAAAGCTCTCAAATAAAGCAGTGTAACTTGTAGGGATATTAGTTTATGCAAGCCGAAGTCCCATAATGGATACCTTTGGAGTATACATTGTTGGTTTTGATTGGTAATTCTAACTTTTATATTCTGCTATTGTTCCTACATTTTATTAGTTATCTTGAGTCTTCCACAGAGCAGTTATGCAGGTATAATTCAAATATGTAAATGAAAATAAATGAACAAAAATATCCTTATCCAGCACAACAACAGCCCTTTTTCCTTTTATATTTACCGATCATCTCATCCCTTGGCAAATTTTTTCCCCATTTATTCTTTGTAGGTAAGTTCATTTAATCACCTACCGTTTTCCATGAGCTTGTTTTGAGTGGGAAGTTCATCTTTTCTGCATGAAAAATATTGAAAGGAAAACTAAAATATTGCAAAAGTAACTATTTAATAGGTAAATGTTTTGCATTTAAAAAACATTTCACTTAAAAATTATTTAATATACTTTCAAGAGGAAACATAAAACATATGGTTTCATACTCAAATATTGTAGCAAAGATATTGTGTTGTAATCATCATTATCAGTGAATGTTTTGACAAATTATATAGTCCTGAAATAAACAGGGGATCCACTAAAGGAACATTATTTTGGATAAAAAGTGCTGATGGTTATGGATATTAAAAACAATCACAATATTTAATATGTGTCAGAAGCTGGGCCTGCTTTCTGCAATATTAAAACAACTTTAGTATCATTTAAAATGTCATATAGTGGCTTATGTATCCCAGTGACTTGCATTGAATCTGCAAAATAGAGAATAATCAGCATAACATAATAGCATAAGGATAAGGGTAAGTTAAGCCTTCACTTGGAAGACAATATTTCAAAATATGATGATGATGATGTTGATGATGATGATGATGACGACAACGACGACAATGACTACAACAAGAGCAACAACAACAAAATTGAAATGCACCCAGGTAAACATGCCATGTCTAGTTTGTGTTTTTTATTTACAATTATTTCCTCCCTAAGAAATCAAATGCTTGGGCAGTAATTTGCTCTTTCAGAAAGAAAAGAAAAACTGCTTAAAAACAAACTGACAGCAGAACAGTTTTTATTGAGTAAGACAGATAATCAGGTTTTTGCCAGTCTTAATAACTTAGGCTTCAGTTGAATGATTTTTACCTAATAAGATTGCTGACAGCACCTATAGAACAGCCTAAAATGAGAGATCATGGCAAAAAAAAAACCCAAATGAGAGAAATTTCTATTTGAGATAAATAGATCCATTCAATGTGTCCAATATATCCTACATAAACCATTTCAGGATTTTCTAGACTAAGCATAAAATCTGGAGCTGTTTTTCTCAAGTTGGTTATTTCCAGATATGTTAGGATTTTATATACAAGTAGTCCTCAATTTATAACCACAATTGAGCTCAAAATTTATGTTACTAAATGAGAAATTTGTTAAGTGAGTTTTGCCCCATTTTATGATTTTTCTTGCCATATTTGTTAAATGAATCACTGCAGTTGTTAAATTAGTAACACAGTTGTTAAGTGAATCTGGTTTCCCCATTAACTTTGCTTGTCAGAAGATTGCAAAAGGTGTTCACATAACCCCAGGACACTGCAGCTTTCATAAATGTGAATCAGTTGTCAAGCATCTGAATGTAAATCACATGACCATGGGGATGCTGCAATGGTCATAAGTGTGAAAAATGGTCATGTCACTTTTTTCAGTGCCATTGTAACTTTGAACGGTCACTAAGTGAACTGTTTTAAGTTGGGGACTACCTGTACCAAAGAAACCTACTTTCAGCATGATTATATTCCTCACTATTGGGAAGCGGAATACTCTCTTCTGATACTTTATAAGTTTTCTTCCATGACTCCATCTATGTATTCTTTTAAAATTTGGAAGGACTTGTGTGCATCCCAAAATAATATAGGAGAATCTTTGGCTGTTGGATCTTCCTGTATCTAAGGAAAATACATTACTTATTATAACTCATAACTGCTTTTCAATTGACATTATTCTTACACAAGACCCACTATTTAAGAAAATTCTCAGCTGCTTTATGGAAGCATGCAAGATGTCTAGTCCTTATGAAAGTTCGTACCTTCTGATCGGTGGTAGGTTTATCTCAAATAAGTTGGGTTTGGAGATATTCACTCTTAGTTTTGATATGTCAGGGCTGTCTACATTTACCAAGTTCCAGTTCAGAGTCTTCTGGAGGTGGCCTGAAAAATGACTGACAGCATGACAATCAACTGCTGGCAAAACCAATGAAGATGATGAAGTCTCAAGAAGCTCCTGCAGTAAATACAAATAGCAGTTAATTATGAAGTAGATAATTAAAGACCTTAAGAGGGTGATTGCTTTTTATACTCTGATCAGCTTTGATTACAGTCTTTTATAGTTTCCATTATGCAAAATAAATTCTATTATCTTCAATAAGAATTTGACAAGCAATTACACAAACAACGCAGTAATGAAAACACCTTGCTGAAAACAACAAGGAAAAAATTCAATATTGAGAACGTCCTACATGTTTTGGAAATAAGTAGGTATGAAACTGGCTGTTTTGCGACCAATCTACCAAGAAGTAAAAAGCACTGACATGTAATATGGTAACAGATGGGATCAGATAACTAACAATCTGACTTGGTCTCTTCATACATTATCTTTAGTGAAGCATGCAAACCAGCATTTGCATTCCTTGTGTCGGATGAGGAGAGCACATCTTTCTCCTTCTGTCCTGGCCACTTTTTACAGAGGCATGATTGAGAGCATTTTAACAAACAGCATCACTATTTGGTTTAATGGTAGCAGTGCCTCAGACAGAAGGTCCATATAGAGAATGGCAAGGACAGCTGAGAAGATTATAGGAAGCTCACTTCCCGTTATTCAGGATACTGCTTAAAAGGGCTATGTGCTTATTGCTCGAAGCACTGTTTAGAGATCCCACACATCCATTTCACGGTCTCTTCCTGTTGCTTTCCTCTGGAAAGAGGTTTCGAAGTATTTATAGCAGAAATACTACATTCTGTAACAGCTTTGTTCCTTATGCCATCCGTCTTGAAAATTTTCAGGATTCTTTTTTTTTCACCAAGTATATGTATACACTCAAACTAGACTGTGATGTTTCTCTCTGTCATATATGTGTGGAGGGGGTGGGAGGTATATACATAATGGTATTTTTTGAGAGCTGAATGCAATGCAATTTCATTTTAATGTATGCTGATTAGTGTACATTTAAAATGAAATAAAGTTTCTGTTATTCTATTCTATTCTATTCTATTCTATTCTATTCTATTCTATTCTATTCTATTCTATTCTATTCTATTCTATTCTATTCTATTCTATTCTATTCCATTCCATTCTATTCTATTCCATTCCATTCCATTCTATTATTATTCTATTCTATTATTCCATTCCATTCTATTTCTATTTCTATTTCTATTTCTATTTCTATTTCTATTTCTATTTCCATTTTCTATTCTATTCTATTCTATTCTATTCTATTCTATTCTATTCTATTCTATTCTATTCTATTCTATTCTATTCTATTCTATTCTATTCTTATTTTTAGACTCTTTTGAGAGCTGCTAATGCCCTGCAGGAAATTCATGGCCACCTCATAATTGATGACCAAACTGTAACAAACTGTAACACTGAGTGAATGGCTCACATGTTCCCTCCCAGATGCTATACTGAGCGTTGTGGGGTTTTGCTTCTCCTGCCGATGAACAGCTGGTTTTCCTGCCAAAGTGGTTCCTTGGCAGCCAGCTCACTCAATCGAACGGGAGCATCTAGGAATGATCCAAGATGACTCTCGGACAACTGTGGACACTCCTAGGAAGAAGAATCTTGGAGGTTGCAATTCCTGGTGGCGCAGTTGGAGAGTCGCAGTCTCCATCTTTCTTCTTAGCTGTTTCTTTTTAAAGTAAGTCTTGGCTTTTAACTGCACTTTTCAAAGTTTTTTTCCTTGAATTTGATTCTTATGTTTAAAAGTGAATTGACTGGTTGAATGCTGATTTATTCTAACCCCGTGCTGGATTTTAATGTTAACTTTCATTTGTTGCTTTACTGTTTTGTTTTGTTTTTCAGCTCTGACAAGCCACTCTAGGTTTTTTGCTCCTACCATTTGGAAAACAAGAACTGTGTTATATCTCTTGTTGAAATTCAGCAGAGAAAATATGAATTAACCTGCTTATCTACGTCATAATGGCCATATGGGTTTCATCAAATTTAGCAAACAAATGTTTAGATGCTAATAAGAACATTTATCCATTCTTGGACCAACTTATACATCCAGTACCACATTAGTGACTCTCACTTCTACCCAAAGGGAAGCCTATTAAAGCATTTGAGATACATTTTCTAGAACACACAGTCATTAACATCATTTGTTAAAAGTAAATCAAAAAACCATCTGTTCCCTCTTAGGCGATAGCTGTTGGAGCATCCTCATGATAAACCAGTTAATAATTAGTATTGCTACTGTTCTCAAATATTTAATATATTTAATTTCATCTATTTGCTATCTAATTCTTAAACTGTAACATATTTTTATACAAATCTCTTTATTCAACTTCAGGGAAAACTATGTAACTGAATAGATTAAAAAAATGTTACCCAATTACTGTATATATTTTCTTCTGAACAGAATCAATTACTGTATAAGGCACAGAGTCAGGACATTACATCTTTTGCACTAGCACAGGGGTAGGCAACCTCGGCTCTTTTATGATTCATGGACTTCAACTCCCAGAATTCCTGAGTCAGCATAGCTGACTCAGGAATTCTGGGAGTTGAAGTCCATGAGTCATAAAAGAGCGAAGGTTGCCTACCCCTGCACTAGCAAAATGCAAGAACTGGCCTATACAGACAGATACATGCTTCAATGGCTTGCCACTTGTCACTTATTTTTAATGACTTATTTCACCCATTTATTTGCCATCTATAACCCACCAAGTGGCGAGTAGGCAAGAGCAGAAGTCACCAGGCAGCTGGAACATAGGCAAGAAAAAAACTAGCAATATCTACTCTTTATCATCATTATTGCTTCTAGGTAAAAATAGCAAACAAATGAGTAATATGTCCGTAGTGACTTTGTCCTCTCCTTTCATAAAGTGAGTAGAAACAGCTCATATTGCTATATTTGACAAAAGAGCAAAGGAGCCTAAATTTCCGCAGCCAACAGACGTGGGTAATAATTGCCACAACTCTTCTTTAGGGGCAGTGCTTTGACAGTACAGTGGTACTTCGGTACTTGTCCATAATTCTAAAACCAATGAGAAGACCATGTGACCTTCTATTTCATCTGGAAGAAATAATGAGTCATGAGGCAGCCGACGCCAGCAAGTTCTTCTTTGCGCATTGACTACCGGGAGAAAGATGAGTGCTGGGACAAGATTTCTGCTTCAAAATGCGTTGAATACCAAATTTGATGAGTTTTCAAGTAGTTTAGTACCGAGATATGACTGTACGTAGGTAACAGTGGGCCCTTCTTAAGGCTGATTTAGAGTTGCCCACAACTGCCACATATCTACACTGTGAAGGAGTTGAAAGATAAGCAGAGGTTGCAAATACCTCTCAAATCCCAACTCCAAGTTGCATGAAGGTGTGCACCCTGCCTGCTGATTGATTCTGACTTTCTGCTGGAAGGCGGGGGAAGGCAAGGCATATTCAAGTGGGAAATGTTAAAATTCATTTATGTATAAAAGGAACATTTATGCAACCATCCCCAAACAACAACAGTTTACAGGATTTCAATGGTTTGAATAGAATAGAGCTGGAAGGGACCTTGGAAGTCTTCTAGTCCAGCCCCCCGCTCAAGCAGAAGAACCTATACTATCTCAGACAAGTGACTGTCAAGTCTCTTCTTAAAAACCTTCAGTGATGGAGCACCCACAATTTCTGAGGGCAAGCTGTTCCACTGGTTAATTGTCCTCACTGTTAGGAACTTTCTCCTTAATTCCAGGTTGCTTCTCTCTTTGATCAGTTTCCAACCATTGTTTCTTGTCCTGCTCTGTGGCGCTTTGGAGAATAATTTGACCCTCTCTTCTTTGTGACAGCCTCTCAAATACTTGAATTGATCCTTTTTTCTGTTTTGATTAACTTCATTTGCACAATGAAAGTATTATGTAAATAATTCTGCTTACCTCATTGGCATAAGAATGTAATTATGTAAGCGACACCAATCAGTGTGGGCAGGTACTCTCCAGCTTAATGGACATTAATAAATAATGCATACCTCTTTCTCCTAATTAACCATTAAAATACGCTATCAGTTAATATGGCTAATGTCAATGAATACTGTAAATTAATAAAGTAAAAATTGTGTATCAGAGGACTTAATATACACCTACTTAATCAGACAAGGCATTCCTAACTTCCATGAGTATCCATATGACAGCATATGTAACTACATGCTTCTGGTACCGAGCACTCACAAATTTTGTGCAAACAGCAAACAAAATGGGGATTTTTAAAAGATAAATTCAATATATGTATTCTTAGGATCTTTATCTGGCCCTCCATGTTATAATAGGAAAGATTAAGATTCATCAGTAATTGATATTAATCAAGAGTTCTCAAATGTAGACTTCCTTTCTAAAGAATCAACATGGAAAATCTTTTCTGAAATTTTAATATATATGTATAAGAACTTGGAGGAATAAATTTACCAGGAAAAAGAACTTTTTACATTTGAAAGAACCATCTTCAGAAAACAGCTTCTGAAAGCATTGTAAGGCTGTATTTTGATTTGTATTCTTAAGTGGACTTTGAGAAAATCACTAGGGAACTGAGAATGGGTTGACCCCTAATTTCCATTCCTGGGACCAACAGGCAGAAGGAAATGTAAACTCTGAATAATTTCAAATGTTCTTCCATACACTACAAAACAAATCGCAGAAATCTATCCTTATCAAGTTTGAAAGAGCCTTTAGCCTGTTTCTGGAATTAAAAAGATCCTTGTGCCATTTCTTTTAAGCATGCCTTTTTGGTTTTATTTCTTAAAACTGCTGGGAAATGCCAGATGGAATAGTTATGCTTGCCTGAACATTGTGAAATAGTGACTCATTTCCGGAGAAGTTGGTGTATCGTGTGAAGTATTCCACACTAAGCTGAAAAATAGAGAGGTGATAGAGATTATTAGAGAGATGCCATGTTGTTGTATTCTATACAACAGGGCTTTTCAACCTGTGGTACGCGTACCACTTGTGGTACATTAACAAGTGGCAGGTGGTACGCAGCCCTGCCTAGCCAAGTGTAGTGGGGGAGGGAAAGAGCCAGCGCAGGCAAGGACTTACTGTGAGAGTTCTCTGGAACTGCAAAGTGCCTGGGAAGAGACAAAGGGCCCAGGCTCAGTTCTGGCTCACCCTGCCCCATGAGAAAGGAGGAGGAGGGGGTGGAGACAGGAGAGGCTATAAAAGGAAGTAGTTTGGCGGGAGAGGGAGAGAGAAAAAAGCAGCAACCTTGGGAGGAGGCGGAGTCATCTCTAGCTGCACCAAAGGGAAAGAAGAAGGAGGAGGAGGGTGGGGGAGGGGTTGCCCTCCAAGAGAAATGAAAAAAGGCAGCAATGGCTGGAGGTGAGGAGGGAGGGAGGGAGGGAGGGAGATGGAGAGTGGAAGGATTCTTATGTGCTTTTGTGACTTTGAAGTTCTGGGATTTGTGCAATGTGGGCTTTGTGTTCAAGGAGTGTTTGGCAATTTCTATTTGGCTGATGGCTGATGTTTCCTGTTAGCTTCTATTGCTCTGCTATTGTTAGCTGTAAGTTTTGCTGCAAGGGATTTTGAAGTATTTTTCTCCTGAATGGATTTTGCCTGTAGATTCCTTTACTTATGAATGAAGCCATTTGGGGAGGCTGCCTTAGCCGGCAGCCAATACTTATTACATTTTTTTTTCTTCCTTACTTTCCTTTCTAGCCAGTAGCTAATTCTTAAAGAGGAATGTGCCTTTTTAAGCTAGTTCACTCAGCAGTTTGTCTTTTCTGTTTCTGGAGGCTTTTCCTTGTTTGATGAATATATGGAAGAGAAAAAATATGGGGGGGGGGGTTCAAATTCTTCCTTCAGAAGGAGGTGGGCATGAGAAAGAGGGAGGCAGGGAAGGAGGGAGGGAGGGAAGTCCCGCCTTAGCACTTGGCCACCAGCAGCCCTGCCATTGACTTTGCTTGTCAAAAGGTTGCAAAAGGGGATCACATGACCCTGGGACACTGTGACCATCATAAATATGAATCAGTTGCCAAGCATCCAAATATAAATCACATGACCCTGGGCATGCTGCAATGGTCATAAGTGTGAAAAATGGTCATAAGTCATTTCAGTGCAATTGCAACTTTGAACAGGGTTTTTTTTTGGTCATCAAGTTTTTGACACCTTGCTAGGTGGTACTCGAATATTGCCATATCCTAAAAGTGGTACAATCGGTGAAAAGGTTGAAAAGCCCTGCTATACAAGCTCATCTAATATACATAAGCAGAGCCATACTTACTGCATCTTGAAGAAACAAGACAATGTTTGTGGGCTCTGGGCCCAGGATTCCATGTTTCAGTAACACATATAACTTGTCCCTTGAAATAATATGTCCTTCATGTAAAGTCTTTGCCAAGCCATGGAGAGAGCTAAAAAAGAAATTTAAGTTATGAAAAAAAAAGATATAGGAACAAATGATTGCATTTGTTACTTTTCATATTTTAGGGCTCAGCTAATTAATTAATAATTCTTATATCGCACTGCCTTTATTCCAAGGATTCAAGGTGGCAAATATGAAGCCCCCATTCATTTTTATGCTCAGAGCAATGTCACTGTAAAATAACCTGAGCTGAGTAAGGTGCTTCCAAGTCATCAGTTACAAACTGTGATGTCAAAATGACAACCTGGGAATAATGATGCCAACACAATAGTCAACCTGCTTTGGTGACATTATGATATCAGGTTAAGTATACCCTATTTGTGTCATTTGCAGGAAGACGTTGCAACATCCATGACAACATTTGATACTCTTGTCCACCCCAGCCCTCACTATGGATGATAATGTCTGAATGCTGTTCTTTTTCCTTTTTAAAGGAATTTAAATGTAATTTGCTGATTGTTGTTGAGCTAAAATTATTTGAATGGCATGTTAAGTTGAATTTTGTTTTTTAAAAGTAGTTTGGCACTCAAGCAAATTAGAGTAATTAGCAGAGAGAGAGAGAGAGAGAGAGAGAGAGAGAGAGAGAGAGAGAGACTGACTACAAATGCAATAGTTTTGGAACAATTCTTGTAGTCATAATATTTAATTCTACCTTGGATACATCATAGTTACCATTTGTTCTGTTGACAATTAAATGTGGTGAATCTTTGTCTCTTAGGATTTACAAGGATTATGGGATATTCTGGCCTGAGGAATCCAAAAATGCTCCTGCCTAAGCCTGGGCTACTCTTCAGTTGGACCACTTTCAGAACAGTTAGAACAAATTGTGATGAGATTACAATGTTCCATGATTTTGGCATATCTCTATTAAAAATCCATTAAGAGCAAAAACATGTATTGAGCAATTTTCTAAAATTTTCAATTCAAAAATCTGGGATTCTAAAATGCCTTCAAGTCAGTCTTGGACTTTTCTTCTTTTTTTGTAATATTTTATTAATTTTCTAATTTTACATTTAAATATTTAAAAAGCAACGTGGCGGCTTGGTTAGTCAATAATTCAATAACATACAAAAATCTTTAGTACAAATCTCAAACTACCACATCAAATATTTCCTCTCCTTTTCCCTTAATATCTGCTGTCTCATATTTAAACTAATACAATTCTTATTATATCCATTAAGTAAAGATAGCATTATTACATTTATCAATAAATCTTTAGCTTATACATATCCTAGTTACTTTAACATTCAATATTTATAAACAGTCAATGTCCTGTAGTTAGTTTCCCCCAATTTTTAGTTTCCCGTCAATATTTAAATTTAACATTTGATATTTATAATTTCCAAATTTTTGGTAACCAAAGTTTCCTTTATCACAATTCTTAAGTCTAATATTCAAAATACACATCTTATCTATTTGAGTATATTCTATTTCCCACCATCTTACATCATTTAATTAATAATACAATATAACATTTCTTATTTTCAACTATTTCTTATTTCCCCTATTTCAACATCAAATATTTCCTCTCTTTTTCTCTTGATATCTAATATCTCATATTTAAGCTAGTACAGTTCTTATTATCTCAATTAAATAAAAATATATTTATTACATTTATCAATAGATTTTTAGCTTATTACGTATCTTAATTACTTTTACATTCAATCTTTATAAACAATCAATATCCTATTTATTTGTTTTCCCAAATTTTTAATTTCCCATCAATATTCAAATTCAACTTATTTATATTTCCAAGTTTTAAATGACCAAAGTTTTCTTTATCTCAATTCATAAGAAAATCTGGTATTCAAAGCACACATCTTGTCTATTTAAGTATATTCTATTTTAATTAGTAATATAAAATCCTTGCTGATAAATCAAAACCCCAATTTTCTTAAGCCTTATTCTAGCTTTCTTCCTTTGCCATCTCGCCCTCCATGTCAGTGCTTTTAGGTCATCAAATAGATCTCCCTTTGTTATTATATATATTATTTGAAATAAAAGAGACCATCCAGTCGCCATTTTTTTGGAAGGGCTAATAAATCGTCTCTCTATTATTCCAGATCCCCATAATTGTCCTGGTATGTTTATCTTCCCTTCGGTCTGTTCTTCTTCTTGCTCCTCAAGTTTCTTCTGGTTTATATAGAAAGTCTTCTCCATTTTCAATGTTGTCAGTCCCTTTTCTGGACTTTCCATTGACTGTATTTGTTGGTCAGTTGAATCCTCTGTTGTAGTATTTAATTGTTCCACTTCTTCTGTTGTTTTGTGTAGTTGATTCTTTAGTTGTAGTCAAAATTTGAGTTCATATATCTAGGTTGACATCTTGTTCTTTTCTGTAGCATCTTATTTCATCACAAGCTGAAAGAATGGTTTCATGTATTACTTTTAACATAAGGATAATCTGTTCCTGGTCTTCATCCATATTCTCTCAGTAGTGTGTTAAATTAAGAGCTTTAAACTCAGAGAATGAAAATAATTTTATAACTGAGTATAGAACACAGCTGAGCTTCTCACAGCTGATAATTGTCAAGGTTGAAAAAGTCTTATCTGCAGTCTGGGCTTCCAGCCAAGTCTCCTTTAAACAATAACAAGTTGTAATATCAAACTTAACCACAAGATGTCACCATGCCATTTAAGGTTTTTTAAGTCCAAAATTTTTATAATCCTTTTTCCAATTTTATTTCTTTTTTGTAAATAAAAATCAAGGTCTTCGATAAGGATAAGAAATCTTTTGGTCCCCAAATTCTAGAAGCATATAAATCCAGTTAGATTAAGGTTATTCTTTCAGTGTTTTAACTCCCCTGGATAGTCCGTCGCCACTATTCTTAGAGGGTGGGATAAAAGTTCCCTTCCCTCTCTCCTCACAGGGGGGAAGATACTTTGGGCAGCTTTTACAGGAAAAAAAATACTTGGGATTAAAGAGAGGTTCAGATTTCACCCAGTCTCATCTGTGCTGCTTTGGAGTGCCTAGTAGAAAGTTTGACTTCGGCCCTCTGCAGCCTAGTGATGAGCCATATTTCTATGGCCGGTCTTTCATCTGCCAGTTTGGAGGGCTGCCCTGGATCGAGCGGAAGGGCTACCACCCTCCCACGATCAAGCAGGGATCCCCTCCTTGCTGGTCATCCCTACAGGGCGACTTTCGATTCTTTCCAGGATTCCCCAGCGGTGTGAAATCGAATGCAGAAGACGGAGCTCACCTTCCAGCGTCCGCGGCAGTTGCGATGACAAACCGGAAGTCCAGTCTTGGACTTTTCATGATTGCCTGAACAAGTCCCTGCAGTTTTCTTGGCAAGGTTTTTGAGAAGTGGTTTGCCACTGCCTCCTTCCTAGGCTGAGAAAGAGGAACTGGCCAAGGACATCCAGCAGACTTTATGCCCAAGACCAATCATTTCCAATTCTAAAATTCTATGATTCTGATACAGGGTTTTAGCCACTTTTAATGAGAAGATAAATGGATTGGAACATAGAGAATGCATAATCTCTTCTTCCATTGCTGAAGCAGCTCCAAAACTTTTCCATGTAAGGCAGCACATAAAGTTATCTTTGCATTCATAAATTTTAAAAATATCTCCAATGTTTTCTTTTATCGTAAACAAATTCATAGGTATTTTGCAAGGTACATTAAACAGCACACACAAAGCTCAGAGTGTAGTTGTTATTTAGTTGGAAGATGAAAAAAGGAATTGTCTACAAAGTCACAATGGAAAGCCATAACAATTCAGAATGGCCTGCTACCTGTTCCTAATTCTATATATGTTGTGGTCCGAAGGAGGAAGCATTCCTTGAAAACGGACACATTATTTTCTCTTTTAGTTACTTTATTTTGCATTCCTTGCCAGGAGTTATGCTGCAATACTTCAGTACATTACAAAGCGGATGCCAGAATCTGGATTTCTCTGGCTTGTGTCTGTCTTATCTTGCTAACTCCTCCCTTACTTTACTGTCATGATTTACGTCTTCCAATTAGGCTGGAGGCCAAAGATTCACTTCCTTTCCCAGTCTCCGGCTTTCTTCATGATTCTCCTCCCTTTGCATGTCATCTGATTTAACTCCAAAAATACCAGACAGTTCTGCATGTCTTGTCAATGGAACAATATCCTATATTAACAGCGTTGACAATATATATGTTTTAGGTGAGGTTGCTATGGGGGAAAAACATGAAGATAAGGATAAGTGCAGGGAGAATTAGAGAGGACGAAGGATCTCCCAAGATTCTTCTCCTCTTCAGGAAAGCTCAGCATCTGATGGAACAGAAAAACAAATCCAATAACTGGAGGTAGGATTGTGGATGGGAATGACCTTGGGAGACAGGAGGAAGATCTGTAGCCTAGGTAACAATTCTGCATGTGGGAAGTATTTCAGAAAAGACATACCCTAGTTTTCTAGAGAATGGAAAGAGAGAAGGGGAGAAATACTTCAGTCTTGCAAGATTCTGTTTAATGTAACCCTATAATATAGATAGTTCTGATGCTCTTGCTTGTGCTTCTTATTGGACTACCTTGAAAGGCTAACAGGAGGCTACTGTTGTAGGAACAACAAACTTTGGGAATATTTTCTTGAAGATTGCTGTTCCTACCTAAGCCTAAAAGTAACAACGCAAACTTTGGTTGCCAAGGAGCTTCTGATCTTTCTGGCAGCCAAAGCAGAAATGGTCCCAGAGGTACAAAACCCCATGGCTGAATGGGAGGGGACAGTCCTACACTGGCTCAGCTGGAACCATGATGGCTTTGATCTTCCTTTGGCACTTCTGTGCAAATCAGAATGTTTGCACAGGAGAATGTGCTGTGTTTTCTGATAAAAAAAAAATCCCTTTCTCATCAGATCACTAGTTTCAGCTTGCCTGTGCTGCAGGTTGGTAGGAGCTGAAGATTCTGTTGTGGGATATATCTTCAACACACTATTAAGAGGGTCTCTTGATGCTGGGGCAAGGAGAGTGTCTAGATCGCATTCCTTAGAAACTCTGCACAGTTGGGGCATATCATACTTCAGGAGGATGTCGATCTATGAAATGGGCTCCTAGCACCCAGTCTCTCTTGAAATATATTATTTCTTGCTTCATTCAATAAAAGTTCAAATGACTCTCATGAATTCTTCAAGGAATCTGGGGCTGAAATAAGCTGAAGGATTGATACTATACATGAGAAATTATTTAATTATATAATACAAGTTAAATTTCAACTTCATTTCAATGGAGTTATCTCTTCAAATGCAGACAGCTGCTTGGGAATGGATTTAAATTTTTGTTGTACTATTTGGCAGATGTGGAAGGACTCATCTCTCCCTCTCCATATGTCTAGGGACATCCAGATCGCCTATGTTATATTTTTTTAAAAAGAATATTAATTGCATCCCTCCACTTAACATCATGTCTAATTTGGTCCATTCCCTTCTGTGTGCCAAGCTGGTGAAATCCCAGATTCCTTTCCCAAGTAATCATTAACATGTTAGTTCTAAAGAACCCTTGGACTCCTCAGGCATTCAACTTTTACAACTGTGCTTACTAATTTGGTGCTTACTGCATTTGGGTTTTAATAGGTTACAAAATCTGCCAGGCTAAACTACAGAATTAAAATGAATATCCAACATCGATTGAGCAATATCAGAAGGAGGAATGAGTTCAATGGTTCGCTCAAAATCAGAAATATGATATTCACCCTTGGTTATATTGCAGGTTACCCTTTGAGTGTTTAAGTTGTCAGATGTACTTAGGAAATAAGAGTGGGTAATGATTTGAAATTTCCCTTGAATATAAGGAATATAAGGATGAGGTGGAAGATATATGCAAAGAAATCATTTCTGCAGTCCTGTTCAAATGGAGTAAATGAAATGGGGCTCCTTTGTTATCTGTTTTTTTTCTTCTTTTAATGACCCTGCAAACCTTTGCATCAGGGTAGAGTTGGGGGCGACTGAATGGAACTCGAGAATTTACTGGATGGATGCTCTTCCTACACAGAGTTTGCAGCAGACAATTACTCATTGCACCCAAAGAGACAAATATCCACTGCTATCTGGGATCAAACTCACAGCCTCCCGATTGTGAAGCAGCTTTGTTATCTGGAATAAGCCCCACTAAATTTAAAATCCTTAGAAAAGCCATGTGTGGCCCATGTTTATCCAGTCCTTCTCTAACAACTTACTTTGGGGAGATTAAGTTGTAGATTTCACTTTAATTGTGCTACCTATAATTACAGCATTTCAGTATGCATGTAATTGATTGTTTATTTGGCAGAATTATATTAGATTATTAGAAATGTTCACATTCTAAAATTAGATAATGAGAAAGAGTTTATATTAACTTATTTTGGTTTTGTTTAAAGAAATAAATGGAATATAACAGAACAGGGTAATAAATAAATGCATAACAATCTAAAATGACTCTACAGTAAAATAAGTAACCATCTAAAATAACTCTAAAAATGTTGTGTGAAAAAGCAGACATTTTGTGAAATAAACACTCCCTGATGCATCTTTAAGAATGTTTAAAATATTCTGCTATTATTTTAAAATAATATGTGAAACATGAATCAGAATTAATTAGGTGCCCGGAAAAGAAATTAACTTAAAGGTTTCGATGATAACAAACAGATCACATTTTAAAATATATCCCTTTTTATTTTTTATGTTTTACTTTTATGATAGGTTCAGAACTTGATTTAAAACTCGTTTCCAAGAGCAACTGGTACACGCATTCACTTTCACTTCCTGCTTTGCCTTTTCTCTTTTTAGAGTTCCCATATGAAAAATCTAAGTTTGCTTTCAATGAAGTGAGAGAAGGCATTCCATTCTATTATTTAGACCAGGGTACCCAAAAGTGGTCAATATCAATCGCCAAGGATCAATGAGATTGTCCATTGCTATGTTGTTATTATGATTTGTCACACAGCCAGATGTTCAGACTAGATTTTGCATTTGTTCCACTTATTAAGTTCTTCCAAGGACCTGAGATAGGCAGATGTTGATATTTGATGGTGTTAGAGATATCGTTGCGGGATGTGAGCTGTTATGAGTAAAACTGCCTTTTGCAATTGACTGATGGAGATTTTGTCAATGCCGATGGTGTTCAAATGGTGCTCCAACTGTTTTGGGATTGCACCCAAAGCGCCTATTAGTTTTAGTACTATCTTTGCTTTCTTTTATCACAGTCATTCTATTTCTATTTGCAGATCTTTGTATTTTGTTACCCTCTCCTTTCTCTTCTCTTCTGCTGTCTCCAGGTACCACCATGTCCACTATCCAGACTTTTTTGTCTTTCTTATCGAAAATTGTTAAGTCTGGATGTTATGTGGCAAGTGCTTGTCTATTTGAATTCTAAAGTTGAATTCTAAATGATCACCTTGGTAAAATGTCAAAACATTGTTGAAGCACCTTGCTTGGTGTGACAGCTCAATTCACTACTAGAACATGGAATTTGGATGGGGGAGTGACAACCCAAGGCTGATATGAAATATCATCTTACGATTTCACTCTTTTTTTCAAAAGATTTTGAAAATTCTTTTTGTAAATGAGGCAACTGATCAATTAGTTTGTGTTCATTAGGTTGCTTCAATATGCCAAAAAAGGCAGCCTTGCTTTCTCCTTAAATATCTCATATCATGAGGCACATATTAAGTAGAAGAGCATTGTCAAAGGGGAGAATAAATTGTTTTTGAAAATAATTTATTTTTTCATCTTCAGTCTTACTCAAAAGTAGACATCACTATAAACTGACAGATGGGCGGCACTGCATATTCTAACCATGTTTTTTTCCTTCTTAAAATTGTTCCCATATCATGTAGAGGTTATATTTTATTATCGTTGTATAATGATATAATATTATTGTACAACAATGTGAAATCACAGTTGCTGGTTCTTTTTAGTAGTATTGGCCTTCATAAACACCAGGTTCTTTCAAAGAACCCAGGTTATTGTAATGTTTCAGCTTAGTATAAGTGCAGATCCAAACAATGTGGCCTTATGTAATTGATAGATGGAAATTTTGTCAATGCACAGATTTTCTAAGTGCTGTCCAGGATTCTTTAGTATGACACCCATGGCCAGTTTAGGCCATAATCTTCCAACTTTGATTTTCAGATATTACTACTTTGTGATCTTCTCCAATTGTTTGTCTTCTATTCTACAATTCCCTAGTATCATCACATAAATTACCACTTTCTTCTTTTTAACCATAGTTCAGTCTGATGTGTTATGAGCCAAGGCTTTATCAGTTTGTATTCAGAAATCCCACATTATTTTAACCTATTCATTCTCAACTATTTTTTCAGTTATACATTCCCACCATTTTTTTCATTACTGGCATGTGTGATAATTTCTACAGATGTTCCAGTGAATCGTTTTGGTGACAGTTGTTGTTGGTTACAATCAGTTTGTGCAATCCTGCACGTGCTGAGTCTGTGATCTACTGTTTCTTTTGCTTCTTTGCTCAATCTGCACTTTGAATCATTGATGATTTTTCAATTCTGGCCTTGAATGCATTGGTTCGAATAGCTTGCTCTTGTACAGACAAAATCAAACCTTCAGGGCTTTTTTTTAATGTTCCAGTTGAATGCCATTGCCAGATTTTATCTTTTTCTACTTTTCCCTTGATCTTTTGTAGAAACTGATCATGTAACACTTTTACTTGCCAGCATTCTATTTGTGTTATTATTACAGTGTTTCAACATTTTTTTTTGTTTCCTGTACGTTTAGCGAGTTCCAATTTTTACTTGTGTTAAGCTTCTTCTTGGCTGTCTTTTATATAATTAGCCAAGTCATGCTTTTCCTCTTTGACTGTTTGACCTGAAGTCAACCTCTGCCTCCATTTCCGCAGGGCAGGTATAGACCATCAATATCACTAAGGGGATGTAATGTAGAGTGAATAGTCATCAGTTTTTCTGTTTTTCAGTCCAAACTGTCCAGTTCAGCTTGTGTCCAGTTAATAATTGCAGCAGTGTATCGTATCACAGGCATGGTTCAGATATTGATGGCTTTGATACTATTTCCACCATTCCATTTTGTCTTTAGGAAATTTCTCATGTTTCTTTATTAATCACATTTTTAACTTATCCAGGACTGATGCTTTCCAACTGTAAAATGCCCAAATACTTATAAGCATTATCTTCATGGCTCCTGATGGTTTGGCCTGTGGTATTTCAATTCAGTTACTGTTGGCTCTTTTACCCTGCTTTTTTGCTACTGTAGCAAATTTCTCTAGGCCAAATTCCATTGTTATATCTGTGCTAAAAAGTCCTTACACTGATTTTACCAACTCATCATCAGTGGGAACAAGAAGATGGCGAAGGTCAGCTGGGGTGGTGGAGTGCAAGGCGGCAGGGCTCTCAGAGTGCAAGGCAGCAAAGACGGGGCAGCTTTGGGCTTCCTGGGATGGCTGCGGCTTTCTGCTGAGCTGCCGGGCTGCAGCTTTGTACTACTAACATAGTTGAGGCTTCTCAGGACAGCTGTGGGTTTCCCCCCATGCAGCTTAACTGGGCTGGGAAACTGAGGTTTCCATGGGTGGCTGCAGTTTCATGCTGCAGCTCCGGAGCTTCCTGCAGCCTCAGAGCCATGGCGCATTAAGAAGCCCCTGAACTGCAGTGTGGCAAGAAGCCCCAGAGCCACGCAATTTGGGGCTGCTTATTGCCATGCAAGGCAGGGTGCAGGGTGAACAAAAGAGCAGAGACGAGAGGAGATAGGTAGGTAGGTAGGTAGGTAGGTAGGTAGGTAGGTAGGTAGGTAGGTGGGTGGGTGGGTGGGGTGGGTGGGTGGTGTGGGGAGTTGGAGGCTAAGGTTCAGGGTTGAGAGGTACCAAACCCAGAATGGCTTGGATTAGGGTTGTCCTCAGCTAAAGACCAATGGAGTTGCTTAACAATGACAAGGGGGGAGACTTCCGGTTCCTGTGGCAGTGCCTGCGGTCAGGCAAAGAGTATGCTCTCTTTGCTGACCGGTTTCCCCCCGCCGGTAGACCCTGGACAGGGTCGAAAGTCGCCCCGGAGAGGCGACCACCGTAGAGGAGGGCACTCGCTGATTGCA
Organism: Azemiops feae; assembly: GCA_023970755.1. Taxonomy (NCBI): domain Eukaryota; kingdom Metazoa; phylum Chordata; class Lepidosauria; order Squamata; family Viperidae; genus Azemiops; species Azemiops feae. The sequence goes on along the minus strand of JALGBA010000503.1, from coordinate 73,534 downwards.
GAGGGAGGGGCAACTCCCTCTGCGATCCGAGCAATCACCTTTGGGCCGACGGGGAAAAGATCGGCCAGTAACATGGCCGATCACTCAGCTGCTCTGGCCGAAAGTCACAGCAACATCTAAGCATAAAGACCCACCGTGGAAGATCCGGGTGAGACCTTTCTTTCCCTCTTGATATTTTACTCATTTCCCTGTGAAAAGCTCTTAGAAATTGCTTCCCCCCCTTGAGAAAGCAGCCTTTGATCACTTGGGGAAAGAGCTGTGGAAAAAGAAAAAAATGACTAATTTCTATTGTTTGTTTGAGCGGCTGGAACTACCTGTCTGATAGATCTACTTTTAGAGAGCACACACATGTCTTAAACATCAGATCTGGCCCTGGCAGTTAATCACAAGTTTCCTTATGTTTGTTTTTGGCTGGTCTTGGCAAAGGTATGCCAGACAGAGGTTAGTAAGTTAGTTTTTATTGGAAACAGGAAGAAGGTCTTAAATACAGTTGTTGATTGCCCACTGCAGTGCAAAGAAGTCAGAATCTTTATCTGTAGTGTAACTATGCTCCTGAGTTTAAGCTTTTGCATCCGGCTCTTTTAAAAATTAATTGGTCTCTTAATGGCCTTGGGAGGCAACTAAATATATTCTTTCTAGTCTGGGAACTGCTGATTCTGCATCAATAGTGTCACCTTTACATTGTGTGCCATAGCATGCATTGTAATTTTTTTATTACACAGAGAGAGAAAGGGCCGTTAGATCTGCTGAATTGTTAATAGATATAAAAATTTCATAGTGCAGAGTTGTCTAGCCTGTGATATTCCAATTATTATTGGACTATAATTCCCATGTACTTCCTCAGGGAAAGTTCTAGAAAAAGCAAATTGTACCTTCTGGTTTATTTTGTATGAATATTAGTGAAAGAGAAACTCTTCTCCTTCCCTTCTGCTTCCCTAGTTTTTTTTCCTTTTCACCTTCCTCTCATTTCACTAAGTTACATAGGTTTTTGGGAAGCATCACAAATCCCTATTCTTTCTGTGTTTCTCAGATGAACAGCAAAGGAAAATAATTTGATGGCAAGAGAGGGGTTCTGGTACTGGTGTGGACAGGTGTGGACAGGTGCTGAGACCAGGGTTTTCATCAGAAGGATTGAAGAAGAAAGAAAATCTTAAGCGAAGCAAGGAGCAGTTGGGTCATGATGAGGCCGAGAAAGAAGAAAGAAGAGGTAGCTTTGCACAACATGGTTAAGAGAAAATGAATAAGCAGTTTCTTAATAGAGCTGAAGTTTGCCACCAAGTGAGTCCTTCAGCAGACACAGACACAAAAGAAACCTGTAGTGCAGAAATGGATTAATGATGCACGTTGATAGGAGAAGAGACTGTTGCAGAAAAGAAGAGGCTGAGAGCTCTATAAGAGCAGATACTGTGAATTCAGCAGCATTTAAGTGTCTATCATCAATTTTGCTTTAAATAGCTTGCTTTGTTGGCCTTTTTTTGGTGTTCCCAGCCTGAAAGATGGGGAAAAGAGGAGATAATAGCAAAGCAATAGCACTTAGAGGTATATACCGCTTCATAGTGCTTTACAGACCTCTCTAAGTGGTTTTACAGAGTCACCGTATTGACCCCAACAATCTGGGTTCTCATTTTATCAACCTTGGTGGATAAGTAAGAGACATTGTGCAAACATTGCATTTTAAGAAAAAGATTGGACAGCCATTTGTCAGGGATGGTATAAGGTCTCTTGTCTTGGACATAGGGTTGTATTAGAAGACCTCCAAGGTTCCTTCCAACCCTGTGATTCTGTCATTCTGAAATCTGCAACAAATGTAATTAAGCAGCATACTGCAAAGGTGAATAAGATATTAGAAATCATCAGGGGATTAAGAAGTAGAGAAAATTGTAGGTTAGAGTTAGGAGGAAGACTTATTTTCCTAACATCAAAACTTTACTATTGTAGTAATAGTATATTGTAATAGTGTAATCATAACCAGATGCCTGGAGGCTGTGAGGGTCTGGATGGGCAGAACAGGTTTCAGCTGAAGCCTGGCAAGACTCAGAAGCTTTGGGCTTGGACGCCTATTGGTTGTAGGACAATAACAACTTTTGTGCTGGGTGGCATTGCCCCAGACATACCTAGGACACAATCTGGGGGGTTTTCCTGGCTTCAACAAATCCTGTTTGAAGAGCAGGTGGCAGTTGTGGCTAGGAGGCCCTTTGCACAGCTTCAGATAGTGTGTCATTTACGTCCATTCATAGATTAGGGCGGGCGCTCTGCTCATGGTCACTCATGCCCTAGTCACACACTGTACATGGGGTTGCCTATGGAGAGTATCTGGGAGCTTCAGCTGGCACAAAATGAGGTGGCACAGACAGTTAAGCATACCACTAGAACAACACATGATATATCCTCTTCTCCTCAAACTACATTAATTCTAAATCTGCTTCTGGTTCCAATTCAAGGTGCTGAATTTAAAGCCCTATATGGCATGGTGCTAGGTTATTTGAGGGACTACCTTTCCCTGTCTTCCCACCAGATCTGGGAGAAATGTTATGCTATGGGTCTCATCTGCTAGGGAGCTATACAGTGTTGGGATTCAAATAATTTAACAACCGGTTCTCTGCAGAATACGCCCCCTGCACGGAGTGCTCCACCACCACTGCTTCCCCCTACCCCCGATGGAGTGCTCTGTTGCTGCTTCCCCCCCAGGATGTAGCGCTCCACCACTGCCGCTGCTTCCCTCAGTGGTGAAGGTGGAGTTTGGGAGGCAGCGGCAGGGCATGGCCCAGCAGCAGCAGCAAAGCTCGTCCTCTCCACTGAAGTGGCTGCCAGCAGCTTGGGTGCTTCAGCTCCATCTGAGTTGAAGAAAGTGGAGGCACAGCAGCGGGATTGCTCTCAATAAGGCGGGTGCACACGAGCGAGCAGCACACCCAGGTCTTATTGTTGAGAGCAATCCCGCTGCTGTGCCTCTGCTTTCTTCAACTCAGATGGAGCTGAGGCACCCAAGACACTGGCGGCTGCTTGAGTGGGGAGGACAAGAAGGAGAAGAGCGATGAGGCTTTGTGCCAGCCAGCCGGCTAGGTGAGGAGTAGGTTGGGTATGGTGGCTGGCTGGGGAGGGGGATCATGGCTGCTTGAGGGGGATCTGCCAAGCCTCATGGCACGGCATTGGCAGACGTGACACGGTTCGGCTGAAAGCAGCTGCAAAACAAGTGGGGCAGTGTGGGACAGATCCCCCCTCACCTGCCCACCCACCCTCTTCCCTTTCACTCCCCTTCCAAGCCCTCTTCGCAGCTCTGCCCACACAGCCACCAAAGTAGCAGGTGGAGCGCCGGAGCTGGAAAGTGCCTGCTTTCCAGCTCCATCGCATTTCTCTGCTGCCAGGGAGCTGGAGAGCTTGCCCCACTCACCACCGCCCAGATGCCCTCACTTCACAAACCATTTCTTTTCTAACCTTGTGGGACAAGGTTAGCATAGAAATGCTTTGGGAAGGGAGGGCATCTGGGCGGTGGTAGGTGGGGCAAGCTCTCCAGCTCTGACATGCTCCTCCACCACTGTGGGCAGTCCCACAAATAAAAGAAGTTTGTGGGACTAAAAAAAAAAGTTCAATCAATCAATTCCAACTTCTCTTGAAAAAAAAGATCTCGCAAAGTTGGATTGATTGGAATTGATTGATTAAATTTTTTTTGTCCCATAAACTTCTTTTATTTGTTGGACTGCCCACAGTGGTGGAGGAGCGTGTCAGAGCTGGAGAGCTTGCCCCACCTACCACCGCCCAGATGCCCTCCCTTCCCAAAGCATTTCTATGCTAACCTTGTCCCACAAACAAAAGAAATTTGCCAAAGTGGATCCCGGGCTGCAATATGTGCTGCAATGGAGAGACCAGAAGTGGAGCAGCCGGCGCGAGGGAAGGAGGAGTGGGGAAAAGAAGGAGGAAAAGCGGCTGAGTGAGAAGAGGCGCTGAAAACAGCGGAGTCCTTGTGCCTGCCTGCCACATGCTCGCCCTGCATTAGCCATGCTCTCCATGGCTAACACAGGGGGGTTACAGTGGCAGGGTTTGGGGGATGGCGAATCCCCATTTGTGACATGTCCATCGACCAATCATCATTCCGCCTCTCGGGAGGGCACCAAAAAAAGCAGAGTCCGTGTGTTCGCCTGCCTCGCACTCACCCCGTATCCTCCATGCTCTCCATGGCATGCTGCAGCTGATCCGAGGCGGCTGGCCAGGCACCAAAGCGCCACTGAAAACAGCAGAGTGTGTGCGTATGCCTGCTACACACCCGTCAGCTGTGCTCTCCACACCTCAAATCAGCTGCAGCATGCTGTGGAGAGCATGGCAGCTGCGGGGCGAGTGCGAGGCAGGTGCGTACCCAAACTCCACTTTTTTCAAGTGCCATTTTAACAACCAGTTCGCCAAACTCAAGTAGGTAACGGTTCTACAGAACTGATGCGAACCGGCTGAATCCCACCTCTGGAGCTATATTCTGTCACCGGCTCCTACTTTATGGAACATCCTTCTCCCCACCCCCTGGTGAGGCTGGCTATATCCCTGCTGATTTTCCTGAAGACCTTCAAAACCTGGTTAGGCCAGCAGCCCTGGAGGCCCCAAGGGGCCAGCAAGATACTGAAGCAACTCCATTGTTATTAACATCTGCTATTCTTTTTAGCTTTTGTAATTTTTAAAGTTGTTTTTAATTTTTTAATAATCATTGTTTTTATAAACTGCTATTAACAGTTATTAACCGTTTTAATAGTTCTGTTGTACACCACCCAGAGTCACTTTTACATGAGATGGATGGCCATATAAGTTTAATGCATATAGTAAATAAATAATTGTTCTTCTGTAATAAAGTATAATAAAGAGTAAAATGCAATTCTGTGTTCTTTCCTGAATACCATCCAGAAATGAACCTGTGACCTCCCATCAGCTTTGATAATCCACTATGCTTAACAGGAATGTGGGGGGGGGGATAGATTTTCAAAAGTGAAATCATACATGCTAATTCAGAAATATGTTGCATAATGTTAAAACCTGAGACAAAGAGCAACTTTTGTATTTACAGTCTTTTGTCCTTTTGGTATCTTGTTTATCCTCCCTGCATGCTTTGTTCTTTTTTTAAAAAAATTAAAAGGATGCTATTTTCCAACATAATTAATTTAAAGATTGGTAGCATTTGGCTAGACTAGAGTACTAGAAAACAACTAGTTTCCTGCTCCAGTTTTAAATGATCAGAACATTCTGCAATGATTAACTAATGAGCTGACCAAACAATGCCCCTCCAATGTTTATACCGTAAATACTAGCAGCATTTTACAGCAAGGCAAAGAAATGGCTGAAATTCTTCATTCTGTTTCCTCTGAGTTTCCAATCAGCAGTTTGATCCCTTGCTGTGCCCTTCATAAAACATTTATCACTCTCCTTTGGCTTCTTGCCTATTGCAGACAATTTTTTTAAAAGCCTTCATTCGCCCTATTGTCGATCCGTTTCCCCAACTGCCTCCGCACACACCCCCAAAGCCAGAAAAAACAATAAGAACACTGGCTAGTCTGTGATGCTAATTCACAAGTAAGTTGTAAAATGTTAAAACCTGAGACAAAGATCAGATTTTTCTAGTTATAGTTTATCCTCCCTGTGTTTTTTTTTTTTTTTTTTAAATTAAGTGATGACATTTTCCTACTTAGAATAATTTGGTAGCATTTGGCTTCACAATTAAATCTTTAATAAGAGATGTATTCCAGTGAATCATATTGTATGACAGAACCATACTTTTAAAAAAATACTTACATTTCTATATGTTAATATATATTGCTACATATGTATTATATGCCATATGCTAAATAAATAATAAATTTCTGTATGAGGATAAAAATTTATGTAGATTAGTGTTTCTCAACTGGTAACACTAGGTAATTAGAAGTGTGAACTTCAACTCCCAGAATTCCCTAGCCAGCATGATGACTGGAATTCTGGGAGTTGAAGTCCATACAGCTTCTAGTTGCCAAGGTTGAGAAACAGTGATGAAGATAAACAAAATACTGAAACTGAATCTAGCGAGATAGAGTTTTGTAGAGTCTTCTCAGTTTAGAAAGAAAATAGAAGGAATAAATTCAGGAGTATCTGATTCATATAGATCAGCAGTTCCCAACTGTTTGTAGTTTGTAGTCACTGTGAGTTGTGGGGGGGGGGGCACGGAGGGAGGCTCAGCCAATCTCATTGTATACATGTTATACTTTGATAATAAAGGTTCGTTCATTCTATATCCCGCACCCCTAGAAAACTTCTGATATATTCTCGCACCCCTTACAAAAGTTCAAAATAATAACAACGAATTATGCATATACACTATAATTTTGAAACTTCTAAACCCAAGTTTTCGCACCCCTTGGATTATCGTCTCGCACCCCCAGTTGGGAACCCCTGATATAGATGAACTATACCATTTCAGACAAGTGACTGTCCAGTCTCTTCTTAAAAACCTCCAGTGATGGAGCGCCTACAATTTCTGGAGGCAAGCTGTTCCACTGGTTAATTGTCCTCACTGTTAGGAGGTTTCTCCTTAATTCCAGGTTGCTTCTCTCTTTGGTCAGTTTCCAACCATAGTTTCTTGTCTTGCCCTCTGGTGCTTAGGAGAATAATTTGACCCCCTCTTCTTTGTGACAGCCCCTCAAATACTGGAATACTGCTATCATGTCACTCCTGGTTTTTTTTTTTCTCTAGCCCCAAACCCAAGTCCTGCAGCCATTCTTCATATGTTTTAGTCTCTAGGCCTTTGATCATTTCAGTTGCTCTTCTCTGAAATTTTTCCAAAGTCTCAACATCTTTTTTGTAGTATGGTGACCAAAATTGGTTCCAGTATTCCATTCTTTAATATTCTTTTTGATCATACAGTACTACATGCTTCCAGGCATCTATCATTCTATCCTAAAATATGCATCTCAACATACTTTGGCAGAACTTCTCTTTTTTTTAGCTGAAAGCTGCACAGTAAAATGCAAAGTCTGAAATCCTAAAAATAATTGATAGACCAACATTAAATCCCATTAAATCTAACTTCTACTTGATAGCCTAGTAGTTCCAAATGGGGAGCCAGTCTCCAGTCTGTTAAGCCCAACATTTGATGAGTTTCATTTGGCTTTAAAAAACATGTGCTATAGAAACTTGTGTTATGGGTAGCTGGTAATCTTGCCTTACACAATTGCACTGGGGTAGAAAGTACCATGAACCCTATCATATTTTACTGAGTAGTTCTCAACAAAGCTAAACGCAGAAGATACTTTACAGGTACCTGTTTCTTCATCCCTATTCAAGCTATCCATTTCATGTGTTTTTCAAAAGCCTACTAGTATTAGCTGTTGGGTTTTCAAAATTCCAGCTGTTAGGTTATAAATAAGTTTGAACATGGAATGTACCTGATTAGTTGAGGAAAAACAGCACAGAGCAAATTTCTGGCCTGCTTTAGAACTTGAACGACCTATGCAATTTGTGATTTATACTCAAGGTCACTCTGTATGACAAAAGTTATTGTTCCACCTGTTTATGTTGATATCCAGGTTAGCAGCTGTCATATAAGAAGAGAAGACAGACAAGACTTGAAATAATTCCTACTTTAAAGTATTTAATAATGATGTCTTTTGGAAAAGATTTTAATTCCAGACTTTATTTATAATGGGGGAAAATGCATTATAAATAAAACATATTAATTTCCTACTCTTACTCTGCAATAAAAATAATTTCAGGACTGAGTTTACAGAACAGCACATCAGGATTTGCTAAGAGGTATAGTTGAGTATAGTTTAATCGGTGAGCCTTTGGGGTGGGTGAGGGCTCAGCGGTTAAAGATGCTGAGCTTATGAGCTGGATGACTGACAGCCCAGGTTTGAGATCCAAGCTCCGCACAATGGGGTGAGTTCCCATTACTTGCCCCAACTCCTGCCCATCTAGCAGTTTAACAGTATGCAAATGCAAGTAGATTAATAAGTACCACTTTGGTGGGAAGATAACAGTATTCCATGCACATTTGACGTATAGCCATGCTGGCCATATTACCATGGAAAATATCCTTGGACAACACTGGCTCCCTTGGCCAAGAAACAGAGATGAGCACCGTGGCTTAGAGTCAGGGAAACTTTTAGGTTTATAGTTGAGAAGGTCCACTAAACTAACAGTGCAAAGATTTCCATTATGTTCTGAGCATCAAGAAGAACAAGTTTAAAAGAACACCTAATTGCTATGTCTTCCAGTTCCAGATAACCCTCACATACACTGTCACTGCCACTACTAGTGCCAGTAGATAAAACACTGAACAAGGATATTTAGAATGAAAACTTGCAAAGACTATTAAATACAATTGTCTCAGCTGGATGCTACATAGGACCAAATGGATCCCTCAGACCAAGAAATGTCAATCTGTTAAGACTTGAGAATCACTCATCACTCAGATTTCTAAAACTAGTGGGCTACAAAGCAGATGCTGTCTCCAGGTGGACAAGCTTCATACTAAATATATTCTTGTAAGTATACCATCTCTAAAGTGCTTAGGTTTGTCTTCCAGATGACAGGTAAGGAGTAAAAATGAACTTGAAAGGCTGGCTGCACAAAATATATCTCTAAAAATAGCTGTATCTTAAAAAAGTAGAGAATTTCTTACCTATCTGTTGACCACAGCAGCATAGGAACATGATCCAAGGATAGGGTCTCTTTGCACAGGAAAAGAAATACATAGAGTAGCTGTCCCCATGAAACAGCACTGCATCTTGCCATGATGTTTTCAGTGTTTGTATGGTAAGGAAACCAAAGTTGATTCAGAAGGAAAATAAATGATGGGAACTGGTTATTCTGGTATCTGTTATGAAGCTTCTGGCTTTGGCCAGTTTTTATTTATGATAGCTGGAGTAGGTCTGTTTTATGACAACAGGAAAAAGAATCTATACCCAAACACAGTGCAAACTTTGACATAGCTTTGAAAATGAGACTCTCTCTATTAGCAGCTCTAGTTTAGGACCAGATAAATAGTGTTCACCTAGCAAGATGCCCATATACTAGAAGATGTCCTCCTTTTTGTTCTTGTGGTGCAATTATATCAGTATATATTACAGTGCAATTGCTGTTCCTGGAGATACCCATCAATGAATGGAACCAGTATATACTGCGTTTATATGCAATTTGTATATCATTACACCATATTATAATAACAGAAGAGACGGAGCATTGGATATATAACTGTTAGAGCAACAGTGGTGGTAGTGATGGTAGTATCAGATTATGGTGGCAGATTAGGTTATTCTTTAAAAAGTCCAATAATTGTGCCTATAGTGCCACAAATGAGTAATAATTTGATTTTAAGAAGAAGATTCACAGCATCATAGATGTTCAGTAGAACATAGCTTTTAAAATTTCAAACATGTTCCTGCATTTCCCTGTATAAAAATCCACTTTCCATTTAATTTGTAAGGAAAAATACTGAATTTCCTATCCTTTTTAGAAATGAATCTTTAGGTAGTTCCAACCTTTTGGGGCAAATGAATTTTATATCTAGACTTTCCCTTCTACTTTGTTCCCAAATAGCATCAAAACCCTGCTTGGAAGCATTGAAAGAGTATTGTAGTAGCCATAACTCCATTCACAGGCCTTGTCTTCAGTCTGAGTCAAACCTTCTGAGAAAGGAACCCAAACCAAAAAAGGAGAAATTGAAAAAGAGGTTCCAGAAAGTAATATAAGGAGAATTATACTCCATATATTAACATTTCCATATGGAAAAATATAGGGAAGCAAAACTGTCTGAGGAATTCTGAAATGAAGAGAACAACATGGAACTAAAAGTGTTAGGGCAAAGCAGTGGCATAAATGTTGATATAGTTGAGAGGATTAGTGGATTCTTAATTGTTTCTTGGTTAATTTCCCATAAATTAATTGCTTAAATAGTCTTTCCCAATTATGATGTTCTCTATTCATGTTAATTTTCAGCTATCATAATCCCCAGCTATGGGGATTTTTATTTAAAAAGCTGATTTACAGCCAATGTAGCATAATAAAAATAAGCAAAAATGCTTGTGGCAACTTCGCAACTGATGAGCATTGTGTTCACAGGAGCATCATGGGGAGCAGAAGGGGTTAAAATGGTAGCACATATAAAAGGTTATGGGGCTTAAACCATGGACTTGTGGCTATCATCTTAACTTTTTCACACACTCCATTGATGTTCCTTGTTTATCAAATACACAAAACATTTTCCAGAAATATACACCTGTTTTTATGTGTGCAGATATGCTGTGGACAGTAAAATCAGAGAAATAAAATGCAGAAAATTCGATAGTAAATGCTGCATTAACATTTACAAGCCTGATGGATTAGATAAGACAGACTTAGTGCCATATAACATCTCTAGGCTGCTAAAAAAAAACCAATTATCCCAATAAAATCTGTCCTCATAGTTCTTCTATTCCACTTCATATGATAGAAGATCCTGGCAGTCTACCTCTTCTATTGTAATTCTCTCTTGCTAAATCACCCAAAGTACTATTTACTGGCCATAAAGAGAGTATAGTTCAGAAATGTAGCAGACAAAACTCCATGTGTTCTTCTCAATTCAGAAGAGATTGTCAAGCATATGAGGTTATCCTCTGTAAACTGAAATCACCACAAGGTCTATCCACCTTTATTGTTGTAAAGGTGATTGGATATTCTCTATCCCAACCAAAATCAATTAATTTTTTAAAAATTACATTTGTCTTATTTTTATTGTTATTGAATTACTTCTGAATTCTTCTCTTTGGTTCTCCTCCATACATTTCCCATATGTGATTAAACATTTATTGCGGTTGTAGAGTTGCAACTATAGAGCTTCTATCGAAATGGAGGAGGAAAAAGGAATCAAACAGACTTGCTAGATGCCTGTCCAAATCTGTGGTCTTATGAATCAAAGCCCTCTAGGTCCCTACCTCCTGCAGTTATTCTGTGTGAATGTGGCATCTACTTCTGTTCAGGTGACGTTTTGATGTTTAAAAAAGAGAGGGACAGGATCTATGTATGGATCAACATAGGAGTGGTTGGTTCAGAGCACTGTGGTGGCCTAGAGATGAAGACACTCATCTCACACTCGGGGAGTTGAGAGTTCAATCCTAGGCAGTGATAGATGTTTCTCTATCAGGGCACAAAGAGAAAATATCTGCTGTGTTGGCGTCAGGAAGGGCATCTGGCTAGTAAACGCTCAGCTTCATTCAGTCACCCAGACTACACCCAATAAAAGGGAGTACAGGGTGGAAAAAAGAAAAAAAAGAACAATGGGTGGTTGGTTTATTTCTTTGAGGGATTACTTTTGTGATCTACCTTTTCTATCATGGGTTCATTGTTCTTTAACTTCTGTATTTCCCAGTCATTTCCTTTTAATTGCAGAATTCCTTCACTGCATATGTACTGCATTATTGGTGCCTAGGCTCGGCTCAGCTGTTTAACTCAGGAAGCTTGAATTTGATTTCTACCTTGAATTGGATACAGTGAATTGCAGTGATGTACATATGGCTACCGTGAGAATATAATCTCATGTATTTATGCAGGGAACAAATTGGTAAAATAATGTTTGGAATGAATGTACTGTTTAGTGGGAAATGAATTACAAGCACATGCAATCCATCTTTAAGTGGGCCATCCCATTTTCACTTGGGCTTTCACCTGGGAATGACACTAAAAGGTAAAGACACTGTTGAGTTTAGCTCACTTCCCGGTATCTACAAGAATATAGGAGAATATTTGTAGCTCAGGGTTGAAATGAGGGGTCCTTGGTGCTTTCCTAGTTGTTTTTATGCAGACGTTTCATTATCCAAACTAGGTAACATTATCAAGGCTAGTAAGGACTAGCAAATCTCACTCCTTACTGGCACTGATGATGATACCTAGTTTGGCTAATGAAACGTCTGCATAAAAAACAACTAGGAGAGTAACAGTAACAGAGTTGGAAGGGACCTTGGAGGTCATCTAATCCAAACCCCTGCTCACACAAGAGCACAAGTCTGACCACGTACCTAATATATATAATTGGTTTACCATTCTTCTTACACTTCTCCTTCCCCCTGCTCAGCTCCTCAGTGGGCAAATTACTGGTATTGTGCTATGCAAGTATTAATCAGGTCTGACTCTGTTTAGCTTTTTGAAGTGTTAGGTGGGGCAGTCTGCTGTGATGTAGTCTCAGAATTAAGATTTCCAGAATTTTGTTTTTCCAGAGTTTGCAACCTTAATCGCAACTTTCAGAATTGAAGTGCATTAGATGAAAAAGAAAATTATTTTGCAGATACTTTTTTGGGTACTGACATATATCCTCCAGCTGTGTTTACATTCCTAATGTAAATTATTTTGACTGCAAATGCTTGTTGACATCAAATTCAAGTGATACAATGACAAAATTATTCTAAATTGGGATAACAAAGGTGTTGCTGTACAAATTGATGATTTATGGATATTTTTACTTTTTAAAAGATGCATAATATAAAATACAGCTGGCATATTAAGAAACCAGATTTTATGGCAAGATTAGATTTTGAAATATACTTTTGTCATTAAATCTGCTTTTAGATTTCAATTTTCATAGTTCTAAAATGAAAGTCTAAATAATGTACTTAACCAATTATTTCCTTTATAGGCATATTTGATAAATGAAAATCCTAACCAACCAGATGCTACACTGTATTTTATGCTAAGAAGTGAATGCAAAAACAGAATTAGCACTTTTTTTAAGGTCTTTGTGCTTAAGAATCCAGGTCTGTACTGAATATTTGGCAATTAAAATGCTGCCAAATTGTTTCTCTACATTTTTTTCAGTCACAGGAGTCAGAAACACCATGCTAAGTCCAATACATTGGATTAAATGATGCATCCAAATGGTGATATTAGAACATCTCCATTTATATAGTACACCTGGCAAGTCCCATAAAAACAGTTATTAGCTTTTGAGAAAGGTATGCGTGTATTATACAAAACACTTTCATTCACATTCCTATGGAAAACATTGCTGGTTTGACATTGCAAATACACAGCAGTTCTTCCAAGTCCCTTCTCATTCCGAATAAGGCAGTGAGAACCTGCTATTGTGTATGACTGTTCATTTAACTGTAAATGGATTATAATACCCATTTTTACTTACCTTGAAAGAAATGAAAGGAAAAAAATGATAAAAGACAAAACTGGTAACATCCCCAAGAGAATCTAGTAAATCATGTAAAGAATATTTTGGCAATATGTACTTCATATATTTCCAAAATATACTTCTCCCTTCACTCTGGTCAATATATAAGTTGTATTTCAAAACTTTACATTGTTGATATGTAAATATTTTACTTAAAGTGCTCTTTATAGTGATGTTCTGTTAAATCTTACAAACAATAAAAAGATGCTTCTTAAATATTCCAGGCTAAACACAAAAAATCTTTTTCTTAAGAAAATCTTTAAAAGTTTAGCTAATTCAAGATGTGCTTAGAAAAAGATAAATGCAACATGCAATTATAGCAAATTTATCAATCCAATGTGATGACTAATTTGTGGTATTTTTATTAATTTTCTATGGAAAACATTTTTGTTTTGCTTTCTTACACAAAAGGTCTTTATTATAAAATGGTTAGTGGACTTACCATGGCAAATGTTTAGATTTGTTGGATGAAGATGTCAGTAAAAAGAAATAGTCTCTTGTGTAAAACCCAAATATCAGCAGAAGACTACATACACAAAAAGACTTTTTCATTGTGTATTTTGTAAGTCAAGAATTTTATTCCTCTGAATTTGTCATACAAGAATTGTTCTCAAGTAACAGAGAAATATAGTGTGCAAAGGCAGCCACCAACATTTGTTAAAAGTTCTTGTTCTACAATTTAAAGTTTTGATATATATTAAGTACATATCACAGAAGCAGTAGAAGACAATTAGGTTGCCCTGATGTTTGGTTGTGGTTGTAACTTGCCTTATGTATATTTCCCAAATGGACCTAAAAGAAAGGAATGCAAGATAATGCTTACAACATCAATATGTTTGGATGCATCACTTAGCAGCCACCAGGGTGCCTACCTCCTCTGATTATAATTGTTTACAGGTTCTTTTAATTAAATAGAAAGCTGGCACACTGCAAAACAAAGTAATTGCCTCTACCTTAATATGATTTACAAGAATGACTCTGGATTCACATAGACCAGAGATATGTTTAGGAGGGGGGAATGGATTATTTGAGCCAGTGCTTTGTTTGCAAGTCTGCCTGACTGTCCAGGAAAAAAAAGGGAAAAGAGAGAAGGTAAAAAGCATTTTGAGGAAAGAGTGTGGGAAGAAATTTTACCACGTTCCCTCTGATGACAGAGTGTTTTACTATTGACCTGCCATCAAGAGAGTCACAATGTGAGAACATTGATCAACATGCTCTCATTATTTGAAATGATGGTCTATCCCTGCCTAAATTGTTGATACTGATGAATCTTTATTGGTATCATTAATATAAACACCTCTGAGGGAAATTTTAAAGGCAGTTTGTACATGACAAAACCTTAGCTTTTAAGGGAAAACACCATGAGCTGGTTTGCTAGATATAGGCAATGTCTCTGCACTCTTCTAAAATAGCAGTGATCTTTTCCTGTAATGAATTTGAAAAATATTTTCCAAACAAATAATAGTCTGATGTCTGAACACAATTTTATGATGCTTTATGCAGTTGCTGGTAATATTTATGATGCTTATACAACTGAATAGATTTAATACCTCCTTGCAATTGCCCATATTCTACTCGGATGCTTCCAGCAATTAAAAATTGATCTATTATGTAATATGTATAAATTGGATTACTGAAGAACCAAGGTATTAGTCTATGTCCATATTAGTATATAAATATTATGAAAACCACACAAAATAGTTATAAATCTTTAAAATGTCTTTAACCATGGCTGTTTGACTTCTATTTGAATTTACTCTCTAAGATATTAATGATACGAAGATATAGAATAAAGGTAATAAAAAATGAATAACTTAACCTTTAACATCTTTTTTCATTGTTGCCTCAATAAATTGTATTATACCTAATCTGCTGATACAATAAAAAGTGATAGTGCTGGCCATAAGAATATATATATATATATATTAATTTACTCCATTTTATTTTGTATCAAAGTAGCATCTCTTTAAGAAAATCAAGGTCTTTAATATGTGCCAGGTCTCATATGCAGGCATTCTTGAAAACAAAATAGCAGCTCTCTAGTTTAAAATTGTCTTTTAAAGTTGTTACTTAAGATTTGGCTAGGGTGCCAAAATATTCTTTCTTTAAAAAGAAAAAATGACTAAAAGCATTTTGTATATTGTATACCAAAGAGGTATATGTGAAAGAGGCAAGTGCAGTGTAACAATAATGGATTGGAAATGAAGTTCTAAGTTGAATTTTTGGCAATACAATTTAAAGAAAAATCTAGGGCATGAAACAAACATTCTTTAAACTCATGATCAGGCCACCTTTCCAAGCAATGTTCTCTTCTTTTAAGAGAACTGTTCTAAACTTTTCTATAAGTGTTATTGTGATGAAGCAGTTGTTACAGACTTCGTTACTAAAAGATCTTCTGTGTTAGTTTGCTTGTCACTTTTATGAAGAGTAGCTGCCAGTTCTGGGAACTGAGAGAAATAATTCCTTGCAAGCATTTGTTTGTGCCTTACTCTGTGAATGAACACCTTCTCATAAGCCTGAAAGAAAGAAAAAATAGAAAATGTTTTGATTGGTTATATATTGGCATAGCAGATCCTTAAACTATGAATGGTATTAATTTTTAAATAAAAAAACTAATAATCATTTTGTGTTTTTAAAAAGATAACCCATAGGTTGATTAGCTCAGAGATGCAATGCCATTTACAGTGAACTACTATAGATGTTAACAAATAGGTACAAGTTATTAGGATGTGATTAATTCCTGCTCAGTTCTTTAAAATGATTGATTTGGAATCCCAAAGATGCTGTTCAAAAGGCAACTGGACTTTGTTTATTTTTTTTCCTTGAAAACGTTTCACTTCTCATCCAAGAAGCTTCTTTAGTTCTCCAGAACTGAAGAAGCATCTTGGATGAGAAGTGAAATGTTTTCAAACCTTTTCAGTTCAGTACTCCTTGTCAAATCCGACTCGACTCCATAGTTGCACCTGCTGTTGCTTGTAGTTTGTCAAACAGCAAGGGAGAGCGGTGAGAGAATTCCTAAGGGGGGAGGGAAGGTCTGGAATGTAAGAGAGCCTTCTGTTGCGGGCGATACGTTATCCACCAAGGTCAAGTTATGAAATGTTTGAGCAGTGCAGACAGTCTTTTCCCAAAACAAAAGAACTGAACCCAATTGGTGAACTATGAACTGTGGGTGGCCCAGAGGGGGAAAAGGGGTTTTACCTATGTGGGTTTTCACAAGCAAAGTAAATTGGAGAAGCCAGATTTGCTTAACGACTACTTGATTCACTTCACTGCAATATTTGCTTAATAACCATGGCAGAAAAGGTCGTAAAATGGGGCATGATTCACCCTAACAATGGAAATTCTGGTCCCAATTGTAGTCTTAAGTCAAGAACTGCCTGTATACATTCCAAAGTGGAATACCTGTCAAACAATCTGCATAACAAAGCACACATTCTATGCTATCTCTGTGTTCCTGTGTGCCTTTTTAAAATTGAATCTGAAGGATTTTAATAGTACCATACCTTATGGGATTTTTCCACCCTTTACTGGACTGAATTTATTTATTAAAAATATATTTAATGTGTGTGGGGTAGCACATTTAAATTAATACCGTCTCAAGATCACTTAGTTTAAGATGAGCTTCAGCTTCATCCTCTTTGAGGAGAATAGTGTTCCAGGGAGACCATTCTTGCCACTTATTCCACCTAATCATGACCAAATCATACAGATCATCCCAAGCACTAAGAGCTGACTGAGCATCCCAGAAATGTTCCACCATGTAGTGTAAGTCTTGCAGCTGCAATATAAAAACAAGAGGAAAAAAAGAAATAATAAAAGTTAATTTAAAAACTTACCACATTTATAAAGTTGTTGCTTTGAATGCCTATTATTGTATGCCACACATAGTCACTACATTTTAATTACAGATTGAAATGCTCTCAAGGAAAGCATTTCTCCCCTCTCTTTCTTTCTGCAATGGCTATGATAACACACAATCAGCTTATTTATGCCAAAAGACGTATTGCCTCAAATACAAGTTTTTAGAAATTTATTGTAAGGTTTTTATGCAGATGGCTATTTCTGCTTCCTCTCTTGACAGCTTGCTTGATTATCAACTTGTTGCTAGAACATTTTCTTGCTGCTAGCCACTTCCCAAATCCATGCTGTTAGTAAAGAATTAATGATCCGGAATTCACAAATAGAAATAGTACTTAATTAAATTCAAAGTTTGTAATATTCCACTACCAGTGAATTCCTCTCTTTTTTGCAAATATACTAAAAGTCTGAATTTCCAACCTGGAAATTCAGACTTTTAGTATATTTACAAAAAAAGAGTTCCAACCTGGAACTCAGCAATTTTATACCTAAAATGACATAATCCAGGGCTTTTCAACCTTTTCACCCATTGTACCACTTTTAGGATATGGCAACATTCGAGTACCACCAGTCGCCTAGCAAGGTGTCAAAAACTTGATGACAAAAAAAAGGAAAAAAGTGATAAAGTACAGGTAGTCCTCGACTTACAACAGTTCGCTTAGTGACTGTTCGAAGTTACAATGGCACTGAAAAAAGTGCCCCCCAAGCCACAGCCGAGCAAGACACCTGCCTGCCCGGCGGTGCTCTTCCTCCTGTCTGAGGTTTCCATTGTTGTGAGCATTTCTGTTGAGGATTGGCAGCGGGGGTGGGGTGGGGGTGTTTGGTTTTTATTCCCCCCGTCTGCTGGGTGGTTGCAGCAGGTTTTGGTCATTTCACATGACCCTGGGATACTGTGACCATCATAAATATGAATCAGTTGCCAAGCATCTGAATGTAAATCACAAGACCCTGGAGATGCTGCAACATTCCAGCTGATTGGCGCTTCTTCTGGGCTCAGCAGAAGCACCAGGATCAGTGCAGCTTTCCAGCTGATTGGTGCTTCTTCAGGGCTTAGCAGAAGCACCAGAATCAGCACCGAGCTCCAGCTGGAGCCTGGCGCTGATCCTGGCACTTCCACTGAGCCCTGACAGCCCCGAAGAAGCGCTGATCAGCTGGAAAGCAGCACTGATCCTGGTGCTTCTGCTGAGCCCTGACAGCCCTACAGTTCCAGCCATCTCTCACTCAGGCTTATGCGGTGCTGCCACCGGTTCAGCTCATTCCCCTCCCCCGCTAACACTTTTCTAGGATGGTTGCGTACCACCTGCCAGGTGCCAATGTACCACAGGTGGTACCCGTACCACTGGTTGAAAAGCCCTGACATAATCTATATAAGCAACATTAGTATAGCTTAAATACTGTGGCATTATAGTATAGTGTATTTTCCACTATAAATCTATAAATAGCCGGCAAGTCACACTGGCTTTAAAATTATAAGTAAATAAATAAATATAATTATTCGTGATGTATATTTTAATCATAGGACTGATTTTATTAATCATCATGAGAAAATGTATCGCAAATGAGATAATGATATCATATAATTATATAGTTTGGCAACTGTGAAATATCATAACATACAGCATAAGGTTGCCTTGAAATCCAATTACATTAATGAATGTTGCGATAAGGTACCTAGAGAATAAATATAGCCACATGATTTGAGAAAAAGCGTTTCTTAATAAATTGATCTGTTAGGTTCAGTCTAGGGACATAAATCATTAATCCAGCAATGTACTTATAAAGACAAGTATCATTACCAGCAGATTTCTATTAATGCATACAAAAAAATTGTTATTAAGAATATGCTTTAGATTCAGATATATTTTGAATTGAATCTTATATAGACAAATTTTAGAGACATCTCAATAAATTGAAACAAGAACTCATCAATGCAAAACAGAATCTAAATTTTCCTGAAGCTTTCATAGTGATTCAGTTTCCAAATGAAACAAACCAAAAACAGATCAATTTTCTCCCCAGGTATGAAGGAAAAGGTAAAGAGAGAAAAGATGTGATGTAAAAAGATGTGATTTATATCAAGACTCTCCAATCATAATGCTTTGATGCAGGGGCATTGAATAATGTAAGACTATGCAAATAGGCAATGCATTTTGCTAGATGAGTTTTAAATGGAAAATTCACTTGGGACCAATTCATTTCTGTTTTTAAAATGAAATAAATAGGGCTCATTATACATATTATAGTGCCTTCTAAAACAATACACATCTTAATAAGCAAACATGGAACATATTGCTATTTCTTAATATTAATAATTATTTTATATTTTTTTGCATTCAGATACAGATATATTTTCTATGAAAATGAGATTCCCAAATAATACAATTTTCTTTTTGAATTCTACTTAATTATTTTCAGCACAGGATGTATTTCATTAATTAAAATGCAGCAACTTGAAATTCTGTTTATAACGGTGGATAAATGTGTAATTGCTGTTTAGTAATACAATTTAATTCTGGAACTTTATCATCTAATCCAATTTGATGTTAAATTGTACTTAATATGTTTCAATTATTAAAGTTGTGAAGCAAATTTAAATTTGGCGAACATAGCATATTATTTACTTTTTTACCCTAGAAATAAACAAAACCAAACATGCTTTAAATCACTATGGCTCAAAATATTCACAAATTTATCTACTATAAAGTTTGCATTGCCTTGAGGTTTAAAGTCATTTATGAGGAAGTTAAGATGAATCTACATAGAAAGTAGTGACAGCAGCTCTGATGTAAACCACGGACAAGAGATTCTGGAACTACAAATGCTCCATCGCCTTGAATTTCTTTATGTCTAGTAAAACTATAAGAGGCAAGACCCGGATTACTGTATTTAAACCATTTCTTTTGTACTGTATTGACACAATAAAAATCCTACCAGTTTTATGTCTTCTACATCTTTTTCTTTTGTATCATTATCTTCTATATACTGCGTACCTGAAGTATAAAGGCAACCTTAGCACCATCGTTGTATTTCATTTCAGACTCTCTCAGATTTCGGAGCATCCGTTTGTACTTCAAAAAGGCTTCCCTCTTACGAGCCTCATTATCCAGCTTGCAGCAAAGACGGCACCGGCCGATGGTGCAAGAACTAACAGATATGGCAAAACTAGTAGAAGGTAGATATTTTTTGCAACCCAGGCAAAAATAGATGTTGTGATAAAGCTTCATTGGATCAGCTGGTACCTGCAAGAATGCTATTATAAGTTTTTTTTTTCCATAATGAATCAAAAGCCTGGACCAGAGGTTTCTAACATCATGGCTTTCAGTGGATGAAACTGAACTAAAAGAGAAGATGAGCTAAAGGGGTTTCAGAAGAGAAACTGATCTGGATTCATCTGCACATGTGAAATGTTGTGAAGATAACCCTGAACTGCACTGATAAAATCTGTAAAAATTACACTTTTATAAGAATTTCTGGTTATATTTGAGCACACACCAGGCTTCTGGATGTTATTATCAGTTAGATAGATAATCCTTAATATGTAATAATTTGCATTTTCAAAATTCACTTCTATTAACCATAATTGCAATTTCAATTAGAAGTAACAAAAATAAATTGTATATGTATTAATAGGTAATTTACAAACCAGGTTGTAATGATCTACATTAACTGCTATCTCACTGTCAACCTTACAAATTAGCTGCTCTATGGATTCAATTACCCTTAGTAAATTATAAATTATGAAATGTACCATATCTCTCAAACAATTACTGTGATGTAGCACAATATAATAAACCTAGCAATTAAGAACATACTTTTAAACTTTGGTATATGTAGCTAAGTTTAAAAAAGATAAATGTTCTTTATATAAAACACTTTGAGAGGAATGTAATTATCAATACAAGCCATAATAGTTTTGTTATACAGGTACTGAAAGTATTTCAATAGTCTATCTCTTTGCATATTAAATAGTCTAATTGCCATACTGATTCCCCATCAACTTGCTACTTCAGATTTTACAGATAGACTTACAACCATTCATTTAGCAGCTGTTCAAAGTTACAATGGCACTGAAAAAATGACTTACAACTGATCTTCACACTTACAACTGTTAGAGCATTCCGATGGTCACATGATCAAAACTTGGACACTGACATGTATTTACAATGATTGCAGCATCCGATGTCATGTGATTGCCATTTGCGACCTTCCCAGCTAGCCTACAATAAGCAAAGTCAATGGGGGAAGCCGGATTCGCTTAACAATCGCATGATTCATTTAACAACTTGAGTGATTTGCTTAACAACCATGGAAAAAGATCATAAAATTGGGCAAAACCCACTTAACAACCACCTTGCTTAGTAACAGAAATTCTGGTCCCAATTGTGATCATAAGTCGAGGACTATCTGTACTTCTATGACAGCATTCATAGGCAATTCATAAATAAAATCAAAATGTTACAATGGCAGTGACATTTTTCCCTCTGCACCATCACTCTGCTGAACACCTAATTCCCACAGCACTGTCTTAGGTCTAAATATATTTACCCATGTAATAGGCTGTATTGCTATTATCCTTCTCATCTTCTCATCTTTCTCATTTTCTCATCTTTCCTACTATCTTCTCCTATTGGTATCTTATGATTTACCACTTGTTGTTTGTATCTTATGATTAATGATTGTAACTATGATTTATGATCTATGACCTATCACTTTGTTGTTTGTATGTACACTGAGAGCTTACGCACCAAAGCCAAATTCCTTGTGTGTCCAATCACACTTGGCCAATAAAAGAATTCAATTCTGTTCTGTTCTGTTCTGTTCTGTTCTGTTCTGTTCTGTTCTATTCTATTCTATTCTATTCTATTCTATTCTATTCTATTCTATTCTAATTCGATTCTAATTCTATTCTAATTCTATTCTATTCTATTCTATTCTATTCTATTCTATTCTATTCTATTCTATTCTATTCTATTCTATTCTATTCTATTCTTTGGAAACTGCCTAGAGATATGTATCTGTGCTAGTATAGTATACTGGGGACAAAATTCAATAAATAAGCAATTATCTTGAAAATCATGACGGAGGGAGATACCGACGTAGTTATAATGCCCTATTCAGTTTTCCTCTACTGTATTTTCCAATGGCAGCAACTATTTTCACTACCCAGTCCTCCAAGGCATTTTGAAGATACAAATAATGGTAGTACAATTGTCTTCACTGCTGTTGACTTTGGAATGGACAAGAATGCCTCAAATCAACCAGTACTCCCTTCAGACAGCAATAGAAATGCAAAATTCCCAAAGTGAGTCTGTGCCCTACTTCCAGATGAAGGAAATTCTCATAGTAAGGGCAGAAGGAAATGCTCACAGAAAGGAGTATTTTATTCACTCTCACAGAACAAGAAAATATAAATTATTAGCCCCCTCCCTGTCCCCATGCTTTGTAGTGTGTACAAACCATAACTGGCTATTTCCACAAAAGCTGAGTATGGTATAACGTCTTGTATATAAATTTCACTAATACTGCAATGATTGGATGACAACATAGCTATTCAAGGCTGGTTTTCCTCCTCATGTTTACAGGTTTCAGTGTACAGCTCTTAGGAGGCTAAGGTGGAAGGTAATGTCCTACTTGAAGCTGGAGAAAATATGAGAAGATTTCAGTGTATGCTGCTTACATAAGCAGGGAAAATCAGGCCACTTATTTTTACAAGTGTTCTGATATTGAGAAGAAACTGACTGAAGAATTAAGGTTGCCACTGAAACCTACTAGCAAGTTCAGGCAGAGATGAGGTAAATCTACTAGCAAGTCTCAGAGCAGGAGATGAGGCAAGTGTAGAATCTGAATGGAAAATGGCTTGCCTCCAGGATCACTTCAGATTGGAAGTTTTGCAATTTGACCTATGCTGCACCTGAATGAGGAGGAGATAAATTTCAATATCTGGGGATAGCACTCTGGAAACAAAATGATATAGTGTTCAGGCCAGATGAGCACAAATGTCATGTGTGCAAGGGCTCTGGGTGTCATATTTACAATGTTTCCTGAAGAATCTACCTGTTTGCCATAGTGCAAATAAAACTATAAAAATTTACATATTATTTCAATAATGTTATTTCAAAATTCACTTAGTTACAGGATGGATGGAGTGATCTGTGTAGAAGGCAGAAGGAATGGCCTTAAAGATAGGAGAAAGAGCCATTCCCAAGGCAAAAGTCTGGTAAAAGAGCCCTAAGCCTGAGCCAAGAATGTAATGTGAGTAAACCTCTTAGACAAGCCCCTCCCTAATTTACACAAAGACACAGAGAGGGAGGGGGGAAGCACATTCAGACTTGCTAAGATTTTGCTACTACAGCATTTCGTTGTGTCCCTGCACAACAGATACAGTGCCCTTGCTGACCTTAATAGGGACATTAAGGAGACAGGTCAAGTTAGTTGTGATGATAACTCAAATAAGCAGGGGATCGTGGTCTGAGATGAAGAACTTGTTTTTGACAGGGAGAAGTGCAGATCAGGTATTACACATCAGTCATGCAAGAAGAGAAAGGCATCCAAAAAGAGAAGCCACCTTCTGGTTGGCGATTCAATTATAAGGGATGTAAATTTAGGAAAGGATACAGAGGTTTCAAAAGAGGTCAGGTGTCTTCCAGGTGCTACTGCCAGTAGGGACAAGAAGCGTATTTTTAAAATAGTCAAGAACGCCAGTAAGGACTGTGATGTGGATGCTATTGTACATCTTGGCACTAACGATCTGTCCCAAAAAGATGTACTCTCTGTGCAGAATGATTTCCAGAGCTTGGGGCAGGAACTCAGCAGGATAGGCTGTAAGCTTACTTTTTCAGAGGTTTTACCAGTGTATAAGGAGCAAAATGGAAAAGGCCAGTGTATAGCAGAATTCAATATGTGGCTAAAGGAGTGGTGTAAAGGGGAAGGCTTTGGTTATATTAGTCAGGATGTCTGTAGCTGGTCCAATGAAAAAATGTACAAAAGAGATGGTTTGCATCCATCCAAGAAAGGGACTGGGTTACTTGGCAATAAATTCACAGATTTTCTGGAGGAATATTTAAACTAAACAACGGGGACAGTGAGTTAATTGATACAGAACATCCCTGTCCCCGGCAATCTAAATATTATAGGGTTATCAATGCATGTAACATAGATGTGTGTGTGGACAAGAATGTCAACCTTGCTGCCAAGCAAAATCAAGCTTTTAATAGCGAGTGCCACACAAAGTGCACTAACCAAACAGGTGGTAAGAAAATAGGGGAACTCAGGCACCACACAGGTTATGTAGAAAGTAAACACAGGGTCAGTCATAAAGGATTCAAATCTCTATACACCAATGCACAGAGTATGAACAGTAAACAGGGTGAACTAAAAACTCAGGTTAATGAGGGCAGATATGATATTGTTGCCATTACGGAAACATGGTGGGATGAAGCCCACAAATGGAACACACAGCTAGAGGGATTTAAATTATTTAAAAGAAACAGACCAAACAAAAGGGGAGGTGGAGTTGCTCTCTATATAAGAAATAACTACATCTCTACAGAAATAGAGCACAACAATGATGAAAACTGTCTTGAATGCATTTGGGTCAATATAAAAGGGGGGGAAATGACATTGCCATAGGT
This sequence comes from Azemiops feae, assembly GCA_023970755.1. NCBI lineage: Eukaryota > Metazoa > Chordata > Lepidosauria > Squamata > Viperidae > Azemiops > Azemiops feae. The sequence goes on along the minus strand of JALGBA010000503.1, from coordinate 48,892 downwards.
GAATACTATAGGCCACCCAACCAAACAGAGGAAATAGATGGACTTTTTGCTAGTCAGCTAACTAAGGTATGTAGGAAGCACATCACAATAGTAATGGGGGACTTTAACTACCCTGACATCAACTGGGAGACAAACTCTGCACCAAGTGGAAGATCAAACAGATTCCTGACAAACCTAGCAGACAACTTTGTCTCCCAAAAAGTAGAGAAGGGAACTAGGGGATTAGCCATATTGGATCTAATCCTCACTAACAGAGATGAAATGATAGAAGGTGTTGAAGCCACAGGAAACTTGGGGGGAAGTGATCATGCAATATTGGAATTCAACATTCTGGAAGCACAAGCAATAGAAAACAGCTGAACTAGAGCAAACATGTCAAACTCACGACGTCACGTGACGGCGCACGACGTATCGGAGCTTTTTCTCCATTGCAATGGGGTGGGCGCAGTTTCCTGGTGACACATCCGGCCCGTGGGCCGGCAGTTTGACACCCCTGAACTAGAGTCTTGGACTTTAAGAGAGCTAATTTCAATAAACTCAGAGAGAGCTTGGGAAGGATTCCATGGATGAGAATCCCCAAGGGGAAAACAACTCAAGAAGCTTGGGAAATTTTGAAAAGTGAGATAATAAAAGCCCAGTCTAGCACAATACCAACAAAGAAGAAAAATAACAGCTTGGCTGCATAAAGAACTCTCTGATAAATTGAAAGATAAAAAGGACAAGTATAAAAAGTGGAAAGAGGGGCACATAACTAAGGCAGAATATCAGCAAATAGCCTGTGCCTGCAAAGATGAAGTGAGAAAAGCTAAGGCTCAAAATGAACTAAGGCTTGCGACCAAAGTCAAAAATAACAAAAAAAGCTTCTTTCAACATGTAAAAAACAAGAAAAAAGTTAAGGAAATGATTGGTCCATTAGTGGGGTAAAGTGGAAAGAAGGTGACAAGCAACAGGGAGAAAGCAGAACTATCTAACTCGTTTTTTGCTTCTGTCTTTACACAAAGGGAAAAAACAGTCCAATCTATCAAAAACAGTACCATAAAAAACAGATTAGAAACACAGACCTATCAGCCTGACCTCAATACCTGGGAAGATTCTGGAAAAGATAATCAAACAACAAATCAGCGAAAAAAGTCAAACCAAATGTACAGGTATAGTATAGGTGGTACCTTGCTCAATAGTAGTAACTGTGAGAGGGATCTTGGAGTCCTGGTGGACAATCACTTAAATATGAGCCAGCAGTGTGCTGCAGCTGCCAAAAAAGCCAACACAGTGCTAGGCTGCATTAACAGAGGGATAGAATCAAGATCACGTGAAATATTAATACCACTTTACAATGCCTTGGTAAAGCCACACTTGGAATACTGCATCCAGTTTTGGTCACCACAATGTAAAAAAGATGTTGAGACTCTAGAAAAAGTACAGAGAAGAGCAACAAAGATGACTAGGGGACTGGAGGCTAAAACATATAAGGAACAGTTGCTGGAATTGGGTATGTCTAGTTTAATGAAGAGAAGGACGAGGGGGGACATGATAGCAGTGTTCCAATATCTCAGGGGTTGCCACAAAGAAGAAGGAGTCAAGCCATTCTCCAAAGCGCCTGAAGGCAGGACAAGAAGCAACAGATGGAAACTAATCAAGGAGACAAGCAACTTAGAACTAAGGAGAAACTTCCTGACAATTAGAACAATTAACCAGTGGAACAACCTGCTCCAGAAGCGGTGAATGGTCCAACACTGGAAGTTTTTAAGAAGAGACTGGACAGCCATTTGTCTGAAATGGTATAGGGTTTCCTGCTTGAGCAGGGGGTTGAACTAGATGACCTCCAAGGTCCCTTCCAACGTTGTTGTTGTTGTTGTTGTTGTTATTATTATTATTATTATTATATTGTTGTTGTTGTTTGTTGTTGTTGTTGTTATAGTAAAAGTAGTACTGAGCTACATGGCATTGGTTTTCTAATCTGATCTATCTCAAAGGACTGACATTTTATATAAAGGCAATCATCATCAGGATCAAATTCGGTCCAAAAATTAGATGGGCTCCTATTATGAAGTTCAAGCTTCCTGTTTTCTGAAGTTTTTTTTTTTAAAAAATTCTACCTTTTCATTAGCTGATCTATAATTGCTTATTATGCTATTATTTTATTGTGAAATTTGTGTATGTTATTTACTTATTCAATTTATTGTTCTTTACTAAAATGACCTGTTAAGCGTGTTTAATAACTATGATGGGGTTAAGATGAATCTTTACTCTCATTAGCCTTCTTACAAGGCACTGCAATATTATAATCCCAAGATCACATCAGGGAGAGAACTTAAAGAAATTGGAGTGGTGGTGGTGTTTGGACTTTGATTTCGCTGTTCACAATTTTATAGTAGAGATGGGAAAGTTGTGGTCCAGCAGCTGTTACTGATTTACAGCTCTCTTATTATTGTCTCTGCAGGTGGGGGATTCTGAAAGCTGTGGTTCAGCAAAATTCTAATTCTTTAACTTTGCTATGCATATCTACTGGCAAGTCCATTTTCTTCAATCACACTTATATGAGGCAAATGCCATGTTATATTAGCAGTTCATTTTACTGTATTCAAATATTTTTCTTTCCAGTCTATTAGGTAGCAGACAGCATACTCCACCTGGCTGTCACAAATGATATCTGGCTTTCGTGTCATTTTTTCATACAGAATAGCTTCATCTATTCTCTTGTGTTTTGTATATGTATTTCGTAATTAATCAACTGTACTCTACAACAATAATAATAATAATAATGTAAAATTTGAGATACTTATTTAATTAGCATCATATTCTAGGCAATTTATAACATGATGTGATAATATAATATAATATAATATAATATAACATAATATAAATATAATATAGTAATATAATGTAATGTAATCTAATATAATAATATAATATAATATAATATAATATAATATAATAATATAATATAATATAATATAATATAATATAATATAATAATATAATATAATATAATATAATATAATATAATATAATATAATATAATATAATATAATATAATATAATATAATATAATATAATATAATATAATATAATATAATATAATCATGGTGACACAGTGGTTAGAATGCAGTATTGCAGGCTAATTCTGCCGACTGCCAGGAGTTCGATTCTGACCAGCTCAAGGTTGACTCAGACTTCCATCCTTCTGAGATTAGTAAAATGAGGACCCAGACTGTTGGAGGCAGTATACTGACTCTGTAAACTGCTTAGAGAAGGTTGTAAAACACTATGAAGCAGTATATAAATCTAAGTCAGTGGTGGTGAACCTATGGCACGCGTGCCAGAGGCGGCACTCAGAGCCCTCTCTGTGAGCACGCGCACCATGCCCTGGAGATGGCAACCGTCCCTCTTCCCTGCTAACTTGCTGAGGTCCCACGTGGCCGGATGCATCCCAGCATGGCTGGTTTCCCTCCCCCCCGTCCCATCCCTCCTGGCCTTGCATGCTTTCCTTTTCCCGGGCACGACCCACTGCATCACCTCCTCAGCTGTCGGCCGACTGTCCAGCTCAGAGGCAGCTTCTCTGAATTGCTGGGGGTGGGCTGCGGAGCCCCAGAGTGTGCCGGTCGAGGGGCCGGCAGGCTGTGGCTGCTGACAGACACTGTCAGCCCCCATGCGCTCGCTGGCCTCTGTGTGTGGGGGCCGATGGTGTCAGGTAGAGCCGCCCCGGCCCCTGCCTTGCCTTGCCCTGTGACAATGGCACCCCCGCCCTGCCTCGCCTTGCCTTGCCCTGCAGGATGAGCCTCCTGCCCACCACCCCACCTGCCAGAGACCCCCTGGATCTCCCCCAACCCTGCCCGGCCCCCACAGGTGTCCCTCCCCACGAGCAACATTGAGCTGACCACACCCACCTTGGCCACACCCACCCAATCTGCCATGACCACAGCCACGCCCATCCAGTGGGCCATGCCCACCTGGCACCCGGTGATAAATAAGTGGGTTTTGAGTTGCAGTTTGGGCACTCGGTCTCTAAAAGGTTTGCCATCACTGATCTAAGTGCTATTGCTATATACTAACATACAATAATACTGCACTATATATTAGAAAATCTATAACAATATAATAATGCAATTAAATTGCATCTGGCATCATTGGGTCTACAATATTTTCCCAAAGGCTTTAGAAATGCTAGGTCTTTGCCATTTTTTGGAAGACCATAAATGCAGGACCATCCTTATCTTGGAAAGGTAAGCTGCTTCATAAGAGGGGAGCCCTTACAGAGAATCCTGAGATTCCTTCCCGTCACATCTCCTAGTAAAAGATATACCATGAATATCTGCTTTCTGGCTACCTAGGCCAGATGGGCATTATGCATCTAGGAAAGGTGATTTCTTAGATCCCCAAGCCCCAAGCCATATAGGGTTTTAAAGTTAGTGACCACTACCTTGAATTGCACTCACACACTGGTAACCAATGCAGTCCCTGAAACATCCATGTAACTGTAACATGGGAAATATCAAGAATAGCCAAAACCTCTATGAGCCACTATGCTGTGGACCAGCTGAAGTTTTAGGATAGTCTTCAAGGTGGCTCTACATAGAGCAAATTAAAGGAATATAGGTGAGAGTTATCCATCATTTGGATAGCCAATGGACTATTTAAACAGAAAAGGAATTTCATTTAGCTCCACATTGCATTACATATATATATGTAACAGAGGTGGAAAATACCTTGAGAAGTCGTGCAACCTCTGGATTAAAAAGAGGTGTTTTAATATACTGAAGAAATAATGTACAGATTCTTTGTCGAAGTCCTTGTAAATTACATTCCTTCACTGCCCTCATCATGAGGTCTGCTTCTCTATCAATTAATTCCACTATTTCTTGCGTGAGTTTACATTCATGTTCCTGAAAAAATAAACAAAGTGTTTAGCAAACCATAGGTACACAGTTCCTTATACTGACTGTAATTCTTAATATCAGTTGCCAATTATAATAGTTTACAGGCGGCAGGGCATCTAAAATATTCAGAGAATGGCTTTGAAAGCATCTTCTGAGAAAAGGTCAACAAAGAGTCAAAATGTCAGATGCTGCTCAACATTTCAGAAACCCTTTGCTTTTAGAAATGTGAATACAGTGCTTTCCTCAGCCATTAGTTGTGATTTTTAAGCACTTAATTAACCAGGAAAATAGCTTTTATAGTAAGCTACATGTAAAACATCTTCCCTGAAATGAATGAAGCATTTTTGGAGTTTTTTATTCAGTGAAAATAGCGATGGAGGGAACCCAATCCAGATTAGAGACACACCAAGGGTTTCCTTCCCCTATCAGAATTGCTTATTTGCAGAAACCCTCACCCAAGCATTTTTTCCCAGAAGGCACATCTTCTAGTTTGGCTTTAGGATAGAAATCCAACACTTACTTCCCAGCTGTTCTAATATATTCTGTATATTTAAATATCTTCATAGTAAGTCAGTGTGCTTAGGATCATAGATCTCACTTTTTCATCAGTGTTCAGAACCAATGAAGAGTGCACACTGTTGATCACACATGACCTATCCATCCCCTTAGGCCCTTTCAATTTTTCAATAGTGGTTAATTGAGTTATTTGTTATCTTTTAATCTGGATTCATTCATTCATTCATTCATTCTAAGAGTAGAATGGAAGCTATCAATTAAACATACACATATTTATTTTGTTAAAGGATTAATATGGCTATCCAAATTGCAATAATGTGATTACTGGTGGCATATAGCTATAAACAAATCATAGCATCTCAAATGTCAATAACAAAAACACCAATAAAGAAAACAAAATCGCACAGTTGAGGCATAACCACAATATACTCAGCCTCCCAGAATATTCTGGCTCCAATGCTGAGAAAGCATCCACGTCTTCAAAGCATTCCTGAAGGCCAACCAGATTGGAGACAGGCGAATCTTAGGGGAGAGATCATTCCAGAGGGCAGGGATCACAACTGAAGAGGCATGCTTCCTACGTCCCGTCAGATGGCATGTTTCAGAGAAGGAGCCAGGAATGTGCCCACTCTATTGTAATGTGTGGGATGGCCAGAAACAACCAGACACAGATGATCTTTGCAAATATTGAAGTCCTGGGCCATGAAGGTGGTAACCAGCATCTAGAATTGCATCTGAGAGCTTACTGGGAACCATGGCAGTTAGCAAAGTAGAGGTGTAACCTCCACAACAATAAGGAATAAAGCTCTCAAATATAAATACAATGGAGAACATCAAATATTTACTTATAAGGGCTCAAGGCAACATTACACAATTTTCTCTACAACAACAGCCCTATGTGGTAGGTTTGACTAAGGGAGAATGACTTGCTTGATATACAAAACAAGCTTCCAAAGCTGATGAGATGGTTGAACCTCAATCTCCATGGTCTTAGTCTGACATGTAAATCACTACATACTGTTGATATGTGACTTCAGTGTGTGTGTGTTTTTAAAGCCTTGGAGAAACATACCTTCACTGTATGTTTCAGGGTTAACAACACATCTAGCCGTTCATCTTGGGGAAGATCTTTCATACTAATGCTGCGATAGATTCCAAGTAATTCCCTGGCCCGCAGTGTGAATTGTGTATCCATTTCTGTGGTTCTGCCATCAAATGCTTTCCATCTTTTTGGTTCTGCACACTGGAGAAACAATTTGAACCAATGATTATAGAACAAGAAGCAGTACATGAATAAAGTACAGTGCTAGAAGTTTAATGGAGGCTCAGTTGTTGCTTCTACATATTTAACATTTCATTTTAGTTAATTAAAAATAATCAGTAATCTAAGAAATCAGCAATTACTAAAAGGTTTTTTTTAATAAATCCTTATATATAGTTGTGAAATCCAGTGATTTATTGTAAAATTGTAGTTTCCTAATGAACATAAAAAATTCAAAGGACAATACAAAAAATATGAAAGACTTAACAGATTTAACAGAATGCAGCTAGAACCAGTATTATCATATAATAACAGTTTAATTATGCTAATCTGCTGATAGAGGTGAATAAAACATTTTCCAAAATGTATCAAGTTTGTCCAAATACTTGAAATATGGAAGCCATAAACACTTTTCTGATATAATCAATCTATATAGATTCCATATTCCAGCATTAAGGTTTTTACTGATTTTCTGGCAATCATGCTTTTTTAAAAAAGATGGATGGGCAACAAATAATCAAAATAATGTAAATAAACAGATCTTTAGGTTTGCAGTCAGATAGGGGAAGTGGGAAGACTGGGAAAATAAAATAGTGAGAGGCCATTAATTTCATGCAGTTGAGCTAAACCTGATGTTCACTTTGCCTTTTTTTTTTTTTTTTAAGTTTTTGGAATCTGACTGTTTAGCACCTGTTAGACCCTCAGTGGCATGATCTTCTTTTGTGTAAACCAATTTTCATAACAGGAGATGAACAGCTGTGCACAAAAATTAGATACAACTTAGCATAATAACGATTGCCCAAGTTCTGGAGCTTGGATGGCTTAATGAAGCTAGATAATTTTAAACTTTGGATTTAATAGTTTTAGATTTAATAATTTGGATTTAATAAACTTAAAGGTTTTTCAGATTACTATGGATATTGTCTGAGAATAAATGCTTGAGAATAAAGTATTTGTAATTAATAATTAAAATAAAAATAAAAAATAGCATTGATAAATAACATTTATAGCATTGAGTCAAATAACCAGAAGGAAAACAGGTAACTGGGTTGCAGTAAACCTGTTTCAAACCAGGAACTGACAAAGGACTAGTTTGTGGTTACACATAATACAGGGCCCAGGCTTTGATTGCGTAATTATGGCTATCATATTGACTTTTTTGATCTCCTTCCATGAATGCCTCTGCATAATTAGTAAGTTGAAGAGCCTTAACATCATTTCACCCTTGCATTCGAGTTCTAAGCTCCTACACTTTAGATCTGTGGTCCACCCACACTATGGATTCTACATAGTGGAGGAGAGACATATGCATATTAATTTTCTTTGACAGAACTGGAGATAGAAGAATCACAATAAAACTGTGGGGGAAAAAATCCCTCCTGATTTAATTTTTTTTAAGAAAAGCAACCATGGCAATACTCCTATCTTTTAAAAGCTCCTTTTCAGAATGACTAAATCCTCAGCCTAGGGTTACTCCTTATTTCCTATGTAAATGCAAGAGATGGAATGAACATGGGTGGGTGGGTATTAGGAGATTTCTAGTCCTGGCTTACGGCGATATTCTCTCTAACCTGTCTTGTCCTGTTTAATAAGCATCAGCCAGGGCAGATTAGTACCATGGAGCTCTCTTCTAACTGTCTTCCCAACTCTTGGGCCCTTCCTGCTCTAAACTATGTGCTTGGGGAAAGCAAGGAACAAAGCTGACTGTGCTGTGTTCTTTTTTCTTTTCTTTTTTAACTTTAGCAATTCTATTTCCACAGCTCTATACATCTCTAGGAAGCTTGAATGCACAGAAACTGTTTGCTACTGGAAACAGAAATCTGTACACGATTAAGAAACTCCTATTTTTCAAATTATATAAGCATTAAAAAATAAAAATAGAATTTCATAAATATAAATTTGACAGATTCTTAGTGGGTTTAGCTCTATAATTAAATGAAGTGCAGATAATTGGAACTGATGGACTGAAGCCAAAACCAATTTTGAAAATTGATGCAATAGATTTTTGCCTAAGTAAATGAAATTCTACATCTTTCAATTAGAGCTAGCAAACACTTGACAGAATCAGAAACAAAAGATTGTTGCTCCAGCATAATTAAAGTTCTATTAATTTGTTTTCTTGTGCACGCATGATAACACACACCTTTTATATGTATTATGAGACACTGTAAGCCAGTATTATGACACCCAGAGTAGCTAAAGAGATTTAAAATCACTGATCACACATTAATTTTCTCTGTATGCACAAAGCATTTTAGAGAATGTTTCCCAATCTGGTTTGCTCCACCATAGGATCGGTGCCTGTCCTGTATTCCCAAATATCACAGGACTCCAGAAATTCTCCTGCACTAAAAAGCATGGTATAAAGTCAGTTTTGCAGGATTAATATTGTAGCTGGGGGATGGGGAGTTTTCCAAGGGTGAGAATTCTTGCCTTGTCCTAGAACCTCTGGTCCCCTCCAAGCCTACTAAAATCAAGGGTCGGTGGTGGCTTGATATCCTCCTTCTACCTAGGATTAGTAAACTGAAGTTGAGGCAGTTATATTTTGAAGAATTTTAGCAGGCTTTATTGAACCAGGTTGAAAAATAATGGTTTGCATATTAAGAAATCCATGATGGACTTATATAAGTGCAATCTGATATGTTCCAGAATCTCCCAACCTCAACTCTGTAAGTCATACAACCAAGCATTCTGAAATGTTTCCTAATCCAACTTTTCAATATGCAGAATAGGTTGAAATCTGAAGAAATTGTTTGAACATCTTAAAATGTCAAAATTGCTCTACTTACGCAGTAACTACCCACATTACATAAAAGATCTTATTGATTGCTCTTTCACAACAGCTTTTGGGCAGAGAGCCCATTTTTAGGATGCAGGTGTGAACTTGATATACATTTGTCTGACTCCAAGCAAGGTGTTAGCAATACATACAGGTAATACAACACATGCAAGATATATCATCTTTATTATTATTAATTAAGAATTAAAACTTAGGTTATATAATGAACGAGAATATATTTGCTGTTCCTTGTCTCAGATAACCAAGACACATACACATGTGAAGCATGTTGGAAATAACGTATCTTGAACTTAAAGTGTATACACTTTTTGAACAATATTATAACTTCATCTTATAAGCTTACATCTAAAAACATTGTGTAGAAATTGTGAAACAAAAGAAAAACTTGTAGAAAGTTCAAACGAACAATATTTCCATTTCTCCTAAAATATTCAGGAAGCATCTTAAAACAGCAAAAAGGGTTTAAAAATGTATTCATTTTATGAATATCTTTACATATGACACTTGGTGTCATAGATCAATCACAAAATGAAAAGTAAAAAAGGATTTAGTAATTTATAGCAAAACAGACTGGCTACTGGCAAAGGAGTGAGAAAAGGGTACATACTCTCTTATTTATTCAAACTATACGATGAATATAATATGTGTGTGTGTGTGTGTGTGTGATATCAATTAACGTATGGCTTAATTATGTGCATGTATTTTAATGTGGAATGGTACATATATAAAAGACAGGTCCCAGCTGGAAAAAGACTAGGGAAGTGAAATAAGAAACATCAACCTAGGCAGTTAAAATCTTGAACCAAAGAGGGAAAGAAAATTGAACTATTTCAGAAGATTCTCAAAATATATTTTGTGATTAAACCACTCTTATGTGTAGAATCAGTAAAACCAGAATGAACTACCAAGTCACAAGAGAGTTCTTATTCATCTTGTGCAAAGTTCAGCTTTCTCTGGTAGTTTTTTTTTATATCCAGTTTTGTGTCAACTGCATATGTCATGAGCATGCCTTTCACTTTTTGTTTTAAGCATTTATAACTTTTTAAAATAATATTAAATTGGACCCAGAAGGGAACTCTGTGGCACACTATTCAACCCACTACTCTCCCTCCTGCTTCAAAAGAATCTCTCTATCCATTCCATTATTCAGTGGTAATTCCACTGAACCTTTCTCTCTTCTTGCCCACATTTTAGCAGACACACCCTCTTGTTCTCCTCAGACATACCATTCCTTAGTTTCTGCTGTCATTCAAAACAATTCTGAGAGTCAACTGTCAGCAAATTATAGTTAGCTGTCTCTTGCAGTGGGATGTGAAAGGGAGATTTTTGCTTATTAAACTGGAGTTAACTACTAACTGCTTCTTCCATCTAATTTTCTCTTTCAGCAGGGAACTGGATTTAGAGCACAAACTTGGTAAGGTTTCTATACATTTTCTCCCGATAAAAACAGACTCTAGCAGGAGAGAATTCTTATGAGGGAAACTGAAGAATAGAAATGAAGCAATTTTAAAATTAGGGAAAACAATATTTATGGTTATTGTACATTATTGTATGCTGTGTATTTGGAAGCATCAAAGCTTCTACGTTTATTTCTAGTATAGTGTTGGCTGCTAGTGACATCTACAGGTGGATAAGCAATTTAAGACATTTACCCTAATTAAAATAATAATTTCTTATTCTTATGTCTTTTTCTTATCTACTGCTCTATTCTTAGAATTATTTGCTATTATTCCAAAGTAATGGTGCATTTATTTACTATCTTTACATTCCTACTTTTAATTTCAGTCTGAAGTTTCTTCTAATGAAGAATTCATCTTAATGTTAGAACTCTAAGTTCATAAGATTATCATTATAAGAGAACTCTAATACACAAATGAAATACTTGGGTATTTAGTTCAAATCATATATGTGAGTAGATTCAATTGTCCTCTGAAACAGAAATCACACATAAATATAATACAATGCAGAACAACAATTTAAATTTACAATGTACTTTATTTGTTTTGGCTTAAAGTATACTTGATAATTAGAACAATAGAATCATGGGGTTGGAGCTGGAGCTCACTATTGGCTCATATTTAAGTGGTAGCCCACCAGGACACCTAGATCCTTCTCACAGTTACTACCATTGAGCCAGGTACTGCCTATTCTGAACCTGTGTATTTGGTTTTTCGTGCCTAAATGCAGGATCCTTACTCTTCTCACCACTGAACCACATCTTGTTGAACAAGGCCCAATGCTCATGTTTGTCAAGATCCTTGCTAGAGATTTGAAAAGGAATAGGTCACTGGAAGCTTAAAAATGAGATAAGAAAAGGATTGCCATTGATTATCTGACATGTTACAACTTCAAACTATCCAGCAGCAATATGATCTACACAGGAAGTTAAATCAAAAACAAATTCTTCTTGAGATGCAACTCTACCAATTTCTTCACTTGAAGAGAAAACAGGATGATGGGTATAGTTAATTTACTTGATGTTGTAGTCTTTCCCTAAATACTTCTCTCCCCCCCCCCGATAGAAAATTTATTTTACATGTGAAATAATGTTTTCCTGAAAAGCCTTACACAAAATTTCAAATATATTTTCCTGCAGTAGAGCCAAAGGGGTTTGGTGTTGTAACAGTGACAGAAATAAGATATCGTAGAATATAAATTCTGGTAATGTGAATGAAATTACTATAATAAATTTACCCTACATGCCTAAAATGCAGTATTAATTAAAGGTTATAGAGGGCATGGTTAGAATCATTTTCAATAAGAAGATGTAATTAAGTAAATTAAGATGTAAGTGGTGGCTTCTCTGTACATAGGTGAAAAGAAATTTTCACAAATTTATGAGTATACATAAAGACTTTTAATAACCATATCTAATGAGCCAATTTTACTGCCAGACATGCATAAAGCTCACAAATCATATCACCAACTGGTAAGTTAATTACTGTGCTTTTCTTCAGTATGTTGTTAGTTTGCAAATGTTAATTTCGGTTTTTGAACTCTTGGTACACTAAGACAGAAATTATCTCACTGACCTTTTCCAGAAAGAACAGGATTGCTTTTTCGTGGTTCTCTTCTATTGCATTTATTTTGTGTCTCCCAATGCAAGCAATCAGCTGGGTCTCTTTTTCTAGAAGTCCACAGAGAGCTGCTTTCCGTTCAGCTCCAGTGAAAGTGCTGTTGATGCCCTCAAGTTCCTCTTTTCTCCATACTGTATCAACACAAAAAACTATATTGATTTTTTTCAGTTCTAATTTTTTGATTAGCCTTCACCAAGCATTAATACAAATTGAATATTTTAAATTAGTCAAGTCTTAATAAACAGAAGCCATGTGAGTTGCTATTTGGTTATTCTAAATTATCATTTACTAGTTAAGTGTTCTTGATATACACCAGTAGAAGCCATCTTTGGATTATTCAAATCAATTTCATAATATGAAAAAGTTCTTCTGTAATATATACACAGTCTCTCATGTCATTAGAAACATGTAATAATGCAGCTAAAAAGAAAGTAGACATATAGTTTCTAACCGTGGATAAGTAAATTCTATCTCAATAGCCAGATTATGTTTCAAGTAGGACTAATCCATTTGCCTACAGGCCAGTGATATTGATGATACTCCTATATGAGATTATTTGATGAGGAGTGCAGGGGTTAGACTAGGACACATTTTTTTGGTATTTGCTTCTTCATTGTGGAATAATTTTACCTCAGAGTACAATGGCATAGTTCTAATGGTTTTTAGAAGTGCAGTCAAAATGGAGATGTTCTGTAGAACATCTGATCTACAATATCCCAGGAGTGGCAACTAAAGAGGCACACTAGTTTTAATGGGAGATATTTTTTATAATTATTCTTTTATGGACATATGTTGTATTAATATGTGGAAAGAGCTAACAGTCCCTGTGGAATTGGTGTCATAGAAATGTTATAGTATATTAATAGGGCCAGTCTGGTCTAGTGATTAGTGATTAAAGCACTCATCTAGTGAATAAAGCACCAGTCTAGAAACTGGGAAACTGTAAGTACTAATTCTGCCTAGCCATTAAAGCCAGCTGGGTGACCTTGGACCAGTCACTCTCTTTCAGGGTTGTTGTTGGGGGGAAAAGAGGAGGAGGAAGGAGTGTTGAATATGTTCGCTGCCTTGAGGTATCCGTTAAAAATAATAAAGACAGGATACTAATTAATTAATTAATTAATATTTAGTTTTTACCAAACCACTATCTTATATTTGACTGAGCATGTCACAAGTTTACATGGCCTTCCAGGTCAGTGTAATTTAAAACAGTGCAGTAATTATAACCAAATGTTAAAGGCTAATAAGCAATTTTACTTTACCTTTTGAGACCTTTGCTAAAGAGCTTTTCAAAACTTCCAGTTTGCTATAAAATAGCAAAACAGCATTTTATGTATTTATTTTTAGATTTATATCCTGTCTTTTAGGAGTTTAAGGTGACGTACATAACATTCCCTTCTCCCATTTTTACCCACTACAGCTACCTTGTGTGATAGGATGGCCTGAAAATAAATGACTGGCTCAAAGTCATTTGAGTTTTTATGGCCGACCTCATCTTCCCTGTTGCCAGTCCAGCATCATACTACAAAGCCTATAAAAGAAATGACACAATTTTTCAAAAGTTTCCAAATGTGAATCTTACGATCATGACTCCAAATTGTTATTCTTTTCCTTTCTAAAAGGAAGTTTGGACAAAGTTACACAAGACATTTTATGATACAATGACCAAAGCACCTATCCTGAACTGTGTATGAATCAAAGATTTATGGAGATTTATTGAAAAAACAAGCTTGTGATGATGAATAAAAACGTTGTCCACAAAATGGCCATAGTTGTCTGTATTTGTGATAATCTCATTAGTGTTCTACCTTACAAACTAGGAAAAGGTTGAAACAATTTCTGATATTAAATTCTCCCTTTTTAGGATTATTTTATCCTTTATTACAACGTTTTTAAAAAAATATTGTGCTACTAATGCATTACTCATTTAAATAAAAACATAAATCTAAAAAAAATCTTTATAAAGATCCACAACTTGTGTTAAAATATAAAACACATCATTAAAAATGAAGCTCACATTTTGGGAATTTGCATATAAAAAGCCTGCGCCAAAGTCATTTACATGCTGAAGGACAAAAGCATAGGGATTTCTGTAACTTTCCTGGTCAATTTTAAGAGCTTTATACATTAGCAATGTGAATTTAAACATGATTATAAAAGTGTTGTATAATTTTTCTATATTATTGGGGGGAGAGGAGTAACAAAACAGAATTTTATTTTCTATTCCCTATTATTTTCTATCAGCCTTTTAGGATACATTAAATTGTCAAAAAGTTGAGTTTTCCTCTTCCTCAATTTACTTCCCCCAAAGTGCACCAAAGACCAAAAATATAAATATATTACAATCCAATGATAAGAAGTTTGCACTTCTAATTACAGCCCTTTTTAAATGTTAAAAAGTAGAATGTTAGCTCTTCATACGTATCATAAGCTTTGTGATTCTTACTTATAGCAATTCTCTTCCTTGCTACAACCATACAAATACTTCTAAAGTAGCTATGTTCCTAAACAGTTCCTAAACTGTTGTAAACTTCATATGTCAGAATTATTAGGTTACATTTCTTTAACTGTTGATGGCCAAATTATATATTACATTTTATATATATATAATTCTATAACATAATTTTCTGTCTTGAATTTGTTTCTTACTTGCAAGGTGAGAAGGACATGGACTGCTCTGCCAGAGACAGAAAAATATCTCAGGCTATATATTTGTATGTCTCTCTCATTAATGACAGTTCTTAGAGGTTATTTGGAATAAGAGAAAGCAAAATTTCCTGTTCTATTATCTGATCAAAACCACATTCCCAATCCTTTTGTGGTACTTTTTATTTTTAAAGCAAACATGAAGACTTCAAATAATGATTTATATAGCCAATAACTGTATGGTCCCATTTTGGTAGCACTACAGTTATGTACCAGACTAATCATCTAGATCACAGGTATCAAAATTGATCGCGTCACGTGATGTATCACGATGTTTTTTGCCTTTGCAGAGCCAGGGTGCACGCGGCCTGTGTATGACGCATCTGACCCGCAGGATACCAGTTTGACATCCCTGATCTAGATCTTCTGCCATTCACCAAATTCACCAACCACAACATTTTAAAACAAATAAGTTGAAAAAGAAACAGAATCTAGATCTGCCAATCTGTCTTATATGTACACTAAGTGATATTCTGGATAAGCTTATCATCCTCGGATCTTACATACAACCATGATAAACACAGTTCAGCACTGATCCTATCCTCCTTATCAGTGGATTCATTTCTGATGCTATGGACAAGGTTTTATAGCCATCACATATGTGGAAATAAGAGGTGAGCTCTGACTGATTAATCATGCATCTTTTTTGCTTGAGAGAATTAACAAAAAACAAATCCAAGTTATAACCAGCCATTCATCCATTAACAAAACAGCTAAATTATTGACTGTAAAAGATGGGTACTGGCAAACTGATAGTTTGTTTACACTAAGCAATGCTACATTGTAATATATAGTGCTAGATTTTAATAACCAAGTTGGCATTCATTTGAAGGTATCTGATAGCCTATTATAAATTTATGTTTTCTGCTATCAGCATACAATAATGATGAGGTATCAATGAAGTCAGGCAGATTATGTGTAACAAAGCAATATATAAACTGTGCAAAGGTTCTCACAAACCACTTTTTATTTCTCTTCCCAGAACCATGTGGATTACTAAACCCCATTTAATACACAAAGAGCTGAAATCCAGTATTGGAAGTTTTTCAAAGGTATCCAAGCAGAGCTGGACTGTAAAAACTGGACTGAATGCACAATCCTTTTGCCAGCCCTATAGAATGGGCCAAGTCAAGAAACAAGAAGGAAGATAAGAAAGACAATATAATTAATATTGGCTACAGTAACAGAATCTTGAAGCCTGACAGCTTTTGTCCTTCCTTCACTCTTATACAGCCCTTAAGACACAAGGTAGTGAGCCTGACTTTCTCATTCCTTTCCAAGCGAAGTTTCCCACAGTTATGGCATATTTTCTTCAAGGCCCACTCCATACTGCTTTATCTATTCTCAAAAGTATCAATACCATAATTCTTACATGATTTCAAAAATATGTTTATTAAAATTCCATTTTCATCTAAAGACTTAACCATTATTTTTCTTTAACCGAGTGACAAACAGATCTGTTACTCTTCTTTAAATATCAACGAATTGCTACATGCTTTAAGCATCACTAGTATAAATTATCAGGGTCCATATGAGAATAGCAGTCACAAAGAAAAATAATCAATCGCTGTTTATGAGGAAACAAGTTTTTAAAAACTGACTTCTATTACTTCTGTTACTTACTTCTATTAAGGTAACAAGTCCTTCCTTTAATTTAATTCTTTCTTATTTGAAGATAAAACAATTAAGTCACTTATTGAGGAAGCATCCAGAAAATAACGAATACAAACAGTAGCAAGCAATCTGAAACAGCACAATTCAACAACAGCTCATTTCAAGACTGATGTACTGGACTCAATAGCTACTATTATGTAATCAACAGTTTACACATCCTCACCCCTTGCACTTTGAAGACACAGGATAGAAATAATATTGACACTTTTGAACTTTGGAATTAGAGAAGACTCTTGAAAATACCATGCACAATCAAGAAAACTGACAAATAGAACATAGAATAAAACAATCCAGAATTCTCACTTGAAAAACATGTGACAAGGTTCAAATTATTATGTTTTAGACACATGATGCAAAGATCCCGGTCCTTAAGAAGATCATAATGCTGGGAAAGAGGGAAGGAAAGAGGAAAGAGGGCAATCAGCAGCAAGGAGAATGGATCTGATTAGACCAGTAATGGTGCACTTTGGAAGACCTAAAGGATCAGATTGGGGGCAGATTACTATGAAGAGGGTCTATCCATATGGACAATAGGACCCATCACTTAATTTATGGCACTCACACACTCAATCAAAGCAGTCTATAGTTTACTTATATCCAGTCTGATATGTACAAATAGTGCTAAGAAAGAGAGATAGAAATTCACAATGACACTTTTTTTCAGAATAGAATTTCATAAAACTACTTCAGTACACTTTTGGATAACACCTAAAAATAGAGCAATTGTTTTCATAACCAGATCAATATTTTTCTAATTTGAGAAGATGAATGGTAGGTAACTGTTAATTAAATTATCACTTCTAATTCCAGGGAATGTACAGAGCGTGGATGTTTTCCATTTTTCTTGTATTAGTTTTTAAATATACCTCTGAAATGCTAGCAAAAGGCATGTCAGATGATGAATACATTCAAAGGAAATCAAGTGCACTTTTAACTTCCTAAAAAATGAGTTCTTTAAAAGAGAACAGATAAATTATGCCTCAACATAATATACAAGGAAACAGAACCTCAGTGTAGAAGTATCAACATCACCAAAAATGTTGCAGTCATTTAAGCCAATGGTAAACTAATTCAAAAGAATCATATTCCTTAAGGAAACAGAGTAACTATTTTTAAAAAGGCAGCTTCCCTACCTCTATATAGTAACCCAATACATCAAGTAGAGGTTTCTGCTAAAGTTAGTTTTATATTGTACTGGTTTTATATTGGAAGCACTAAAATATGATTCTCCTTCAATTATAAATGTTTTCATTCAAAACTCTCTCTCTTATAACTGCCACTCTTCTTTGCATAAGTACCTAGAGCAGGGGTAGGCAACCTTGGCTCTTTTATGACTCGTGGACTTCAACTCCCAGAATTCCTGAGAGCCATTTGCTCTTCTTCACCACCTTCTGACGCTGAGGACCGAGTTGCTTGGACTGCGGCCCCTGGTGCTGAGGAAGACCTTGGGCTGAAGCTTCTGTTTGGGGGCCAACACTGCCCTGTATGCCGGGACGTTGTGTTACCTGTGCCCACCGGGCTTCCACATGGGCGGTTTCCTCTCACCGGCTTCCTGCTTACTTGCACTGCAGGCATCGCTCCTCTCTTGGCTGACGTCTGGTTTTTTTGTTTGGGTTGTTCATCTTTTCTTTTTTGTTACTCTGTCTTGTTTTTCTTTCCCTACTCCATGCTTTCTTTCTTTTTTGTGGAGTCTGATCTACCCTTACGGGGGGGGGGGATTTTGGGAAGGGTGGTCAAGTTGGAGGTCAGGTTCTGGTCATGGTCAAGGACAAGGTATGTGACATGACTATGGGAACAGCTGCTGTGGACTGGGATGTACAATATGACACACCCTCCAAGCATGAACTCTCCTGTTGCTTTGCCCCCCCCATATCTCGGCAAGGACGGTTTCTTCTTACCCATGGTTGGGTGAGTCCAGATGCTGGCCAGGAAAACCCAAAGACCCCGTCACATGTATCTCACCCTGGAAAGTTAGTATCAGGACTTCAACCAGATGCTGAATGCTGGCTCAGGAATTCTGGGAGTTGAAGTCCACGAGTCATAAAAGAGCCAAGGTTGCCTACCCCTGACCTAGAGCATCTCTGAATATAATAGCTGAAAATAGATAGGAGTTTACAGAAACTGGAGTATGTCTTCTAAAGAATGTGCAAATGGATCTGGCCTACACAAATCTGGAAGACCAACAAGTGATAACAAAGATTTAGAGTTTACTATTTGTCTTTGGCATCAAGACATGATTGAAGGGATTTGGCAATTCCCAGATCTGGCAAACCTAATAATAACTAATTCTAAGTTTACAGCAAATACCAGTTATCCCTTCTTCTTTTTCTTGATTTAAGTTACTTAATTAATATGTGTTTTAAAACAGATACTTTGTGAGCAACAATGTAGACATAAAGAAGGGAAGCGCATTCAGTAAGGCTTGGATAATAGCTAAAATACTGAAAAGATGCTGAATACTGAAACTTTGCTGATCTGCATGAAATATCCCAGTGTAACTGGGGCTTCTCAACAGTGGCTACAGTTTTGCATCTAATCTATGATAAATTGTTAGAAAAAAAGTGAGAGAGTTTGGGTTTACTTATTGGCAATGAAGAGATTGGATACTTACATTCTAAGGCATGATAAAGTAATTCAAAATCATCCTTTGTTTTAGGATACATTCTTCGATTATACTCCCTTAGCAATTTTTCTTCCCTCTCTCTCTGTTTTCTTAGTTCTTCTTGCCTTTCCCATTCCAGTCTCAATCTTAACTGTTCTTTTAGTTTGTTTACCCATTGAATAGCTAGCCATCGTCGATAATAGGTTTGGATTACGATGATCTACACACAGGGAGAAGAAACAAAGGGCAATTAATGTTTGTGGAAAGTATAAAGTTCTGTAATATTTCTACAAAACAGTGATTTTGTCAATCAAGCAGTTCATGCAGTGGTGGGATTCAAATATGTGAACAACCGGTTCTCTGTGTGGATGCCGCTTCCGGAAGTCCATTCTGGGCCTGGGCAACAAAAAACTAGCTATCGTTTCTGCCGAAGTGGTGCGAACAGGCTGAATCCCACCACTGAGTTCATGTCACACTAGCAAATTTTAAGTATTTTTCTCTAGAGTCTTAACCACCAGCAGAATCTGAATGGCCACCAGGCAAAGTGTTGGGTTGTCCTGCAATGTGCTTCAAGAGTTAAATTCTTTACTTTAGAAAATCTTCAACTCATTTTTGATGCAAACTATGATTCAAAAATATCAAAACTGTTCTCCCATTATCTAGCACCGGAAAAACAGATATTTAATGGTACTTAAAATTTTCTTCATTTTTATGAGAAGGGGATAGTTGTTCATAAAGGTTTGAACAATAACAGGGAATGCAGCATGCCAAAGTTCATAAAAAATCTGTTCAGAAATTTTAAAGTTGTCAGTATCTTGGTGTTCATAAGCTTGCTTCTTCTGCAAAATTTTCTTGCCAAATTAGGTAATAGTGCCTCTAATTCATCCTTAACATACTGTTCCTTGAAATTTCAGAACGTTCTTGCATTCAGCAAAAAAAAAAAACTTACAATGAAGCCATATGCTATGATCGATTAACAGCAGATCCTATCTCCTCCCCATCCTGCTCCCACCTCCCCTTCTTTTAATTGGGCTGCAGTGTTTGGCTTTTTATATTAACTTCTTTATGTTTTTAGTTTAAATAATTTTTACCTTTTATGACTGTAAGCCACCTAGAAGTACCCTGAGGTAAGATGGGAGGCCTATAAATTTTACATAAAATATTTTCTAAATAAAGTAAAAAATAAAATTTGAGTTTTCAGACTACACTCTTTTACAATCTGCAGAGCTCATTCCAATTTGAGAATAGATGTATTAAACAATTACATTAACAGTAAAACAAAAAGAAAAAACCATTCCCCCCCCCTTTTCTGGCATAGCTGCTATAGTTTTACCCAATTATCAACTTGGGACCAGAATCCTGAAGATTTTTCAGTCAAAACAGGAAGATATGGATCCAGTCCCAACTTGGGTAAGTTAAAATCTATCCCAATTTGCCTCTGATTTGGGCATCATCCTGAGCCAGAACATGATAGTCACTAGATTAGTGAAATGGTAGGGAAAAAACCACTGCCATTTATTAAAATAAATTCTCAAACTTTGTTACAATCTGATCTTCAGTAAAACCCCTACTATGTTCAGTGACACTTAATTTGTGGAAGAATTGCAGGTTTAAGGAGGGGACACTGGAAATGCTTGTATATTTGAACTACCTTTTTACATATTCCAATGAAAATATATTTTGTGTTCAGTTCCCCATTGCAGGGTGAAAGAAATTTTCATTGTTATATATGTGAATGCCTCTTGTGCTAAAGTACAACATCTGCAACGTAAGAGATCCTAAATGGCAGCATCTTAACTAATAAGTACCTCACTAACACAAAGGAAATACAAATAAATATTTCAGAGGCAGAAAATATGAAATAAATTTAAATCTATCATAATGTTGTAGAAAAGATTTTGAACATTTTCTGATCACTTTAATCTTATGGAGTACTGAAAATAAATCCTAAAGTACCAGTAATTCATAGACCAGTTTAAGAATCAGTGAAAGGTTGAGATGTTCTGCTGGGAATACAAACAAAACTATCAGTTGCTTT
This sequence comes from Azemiops feae, assembly GCA_023970755.1. Lineage (NCBI taxonomy): Eukaryota > Metazoa > Chordata > Lepidosauria > Squamata > Viperidae > Azemiops > Azemiops feae. Next base: position 27,344 of record JALGBA010000503.1, on the reverse strand, counting down.
AATTGGGCTTTCCAAGTTCTTTGACAAATAAATAAAATTGTCCATAACTTCAGTACTATATACAAATACTTTCAAATGTAGCTCTCTACTTCTCATTTGTTAGAATATTTAAACAAAAATATGTATTAAAAAGAATTTGAATTTGTTTTGAAATGCAAGATTCAAATTTCACATGTTAAGTTTCACATGTCTGAAACACACTGCAATCTCATAGACACAGATATACAGAAACACTCAGGAGTATGATACATCAAACTGAGGGAAGGTAGGAGGCATGCTGTTCCTTTAACCAACGCATATAACTTGCTTAACTAATTAGAGTTAGTTTGCAATAATCCTGGTCTTATTTGGAGCTAAGCTATTTGTAAGAATATTTCAAGTGACAATAAAAATGGAGTCCTTGTGGAATCAGCAATATAGGAATGGGATTGATAAATTGAGTATATAAACCCAACTTAGATTAAGGGCTTTAATCACAGGAAAGTATGCAAAACTGCAATCTTTTTTAATGATAATTATTCAGTTGACTGTATACTTACCGCCTTAAGTCGTCGTGCATGATATTCTTCAGCTGTCACGTATGGCTTTGGTTCTATAAGCTTATCAGTGACATTTGACACATAAACACCAATTTTTGTCATTTGTGTAGAAGTTGTATTTATGGTCTGTTGTAATTTCTTTCTTTCAACCACTGTCTAGAATTAAATAAAAGTATTAATTTTAAAAAGGTTAAGCATTTTTGTATAAATTAATTAAATTGGATTAAAAATTAATTTATGAGTGCATTAAATTAACAAATATATAGAATTATAGAATGGAATTATCCTAATAGACTGGAATATATTTAACTTCCAGATCAGTTTTTCTGGCACATATCTCAGGGTCTTCATTCTTTATGAACATATCTGGGCTGACTTACTGAACACTTTGTATTCTCTATATAAATTAATTAAATTGATCAAAAGCTAATTTATGAATGCAATAAAAATATATACAATTAAAGAATTAAATTAGTAGTTTCTAATATACAGAAATAGATTTAATTTCCAAATTAGTTTTTCTTGCACATATCTCAAGGTCTTCATTCTTTCTGAACATACCTGTGTTGACCTACAGAATTCTTCATATTCTTTGTCTAGATGTTTTTTGGGATCTGTCTGTGATCCTGCATTATAATATTCTGTGCCTGTTTCCTTATGTCTAAATCCACCCAAGAATGGTTTTTCGAATGTTGGTCTTTTAATTTCTATACAGACATCCTGAAAAGTGTCTGGCTCTGTTCAGATAAAACAGCATTATTAAATTATAGCCAACATTGGGCAATTAACCAGACTATACATTTGATTGTTCTTTACCTGTTTGAACTTGAACCGTTATAACATCAGGGATATAGTATTCTTGCAGGAGTTTGTATGTTTTGAGTGGAAAGTTTTCATTGTCTAATGAGTACATATCAAACTGTATTGTCCCATTAGGTTGCACACCAAGATTCCAGAGGGTTTCATAATTTTCAACTATTCTCCCTAAAAAGAAAATCAATATTAGGTTTCACAATTAATTAAGAGGTCACTTATCTTTGTTTCTTTGATCATTTTAGGAATATGATAAATCCCAAGAAAAGAGTAAGGAATGCCATTCTATGTAAGGCAACTTTCAGCCTTCTCAGGTAGATGAGACAGAAATCACAACCAGGTGCGCTAATTCTATTTTATTATAAGGCTACATAGAGAGAATTTTGCAAGTCAGATAGTACAAACCTCCCAACTTTTCTGAAAAGTTAGGGAGGGCCCATTCTGAGTTTCTTTGCCCATCATGCAGCTGCAGGGATGCCCTCTCTTATCTGATTGTTCCCTATGCAGCATCTGTCCACCGCCCCCTCCCATGGTGATTCCAACATACTATTGCAGCAACTTAATTTCTTTAAAAATTACTAAGAGTTACTTTTCTGCCTCTTCCAGAAATACCTGCTATAAAATAGCCTGGGGATTCTCAAACAATTATGCCTCTGTAAGAAGGAATGGGCAGTGAACGACAGCATAATTATACAGTGAAAACAGAGTGCATAACAATTTGGGGAGTTTTCAGTACATTATATTTAGTCACCTTTAGAGTTTGAACAATGTCCAGTTGGTGGTTGCATTTTTGTAAACTCACTTAAGGATATTCTTTATGTACACATGGATTTCTGTTGTTATTCAACAAACAAATAATTGCTTCTCTAAACACTGCAACCAGATTTGGAGTCCTGTCTATATTTATATACATGAAAAAAACACAGAACCCCCTCACACTGATACAAACCTAGCAACCTAATTTGTAAAACATCCAGTGGCATTTTTAATCGCTTTGCAAAGTACTGTTTGATTTGCTCCACATTTTGATTAATGTTAAAAGTCTTCATGAAAATCTGGATATCGGGATGCAGCATGAATTTAACTGAAAAACAAATACATCAATCATTCTTATGGTTCTTCATTAATTTCATTATTAGTTTCTAGTCAATTAGTAAGAATTACATTTTGCTTGTGCACTTTTCTTTTTTGGTTCTTCAAAACAATTAAAATCAATCATTTTTGTTAAGGCAAAAATTAACTAATATTTATTTAATATGCAGTTACATAATGCCCACCTGCAAATCAGCCCTAGATGGTAAGTATAAAACCAAAAATAGAAAAATGACAAAAAAACCACAAAGTAAACATTTTTTAATCATGCAAACCAAACATAGACCAAGCCCCATTAACATCCAGGCCCTAAGGTCTGAGAAAAGAATCAAGACTTCTGAAAGGCCAACAAGATCAGGGCAGTCCTAACTTCTGGGAAAGGCTGTTCAGTATGGCCATAACAGAGAATGTATATTTCTTCCTGGGTTCCTGTTTCATAGAAGGGGCCTGGAACACGCCTATTTTATTGGATTAAATAGGATGGATAGAAACTATCAAACAGATAATCCCTAAAGTATCCTCGAGCAAATTGAAAGTAACTTGCTCCTGGATAAATTGCTACTCTATAAATGTTCAGGAAAAGAAGCATTTCTTAAGCTGTCATGCTATCTCTTGGAGAGACTCCAAAAATTTTGCAGCAACATCAGAACTCCTTAGAGTTGTAATGATTGAAGCTGTAAGTAGCTATAGAAGCAAATAAAATAAATCACTCGCCCACCTTCTTTGCCAGCTAAATGGAATTAGCTGTCTTCTGTAAACAACTGCAATAGCTAAAAAGGAGTTTCTGTAGTTCTAAACTATTTATATTAACGAAGCTGACAAGGATATGCAGTGATTAGTTACATATTTGAACAGGAGCAGAGAGATATGGAATTAAATGTCACCTGACATTAGAATTACTAGATGACATGGCCCAGTGATTCACTCTCAACTTCAAGTAAATCTAAAGCTATTATTTGAACAAAAAGACTTGGAATAAAATGGTTTCAAAGCGTTTGATACTATATTTCACTAGCATGATATACGGTATTACAATAGTCCATCTTTTTAGAAAATGTTATTAAAATAGTGAGAATTAATCAGTCATTATGAAACAGTGAGACGTGGGAAATATTAATTGTGGAGCATATAAAGGAAGAATTATTTATCAACACTTTTCCCAAACTAGTCAGGGGTGTCAAACTCACAACATCACGTGACGTGTCGTGACGTATCGCGACTTTTTTGCCATTGCCAGCAATGGGGTGGGTGTGGTTTCGCTATGATGCATCCAGCCCGTGGGCCGGCAGTTTGACACCCCTGCTCTAAGTTGTTCAGCCTGTAGTTGCCTGAATTTACAGTGAGAAATTTAAGATGAGTTGGGGAAGACTAACTGCCAAATCGAACATAATATATACCTGTTACAATAGCATTTTTTATCATTTCTGAAAGCTGAGCTGCCAAATTTGCCATGTTTATGTCTTCTGGAACAACAGCTGCCAAACCAGGATACTGTTCAGAAACACCTTCACTGGCACCTGTACTTTCAGATGTTGATGCATCCGTCTCAATTCTAGTTGGTTTAATTTCATGACCAAAATCTTTTGGAAAATCTTGGAGTTTTGCATCAAATTCTGTTTCTGCGCTGTCCAACTCCAATGCCAATTCTTCAGCAGCAGCCACACCCCCAACTAGCTCTTTCTTTCTGTCTGGTTCCTTGGCTGTGGTTTGATCTATCCTCTGCAACAGCTCCTCAGCAATACCTGCATCCTGTACAGGTTCCTGACTAATGTTCAGGTTCTCAAATGCATCCGGCTCTCGTTCTATAGCAGCATCTTGCTCTTGCATTGGTTCATCAGCAATACCCAATTCTTGTGTTGTTGAATCTATGTTGTATTCCTGCTCTGAAGATAGACCTGTTTCATTCAAGGGTACTGTATCTGTCTGCTCCTTGTTAGAATCTGTAACATCTGTAATTTCTTCTGTTTGTTTTTCTGTAGAAGTATCTTCCATAGCTTGATTTTCATTATCTACTTAAGCCAGATCAATTACCTCTTTTTCTGAATCAGCCATTTGCCTGAAAGGAGTAACATAAAAAGCAAAATGTACAGGAAACAAGATTTTAAATTTAAGCATATTGTTAGTATGCAGTCTCAATTGACTGTCCTTGTACTCTTAGACAGACTATAAAACTAGTTGTAACTCAACCCCCCCCCAAAAAAAAACCCTTCAGACCCAACACATCTGAACTTTGTCATTTTAACTAAAGACTTGTACATTTAAAGTTCAATATATTTAAGCCATTTAAATCACATTTTAACCACTTGAAATATAACTGATAATGTTTGCAATGTATTACCTTCCAAATATAATGGCCTGCAAATGATATCCAGCTAACATTCCCAAGAGCTCAACTTTTCTGGAGATTATTAGCTTTGAAAACACTGATTTATATAACTTTATCTGTGTGCACGGTTTTCTTTCTTGCTCATTTCTTGTTTGAAACTCCAACATTGTTTTATATTAGAAACAAAAAGTAAAACTATGCAGTATAAAGACTAAATTCTTTTTAAACCCATTTTTCATAAATAGCATCTATCCTTATATTAACATTAGTTCATTTTAGAAAGGCAGTAGCAGAGCATTTTTTTTACTTAATTTTTAATTGTGAATAATTGAAGAGGATTTTTTAAAAAAAACCTCTGAAAATATTATGGTATTAGGAAATATTTTAGAAAAACATGCCAGTTTATCATCATTTGACTCACCTTATTTCTTAGAAGATAATAGGGCATTACGAATTTCTAATGATAATCAAAACCTAGTCAAATTTCACAAAATGCTAAAAGTAGACACTACTGTATCAAAATATTTGTATTAATTCAAATTTTACAGTAATATTTCCTTTGAATTCTAGTGTCATATAGAAATGGCTTGAATTGGTTGCAGTAATACATTCTCCCACAAACCGTGATAGCATTTTTACAATATGCTATGTTTAATTTTTTTTCTTTTGTTTGTTGAATTTATATAGCCGCCCATCTCACATACATGACTCAGTTTACCTTTTTTAATAATTCAGGTAAAAATAATAAAGAAACAAATAGAAATAAGTAAGCAAAACAAGAAATCCATTAAAACCAGTAAAACAATAAAAAAGTGAAACCATAAAACTCTGTCTACCTGACAGACAACACAACCAATTCACAGGCTCTACATCTCTACCAGTTTCCCAGGCCCATGGCAAAGCCATGTCTAAAGGGCTTCCAAAAGACCAATAGGCTCAGCGACAGTTGGGAGGGGGATGATGTTCCAAAGAGCAAGTGCCTTTTTAAAAAACAACAAAAACAAAACAGTGCTAAATGATCTTTGCTACAACTTGAAAAAGTGTAAGATATATTTATCTGAAAATCCTAAACAAGATTCAAGAGAAATTGTCTAGTAACAGGAAAATGATAATGAGAGAAATAACATTAATGAAGCTTTAAATATTATTTAGCAGTCCTGAATTATAGAAAATTGTAGAGAAATGCAATTCAGAATGGGAGCTGCAAAGTTGACCATGGACATATTGAGAAGTAAAAAAAACTATGGTGGTAATCCCCTATAGTGCCAGTTCAGTGCCCAAATCAATTTCTTCAATCTTATCATGTGAAAATGGGTGGCACATCCCATTACTCTCAACATGCATTCTGCATGTTCCTTTATTAACTCAAAGGTGAGCCTATTTTGATCTTTTAAGATGTTATACTCATTTAAGGAACAACATGAATAACTAAAAGGATATACTAGTCCAACTATGCTTCTGGTCTTAAATAAAGCAGGATGTTGTTGAGTGGCTACTAAAAGAATGGATTCCAATAAACACCATTCCGCTCTTGACTAACTAAGGTATCTTATACATCATTCATGCTCAAAAAAACTACCAGATTTGGATTACTAACAGGTGGCAGATACAGAAGGCTTTTGTTCCTTTTTGACTCATTAAAAAGTTTTTGTCTGTCAGTAAATTTCACACACCAATTGATTACATTCATTTACTTTGACTGTGTTGTGCTTTTGTTCCTCCCAAATGGTTTACTATTAGGGTTATCTATGAATGGTTGCCAATTACTTCTGCAAATTTATGTACCCACCATACTGTAATCACAAGGATATCACACCAATTACACCTGCAGTGGGAAAAGTATTTTTGGACGTGAAATTTTAATACTTTGAATACTTTGAATAGGAAAAAAAGAAAAGAAAGAAGAGCCATACAGAATAATCTACCTCTCTGGACGTCCACATTTTTGCACTCCCAGCTCTGGTAGTCCTACCCAAATATGGGCAACTTTTTTATACAGAAAAAAAAGGAAGGGAAAGAAGAGCATTGCGTTTTTCTCTTTTAACATAACATTATCTTTATTGAAGTTTTAAACAAATGCAACCTGTAAGAACAAGAATAGCGAATCAAATTCAACTCTTATTGAGTTATAAGAAACTAATCGCAGAATTATAAATCAAAAAGGGGAAAAAGAACAGGCAGACTACAGAAGAAATAAAAAAAACAGAAAATTATAAATACAAATCATAAACAAGACGGGAAAAAACCAAGTGTACGATAATACAAAGCAGTTAAAATGTTGAGAGCTCAAAGCACTAATATTACATTCATGCAAGTCGCTGCAAGAATGAAAGTATCGTTTCTTGCGCCTCTCCCGGTGCCACTCCGGTACTCATACTACAATTCCCAGAATGCCACACTAACCCATATCAGTTTTCGAGGGAGGGGAAGCCCTCAGCTTCTCGTCGGCTGACTACCATCCTAAGTCTTTGCGCCGCTGTCGAGCGTTATAAATCGCGTCCCTACGAAAAGCATGTTGGGAATTATAGTCCCGGGCTCAAAGAATCATACGCTATTTTGTCGCTATTTCTTTTAAGCATAATTCCGTCTCAATGCCTACTACTTTCTAAAAGCCTCTATTGATCAAATAAAATAAAAATAAAGTCGAGCCGGGTTTTACCTCAACGCAAATTTTCCCGGAGTGATCCGTAGCTTAGCTTTAACTCTAAACTCTAGAGACAACAGTATTACGTATCTATAGCAACCACGACACTGAAGATTCTCGCGAGAACTCGGGTTCCTGAAGATTTTGTGGGGAAAAACATGCCTTTGAAGTTCGATGAGGCCACGTGACCTCTTACAGGCTGGCGTGGAGTCTCATTCCATTGTTATAGAGAGCCGAGTTGATTCTCAAGAATTCATTTTTTAATTAAATTACCTTATTGACACTATTTGAGCAAGGTAGTGTTAAAATAATGGCTAGTACCACGACCTCGCCAACTGAACTCAAAGGCAGACCAGGATTATTAGTACGTGGGTGAAGAAACCACATTATACTTGTTTAGAGTGGGAAAGTTAAAATATTCTAAAAAAAAACCTGGTGAATCATTTTCAAGGACACTATAATTATGTAATCACCGGGAATTTAGCTAAACTTGAGGGCATTTTTAATAAATGTGTGTTTGTCATACATGACAATACATGGTTTTAAAATGTACAAATATGACAGGTAATACCACTTTGGTTAATGTCTTGTCTGGTATTCTTAGCAGCTTATTTAATTTTCAGAAAATACACTAAAAACACTCCAAAAGTTTAATATAGTGATAGAAAATACAATCACAATACCAACTGTTTTCAAGTGAAGCAATAGAAACAAATATGCCAGCTATACCTAAATAAAAGCTAGTCCTATTTAACAATAAAATTCTATGCAGTTGTAAACTTACAGCTAGCAAATACATTTGCTTCTGACTAGTAGTGATGTTAAATGCTCCTCAAGAGCTGAATTCTCTCCAACTCACATCCTGAAAAGAATGCAGCATTCACTATATACAGAGCCCTCTTGTGGCTTGCTAAGACACACTTTAAAAAACCACACACACAACTGAGTGGACTTGATTTAGCAATTAATCCCACCAAACAAAATCTAGTTATTACAATGACAGTACGTTACAGAATATACTAATATTTCTAGAGATCACTGCTTACATGCCATAAAGTTGTTGACTCTTAGTGACCACATAGATTTTAAAGATTATAAATTTGCAAAAACTAATTCTAATTGGATCAAATAGCACATTAGTTTCCTTGTCTATTTTGCTATTCTTACTTCAATCTGCAATTGCTCTCTATTTGCTTGCCTACAATCATCATTGGCTCAGGGTGTTTAACAGAGTGAGAACTATAGATTGTTGAAACCATAATCTGAGATAACGGGATTAGTTCTGAAACACACTTTCTCCGTACTGTTCAAGATGAAAAAATAGAGGGCAGTTTACAGAAAATAAAAATTTCTGTTACCTTCAGAAACATACCAGTATTAAATATTTCAGCACACTAGGTGAATTTGATAAATAATATAGGCACACATTCAAACATATTCCTGGTCTTTTCAGAGCAGCAGATTAAAACAGATCTAGTAATCATTGCTACCCTTTGAAAATTTTGAGATTTTAATCTTCTTTCATTATATGTATCTGATAAGCTGGGGAAGTTTTGATAAAGTTAGCACATGAGAGTATATGTATGGATGTAATATACAAAGCATACAATTCATACAAGAATCCATGTAGCATTTCTCTCAAGAATGCTGCAAGAACAAATTCATAAACAGCATAACAATAAAGTAATATATAATTTACTTATTTTCCCCTTTGAATATACAGTTAGGACCTAGTGCAGATAATATATTTTTGGTACTGGACTCTTAATATAAACTATTTTACTGTCCTTTATTCTGAAGGGATAAATGTATATTTTCACAGTACTTTAGCAGAAGAGTTCAGGAGAATCCTTTGTACTCTTTCTAAACTTTGTTCTACCACTTAATTAAGAGTATGAACTTGGTGCAACAGGGAAAAAGAAAGTACAGGGATATTTATATATGTAGCTATTCAAAGAATGACATTATTCTGAAAAACATTTCTTACTGTGTGATGAATGTAGTGACCCTCCATTTTATATTGAGACAAAGTTTGGATAAATAGCATTAAGACAATTTCAGTCATGTCCAGCATACATTTAATGAAATAATTCTGTTTCCGCTGAAGGTTGAAACACTGTTAATTACACTGGCCATTTCCACTGGTTTTCTGGAGGTTCTTCAACTAAAGGTTCCCAAGGACGGTATTTCAACATTTTCTTGGCTAAGGAAAGTTCATTTTCAGCCTGTTGACAAAGTATAGATTTTATTTTATTTTAAAACTCTCGGAAAGATGGCACTCTCAAAACTAATTTGCATACATGTTGATAAGAGTTACTTTCCCAAATCACTTTAAAAGAAAACTTAAAATATCAAATCTCATTATAATGGTTAGCATGGATTGGTGCCAAGTTTTTATTGTTTTTAAAGTTTTATGTTTTAACTAGTTGCATTTTATAGTTTTAAAATCATTTTAAAATGATTTTATATGTTTTTTAATCTTTGTTTGGAAGCTGCCCAGAGTTGGCTGAAAGATGGTTGGCTATATCTTTTGAATAAATAATTTAATTAAATTGCTTGTTTAAAACAATGATTTTGATTGACATTAATTCTTACTGAGCAGTTTGTATAGGAAAAAAGAATTTACAGGCCATACTGCTAAGTTTACAAATTCAGTTTAGTGGACATTTTCCCAAAGCTTCTATACCTGATATACTAAATCATCGCTAAATACCTGCAGAATCACTTCTTCTATCTGTCCAGAGTTTAATTTGTTTTCCAGCCTTTGCACATCAAGTTCCTGCAAGTAAGTTCAAAAATAAATGAGAAACTCTGGTGCAGTATATTCCTCTATCTCAGTGTTTCTCAACCTCAGCCACTTTAAGACATGTGACTTCATTTTTTAAAAATTAAAATACTGTTATTGCTATTTAACTTACTCAATAGGAAAAAGAAAACCTATAGTACAATAACTCAACAGAAATGCAGGTTTTTGATTCTGTATTTCTGATCTGGAGTTATTGTTGTTAAATTACAAGTGTTATATTTTAACATAGTTCCATGTTTTGATTTTTAATATATTTTTGTGGGAATACTCAGCTATTTCTAAACAACTCAAGTTATGCAACCAAATGTTATTGAAGCAGTGCAAGATGGATATGGAATTCATGTTGCTATCCTATACTTGCTGGAATAAGATTCATAAACAATAATGAAATAGTTAATGTTTAGGATTGACTGTGCTTGTTGGAAATAAAGTATTCATCAAATGCATATCTCTTTGCCAAGAAACCCCCTGTATTTGCTGAAATGAGGTTGACTCTGAATTTAAGAATGTCATCTTTCGAGCCTGAAAGCTATGTCAGTGAGGCTAGTATTTGAAGGGGAAACTATTAATATCAGAATTATAAACTACACTAGGATTATATGGGCACATGCATCAAGTCACTAAGAGTCAAGTTCCTTTGAAAAAGACTATGTTTCCCATCAAATGGACACACATACATACATACATACAAACATACACACAAATCCATACAACATTTTTGCATAATATCAAATACTCCCTTCATGTCAATCCCAGTTTGCCTGTTCCAGCTGAAATAAATCCTGGAAATTTCCCCCTCATCAAAAAATGTGAACTCATGCCACACATCCATGTATACAAGAAGCTATATAAAAGGAAAAAGAAAAACCAAAAAGGGAGGTAGAGTAATTTAAATAAGATGCAATTATTTTTTCCCCTGTATACTAGGCATTATCTCACACAATCCATTCTTACAGAAAAGCATACAAATATGTGCATATATGTTCAATTTTTTTCATCCTTTTCATCAAAACGAAGGGGAAACATGACGGAGAAGAGATAAGGGATTAATAATACCCAATTTTCAGACTGTTACCCATCAGACTACCTGCAATCATATGGGCCCCCCTACCTATACTTCTGTTTTCAATCATTTATTCTGTTTTCATTCGGAAATTCACATATGATTATCTGAAAAAAAAGCTTGTTTCCTTATAGAAATTGAGAACTTAAATCCTACCTGATCATTAAGAAACCTAGTTAACTGAAATATTAATATAAATCATAATTAAGAAACAGATCTAAATAACAGTATCAAAAAAATTATCATTTGATAAATGCAACGTGATCCCAAAATGTCAATTAATTAAATTTATACTTACTGCTTTCACTATATCAAACCGTTCATTTGTAAGTTTCTCTGTATATTTTCTGTATGCTGCATCCTGAGGCATATTCTCTAAAATACCCAGAATTTTTGTGTATAGTATCTTGAGGCGCTGAAAAGATCACATGGCAAAGAGTAATTTTAAGTCAGGCAAAGTGAATACATTGAATATAAGCTACTGCAAGATTTTAAAACCTAATGAAATTTTGTAAATTAATGTACTGCAAATTAAAACAAGAAAAATTATTCAATGACTGCCCTCAGAAAAAGAATTCTTCCACAAAACTTTCTAGTGAAGTTATGGCAATCCTAAACTCAAGGCACATTTAGAATTAAGGAACTGCTTTATGCAAAAGTTTTATTTTCATAAATCCAAAAATGTTAATTCAGTCATGTATTTGCTTTTCTAACATTTGATTGTCTATAAGAACTTTCCAAATCAAATGTCTATCTTTCTTACCCATTGAACATTTTAGTACAATTATATCATATCTTTTCTCGTGCACTCTTTTTTATCCGGTCAAATAAATCAAGGAAATTCATCCCTCATTCTTCAGATACAATTTATACTTAAATTAACAATTCTAAGATATCCTAAACCTCTAATGTGACTGGATAAGAGAACACCATTAGGAATAAAATAAATTGACTTAACAGGAAAGGTAATTCTAATATAGGTCCAGACCCAACAAAATAGCTTTATCACTTCATTGAAACATTGAAACAAAGTGGGCTTCAACCTGAGCTACAAATATTCTCCTTTATTGGTACATGGCAAAGTATCTTATACTTACTTCATGTGGATTGTTACATACAGCTAATCCCACAAGCCCAGTAGTCTGTAGGTATGAAGAAACATATATTAAATTGAACAGCAGTCTAAATCAAGAAATCAAATTTACTTATCTGAATAATCAATTAATTTGCATATGGATAAATCAGCATTTGTAAAACATTTATGGATATTATATACATACCTTCAAGTTCTCCAGAACTTATGAAGTATATTTTTAAAAAAAAGAAGCAAGACAATAGAACACAGATAAAAGAAGAACAAAACGTATCAACAAAAGTCCAAAACGTATGCCAGTTGTTTGAGAGAAAAGCTGATATTTTTAGAGTACTAAGCAAAAATCGATTTAAACCAAAAGTGTGAAAATTCCTCTATAATTTTATCTCATGTTGGTTCATCTTAATCACATAACTCCAAAATAGATCTGAAATTATGATCACATCAGATTAATTTACCAACTGCATGTCTAAAAAAACTAAGCACACTTTTTAACAAACTAAAAAACAATTTATCTTTTTCCCTTTCAAAAAAATATCAGCTAGAAATAAAGCCAACATATTAGCAAACCAATATGGACCAAACAACAAAAATCATGGGATGCTTAGAGTCATGTGGATTAACTACTTTCTACAGTATGTCCATAAGAAATAGTTATCTGGAGGTTTTAATGAGATTACAGGGAGTAGCTATAGACATTTAGCATAAAGGTCTGGATTCCATGTGGACTAGGATCCCTCATCTGAAGGAAGAATCCACTGTGCCTAAAGGAGTGGATATAAGGTGATGTAGCTACTGGACATTTTTATAGGCCACATATTTCTCTTTCTTTGAGCATGAGGTAAAGGATGTACCTGTGAACCAATATAATAATTGACAAGTGAATAGAAAAATGACACTGGGTGCAAATAACAGATTGAAAAAAGTAATCTCAATGTGTTTGCACCTCCGTGTACACACAAAGAAAATTTCTTTTCAGATTTGTATAGTATCAATAACAAAAACATGCAAATAGAACATGGCTCAGCACAATTGTGAAAACTACACCATTTACAGGAGTATGGCCAATCAAAATAAGACGCAATAATAGACTTAAAGTAAGATATTCTCCATTCCTTTAAGGCAAGACATTGAATAAAAATGTTCCTTCATGAACCAGCTGCATTCTTGTACAGGTAGTCCTTTAATGGCTGCCCCATTTAGCAACAATGAAAAAGTAACTTTACAACCAGTCCATTTGTGACCTTCGCAGGTCTGTAAAGCAAAAGAAAGCTAAAGTAAAGCCATAAGCACAGTCAGTTTCACTAAGCAACTGCTTCATTTAATGATCAAATTGCAGTTCACACTTATGACTGATAAACAAGAACTCATCATCAAAGCTGATACCAGTCAGACCATAGAACAACACAAAGTAGTGCAAGATCAGAAGATGTGAATAGACCTGGACCATAGACTTGCCAAGAGTCCAACACCACTGAATGAATAACATCATCATTATCAAACAACTATCTGAACAAACTTACCTGGAAGTAAAGGCTAAAAGTTTGATAAAGGATGGTGAGGATGCCTGCTTTGACAACAAACTGCGAGAGCAGACATTTATGAAATTGGCATATATTTTTCCTGGTGGCATACATTCCACAACCACAATCCTGTAAAATAGATTGGGCTGAGAAAACAACTGGTCCAAAGTCCCCCAGAGAACTCCCATACTTAAGAAAGGAGTCAAACCTAATCATCATCACTGCAGCCCCCTTAAGAGAAGATGCCTCTTCCATGTTGCTCAGCAGGACAATGCTTAGCTGGCAATTAGGAGGGCATCAAGTTAGCAAAATCTGAGGACAGCACTCCAAAGCCTGAATACTGAAGGGGGAAAAAATCTGCGCTAGGATGTTTCTGCAGAGACCAGCGATTCCTTATCTCTTCTAAGATACTGGTGCATGAAGATGCGCGTCCCCTAGTTTTAGCCAAGAAGGCTGAGAACTATAAATGTTGGTTAACGTATCTGTGAGTCCTTCCCCCGTGTCCTCTCGACTCTCACCTTTTTCAGGACTCCCGCCATTGCCACTATATTAAGGAATAGGAGCAAAAAGGATCATGAAATCGTTTCACTCCATCGCCAGCATCGAGGAACTGGAGCTGAAAGGTCTTCTAACTCGCATAGACAGAGGGCAACTTCTAGGACAGCGCAAAGCGCATGCGCTCCGACCACATTGGAAACAGGAAGCGAACGAAACATAACGGGGAAGTGGATTGGTTCCCGATTTATGCTCGCCGCACATTCTGAGGGAACGTCACTCAGAGCTGAGGCGGGGTTGCACCGCCCATCGGCCGTGCGTTGGAGAACGTGTTGGGGCGGGGCTGACAGGAGGGCTTATGTTTGCTTTTGTTGGGGAACTGCTGATTGGTCCGCGCTTTCAGAGTGGGCGCTGAGTAGGAAGTGATATTGATTCTAGTGGAATACATCCTGAGGAATTCTGGGAGTTGAAGTCCACACATCGTAAAATTGAGAAGATTGGTCCTTCTTGGAGATTGGTTAATGTGCTTTTATTAGGAAGCAAAGTTTACCATCGTTGTCAATAATATTGAGCGGTAATCATTTTAAAAGACTGGGCAATTGATGCTGTATCACGAGAGTGAATTAAAACAAAAAGTGATTTTTATTTGCATAGATTGCGTTAACGATTTTGCAACAACATCTGCAATAAATTTGATAAAGGTTGACAATGTTATTATAAGCTTTTGCGAATAATAACTGATTTTACTAGAAGATTACGAGTCTCAGTATGCGCTGCACCTATTTGAACAGTCATGAGAAAACAGCAAAGTTAATCTCCATTCCCGTGGGGGAGCAAACGATTTTTGCAGCCCAGTTCTGAGGATTTTTTTTAACTGCTTTCAAGTCAGTCTTGACTCCTGGCAATTACCTAATCCCTGTGGTTTTCTTTGCAGGATTTCAGAAATGGTTTGTCTTTGCCTGCTTGCTAGAACAGAGAGGGGGAGAGAGAGAGAGGTCACCCAACTGGCTTTGTGCCTAAGGCAGGACTAGAACTCACAGTCTTCTGGTTTGTAGCCTGAAAATAAAACATGGAGATTTCTCTGGACATTTCACACTTGGAAAATTGCTGATTTCCCCAAGTAGGGTATAGACAACCATAACTCAATAGACTGTCAGTACAGTCTTTCTTCCTGTTGCATGTACTTACAAATTTGCTATATGCTATTTGGCAATCCAGATTTTTCAACAACTGGAATGCAATCCAAAAGCGAATATATGTATATGTAAAGTTATACATTAATAAAGGCATATATCATTAAGGATAAAATATGGGTTTTCAGGTAATGTTTGTCCTTTAATGATGGTCATGTACTATTTTAAGTTGAATATATAGACCAAAAATTACATAATCTGGAGTTGTACAGAAGTATTGTGCTACAATTTGGATTTCTAGTCAATATAGGATGATCCAGTTACATAGTAAATGGCCTCCTTATCTTTAACGTAGCTGGCAGTATTATCTCTATGCCCTGCTTCTTAACAAGTATTTTTTTTTCTTTTACAAAAAGAATCTTCTTCCTGAAGAATCTCAGTAGATGGCACCATCTACTTGGCCATGTTTGTCTGGAAGGTAAGCAGAGTTAGGCCTGTTTAGTATACAGATGGGAGTCTTCTAAGGCAGGGCTTTTCAACCTTTTCACCCACTGTACCACTTTTAGGATATGGCAATATCCGAGTACCACCAGTCACCTAGCAAGGTGTCAAAAACTTGATGACCAAAAAAAAAAAAGGAAAAAAGTGATAAAATACAGGTAGTCCTCGACTTACAACAGTTCGCTTAGTGACTGTTCGAAGTTACAATGGCACTGAAAAAAGTGCCCCCCAAGCCACAGCCGAGCAAGACACCTGCCTGCCCACCCAGCGGCGCTCTTCCTCCTGTCCGAGGTTTTCATTGTTGTGAGCATTTGTGTTGAAGATTGGCAGTGGGGGTGGGGTGGGGGGTGTTTGGTTTTTATTCCCCCTCCGTCTGCTGAGTGGTTACAGCAGGTTTTGGTCACTTCACATGACCCTGGGACACTGTGACCATCATAAATATGAATCAGTTGCCAAGCATCTGAATGTAAATCACAAGACCCTGGAGATGCTGCAACATTCCAGCTGATCGGCGCTTCTTCTGGGCTCAGCAGAAGCACCAGGATCAGCACCGAGCTCCAGCTGGAGCCTGACGCTGATCCTGGCACTTCCGCTGAGCCCTGACAATCCCGAAGAAGCGCTGATCCTGGCACTTCTGCTGAGCCCTGACAGCCCTGCAGCTCCAGCCATCTCTCGCTCAGGCTTGTGCGGTGCTGCCACTGGTTCAGCTCATTCCCCTCCCCCACTACCACTTTTCTAGGATGGTCGCGTACCACCTGCCAGGTGCCAATGTACCACAGGTGGTACCCGTACCACTGGTTGAAAAGCCCTGTTCTAAGGAACTCCAGTGCTGGAACTCTGGCAGAGTTACGTCCAGAAGTGCCACACCTTAGAAAGTTAGTAGCATTGCTTTATAAACTTTGTTAGCCAATGAAAATCAGACAACAGAGCCATTACGTCATAAGGAAGACATCAATCATTCCTGTACACTCCCTTATTCCTTCCTTCAGTACATCCCATCCATGTACATGTTTCCTACACTTGCATGAGATTTCCCTGGTGCAAAAGCCAATTACAGAAAGCAAGAAAGCAACAGACTAAACAATTTCCCTTTGTTCCAGTTACAGAACCCTGTTGGGATTTTCTGCAATGGTCAAGTAACTTTGCTTTGCATCAAATGTAGATTTATTGTCAGAACCTGACAATGTATAAGAAACTAGCATAGCTGCATTGAATATGTGAATGTGCACATCCTATCACATAACCACATCCTTTGCTGTGCTTGAATACCTGCTGTTTATGCAGAAACGCTAGCCACAGAGTCTGTCCGGATAACTCCGGACATGAGAGAAAACCGCATCCTATGCCAGCAACCACATCCTATAGAAAGCATCAACCAATCATATGTTAGAACGCTATTTAGGACTTATCCTACCCTGCAACAAGATGTAACCAATTGTATGCTAACTTACTTAATCACCTGCACACGCAGCCAATCATGTAACAAGCATGCACCTTTTCATATATGTTACCAAATAAAACAATGGGTCAGATCACACTCTGCGCTCATTTCACCCCGAGGAGAAATTGACTCTGTGTCTTATTTCTCACTCCGTCCGGCGCGGGTCTGCCCGGACCCCCTCGTGGTGAGCCCGCTGGCAGCGAGAAAAGCCACAACTGGTGACCCCGACGTGATCTCGGTCCTGGTTGTTTGCCTCGACGCCCCCGTACTCTCGCCAGTGAGGCGCTCCACAGTCGTCAGACTTAGTGAGTATGGGGAAAGGGTTGTCCAAGGGCCAGGTTACGCACCTCCGAGAACTTGGAGACCTAGTCAAGGCTGCAAAAATTATTTCTATGAACCATGGCAAACCTTTATCTTCAATTTCACAGAATGATCTGGTCAAATTGTTGAAATTCATTTGGAGAAAATATCCCACTTATCCCCCCTCAGGGGACATCACGTCTAAAAAATGGAAGCGCATATTGAAATATTTAAATGAACCTCCTAAAGCTTCCTATGACTTGATTTTAACTTGTCAAGTAATTGTTGACAGTTTGGAAATTTATGAAAAAACTACTAAAGATTCGAGCGATGCCATGGCGCTCAATACTGCGTCTCCACCTCCATATGAGGACGCCTTTACGCAGAAAAAATGTTCTCAGGCAAAATACTCCAACATTGCCTCTTCAAGTGAAACATCTCCGCCATCTGCCCCCCCTCCGCCTCCACCAAGTGGAGACGCGGAGACCTCACCTCAGTCTGCTCTTACAGCTGGACTGAAGAGAGCGATGGCGACAGGAAACCTTTCTTTAGAGGATTTGCAGATGTTTCCTGTTGGCCTTGTAGATGACCCGCAAAATCCCAATCAAAAAATTCGAGGTCATCTACCCCTTGATTTTAAAATGGTTAAAGATCTCAAAAAGGCGGTGGCAGAATATGGGATTCAAAGTCCCTATACCAGGGGTCTGCTTACTTCCATGGCTAACAGTTATGAACTGATCCCGGAAGATTGGAAAAATATTGCTACCATGCTTCTTTCTTCTTCGCAATTCCTAATCTTTGAGTCCGTTTGGCGGCAAGGGGTACGTGCGGCAGTGGCCCGCGGGAACCTCCCAGTTGCCATCACTGCTGATCATCTTTTAGGGGAGGGGAGGGTTAATACCATTGCACTGCAAATTGCCTCCCCCCCTGCCTTATTTCCTTTGCTTAATCCTATAATTTTATCTGCCTTTCTTAAAGTGGATGACCCTAAGTCATCCGTTTCTTCCTTTGCTTCTATCCGTCAGAAGCCCAATGAACAGTATTCTGACTTCATAGACAAACTTTCTCAAGCAGTTATTCGACAGGTTGACAATGAGGAGGCTAGGACTGAGTTGGTCAAACGTCTCGCATATGAAAATGCGAATACTGATTGTCAGGAGGTCCTTCGCCCCCTCCTTTCCAACCCGGTGATGAACCTTGCTGATTTCCTTCAAGCTTGTCGCATTGTGGGCACTACTAGCCACAAAATGGAAGCTCTAGCTGCAGCCCTGCAAAACAACAACCCATTTCCTGTTTCTTCTCCGCCTGCTATTCTTTCTACCCCCCACCCCTCCCTTACATCTGCTTTGCTATTTCCTCATGACTCACTCACTTTACGTGGTGCTTCATTTCCCCCTGCACTTTTGACATGCTCTATGGAACCTACAGTTTTGCTCCAAATTATTTTAAGCTACCCAATTTCAATAAAAAGGGGAGAGATATTAGCACAGCTAATAATCCTCCCACCAGAGGACCCTCCCACTCCCTCTGAACTTTTTGTAATTATTATAAATTTATGGGGCCGTGATTTGCTCCACCAATTCAGTACAAAATTAACTTCTTTATTTTCTACCCTACAAACTGTAATATCCAACAGGAACCATCCTTACTTTGTTACACACATAAGAAGCCACCAGCCTTTTCCTGGCTTCTTGCAGAAGGCAAATGACATTGCAGGCGCTACGGCCTCTGCTTTTTGCCTCATGTCTCTTTCTCCTGTCTCCCCTTGGGACAGTCATGCTCATTTCCATCAAAATAAAAAAGGCGCTTGTGAAACAATTTGGAATAACCACTGCAGAAGCAACTGCTATTTTCCAGCAGTGTGCCACTTGCTGCCAAATCTGGCAAATGGATGTTACACAATATGCCCCATTTGCCCCATGGAAATATTTTCATGTTTCCATAGACATCTTCTCTGGCTTCATCATTGCTACCCCTCAACGGGGTGAAGCCACTAAGCATGTTATTAATCACTGTATTCGTTCATTTGCAACGTTGGGATGCCCAAAGGAACTACAACTCCCAAGGCCAAGCCTTGGTTGAGCGCGCCCACCAGACGCTAAAACATGCGCTGGAAAAATATAATCAGACACAAGGGAAAACTCCCCCTAGCCTCCCAGCCTTGCAAAACAGACTCAATTTGTGTTTATACACACTGAATTTTTTGAACTTTACTGGCACCCCATCAAACGACTTCCTGACCCCACCTGGAAAGGTCCTGCTGAACTCATCACCTGGGGACGGGGTTACGCCGCCATCCAAACTAACGGTGAAACTTTGTGGGTCCCTGGTCGACATATCTGTCCCTACCATTCAAAAACAAAAACAGAGGACCTCTCCCCATCGGACACTAACAACACTCCTCTGCTGAGTCATACCGGCAATTGACTCTCCACGCCCAGGAGATCTCAAACCCGGAATCGTAACAAATGGAAAGATGATGTATGGACCCCAGAAGTCATCATTGCTTATTATGGACCTGTTACCTGGACCGAGGATGGTACCTATGGATATCGAACTCCCATTTATATGTTAAATCGCATTATTTGCTTATAAGCTGTATTGGAAATAATAACAAATGAAACTGTGCTTGTTATGAAACATTTGGCAACAGAAAGTGTTAAATCCCATACTTATATAATGTAACATCGATTAGCTCTTGATTATTTGCTTGCTAAGGAAGGTAGAGTATGTGGAAAATTTAATTTGACTAATTGATGCATTGAAATTGATGATTTTGGACGATAACACCAGTCTTTAAAAAAATAAAAACAGAGGAGATGTTGGGATTTTTATGGTTCAAGCTTCTATAGTAAGACTAGGCCAGTGGCCAGCTTGCGTATTAGAGGCCTAGGACACTAGTAGCATAATCACATCCTCTGACAAACATCAGGGTAAGGTCAACGATGCAGGCTGAGTCGGGGGACTTGACCTTGTGTCCAGTGGTTGGTGAGTGACAGTGAATCTCGGGCCCGGAGGGGCCTGGGCCACACTCCGGCTCCACCCGCCACAGCCTTTCCATTGAAATAAAAAAAGAAAGGAGGAGATGTTGGGATTTTCTGCAATGGTCAAGTAACTTTGCTTTGCATCAAATGTAGATTTATTGTCAGAACCTGACAATGTATAAGAAACTAGCATAGCTGCATTGAATATGTGAATGTGCACATCCTATCACATAACCACATCCTTTGCTGTGCTTGAATACCTGCTGTTTATGCAGAAACGCTAGCCACAGAGTCTGTCCGGATAACTCCGGACATGAGAGAAAACCGCATCCTATGCCAGCAACCACATCCTATAGAAAGCATCAACCAATCATATGTTAGAACGCTATGTAGGACTTATCCTACCCTGCAACAAGATGTAACCAATTGTATGCTAACTTACTTAATCACCTGCACACGCAGCCAATCATGTAACAAGCATGCACCTTTTCATATATGTTACCAAATAAAACAATGGGTCAGATCACACTCTGCGCTCATTTCACCCCGAGGAGAAATTGACTCTGTGTCTTATTTCTCACTCCGTCCGGCGCGGGTCTGCCCGGACCCCCTCGTGGTGAGCCCGCTGGCAGCGAGAAAAGCCACAGAACCCTTCAATATTTTCTCCAGGAGTTCAAGTAATGGTGCCATTGTCAACCTCCTAACTATACTCCTGTGGTTGGTTCCACTGATAGGGAGTCATTGGCTTAAAATTTGTAAATGTGCTACTGTGCTTCTATCATGCCTGCATCTTCTTTGAAACACCAGGTGGGCCACTATAGGATAAAATGCTTAACTGCTTAAAATTGTAAACAACATTTTAACTGTTCTTACGATTGCTTTTATATCATACATTGTACAGCAACTTCCACTGTGGAAGATAAATTGTTATTTTACATATATCCAACTCCTTCCATTTTTCTCCAGTGGCATTCATTTTTTATTAATATTATTCATTTAATTTGCAGCTCTTTCCAACTGTTCCATTTACCTAAGGAAAGGGATGCTATTTTTCACTGCAGGATTGTATTGAGTTAACCTTTTGACTGACTCCAGGTCTACGTTCTCACAATACTGAATACAAATTTACCATACCAACTGATTCATATAATATACTAAGTCATAACCTGGTAACCTGCAATTATATATTGTGTAAACTTTAGCTTTACACGTTGAAGTCTGCCATGATTTATTTAGCCATGTTTTTTACTAAGCCACAATTGACAGTATAGTAAAATCCAAAGTGGTTAGATTTGCATAAAATGCTAAGCTACTACATGCTGCAGCAGAGTAATAACATTAAACATTGGTTGCTCTGGTTAATGACCATCGAGATATTGCCTGTCATGAGGCAAATAGTTTTATTATATCTGTTAGACTTCAGATAACCTTTGATGAGACTTTGGAATAATTGTGTGTCATATTTTCCTGTAGGCTGCTTGTATTTCAGTTGTCTTGAGGTCAAACCTTAATTTAACTATCAAGGACATATTTAATTTTAGAAATACCACATGATCCAGCCGCTCCGAAGGCCTATGTCTCTACATGTTTGAAATTCAGTGGCCAATAAAACCATGACAAACTTTTGAAAGGTAAGTTTTTTCCCTTTATAGATTGTCACTTAATATAATACAGTTAACTTAAAACCAGAAATATTATGCTATGAATAAATTCAGACAGAGATTGGAAATAATGACAGATTGTTTTGCTGTGAATAATTTATTTCTGTGTAGTTACTTCCTTTGTTATTATGGAGAACTTGATATGCGTACATTGTTAATGTGTTAAATCATCAACAATTATTTATAAAAAATAATAAGGCAGAGTAAATAAAGACAGAGTAAAAATAAATATTTAATCCATGCCTAACTAAGACATATGGAATTTGATTTTAAGCAAGCTTTGGTACAAATAATATCCTTTTTAAACACCAAGCAATCACCATTCCTGGATGTGAAAAACTGCTCAATATATCCACTTTTAGTAAAATCTGTGTACTTTGAAATGCTTCATTTTAGTTTTAGAGCTCAGGAATATAAGTCAGTGACAGTAATTTCAGTTTTATTTTCATGTGAAAATAAAAATTAAATCATAATATAATGAATTTTCTGTCAATTTTTGTGAACAGGGTTATAAATGTGGATTGTTCTGAGGTAGTAACACATGTGTTGATAGGTTGTGGTTTTTCTGGTGATGTGTATCAATGGGAGCAGAGAAAGCTAGGTAACAGTCAAAGGAGATGACTTTCCAAATCTCTCTCACCCCCTGACAGTTTTAACCAGGAAGTTACTGAAAGAACACACTATGGTTCAGGTGAGATAGAAAACAGAAATCTGAGATTGGGTTCTATGGACATACTGTCTTCCTAGACTAGTGATTTTCAAACTCTAGTTTACAGATCATTGGTGATCTATGGAGGTCCACTTAGTTCTTCACTAGGCCAATTCAGAACCTGATTTCTGCCCCAATACCTGCCTCCCTAAACTTAGTGCTGGTCAGCAAGTTCACACGTGAACCATGCTGATAAATGGGGGCTGACAAATGGTTTGCTGAAGCATTCTAGTTATAAGACAAGTAGCAATGGGATTAGTAAAATTCAGAAAACTGACAAGTGCAGTTGCTGACTATGAGTCCATATGCACCACACTATTTTGAATAGTGATTTTGTATAAACAATCCAAAAAGAAAGGACAATATCAGTAGGAAATGTGACAATGAAAAAATGAGATAGAACCACTTATTTTCAACCCTTCACCCTTTGAGATTTCTATCACATTTCTGCTAACAATGGTTACTGCAACACAAGACAAAACAAAAACTAATCAGGGGGTAAATAAAGAGATACGTGTGGATTTCAAAATGTTAGAACCAAATTTAGCTTTGAAATACTTTTTAAAAATGGAAGAGATGAGGAAGCCTGCAGGTAGTCCTCACTTAGCAACCATTTGTTCAACAACCATTTGAAGATATTGCTGTTGTGTGTTTCAACTCCCCACACACACCTATCTCTCTACTGCCTTTCAACTGCCCTGAACTCCTCTGTCCTTGCCACCCTGCACTGCACCCCTGCCACCCTGCATTCCGCTGTCCTTACCACCTCCCTGTTGCCCCAGCTGATCCTCTCCCTCCCAATGCTGACAAGATGTGCCTGGCTGGGGCAGCTGCTGACCCTTCACAATACAGAGTTCTCATGAAGAGCCAGTAGCTGCCTCGTCCAGGTGTGCCTTGTCAGCAGTAGGAGGAAGAAGATGGTGAAGGTCAGCTGGAAGTGGAGCAGCAGAGTGCAGGGTGTCCAAAAGGGCTGAGATAGGCGGTGGGGGGGGGAGTTGGAAGTGCAGGCGAGCATGGCAGGGTGGTGAAACCTGGTCTGCCAAACAGAGTTTGCCAGGCCTGGCTGGAGAGGAGGCAGCTGGATAGAGTAGGCAGTTTGCATAGAAGTGCATCTTTGCCTACCAACCACACCTGGGAGTACCAAACTGCCATTGCTAAGCAGTTTGGTTACATGATCACTGCTTCACGTAGCAATGGATATTCCAGTCCCAATTAGGATTGTTAAACAAGGACTACCTATACAGATGAAACTCCTAATTGTTATTTACTGAAAAACATTGAAGGCTCATTTAAGGTTTTGTTAAAAACAAAAGCATATAAAAGAGACCCAGTTTAGTAAAGTAGTTACAGCACAAGATAGCAACCAGGAAACTGTGAATTCTAATTCCACTTAAGCATCAAAACCACTTGGGTGACTTTGGACCAGACACTCTCTCGCAGCCCAATTCACTTTGCAGGATGGTTGTTGTGGGGAAAATAGCAAGAGGACAGAGTATTAGATATGTTCGCCTCCTTGAGGTCATAAAAATAATTAAGACAGAATAATTTTTTAAAAAATATGGAAGTCCTCACATTTTCCAAACAGCTGCAATTAATTGCAGAAAGTTAGAGAAGCATTGCTTTAAAGCAGGGGTCTTCAAACTTGGCCCTTTTATGACTTGTGGATTTCAACTCCCAGAATTCCTCAGCCAGGCACGCTAGCTGAGGATTTCTGGGAGTTGAAGTCCACAAGTCATAAAAGGGCCAAGTTTGAAGACCCCTGCTTTAAACTTTTGGCAAAGGAAGAGTGTTCAGTGAATTTAAATTTTGCATCCGCTGATGCTCAGTCTTTATATTGCTGAATAATAAACTTTCATTCTCTTCCTTTCAAAGGAAACCAATTCTGGGTAAATTCTGTGCTTTGCAACTTTCTGACTGCTTGACAAAATGGAATATATGTAATATGAATGCTAAAGTATAATATGTTTTGCTTTATTTTTTTGTACTGCAGTTCTCACACTGAATCTGAAGAATGAAATTAAACTTCGTAATAATTATAAACTTGTGATTGTCTCATGTTTTGGCATATTTTTCACTTAGCATCATCTTTTTATGGCTTGAAACAGCTCCTTAATACCTAAAAAAAGAATGGAAGGAGATGAGGACTCTAATGAAGATCTCACTGAATATGCTATTCAGTTTAGTATCCAGGAGTCCCTCAATACTGAACAGAATCAGCAAAGGACTTCTCCCAATCATGAGACAAGGTAATTAAGCAGTGTTGTAGGCCAAACCCTGTTTTGAATTTCTCTGATTTAAAGTCTGAGTATCTCATCCTTTTTGTACATGGTGCTTCATTTATTGCTTTAAAGGCCAATGTTGGGAACATAATTAGGCTATTCCCTACTTTTTCAGCAGTTTAACTTGTGGTAACCTGTAGATGTGTTTATTATACCACTTTGATGACTTACAGTGATGCTAATCTATTTAAAATATATATTTTAATAAATAATAAAAGAGTGTAATGTTAACATTCTTATTGAGCCATTTTTGTTTCCTGATTTAATATTGATTTTCAAAAAAAATCAGGTTTCTGAAAGCAGTGAGCATTCATGAAGAACTTATATTTGCACTTCTTTGCCTTCAAATTGGACAAATAACTTATGTAGGTGGGCAATTTTAGTTGATTTGTGGAGACATGAGACATAAGAGGAGAGCTGGAGAAACATTGAATCTGACCGTAAAAAAAGATTGTAATCCTTCCAATTAAATTCACTTCTAACTAGAAGTACTTATGCAGTTTTTCCAATTCACTTATGAAAACAACAACACACAACTAAATAATAGGATCTAGTTTTGCTGGTTTTGAAAAGCTAAGCAAGGCTGGACCTGACTAGCGTTTGGTTGGGGGACCACCTTAATATTCCAGGGTTGTAAGATAGACTGGAAGAAAATGCTGGATTGTTGCTGAAGAAACTATGTGGATGTGTGCATGAAGTCACCAGAATTTGAGATTGACTTGAAGGAAACAGGTATTGCAGAAGCAGAAAATAGGCATGTTTGATGAGATTACAGCAATAGCACCCAAAATGTGAGATGCTGTAGATGTTTTTTTTTCCTATAGGTTTGTACCTGTCAGTGATCAGAACAGGAAACTTGTAGCTGCCATAAGAGAAGGTATATGTGCCAAAAGTTAATTTTATTATTGTTTGAAAGGGTATGGGGCCTGTTTTGTTTACAGTTGTTTGCATTGTGAGTTGTCACATATTGTACTTTTTTAATTCCTTTGTATCTAGCCTACTGGATCAACTGTTTTCCCATATATTCATGGGTGTCTATATCTCCTACCTGAGCAAAACAAAACCTGACATACATTTAATCAATAAAAGCTTGTGCTTTTACTAAATGTGTTAATCTTTACTACAAGCCTTTCTTGTCTTTTTAAAGATAACAGTAGCCTGTCCTAAATGTTAGCTTCATTTCACCTTAGATTATTTATTTTAGGACTAGTCTTTGATCTTCAAAACTATATGAAATACAAATATGCTCTGGATGAAGCTGATGAGAGAGGCTGGTTTCCTTTACATGAAGCTGCTGTTCAGCCAATTCAGCAAATACTTGAAGTAATCTTGGATGGTAAGTTGGCCCAGACTTTGAAGCTAGAATCAATACATTTGAAGAATAAAGAGTTGTGTCCGGTCAATGTTCACATAGGATGCTGAATGAATTCAAAGTTGTTTCCAGAAAGTGCTCCGATAAGCTTATTTAAGTTTGAGCTCCACTTCAGGTGTGTTCACGGATACATCTATGTACTTCCAGTGATGAAGGTTCATTAGGTGTTACCACCTAATTATATTTAGCCAATATAGATTGTGGCAAAAGCATCTATTCAGTGCAAGTGTAATGTCATGAGATTTTGACTGGACATGATCTATTAAACATTTCTAAAGCAATTATATGTATATAACAATTGCAGCACTGATAAACTTAATTTATGTTTAATTCAACCTAGCATCTTATAAAAGTATGTGGGAATATAAGACATGTGATGGAGAAACACCATTAACTTTGGCAGCCAAATCTGGCCACGTGGAAAATGTCAAGTCTTTGTTGGCAAAGGGAGTTTGGCCAAATACCATGAACAGAAAAGGAGAAACACCTCTTCTGATTGGTAATTATTTTATAAATGGCTTTGGGGATTTTAGCTTGTTGCTAGAGCTTGTAGGATCAGAGGTTGAACAC